>CP141156.1:77505000-78755000 GCA_035233585.1 Antiaris toxicaria
AGGGTCAAATGGCCTTAAATGCAATGTTGGACCATGTGATGAATGTTGAGTATTTTATTCAACAAATGGTCCAACACATCCGTAACTTTAGGGAAAAATTTTCCCACTTGTTAGGGGCGTGTTTGGGGGCCTTATGGCTGATGGCACATAGTTTTCTAGGGAGAGAATTCATCTGCAAAGTCTTCTCTTCGCAGTCTAATTTCTACCGTTCGGTTTCCGATCCTTTTTCGACAGTGTTCCAATTTTTACCCGAAAATTGGATTTTTGAATCTAATTTTTGTACTGTAAGTTTCTGGTAGTTTTATATTGTCTAAGAGCCCATTATCAGTCTAATTTACTATTCATATCCTATACTGTGGTTGTGTCTACACTGTGTTGTCCTTTCACATGCAAACCGGGGCGTTCCCAGGTGAAATTTCAGACACAGTCTCTCTTGTCTAATATGGATGTGCTGATTCCATTTTTATCAGTTTTACATTCATCGGAGGTCATCTGGACCAATTTTCAGGATTTGTGTGACCCCACCTCGAAAAACGTGTCAGGTGCCCATTTGACTAATTTGGGTGTTATGAGCCCAAATATATCAGTTTTGGGGCAAGTAAAGGTCGTCTTGACCGTCATCCCGATACTGTGTATCTCTCAAACTAAACTTCTTGTTTTGTGCTCAATTGACCAGATTGAGCCTACTGACCATTCATATATCAGTTTTATGCCAGATTAGGGCCGTCTTGGCCGTTAACCTGACACTGCGTTTTTTACTATTCACTATTCATCGCTTTCAACTAACTGACTAGTTTGAGTGCCCTGACTCCGATTTTGTCAATTTCTAGATGAGAAGAGGTCATCCAGACCATTTTCTCGATGTCGTATCCTTACTAGGGTTTATCTCTCGCTATCGTGCTCAGATCTTCGGTTCGAGCGTTTTGGTGATCTGTTCACCAGTCTTGTGTTAGGAAATGGTCGTCCGGACTAGTTTCATAATACTGCATGTCTCATACATTCATACACACAACAGGGTAGACTGGGTTCACTGTCGGTCACTCCTTTCACTACATGAATATTACTTAAACAGTATCGTACCTGTTTAAGTTATTCAATTAGAAATTATACTGTATTTTTGAACTTAATTACTCTTCACATAGAAATTAGGTTTCACGTATTACGAGAGCCTTTAAAAATGGCTCTCAGTCTCATACACGGTCTTCTACACAGGTCCTTACATGGGCGTGTAGTAAGCAACACGTGCGTGTACTGGTTGAGGCTACTCAACACGATCGTGTCCTGGAAACACATTCCTCTACCCGAGCAGTACATGGCTTCTTATACGGCCGTGTACTTGACCGTGTCACATTACACGGCCATGTACACTTACACAGCCTCTAACATTTCAATAACCCGATCAGTACACAGTCACTTACACGGCCATGTACCTGACCATGTTCTTCAAATTTGCATTAAAAAACATCAAATTAGCTTAAATTTCATTCCTCGATTTATCATTATATAAAAGTTAAGTTACAGGAATGGGCCGGTCCTTACAGAATTTTATCTCCTCATTTATCCACTAAAACAAATTCCCCCTAAGATCCAAGTGTGAGGGAATCAAAATTCAAACAGGATTTTCTAATTGAATTTCATCTCATCCTTATCCGTAAAAAATCTAAACTCCCTTAGGCTTATCTATAGAGATAACTAGCCATTCCATGTGAGGGAGAGATTCAAAATTCAAATAGGATTTTCTAACTTGAATTTCCCTTCATCCTTATCCATAAAAAAACTGAATCCTCCTAGGGTGGGATTCCCTTAACAAATTCGACCACATTTAGAGGATTTAGGACTCAAAATTCAAGTAGAATTTAAACAAGATCTTCATCTCCCCTATCTACAAGAAACCGAATTTTATCATGTGGATTTATCCACAACAAATTCGGTTACATTTGATTTTGTGATTCAAAATTTGAATTTAAATTTCAAATTTCAAATTTCAAAATTCAAATACAAATTTCAAATTTAAATTTCAAATTCAAATTTCATATTTCAAAATTTAAATTTTAAATTCAAACATCAAATTCAAATTTTAAATTTAAATTTCAAAATCAAATTTCAAATTCAAAATTTAAATTTCAAATTTCAAACACCACAAAAAACTTGTATTTCAAATTTTTGCCCTCATAGATAATTTTCCACAACTCCAATTCAAACTCAAATAAAATCATGGCAACTTTATTTGGAATTCGAATAATTGTGTAATCTCTTATCCAAAACAAAATTTAAATTCAACAGAAGAGAATCTTGTCTACTACCCTATATCCATGCAAGACAACTAGCCAATAAGTATACTTTAATCAATTTGTCATCCATTTAGAAATTATGTGGAGCTAGTAGAGGGATCACTTAGACATATACAATCGAGTTCCCGTGAATCCATATGATCATTGCTCTGTACCGACTAACTTAATCATATGATCACTAATTTCAGAGTCATACTACTATAAACTTGAAACTGAACTCCCAATTATATATCGTATTACGGAAGCCTGTGACAAGCTATTGTCTAATGACTTTGTTATGTATGCAAAATCATCATATGATATCCATGATCAGCCTTAGGTCAAAGTATGTTAAACCCACTGATCAAGCTACCTTAAAGTTCCATTACACTACTGAACAAGAAAATAATTATTCACCATATGTGAATAAGAAGTCATCCACCTAGCAGACGAACTAAGGCCTTGTCCATTTTCACATCCAGTATAATGCTTTTAAGAGGATACCCTTAACTCCTTATTAGAGCTATGATTCCAATATTTGTAAACAAACCCTTCATCGTATACAAGTCATGCACCCAATAAATTGGTCTATAAGCTTACTACCTCTGAGATACTTTAGCCATTGGAACATCAAAGTACACAAGTCATATACATGAAGTAGTTCATTTACTCAGGATAAGGTTATTGCATAATGAACATTAAAAGCAGATAGATCCACTCATAGCGGACTACGCAGGTTAGTCACGCATTAATCCCAGTCCAATACGTCACCACAAGTAACATATCTATGTCTCTACTCGGGAGTTTATGCTCCAGACTGTCAAGAAAAACCATCGTCATCATGGCTTTAGACAATAAAATAGTCTTAACATGAGTTAGATACTCGGTCTAACCCCATAGACTACGGACAATAATTTAGACTGCTTACTTTAGAATATTGTCTTCTCGCATACAAAAATCCATTGCATGTAACATTCTAACAGTTTAACACAAGCAGTCAGTGAGTCATATTTGCTTACATTTACTTTAACATGTAAATTGAATAAGGATAAATAACAATATAATGAATAACATCTAAATATAATTTTATTATCCAGTTCAAAATAAATGAAATACATTAAAATGTCTTTCATGCTTAGGGCATTTCCTAACAATCTCCCATTTTCCCTAAGCTAGTAGATGTGCCATGTTTCGCATCCCCATCACCTCAACATGCCTCTCAAAGCTTCTAGCCATCAAAGCCTTAGTAAAGAAGTCAGCAATGTTGTCCTCGGATGCGACCTTACATACATCTGCTAGTCTTGTCTCCACGTGCCCTCTAATTATTTGGTATCTATGATCTATGTGCTTTGTCCTCTTGTGGTGCCTAGATTCCCTTGTTGTGACAACCGGGAAATTCGGGCAATTCTCGGATGAAAATATACAAATGTATGTATATAACAATTTGTACTATTTAAAGAGTGAAATAAATGTATTTATATTGTTTAGAATATATGAAAATGTTCTAACAATACTGACGAGTAAGAATTCAGCGTTAGAAAAATTCACTGAGTTGAAACGGGTGAAATGGTGCCAAAACCGGCATTGAAAACCCTAACCGGGACAATAAAAGACGGAAAACTTCCGGGATTAATTTTGATCAAACGGAAGCAGTTTAAATTGATCCGACTGCACAGGAGACCTCAGGAACACGCTGGGATGATTTTAGAAAAATTTCGGCTCGAACCGGTATCGGTCAAAAAGTAGTCGAATTAATGTGAATAGTGAAAGTCAAAGTCAACTTTGCTTTAGCATTTATGACATCATAAATCCCTTTAATAAATGGGATTAAAATGGTGGTTGGTAGCATTAATGGCCATGATTCATTTACTTTTTGATCTAAAGGCCAAGATTTGGCCAAAATTCATCATTTTTAATTTGTGAAAATTATGGAAAGTATTAGTGTTGAAAGGTAGTGAAATCTCATTGGTGGAAAGCCAAATTAATTGGCCTTTTAGTGGCATAAGTCGGCCACTTTTGGAACAAAAAGCCGAGACCATTTGAAAGCCAAAAACCAAAGAAAATTTTCTAAGTGTTTTCTTTATGGTGGAGCCGTGAGTGACCCAAGAGGAACCAAGCAATTTCTTCAATATTTCTACACAAAATTGGTGTCAAAGCATTCCTTGAAGACAAAGGAAGCAAGTGACTAAGGTAACACCCCTTGGACTTAACTTTTTCTTGGTTTTTCTTCAAGAAAACCGTGGGATGAATAGTGAAATAAGATGGAAAATGTTTGGTTGTTTTCCATGATTTGATGGTTGGGTTTTGTTAAGGGTGTAATAAGGAAGAAAACCATGTATTTGGTTTAAAGAAAAACCAAAATTTTGTTGGTTTTCCAAGGGTAAAACCGTGGGTTACTTTGAGTAAGCAATAAGAAATTTGTGTGGTTTAATTGCTAACATGTTTTCAAGTTAAATTTTGTGAAGAATAAACCATGAATTGCATTATGGAAAAGCTTGAAAAAAATTTTGGTGTGCATTTACCTAATGTGGCCGTGGGGTTACCTAAGGGTTTGGAAGAAACTTTTGCATGATTTATGTGATGTTTGGTTAATTTAAATCATGCATTTTAATATGCAAATGATGGAATTATGAGTGAAAGAATGAAACAAAAATGTTGTGCATGTTTTTCATTCATTGGCCGTGGGTTATATATGGTAAAAACCCTAAGAATTTGGTTGAAAAATGTAATGAAAATGGGCTTGAAAATGTGTTAAGAAAATGACATTTTAATAGCCTAAAATGTGGTTGAAAATTTGAGAAGTTTGGTTCGGTTTGATTGTGAAAACCGAGACCAAAACTAAGGACAAAATTGAGAAAAAATTTTGTAATGTGGGTTAAAATATGAAATTGGAAATTTGTGAGCTTTTATGTAAAAGTTTAGAAAACTTTTACATAAAATAGGCTTGTGGTATAGTACGTGGCAAGTACATATGGTTCGAGGCGTACCTAACGCCGAAAGCCCTAAAATTACGCCGAAATGCTGCCGAAATTTCGAAAACGGCATTCGGGGTAAAATGGAAATAAAAATAAAAAGTTTGGGGTCGGGTCGGAAACCCGAGTCCCTAACGGAAAATTGAATGAGGAAAACCTAAGGGGTGGTTCATGAATAGTAACCCGTCTCCTTAAAAATGTAAAACGCGAGTGAAATTGAAAAACCGACCCAGAGGGGGGGGGGGTTTTTGGAAAAGAAATAAAGGTCCGAGTCGGGAACGGAAAACCCGAGCCTCGGAGACCTAGGTCGGGAATGTCTGGATGAACGTTTTAAATACTAGTGAAACGTCTATTTGAGACTCCGAAACGATAGAAAATCGCTAAACCGACGTAAGGGTCAGAATAGTGCTTCCCGAGGGTCGGGAAAGTGAAAAGTGGAAGTAAAATAAAAATGAACCCGGTAATGATTAGAAAAGAGTTAGAAAAGTTCCTGAGAGCCAAAAATGCAGTCTGGATCGAGAAAATTTCCGTCAGGGGCAAAATTGTAATTTTGCCAAAATATAGGGGCAAAATCGTAATTTTGCCAAAATACAGGGGTAAAATTGTAATTTTTCAAAAGTTGAGAAAAAATGGGGAAAATGATAAATAAAGCCTAAAAAGTTATAAATAGGTTTTATTTAAGCTTTTAAATGAAAAATAAAAGCTATAAATGGAAATAGAAATTAACAGACAAGGTTTTGTCTGTAGGATCCAAAAATCGACCTATAAGGAAGGCGATCAAAGATCCAAGAGAGAAAGAGGGAAGAGACTGATAAGGTAAGTTCAGACATTTACCTGTCTGCAACATATAGCATTATTGTTGCTAACTTTAATGTACTAACTATAAGTTAGGTACATATGTGCTACGGGCACTATTATAGAGTACAGAGAGAGACATAATGTGCTACGGGCACTATTGAGAATGGACACATTGTTAATTGTGCTTCGGGCACTAGAGCGAGGTTAATGAAACTCACTCCCCTAAAATTAAAATGTGAACCATTCCTAACCACGGGACAATGTGAAGTCACCGGGTTAGAATTTTAAAAAAGTCGGTAATGAAACCACTTTCTGGCGTACCAGCCTTCCGTACAGGGAGGTAATTTTGCCTTCGGGGCTATGAGATTAAGGCTGTGGAGGTCAGCACTGATGTACCGCTCCCAGTCATGTACAATTTTGCCTTCGGGGCTATGAGATTAAGGCTGTGGAGGTCAGCACTAACGTACCGCTCCCAGTCATGCGCACTTAAATGGTACTGCCAACCTGAGCTCAAAACCATAACATAAGCAAAGACAATTACCTAAAACTGAAACTATGCCATAATTGAGCATAAGACAGTTTAGTGAGAGTATTAACATCGCGGTAGATGTACTGTTGTGCCACTGTGTTGTGGTCAACCTTACTATTCACGTATGAATAGTGGTCAAAGTTACTATTCATGTATGAATAGTGGTAAAAGGTACTATTTATGATGAATAGTACTATTTATAGAAATTTTATTTCTTGCATGTTTGAACTTACTGAGCATGTAGCTCACCATTTTTGCTAATGTTGCAGGTAAGCGACCAGCTCAGTAGCTTGTTTGACTGGATGCGGACGGGATGGCGCGTGTCAAATCGGATAACTGGGCGAGGGATATGGTCCTGCCAGAGTCTTTCCGCTGAGCGATAAAAAGGGAAGGAAAAAAAAAAAAAGAAATAGTCTTTGTAATATTATATATTTACGAAAGTACTGTAATATGCAAATTACTTTGTATTTGCCAACAAAGTAAATAGTGGGAAATGTTTTACATGATGTTTAAAGAAAAAAAAAATTTTCCCTAAAAACGTCATGATTTAAAAAGAGAGAGAGATAAGCCGACGACCCATGAGAGTACAATCTATCGCAGTTAACGATAAAGCTAAACTGTAATAGTATTGTATGATCTCTACGAGGGGCGGGCCGCCACACTTGTGTTGGCAATAGCCGCGCTATTATCATAATAGAGTGTGATAAGCTTGTTAACACCCGGAATGACCTCAAGGTCTCTAAAGAACTTATGGAGCCAAACTGCTTCTTTAGATGCCTCAACCGCAGCCACATACTCAGCCTTCATCGTAGAGTCAGCTGTGCAACCCTGTGTCACGCTCCTCCGCACAATGGTGCCTCCTCCGAGTAAGAAACACTGATCCTGATGTCAACTTCCTTGAATCCTTGCAAGTCTAGAAGTCTGAGTCAGTGTATCCTACGAGTGTTAGGTCCCCTCTAGAATACACCAACATATAATCCCTCGTTCTTTTAAGATACTTGAGTATATGCTTTACTGCTTGCTAGTGCTTGATTCCAGGATTCGATTGATATCAACTCACCATACTAACTACAAAACATATATTCAGGCGAGTGCAAAGCATAGCGTTCATAAGGCTACCCACAACGGATGCATAAGGGACCTTACTCATACACTCTCTTTCTTCTGATGTCTTGGGACAGTCATCCAATGAAAGAGTTAGACCAGCAATGGAAGGTTGTGAACCTTTTTTTTGCCTCTTGCATTGCATACTTGTCAATTATCTTGTCTATGTATGAAGCTTAGGATAATGCTGTCATTTTATTCTTTCCATCTCTAAAGAGACGAATGCCTAGAATATAATTAGCTTCTCCTAAGTCCTTCATGTCAAACTGTTGGTGCAGCCAAAGTTTAAATGATGATAAATTCCCTACATCATTCCTAATGAGTAGTATATCATCGACATAGAGTTCCAGAAAGACTACTTTTCCATCCTTAATAAATTTATAAACACAAGGTTCATCAACGTTCTACTTAAAATCGAACATTTTGATTGCTTGATCAAACCTTTGGTTCCATGAGCAGGATGTTTGCTTTAATCCATAAATAGATTTAAGCAACTTGAAACTTTTCTTTCTTGGCCTTTTACCAAGAACCCTTCAAGCTATATCATATAGATACTTTCCTCAAGATGGCCATTCAAGAATGCCGTATTGATGTCTATTTGCCAGATCTTGTAATCGAGAGCTACAACAATGGACAGAAGAATATGGATAGACTTTAGTATAGTAACCGGTGAAAAGGTTTCATCATAATCGATTCTAACCTTTTGCATGTATCTCTTTACCACAAATTTAGCCTTGAAAGTTTCAATTCTCCCTTTTGCATCCTTTTTTTTTGTAGATCCACTTGTATCCAATGGTTTTATCCCATCTGGTAGATCCACAAGTTCCCAAACAGAGTTAGATTTCATATAATCCATCTCATTGTTCATGCCCTGTTTCCAAGATTTAGAATCAACATCATTTATAGCTTCATCATAAGTGACCAGATCATCCTTATGCTCATGAGCCTCGACCTGGTATTCCTCAGTATCATATATGAAGAGATTAGGTTTCCTTGAAACCCTTCCACTATGACGAAGCACCCTAAACACATTTATAGGTCTTTCACAAAAACCCAGACTTGCATCGAAGACCAAAATCTGTGGAGTAATTCTATCACTCGATAACTCCTCTAGTACTATTTTGCTTTGAGGCTTAAAGTCATTCATGTGACTTTCCTCCAAGAATGTTGCATAAGTTGATACAATGACCTTTTGCTCCTTCAGGTTATAGAACAGACCTCCCTTAGTTCCATTAGGATACCCTACAAACATGTACAATTTTGATCTTGGTTCTAACTTTTTTGCATCCCCATCTAATATATGTGTTGGACAGCCCCATATTCTCATATGTCCAAGGGAAGGCTTCCTGCCATGCCACAATTCATACAAAGTCCTGGGAATTGACTTACTTAGAACTTGATTCAGAATATAGCACACCGTTTGTAATGTATATCTCTAGAATGATAAGGACAGTGTTGAATAACTCATCATGGACTGTACCATATCCAATAAGATTCTATTTCTCCTTTCTGCTACACCATTCTGTTGTGGAGTACCAAGTGTAGTCAATTGGGATAATATCCCATTCTCTACAAGATGTCTTAAAAATTCATCTGAGAGGTATTTACCACCTTGATCAGATCGAAGTGTCTTTATGGATTTACCCAATTACTTTTCCACTTCCACACTATACTCTTTGAACTTGTCAAAGGTTTTGCTCTTACAGTGCATTAGGTACATATATCCATACCTCGAGTAATCATCTATAAAGGAGATGTAATATTTGAACCCTCCTCGTGCTATGACATTTATGGGACCATATACGTCGATGTACACAATTTCTAAGAGTTCTTGAGCCCTAGTACCCTTAGCTCTAAAAGACTTCTTAGTCATCTTACCCTCAAGACAAAACTCACATTGGGAAAGACGTATCTCCTCCAGAGATTCCAAAGGACTATTTTTCGCCAATCTTTGAATCCTATCTTGATTAATATGACCAAGTCTTAAATGCCAAAGATACGCCTTGTTAGAATGAGAAACATTTAACTTTTTAAAGTTATTTGTTAATTTTTTATCAAGCAGTGAGTACATCTTTGGTTTGATCAAATATAGGTTTCCATCTGTCCATCCAGAATAGATAAAAGACTTATTTTTATGAATATCAACTCTTTTAGTAAAAGAAATTGAATAAGAATCTCTTATTAAACAAGCTACTGATATAAGGTTTTTCCTAAAATTAGAAACATAAAAATAGTTTTTCAATAATATAAACCAAAATTCATCAAAATAAGATAAACATCTCCCACTACCTTAGCTACTACCAAGCTACCGTCTCCAGTCCACAATGAGAGGCTCCTATAATGTAGACTTCTTGTTTCCACGAACCCCTGTATAGAAACACAAACATGATTAGTGACACTTGAATCAATGACCTAAGTGTCTTTCGATTCTTCCACCAAACACGCTTCTAAATAATGGAGTTCCTTACCTTCCTTACCCTTGGTGGCTAGGAATTCCTGGCAAGCCTTCTTGAAGTGACCTACCTTCCTACAGTGGAAGCACTTGGACTTTTTAGGGTCCTTGGGCTTTTTCTTTTTCTTCGTTTTCTTCCCATCTGAGATAGGAGGAATAGAAAAACTAGAAGCCACTTGCTTCTTCTTTGGCTTCTTCTTTTTCCCAGAGGGTTTGGAAGATTCTACCAAGTTGGCCTTTCCCCTAGGTTAGACTGCATCCCCATCCTCGATCATGCGTTCATAAGCTTGGAATTACTTCATGAGCTTGGTAAGTCCTAACTCCCTTGTCGCCAGATATATGCGGCCTTAAACCCCACAAAATCCTTTGACAGAGTTTTAAACACCATCTTGATCTGGGTGTTGTAGTCCAGCTCAGCACTGTTTTTGACAGCCTCAGCAAAGAATCCCATAAGAGTGATCATATGGTCCTTCACTGGAGTACCTGCCTTTTGCCTAGAGTTCATGATACTGGTAATGGTAGACTATTAAGCTAATTTTTCTTGGCCTCTGAACATGTCCTCCAAGATCTCCCTAGCAACTTGATAAGTCTCATGCTACTTTTGTAAAACACTCGTCATGCTAGCAAGAATGTAGCACCAAGCTATCTCATTGAATTCTCCCCAATGAGTATAGGCAACCGAGACCTCCTCAAGTGGTGGTCAGGTTTGGGCCTAGGTGGGCATGGTTTATCCAGTACGAACTTGTGTCTCTTGCAGTTCAGAACTATAAGCAGATTTTTTTTCTAGTCTTTATAATTATCGCCATTTAATTTGTTTTCAGTGAGTATTGAAATGAGGGGTGTTGGTGACATTTTGAACTGAAATAAAATTATACAAGAATATCATTATAATGCCCAAGCGAATATAGAGAGAATTTAGCAAATAAAACATATGAATATGTTCCTATATGAAACTTGAAAAACATGTAGCATTACAATGGTAATTCTCAACACCTATTGCCCCAAGCCACTAAAGGGTAGTCATGGGACAAATAGCTGAAACATGGACCCCGTCCAATTAATATATGTTCCCTTAAATCCTCTAAGGTTAAGACATATATTAATAATCACTTATTCTGGTCACCAGTTTAGTTAATAGAGCTTATAGAGAAGGTTAATGTGACAACTGGGAAATTCTGGCATTCTCGGAAGAAAATGTACAAATGTATGTATATAACAATTTATACTATTTAAATAGTGAAATGAATGTATTTATATTGTTTAGACTGTAAAAGGATGTTCTAACAATACTGATGGGTAAGAATTCAGTGGTGATAAAGTTCACTGAATTGAAATGGGTGGAACGGTGCCAAAAACGGCATTGAAAACCTAATTGGTGCATTATGGTGCACTAAAAAGATGAAAAACTTCCTGGATTGATTTTGATCAAACGGAAGCAGTATAAACTGATCCGACTGCACAGGAGACCTCAGGAACCCACCGAGACGATTTCAAGAAAATTTCGACTCAATCCAACATCGGTCAAAAAGTAGTCGAATTAATATGAATAGTAAAGTCAAAGTCAAAATTTTTACTTTGCATTTATGACATCATAAATCCATTTATTTAATGGATTAAATATGGCATTTGATGGCATTAATGGCCAAGATAGAATTTTGCTTTTGATCTAAAGGCCTAGATTTGGCCAAGATAAGCCAAATTATTTTTGTGAAAATATGGAAAGAAATGGCATGAAATGTGTTGAAATTTCATTGGTTGGAAGCTAAATTAATTGGTCTTTCAAGCAAAGTGAGTCGGCCACTTTGAAACATAAGCACTCGCAGCCTTTTAAAGCCAAAACCAAGAAGAATTTTTTTTTTTCTAAGTGTTTAAAGAGAGCAACCCGTGAGCAACCAAGGAGAACCAAGCCAAACCTTCAGATTTTCTTCACAAAAGTGGTAGTAAACTCTTCATTGAAGTCAAGGGAAGCAAGAAATCAAGGTAGCTATCTTTGGTTCACATTTTCTCTTGCCTTTTCATTGAAAAATCCGTGGGTTTGATGGCTTGAAGGATGAGAAATTTTGTGGTTTATTTGGTTGATTTGGTGCTTGGGTTTTGTTAATGGTTTGATTAGAAGAAAAACCATGTATTTTGTTTCAAGAAAAACAAAGTTTTGGTTGGTTTTTCAATGGTAAAACCGTGGGTTACCTTAGTGTTTGATCATGGATTCATTGTTGGTTAAGTGTTGTAATGCTTTAAATCATGTTTTGATTATATGGAATGCATGATTTACATGGAAAAATTTTGGTATCTAAATTCCCTAATATGGCCGTGTGGTGCAATTAGGGTTTGGTGAACATTTTTGCATGATTAATTTGATGTTTGGATAGTTTAAATCATGCATTGAATTATGAAAATGTTGGTTATGAGGTTGAAAGCATGAAACAAAATGTTATGCATGTTTTACCTAAAATGGCCGTGGGTTATGTGTGTTGAAAAACACTAAGAATTGTGTTGTAAAATGCATGAAAAATGGCTTTAAAATGTGCTAGGTAATAGCCTTTGAATAGCCTAAAATTTGGCTGAAAGATTAAAAATTTTTGGCTAGGTTGTGAGTATGAAAACCGTGGCTAAACCTAAGGGTAAAATTGAAAGAATTTTGTTAATTGTGGTTCAAAATGTGAATTGTTAAATGTGTGAGATTTTATGTAAAAGTTTGGGAAACTTTAACATAAAATAGGACTTTGGTCTAGTACGTGGTAGGTACACATGGTTCAAGGCATACCTAACGCCGGTAGCCTTAAATTTATGCCGAAATGCTGCCGAAATTTCAAAAAACGGCATTTAGGGTAAAAAGGGAATCGAGAGTAAAAGTTTAGGGTCAGGTCGGAAACTTGAGTCCCTTGAGGAAAATTGAATAAGGAAAACCTAAGGGGTGGTTCATGAATAGTAATCCGTCCCCTTAAAAATGTAAAATGAGAGTGAAACTGAAAAACCGACCCCGAGAGGGGGCGTTTTTGGGAAACGTAGTAAAGGTCCGAGTCGGGTACAGAAAATCCGAGCCTCGGAGACCTAAATCGGGAACGTTTAGATGAACATTTTAAATACTAGTAAAATGTCCATTTGAGACTCCGAAACGATAGAAAATCACTAAACCGACATAAGGGTTAGAATAGTACTTCCCGAGGGTCGGGAAGGTGAAAAATGGAAATAAAATAAAAACGAACCCGGTAATGAATAGAAAAGAGTCAGAAAAGTTCCTGAGAGCCAAAAGTGCAGTCTAGATCGAGAAAATCCTGTCAGGGGCATAATTGTAATTTTACCAAAATATAGGGGCAACATCGTAATTTTTCAAAAGTTGAGAAAAATGGGAAAATGATAAATAAAGCCTAAAAAGTTATAAATAGGTTTTATTTAAGCTTTTTAATAAAAAAAATAAAAGCTATAAATGGAAATGAAATTAACAGACAAGGTTTTGTTTGTAGGATCCCAAAATCGACCCACAAGGAAAGCGATTAAAGATCCAGGAAGGAAAAAGAGAAGAAACGGATAAGGTAAGTTTAGACATTTACTTGTCTATAACATGTAGCATTATTATTGCTAACTTTGATGTACTAACTGTAAGTTAGGTACATATGTGCTACGGGCACTATTATAGAATAGAGAGAGAGACGAAATGTGCTACGGGCACTATTGAAAATGGGACACATAATAAATTGTGCTTCGGGCACTAAAACGAGGTTAATGAAACTCACTCATGTGAAATTAAAATGTGAACCATTCCTGACCATGGGCAATATGAAGTCACCAGGTTAGAACTTTAAAAAGTCAGTAATGAAACCACTTTTGCCGTACCAGCCTTCCGTACAGTGAGGTAAACTTTGCCTTCGGGGCTATGATGATGAGATTAAGGCTGTAGAGGTCAGTACTAATGTACCGCTCCTAGTCATGTACAACTTTGCCTTTAGGGCTATGATGATGAGATTAAGGCTGTGGAGGTCAGCACTAATGTACTGCTCCCAGTCATGCGCACTTAAATGGTACTGCCAACCTGAGCTCAAAACCAGGACATAATTAAAGATAATTACCTGAAACTGAAACTATGCCATAATTGAGCATAAGACAGTTTCGTGAGAGTACTAACACCGTGGTTGATGTACTGTTGATATACTGTGTTGTAGTCAAAGTTACTATTTATAGTGAATAGTGGTCAATGTTACTATTTATGATGAATAGTACTATTCATAGAAATTCTATTTCTTGCATGTTTGAACTTACTTAGTCAGTAGCTCACCATTTTTGCTTATGTTGCAGGTAAGTAACCAGCTCACTAGCTTTGTATGGCTGGATGGCAAACAGGACAGCGAGTGTTAAATGGGATGGGAAGCCTAGGGATATGGTTCTGCCAGAGTTTTTCACTGAGCGTTAACAAAGAGAGGAAAAAGAAACAGTCTTTTGTAATAATATATATTTTGTGAAAGTACTGTATTATGTAAATTACTTTGTACTTGTAAACAAAGTGATTAGTAGATAATGTTTTACATGATGTTTTAAAAAAAAATCCCCCAAAAATGTCATGTTTTACAAGAGAGATAGATTAGCCAGCGACCCATGAGAGTACAATCTATCGCAGTTAGCTATGAAGCTTAACTGTAATAGTATTATATGATCTCTATGAAGGGCGGGCCACCACAGTTGGTATCAGAGCAATGTTGACCATATCCTGATTTGACACTTCACGCATCCTACACCGCAATCCAAGTAAGTAGTTTATTTAAGTTTAGTTAATTATTTTCTTATATGAAAATAATTATCTTATAGGTAGCAAGATGACTAGACCACCTTATGCAAGACCGCCACTACCACGACCGCGAAGGGTGTTACGGGTATGGACGAGACCTATTGTGAGGCCGTCTATTTCCCAACGTCCGGCACTTAGACCCCCAGTGCCAGAGAGACCTACAGTACCAGCACCAGCCCCTATAGATGTAGTACATCCTCGACCGGTACTTCATCCACCTGTAGTAGTAGACATTCCAGTTGTTAGTGGACGCCAACATATTGGAGTGAGAGTTTCAGCTCGAGCGGTACAGGCATTTAGAGCTAGTAGTCTCCCTATGTTTGATGGTGGACGACAGTCAATGGAGCCAAAGAATTGGCTCCATGCAATAGAGAGGATTATAGTGATGTGTGATATTGATCAAGATGTGGATGCAGTTAGCAATAAGTATGTTTCAGGGAGATGCTCGAGTATTCTGGGATTATTGTGATCAAGAGATTCTGTTGGGATTCAGTTGGGCTGAGTTCTGTCAGCGATTGGCTGATTAGTTTCCACCTAAGGATCCGACACCTGTTCCAGCATCTCTAGAGAGACGAGAGGTAGTTACACCTACGTATCCTGGATTTGATGAGGTTAGGGACTATATTCTCCAGACAGAGAGGATGGTCATGTTGTCTGGTGAGACAGTTATGTCTTACATAGCATGATTTGAGGAGACTATTAGGAAGAGATGTCCATTGCCCAACCTCACTGAAGTGAACTGTTGTGAGCCTTTCTAGAAAGGTTTACCTATGGAGCTGAGACAGAGGGTGATTAAGCTATTTCCTCCTACGCTTCAAGAGTTTGTAGTGACGATCAAGACAATCGAGAGGGAGATTTTGATTGAGCATCTGTCGCAGAGTCGACGAGAGACACTGTGTCAAGATGAGATGTTAGCACGCATCTTTGGGCCGAGAAGGATGATGAACGATCATGAGGCCAGACCGTCTAGACCACGAGGAGGTGATGACTCAGGACAGGGAGCATTGCCTAGGGGTGGTAATGACTCAGATGGTCCAGATGACGATGAGGATCCAAAAGAATATCCTCTAGTCCTAGGCGCAGGAGATGTGTGACCAGTAGATGTATTCATGTACATAAGTAGCTTATAGAGAAAAGCTCTTTTGTATAGACTTATGGCCAAAATGTATATGATGGTTGATGTATATATGACTGGTGATGGTTATGTATGATATATAAATGATCATGAGGCCAGACCGTCTAGACCATGAGGAGGTGATGACTCAGGACAGGGAGCATTGCCTAGGGGTGGTAATGACTCAGATGGTCCAGATGACGATTAGGATCCAGAAGAATATCCTCTAGTCCCAGGCGCAGGAGATGTATGACCAGTAGATGTATTCATGTACATAAGTAGCTTATAGAGAAAAGCTCTTTTGTATAGACTTGTGGCCAAGATGTATATGATGGCTGATGTATATATGACTGGTGATGGTTATGTATGATATATAAACATTTTGCTATGAATGAAATATCAAAATGATTATATGTTGTACGATGATGTGTTACGATGATGTGGCTTTACATTATCCTGAATTTTGTAAATTTATATGATTTTACGAATGTGGTCATGGAAAAGCTAATGGTGAATTGTTGTGCCATAATAGGATAATAGACAAGATGGTGGATTTGTGAAATTGACCAGAGAAACGAGAACAATGTCCCAATCTCATGGAAAGAATAGAGCAGATACAAGCTTTACTAGAAGCTCAGATGCAAGAAAATGCTAATCTGAGGCAACGAGTAGAGGAGTTAGAAAGAGGCAAGGTTCTGAAGGTACCCAAGTAGAACAGGAAGCTGAGGTAGATCCAGTTATTTCTCTAGCTACTGTACATGAGAGAGTTCCTGAACCGCCACCGGTAGTAAATCTGGAACCCCTCTATGAAAGATTCAGGCCTATGAGGCCGCCAGAATTTGAAGGTTCTACAAATCCTCTAAAGGCTGAAGACTGGTTGTCATCTTTGCAAGTAATCATGAAATTCATGAATTTAACTGACCAGGAGAAGGTCGCATGTGCGTCTTTTGTGTTGAGGAAAGATGCTCATTTTTGGTGGGACACTATGCGACTGAGAAGAAATGTGTCTACCATGAGTTGGGCAAAATTTCTAGAAGAATTTAACCAGAAATATTATGATCCTGCATCTCTGAGACTACAGTAGCAAGAGTTCTCAGAATTGAAGCAAGGAAATATCTCGGTGAGTGAAGTTTACCAAAAGTTCAATCAGTTATCCCGCTTATGTCCTTATGTAGTCCCTACTGAGAGGGAGAAAATACAGAAAATGATCGGGATGTTTAGGCCAGAAATTGCAGCATTGGTAGATACTGGACTGATACCGCCTACTTCTATAGCAGACTGTGTTAGTCGTGCCATGAGAGCTGAGTTTCATGTAGCCCGACAGAAGGAGGAAAGAGAGAAGAACTGGGAGGCCAAGAAGAAGGAGAGGGCTTTGGCTAAGTCTACACAAGCTGGTCAATCTAGCAAGCCTAATCAGAATGCTAAACCAGGCCAGGACAATAATCAAGGATCCCAGTAAAACAAGAGGAAAGGCAATTTTATTGGAAATCGCCAGGCAAATAATTGAAACTAGCAGCGAAGAATAGTTGGTAATGCAGTATCTAATGTACCAAATTGTCCTACATGCGAGAAAAGACATTCAGGGCAATGCAGATTTGGGCCGCTTGTTTGTTATGAATGTGGAAAGGAAGGTCATTATGCCAGGAACTGTCCAAGCAATAGGCAGGGTGTACAAGGCACTTTCCAACCGCAACAGACACGCCCACAAGCTCATTCCCTTCAGGCCAGGGCTGAAGAGTCTCCAGTAAGGCCGCAACGCTAGGAGCGTGTGCCATGTGCTGATGCTCGTGTAATGGCATACACCAAGGAGGATGCAAAGGCAGGATCATCAAATGTGGTGACAGGTCAGCTTCCTGTCGCTAGTCATGTAGCCTTTGTACTATTCGATTCTGGTGCTACGCATTCTTTTGTTTCCTATGAATTTGCTGACAAGATAGGACTTCCTAAAGACTATATGGGAAAAATATTTAAGACAGCTTTACCCTTTAGGGAAGTATTGTTGTCCAATTACTGGCTACCTCATATACTAGTATATGTGGCAAATAGGGAGCTATATGCTGAGTTGATCGTAATGAAAATCATGGATTACGATGTGATTTTAGGCATGGATTTCCTAGGGAAATATCAAGCTACGATCGATTGCCGAAATAAAAAAATAGTATTCCAACCCGAGGAAGAAGAGAGTTTCGAATATGTCGATACTTCTCGAAAACCTGGAAAGATGATGATCAGTTCGCTGAAAGCAAGTAAGCTGATGGCCAGTGGTTGTATGGGATATTCGGCATACGTGATGGATACTACAGAGGAACAGAAGTTTCAACCTGAAGATGTTCCTGTTGTTAATGAATTTCTTGACGTATTTCCAGAAGAGTTACCAGGGATACCTCTAGAGAGAGAGATCTCATTCAAAATTGAGTTGATGCCTGGAACGGCACCTATTTCCAAAGCACCATACCGCATGGCTCCAGTGGAGTTAAAGGAGCTGCAGGAACAATTAAAGGAGCTTTTGGACAAGGGATTCATCAGATCGAGTTATTCTCTGTGGGGTGCACCTATGTTGTTCATCAAGAAAAAGGATGGAACGTTCTGTTTGTGCATTGATTACCGGAAGTTGAATAAAGTTACAATCAAAAATAGGTATCCGTTACCTAGAATTGATGACTTATTCGACTAGTTAAAAGGCGCAGCAGTATTTTCCAAGATCGACTTACGATCAGGATATCACCAGCTGAGAATTAAAGAAAGTGGTATTCCTAAGACGGCGTTTAGGACTCGTTATGGTCATTCTGAGTTCCTTGTAATGCCATTCGGATTAACAAATGCGCCAGCAGCGTTCATGGATTTGATGAACAAAATCTTTAAAGAGTATTTAGATAAGTTTGTCATTGTATTCATTGATGACATTCTTATATACTCAAAGACTCATGAGGAGTACAAGGAGCATTTAAGGATCATGTTGCATATGATAAGGAAGCATCAACTGTATGCCAAATTCTCAAAATGCGAGTTTTGGCTGGATAGAGTACATTTCCTCGGACATGTTGTATCTCAGGAAGGTATTGCTATAGATCCGACGAAGGTAGATGCAATTAACCAATGGCCTGCACCCAAGAGTGTGATGGAAACACGCAGTTTCTTAGGATTAGTTGGTTATTATCGGAGGTTTGTTGAGGGATTCATGCATTTAGCTGCACCTCTTACTGCTCTTACATGCAAGAAAAGAAAGTATGAGTGGACTATGGAATGCGAAAGAAGCTTCCAAGAGTTAAAGAGACGGCTGACAAGCGCACCAATCCTTACGCTTCCCACTGAAGGGGAGAAGTTTGTGATCTACAGTGATGCATCTAAAATAGGATTGGGAGCAGTCCTGATACAAGGCGGCAAGGTGATTGCCTACGCTTCGCGCCAATAAAAGGATCATGAAAAGAATTACCCTACGCATGACCTTGAACTTGCTGCAGTAGTGTTTGCACTTAAAATTTGGTGACACTATCTTTATAGAGCTCAGTGTCAGATTTTTACTGATCACCAAGGCCTGAAGTATTTCTTCACGCAAAAGGAGCTCAATATGCGACAAAGAAGATGGTTGGAACTGGTAAAGGATTATGATTGTGAAATCCTATATCATCCAGGGAAGACCAACCGTGTAGCAGATGCTTTAAGTAGAAAGTCTACCATATCGCACCAGCTACAGATAAAAAGGCTTCCGAAACCATTGCAGCAAGAGATAAATTCTTTGAACTTGGAGCTGATATCCAGAAGATTGGCTGTACTCCAAGTGGAATCATCGTTGTTTGAGGATATCAAGGAAGCTCAAAGACGAGATCCAAGAATGGTAAATTCCTAAGAAGGAATTTCCAAGGATGGAATGATCCTCTATCAAGGAAGAATTAATGTTCCGGCTGATGAGGAACTTAGAAGAGGGATCATGTTAAAAGCCCATGAGACACCATATTCGGTTCATCCCGGAGCTAGTAAGATGTATCAGGACTTGAAGTTACAGTTCTGGTGGAAAGGGATGAAGAACGATATATCGAAATTCATGAGTAGATGCATGACCTATCAGAAAATCAAAGCTGAACATAAACATCCAGCAGGAAGATTGGAACCTTTGGAGATTCCCAAATGGAAATGGGAACACATTACGATGGATTTTGTAATGGGACTACCAAAAACCCGAGAAGGTTATGATGCCATCTGGGTTATTGTGGATAGATAAGGCACATTTACCATATATTTCTAATTGGTAATTTGTTAGTTTTGTTGAGTTTATGTTTGGTATTTTGGTGTGTTTTATTCACAATTGAATATGTAGATGATTCCAGCATTTGAGAGTGTTTCTAAAGCTAAAAGATCAAGTTGCGGTGAGTTTTGTTTCGTCTGCGGCGAGAAAAGCACCCGAGGAGTGTTCTGTGCCGAAGCAATTTGGATGTAGCTAGAATTATTTTGGCTGCAGCCGGAATCAATTTGGCTGTAGCTAGAATCATTTTGGCTGCAGTCGGAATCAATTTGGCTGCAGCGAGTTTCACATAAAGTTTCGATGAATTTTGAAGCTCGAAACTCACCGCAGCGAGATCCTTTTCCGCTGCTGCGAGTTGAGATTTTTATGTTGCGTATTTTAAGATTTTTTAGGTCGGTGCTTCTCATATAAATAGCCAAGTTTCGACTTAAGAGAGGACTTTTGGCAGAGGAACGAACCCGAGAGAGCTTGGAGGCCATTCTAGCCTAAAAGAGGTGGATTTGGAGATTGAAGACGGCTTCTTAAGAGTTTTCATCTCTTAATTCTTTTCTTTCTCTTTATTGTTGATATGATGAACACCATGGCTATTTCTATATTGAATATGCTTGGCTAAATTTTAGTTAGAGATTTGATGTAGCCTAACCAGATACTATGTTTTGAGTGCCAATTTCATTTATGTAATTTTTCCATTCAGTTTATTTATTCTATTCCATTCTTAATGCTTCTAAATTTGTGATCAACTTTTAGATGATTTTGAATTTGATGTTTAGCGCCCGGGAGGGGGAATATTGAATTGGAACATGGATAGAACAACCTAGGCTAATTAATTGGTTGGGAAACGGCTAATCACCTTGGAAACCATTTAAGAGAATCAAGTTCTTAAGGAATTTCTATTTCTTAGTTTTGGCACAGGAATGTGGAAATTAAGAACTAGGAATACATTTGATTTAGCGCTCGGAAGAGAGAATTAAATACATTAGGATTCTTGGTTTATAAACTAGGAAAATAAATTGGTGTTTGGCATGAAAAGCATAGTTGAAGGTTAAGTGAAATCAAATCTCTAGTGTTTAATCGTATTGGTTCTCTTGCTAATTGTCATTCGTTACTTTAGCTTGTTAATTGTTTCTTTTTATTTGTTTATTTAACTTTACAATTCCATTTAATCGGCTTCTAAATAAAGTTGATATCTCTCATATTACAGTAATTAACAGGATTTAAATATTTTTCCCTATGGATTTGACAACCCTTCTTATCATTATACTATTAAAACTTGACACCATACACTTACAGTTTTGCATACTAAAAAAATATCGCAACAAGTTTTTGGCGCCGTTGCCTGGGAAAAATAATTTAGATTTTGTTAATATTGTTATCAAGTGATATTAGCTTTAATTTAGATTTGTATTTTTTTTTTAATTTTTTATCAAGCTTGTTTACTTGTGCTCTTCAGGTGAACAGGTACTTGTATGGTTCGGTCTCAAGAAGGTGATTTAACTCCCTATAATCTTAAGATTGAAAGGCTTGCTAGAAGAAACAGACTAAAAGAAGACAGCGACAACCTCTTGAGACCAAACCAATGGCAGACAATCAAGATCATCAGCGAGTGATAGAACAAGCTCAGGCTCAACAAGATGCTATTCGCAATTATTTCAGGCCTGTGGTGAATGAAAACTATTTAGGCATTGCGCAACCACCATTGCTGCTAACAATTTTGAGTTGAAGCCATCTTTAATTGCAATGGTGCAGCGAAATCAGTTTGGGGGTGCACCATTAGAAAATCCTCATGCTCATTTGGCCTTATTTTTGGAGGTGGCTGATACAGTAAAGATGAATGGCGTTTCTAAAGATGCCATTCAGTTGCGCTTGTTTCCATTCTTACTTAGGGACAAGGCAAAGGCATGGCTTCAGAGTCTTCAGCCAAGGAACATTACTACTTGGGCTATGATGAAATTTTTGTCCAGGTATCTTCCTCCAGGAAAAACAGCTCAGCTGAGAGCTGAAATTAGCACCTTCAGGCAGCAAGAATATCAGCCTCTCGATGAGGCTTAGGAGCGTTACAAGGAGTTATTGCGTCGATGTCCCCAGCATGGTTATGATGATTAGGTGCAAGTTCAGATATTTTATAATGGCATTAATGCTCAAGAGAAGAACTTCATTGATGCGGCTTCAGGGGGCAGTCTATGGTCAAAATCGACTCCAGAGGCATTTGAGCTACTTGAAGATATATCTACTAACAGCTTCCAATGGCCATTAGACCGTAGTATTGCAAGGAAGCCAGCAGGGGTTTTTGAAGTTGTTCAGTTTACTGCTCTGTCAGCCAAGATTGATGCATTGACCACCCACTTTAACTCTATTAATGCAGTAGGAGCAGGTCCTAGTGTTGGAGCTGAAACTAATATGGAGCAGGTGCAATTTGTGAATGACAGAAACTTTGGTTTCAGGGGTAATCAATCTCAGGGTTACAACAACAATAATTACCTGAATTACAGGAACCAACAGTTACTATCCTATGGCAACAACCATAATGCCCTCCAGCCACCGCACGAACAGTTCAACCATTAGTTAGATAAGAGGTCATCAACAGAAGACACTTTGAACAAGTTCATGGCAGAAACGGGTAAATTGTTCCAACATACTGACTCGAGAATTAATAGCATGGAATCACAAATGGAGAGTATGGGAGTTGCTTTGAAATCTCTTGAAGTATAGGTTGGCCAGATAGCCACTGCAGTTAATGCTCAACAGAAAGGAAAGCTTCCAAGTGATACTGTAGTGAACCCAAGGGAGCAATGCAATGCCATCCTACTGAGAAGTGGCAAAGAGATTCAGGGTAGAGATGTGGAGGTGAAAGTAAATCAAGATGAAGCTGAATCATCCAAGACAACAAAAGAGGTGCCTAAAGAGAAAAAGAGGAAAGAGCAAAAAGGGGTGGTATTTCCAGATAACTCACCGATCAGTGATGGTTTTCTCCCATACCCTCAGAGATTTCAAAAGAATAAATTGGATGAACAGTTTGGGAATTTTTTGGATATGCTCAAGAAAATCCACATCAACATCCCATTCCTAGACGCCTTAGAGCAGATGCCCAATTATGGGAAATTTTTGAAAGAGATCACGTCAAAGAAGAGGCGGCTCAAAGATTATGAGACAATTAAGCTCACTGAAGAGTGCAGTGCAATTCTACAAAAGAAGCTACCTCAGAAGCTTAAAGATCCAGGGAGTTTCACTATCCTGTGCAATATTGGAGGTATCTCTTTTGACAAGGCTTTGTGTGATCTAGGGGCGAGCATTAATCTTATGCCGTTGTCTGCATTTAAAAAGTTGGGAATGGGAGAAGTTAAACCTAGCACTATTACTTTGCAGTTGACAGATAGATCTCTCACTTATCCAAATGGAGTTATTGAGGATGTGCTAGTCAAAGTCGACAAATTCATATTTCCAGTTGACTTTGTGATTTTGGATATAGAAGAGGATGCTGACATGCCTCTAATTTTGGGTCATCCATTCCTAGCTACATCTCGAGCACTCATCGATATGGAGAGTGGAGAACTAACCTTGCGTGCCAATGATGACAAGGTTAAATTTAGTTTCTACAAAAGCGATGAGGACCCAAATGAAGTTCAAATGTGCCATAACATAAAAACGGTCACGAATGCTCCCAATGATAAGCTGAAGAGGAGAGTATTTCAACCCGGAGACAAGGTTTATCTTCATCGATCTTGATGGAGAAAGGCACATAGCTTGAATAAATCAAAATGGACCGGTCCTTTCACTATACTCCAAATACTACCTCATGGTGACATCGAGCTGAAAGGGCAGAACAAACACGTTTTTCGTGTTAATCAGTGCGAGTCAAGCATCTCGAAGAAGATGGAGATCTCAGTGAAGAGGAACTCTTTCTACGAGCTCACAGTTGAAATCAATATCCTGTCCAAGTCTGGCTGAAGACATTAAACTTAGCGCTTATTGAGAGGCAACCCAATTGACACGTCGCCACCAGTTTTCAAGGAAGTCCTCTTATCCTTATCTTCTTTTTCTTACATTGAGGACAATGCAATTCTTAAGTTTGGGGGTGTAGTCAATTTGTTCATTATTTTTTTGTTTTTGCTTGGTTTGAAATTTTTTTTTTTTTGTGATTGGGTGGTGATTTAATGGAGTCTTAAGCTGTTAATATGTGTGATTGAATTGCCTGTGACTTGTTAAAATTGATTAACATTGTGATTTGATGTGTGATTCACTCTTGTGCTAATTGAAATTTTATTTTGTGACTTATTGATTATTTTAAAGAACATATTCCTACTACTTAGTTATTGTTAGCTTAGAGAAAGTTTGTGCAATTGATGATTATTTTGTGATTTTATGTGAACTCTAGAACCACTTTGAGAGTTACTTGAGGCAAAATCCTAGGCAAGCATATTATTGAAAAAAGGTTTGGGGGTGTTAAGTAGTTAGAAAAAAAAAATAAAATAAATATATGGACTTACTCCGCTATCTTGAGCCACCTAGTAACCAGGAGTAACATGAGTACCATGTGTATTTTTGCGTCAAAAAGTAGTTCAAGATATGAGTGCAACGTCTCTTAATAGTGACTCTGCTGAGTAACCGGGTGCCTTCATCACAAATGTTGGCATTCGCGTCAAAAGGCAGTGGTGACATGAGTGATTGTCCAATCAAAAAAAAAAAAGGGAAAAAAAAAGAAATTTTTTTTCCTTTTTCAGCTAAAGCCTCCTTACAAGCCAATAAAGTTCTTTTGGTCCTCACTGGTATGTTTTGCCTACATTAGTGGAGAGTGACTCGAAAACTTGGCTTATGAAATTCTGTGAATTGCTTTATGATTGTTGGTTGCATAAGCCTATTTGGGTTGGCAATAATTAAGTAGAAAGGAATTGCACACACACACTCTCAAAAGTTAGAAAATTGAATGAAATTGGTGCTTGAGTGAAAAACATATGAAGTTATAATGTTGTCGAAATTTTAATGAGTTGCAGGTTTATTTGGTCCTTAGATAATTTTTAGATGAAATTGAATTACTACTCGATCACTTGATTGTTGAGTCTTTAGTTGTGTTTTTTAGTTTTATTTTCTTTTGCTCGGGACTAGCAAAATACTAAGTTTGGGGGTATTTGATAAGGCACATTTACCATATATTTATAATTGGTAATTTGTTGGTTTTGCCGAGTTTATGTTTGGTATTTTGGTGTGTTTTATTCATAATTGAATAGGTAGATGATTCAAGCATTTGAGAATGTTTCTAAAGCTAAAAGATCAAGTTGCGACGAGTTCCATTTCAGCTGCGGTGAGAAAAGCACCCGAGGAGTGTTCTGTGGGGAAGCAATTTGGCTGCAGCTAGAATTATTTTGGCTGCAGCCGGAATCAATTTGGCTACAGCTAGAATCATTTTGGCTGTAGCCAGAATCAATTTGGCTGCATCGAGTTTCACATAAAGTTTCGACGAATTTTGAAGCCCGAAACTCACCGCAGCGAGATCCTTTTCAGCTGCAACGAGTTGCGATTTTTATGTTGTGTATTTTAAGATTTTTTAGGTCGGTGCTTCTCATATAAATAGCCAAGTTTCGACTTAAGAGAGGACTTTTGGCAGAGGGACGAACCCTAGAGAGCTTAGAGGCCATTCTAGCCTAAAAGAGGTGGATTTGGAGATTGAAGACGGCTTCTTAAGAGTTTTCATCTCTTAATTCTTTTCTTTCTCTTTATTGTTGATATGATGAACACCATGGCTATTTCTATATTGAATATGCTTGGCTAAATTTTTAGTTAGAGATTTGATGTAGCCTAACCAGATACTATGTTTTGAGTGCCAATTTCATTTATGTAATTTTTCCATTCAGTTTATTTATTCTATTCCATTCTTAATGCTTCTAAATTTGTGATCAACTTTTAGATGATTTTGAATTTGATGTTTAGTGCTCGAGAGGGGGAATATTGAATTGGAACATGGATAGAACAACCTAGGCTAATTAATTGGTTGGGAAACGGCTAATCACCTTGGAAACCATTTAAGAGAATCAAGTTCTTAAGGAATTTCTATTTCTTAGTTTTGACGCAGGAATGTGGAAATTAGGAACTAGGAATACATTTGATTTAGTGCTCAGAAGAGGGAATTAAATACATTAGGATTCTTGGTTTATAAACTAGGAAAATAAATTGGTGTTTGGCATGAAAAGCATAGTTGAAGGTTAAGTGAAATCAAATCTCTAGTGTTTAATCATATTGGTTCTCTTGCTAATTGTCATTCGCTACTTTAGCTCGTTAATTGTTTTTTTTAATTTGTTTATTTAACTTTATAATTCCATTTAATCGGTTTCTAAATAAAGTTGATATCTCTTATATTACAGTAATTAACAGGATTTAAATATTTTTCCCTGTGGATTCGACAACCCTTCTTATCATTATACTATTAAAACTTGACACCGTACACTTGCAGTTTTGCATACTAAAAAAAATATCGCAACATGGACAGACTGACTAAGACAGCACGGTTTATAGTTGTCAAGATGACTTTTTCGTTGGAAAGTTTACTCAGTTATATATAGCTCATGTCGTCAGATTACATGGAGTACCAAAATCCATTATATCAGATCGAGATCCACGATTCACTTCGAATTTCTGGAAGTGTGTGCAAGAAGCCATGGGTACTGTATTGAGACTCAGTACGGCAATTCATCTGCAAACAGATGGACAGTCAGAGCAGACCATTCAGACATTAGAGGACATACTTCGAGATTGTGTAATGGATTTTGTGGGAATTTGGAATGAGAAGTTACCATTAATTGAATTCTCATACAATAATAGTTACCAAGCTTTCATAGGAATGGCACCTTATGAGGCCCTTTATGGACGGAAATGCAGATCGCCAATACACTGGTATGACCTGTGAGAGAAACAATTACATAAGACGGATTTTATACGAGAAACTTCCGATGCCGTTGTAAGAATTTAGCGTCAAATGAAAATTGCGCAAAGTCGACAAAAGAGTTATGCGGATAAGAGGCGGAGATCCTTAGAGTTTGATGAAGCAAACTTCGTGTTTCTTAAGGTATCGCCTATGAAGGGGATTATGCGTTTCCGTAAGAAGGGAAAACTGAGTCCAAGATATATCGGACCTTATGAAATTATCGAACACATTGGAAGGGTCGCTTACAGATTAGCGTTACCTCCTGAATTGTCGGTAGTGCATCATGTATTTCATGTATCGATGCTGAGAAAGTATACCAGATCCGTCCCATGTATTGAAGCATGAACCTATTCAGATCCACAAGGATTTGACATATGAAGAATAACCTATTCGAGTATTGGCTCGTGAAGAGAAAGTACTGAGGAATAAGACAATCCCACTAGTGAAGATTTTGTGGAAAAATCACAACATTAAAGAAGCTACGTGGGAATGAGAAGATGAGATGAGGAGTTTATACCCCAACTTGTTCTAATTTTCAAGGACAAAAATTTTATAAGGAGGGGTAAATGTGGCAACCTAGTAATTCTGGCATTCTCGGAAGAAAATGTACAAATGTATGTATTAACAATTTGTACTATTTAAATAGTGAAATGAATGTATTTATATTGTTTAGACTGTGAAAGGATGTTCTAACAATACTGACAGGTAAGAATTCAGTGTTGATAAAGTTCATTGAATTGAAACGGGTGGAACGGTGCCAAAAACGGCATTGAAAACCTAATCGGTGCATTATAGTCCACTAAAAAGATGAAAAACTTCCAGGATTGATTTTGATCAAACAGAAGCAATATAAATTGATCCGACTGCACAGGAGACCTCAGGAACCCACCAGGATGATTTTGGAAAATTTCTATTCAATCCGACATCGGTCAAAAAGTAGTCGAATTAATATGAATAGTAAAGTCAAAGTCAAAATTTTTACTTTGCATTTATGACATCATAAAGCCATTTATTTAGTGGATTAAATATGGTGGTTGGTGGCATTAATGGCCAAGATTGAATTTTGCTTTTGATCTAAAGGTCTAGATTTGGCCAAAATAAGCCAAATTATTTTTGTGAAAATATGGAAAGAAATTGCATGAAATGTGTTGAAATTTCATTGGTTGGAAGCTAAATTAATTGGTCTTTCAAGCAAAGTGAGTCGGCCACTTTGAAACATAAGCACCCGTAGCCTTTCAAAGCCAAAACAAAGAAGAAAATTTTTTTTTCTAAGTGTTTAAAGAGAGCAACCCGTGAGCAACCAAGGAGAACCAAGCCAAACCTTCAGATTTTCTTCACAAAAGTGGCAGTAAACTCTTCATTGAAGTCAAGGGAAGCAAGAAATCAAGGTAGCTATCTTTGATTTGCATTTTCTCTTGCTTTTTCATTGAAAAATTCGTGGGTTTGATGGCTTGAAGGATGAGAAATTTTGTGGTTTATTTGGTTGATTTGGTGCTTGGGTTTTGTTAATGGTTTGATTAGAAGAAAAACCATGTATTTGTTTCAAGAAAAACAAAGTTTTGGTTGGTTTTTCAATGGTAAAACCGTGGGTTACCTTAGTGTTTGATCATGGATTCATTGTTGGTTAAGTGTTGTAGTGCTTTAAATCATGTTTTGGTTATATGAAAAGCATGATTTGCATGGTTAGAAAGCTTGGAAAAATTTTGGTATCTGAATTCCCTAATATGGCCGTGTGGTGTAATTAGGGTTTGGTGAACATTTTTGCATGATTAACTTGATGTTTGGATAGTTTAAATCATGCATTGAATTATGGAAATGTTGGTTATGAGGTTGAAAGCATGAAACAAAATGTTATGCATGTTTTACCTAAAATGGCCGTGGGTTATGTGTGTTGAAAAACCCTAAGAATTGTGTTGTAAAATGCATGGAAAGGCTTGAAAATGTGCTAGGTAATAGCCTTTGAATAGCCTAAAATTTGGTTGAAAGATTGAAAATTTTTGGCTAGGTTGTGAGTATGAAAACCGTGGCTAAACCTAAGGGTAAAATTGAAAGAATTTTGTTAATTGTGGTTTAAAATGTGAATTGTTAAATATGTGAGCTTTTATGTAAAAGTTTGGGAAACTTTTACATAAAATAGGACTTTGGTCTAGTACGTGGCAGGTACACATGGTTCGAGGCATAACTAATGCCGGTAGCCTTAAATTTACGCCGAAATGCTGCTGAAATTTCGAAAAACGGCATTTAAGGTAAAAAGGGAATCGAGAGTAAAAGTTTCGAGTCGGGTCAGAAACGCGAGTCACTTAAGGAAAATTGAATAAGGAAAACCTAAGGGGTGGTTCATGAATAGTAACCCATCCCCTTAAAAATATAAAACGAGAGCGAAACTGAAAAACCGACCCCGAGGGGGGGCGTTTTTGGGAAATGTAGTACAGGTCCGAGTCGGGTACGAAAAATCCAAGCGTCGGAGACCTAAATCGAGAATGTTTAGATGAACGTTTTAAATATTAGCAAAACGTCCATTTGAGACTCCGAAATGATAGAAAATCACTAAACCGACGTAAGGGTCGGAATAGTACTTCCCGAGGGTCGGGAAGGTGAAAAATGGAAATAAAATAGAAACAAACCCGGTAATGAATATAAAAGAGTCAGAAAAGTTCCTGAGAGCCAAAAGTACAATCTAGATAGAGAAAATCCTGTCAGGGGCATAATTGTAATTTTGCCAAAATATAGGGGTAAAATCGTAATTTTTCAAAAGTTGAGAAAAATGGGAAAAATGATAAATAAAGCCTAAAAAGTCATAAATAGGTTTTATTTAAGCTTTTTAATAAAAAAATAAAAGCTATAAATGGAAATGAAATTAACAGACAAGGTTTTGTCTGTAGGATACCAAAATCAATCCACAAGGAGAGCGATTAAAGATCCAGGAAGGAAAAGGAGAAGAAATAGATAAGGTAAGTTTAGACATTTACTTGTCTGTAACATGTAGCATTATTATTGCTAACTTTGATGTACTAACTATAAGTTAGGTACATATGTGCTACGGGCACTATTATAGAATAGAGAGAGAGACGAAATGTGCTACGGGCACTATTGAAAATGGGACACATAATAAATTGTGCTTCGGGCACTAGAGCGAGGTTAATGAAACTCACTCACATGAAATTAAAATGTGAACCATTCCTGACCATGGGGCAATATGTAGAACTTTAAAAAGTCGGTAATGAAACCATTTTTGGCGTACCAGCCTTCCGTACAGGGAGGTAAACATTGCCCTCGGGGCTATGATGATGAGATTAAGGCTGTGGAGGTCAGCACTAATGTACCGCTCCCAATCATGTACAACTTTGCCTTCGGGGCTATGATGATGAGATTAAGGCTGTGGAGGTCAGCACTAATGTACCGCTCCCAGTCATGCGCACTAAAATGGTACTGGCAACCTGAGCTCAAAACCAGAATATAATTAAAGATAATTACCTAAAACTGAAACTATGCCATAATTGAGCATAAGACAGTTTCGTGGGAGTACTAACACCGTGGTTGATGTACTGTTGATATACTGTGTTGTAGTCAAAGTACTATTCATGGTGAATAGTGGTCAATTTTACTATTCATGATGAATAGTACTATTCATAGAAATTCTATTTCTTGCATGTTTGAACTTACTGAGCCAGTAGCTCACCATTTTTGCTTATGTTGCAGGTAAGCAACCAACTCACTAGTTTTGTATGGCTGGATGGCAGACGGGATAGCGAGTGTCAAATGAGATGGGAAGCCTAGAGATATGGTTCTGCCAGAGTTTTCCGCTGAGTGTTAACAAAGAGAGGAAAAAGAAACAGTCTTTTGTAATAATATATATTTTGCAAAAATACTGTATTATGTAAATTACTTTATACTTGTAAACAAAGTGATTAGTAGATAATGTTTTATATGATTTTAAAAAAAAAATCCCCCAAAAATGTCATGTTTTACAGGAGAGATAGATTAGCCAGCGACCTATGAGAGTACAGTCTATCGCAGTTAGCTATGAAGCTTAACTGTAATAGTATTGTATGATCTCTACGAAGGGCGGGCCGCCACAGTTAATAACTAAATGAGTCTTGAGTGTTTAACCATTGTTTACGTAGTTCGATCCATGTCCTACCAAGCCATCAAGGGGTGGTCATGAATAAAATTATGCCCGAACACATTTTCCACATAAGATATCCAACCTACTATACCGACAACGGTAAGCACTTACCGAGGGGTGTGGTTAGGGTAGAACTGACACAAGGAATTACCTTGCTTTCACATATAGATCAACAATGGAGGCCGTGGTTTTGTTTGAACCCCTCTCCCATTCAATATTTTGAAAAACATGTAAGTTTTGATATAATATGAATGACTAATACAGTTTGAGTGGCATTCACCTATCCTATACGATATTTTATCAAATATGCATCCAAAACATCCATCAATACATATTCATCTATCCACGACATATCACAGAAAAAATAAATGACAAAAAAATTTAAATAGCCAAGCTATGGTCCCATCCTAGAATAAAGAAAAAAATTAAAGATTACAAAATTCCATCCAAAGCATTCTTTGGTTCTTGAATTTTTTGCTTCATCTTCTTGTATCCATCTTCATGTAGCCTCTTTATTTATTTCTTATCCCAAGAATTACTGAAAATTCAAATTTCAAATTTCAAATTCGAATTTCAAATTTAAATTTCAAATTCAAATTTTAAACAATTTAAATTTCATGTATAATAATATGTAATTTCAAAATTTTCAAATTTTCAATTACATAATTTTATACATGATTTAAGATTAAATCTCAAATTCAAAAAATTGAAAATTTTCATTTCTCCGCCCGTAGGCCCACCGGCCCGAGAGCCCGCAGCCGTCGTGGGTAGCCCCCAGCCCTGGGGGGCCTGGCAACCCGTGCATAGGCCGGATGCAGCCCAGCCAGGGCTGCACCCCTGGGGGTTACAACAGCCCGCCAGGCTGCAGGTAGTGCCTGCAGCCATGCGTTGCCCACCCGGGGGGCCATAGTAGCTCGCCAGGCTATAGCCCTGGGGCCTCGGCAACCCTTGGAGGAGCTACGGCCACCTTTGGTTGCAGGAATAGCCTACGGCCGTGGGTGGTCCTGCCTTGGACAGGGACTGTCGTAGCCCCATCCTACTCGAGGGTAGGGGCTACAGCCCCACCAAGGTCGGTGGCTCGTCCTGAGGGATCGGTCCTTGATTTTTGTGCTGTATTCCAATTTACCCATTAGGATCTCTAAAAATTAATCTGAATCCTAATTAAATTGGAATTTTCCACACAAACAAAATTTCAATCTTCAAATTAAATTTAACTTTTGAAAAAAATAAATTATGGTCTTCAAACTTTAATCTCTTCCAAGAATAATCACATAAAAATTCCAATACCGTTTCTGGTATACCAAATTCTAATCATAAAAATTCTAAGAGACTAAAAATTAAAATCCATGAGAAAATTACAGTGATGATAAACCACTCCCATGGTTACTTGAAAAATCTTAGAAACAAATTTTCTAAATTCTAAGGAACCATAATCGACAAAATTAAGCATGCTTGTAATAATTTAAAAAATCAAAATAACCACATACTTCATACATAATCTATGATAACAACATAAAAGAATCCTAGAATGCTACTCTCTAAATATGAAATCCATACATTAAAAAGACTAAACTATTGTCTAATTTATGTACATGACATAATTACGAGATGGCTCTGATACCAATTGTAAGAAAGAAACAATCAGAGTGGCATAGCAGAATTACAAAAATTTTTAAAGATCATTAAATATCTCATAATATCATATACAACAAATCAACAACAATAACTTTATACCTTCAGAGGATGCCAAAGATGCAAGAAAAGAATGACCGGAGGGCTTCAACCAACTAGCCTTCTCTACTATTCTCAAATTCCTGGATGGTAGAGTGTGTGGACACTCGGATCCTCGATCAGTATACTAGCACTGCTAGTCTTCTTTCAACCACCCAGATCTCTTAAGAACTTATTGTCACAGTAAGTTATGTAACAATAAGCCTACTCACCTGAGAGTCTGTGGTCTTAGAGAACTGGAGTGGCAGGACCTCTATTTATAAACTTGCATAAGATGTTCCCTTGAATTTGAATTGGATCAAGAGAAGATTTTCTCCCCTTCTTCCACACAAAATCTGAATTCACTATAGGCCAAAAACATAGGAAGATTTGGCCACCCTGGCAAGATTTTGTGTTTAAAATTCAAACGGGGTTTTAACTTGAATTTTATCTCCTCATTTATCCACTAAAATCGAATTTTGTTAGGAAATGCCCTAAGCATTGGAGACATTTTATGTATTTGTTTTGAACTAGATAATAAAATTATAATATAGAGGTTATTCATTACATTGCTATTTGTCCTCATTCTATTTACATGTTAAAGTAAATGTAAGTAAATATGGCTCACTGACTGCTTGTGTTAAAACTGTTAGAACATTACATGCAATGGACTTTTGTATGCGAAAAGATCATGCTCTAAAGTAAGCAATCTAAACTAAGGTCCATAGTTTACAGGGTTAGATCGAGCATCTAACTCATGTTAAGACTATTATGTTGTCTAAAGCCATGGTGGGGACGGTTTGTCTTGACCGTCTGGAGCATAGACTCCCAAATAGAGACATAGATATGTTGCTTGGTGGTGACATATTAGACTGGGACTAAAGTGTGATTGATCTACGTAGTCCGCTATGAGTGGATCAATCTGCTTTTGATGTTTATTATACAATAACCTTAATCTTAAGTAAATGAACTACTTCATATAAATGACTTGTATACTTTGATGTTCCAATGCCTAAAGCGTCTCAGAGGTAGTAAGCTTATAGACTGGTTCGTTGGGTGCATGACTTGTATACGATGAAGGTTTTGTTTACAGATATCGGAATCATAGCTCTAAGGAGTTATAGGTATCCTCTTAAAGACATTATACTGGATGTAAAAATGGACAAGGCCTTGGGTCATCTGCAGGGCGGATGACTTCTTATTCACACATGGTGAATAATCATTTTCTTATTCGGTAGTATAATGGAACTTTAAGATAGCCTGATCAGTAGGATTAAATGGACTTTAACCTACGGCTGATCATGGATATCATATGAGGGTTTTGCATACATGACAAGGTCATCGGACATTAGCTTGTCACAAGCTTTCGTAATATTGTGTATAATTGGGAGTTCAGTTTCAGGTTTATAGGAGTGTGACTCTGAAATTAGTGGCCATATGATTGAGTTGTTCGGTACAAAATGATAATCATATAGATTCATGAGGGCACGATTATATATGTCCAATTGATCCCTCTACTAGCTCCACATAATTCCTTAAAGGTTGGCAAATTGATTCGTGTATGCTTGTTGGGTAGTTGATTATGCATGGATGGTGTTGACATAGGATTAGGATGGATGACAAGATTCTCTCCGGTTGAATTCATATTTTGTTTTGGATAGTAAAGTACACAATTATTCAAACTCCAAATAAAGTTGCCATGATTTTATTTGAGATTGGATTGGAGTTGTAGAAAATTATCCATGAGAACAAAAATTTGAAATACAACTTTTTGTGGATTTTGAAATTTGAAATTTGAAATTTAAATTTTGAATTTGAAATTTAAATTTGAAATTTGAATTTGACATTTGAATTTGAAATTTGAATTTGAAATTTGAATTTGAAATTTAAATTTGAATTTTGAATTTAAAGTTTGAATTTTGAAATTTGAACTTTGATATTTAAATTCAAATTTTGAATCACAATCCATATAGGATTCGAATTTTTTGTGGATTATCTACAAGAGAAAATTTAGTTTTGATTTGGATAAAGGAGAGGAAAATCTTGTTTAAATCCTACTTGGATTTTGAATCTCAATTCTAACCTAAAGTGGCTGAAATTTGTTAAGGAAAATCCTCCAAGATATTTTCGGTTTTTCTGGATAAGGTTCAAGGGAAATTTAAGCAAGAAAATCCTAGTTGAATTTTGATTCTCTCCCTACCTAAAGTGGACAAAAATTATTGGATAAATCCAAGGAGATTTTTTGGTTATTTGTGGATAAGGGTGAGATAAAATTTAAGCTAGAAAATCTTATTTGAATTTTGATTCTTCTCACTTTTAATAGCCGAATCTAGTCATGTTTGTGGCACTAGGGAAATTCGGTTATTATGGACAATTGAGGAGATAAAATTCAAGTTAAAATCCTATTTGAATTTTAAAAACAAAATCCCAAAATGGCCGAAATTTTTAGTTGATTTTTTGGCGTGAAAAATTCGGCTTTTGTTAGTGGATAAGGGAGAAAATCTTCTCCTAATCCAATTCGAATTCAAAGGATTACCTCATGCAAGTCTATAAATAGAGGTCCTGCCACTCCAGTTCTCTCATACTACAGACTCTCAGGTGAGCAGGCTTATTGTTGCACAACTCATCGTGACAATAAGTTCTTTAGAGATCTGGGTGGTTGGAAGAAGACTAGTAGTGCTAGCATACCAGTCGAGGAACCAAGTGCCCACACACTCTGCCATCCGGGAATTGGAGAATAGTAGAGAAGGCTAGTTGGTTGAAGCCCTCCAGTCATTATCCTCCTACAGTTGGCGTCCTCTTGAGGTATGAGTTCTTATTGTTGTTAGTTTATTGTATATGGCATCACGAGATATTTAACGATCTTAAAAAAATTTTATTGTTCCACTGCGCTGCTTTGATGTGTTTTTACCGATTTTATTCCTACAAATTTCCCCTAGGATCCAAGTGTGAGGAGATTCAAAATTTAAATAGGATTTTCTAGCTTGAATTTCGTCTCACCTTTATCCATAAAAAATCTGAACTCCCTTAGGCTTATCCATAGAGATAACTGGCCATTCCATGTGAGGGAGAGATTCAAAATTCCAATAAGATTTTCTAACTTGAATTTCCCTTCATCCTTATCCATAAAAAAACTGAATCCTCCTAGGGTGGGATTCCCTTAACAAATTCGACCACATTTAGAGGACTTAGGATTCAAAATTTAAGTAGGATTCAAATAAGATCTTCCTCTCTCTTATCCATAAGAAAACCGAATTTTATCATGTGGATTTATCCACAACAAATTCGTTATATTTGATTTTGTGATTCAAAATTTGAATTCAAATTTCAAAGTTCAAATTTCAAAATTCAAACTTCAAATACAAATTTCAAGTTTCAGTTTAAATTTCAAATTTCAAATTTCAAAATTCAAATTTAAATTTCAAATTCAAATTTCAAATTCAAAATTTAAATTTCAAATTTCAAACTCCACAAAAAACTTATATTTCAAATTTTTGCCCTCATGGATAATTTTGCACAACTCCAATTTAAACTCAAATTAAATCATGGTAACTTTATTTGAAATTCGAATAATTATGTAATCTCTTATCCAAAACAAAATTTGAATTCAACAGGAGAGAATCTTGTCTACCACCCTATATCCATGCAAGACAACTAGCCAATAAGTATACACTGATCAATTTGCCATCCGTTAAAGAATTATGTGAAGCTAGTAGAGGGACCACTTGGATATAATTAGGTTCCCATGAATCCGTATGGTCATTGCTCTGTACTGACCAACTCAATCATATGATCACTAATTTCAGAGTCACATTACTAAAAACCTAAAACTGAACTCCCAATTATATATCATATTACGAAAGCCTGTGACAAGTTATTGTCCAATGACCTTGTCATGTATGGAAAACCTTCATATGATATCCATGATCAGCCTTAGGTCAAAGTCCATTAAACCCACTGATCAAGCTATCTTAAAGTTCCATTATACTACCACATAAGAAAATGATTATTCACCGTATGCGAATAAGAAGTCATCCGCCTAGAAGACGACCTAAGACCTTGTCCATTTTCACATCCAGTATAATGTCTTTAAGAGGATACCCTTAACTCCTTATTAAAGCTATGATTCCAATATCTATAAACAAACCCTTCATCGTATACAAGTCATGCACCCAACGAACCGGTCTATAAGCTTACTACCTCTGAGATGCTTTAGCCATTGGAACATCAAAGTACACAAGTCATATACATGAAGTAGTTTATTTACTTAGGATTAAGGTTATTATATAATGAATGTCAAAAGCAGATTGATCCACTCACAGTGAACTATGCAAATTAGTCACACTTTAATCTCGGTATAGGAAAATAAATCAGTAAAAACGTATCAGAGTGGCACAGCTGAATAATAAAATTTTTTAGATCATTAAATATCTCATGATACCATATACAATAAACCAACAACAATTAAAACTCATACCTCAAGGACGCCAATCTGCAGGAGGAGAATGACCGGAGGGCTTCAACGAACTAGCCTTCTCTACTATTCTCTAATTCTCGAATGGCTGAGTGTGTGGGCACTTTGAACCTCGATCGGTATGCTAGCACTGCTAGTCTTCTTCTGACCACCCAGATCTCTAAAGAACTTATTGTCATGGTGAGTTGTGCAACAATAAGCCTGCTCACCTGAGATTCTATGGTCTTGGAGAACTGGAGTAGCAGGACCTCTATTTATAGACTTGCATTAGGAGAAGATATTCTCCCTTATCCATAACCATAAAATCCAAAATTATCCAAGGGGAAATCCCAACAAATTTCGGCCATTATTGAAGATTATCCAATCCAAATTCAAACAAGATTTTAACATGAATCTTATCTCCCATTTTCAACCAAAAAATCCAAAATTCCAAGGGCAAAATCCCCACAAAAATTTCAGCCACTTTTGGATAAGGAAGAATAAAAAATTCACTAGGATTTTTAAGCTTGAATCTTATCTCATCCTTATCCAAAATAACCGAGAATCTCCTAGGAGATTTACTCAAAAAATTCAGCCATTATCAAGGAAGAGAGAATCCAAATTCAACTAGGATGAAACTTGAATTTTTCCTTGAACCTTATCTACAAAATCTGAAAATTCATTAAGGATAATCCTCAAAATTTTCGCCCATATTTGGTTAGGATTTGGATTCAAAATTCAAGTAGGATTTAAACAAGATTTTCCTCTTCATATCCAACTCAAATTCAAATTTCATTCCTTGTGGATTTACCACAACAAATTTGAATCCCACTTGGACTGTGATTCAAAATTTGAATTTCAAATTTCAAATTCGAATTTCAAATTCAAATTTCAAATTTCAAAATCCACAAAACAGTTATATTTCAAATTCTTGTTTACATGGATAATTTTCTACAACTCCAATCCAATCTCAAATAAAATCATGGCAACTTTATTTGGAGTTCGAATAATTGTGTACTCTATTATCCAAAACAAAATCTGAATCCAACCAGAGAGAATCTTGTCTACCATCCTAATCCTATGTCAACACCATATATGCATAATAAATTAGCCAATAGCATACACAGATCAATTTTGCCAAATGTTAAGGAATTATGTGGAGCTAGTAGAGGGATTAATTAGACATGTATAATCGGGCTCCCACAAATCCATATGATCATCATTCTTTACCGAATAACTCAATCATATGATCACTAATTTCAAAGTCACACCACTATAAACCTGAAACTGAACTTCCAATTATATACCGTATTACGTCAGCCTGTGACAAGCTATCGTCCAATGACCTTGTCATGTATGCAAAACCCTCATATGATATCCATGATCAGCCTTAGGCCAAAGTCCATTTAATCCTACTGATTAGGCTATCTTAAAGTTCCATTATACTACCAAATAAAGAAAATGATTATTCACCATATGCGAATAAGAAGTCATCTGCCCAGTAGACAACCCAAGGCCTTGTCTATTTTTACATTCAGTATAATGCCTTTAAGAGGATACCCTTAACTCCTCATTAGAGCTATGATTCTGATATCTATAGATGAACCCTTCATCGTATACAAGTCATGCACCCAACGAACCGATCTATAAGCTTACTACCCCTGAGACGCTTTAGCCATTGGAACATCAAAGTACACAAGTCATATACATGAAGATGTCCATCTACTCAGAATTAAGGTTACTGCATAATGAACGTCAAAAGCAGATCGATCCATTCAAAGCGGACTTCGTAGGTCAATCACACTTAAGTCCCGGTCTAATATGTCACCACCAAGCAATATATCTATGTCTTTACTTGGGAGTCCAGCTCCAGACAGTCAAGACAAACCGTCTCCTCCAAGGCTTTAGACAACATAATAGTCTTAACATGAGTTAGATGCTCAGTCTAACCCCATAGACTACAGACCATAGTTTAGACCGCTTACTTTAGAACATTGTCTTCTCGCATACAAAAGTCCATTGCATGCAACATTCTAACAGTTTAACACAAGCAGTCAGGGAGCCATATTCGCTTACATTTACTTTAACATGTAAATAAAACGAGGACAGATAGCAATGTAATGAATAACCTCTATATATAATTTTATTATCTTGTTCAAAATAAATACATCAAAATGTCTCTAATGCTTAGGGTATTTCCTAACAGCCGGTCCAATACATCACCACCAAGTAACATATCTATATCTCTACTCGTGAGTCCATGCTTCAGACAATCAAGACAAACCTTCCACACCATGGCTTTAGACAACATAATAGTCTTAACATGAGTTAGATGCTCGGTCTAATCCCATAGACTATAGACCATAATTTAGACTGCTTATTTTAGAATATTATGTTCTCGCATACAAAAGTCCATTGCATGCAACATTGTAACAGTTTAACATAAGCAGTCAGTGAGTCATATTTGCTTACATTTACTTTAACATGTAAATTAAATAAGGACAAACAGCAATATAATGAATAACCTCTAAATATAATTTTATTATCCATTTCAAAATAAATGAAATACATTAAAATATCTTTCATACTTAGGGCATTTCCTAACAAGATAAGGTCGAAAGTGCTCACCTGGCCTCAACCTCAAAACATAAGGGCAAAGGATAGAAAAGGAAGAAGGATAAGGAAGCTACAGCTACAACACCTCACAAGAAATAGCAAAAGAAACAAGTTGACCTAGAAGATACTGGTTGTTACTTTTGTGGAGCTGAAGGGCATAAGAAGAAGCAATGCACCATTTATCATGCATGGCATGCTAAAAAAGGTATGCTTCTTAATTTGGATTGTTTTGAGGTTAATTTAACTTTGGTACGTAGACACACGCGGTGGATAGATTTTGGTGTAATAACTCACATCAATGTGTCTATATAGGGTTGCTTGAGCTGCCAAAAGCCAAGTAATGTTGAAAGATACATCTACATGGGCTATGGCAAGTCGATTTAAGTTGAGGCAATAGTAAAATTTAGATTATTGTTAAAGACTAGATTTTATTTGGATCTTGATGAGACATTTGTTGTACTATCTTTTGGATAAATTTTGATTTTTATTTCTGCTTTGGACAAATCTAGTTATTCTTGTTTATTTGGGAATGGAAAATTTTGTTTGTTTTATGGTTCAAAATTGGTTGCTTCTAGTTCTTTGTTAAGTTATGATAATCTTTAGTTAATTGATATAAGTACTTCATTTAATAAATCCATACAATTAAATACACAAGGTATAAAGAGAAAATTAATTAATGAGAATCTGGCTAGATTATGGTGGAAAGGGATTAGGTCATATCTCTAAATGGTTAATAGAGAGAATTGCATCGAACGAAATTCTAGATCCCTTAGATTTCACGAATTTTTATGTTTGTGTTAATTGTATAATAGGGAAAACAAACCAACAGAAGGAGATTTAAAGCCACCAGGACTTTGGATGTCTTACAACTTATACATATAAATATTTGTAGGCCGTTCCCTATGGTTGCTTAGAATGGTCAACAATACTTTATAACATTCGTAGATGATTTTTCCAAATATGGCTATATATTTATCATTCATGAAAAGTCATAGGTGCTGGATGTGTTCAAAAATTATAAGGTTAAAGTTGAAAACCAATTCAATCGAAAGATCAAAAGTGTTAGATCTAACAGTGATGGTGAGTACAATGGCAAATATGATGGTTCTAGTGGAAAATGTCTAGGACCGTTTGTTAAGTTGTTAGAGGAATACGGTATCATCCCAGACTATACTATGCTGGGTTCACCCACTATGAATGGTGTTGCTAAAAAATGAAATAGGATATGATGAGGAGTACGATTAGTTATTCTACCTTACTAGAATCACTCTGGAAAGAAGCACTTAAGACTGTAGTGTATATCCTTAACAGAGTTTCAACTAAAGGGACTGCCAAAACCCCTTATGAACTTTGGATAGGCAAGAAGTCTTGTCTGAAGCACTTGCATGTATGGGGATGTTCAGTTAAGGCAAGGCCTTATAAGTCTAATGAAAAGAAATTGGACTCTAGGACGGTGAGTTGCTATTTTATTAAATACTCTAAAAGATTTAGGGGTATAAATTTTTTTATCCCATGACTAAGTCGATTTTCAAGTCAGGAAATGACTGGTTCTTTGAGGGTGTTGAGTTTACTAGGAGAGATACAACTAGGGACTTTGTTTTTAAAGAGGAATATATTGATATTGTTATAGGTGTTATTGGAATTGATTAGGATCTTATTCTTGACCTTGTTCAAGACATAACAGATCAATACAATTTCATAGAAACTCCTACTTAAGAACTTGTTCCAGAAGAACAAACTCTAGTACCTCAAGAGCCTATGTAATTAGGAGATCCTCTAGAGAGAGAGAGGAGAATTGTAGTGCTAGATGATTACATTGTATTTCTCTAAGAACATGAGATAGATATTAAAGTGATTGAAGATGATCTAATCAACTACTGTCAAGCCATAAAAAGTTCTAACTCTCAAATGTGGATTGATGCCATGAATTAGGAGATTAAGTCCATGAAAAATAATGATGTTTGGGATCTTCTCCCATTACCAGAAGGTGCAAAACCCATTGGTTGTAAATAAATATTTAAGTCCAAGAGGGCTTTACACAGAAAGAGGGCATCGACGACAAAGAGACTTTCTCTCTAGTCTCTTTGAAAGACTCTATCAAGATTATGATGGCACTGGTGGCGCATTTTGTCAGATGCACATAAAGACAATGTTTCTTACTGCTAACATTGATGAGATGATCTTTATTATGTAGCCAGAAAACTTTGTGTTAGGGGGCCCAAAAAATATGGTTTGGAAACTTAAGAAATCCATCTTGGACTCAAAAAAGCATCTAGACAATGGTATTTCATGTTTCATCAAGTAATCATCTCATTTGGTTTTGAGTTGAATTTGGTCGATGATTTTATATACCATAAATTCTGTGGGTGCAAACATATTTTTTTGTTTTATATGTCGAAGGCATCTTGCTTGCTAGCAATGATATGGGCTTATTGCACAAAACCAAGAGATTTCTAGCTAAGAATTTTGAGATGAAAGATCTTGGTGATGCCTCTTTTGTATTAGGAATACAGATACACTGGGATCGTTCTTAGGGTATTCTTAGATTATCACCAAAGAGCTATATCGAAAAGGTTCTCAAAAGATATGACATGCAGGATTGCAAACCAAGGGACACCCCTGTAACTAAGGAAGACAAGTTTAGTCTTAATTAGTTCCCTAAGAATGATATTAAGGATAAGGAATGCATAATATTTCCTATGCCTCAGTAGTAGGGAGTTTAATGTATGCTCAGGACTATATGCATCCCGATATTGCATATATTAGTGGGATGTTAGGTAGATATTTAAGCAATCTAAGAGTAAAATATTGTAAAGCAGCTAAACTACATTGGGTATACTATCTTTGATTTTGGTGGATGCCAAGATAGTATGAAATCTATGTTGAGCTATATCTATCAACTAGTTGGAGGTGCTGTCTCTTGGAAGAGTGCTAAACAGTCACCTATAGCCTCTTCTACCATGGCAATAGAGTTTATAGTATGTTATGAGGCATCCAATTATGGAATATGACTATGGAATTTTTTCATGAGGCTGTGTATAGTGGATGGTATTGAACGACTATTTAAGTTATTTTGTGACAATAAGTCAATAGTTCTGTATTCTAATAACAACAAAAGCTCGACAAAGTCAAAGCATATAGACATCAAGTTCTTAGTTGTTAAGAAAAGAGTTTAGAATGGATAATTGTCCATAATAAACATCAAAACAAACTCTATGGTTACAGATCTACTTACTAAATGTTGCCGCCCAAAGGGTTTCATGAGCATACTACTCGTATGGGTGTTATGTTGATTTATGGATATTTTGAGGTTATTTTTTTTATAGAAATAAAGTTTTGGTTTATTTACACTCTAAATTTGGTATGGTTTGATCTCGCTAAGGTTTAAGGGTGGACTAGTTGAAAATAGGCATGTTGAGATCACATTACATGAAGTTTCTATGCTACACATCCATATCATAATCCATGTCATTTGGTTGTATCGATATATGTGATCATTAATGGGTTGAGCTATGATAGTTGTAATAAAGGTTGCTTTAATCTAATGTTGGTATGATTGATGGACCAGATTGGTTATAGAAATATTTAGGTAATGACAGCAAAGTTAAGCTCGTTTGATTATTTTTACAAAGCATAATTATAAAGTTACACATATTGCCCAAGTGGGAGATTGTTGGATCCTTAATCTAACGTTGGGCTTATATGTGAATAATTATGCATTGTCGACTATCAAATAAGGTTAAGTTCAATTAAAAGTGATTTATTAAATTTTGGTAATTTAGGCCTTAATATATCTAATTGCGTGTGAGCTTTTAATGTGTAGAGACTTAAAGAATAATTTCTATATTTATTATGGGCTAAAATATAAATACCAAAAGGTAACAGAGAAGTTATCTATATATAGTGGTTATGGTTCCTAGATTGCACATATCTTCATTATTTTTTTTTCTGACATCTCATCATTAGAGAGAGAGAGAACACAAAGAATATATAAGGGTTCTCTATGAAAATATATTGATCTCACAGGTAAACTACACAGCGCTAGAAAATGATTAATTTATATGGATTTAAATACACTTTTGCTTATTCATTAATTGATTCTTGGTGATCTAACATAAATATTCTTGAGATTTTAGGTGATGGTTTTACCACAAGAATTTTTCTAACATATGATACTGTATATTTATGATTAAAGGACAATTTGTGTCATATATATTTGAATAAGTTATAGTTATGAATAAGAAACTGTATAAATACAAGTTGTAATTTACAAAAACCTATAAGTTACCTAATAGGTTAATACTAACTAATCACCTAAAATCAAGAGATTTCCTAATTAAAAATTAAAAACAAATATTAATAATTATGAATATCAACTTTCTCTAATACACCCCACAATATAAAAGAAAACCTATCGTTTTATAGGGAAAACACCATTGAAGTCAAGAAAATGTTAGGAATGCCGACATTTTTATGTATTTCATTTATTTTGAACTGATTAATAATATATTAGATATTATTCATTACATTGCTATATGTCCTCATCCTATTTACATGTTAAAGTAAATGCAAATAAATATAGCTCACTGATTGCTTACTGTTAAACTATTATAATATTGCATACAATAGACTTTTGTATGAGAGAAGACAACATTCTAACGTAAATAGTCTAAATCCATAGTCCTTAGTCTATGGGGTTAAAGTGATAATCTAACTCATGTTTAGACAAATATGTTGTCTAAAGTCAATTAAGGAGATAGTTTATCTTGACCATCTAGAGTATCAACTCTCGAGTAGAGACATAGTTATGCTGGTTGGTGTTGACATATTAGACTGAAACCAAAGTGCAATTGATCTACATAGTTCGCTTGAGTGGATTAATTCACTTTTAACGTTCATTATGTAAAAGACTTAATCCTGAGTAAGTGAATTGCTTCATATGCATAACTTACATACTTTAATGTTACAAAGGCTAAAGCATCTCAGAGGTAGTAAGCTTATAGACCGGTTCGTTGGGTACATGACTTGCATACAATGGAGGGTTTATTTATAGATGTTGGAATCATAGTTTTAATAAGGGGTAAAGGTTATCCTCTTAAAGACATTATACTGGATGTGAAAATGAGCAAGGCCTTGGCTCGTTTGCTTGGCATAGGACTTCTTATTCACATATGGTGAATAATTATTTTCTTAATTGGATATATAATGAATCTTTAAGATAGCTTGATCAACAAGTCGAGCGAACTTTGATCTAAGGTTAATCATGGATATCATATGAGAGTGTTGCATACATAACAAGGTCAATGGACGATAGCTAATCAATGGCTTGCATAATATGGTACATAATTAGGAGTGTAGTTTTATGTTTATAGTGGTGTGACTTTAAAACTAATAATTGTGTAATGAGTTTATTCGGTATAGAATAATTAATTACTATGTAATAAGTAATTAAGGATTATTAGAGCCCACATTATATATATCTAGTCGGTCCATTTATGTAATGACCCCAATGATTTATGGAACTTAATTACTATGTAATAAGTAATTAAGGAACGAGTTTAGAGTAGTTTAAAGCTTTTTTGGTACATGTTTGAAGAACACGGGCAGGTATACGGCCGTGTAAGTGGCTGTATATCACTCGGAATATTGAACGTGTGAAAAGCTGTGTTTCGGGAAGCTAGGCGTGTTGAGCAATCTTGACTGGTATATGCCCGTGTCTGGAGTACACATGCCCATGTTGCATGGTACACGCCCATGGAAGAATGCCCTGAGCCTGTGTCGGAGGACGTGTTTCGGGAAAGCTGGGCGTGTTAAGCAATCATAACTAGTACATGCCGTGTCTGGAGTACACATGCCCATGTCGCATGATACACACCCATGTAAGAGCCTATGTCAAAGGCCGTGTATTGAGCAGAGAGCCACTGTAATAACCCCCATGTTCCTGAAACCTAATTACTATGTAATAAGTAATTAAGCTATCAATACAGTGTAATTTTACCAGTTGAATAAATTAAACAGGTACATAAATGTTTAATTACTATTCATGCAGTGAAAGGAGCAACCGACAGTGAAATTGGTTCACCTTAGTACATGTGTGTTTGCGTGTGAGACATGCAGTACTAAGAAATCGGTCCAGACGACCATTTCTTGACACAGAACTGATGAGCTACTCATCAATAGACTCAGACTGGTTATCTGAGCACAACAACGACAATTAGCCTGATAGATGTACAGTATCGAGAAAAATAGTCCAGATGACCTCTTCTCACCTAGAAACTGACAAAATCGGAGTCAGAACACTCAGACTAATCAGTTAGATAGAAAGCAGTGAATAGTGAATAGTAAATACACAATGTCAGGTTAATGGCCAAGACGGCCTTAATTTGACATAAAACTGATACATTTAGATTCAGTACGCTCAAATTAGTCAATTGAGCGCAAAACATGTTTTTCGAGATAGGATCACACAGATCCTGAAAACTAGTCCAGACAACTTAAGATGGGTGTAAAACTGATAAATTTGAATTTAGCACGTCCAAATTAGTCAGGATATATTGTGTTTGCAATTTCGCACGAATAGCCTCATTATGCGTGTATAGTGTCAACACTGTTAGGAAATGCCCTAAGCATTAGAGACATTTTGATGTATTTATTTTGAATTGGATAATAAAATTATATATATAGAGGTTACTCATTACATTGCTATCTATCCTCGTTTTATTTACATGTTAAAGTAAATGTAAGTAAATATGGCTCCCTAACTGCTTGTGTTAAAACTGTTAGAATGTTGCATGCAATGGACTTTTGTATGCGAGAAGACAATGTTCTAAAATAAGCAGTCTAAACTAAGGTCTGTAGTCTATGGGGTTAGACCGAGCATCTAACTCATGTTAAGACTATTATGTTGTCTAAAGCCATGATGGGGACGGTTTGTCTTGACTATCTGGAGCATAGACTCCCAAGTAGAGACATAGATATGTTGCTTGGTGGTCACATATTAGATTGGGACTAAAGCGTGATTGATCTACAAAGTCCGCTTTGAGTGGATCGATCTGCTTTTGACGTTCATTGTGCAGTAACCTTAATCCTGAATAGATGGACAGCTTCATGTATATGACTTGTGTACTTTAATGTTCCAATGGCTAAAGCGTCTCAGGGGTAGTAAGCTTATAGAGCGGTTCGTTGGGTGCATGACTTGTATACGATGAAGGGTTTGTTTACAGATATCGGAATCATAGCTCTAATAAGGAGTTAAGGGTATCCTCTTAAAGGCATTATACTGGATGTGAAAATGGACAAGGCCTTGGGTCCTCTACTGGGTGGATGACTTCTTATTCATATATGGTGAATAATCATTTTCTTTATTCGATAGTATAATGGAACTTTAAGATAGCCTGATCCGTAGGATTGCACGGACTTTGACCTAAGGCTGATCATGGATATCATATGAGGGTTCTGCATACATGACAAGGTCATTGGACAATAGCTTGTCACAGGCTTACGTAATACGGTATAAATTGGGAGTTCAGTTTCAGGTTTACAGTGGTGTGACTCTAAAATTAGTGATCATATGATTGAGTTCTTCGGTAAAGAATAATGATCATATGGATTTATGAGAGCTTGATTATATATGTCCAATTGGCCCCTCTACTAGCTCCACATAATTCCTTAACGTTTGGCAAATTGATTTGTGTACGCTATTGGCTAGTTGATTATGCATGGATGGTGTTGACATAGGATTAGGATGGTGGATAAGATTCTCTCTGGTTGAATTCAGACTTTGTTTTGGATAATAGAGTACACAATTATTCGAACTCCAAATAAAGTTGCCATGATTTTATTTGAGATTGGATTGGAGTTATAGAAAATTATCCATGAGAATAAGAATTTGAAATACAACTGTTTTGTGGATTTTGAAATTTGAATTTTGAAATTTGAAATTTGAATTTTGAAATTTGAAATTTGAATTTTGTATTTGAAATTTGAATTTGAAATTTGAATTTGAAATTTGAATTTGAAATTTAAATTTGAAATTTGAATTTGAAATTTTAAATTCAAATTTTAAATCACAGTCCAAGTAGGATTCGAATTTCTTGTGGTAAATCCACAAGGAATGAAATTCGAATTTGAGTTAGATATACAGAGGAAAATCTTGTTTCAATCCTACTTGAATTTGGAATCCAAATCTTAACAAACTTGGTCAAAAATTTTGAGGATTATCCTCATGAAATTTTCGGATTTTTTGTGGATAAGGTTTAGGGAAAAATTCAAGTTTCAATCCCAGTTGAATTTGGATTCTCTCCTCCCTAGATTATGGCCGAAATTTTGAGGGCATATCTCATGTAGATTTTCGGTTATTTTGGATAAGGATGAGATAAAATTCAAGCTTGAAAATCCTAGTGGAATTTTGATTCTCTCTCTATTATATGTGGCCGAAAATATTTGTGAAAATCCTTAAAGATTTTCAGATTTTTTGGTTGGCTAATGGGAGATAAAATTCAAGTTAAAATCCTGTTTGAATTTTGAATTGGATGATCTCCAAGATGGCCGAATTTTAGTTGGGATTTTCCCCTTGGAAAATTCAAAATTTTTGGTTGTGGATAAGGGAGAAAATCTTCTCCTAATCCAATTCGAATTCAGAGGATCACCTAATTCAAATATATAAATAGAGGTCCTGCCACTCCAGTTCTCTTAGACCATAGACTCTCAGGTGAGCAGGCTTATTGTTGCACAACTCACAGTGACAATAAGTTCTTTAGAGATTTGGGTGGTCAGAAGAAGACTAGCAGTGCTAGCATACCGATCGAGGTTCAGAGTGCCCACACACTCAGCCATTCGGGAATTAGAGAATAGTAGAGAAGGCTAGTTAGTTGAAGTCCTCCGGTCATTCTCCTCCTACAGATTGGCGTCCATGAGGTATGAGTTTAAATTGTTGTTGGTTTATTGTATATGGCATCATGAGATATTTAATGATCTTGAAAAATTTTTATTGTTCCGCTACGCCACTCTGATACGTATTTATCGATTTATTTCCTACAAACACAGTGTAAGCACAACCACAGTACAGGAAATAAACAGTAAAATAGACACATAATGGGCTCATAGGCATTACAACCCAATTAGGAATGATCAGAATAAAAATCAGATCAAGAAAATCCAATTTTCGGTCAAGGTATAGAACACCGTTGAGTAAGGGCTGAACACCACTATGAGAAATTAGACTGCCAAGAGAAGACAACACATATGATTTTATCCCCTTAAAAATCCATGTATTTCAGCTAGAAAAATAGCAAAAGTCAGTTGCAAAGTAGCCCAAAAGTTGCCTTAAAATATTGATATAGGCTTATGACACATTGGATTAAAATATGCAAAAGGTGTACAAAGGCACATGTAACTTTTGGCCTTGTATTTAATGAAAATATTGGCCCCAAATTGCAGTAGCCACCCTCATTTTTTGAGGGCTACTAATAGCCAAAATTTGTCCCCCTTAAGCTTAGTTAAATGGGCTTAATTAAGGTTGCTTAAGGTTAATCTATGTTGCTTAGTTTTGCCTATAAAAGGATGTGCTTGGTCTAGGGTGTCATTTTCTTCTTTTGCTCACCCAAAGACACAACTTTTCTCTCCCTTTTTCTTCAAAAAATCCGACCCCTTTTTAGCCAAAAGATAGCCCCAAAACTTAGCCAAAAACGTATAAAATCTTCACCTAAAAATTAGCCACAACCTAGCTTGTGTTGGAGCCATTACCTCAAGCCATTTCAACATTGTTTTCGGTAAGATCTTAGAAGCGATCTTTGTGATTTTGTTGGTTTTCTTTTGGCTTGCTAATGAGAGAAAATTTTTGGTGTCCCCTTCTAGCCAAAGGCCGAACCCTTTTGTTCACTTAGGACCACACGGATTTTGGTCACCCACCCCCCTCGGTTCGAATTGTGCTAGAATCAAGCACACTAAGGTAAAAAACGGAAAACCCTCTTTTGTGGTTAGCTTCATTTAAGTTTGATATTAAGAAATATATATGTATTTATTTGAATAATGGGTTATAATAATCTTTATTTTTAGCCATTAGCATCTTACTTATGTATTTTTGTGGTTGTGTGCTTGAGCTTTAAGTTTTTGTGGATGGATGTGAGAATGGACGTTTTAGGGTTGGTTGGGAACCAACCTATCTCAGTTTTTAGGCCACGGGTTTGGCCATTTTTAAACATGTTATGATCTGATTTTGGGAATTTTTAAAACATGAAGTTTTATGGAAATTTTGTTATGAGTGTTTTTCCGTAAATAGCCTTTGGCCAAAAATGACTCTAATATAGGTTTTCGAGGCAGTTTTCAATCGAAGTTCAAAACTGGGACTGAAATCCTAGGCAACAGGAACAGTTTCGAATTTTTATAAAAATGACTAACTTAGAGTCCGAACTGGATCTCAGACTCAACATGAAAGTTTGAGATCTTGTTGAAACCTTTAAGATGAGTTGTGTGAATTTTAAAAATTTGGCCGTCTCAGGCCCCAAACAGAGCAGTTTTTAAACAAGCGTAAAAACTGGAATTTTTCTAAAATTAGGCATGAGTTTTAGCTATAGGTTTTGAGTGTTTTGGACCCGTTAGAGGTTAAACCAAGCTTTAAGGTGAACATGAAATTGTTCATCTCATCGAGCACTAAAAGTTTCATGTTTGCCAAGTTCACAAATTAAATCGTTTCGAACAAGTTTTAAACGGTTTTCGGTATAATGGTTCAAGAACTACCTTTTCACATGAACTCCAAAATGTGTTCTTTTTAATCAAGAAAATGAATTTAAGAAAAACATCCTTACCTTCTAATGGGGTGCAAGGGATTTGTGTTTAAATCCTAAAGAAAGGAATTGTACAAAAACAAAGGACGTTTTTCAGTAATACGTATTAAACTGGCAGATGTAACCCAGTAGGTTACATGGTTAATATACGCAAAGTAACCCGGTAGGCTACATAGTCAACGATGTGCTAGGTAACCGGTCAGTTGACTGATTGGTTAACCAGTTAAGGACCGAGTTTGAATGAGATTGTGAGAGACAACGATTAATTTATTAAGTAGACAAATTAATCAAGCACGATTAGAAATTAGATACCAAATTCCCAAAGTAGAGCAGTTGGGTACCGATAGTCATCGGTACCATACAACAATAAAATTCATAGTCACTAATGATAATAGTGACTGAGAGTGGTGTTAATTAATTTATTGGGTAAATAAATTAATTAACCACGATTAGAAGATCAAACTCTCAAGAGAAGAGCAGTTAGTACCGATAAGGATCCGTACCACATAACTATATATTTATTAGTCACTAATGACTATAGTGACTTAAGAACAGAATTTAACATAAATATGTTATGATTATAGGAAGATACCTATATTGTGACAAGGGCGAGGGTACACACTGTCTGCTAACAGGTAAGTACAACTCCGCCTATAGCATGAGCAAAAATGAGTTTAAAGCGTTTTTTGTACACTGTGTTAAGTATGCAAACTGTGCACAGTTGTTACATAGCATCATAGAAGTGTTTATATTTCATAATCGCGTAGATTAATGAAAGCATGAGTTAGATGCAATACATCCCTATCACGTAAGATTAGGGGATAGCCCAGTAGAGTATATGGCTTGATCAGATAAAGAATTGGGTAATTAAATTAAGGTGTCGGTATAACAGGTGCAAGGCCCATATATATATATCAGGCGCATGGCCCACATTATGTATATAAATATAACGAGTGTAAAGCTCACTATGCTCTTTTAGATAAGAAAAGATAATGGATAATGAAGCATAATATGAGTATAATCAATTTATGCATTGTTCACGATATGCCTTAGCTATAGTTACAGTATGCTTCCAGCTATAGTTGATATGCATTCAGTTATATGATGTTTTCTGTTATGCATTCAGTCATGTGATGTTTCAGTTTTGTATTTAGTTATGTGTAATGCTTTGGATTTGTATCCAGTATGTGGAATGTTTCAGTGCTTGGTACATGTAGTGTGTACATGACATGCTTATACGCCTTAAGTATGATTTATGTTTTGAACACGTTTTGCAGATAGAACGTTGTACTTATTGAGTGTAAAGCTCACAGTGTGTGTGGTCATACTGTAGGTAAGCGACCTATGACCTAGACTTTGTTGGATGGTGACAAGGACAGAGGCGGACGTGAGGGTGAGGTTGTGGATACCACCGTCAGTGTTGACTTCCATATAGTATTAAACAAACATTTTCTTTTTGAGTAGTAACTAGTTAAATAATTTCATAAGTATGTATGTAAGATTGAACTTCAGTTGTTTTAGACCTTTGTATTTGTAAAGTATATGTATGCACATAAATAGTAGAACGTATATATATGCATTATACAAAAATATATATCCCTGAAAAAAAATTATGGTATCATAGTAAGTTTGAGTATCAGTTTTCAAGCTAGATAAGTTAAGCAACTATTCTTTAAGTAAGCAAGAATAGTTTTCAAGTAAGTTCAATTTTAAAGTAAAGCTAGTAAGTTAAGTAAGTTTTAAGTGAAGGTCCAAGGTCGCCAGTGGTCTGGGTCATCACAGTTAGTATCAGTGCGGTATCCTACCACCCTACCTCACATCGCCGCATGCCAGCCTCATCTGTCCAAGTAAGTTAGTTTTTATTTTACAGTATTAATATATAAGTTAACGTATGTTATAATGTGTAACCATGGATGCACCAGTAGAGGTTACGCCAGTAGAGCCCCACCAGAGGATAAGGGTTCTAAAAGACAATATGGTTCAAACACGTGCACACATAAACCAAGTATCCCGAGAGGACGAATTGATGGCATAGCTCGCAGCTATGCGAGAGATGATGGAGAACCAACAGCGTGACCTAGACTGGCTTAGGGAGCAGCTAGGCCAACAGGACCAGGCACCACAAACAGTAGAGGTGCCAGCCTAGGAGGCTCCAGCAGCCCAAGAAACTCCGAGGGAGCAAGCAGCTCCCCTTGCCCAGGTGGCACCAGCACCCTCAGTAATGGCTGCTCCTGTAGTAGCCAATGTTCTTTTGCTAACCCCTAGGGAAGGTTACTTGTATGAGAGATTTTGACGCATGAAAGCGCCAGAATTCGAAGGGACAACCAATCTCATAGAGGCCGATGATTGACTGACAGATATCCAAGTGATCTTGGACTTTGTGGGAATAACCGATAGAGAAAACATGATGTATACGTCCTTTGCCCTACGCAAGGAGGCACGATAGTGGTAGAAGACGATAGTTATCAGGAGGAATGTTAGTGAAATGAGCTGGACAGAATTCGGAGATGAGTTCAAAGAGATGTACTACAACGATGAGGCACTAATGGCCCAGCAAGATGAATTCAACAACCTGCGCCAAGGTAGTATGACTGTCACAGAAGCAGTTACGAAATTTAAGCAGCTGGCTTGACTTTATCTAGATTTATTGCCAACGGAAAAAGATAAGGTTAGAAGAATGTTGAAGATATTCCGCACGGACATCATCGTCTAGGTCTGCAGCGGAAGCTACGGATAAATGATAATGGTTAAATGTGTCAACAGGGCTATCCAAGCCTAATACTAGTTAGCTCAAGATAAACAGCGAAGGGCTCAAATCTTCAAAGCTCGAAGGGAGGAAAAGATGCAAGTTAAGTAGTTTCAGGGAAAGCAAAATCCCGAGTCACAACATACAGGGCAGAATATGGGGACTGGCCAGAACAGCAGGCAATCCCACAACAACAACAACAAGAAGGGGAATCAGGGTAACCAAGGTTCACAGAAGAACTTCCCCCAAAAGAGAAACGACCAGGGAGGAGACAACAATAAACATCCGACGTGCCCAAAATGCAAAAAGAGGCACCTAGGAGAGTGTAGATAGGGGGCAAGTGGCTGTTTCATCTATGGCAAGGAAGGCCACTACGCTAGAGACTGTTATTTCAACCCACAAAATCAATAGAACCAAGCTCGTCCCACAATTAACCAACTCCACACCACTCAGACCAGGATTAAAGGCCCTTCGATCATATAAGGTAGACTAGAAACCCTAGATAACTAAAGCAGAATCTTTCTTTTAGGCTACGTATATAGGCATGATGAAAAGTAGTAGCTTACTCCCACTGGACCTATCCTAGTATGTCCTTTTGAGACTATGTACCAGGAAGTGTGTGTCACTTCCACCAGACTAGAGTTTATATATATTTTTATGAAAATTTTATGAAAACCAGTATAGTATTGTCCAAGGGCCTAGAATTTAAGAACATTACTTCTCTCAAGGGAGGTTCTATTGTCTAATTACTGCATACTTTACGTACCAGTAATTATCTACAGTGGAAAGTTGAGTGTCAATCGTCATCGACATGTACGATTATGATATAATCTTGAGAATGGACTGTTAGGAAATGCCCTAAGTATTAGAGACATTTTGATGTATTCATTTTGAACTGGATAATAAAATTATACATAAAGGTTATTCATTACATTGCTATCTGTCCTCGTCTTATTTACATGTTAAAGTAAATGTAAGCAAATATGGCTCACTAACTGCTTGTGTTAAAATTGTTAGAACGTTGCATGCAATGGACTTTTGTATGCGAGAAGACAATGTTCTAAAGTTAGCAGTCTAAACTATGGTCTGTAGTCTATGGGGTTAGACCGAGCATCTAACTCATGTTAAGACTATTATGTTGTCTAAAGCCTTAGAGGGGACGGTTTGTCTTGACTGTCTGGAGCTGGACTCCCAAGTAAAGACATGGATATGTTGCTTGGTGGTGACATATTAGACCGGGACTAAAGCGTGATTGATCTACGTAGTCCGCTATGAGTGGATCAATCTGCTTTTGACGTTCATTGTGCAATAACCTTAATCCTGAGTAAATGAACTTCTTCATGTATATGACTTGTGTACTTTGATGTTCCAATGGCTAAAGCGTCTCAGAGGTAGTAAGCTTATAGACCGGTTCGTTGGGTGCATGACTTGTATACGATGAAGGGTTTGTTTGTAGATATCGGAATCATAGCTCTGAGGAGTTAAAGGTATCCTCTTAAAGGCATTATACTGAATGTGAAAAATGGACATGGCCTTGGGTCGTCTGCTGGGCGGATGACTTCTTCTTCACGTATGGTGAATAATCATTTTCTTAATTCGGTAGTATAATGGAACTTTAAGATAGCCTGATCAGTAGGATTAAATGGACTTTGACCTAAGGCTGATCATGGATATCATATGAGGGTTTTGCATATATGACAAGGTCATTAGATAGTAGCTCGTCACAGGCTTACATTATACGGTATATAATTGGGAGTTCAGTTTCAGGTTTATAGTGGTGTGACTCTGAAATTAGTGATCATATGATTGAGTTGTTCGGTAAAGAATGATGATCATATGGAATCACGGGAGCCCAATTATATATGTCTAATCGGTCCCTCTACTAGCTCCACATAATTCCTTAACGTTTGGCAAATTGATTTGTGTATGCTATTGGCTAGTTTATTATGCATGGATGGTGATGACACAGGATTAGGATGGTAGACAAGATTCTCTCCGGTTGGATTCAGATTTTGTTTTGGATAATAGAGTACACAATTATTCGAACTCCAAATAAAGTTGCCATGATTTTATTTGAGATTGGATTGGAGTTGTAGAAAATTATCCATGAGAACAAGAATATGAAACACAACCGTTTTGTGGAATTTAAAATTTGAATTTTGAATTTTGAATTTTGAATTTTGAATTTTGAAATTTGGAATTTGAATTTTGAATTTGAAATTTGAATTTGAAATTCGAATTTGAAATTCAAATTTGAAATTTGAAATTTGAAATTTGAAATTTGAATTTGAATTTGAAATTTGAATTTGAAATTTGAAATTCAAATTTTGAATCACAGTCCAAGTAGGATTCGAATTTGTTGTGGAAAATCCATAAGGTTTGAAATTCGAATTTGAGTTGGATTTGGAGAGGATAATCTTGTTAGAATCCTACTTGAATTTTGAATCCAAATCCCAACAAAAGTGGACGTAAATTTTGAAGATAATCCTCAAGGAAATTTCGGATTTTTGTGGATAAGATTCAAGGGAATAATTCAAGTTTCAATCCCAGTTGAATTTGGATTCTCTCCTCCCTAAAAGTGGCCGAAAATTTGGAGAATCTCTCCTAGGAAATTCGGTTATTTTTGGATAAGGTTGAGATAAGATTCAAGCTTGAAAATCCTAGTGGAATTTTAGATTCTCCCTTATCCATAATGGCCGAAATTTATGAGAGATTTTCTCCAAGAAAAATTCAGATTTTTTGGTTGAAAAAGGGAGATAAGATTCTAGTTAAAATCTTGTTTAGATTTGGATTGGATTTATCCTAAGAAAACCGAATTTTATTGTTGGATTTATCCATGGAAAAATTCAGATTTTTTGGTTAAGGATAAGGGAAAATATCTTTTCCTAATCCAATTCAAATTTAGAGAATCACCTCATGCAGGTCTATAAATAGAGGTCCTGCCACTCCAGTTCTCTCAGACCACAAACTCTCAGGTGAGCAGGCTTATTGTTGCACAGCTCATCGTGACAATAAAGTTCTTTAGAGATCTGGGTGGTCGGAAGAAGATTAGCAGTGCTAGCATACCGATCGAGGTTCAGAGTGCCCACACACTCAGCCATTCGGGAATTGGAGAATAGTAGAGAAGGCTAGTTGGTTGAAGCCTCCGGTCATTCTCCTCCTGCAAGATTGGCGTCCTTGAGGTATGAGTTTTAATTGTTGTTGGTTTATTGTATATGGCATCATAAGATATTTAACGATCTCAAAATTTTTATTGTTCCGCTGCGCTACTCTGATACGTTTTTACCGATTTATTTTCCTACATGGACTTCCTCATAAAATACAACACCCTTATAGACTATCGAAGGTGAAAAGTCACTTTTGAATAGATTGGAAGCAAAAAGTTCATCTACACGGGTTTTTCAAAACTAGCCGCACCGCTTATAGCACTGACCAGGAAGGGAAAGAATTTTGAATGGACTGAAAAGTGTGAGGAGAGTTTTTGAGAGCTAAAACGAAGACTTACCAGCACCCCAAAACTGACAATTCCATATGCTAACTAAGAGAACTTTGTGATCTATAACGATGCATTTAAAACTGGGTTAGGAGCCGTGTTGATGCAGAGGGGTAGAATAGTCACGAATGCTTCATGATAGCTCAAGGACTATGAGAAGAAGTACCCTACATATGATCTGGAGCTAGCACTAGTAGTTTTTGCGCTAAAAATATGGAGGCACTATCTCTACGAAGTCAAGTGTGAGATTTATATCGACCACTAGAGCCTCAAGTATATATTCACGCAGAAAGAGCTTAACATGAGGCAGCAAAGATGGGTAGGGTTGGTAAAGGATTACGACTGCGAGATCCTATACCATCCGGGAAAAGCTAATAAAGTAGCCGATGTGCTGAGTTGGAAGCACTCTGCTTCACTCATGACTATCAGTGCCTTGCCGGCAGTGCTACAAAGAGAGCTATTCAGTAGCAAGATCGAGATTTTGACAGAGAGGTTATCAACATGCCCCTCCAATCAACGCTCCTAGAAGAGATCAAGATTGGTCAAGACCTCGATTGTTTCTGATCACACTTAGAAAGGAAGCTACAAAGGATAAGAGTTCAGAGTTTAGAGTCTCTAAGGACGACATACTCTATTATAAGGATAGAAGGATGAAGAGCTCAAGAAATGAATCTTTTCAAAAGCTCATGAGGCACCATATTCTATACATCCAAGAGCAAATAAGATATACAAGGACCTGAAAGGAAGTTTTTGGTGGCCTGGAATAAAGAATGACATTGCTAAGTTCGTCGCCATATACCTTATGTGCTAGAAGGTTAGGTAGAACACCAGCGCCCAGCAGGAGAATTACAGAACATTAAGCTACCTGAGTGGAAATTGGACCAGATCATGATGGACTTCATGGTTAGACTGCTAAGGACATCCAATGGCAATGATGCAATCTTGGTGATCGTAGATAGATCGACGAAAATCAACCAGATTTTTAGCGATAAAAGTTAGCTAATTGATAGAACGACTAGCAGAAATCTATACGGCTCAATTTGTAAAATTGCACGGAGTGCCAAAATCGATCATCTCAGATCGTGATGGATGCTTTACCTCCAAATTTTGGCAAAGCATTTAGGCCGCATTAGGGTCCAAGTTAGAGTTTAGCATAACATCCCATCCTCAGACCAATGGTCAATCTGAGAGGACCATACAGACGTTAAAGGACATGTTGAGAGCCTGCGTCCTAGACTTCAAAGGAAATTAGGATCAGAAGCTACCCTTGATTGAGTTCTCATACAACAACAGCTACCATTCCTCACTAGGGATGGCACCATACGAGGCGCTTTACAGAAGGAAATGCAGATCTTCGGCTCATTAGTACGAGACCGGAAAGAAACGACTAGTTAGCACAGGCATCATCAAGAATACCACGGCAGACGTGAAGCTGACACAAGAAATGTTAGATACAGCGCACAGTCACCAAAAGAGTTTCGCAAATAAGCATCGTAGATCCTTCAAGTTTCAAGAAGGAGACTTAGTGTTTCTTAAGGTGGCACCTATGAAAGGGGTGATGCGCTTTGGAAAAGAAAGGAAAGCTTAGTCGTAGGCACATAGGACCCTTCGAGATAATTGAGAGAGTCAGAAGGTGGCTTATAGATTAGCGCTCCTTCTTGAGTTAGCTTCAGTGCATAACATCTTCCATGTCTCGATGCTGAAGAAGTACATGCCAGACAGTTCCTGTGGGAATAAAATTGGTAAAAACGCATCAGAGCTGCACAGCAGAACTATAATTTTTTTTTAAGATCGTTAAATATCTCGTGATGCCATATATAATAAACTAACAACAATAAAACTCATACCTCAAGAGGACGCCAAACTGCAGGAGGAGAATGACTGGAGGGCTTTAACCAACTAGCCTTCTCTACCATTCTCCAATTCCTGGATGGTAGAGTATGTGGGAACTCAGTTCCTCGACCAATATGCTAGCACTACTAGTCTCCTTCCGACTACCCAGATCTATAAAAAACTTATTATCATGGTGAGTTATACAACAATAAGCTTGCTCACCTAAGAGTCTGTGATCTGAGAGAACTGGAGTGGCTGGACCTCTATTTATAGACTTGCATGAGATGATCCCTTGAGTTCAAATTGGATTAGGAGAAGATTTTCTCCCTTATTCACTCACAAAAATCTGAAAATTCTAGGCCAAAATTTAGGGATAATTTTTAGCCACTTTAGGGAATCTTGGTGTCCAAATTCAAACAGGATTTTAACTTGAATTTTATCTCCTCATTCCCTCATAAAAATCGATTCTCCTTTTGCCAAAAACATGACTAGATTTGGTCATTAAAGTGTGAGGAAAATCAAAGTTCAAATAGGATTTTCTAGCTTGAATTTAATCTCGTCCTTATCCATTAAAACCGAAAATCACCCTTAGGATTATCCTCAAAATTTTTGGCCACTAAAGGGAAGGAGAGAATCCAAATTCAACTAGGATTTTCTTACTAGAATTTTCCTTAAACCTTATCCACAAAAATCGAAAATATCTAGGAGGATTTCCCTCAACAATTTTCGACCACTTTAGTTAGGATTGGGATTCAAAATTCAAGTAGGATTCAAACAAGATTTACCTCTCCATAATCCAACTCAAATTCGAATTCTAACCCTGTGGAATTATCCACAAAGAATTTGAATTTCACTTGAACTGTGATTCAAAATTTGAATTTCAAATTTCAAAGTTCAAATTTCAAAATTCAAATTTCAAATTCAAATTTCAAATTTAAAATTCAAATTCGAATTTCAAATTTAAAATTTCAATTTCAAATTTCAAATTTTAAATTTCAAATTTTAAATTTCAAACTCTACAAAAAGTTGTATTTCAAATTTTGTTGTCATGGATAATTTTCTACAACTCCAATCCAATCTCAAATAAAATCATGGCAACTTTATTTGGAGTTCGAATAATTGTGTACTCTATTATCCAAAACAAAACATGAATTCAACCGGAGAGAATCTTGTCCTCCATCCTAATCCTATATCAACACCATCCATGCATAATCAACTACCCAACAAGCATACACGAATCAATTTGCCAACCATTAAGGAATTATACGGAGCTAGTAGAGGGACCAATTGGACATATATAATCGAGCTCCCGTGAACCCATATGATCATCATTCTGTACCGAACAACTCAATCATATGATCACTAATTTCAGAGTCACACCACTATAAACCTAAAACTGAACTCCCAATTATATACCATATTACGAAAGCCTATGACAAGCTAATGTCCAATGACCTTGTCATGTATGCAAAAACCCTCATATGATATTCATGATCAGACTTAGGTCAAAGTCCGTTTAATCCTACAGATCAGGCTATCTTAATGTTCCATTATACTACCGAATAAGAAAATGATTATTCACCATGTGTGAATAAGAAGTCATCCGCCCAGTAGACGACCCAAGGCCTTGTCTATTTTCACATCTTGTATAATGCCTTTAAGAGGATACCCTTAACTCCTCAGAGTTATGATTCTGATATCTGTAAACAATCCCTTCATCACATATAAGTCATGTACCCAACGAACCGATCTATAAGCTTACTACCTCTGAGACGCTTTAGCCATTGGAACATCAAAGTACACAAGTCGTATACATGAAGTAGTTCATTTACTTAGAATTAAGGTTATTGCATGATGAACGTCAAAAGCAGATTGATCTACTTATAGCGAACTACGTAGATTAATCATGCTTTCATCCCGGTCTAATATGTCACCACCAAGCAACATATCTATGCCTCTACTTGGGAGTCTATGCTCCGAACAGTCAAGACAAACCGTCCCCACCATGGGTTTAGACAACATAATAGTCTTAACATGAGTTAGATGCTCAATCTAACCCCATAGACTACAGACCTTAATTTAGACCACTTACTTTAGAACATTGTCTTCTCGCATACAAAAATCTATTGCATGCAACGTTCTAACAGTTTTAACATAAGCAGTCAGTAAGCCATATTTGCTTACATTTACTTTAACATGTAAATAAAATAAGGATAAACAACAATGTAATGAATAACCTCTATGTATAATTTTATTATCCAGTTCAAAATGAATACATCAAAATGTCTCTAATACTTAGGGCATTTCCTAACAATCTCCCACTTGCCCTAAGCCAGCAGATGTGCCATGTTACGCATCCCCATCGCCTCTACATGCCTCTCAAAGGTTCTAGCCACCAAAGTCTTAGTAAAGGGATCAGCGATGTTGTGACGCCCCGCGCCCTAGGCGGCCCGGACCATCACTGTAAAACTACTGTTTCTTTACTTTTACTTATACTTTCTTGTAATTGAATATTGCTTACTTAAAATATCTTTAATAGGTTACCCTAATTTTAGAAGAAATTTTTTTTTTATTTTTAGCACACGTATTTGCTATTCATGTACATGTACTATTAAAAGCAGAATTTGAAACATAATAATAATCTTGCAAACATACTTATACTGTTCATTTTGTGGAATAGTATTTTTGAATAGTATCAATCAGCTGCTATTCGAAAATACTCTTCAACTATTACTACTCAAAAATATTGTGTAAGCATTACTATTTAGAAATACTATTTAACGATTACTATTTAAAAGTACCATCTACTGGTACTGTACTGTTACTGTTCAAAATACTGTTTACTTAAACTGTGCGGAAGTTAAACTCGTATGGTGTCCATAACCTCGCCTCACATCCGCCTCCGCCGCCGTCATTGCCCATCGTGGCTTATGCCATAGGACGCTTACCTACAGCATGAACACACTCCGTGAGCTTTAAGCCCAATAAGTACAACATGTTAACCGCAAAACATGTTTAAACATAATACATACTTAAAACGCATAAGCATGCAAGATAGTCACATATAACACTTAGCATATACCATATCATCACATATCATGTCATAGCATACAAACTTTATATACCATATGCATACAGATTACTTCATGTAAAAGCATGTATCTTACTGTAGCTAAAAGCATAGCGAACTAATGCGGATAGTGAACTATGCATGATCCGGTTATGTTCAGTTATGCTTTAGCACTCTTTTCTTTCTCTTGTCTATTTAGGGCCCATGTGTCAGTACCGTGTGCGCGCAGACCAACGGTAACGCCCAAGGTCAACTAATGCCGAAGAGCCATCAACTGATGCTCAACTTTTGGCCTTAACTTTCTTTAACTGGAAACCCCTTCAACTGAAGGAGCCGGTACGGCACACCTATTTATTTCCATCTTGTTTAACTGTTCTAGCCATATGCTTCTCTAAGCTATCCCCAATCCTATACGGTAGGGATCTATGGCTTCTAACTTGTTCTTTCATCAATCTACTCGATTGTGAAACTATATGCTCTTATGTATGCTGTGCAACATCGTGTGCATGTAAGGCATACTTAACATACTGTAAAACCATCATTTTAACATCATTTTATTCATGCTGCAGGTGGAGTTATACTTACCTAATTGCAAGCACTTGTATTCGCACCTTTAGAAATTTTCAGGTTACTACCTGTCATCAATAACGTCTCTCGTTAATACCTTCTCTAAGTCACCAATACTGTTAGTGACTAAAGTAGATAATTACTTGATACCGATTGCCGTCGGCACTACTTACTCTCTATCTCAAGAGTTAACTTATTCGTATATGGTTAATTAACTTATGGCCCCATAAATTAACTACCACGTCCTTAGGCTACTTTTGCCTATACTCGTCTTTCATGTGGTACCGGGGTCCCTTGGTACCCTATTGGCCTATCTGGGAATTTGGTGTCTAATTTCTATCACGTTTGATTAACTGTCTTCTTGACAGTTAAATCAACATTCCTCACAATGTTGCTCTGAATACGGTGCTTGACTGATTTACCGATCAGTCAACTGACCGGTTACCTCATGTTTTGGCAACTAGGTAGCCTATCAGGCTACTATGTGTAGGCTTGGTATAGTAACCGTTCGGGTTACTTTGCTTGTTTGGGTGTGGTAGCCTATCGGGCTACCTTGCATTATGGTGTTGTAGCCGACTAGGCTACCTCTACCATATCTTACTAAAAACGTCCCTTGTTCTTTGTGAAATTCCTTTGAAAACTTTGTTCAAATCTAGAAATTCTTACAAAAGGATTTTTCATTTTGAAAGGGGTATGGTGTCCCCACATTTTTTTGAAAGCAAAGTGTTTGAAATGGTTTGAAAGGGGTATGGTGTCCCCACATTTTTGAAAATGAGTCTCACCTCGCCCCGTTGGAGGATGAGGGTGTTTTTGTTGAAATCATTTCTAAGTCCTTTAAAGGGAACACATTGTAAATGTGCTAAAAAATGTGGTGTTGGACCACTTTTGAAAATAATTTGAAACTTGTTCGAAATGACTTTGTTTGAGAAATCGGCGTTCATGAAACTTTTCGTCCTCGACAAAATGAACAATTCTTGTGTTCATTTCGGAGCCTAATTCTAACTCTAACGGCTCCTAAATTCATCAAACCCGTGGCCTTTGTGCCCAGTTTTTATAAAAGTTCCAGTTTTACACCCTTTTGAAAACAGGTCTGTTTGGGGCCCGAAACGGCCGAATTTTTGAAACCCACACGAGTCAGTTTCAAGGTTTCATCGAGATCTAAAACTTTTGTGTTTTGAGCAAATTCTGGTTCGGCCTCTAAAAGGGTCATTTTAATAAAAATCTGAGACTGTTCATTTGGTCCGGATTTGTTACTGCCAGTTTTGGACACCGAACCAAAACTAGCCGAAAAGCCTATCGTAGGTTCATTTTTTGCCAATGGCTATTTGACATAAAAACGACCATATCAAAATTTCCTTAAAACTTTATGTTTTACCAAATCCCAGATTCAGACCCTAAGTGGCTCAAACTGGCCAAAATCCGTGGCTGATCCTGGGGACAGATTTTGTGTCCAGCCACCCTCTACACACTCATGCACACACATATCTCAAACCACTTGTAAACCAAAGTAAACACAACCACAACCACAAAAACTTTAAAAACTGAAAGATAAGGGCTCAAATAACTTATTACAACCCATGTGCATAACCAAATACATATAAATCTCCTTTGATCAAAAACTTAAAAACAACTAACCACAAAAGATGGGGGTTTTTCGGTTTATACCTTAGAGTGCTTTGATCCAAGCACAACCGGGCCAAGGGTGGCTGTCAAGGCTCCATAGAAAACAAAGAGGGTTGAGGGATCATTTGTGGTAGAATGAGAACACAAGGAAAACAAAAAGTTTATCTTAATATCCAGCCAAGATGAAAAATTACACCATAGAAAAAATTTCGATTTTAGGGTCTTACCGAAACTACCTTGGAAGAGTACACCTCTAACAACTTGTGTGGCCAAGCTTTTGTGTGAAAGTTATGTGAAAATATGGGTGGTTTAGGGGCTGAAGAGGGGTCGGATTTTCTAAAGAGAAAGGGGAGAGAAAGCTGTATTTTTCTTGAGTGTTTTTGTGAGCAAATGGAAAAAGTGAAACCTAAGGGTGGTTACACCTTTTTATAGGCAAATCAAAGCAACTTTGCTTAACTCTAAGCCCTCTTAATTAAGCCATAATTTAGCTCAATTGGGGGACAAAAATCTGTGCTGCAGCCCTTGAAATTTCGGAGCCATGATGGAGGGTGAAAGGGAGCAAGTTTGCATTAAATGGTCATGGTCCTCTTGTCCTTAAAACCCCATTTTTTTAATCTAAAAACTCCAACACATCCCTTGATTTAAGGGATCACTTTCAGCTGGTTTTGCAGCTGATTTTGCAGCTGTTTTCCTAACCAAAGGGGGCATGGTTTGGTTGGAGTAAAAGTCCAACCGAATCGGTTTTGTGCAGTCTAGTTTTCTACTGCGTTTTTCAGCCCTTTCTCGACAGTGTTCTAATTTTCATCCAAAAATTGGATTTTCTGAATCTGATTTTTGTACTGACGATTTCTAATTGTTTTATACTGTCTAAGATCCCATTCTATACCAAATCACTATTCATTCCTATACTGCGGTAGTGTCTACACTGTGTTGTCCTTTCGCACGCAAACCGAGGCGTTCCTAGGCGAAATTTCAGACACAGTCTCTCTTGACTAATTCGGACGTTCTGATTTCAATTTTATCAGTCATATGTCCGTCTGAGGTCGTCTAGACTAGTTTTCAAGATCTGTGGGGTCCCACCTCGAAAAATGTGTCAGGTGTCCGTTTGACTAATTTGGGCGTCCTGAGTCTAGATATATCAGTTTTAAGTCAAACTAAGGCCGTCTTGGCCAGTAACTTGACACTGCATCTTGCACTATTTACTATTCACTATTCACTATTCATGGTTCACTGTTCTCTGTTCTAACTGACTAGTCCGAGTGTTCTGACTCCGATTTTGTCAGTCTCTGGGTGAGAAGAGGTCATCCAGACCATTTTCTCGATACTGTACCCTACTAGGGAGATTCTCGTTATTGTGCTCAGATGTTTGGTCCGAGTATTTCAGTGATCTGCTCACCAGTCTTGTGTTAGGAAATGGTCATCCGGACTAGTTTCATGACACTGTGTATCTTATACACTTATACACATAACAGGGTAGACCGGGTTCTCTGTTGGTTACCCCTTTTCACTGTATGAATAGTAATAAACAGTACTGCACCTGTTTAGTCTATTCAACTGGAATTTATGCTACATTTATCAACTTAATTACTCATTTCATAGTAATTAGGTTTCATGCATTACGAGAGTCTTCAAATTGGCTCTCTGTTCAGTACACGGCCTTCTACAAGGGTTCTAATACGGGCGTGTATGGCTTGAGCACGGGCGTGTACTAGCTAGGCTTTCTCAACACGACCGTGTCTTGGACCATGCTCACTTACCCGAGTGGTACACGGCCACTTACACAGCCGTGTACCTGACCATATAAAACTACACGGCCATGTTAACTCACACGGCCTCTCTCATAAAATAATCCGATCAATACACGGTTTCTTACATGACCATGTACCTGACCGTGTTCGATGTATTTGGACTAAAAACGCATCAAATTATTCCTTAGCTTCTCATTGAATAATTTACTGAGTTACAAGGATGGGGTGGTCCTTACAGATGTTGTCCTCGGACGCGATCTTACATACATCTACTTGTCCTGTCTCCACATGCCTTCTAATAACGTGATACCTCCGATCTATGTGTTTGGTCCTCTTGTGGTGCCGAGATTCCCTTGTGTTGGCAATAGCCCCTGTATTATCACAGTAAAGTGTGATAGGCTTGTCAACACCCGGAATGACCTCAAGGTCTCTAAAGAACTTGCGGAGCCAAACTGCTTCTTTAGATGCCTCAGCCGCAGCCACATACTCAGCCTCCATAGTAGAGTTAGCTGTGCAGCCCTGCTTCACGCTCCTCCACACAATGGCGCCTCCTCCGAGTAAAAACACTGATCCAGATGTCGATTTCCTCGAATCCTTACAAGTCTGGAAGTCTGAGTCCATGTATCCTACGGGTGTTAGGTCCCCTCCAGAATACACCAGTATATAATCCCTTGTTCTCTTAAGATACTTGAGTATATGCTTTACTGCTCGCCAGTGCTTGGTTCCAGGATTCGCTTGATATCGACTCACCATACCTACTGCAAAACATATGTCTGGGTGAGTGCAAAGCATAGCGTATATAAGGCTACCCACAGCGGATGCATAAGGGACCTTACTCATACGCTCTCTTTCTTCCGATGTCTTGGGACAGTCATCCCATGAAAGAGTTAGACCGGCAATAGAAGGTTGTGAGCCTTTCTTTGCCTCTAGCATTGCATATTTGTCAATTATTTTATCTATATATGAAGCTTGGGATAATGCTATCATTTTGTTCTTTCGATCTCTGAAGAGACGAATGCCTAGAACATAATTAGCTTCTCCCAAGTCCTTCATGTCAAACTGTTGGTGTAACCAAAGCTTGACCGATGAAAAGTTCCCTACATCATTCCCAATGAGTAGTATATCATCGACATAGAGTATCAGAAAGACCACTTTTCCATCCTTAATACGTTTATAAACACAAGGTTCATCAACGTTCTGCTCAAAACCAAATGTCTTAATCGCTTGATCAAACCTCTGGTTCCATGAGCGGGATGCTTGCTTTAATCCATAAACGGATCTAAGCAACTTGCAGACTTTCCTTTCTTGGCCTTTCGCTATGAACCCTTCGGGCTGTATCATATAGATACACTCTTCAAGATGGCCATTCAAGAATGCCGTCTTGACATCTATTTGCCAGATCTCGTAATCGAGAGCCGCAGCAATGGACAGAATAATACGGATAGACTTCAGCATAGCAACAGGCGAAAAGGTTTCCTCGTAATCGATTTCAGCCTTTTGCGTGTATCCCTTTGCAACCAGTCTAGCTTTGAAAGTTTCCACTCTCCCTTCCGCATCCTTCTTTCTTTTGTAGACCCATTTGCATCCAATGGGTTTTATCCCATCCGGCAAATCTACAAGTTCCCAAACAGAGTTGGATTTCATAGAATCCATCTCATTGTTCATAGCCTGTTTCCAAGATTTAGAATCAACATCATTTATAGCTTCATCAGATGTGATCGGATCTTCCTCATGCTCATGACCCTCGGCCTAGTATACCTCGGCATCATACATGAAGAAATTAGGTTTCTTCGAAACCCTCCCACTACGACGAGGCACCCTAAATTGTTGATCGTCTGTAGGTCTTTCACTGGAACTCGGACTTGCGTCCAAGACCGAAATCTGTGGAGCAGTTCTTTCACCCGATTACTCCTCTAGCACCACTTTGCTTCGAGGTTTAAAGTCATTCATGTGACTTTCCTCCAAGAATGTCGCATGGGTTGAGACAATGACTTTTTGTTCCTTCGGGTTATAGAACAGACCTCCTTTAGTTCCTTTTGGATACCCTACAAACATGCACAATTCTGATCTTGGTTCCAACTTTTTCGCATCCCCATCCAGTACATGTGCCGGGCAGCCCCATATTCTCATATGTCCAAGGGAGGGCTTCCTGCCATGTCACAATTCATACGGAGTTCTAGGAATTGATTTGCTCGGAACCTGGTTCAGAATATAGCACGCCGTTTGTAAATCATATCCCCAAAATGATAATGGCAGTGTTGAATAACTCATCATGGACCGTACCATATCCAATAAGGTCATGTTTCTCCTTTCGGCTACACCATTCTGTTGTGGAGTACCAGGTGCAGTCAATTGGGATAAAATCCCGTTCTCTACAAGATGTCCTAGAAATTCATCGGAGAGATATTCGCCACCTCGATCAGATCCAAGTGTTTTTATGAATTTATCCAATTGCTTTTCCACTTCCGCACGATACTCTTTGAACTTGTCAAAGGTTTCACTCTTGCAGTGCATCAGATATACATATCCATACCTCGAGTAATCATCTATAAAAGAGACATAATACTCGAACCCTCCTCATGCTGTGACGTTCATGGGGCCACATACGTCAGTATGCACAATTTCTAAGAGCTCTTGAGCCCTTGTACCCTTAGCTCCAAAAGACCTCTTAGTCATTTTACCCTCTAGACAAGACTCACATTGGGGAAGTGGTACCTCCTCCAGAGATTCCAGAGGACCGTCTTTCACCAATCTTTGAATCCTATCTTGATTAATATGACCAAGTCTTAAATGCCAAAGATACACCTTGTTAGAGTGAGAAACTTTCAACCTTTTAGAGTTATCAATTAATTCAGTGTCAAGCAGTGAGTACATCTTTGGTTTGATCAAATATAGGTTTCCATCCATCCATCCAGAACAGATAAAAGACTTATTTTTACGAATATCAACTCTTTTACTAAAAGAAACTGAATAAGAATCCTTTATTAAACAAGCTACCGATATAAGGTTCCTCCTGAAATTAGGAACATAAAAACAGTCTTTTAATAAAATAAACCTAAATTGATCAAAATAAAGATAAACATCTCCCACTGCTTCAGCCACCACAAAGCTACCATCTCCAGTCCGCAACGAGAGGCTCCTATCATGTAGACTTCTCGTTTCCACGAACCCCTGCATAGAAACACAAACATGATTAGTGGCGCCTGAATCAATGACCCAAGTGTCTTTCGATTCTTCCACCAAACACGCTTCCAAGTAATGAAGTTCCTTACCTTCCTTGCCCTTGGTGGCTAGGAATTCCCGGCAAGCCTTCTTAAAGTGACCTACCTTCCCACAATGGAAGCATTTGGACTTTTTAGGGTCCTTTGGCTTCTTGTTCTTCTTCTTCTTCTTCCCGTCCGAAACAGGAGGATTAGAAGAACTGGAAGCCACTTGCTTCTTATTTGGCCTCTTCCTCTTCCGTGAGGGATTGGAAGATTCCGCCAAATTGACCTCCCCTTTAGGTCGAACCGCATCCTCATCCCTGATCATCCACTCATAAGCCTGTAGTTGCTTCATGAGCTCGGTTAGTCCTAACTCCTTTGTCGCCAGATTGTATGCGGCCTTAAACCCCACAAAATCTTTAGACAGAGTCTTGAACACCATCTCGATCTGAGTGTTGTAGTCGAACTCAGCACGATTCTCGGCAGCCTTAGCAAAGAATCCCATTAGAGTGATCATATGGTCCTTCACCAGAGTACCCGCCTTTTGCTTAGAGTTCATAATGCTGGTGATAGCGGACTGTCGAGCCAATTTTTCTTGGCCTCCGAACATGTCCTCCAGATTTTCCATGATCTCCCCAGCAACTTGATAAGTCTCATGCTGCTTTTGTAAAGCACTCGTCATGCTAGCAAGGATGTAGCATCGAGCTATCTCATTGGATTCTCTCCAACGATTATAAGCAACCGGGACCTCCTCAAGTGGTGTGTCAGGTTTGGGCCCAGGTGGGCATGGTTCGTCCAGCATGAACTTGTGTCTCTCGCAGCTGAGAACTATTAATAGATTTCTTTTCCAATCTTTATAATTGTCGCCATTCAACTTATTTTCAGTAAGTATTGAAATGAGGGGTGTCGGTGACATTTTGAACTGAAATAAAATTATACTAGACATCATTACAAAGCCCAAGCAAATATACAGATAATTTAGCAAATAAAACATACAAGTATGTTCCTACATGAAACTTGAAAAACATGTAGCATTGCAACGGTAATTCTCAGCACCCATTGCCCCAAGCCACCGAGGGGTGGTCATGAGAACAAATAGCCAGAACATGGACCCCGTCCAATTAATATATGTTGCCTTAAATCCTCCAAGGTTAAGACATATATTAATAACCGCTTATTTGGCCACCAGTTTAGTTAACAGAGCTTCTAGGGAAGGTTAATAACTAAACGAGTCTTGAGTGTATAACCATTGTTTACGTAGCCCGATCCACGTCCTACCAAGCCACCGAGGGGTGGTCATGAATAGGATCGCACCCGAACACGTTTTCCACATAGGAAATCCAATCTAGTATACCGGCGGCGGTAAACACCTACCGAGGGGTGTGGTCAGGGCAGAACTGACGCGAGGCATTACCATGCTTTCACATATGGATCAACAATGGAGGCCGTGGATTTTGTTTGAAACCCTCTCCCACTCAATATTTTGAAAAACATGCAAGTTTTGACAAATTATGTATGATCAATATAGTATGAGCGGCATTCACCTATCCTATATGACATGTTATCAAATATGCATACAAAACATCCATCAATACATATTTATACATCCATGACATATCACAGAAAAAATAATTGACAGAATAACCAAGCTATGATTCCATCCTAGAACAAAGAAAATAAAGATTACAAAATTCCATCCAAAGCATTCTTTGGGTCTTGAATTCTGTTCCATCTTCTTGTATCCATCTTTATGTAGCCTCTGCATTTATTTCTCATCCCAAGAATTATTTAAAATTTAAATATCCAAAAATTTAAATTTCAAATTCAAATTCCAAATTCGAATTTCAAATTTAAATTTCAAATTTAAATTTTAAACAATTTTAAACATCATGTGTATTAATATGTAATTTCAAAAAATTTCAAATTTTTAATTACATATTTTTAAACATGATATAAAATTAAATCTCAAATTTAAAAATCAAAATTTTCTGATTTTTGGACCGTTGGACATCCGCCCCCGTAGGCGGCAGCCGCCGTGGGCAGCCACCAACCCCGGAGGGGCTGGCAGCCCACGGCCACCCCCATGTGCAGCCCTGCCGGGCTGCAGGCCAAGCCTGCAGCGCCAAGCTGCACGCCCAGGCTGGGCGCAGCAGCCGGCAGGCTGCAGGCAGCGCCTGCAGCCAGAGGCTGTACTCCCAGGCTGCGGCCAGCCTTGGGCAGGGCACGGCCACCCCTGGCTGCAGGCCAAGCTTGCGGCCGTGGGTGGTGTGGCCCTGCACAGGGGCTGCCGCAGGCCCATCCTGCCCGAGGGCAGGGGCTGTAGCCCTACCAAGGCCCGTCGGCCTATCCCGAGGGGTCGTGTCTCGATTTTCGTGCCATATTCCAATTTACCTATTAGGATCTCCAAAAATTAATTTGAATCCCAATTAAATTGAAATTTTTCACACAATCAAAGTTTCAATCTTTAAATCAAATTTAACTTTTGGGAAAAATAAATTACGGTCTTCAATCTTCAATCTCCTCCAAGAATAATTACATAAAATTTCCTAAACCGTTTCCGGTGTACAAAAAAAAATTCTAACCATAAAAATTCTAAGAGACAAAAAATAAAATCCATGGGAAAATTACAGTGTTAATAAACTGCTCCCATGGTTACATAAAAATTCCTAGATATAATTTTTCTAAATTCTAAGGAACCATAACCGGTATAAACAAGCATGCTTATAATAATTCAAAAAATTAAAATAACCACATACTTTATACATAATCCATGATAACAACATAAAGGAACAATAAAATTTTAAGATGGCATAGTTATGAGATGGCTCTGATACCAATTGTAGGAAAATAAACCGGTAAAAACGTATCTGAGTGGCGCAGCGGAACAATAAAATTTTAAGATCGTTAAATATCTCATGATGCCATATACAATAAATCAACAACAATTAAAAACTCATACCTCAAGGATGCCAATCTGCAGGAGGAGAATGACCGGAGGCTTCAACCAACTAGCCGTCTCTACTATTCTCCAATTCCCGAATGGCTGAGTGTGTGGGCACTCTGAACCTCGATCGGTATGCTAGCACTGCTAGTCTTCTTCCGACCACCCAGATCACTAAAGAACTTTATTGTCACGATGAGTTGTGCAACAATAAGCCTGCTCACCTGAGAGTCTGTGGTCTGAGAGAACTAGAGTGGCAGGACCTCTATTTATAGACCTACATGAGGTGATTCTCTGAATTTGAATTGGATTAGGAAAAGATATTTTCCCTTATCCTTAACCAAAAAATCTGAAATTTTCCATGGATAAATCCAACAATAAAATTCGGTTTTCTTAGGATAAATCCAATCCAAATCTAAACAAGATTTTAACTAGAATCTTATCTCCCTTTTTCAACCAAAAAATCCGAATTTTTCTTGGAGAAAATCTCCTCATAAATTTCGGCCATTATGGATAAGGGAGAATCTAAAATTCCACTAGGATTTTCAAGCTTGAATCTTATCTCAACCTTATCCAAAAATAACCGAATTTCCTGGGAGAGATTCTCCAAATTTTCGGCCACTTTTCAGGGAGGAGAGAATCCAAATTCAACTGGGATTGAAACTTGAATTATTCCCTTGAATCTTATCCACAAAAATCCGAATTTTTCCATGAGGATTATCCTCAAAAATTTCGTCCACTTTTATTAGGATTTGGATTCAAAATTTAAGTAGGATTCTAACAAGATTATCCTCTCCAAATCCAACTCAAATTCGAATTTCAAACCGTATGGATTTTCCACAACAAATTCGAATCCTACTTGGACTGTGATTCAAAATTTGAATTTCAAATTTCAAATTCAAATTTCAAATTCAAATTTCAAATTTCAAATTTCAAATTTCAAATTTAAATTTCAAATTCAAATTTCAAATTCGAATTTCAAATTCAAATTTCAAATTCAAATTTCAAATTCAAATTTCAAATTTCAAATTTCAAAATTCAAAATTCAAATTTCAAAATTCAAATTTCAAATTCCACAAAATGGTTGTGTTTCATATTCTTGTTCTCATGGATAATTTTCTACAACTCCAATCCAATCTCAAATAAAATCATGGCAACTTTATTTGGAGTTCGAATAATTGTGTACTCTATTATCCAAAACAAAATCTGAATCCAACCGGAGAGAATCTTGTCTACCATCCTAATCCTGTGTCATCACCATCCATGCATAATAAACCAGCCAATAGTATACACAAATCAATTTGCCAAACGTTAAGGAATTATGTGGAGCTAGTAGAGGGACTGATTGGACATATATAATCGGGCTCCCGTGATTCCATATGATCATCATTCTTTACCGAACAACTCAATCATATGATCACTAGTTTCAGAGTCACACCACTATAAACCTGAAACTGAACTCCCAATTATATACCGTATTACGTAAGCCTGTGACGAGCTACCATCCAATGACCTTGTCATATATGCAAAACCCTCATATGATATCCATGATCAGCCTTAGGTCAAAGTCCGTTTAATCCTACTGATCAGGCTATCTTAAAGTTCCATTATACTACCGAATTAAGAAAATGATTATTCACCATATGTGAATAAGAAGTCATCCACCCAGCAGACGACCCAAAGCCTTGTCCATTTTTCACATTCAGTATAATGCCTTTAAGAGGATACCTTTAACTCCTCAGAGCTATGATTCCGATATCTGCAAACAAACCCTTCATCGTATACAAGTCATGCACCCAACGAACCGGTCTATAAGCTTACTACCTCTGAGACGCTTTAGCCATTGGAACATCAAAGTACACAAGTCATATACATGAAGTAGTTCTTTTACTCAGGATTAAGGTTATTGCACAATGAACGTCAAAAGCAAATTGATCCACTCATAGCGGACTACGTAGGTCAATCACACTTTAGTCCCGGTCTAATATGTCACCACCGAGCAACATATCCATGTCTCTACTTGGGAGTCCAGCTGCAGACAGTCAAGACAAACCGTCTCCTCTAAGGCTTTAGACAACATAATAGTCTTAACATGAGTTAGATGCTCGGTCTAACCCCATAGACTACAGACCATAGTTTAGACTGCTAACTTTAGAACATTGTCTTCTCGCATACAAAAGTCCATTGCATGCAACATTCTAACAGTTTTAACATAAGCAGTCAGTGAGCCATATTTGCTTACATTTACTTTAACATGTAAATAAGACGAGGACAGATAGCAATGTAATGAATAACCTCTATGTATAATTTTATTATCCAGTTCAAAATGAATACATCAAAATGTCTCTAATACTTAGGGCATTTCCTAACAATTCGCTCATAAGCTTGGAGTTGCTTCATGAGCTCGGTGAGTCCTAACTCCCTTGTTGCCAGATTATATGTGGCCTTAAACCCCACAAAATCCTTAGACAGAGTTTTAAACACCATTTTGATCTAGGTGTTATAGTCTAACTTAGCACCATTTTTGGCAACCTCAGTAAAGAATCCCATGAGAGTGATGATATGGTCCTTCACTGGAGTACCTGCTTTTTGCTTAGAGTTCATAATACTGGTAATAGCAGACTATCGAGCCAATTTTTCTTGGCCTCTGAACATATCCTCCAGATTTTCCATGATCTCCTTAGCAACTTGATAAGTCTCATACTGCTTTTGTAAAGCACTCGTCATGCTAGTAAGAATGTAGCATCGAGCTATCTCATTGGATTCTCTCCAACAAGTATAGGCAACCGGGACCTCCTCAAGCGGTGTGTCAGGTTTGGGCTTAGGTGGGCATGGTTCGTCCAGCACAAACTTATGTCTCTTGTAGTTGAGAACTATTAGCAGATTTCTCTTCCAGTCTTTATAATTATCGTCATTCAGTTTATTTTCAGTAAGTATTGAAATGAGGGATGTCGGTGACATTTTGAACTGAAATTAAATTATACTAGACATCATTACAAAGCCCAAGTAAATATATAGATAATTTAGCAAATAAAACATACAAGTATGTTCCTACATGAAACTTGAAAAACATGTAGCATTGAAATGGTAATTCTCATCACCTATTACCCCAAGCCACCGAGGGGTGGTTAAGAGACAAATAGCCTGAGCATAGACCCCGTCCAATTAATATATGTTTCCTTAAATCCTCCAAGGTTAAGACATATATTAATAACCGCTTATTTTGGCCACCAGTTTAGTTAACAGAGCTTCTAGGGAATGTTAATAACTAAACTAGTCTTGAGTGTATAACCATTGTTTACGTAACCCGATCCATGTCCTACCAAGCCACCGAGGGGTGGTCATGAATAGAATCGTGCCCGAACACGTTTTCCATATAGGAGATCCAACCTAGTATACCGATGATGGTAAACACCTACTGAGGGGTGTGATCAGGGCAGAACTGACGCGAGGTGTTTCCATGCTTTCACATATGGATCAACAATGGAGGCCGTGGGTTTTGTTTGAAACCCTCTCCCACTCAATATTTTGAAAAACATGCAAGTTTTGACAAATATGTATGATCAATATAGTCTGAGCAGCATTCACCTATCCTATATGACATGTTATGAAACATGTGTATAATTCATCCATCAATACATATTCATCCATCCATGATATATCATAGAAAAAATAATTGACAAAAAAATAACCAAGTTATGGTTCCATCCTAGAACAAAGAAAATAAAGATTACAAAATTCCATCCAAAGCATTCTTTGGGTCTTGAATTTTTGTTCCATCTTCTTGCATCCATCTTTATGTAGCCTCTCCATTTATTTCTCATCCTAAGAATCATTTAAAATTTAAATTCTAAAAATTTAAATTTCAAATTCGAATTTCAAATTCGAATTTCAAATTGAAATTTCAAATTCAAAATTTAAACAATTTAAATTTCATGTGCAATAATATGTAATTTCAAAAAATTAAAATTTTTAATTACATATTTTTAAATATGATTTATAATTAAATCTCAAATTTAAAAAATCAAAAATTTTCATTTTTTAGTCCATCGGCCCCACGGCCCCCGGAGGCCAGCAGCCGCCGTGGGCAGCCCCTAGCCCCGGTGGGGCTTGCAGTCCACCTCCCACATCCCGGGCCCAGCCATGCCAGGCTGCACGCCCAGTTGCTACTGCAGCCCCATGGCTGCAGGCGACACCTACAGCCATGGGCTACAGCCCAGGGGCTCGGCCAGGCCTTAGGGGGGCCACAGCCACCCTCGGCTGCAGGCAGAGCCTGCGGTCGTGGGCGGTGCTGTGGGCAGGGGCTGCCACAGCCCCATCCTACCCGAGGGTAAGGGCTGCAGCCCCACCCAGGCTGATGGCCTATCCTAAGGGGTCTGTCCTCGATTTTCCTGCCATATTCCAATTTACCCATTAGGACCTCCAAAAATTAATTTGAATCCTAATTAAATTGGAATTTTCCACACAATCAAAATTTTAACCTTTAAATTAAATTTAACTTTTGGGAAAAATAAATTACGATCTTCGAACTTTAATCTTCTCCAAGAATAATTACATAAAATTTCCTAAACCGTTTCCAGTGTACAAAAATTCTAACCATAATAATTCTAAGAGACAAAAATTAAAATCCATGGGAAAATTACGTTGATAATAAACCGCTCTCATGGTTACATAAAAAATCCTAGATACAATATTTCTAAATTCTAAGGATCCATAACCGACATAAAATAAGCATGCTTATAATAATTTAAAAAATTAAAATAACCACATACTACATACATAATACATGATAACAACATAAAGGAATCCTAGAATGCCACTCTTTGAATATCAAATCCATACATAAAATAAAAGACTAACTAATTGTCTCATTTATGTACATGGCATAGTCATGAGATGTCTCTGATACCAATTGTAGGAATAAAATCAGTAAAAATGCATCAGAGCAGCACAACAAAACTATAAAAAAAAAATTTTTTAAGATCGTTAAATATCTCATGATACCATATATGCAACAATAATAAAACTCATACCTCAAGAGGACGCCGAACTGTAGGAGGAGAATGACTAGATGGCTTCAACCAACTAGCCTTCTCTACTATTCTCCAATTCCAGAATGGCAGAGTGTGTAAGCACCCGGTTCCTCAACCAGTATGCTAGCACTACTAGTCTCCTTCCAACCACCCAGATCTCTAAAGAACTTATTGTCACGGTAAGTTATGCAATAATAAGCCTGCTCACCTAAGAGTCTGTGGTCTGAGAGAACTGGAGTCGTAGGACCTCTATTTATAGACTTGCATGAGGTAATCCCTTGAATTCGAATTGGATTAGGAGAAGATTTTCTCCCTTATCCACTCACAAAAATCTAAAAATTCTAGGCCAAAATTTAAGGATAATTTTCGACCACTTTAGGGAATCTTGGTGTCCAAATTCAAACAAGATTTTAACTTGAATTTTATCTCCTCATTCCCTCATAAAAACTGATTCCCCTTTGTGCCAAAAACATGACTAGATTTAGCCATTAAAGTGTGTGGAGAATCAAAGTTCAAATAGGATTTTCTAACTTGAATTTAATCTCATCCTTATCCATTAAAACAGAAAATCACCCTTAGGATTATCCTCATAGTTTTAAGCCACTAAAGGGAAGGAAAGAATCCAAATTCGACTAGGATTTTCTTGCTTGAATTTTCCTTGAACCTTATCCACAAAAACCAAAAATATCTAGGAGGATTTCCCTCAACAATTTTCGACCACTTTAGTTAGGATTGGGATTCAAAATTCAAGTAGGATTCAAACAAGATTTTCCACTCCATAATCCAACTCAAATTCGAATTCTAACCCTGTGGAATTATCCACAAAGAATTCGAATTCTACTTGGACTGTGATTCAAAATTTGAATTTCAAATTTCAAAGTTTAAATTTCAAAATTCAAACTTCAAATTCAAATTTCAAATTTAAATTTCGAATTTAAATTTCGAATTCAAATTTCAAATTTCAAATTTCAAATTTAAATTTCAAATTCAAATTTCAAATTTCAAATTTCAAATTCAAAATTTAAATTTCAAATTTCAAATTTCAAAATTCAAATTTCAAATTTCAAACTCCACAAAAAGTTGTATTTCAAATTTTGTTCTCATGGATAATTTTCTACAACTCCAATCCAATCTCAAACAAAATCATGGCAACTTTATTTGGAGTTCGTGTTAGGAAATGCCCTAAGTATTTGATGTATTTTATTTTGAACTGGATAATAAAATTATAATATAGAGGTTATTCATTACATTGCTATTTGTCCTTATTTAATTTACTTGTTAAAGTAAATGTAAGCAAAAATGGCTCACTGACTGGTTGTATTAAAACTGTTAGAATGTTGCATGCAATGGACTTTTGTATGCGAGAAGACAATGTTCTAAAGTAAGCGGTCTAAACTAAGGTCTGTAGTCTATGAGGTTAGACTAAACATCTAACTCATGTTAAGACTATTATGTTGTCTAAAGCCATGGTGGGGATGGTTTGTCTTGACTGTCTGAAGCATTGACTCCCAAGTAGAGACATAGATATGTTACTTGGTGGTGACATATTAGACCGGGAGTAAAGCATGACTAATCTATGTAGTCCGCTATGAGTGGATCAATCTGGTTTTGACGTTCATTATGCAATAACCTTAATCCTGAGTAGATGAACTACTTTATGTATATGACTTGTGTACTTTGATGTTCTAATGGCTAAAGCATCTCAAAGGTAGTAAGCTTATAGACCGGTTCATTAGGTGCATGACTTGTATATGATAAAGGGTTTGTTTACAGATATTGGAATCATAGCTCTAAGGAGTTAAAGGTATGCTCTTAAAGGCATTATACTGGATGTGAAAATGGATAAGGCCTTGGGTTGCCTGCTGGGCGAATGACTTCTTATTCACATATGGTAAATAATCATTTTCTTATTCAGCAGTATAATGGAACTTTAAGATAGCCTAATCGGTAGGAATGAACAAACTTTGACCTAAGGCTGATCATTGATATCATATGAGGGTTTTGCATATATGTCACAGGCTTACGTAATACGGTATATAATTGAGAGTTCAGTTTCTGGTTTATAGTGGTGTGACTCTGAAATTAATGATCATATGATTAAGTTGTTCAGTACAGAATGATGATCGTATGGATTCACGGGAGCCCGATTATATATGTCCAATTGGACCCTCTACTAGCTCTACATAATTTCTTAATGGTTGGCCGATTGATTTGTGTATACTTATTGGCTAGTTGATTATGTATGGATGGTGTTGACATAGGATTAGGATGGTGGATAAGATTCTTTCCGGTTGAATTCATATTTTGTTTTGGATAATAGTGTATACAATTATTCGAACTCCAAATAAAGTTGTCATGATTTTATTAGAAATTGGGTTGGAGTTGTAGAAAATTATCCATGAGAACAAAAATTTGAGATACAACTTTTTTGTGAATTTTGAAATTTGAATTTTGAAATTTGAAATTTAAATTTTGAATTTGAAATTTGAATTTAAAATTTAAATTTGAAATTTGAATTTGAAATTTGAATTTGAAATTCAAATTTGAAATTTGAAATTTGAAATTTGAAATTTGAATTTTAAAATTTGAAATTCAAATTTTGAATCACAGTCCAAGTAGAATTCAAATTCTTTGTGGATAAGTCCACAAGATTAGAATTTGAATTTGAGTTGGATTATGGAGAGGAAAATCTTGTTTGAATCCTACTTGAATTTTGAGTCCTAATCTATCTAGAAAAACCGAGTTTGTTAGGGAGATGACTCCTAGGAGAATTCGGATTCTTAATGGATATGGATGCAGGGAAAATTCAAGCTTCAATCCCAATTGAATTTGGATTCTCTCCCTCCCTAAAGTGCACGAAATTTTGTGGATAAATCCAATGAGATTTTTTGGTTTTTGTGGATAAGGGTGAGATTAAATTCAAGCTAGAAAATTCTATTTGAATTTTGATTCTCCTCACATTAAAGTGGCCCAATCTAGCCTTGTTTATGGCCTAGGGAAATTCAATTATTATGGATAAATGAGGTTCAAGTTAAAATTCTGTTTGAATTTGGATTGTAAAAATCCCAAGGTTGGCCAAATCTTCCCATGATTGTGGCCTGTGGGATTTTTGAATTTTATTAATGGATAAGGGAGAAAATCTTCTCCTAATCTAATTCAAATTCAAGGGATCACCTCATGCAAGTCTATAAATAGAGGTCCTGCCACTCTAGTTCTCTTAGACCATAGACGTTCAGGTGAGCAGGCTTATTGTTGCACAACTCACCATGACAATAAGTTCTTTAGAGATCTAGGTGGTCAAAAGAAGACTAGCAGTGCTAGCATACTGATCGAGAAACCGAGTGCCGACATTTTTATGTATTTATTTTGAACTGATTAATAATATATTAGATATTATTCATTACATTGTTATATGTCCTCATCCTATTTACATGTTAAAGTAAACGCAAATAAATATAGCTCACTGATTGCTTATTGTTAAACTATTATAATATTGCATACAATAGACTTTTGTATGGGAGAAGACAACATTCTAACGTAAATAGTCTAAATCCATAGTCCTTAGTCTATGGGGTTAGAGTGATAATCTAACTCATGTTTAGACAAATATGTTGTCTAAAATCAATTAAGGAGATAGTTTATCTTGACCATCTAGAGTATCGACTCTCGAGTAGAGACATAGTTATGCTGGTTGGTGTTGACATATTAGACTGAAACCAAAGTGCAATTGATCTACATAGTTCGCTTGAGTGGATTAATTCACTTTTAATGTTCATTATGTAAAAGACTTAATCCTGAGTAAGTGAATTGCTTCATATGCATAACTTATGTACTTTAATGTTACAAAGGCTAAAGCATTTCAGATGTAGTAAGCTTATAGACCGGTTCGTTGGGTACATGACTTGCATACAATAGAGGGTTTATTTATAGATGTTGGAATCATAGTTTTAATGAGGGGTAAAGGTTATCCTCTTAAAGACATTATATTGGATGTGAAAACGAGCAAGGCCTTGGCTCGTTTGCTTGGCATAGGACTTCTTATTCACATATGGTGAATAATTATTTTCTTAATTGGATATATAATGAATCTTTAAGATAGCTTGATCAACAAGTCGAGCGAACTTTGATCTAAGGTTAATCATGGATATCATATGAGGGTGTTGCATACATAACAAGGTCAATGGACGATAGCTAATCAATGGCTTGCATAATATGGTATATAATTAGGAGTGTAGTTTTATGTTTATAGTGGTGTGACTTTAAAACTAATAATTGTGTAATGAGTTTATTCGGTATAGAATAATTAATTACTATATAATAAGTAATTAAGGATTATTAGAGCCCACATTATATATATCCAGTTGGTCCATTTATGTAATGAACCCAATGATTCATGGAACTTAATTACTATGTAATAAGTAATTAAGGAACGAGTTTAGAGTAGTTTAAAGCTTTTTTGGTACATGTTTGAAGAACACGGGCAGGTATACGGCCGTGTAAGTGGCTGTATCTCACTCGGAATATTGAACGTGTGAAAGGCTATGTTTCGGGAAGCTAGGCATGTTGAGCAATCTTGACTGGTACATGCCCGTGTCTGGAGTACACATGCCCATGTTGCATGGTACACGCCCATGGAAGAATGCCCTGAGCCTGTGTTGGAGGACGTGTTTCGGGAAAGCTGGGCGTGTTGAGCAATCATAACTGGTACATGCCCGTGTCTAGAGTACACACGCCCATGTCACATGATACACACCCATGTAAGAGCCTATGTCGAAGGCCATGTATTGAGCAGAGAGCCACTGTAATAACCCCTATGTTCCTGAAACCTAATTACTATGTAATAAGTAATTAAGCTATCAATATAGTGTAATTTTTCCAGTTGAATTAATTAAACGGGTACAGAAATGTTTAATTACTATTCATATAGTGAAAGGAGCAACCGACAGTGAAATCAGTTCACCTTAGTATATGTGTGTGTGCGTGTGAGACATGCAGTATTAAGAAACCGGTCCAGACGACTATTTCTTGACACAGAACTGATGAGCTAGTCATCAGTAGACTCAGATTGGTTATCTGAGCACAGCAACGACAATTACCCTGATAGATGTACAGTATCGAGAAAAATGGTCCAGATGACCTCTTCTCACCTAGAAACTGACAAAATCGGAGTCAGAACGCTCAAACTAGTCAGTTAAATAGAAAGCAATGAATAGTGAATAGTAGATACACAATGTCAGGTTAATGGCCAAGACGACCTTAATTTGACATAAAACTGATATATTTAGATTCAGCACGCTCAAATTAGTCAATTGAGCGCAAAACACGTTTTTCGAGATAGGATCACAAAGATCCTGAAAACTAGTCAGACAACCTAAGATGGGTGTAAAACTTATAAATTTGAATTTAGCACGTCCAAATTAGTCAGGATAGATTGTGTTTGCAATTTCGCATGAATAGCCTCGTTATGCGTGTATAGTGTCAACACTGTTAGGAAATGGCCTAAGCATTAGAGACATTTTGATGTATTTATTTTGAACTGGATAATAAAATTATATATATAGAGGTTATTCATTACATTGCTATCTGTCCTCGTTCTATTTACATGTTAAAGTAAATGTAAGTAAATATGGCTCCCTAACTGCTTGTGTTAAAACTGTTAGAATGTTGCATGCAATGGACTTTTGTATGCGAGAAGACAATGTTCTAAAATAAGCGGTCTAAACTAAGGTCTATAGTCTATGGGGTTAGACCGAGCATCTAACTCATGTTAAGACTATTATGTTGTCTAAAGTCATGGTGGGGACGGTTTGTCTTGACTATCTGGAGCATAGACTCCTAAGTAGAGACATAGATATGTTGCTTGGTGGTCACATATTAGATTGGGACTAAAGCGTGATTGATCTACGAAGTCCGTTTTGAGTGGATCGATCTGCTTTTGACGTTCATTGTGTAGTAACCTTAATCCTGAGTAGATAGACAGCTTCATGTATATGACTTGTGTACTTTGATGTTCCAATAGCTAAAGCGTCTCAGGGGTAGTAAGCTTATAGACCGGTTCGTTGGGTGCATGACTTGTATACGATGAAGGGTTTGTTTCCAGATATCGGAATCATAGCTCTAATAAGGAGTTAAGGGTATCCTCTTAAAGGCATTATACTAGATGTGAAAATGGACAAGGCCTTGGGTCGTCTGCTGGGCTAATGACTTCTTATTCACATATGGTGAATAATCATTTTCTTTATTCGGTAGTATAATGGAACTTTAAGATAGCCTGATCAGTAGGATTGAACGGACTTTGACCTAAGGCTGATCATGGATATCATATGAGGGTTCTGCATAGATGACAAGGTCGTTGGACAATAGCTTGTCATAGGCTTACGTGATACGGTATAAATTGGGAGTTCAGTTTCAGGTTTATAGTGGTGTGACTCTGAAATTAGCGATCATATGATTGAGTTGTTCGGTAAAGAATGATGATCATATGGATTTACGGGAGCTCGATTATATATGTCCAATTGGCCCCTCTACTAGCTCCACATAATTCCTTAACGTTTGGCAAATTGATTTATGTACGCTATTGGCTAGTTGATTATGCATGGATGGTGTTGACATAGGATTAGGATGGTGGATAAGATTCTCTCCGGTTGAATTCAGATTTTGTTTTGGATAATAGAGTACACAATTATTCAAACTCCAAATAAAGTTGCCATGATTTTATTTGAGATTGGATTGGAGTTGTAGAAAATTATCCATGAGAATAAGAATTAGAAATACAACTGTTTTGTGGATTTTGAAATTTGAAATTTGAAATTTGAAATTTGAATTTTGTATTTGAAATTTGAATTTGAAATTCGAATTTGAAATTTGAATTTGAAATTTAAATTTGAAATTTGAAATTTGAATTTGAAATTTGAAATTCAAATTTTGAATCACAGTCCAAGTAGGATTCGAATTTCTTGTGGTAAATCCCCAAGGAATGAAATTCGAATTTGAGTTGGATATAGAGAGGAAAATCTTATTTGAATCCTACTTGAATTTGGAATCCAAATCTTAACAAACTTGGTCAAAAATTTTGAGGATTATCCTCATGGAATTTTTGGACTTTTTGTGGATAAGGTTTAGGGAAAAATTCAAGTTTCAATCCCAGTTGAATTTGGATTCTCTCCTCCCTAGATTATGGCTGAAATTTTGAGGGCATATCTCATGTAGATTTTCAGTTATTTTGGATAAGGATGAGATAAAATTTAAGCTTGAAAATCCTAGTGGAATTTTGATTCTCTCTCTATTATCTGTGGCCGAAAATATTTGTGAAAATCCTTAAAGATTTTCAGATTTTTTTGGTTGGCTAATGGGAGATAAAATTCAAGTTAAAATCCTGTTTGAATTTTGAATTGGATGATCTCTAAGATGGCCGAATTTTAGTTGGGATTTTCCCCTTGGAAAATTCAAATTTTTTGGTTGTGGATAAGGGAGAAAGTCTTCTCCTAATCCAATTCGAATTCAGAGGATCACCTCATGCAAGTCTATAAATAGAGGTCCTGCCACTCTAGTTCTCTTAGACCATAGACTCTCAAGTGAGTAGGCTTATTGTTGCATAACTCACCGTGACAATAAGTTCTTTAGAGATCTGGGTGGTCGGAAGAAGACTAGCAGTGCTAGCATACCGATCGAGGTTCAGAGTGCCCACACACTCAGCCATTCGGGAATTGGAGAATAGTAGAGAAGGCTAGTTAGTTGAAGCCCTCTGATCATTCTCCTCCTGCAGATTGGCGTCCATGAGGTTTGAGTTTAAATTGTTGTTGGTTTATTGTATATGGCATCATGAGATATTTAATGATCTTGAAAAATTTTTATTGTTCTGCTACGCCACTCTGATACGTATTTATCGATTTATTTCCTACAAACACAGTGTAACCGCAACCACAGTACAAGAAATAAATAGTGAAATAGACACATAATGGGCTCATAGGCATTACAACCCAACTAGGAATGATCAGAATAAGAATCAGATCAAGAAAATCCAATTTTCGGCCAAGGTATAGAACACCGTCGAGCAAGGGCTGAACACCACTGTGAGAAATTAGACTGCCAAGAGAAGACAACACATATGATTTTATCCCCTTAAAAATCCATGTATTTCAGCTAGAAAAATAGCAAAAGTCAGTTTCAAAGTAGCCCAAAAGTTGCCTTAAAATATTGATATAGGCTTATGACACATTGGATTAAAATATGCAAAAGGTGTACAAAGGCACATGTAACTTTTGGCCTTGTATTTAATGAAAATATTGGCCCCAAATTGCAGTAGCCACCCTCAGTTTTTGAGGGCTACCAATAGCCAAAATTTGTCCCCCTTAACTTAGTTAAATGGGCTTAATTAAGGTTGCTTAAGGTTAATCTATGTTGCTTAGTTTTGCCTATAAAAGGATGTGCTTGGTCTAGGGTGTCATTTTCTTCTTTTGCTCACCCAAAGACACAACTTTTCTCTCCCTTTTTCTTCAAAAAATCCGACCCATTTTTAGCCAAAAGATAGCCCTAAAACTCAGCCAAAAACGTACAAAATCTTCACCCAAAAATTAGCCACAACCTAGCTTGTATTGGAGCCATTACCTAAAGCCATTTCAACATTGTTTTCAGTAAGATCTTAGAAGCGATCTTTGTGATTTTGTTGGTTTTCTTTTGGCTTGGTAATGAGAGAAAATTTTTGGTGTCCCCTTCTAGCCAAAGGCCGAACCCTTTTGTTCACTTAGGACCACACGGATTTTGGTCACCCACCCCCCCTTGGTTCGGATTGTGCTAGAATCAAGCACACCAAGGTAAAACACCGAAAACCCTCTTTTGTGGTTAGTTTCATTTAAGTTCGATATTAAGAAATTTATATGTATTTATTTGAGCAATGGGTTATAATAATCTTTATTTTGAGCCATTAGCATCTTGCTTATGTATTTTTGTGGTTGTGTGCTTGAGCTTTAAGTTTTTGTGGATGGATGTGAGAATGGACGTTTTAGGGTTGGTTGGGAACCAACCTATCTCAGTTTTTAGGCCACAGGTTTGGCCATTTTTAAACATGTTATGATCTGATTTTGGGAATTTTTAAAACATGAAGTTTTAAGGAAATTTCGTTATGAGCGTTTTTCCATAAATAGCCTTTGGCCAAAAATGACTCTAATATAGGTTTTCGAGGCAGTTTTCAATCGAAGTTCAAAACTGGGACTGAAATCCTGGGCAACAGGAATAGTTTCAAATTTTTATAAAAATGACTAAATTAGAGTCCGAACTGGATCTCAGACTCAACATGAAAGTTTTAGATCTTGTCGAAACCTTTAAGATAAGTTGTGTGAATTTTAAAAATTTGGCCGTCTCAGACCCCAAACAGAGCAGTTTTTAAACAAGCGTAAAAACTGGAATTTTTCTAAAATTAGGCATGAGTTTTAGCTGTAGGTTTTGAGTGTTTTGGACTCGTTAGATGTTAAACCAAGCTCTAAGGTAAACATGAAATTGTTCATCTCATCGAGTACTAAAAGTTTCATGTTTGCCAAGTTCACAAATTAAATCGTTTCGAACAAGTTTTAAACGGTTTTTGGTATAATGGTTCAAGAACTACCTTTTCACATGAACTCCAAAATGTGTTCTTTTTAATCAAGAAAATGAATTTAAGAAAAACATCCTTACCTTTTAATGGGGTGCAAGGGATTTGTGTTTAAATCCTAAAGAAAGGAATTGTACAAAAACAAAGGACGTTTTTCAGTAATACGTATTAAACTAGCAGATGTAACCCAGTAGGTTACATGGTTAATATACGCAAAGTAACCCGGTAGGCTACATAGTCAACGATGTGCTAGGTAACCGGTCAGTTGACTGATTGGTTAACCAGTTAAGGACCAAGTTTAAACGAGATTGTGAGAGACGGCGATTAATTTATCAAGTAGACAAATTAATCAAGTGCGATTAGAAATTAGATACCAAATTCCCAAAGTAGAGCAGTTGGGTGCCGATAGTCATCGGTACCATACAACAATAAAATTCATAGTCACTAATGATAATAGTGACTGAGAGTGGTGTTAATCAATTTATTGGGTAAATAAATTAATTAACCATGATTAGAAGATCAAACTCTCAAGAGAAGAGCAGTTAGTACTGATAAGGATCTGTACCACATAACTATATATTTATTAGTCACTAATGACTATAGTGACTTAAGAACAGAATTTAACATAAATATGTTATGATTGTAGGAAGATACCTATATTGTGACAAGGGCGAGGGTACACACTGTTCGCTAACAGGTAAGTACAGCTCCACCTATAGCATGAGCAAAAATGAGTTTAAAGCGTTGTTTGTACACTGTGTTAAGTATGCAAACTGTGCACAGTTGTTACATAGCATGATAGAAGTGTTTATATTTTATAATCGCGTAGATTAATGAAAGCATGAGTTAGATGCCATACATCCCTATCACCTAAGATTAGGGGATAGCCTAGTAGAGTATATGGCTTGATCAGATAAAGAATTGGGTAATTAAATTAAGGTGTCGGTATAACAGGTGCAAGGCCCATAATATATATATCAGGCGCAAGGCCCACATTATGTATATAAATATAACGAGCGTAAAGCTCACTATGCCCTTTTAGATAAGAAAAGATAATGGATAATGAAGCATAATATGAGTATAATCGATTTATGCATTGTTCACGATATGCCTTAGCTATAGTTACAGTATGCTTCTAGCTATAGTTGATATGCATTCAGTTATATGATGTTTTCTGTTATGCATTCAGTCATTTAATGTTTCAGTTATGTATTTAGTTATGTGTAATGCTTTGGATTTGTATCCAGTATGTGGAATGTTTCAGTGCTTGGTACATGTAGTGTGTACATGACATGCTTATACGCCTTAAGTATGATTTATGTTTTGAACACGTTTTGCAGATAGAACGTTGTACTTATTGAGTGTAAAGCTCACAATGTGTGTAGTCATACTATAGGTAAGCAACCTATGACCTAGACTTTGTTGGATGGTGACAAGGACAGAGGCGGATGTGAGGGGTGAGGTTGTGGATACCACCACCAGTGTTGACTTCCATATAGTATTAAACAAACATTTTATTTTTGAGTAGTAACTAGTTAAATAATTTCATAAGTATGTATGTAAGATTGAACTTCAGTTGTTTTAGACCTTTGTATTTGTAAAGTATATGTATGCACATAAATAGTAGAACGTATATATATATACATTTTAAAAATATATATATATCCCTAAAAAAAATTATGGTATCAAAGTAAGTTTGAGTATCAGTTTTCAAGCTAGATAAGTTAAGCAACTATTCTTTAAGTAAGCAAGAATAGTTTTCAAGTAAGTTCAGTTTTAAAGTAAAGCTAGTAAGTTAAGTAAGTTTTAAGTAAAGGTCCAAGGCCGCCAGTGGTCTGGGTCATCACAGTTAGTATCAGGGCGGTATCCTGCCACCCTACCTCACATCGCAGCATGCCAGCCTCATCTGTCCAAGTAAGTTAGTTTTTATTTTACAGTATTAATATATAAGTTAATGTATGTTATAATGTGTAACCATGGATGCACCAGTAGAGGTTACGCCAGTAGAGCCCCACCAGAGGACGAGGGTTCTAAAAGACAATATGGTTCAAACACGTGCACACATAAACCAAGCATCCCAAGAGGACGAATTGATGGCATAGCTCGCAGCTATGCGAGAGATGATGGAGAACCAATAGCGTGACCTAGACCAGCTTAGGGAGCAGCTAGGCCAACAGAACCAGGCACCACAAACAGTAGAGGTGCCAGCTTAAGAGGCTCCAGCAGCCCTAGAAACTCCGAGGGAGTAAGCAGCTCCCCCTGCCCAAGTGGCACCAGCACCCTCAACAATGGCTGTTCCTGTAGTAGCCAATGTTCTTTTGCTAACCCCTAGGGAAGGTTACTTGTATGAGAGATTTTGACGCATGAAAGCACCAGAATTTAAAGGGACTACCAATCCCATAGAGGTCGATGATTGACTGACAGATATCCAAGTGATCTTGGACTTTATGGGAATAACCGATAGAGAAAACGTGATGTATACGTCCTTTGCCCTACGCAAGGAGGCACGACAGTGGTAGAAGAGGATAGTTATCAGGAGGAATGTCAGTGAAATGAGCTGGACAGAATTCGTAGATGAGTTCAAAGAGATGTACTGCAACGACGAGGCACTAATGGCCCAGCAAGATGAATTCAACAACCTGCACCAAGGCAGTATGACTGTCATGGAAGCGGTTAGGAAATTTGAGTAGCTGGCATGACTTTATCTAGATTTACTGCCAACGGAAAAAGATAAGGTTAGAAGAATGTTGAAGATATTCTGCACGGACATCATCGTCCAGGTCTGCAGCGGAAGCTGCGGACAAATGATAATGGTTAAATGTGTCAGCAGGGCTATACGAGTCTAATACTGGTTAGCTCAGGATAAAGAGTGAAGGGCTCAAATCTTCAAAGCTCGAAGGGAGGAAAAGATGCAAGTTAAGTAGGTTCAGGGAAAGCAGAATGTGGGGCAGAATGTGGGGACCGGCTAGAACAGCAGGCAATCCCACAACAACAACAACAAGAAGGGGAATCAAGGTAACCAAGGTTCACAGAAGAACTTCCCCCAGAAGAGAAACGACCAGGGAGGAGAAAACAATAAACATCTGACGTGCCCAAAATGCGGAAAGAGGCACCTAAGAGAGTGCAGATAGGGGGCAAGTGGCTGTTTCATCTATGGCAAGGAAGGCCACTATGCTAGAGACTGTTATTTCAACCCACAAAATCAATAGAACCAAGCTCGTCCTACAATTAACTAACTCCACACCACTCAGACCAGGATTAAAGGCCCTTCGATCATATAAGGCAAACTAGAAACCCTAGATAACTAAAGCAGAATCTTTCTTTTAGGCTATGTATATAGGCATGATGAAAAGCAGTAGCTTACTTCCACTGGACCTATCCTAGTATGTCCTTTTGAGACTATGTACCAGGAAGTGTGTGTCACTTCTACCAGACTAGAGTTTATATATATTTTTATGAAAATTTTATGAAAACCAGTACAGTATTGCCCAAGGGCCTAGAATTTTTGAACATTACTTCTCTTAGGGGAGGTTCTGTTGTCTAATTACTGGATACATTACGTACCAGTAATTATCTACAGTGGAAAGTTGAGTGTCAATCGTCATCGACATGTACGATTATGATATAATCTTGAGAATGGACTTCCTCATAAAATACAACACCCTCATAGACTATCGAAGGTGAAAAGTCACTTTTGAACAAATTAGGAGCAAAAAGTTCATCTACACGGGTTTTTCAAAACTAGCCGCACCGCTTACAGCACTGACCAGGAAGGGAAAGAATTTTGAATGGACTGAGAAGTGTGAGGAGAGTTTTTGAGAGCTAAAACGAAGACTCACCAGCACCCCAATACTGACAATTCCATATGCTAACTAAGAGAACTTTGTGATCTATAACGATGCATTTAAAACTGGGTTAGGAGCCGCGTTGATGCAGAGGGGTAGAATAGTCGCGTATGCTTCACGATAGCTCAAGGACTATGAGAAGAACTACCCTACATATGATCTGGAGCTAGCACTGGTAGCTTTTGCGCTAAAAATATGGAGGCACTACCTCTATAGAGTCAAGTGTGAGATTTACATCGACCACTAGAGCCTCCAGTATATCTTCACGCAGAAAGAGCTTAATATAAGGCAGCGACGATGGGTAGGGTTGGTAAAGGATTATGACTGCGAGATCCTATACCATCCGGGAAGAGCCAATAAAGTAGCCGATGTGCTGAGTTGGAATCACTCTGCTTCACTCATGACTATCAGTGCCTTGCCGGGAGTGCTACAAAGAGAGCTATTCAGCAGCAAGATCGAGATTTTGACAGAGAGGTTATCTAACATGCCCCTCCAATCGACGCTCCTAGAAGAGATCAAGATTGGTCAAGACCTCGATTGTTTTTGATCAAGCTTAGAAAGGAAGTTACAAAGGATAAGAGTTCAGAGTTTAGAGTCTCTAAGGACGACATACTCTATTATAAGGATAGAATATGTGTTCCGAAGGATGAAGAGCTCAAGAAATGAATCTTTTCAAAAGCTCATGAGGCACCATATTCTATACATCCGAGAGCAAATAAGATATACAAGGACCTGAAAGGAAGTTTTTGGTGGCCTGGAATGAAGAATGACATTGCCAAGTTCGTCGCCATATACCTTACGTGCTAGAAGGTTAAGGTAGAACACCAGCGCCCAGCAGGAGAATTACAGAACATTAAGCTACCTGAGTGGAAATTGGACCAGATCATGATGGACTTCATGGTCAGACTGCTAAGGACATCCAATGGTAATGATGCAATCTGGGTGATCGTAGATAGATCGACAAAAATCAACCAGATTTTTATCGATAAAAGTTAGCTAATTGATAGAACGACTAGCAGAAATCTATGCGGCTCAATTTGTAAAATTGCACGGAGTGCCAAAATCGATCATCTCAGATCGTGATGGATGCTTTACCTCCAAATTTTGGCAAACCATTTAGGCCGCATTAGGGTCCAAGTTAGAGTTTAGCATAGCATCCCATCCTCAGACCAATGGTCAGTCTGAGAGGACCATACAGACATTAAAGGACATGTTGGGAGCCTGCATCCTAGACTTCAAAGGAAATTAGGATCAGAAGCTACCCTTGATTGAGTTCTCATACAACAACAGCTACCATTCCTCACTAGAGATAGCACCATACGAGGTGCTTTACGGAATGAAATGCAGATCTTCGGCTCATTAGTACGAGACCGGAAAGAAAGGACTAGTTAGCATATGCATCATCAAGAATACCACGGCAGACGTGAAGCTGATACAAGAAATGTTAGATACAGTGCACAGTCGCCAAAAGAGTTTTGTAGATAAGCATCGTAGACCCCTCAAGTTTCAAGAAGGAGACTTAGTCTTTCTTAAGGTGGCACCTATGAAAGGGATGATGCGCTTTGGAAAAGAAAGGAAAGCTTAGTCATAGGCACATATGACCCTTCGAGATGATTGAGAGAGTCAGAAGGTGGCTTATAGATTAGCACTCCCTCTCGAGTTAGCTTCAGTGCACAACACCTTCCATGTCTCGATGCTGAAGAAGTACGTGCCAGATAGTTCCTGTAGGAATAAAATTGGTAAAAACGCATCAGAGTGGCACAGCAGAACTATAATTTTTTTTTAAGATCGTTAAATATCTCGTGATGCCATATATAATAAACGAACAACAATAAAACTCATACCTCAAGAGGACACCAAACTGCAGGAGGAGAATGACTGGAGGGCTTTAACCAACTAGCATTCTCTACTATTCTCCAATTCCTGGATGGTAGAGTATGTGGGAACTCAGTTCCTCGACCAATATGCTAGCACTGCTAGTCTCCTTCCGACCACCCAGATCTCTAAAAAACTTATTATCACGGTGAGTTATACAACAATAAGCCTGCTCACCTAAGAGTCTGTGGTCTGAGAGAACTGGAATGGCAGGACCTCTATTTATAGACTTGCATGAGGTGATCCCTTGAATTCGAATTGGATTAGGAGAAGATTTTCTCCCTTATCCACTCACAAAAATATGAAAATTCTAGGCCAAAATTTAGGAATAATTTTCAGCCACTTTATTGAATCTTGGTGTCCAAATTCAAACAGGATTTTAAGTTAAATTTTATCTCCTCATTCCCTCATAAAAATCGATTCTCCTTTGTGCCAAAAACATGACTAGATTCGGTCATTAAAGTGTGAGGAAAATCAAAGTTCAAATAGGATTTTCTAGCTTGAATTTAATCTCGTCCTTATCCATTAAAACTGAAAATCACCCTTAGGATTATCCTCAAAATTTTTGGCCACTAAAGGGAAGGAGAGAATCCAAATTCAACTAGGATTTTCTTGCTTGAATTTTCCTTGAACCTTATCCACAAAAATCGAAAATATCTAGGAGGATTTCCCTCCACAATTTTCGACCACTTTAGTTAGGATTGGGATTCAAAATTCAAGTAGGATTCAAACAAGATTTTCCTCTCCATAATCCAACTCAAATTCGAATTCTAACCCTGTGGAATTATCCCCAAAGAATTTGAATTCCACTTCAACTGTGATTCAAAATTTGAATTTCAAATTTCAATGTTCAAATTTCAAAATTCAAACTTCAAATTCAAATTTCAAATTCAAATTTCAAATTTAAATTTAAATTTCGAATTCAAATTTCAAATTGCAAATTTAAATTTAAATTTCAAATTCGAATTTCAAATTCAAATTTCAAATTCAAATTCAAATTCAAATTCAAATTTCAAATTCGAATTTCAAATTTAAAAATTCAAATTCAAATTTAAAATTTCAAATTTCAAATTTCAAACTCTACAAAAAGTTGTATTTCAAATTTTGTTGTCATGGATAATTTTCTACAACTCCAATCCAATCTCAAATAAAATCATGGCAACTTTATTTGGAGTTCGTATAATTGTGTACTTTATTATCCAAAACAAAATATGAATTCAACCGGAGAGAATCTTGTCCTCCCTCCTAATCCTATATCAACACCATCTATGCATAATCAACTACCCAACAAGCATACACGAATCAATTTGCCAACCGTTAAGGAATTATGCGGAACTAGTAGAGGGACCAATTGGACATATATAATTGGGCTCCCGTGAACCCATATGATCATCATTCTGTACTGAACAACTCAATCATATGATCACTAATTTCAGAGTCATACCACTATAAACCTAAAACTGAACTCCTAATTATATACCATATTACGAAAGCCTATGACAAGCTAATGTCCAATGACCTTGTCATGTATGCAAAAACCCTCATATGATATCCATGATCAGACTTAGGTCAAAGTCCGTTCAATCCTATTGATCAGGCTATCTTAATATTCCATTATACTATCGAATAAGAAAATGATTATTCACCATGTGTGAATAAGAAGTCATCCGCCCAGTAGACGACCCAAGGCCTTGTCTATTTTCACATCTAGTATAATGCCTTTAAGAGGATACCCTTAACTCCTCAGAGTTATGATTCCGATATCTGTAAACAATCCCTTCATCACATATAAGTCATGTACCCAACGAACTGATCTATAAGCTTACTACCTCTGAGACGCTTTAGCCATTGGAACATCAAAGTACACAAGTCGTATACATGAAGTAGTTCATTTACTTAGAATTAAGGTTATTGCATGATGAACGTCAAAAGCAGATTGATCTACTCATAGCGAACTACGTAGATCAATCATGCTTTCATCCCGATCTAATATGTCACCACCAAGCAACATATCTACGTCTCTACTTAGGAGTCTATGCTCCGAACAGTCAAGACAAACTGTCCCCATCATGGCTTTAGACAACATAATAGTCTTAACATGAGTTAGATGCTCAATCTAACCCCATAGACTACAGACCTTAATTTAGACCGCTTACTTTAGAACATTGTCTTCTCGCATTCAAAAATATATTGCATGCAACGTTCTAACAGTTTTAACATAAGTACTCAGTAAGCCATATTTGCTTACATTTACTTTAACATGTAAATAGAATAAGGATAAACAACAATGTAATGAATAATCTTTATATTATAATTTTATTATCCAGTTCAAAATAAATACATAAAAATGTCTCTAATGCTTAGGGCATTTCCTAACAATCTCCTACTTGCCCTAAGCTAGTAGATGTGCCATGTTACCCATCCCCATCGCCTCTACATGCCTTTCAAAGCTTCTAGCCAGTAAAGTCTTAGTAAAGGAATAGGCAATGCTGTCCTCAGACGCGATCTTACATACATCTTCTTGTCCTGTCTTCACGTGCCCTCTTATAATGTGATACCTCTGAACTATGTGCTTGGTCCTCTTGTGGTACAGAGATTCCCTTATGTTGGCAATAGCCCCAGTATTATCACAATAAAGTGTGATAGGCTTGTCAACACCCAGAATGACCTCAAGGTCTCTAAAGAACTTACGGAGCCATACCGCTTCTTTAGATGCCTCAGCCGCAGCCACATACTTAGCCTCCATCATAGAGTCAGCTATGCAACCCTGCTTCACCCTCTTCCACATAATGGCACCTCCTCCGAGTAAGAAAACTAATCCTGATGTCGATTTCCTCGAATCCTTACAAGTTTGGAAGTCTGACTCCATGTATCTTATGGGTGTTAGGTCCCTTTCAGAATACACTAGCATATAATCCCTCGTTCTCTTAAGATACTTGAGTATATGTTTTACTGCTTGCCAGTGCTTGGTTCCAGGATTCGCTTTATATTAACTCACCATACTTACTGCAAAACATATGTTCGGGCGAGTGCAAAGCATAGCATACATAAGGCCACCCATAGCGGATGCATAAGGGACCTTACTCATAAGCTCTCTTTCTTCTGATGTCTTGGGACAGTCATCCAATGAAAGTGTTAGACCAGCAATGGAAGGTTGTGAACCTTTTTTTGCCTCTTGCATTACATATTTGTCAATTATTTTATTTATGTATGAAGCCTGGGATAATGCTATCATTTTGTTCTTTCGATCTCTGAAGAGACGAATGCCTAGAACATAATTAGCATCTCCCAAGTCCTTCATGTCAAACTGTTAGCATAGCCAAAGCTTGACCGATGATAAATTCCCTACATCATTCCTAATGAGTAGTATATCATCAACATAGAGTACTAGAAAGACCACTTTACCATCCTTAATACGTTTTTAAACACATGGTTCATCAACGTTCTGCTCAAAACCGAATGTCTTGATCACTTGATTAAATCTCTAGTTCCATGAACGTGATACTTGCTTTAATCCATAAATGGATCTAAGCAACTTGCAGACTTTTCTTTCTTAGCCTTTTACCATGAACCCTTCGGGTTGTATCATGTAGATACATTCCTCAAGATGGCCATTCAAGAATGCCGTCTTGATGTCCATTTGCCAGATCTTGTAATCGAGAGCCGTAGCAACGGACAGAAGAATACGGATAGACTTTAGCATAGCAACAGGTGAAAAGGTTTCATCGTAATCGATTCCAGCCTTTTGCGTGTACCCCTTTGCAACTAGTTTAGCTTTGAAAGTTTCCACTTTCCCTTCCGCATCTTATTTCTTTTGGAGACCCACTTGCATCCAATGTATTTTATCCCATCTGGCAGATCTATAAGTTCCCAAACAGAGTTAAATTTCATAGAATCCATCACATTGTTCATGGCCTGTTTCCAAGATTTATTATCAACATCATTTATAGCTTCATCATAAGTGACCGGATCATCCTTATGCTCATAAGCCTTGGCCTGGTATACCTCAGCATCATATATAAAGAAATTAGGCTTCCTTGAAACCCTCCCACTATGACGAAGCACCCTAAATTGTTGATCATTTGCAGGTCTTTCATCGAAACTTAGACTAGCATCCAAGACCGAAACCTGTGGAGCAGTTCTTTCACCCGATATCTCCTTTAGCACCACTTTGCTTCGAGACTTAAAGTTATTCATGTGACTTTCCTCCAAGAATGTTGCATGGGTTGAAACAATGACCTTTTATTCATTCGGGTTATAGACCAGACCTCCCTTAGTTCCCTTAGGATACCCTACAAAACATACATAATTCAGATCTTGACTCCAATTTCTTCGCATCCCCATCCAGTACATGTGACGGGCAGCCCCATATTCTCATATGTCCAAGGGAAGGCTTCCTGTCACGCCACAATTCATACGGAGTCTTGGGAATTGACTTTCTTGGAACTTGGTTCAGAATATAGCACACCGTTTATAATGCATATCCCCAAAATGATAACGGTAACATTCAATAACTCATCGAGGACTATACCATATCCAATAAGGTTATGTTTCTCCTTTTGTCTACACCATTTTGTTGTGGAGTACCATATGCAATTAATTGGGATAATATCCCATTCTCTACAAGATGTCTTAGAAATTCACTTGAGAGGTATTTTCCACCTCGATCAGATCGAAGTGTCTTTATGGATTTACCTAATTGCTTTTCCACTTCCACACGATACTCTTTGAATTTATCAAAAGTTTCGCTCTTACGGTGCATTAGGTACACATATCCATACCTCAAGTAATCATCTATAAAGGAGACAAAATACTCAAACCCTTCTTATGCAGTGACATTCATGGGGCCACATACCTCAGTGTGCACAATTTCTAAGAGTTCTTGAGCCCTAGTACCCTTTGCTCTAAAATACTTCTTAGTCATCTTACCCTCAAGACAAGATTCACATTGAGGAAGATGTGCCTCTTCTAGTGATTCTAGAGGAACGTCTTTTACCAACCTTTGAATTCTATCTGGATTAATATGACCAAGTCTTAAATGCCAAAGATACGCCTTGTTAAAGTAAAAAACTTTCAACCTTTTAGAGTTATCTGTTAATTCAGTGTCAAGCAATAAGTACATCTTTGGTTTGATCAAATATAGGTTTCCATCCATCCATCCAGAACAGATAAAAGACTTATTTTTATTAATATCAACTCTTTTACTAAAAGAAACTGAATAAGAATCCTTTATTAAATAAGCTATCGATATAAGGTTCCTCCTAAAATTAGGAACATAAAAACAATCTTTCAATAATATAAACCTAAATTCGTCAAAGTAAAGATAAACATCTCCCACTGCCTCAGCCACCACCAAGCTACCGTCTCCGGTCCGCAACGAGAGGCTCCTATCATGTAGACTTCTCGTTTCCATGAACCCTTGCATAGAAACACAAACATAATTAGTGGTGCCTGAATCAATGACCCAAGTGTCTTTTGATTCTTCCACCAAACATGCTTCTAAATAATGAAGTTCCTTACCTTCCTTGTCCTTGGCAACTAGGAATTCCAGGCAAGCCTTCTTGAAGTGACCTACCTTCCCACAGTGGAAGCACTTGGACTTTTTAGGGTCCTTAGGCTTCTTGTTGTTGTTCTTCTTCTTCTTCCATTCCGAGATAGGAGGATTAGAAGAACTGAAAGCCACTTGCTTCTTATTTGGCCTTTTCCTCTTCCGTGAAGGTTTGGAAGATTCTGCCAAATTGGCCTCTCCTTTGGGTTGGACCGCATCCTCATCCTTGATCATTCGCTCATAAGCTTGGAGTTACTTCATGAGCTCGGTGAGTCCTAACTCCCTTGTTGCCAAATTATATGCGGCCTTAAACCCCACAAAATCCTTAGACAGAGTTTTAAACACCATTTTGATCTAGGTGTTATAGTCTAACTCAGCACCATTTTTGGCAACCTCAGTAAAGAATCCCATTAGAGTGATCATATGGTCCTTCACTGGAGTACCTGCTTTTTACTTAGAGTTCATAATACTGGTAATAGCAGACTATCGAGCCAATTTTTCTTGGCCTCTGAACATATCCTCCAGATTTTCCATGATCTCTTTAGCAACTTGATAAGTCTCATGCTGCTTTTGTAAAGCACTCGTCATGCTAGCAAGAATGTAGCATCGAGCTATCTCATTGGATTCTCTCCAACAAGTATAGGCAACTGGGACCTCCTCGAGTGGTGTGTCAGGTTTGGGCCTAGGTAGGCATGGTTCGTCTAGCACAAACTTATGTCTCTTGCAGCTGAGAACTATTAGCAGATTTCTCTTCCAGTCTTTAAAATTATCGTCATTCAGCTTATTTTCAGTAAGTATTGAAATGAGGGATGTCGGTGACATTTTGAATTGAAATAAAATTATACTAGACATCATTACAAAGCCCAAGTAAATATATAGATAATTTAGCAAATAAAACATACAAGTATGTTCCTACATGAAACTTGAAAAACATGTAGCATTGAAATGGTAATTCTTAGCACCTATTGCCCCAAGCCACCGAGGGGTGGTTAAGAGACAAATAACCTGAGCATAGACCCCGTCCAATTAATATATGTTTCCTTAAATCCTCCAAGGTTAAGACATATATTAATAACCGCTTATTTTGGCCGCCAGTTTAGTTAACAGAGCTTCTAGGGAATGTTAATAACTAAACTAGTCTTGAGTGTATAACCATTGTTTACGTAGCCCGATCCACGTCCTACCAGGCCACCGAGGGGTGGTCATGAATAGAATCGTGCCCGAACACGTTTTCCATATAGGAGATCTAACCTAGCATACCGACGGTGGTAAACACCTACTAAGGGGTGTGATCAGGGTAGAACTGACGCGAGGTGTTACCATGCTTTCACATATGGATCAACAATGGAGGCCGTGGGTTTTGTTTGAAACCCTCTCCCACTCAATATTTTGAAAAACATGCAAGTTTTGACAAATATGTATGATCAATATAGTCTGAGCAGCATTCACCTATCCTATATGACATGTTATCAAATATGCATATAATTCATCCATCAATACATATTAATCCATCCATGATATATCATAGAAAAAATAATTGACGGAAAAATAACCAAGTTATGGTTCCATCCTAGAACAAAGAAAATAAAGATTACAAAATTCCATCCAAAGCATTCTTTGGGTCTTGAATTTTTGTTCCATCTTCTTGCATCCATCTTTATGTAGCCTCTCCATTTATTTCTCATCCTAAGAATCATTTAAAATTTAAATTCTAAAAATTTAAATTTCAAATTCAAATTTTAAACAATTTAAATTTCATGTTCAATAATATGTAATTTCAAAAAATTAAAATTTTTAATTACATATTTTTAAATATGATTTAAAATTAAATCTCAAATTTAAAAAATCAAAATTTTTCATTTTTCGGTCAATCAGCCCCACGGCCCCGGAAGGCCGGCAGCCACCGTGGGCAGTCCCTAGCCCCGGGGGGGCTTGCAGTCCACCGCCCACAGCCCTGGCGCAACCATGCCAGGCTGCACGCTCGGGTGCTGCTGCAGCCCCATGGCTGCAGCTGCAGTCCAGGGGCTCGGCCAGCCCTTAGGGGGGCCACAGCCACCCTCGACTACAGGCAGTGCTGTGGGCAGGGGTTGCCACAGCCCCATCCTACCCGAGGGCAAGGGTTACAACACCACCAAGGCTGAGGGCCTATCTCGAGGTGTCCATCCTCGATTTTCGTGTCATATTCCAATTTACCCATTAGGACCTCCAAAAATTAATTTGAATCCTAATTAAATTGGAATTTTCCACACAATCAAAATTTTAACCTTTAAATTAAATTTAACTTTTGGGAAAAATAAATTACGATCTTCGAACTGTAATGTGACGCCTTAAATTTTATTTAAGGGTCAATATATAATTTAAATAAAATTAGTGTGCCAAAAATTAATTTAAAAATCTTTTGGAAACCCTAGGTTGGTTTCCTAGTCAAATTCCGCTCAAAAAGTCAACAATTTGAACTTCAAAAAAAAAGAAACCCTAAAACATTCGGCCATCACTTGGGATTTTAAATTAAAATTTAAATTCCACAAATCCAAGAAGGATTCAAATTCAAATTTCATTCCTTAGATATAAAGAAGAAATTCGGCCATAAAGTGTAGGAAATAAAGGAGATTTTATTTGAATTAAAAGCTAGGTTAAAACTCAATTAAAATTCAAATTATTTTTCCTTAAAAACTAAGGGATAATTTTCGGCCACTTAAGGGGAAATAAGAGAGAAAACCCTAGCCTCAAAACAGCACCAAAACTTTCCCTTTTGGCCCTTAAAATTTTCAGCCAAACAAGGAAGAGAAAGGGAAAGAAAAACCTAGTATAAAAACCCTCTTTAAACTCTCATTCACCCCTCCTTTCACCCTCAAAATTTCGGCCAGCTTTCCCTTCTCCCCTCTCTGAATTTTCTCTCCCAAAACACACCCAAAACAGCAAACAAAACCTACCAAAAGGCAGCTCAAAGATTCAACAACTTTTGAGACAAAAACAAGGTGAGAAATCAAAATTTTTCCTTCCTTCTCCTTTTGATTTTAAATCCGAAATTTATATGGTTTTCTCCACTATTTCCATACTGTTTTGAAGACTCCAATACTTACACAAATTCAGCCAAAAGGGAGACCAAGCATCAAAATAGGGCAGCATAAACAAGGTGTGATTTTTCTCTCAAACCCTAAAATTTTGCCTCATTGATCCCCTTTTCAAAAACCCTATTATCATATGTGTAAGATTTTATGATTTTGTCAATTTGATTCTTGAGTTGTGTTAATGACATATAAATAAGGTTTTCCACAAAATTTCGTGATCTTTGGATGAAAATTGAATTAGTTTGAGGCTAATCGAAATTCGGACACAGAAAAACGGAAATCTGGAAAATTACCATATGAACAGTAAATTTGTGTCAGCCATAACTTGAGTTTTAAAAACGATTTTTGAGTGATTCTTGAGCCTAAAATTAAATTCAAGATGTCCCCTAAATTCCTGAAAAATTTCAGAACCAAAATCCCGCATTTTCCCAGTCAAAATATTTTTCTAAGATAGGCGGACAGAACTGCCAGGTTTTGAACCGAAACTGAAACCCAGATTTTTATGCCTGAAAACAACCCTCGGTTTTTGGCCTAGTTGAATGACTAAACGATGTCCAAAAATTATAAAAATTATATGAAATTAAAGCTACGGATGTCTAGTTTAACATATTAAAAATTTAGAATTTTTGGTATTAAAAATGAATTGATATTGATTTTACAATCAGCCTAGGTCAGTCTGCCCATGACCAGAAATATCTTAACTTAGAGTTTTTCAAAAATTTTTAATCCCAAATGTTTATTACATGTTTTGAAATCTTTTGTGGCATACTAAAATGATTGGATGATTATGTCTAGACCTAGACTGATCATATGTTTGATTATAGGAATTATTTGACGTTCTTGCTTGATTGGTGGATCACATTATCACAACGCTTGTGCGAAAATTAAGGTAGGACGTTCTAGCCTTTTCTTGGAGTAGTCAAGTGTTTTAAATTCCCCTGTTTTATTTATGGCATGCTATTTTCGATTTATGAAATTATTATACTATTTTTGATGAAATAAACGCATGCAACGTATTTTGTAATAAATGTGTATTTTAAAGATTGTTTTGATTAATGGCATAATATAACTTGGTAAATACCATCTTTTGAATAATCCGGTGAACATAATTGAGCTCTAGTTCACGATCATTGTAAATGATGCGTGCGTCCCGAAGTTGACGCCATGGGGGAAGGTCCCTAAACCTGCGTAGGGCCGTTCGGCCTATTTAGACCATAACGAGATGATCTACGATAATTCAAATTCGAGGCACGTATATTATAGCTACGACAAGTCCTCACTCATAATATGATGGTTGTTTTAATGATTTATTATTTTAATATTGGGGCACGTATATTGCAGCTACGCTAAGTCCTCAGCAGAATAAAACTTGCATTAAAAATGTTTTTTTTTTAAATTGTTGATTATTTTTGGAAACGGATATTATGTCATATTTTTAAATGTTATCTGTTAACCCACCTTTGTTTCTGTCCTACTGAGCCAGCGCTCACGTCCTTTTTTCTTTGTGATTTCGAAATAACTACTTCAGGTGCGGGAGGTAGCAGTTCCGAAAATCATTGAGATATCCGTTACTACCGAAGATGATGCTATCCGTTTTCTCCATCTTCTTCTTTATGTTTCTCGTTCTGATGTAATGAGACATTAAGTTTGGACTTTATTTCACGTTATTTAAATTTTATGCTTGGGAATATTTTTATAGTTTGTAATTTCTTTTGAAAACCAATATTGTGTTTGATTTCCGCGTTAAAAAGCATTTATTTTATCCTTTATTTTATTCTGTGGTTATGATACTGCTTTATAAATAATTAGGCTTAGCTGAATTATAATGTCGACCCGTTTTTTTGAAATAAATGTTTTTCCTTAAATCTCGGGTTGATATTATGATTTGGCTGCCGTGTCACGTGTCTAAATTTTGGGCCGTGACATGTAATCTTCTCAAAGAATAATTACATAAAATTTCCTAAACCATTTCCGGTGTACAAAAATTCTAATCATAATAATTCTAAGAGATAAAAATTAAAATCTATGGGAAAATTACGGTGATAATAAATCGCTCCCATGGTTATATAAAAAATCCTAGATACAATATTTCTAAATTCTAAGGATCCATAACCGACATAAAACAAGCATGCTTATAATAATTTAATAAATTAAAATAACCACATACTACATACATAATACATGATAACAACATAAAGGAATCCTAGAATGCCACTCTCTGAATATCAAATCCATACTTAAAATAAAAGACTAACTAATTGTCTCATTTATGTACGTGGCATAGTCACGAGATGTCTCTGTTACCAATTGTAGGAATAAAATCAGTAAAAACGCATCAGAGCGGCACAGCAAAACTATGAATTTTTTATAAGATCGTTAAATATCTCATGATGCCATATATAATAAAGTAACAATAATAAAACTCATACCTCAAGAGGACGCCGAACTGTAGGAGGAGAATGACTAGAGGGGTTCAACCAACTAGCCTTCTCTACTATTCTCCAATTCCAGAATGGTAGAGTATGTGGGCACCCGGTTCCTCAACCAGTATGCTAGCACTGCTAGTCTCCTTCCAACCACCCAGATCTCTAAAGAACTTATTGTCACGGTAAGTTGTGCAATAATAAGCCTGCTCACCTAAGAGTCTGTGGTCTGAGAGAACTGGAGTGGTAGGACCTCTATTTATAGACTTGCATGAGGTGATCCATTGAATTCAAATTGGATTAGGAGAAGATTTTCTCCCTTATCCGCTCACAAAAATCTAAAAATTCTAGGCCAAAATTTAGGGATAATTTTCGACCACTTTAGGGAATCTTGGTGTCCAAATTCAAACAAGATTTTAACTTGAACTTTATCTCTTCATTCCCTCATAAAAACTGATTCCCCTTTGTGCCAAAAACATGACTAGATTCAGTCATTAAAGTATGTGGAGAATCAAAGTTCAAAAAGGATTTTCTAGCTTAAATTTAATCTCATCCTTATCCATTAAAACAGAAAATCACCCTTAGGATTATCCTCGCAGTTTTCAGCCACTAAAGGGAAGGAGAGAATCCAAATTCGACTAGGATTTTCTTGCTTGAATTTTCCTTAAACCTTAACCACAAAAACCAAAAATATCTAGGAGGATTTCCCTCAACAATTTTCGACCACTTTAGTTAGGATTGGGATTCAAAATTCAAGTAGGATTCAAACAAGATTTTCCACTCCATAATCCAACTCAAATTCGAATTCTAACCCTGTGGAATTATCCACAAAGAATTCGAATTCTACTTGGATTGTGATTCAAAATTTAAATTTCAAATTTCAAAGTTTAAATTTCAAAATTCAAACTTCAAATTCAAATTTCAAATTTAAATTTCGAATTCAAATTTCAAATTTCAAATTTAAATTTTAAATTCAAAATTCAAATTTCAAATTCAAAATTTAAATTTCAAATTTCAAATTTCAAAATTCAAAATTCAAATTTCAAACTCCACAAAAAGTTGTATTTCAAATTTTGTTCTCATGGATAATTTTCTATAACTCCAATCCAATCTCAAATAAAATCATGGCAACATTATTTGGAGTTCGTGTTAGGAAATGCCCTAAGTATTTGATGTATTTTATTTTGAACTGGATAATAAAATTATAATATAGAGGTTATTCATTACATTGCTGTTTGTCCTTATTTAATTTACTTGTTAAAGTAAATGTAAGCAAATATGGCTCACTGACTGTTTGTGTTAAAATTGTTAGAATGTTGCATGTAATGGACTTTTGTATGCGAGAAGACAATGTTCTAAAGTAAGCGGTCTAAACTAAGGTCTGTAGTCTATGGGGTTAGACCGAGCATCTAACTCATATTAAGACTATTATGTTATTTAAAGCCATGGTGGGGATGGTTTGTCTTGACTGTCTGAAGCATTAACTCCCAAGTAGAGACAGATATGTTACATGGTGGTGACATATTAGACCAGGAGTAAAGCGTGACTGATCTACGTAGTCCGCTATGAGTGGATTAATCTGGTTTTGACGTTCATTATGTAATAACCTTAATCCTACGTAGATGAACTGCTTCATGTATATGACTTGTGTACTTTGATGTTCCAATGGCTAAAGCATCTCAAAGGTAGTAAGCTTATAGACCGGTTCATTAGGTGCATAACTTGTATATGATAAAGGGTTTGTTTGCAGATATTGGAATCATAGCTCTAAGGAGTTAAAGGTATCCTCTTAAAGGCATTATACTGGATGTGAAAATGGACAAGGCCTTGGGTCATCTGCTGGGCGAATGACTTCTTATTCACATATGGTGAATAATCATTTTCTTATTCGGTAGTATAATGGAACTTTAAGATAGCCTAATCGGTAGGAATGAACAGACTTTGACCTAAGGCTGATCATGGATATCATATGAGGGTTTTGCATATATGTCACAGGCTTACGTAATACAGTATATAATTGGGAGTTCAGTTTCAGGTTTATAGTGGTGTGACTCTGAAATTAGTGATCATATGATTGAGTTGTTCAGTACAGAATGATGATCATATGGATTCACGGGAGCCCGATTATATATGTCCAATTGGACCCTCTACTAGCCCCACATAATTTCTTAATGGTTGGCAAATTGATTTGTGTATACTTATTGGCTAGTTGATTATGTATGGATAGTGTTGACATAGGATTAGGATGGTGGATAAGATTCTCTCCGGTTGAATTCATATTTTGTTTTGGATAATAGTATATACAATTGTTCGAACTCCAAATAAAGTTGTCATGATTTTATTTGAAATTGGGTTGGAGTTGTAGAAAATTATCCATGAGAACAAAAATTTGAAATACAACTTTTTGTGGATTTTGAAATTTGAATTTTGAAATTTGAAATTTAAATTTTGAATTTGAAATTTGAATTTGAAATTTAAATTTGAAATTCGAATTTGAAATTCGAATTTGAATTTTGAATTTGAAATTAAAATTTGAAATTTGAAATTTGAAATTTGAAATTTGAATTTTAAAATTTGAAATTCAAATTTTGAAGCACAGTCCAAGTAGAATTCAAATTCTTTGTGGATAATTCCACAGGGTTAGAGTTCAAATTTGAGTTGGATTATGGAGAGGAAAATCTTGTTTGAATCCTACTTGAATTTTGAGTCCTAATCTATCTAGAAAAGCCGAGTTTGTTAGGGAGGATGAATCCTAGGAGAATTCAGATTCTTAATGGATGTGGATGCAGGGAAAATTCAAGTTTCAATCCTAATTGAATTTGGATTCTCTCCCTCCCTAAAGTGCACGAAATTTTATGGATAAATCCAAGGAGATTTTTTGGTTTTTGTGGATAAATGAGGAGATTAAATTCAAGTTAAAATCCTGTTTGAATTTGGATTGCAAAAATCCCAAGGTTGGCCAAATCTTCCCATGATTGTGGCCTATGGGATTTTTGAATTTTATTAATGGATAAGGGAGAAAATCTTCTCCTAATCCAATTCAAATTCAAGAGATCACCTCATGCAAGTCTATAAATAGAGGTCCTGCCACTCCAGTTTTCTTAGACCATAGACTTTTAGGTGAGCAGGCTTATTGTTGCATAACTCACCGTGACAATAAGTTCTTTAGAGATATGGGTGGTCGAAAGAAGACTAGCAGTGCTAGCATACCGATCGAGAAACCGAGTGCCCACACACTCTGCCATCCGAGAATTGGAGAATAGTAGAGAAGGCTAGTTGGTTGAAGCCCTCCAATCATTCTCCTCCTACAGTTGGCGTCCTCTTGAGGTATGAGTTTTATTGTTGTTAATTTATTGTATATGGCATCACGAGATATTTAACGATCTTGAAAAGTTTTTGTTGTTCTGCTACGCTACTCTGATGCGTTTTTATCGATTTTAATCCTATAATTGTTATCAGAGCCATCTCGTGACTATGCTATGTACATAAATTAGACAATTAGTTAGTCTTTTATGTATGTATGGATTTGATATTTAGAGAGTGGCATTCTAGGATTCCTTTATGTTGTTATCATGTATTATGTATGTAGTATGTGGTTATTTTAATTTTTTAAATTATTATAAGTATGCTTGTTTTATGCCAGTTATGGTTCCTTAGAATTTAGAAAATTGTATCTAGGAATTTTTATATAACCATGGGAGCGGTTTATCATCACCGTAATTTTCCCATGGATTTTAATTTTTTTTCTCTTAGAATTATTATGATTAGAATTTTTATACACTGGAAACGACTTAGGAAAATTTATGTAATTATTCTTGGAGGAGATTGAAGTTTGAAGGCCGCAATTTATTTTTTCCAAAAGTTAAATTTAATTTAAAAGTTGAAATTTTTATTGTGTGGAAAATTCTAATTTAAGTAGGATTCAAATTAATTTTTGGAGGTCCTAATGGGTAAATTGGAATATGGCACGAAAATCAAGGACACACCCCACAGGATAGGCCATCAGCCTTGGTGGGGTTGCAGCCCCTACCCTCGGTCAGGATAGGGCTGCGGTAGCCCCTGTCCAGGCCCAACCACCGACGGCCGCAGGCTTTGCCTACAACCAAGGGTGATCGTGGGCCACCCAAGGGCTGCCCAGGCCTTGGGTGTGCAGCCTATGGTGTTCGGAAATGCCCTAAGCATTAGTGTGATAACCGGGAAATTTCATTATTCTCAGAAAAAATCGGTACATGAAATGTACACAATGAATTTCATGTTTAAAATGTAAATTGTAGTGATTTTATGTGTGTATATGTGTGTGTAACATACAGTATCAAGAAATTGGTCAAGATGGCCTTTTCTTGATATAAAACTGATATATTTAGAATCAGTATGCTCAATTTAGTCAATTGAGCATAAAATGTGAATTTTGACTGAGAAACAGGCAGTATCAGAAAACTGGTCTAGTTGACTTTGAATGAAGTTAAAACTGATAAATTTGGGCTCAACACACCCAAATTAGTCAGGATAGCCTATCAGCATGCTCAAATTAGATAATTGAGTACAAATGTAATTTTTGATCGGGAATTCGCAGTATCAGAAACTGGTCAAAATGACCTCAGATGAAAATAAAACCGATATATTTGGATTCCGGACGCCCAAATTAGTCAGGATATGTGGCACCCCCGACCTCGGTCCACCGAAACTATTACAACCAAGCTCCTTAGTTGATTGAAATAGCTCGTGAACTGCGTCAGATCGCCTAAATTCTTTTCTTTATTCAAATCTCCTTTGTGAAATTTGGAATCCTTTTTTTTTCTTAAATATTTTTTTTCTTGATTGTAACATAACGTAATTAAACTGAACTATGTTTGTCACTTTTAAAAGTACAAACATACTTTATACATAAATACCTAAGTAAAATCTTCTTACAATACATGTCTCTTCTTTCAACGCTCAGCGGAAAACTTGTAGCAGGACCATATACACAGTGGATTCCCTATCCCCATTGGCACATGCAACTCCCGTTGTCATCCATAGCCAATATTCTGACTTACAGGTTCCATACCTACAACATGAACAAACTGGTGAGCTAACAGGCTCAGTTAGTTCAAACATACTTAGTAAGAATCATACGGATTCAAAAACAATGAAAACTCAATTTCCTATGAATAATACTATTCATCATAAATAGTATTATTCACTATGAATCATAACTTTGACCTTGGATCGATGAATAGTAACAGTTAACCTAACTGGTTACTATTCACTTTACCCTAATAGGTAACTATTCACATTACTATAACCGGATACTATTCACATCAGCCTAATCGATTACTATTCACAAACCCTAACCAAAATCACTATACTTAGCGTACTTCGGTTATGCTTAGTTATGATTTTTATCATTTTATTGACTGTTCATTCTCTATTTGATTTCTAGTTTAGAGCTCTATTTATGACAGTACCGATGATTATTAGCGCGCTGCCTGGGAGGGTTTAAGGAGCGACCTTAGAACATCGGCCTCCATAGCCCTGATATCCTCGTAGGATCTGAGAAAGACCTCCACCACTATGTTGGAGGGGCGGTACGCCTTAATGGTTTCATTACCATCTTTCAATTTATAATCTTGACCAAGTGATATCAATCATCACCTCAAGGTCACTATCCTCCATCGCCCGTAGTCCTTACATATTCTCTTTTCTCTTTATATGGGATATGTTATACCAACTAATCCCCAAGTGTCCATAGGACTTAATGCTCTCTTTTCTGTTTATATGGGATATGTTATACTAACTAATCCCTAAATTTTCATAGGACTTAATACCTAATGTACACTTAGTACATAATTAGTATCACTGTATTTCATGTTACAGACAAATTTAAATATCTGAACTTACTGCATATAACGCATCAACATAAATATGTAAAGTCAATTTATATATGACTTAGACATAACACATAGTTCATAACATGACTTTCATAACATCTATATCATCACATCTTGACATGAAAACAGACATACAATAGCTAGTTTATGTTGCAGCTAATTAAATGCTTGAACTTACAGATACTTTCACTAGCATTTCCTACCCCGGCTCCGCAGACGTTCCTTTGCCGCGTCTGGATTGGGTTCCTATAACCGGAATAACCACGGTTATTTTAAATCTTCATTTCATATTCAAAATTTAGTAAAACGTAAAAATTCTACGTTTTATTTCCCGTAAATGGTCTAAGGAATCTAAAATCCCATTTTCCATTTTTATACTAACTCTTGGCAAAATTATCATTTTGCCCCTGATTTGATTTTGTGACAACCGGGAAATTCAGGCAATTCTCGGACGAAAATGTACAATTGTATGTATACAACAATTTGTACTGTTTAAAGAGTGAAATAAATGTAATTATATTGTTCAGAATATGTGAAAATGTTCTAACAATACTGACGAGTAAGAATTCAGTGTTGGAAAAATTCACTGAGTTGAAACGGGTGAAACGGTGCCAAAATCGGCATTAAAAACCCTAACCGGAGCAATAAAAGACGGTAAACTTCCGGGATTGATTTTGATCAAACGGAAGCAGATTAAATTGATCCGACTGCACAGGAGACCTCAGGAACACACCGGGACGATTTCGGGAAAATTTCGGCTCGAACCGGCATCGGTCAAAAAGTAGTCGAATTAATGTGAATAGTGAAAGTCAAAGTCAACTTTCACTTTAGTATTTATGACATCATAATTCAAGATTAATAAATGAAAGAATTTTGGTGGTTGGTAGAATGGATGGCCATGATTCATCTACTTTTTGATCTAAAGGCCAAGATTTGGCCAAAATTAACCCTTTTTAATTTTTGAAAAATGGGGAAAGAAATGGCTTGAAAGATGTCTAATTCTCATTGGTTTAGAGCCAAATTAATTGGCTTTTGGTTTGCATAAGTCGGCAAAACATTTACAAAGTGGCCGAAACCAAAATTTCAAGCCAAAAGCCATAAGAAAATTTTTCTAACTTCCTTCCATGGTGGCTACGTGAGGGACCAAGGGAAACCAAGTTTTATCTTCAACATTTCTTCACAAAAAGTGTGTCAAAACACTCCTAGAAGACAAAGGAAGCAATTGATTAAGGTATCTTCCCTTGCACTTGATTTTTTCATGGTTTTTCTTCACAAAATCCGTGGATGAATAGTGATAAAAAGATGGAAAATTTTTGGTTGTTTTTCATGGATTTGATGTTGGGTTTTGTTAAGGATGTATTGAGGAAGAAAACCATGCTAATTCATTAAAGAAAAACCAAATTTTGGTTGGTTTTTCAAAGGTAAATCCGTGGGTTACCTTAGGTAACCAATGAAAAAAAAGTGTGTGGTTAATGGTTAACATGCTTTCTAAGCTTAATTTGGTGAAGAATAAAGCTTGTATTTCATTATGAAAAGCTTGAAAAAAATTTATGGCATGAATTTCATAAATGGCCGTGAGTTTACAATGGGTTTGGAAGAAAAATTTTCATTGGTTTATGTGGTATTTGGTTGATTGAAATCATGCAATTTAATGTGTAAATGGTGGCAATGTGATTGAAAGAATGAAACAAAATTATTTGGCATGTTTTCATTCTTTGGCCGTGGGGTATAAATGTGTAAAAACCCTAGGAAATTTGGTTGAAAATGCCAAGAAAATGGGCTTGAAAATGTGTTAAAAATGTGACATTTGAATGGCCTAAAATGTGGTGAAAGTTTGACAAAATTTGGTTCGGTTTTGTTGTGAAAACCGAAACCAAATTAAGGGTAAATTTGTGAAAAAATTTTGTAATGTGGGTGATAATGTGAAATTTGAAATTTGTGGGCTTTTATGTAAAAGTTTGGAAAACTTTTACATAAAATAGGCTTGTGGTATAGTACGTGGCAGGTACATACGGTTCGAGGCGTACCTAACGCCGGGAGCCTTAAATTTATGCCGAAATGCTGCCGAAATTTCGAAAACGGCATTCGGGGTAAAATAGGAATTTAAAATAAAAGTTAGGGCTGGGACGGAAACCCGAGTCCCTAACGGAAAAATTGAATAATAAAAAATTCAAGGGGCGGTTCGTAAATAGTAACCCGTCCCCTTGAAAATGAAAAACGTGAGTGAAATTAAAAAAAAAACCGACCTCGAGGGGGGGGCGTTTTTGGAAATAAAATAAAGGTCCGAGTCGGGAACGGAAAACCCGAGCCTCGGAGACCTAGGTCGGGAAAGTCTAGATGAACGTTTTAAATACTAGTGAAACGTCCATTTGAGGCTCCGAAACGATAGAAAATCGCTAAACCGACGTAAGGGTCGGAATAGTGCTTCCCGAGGGCCGGGAAAGTGAAAAATGGAAATAAAATAAAAACGAACCCGGTAATGACTAGAAAAGAGTCAGAAAAGTTCCTGAGAGCCAAAAATGCAGTCTGGATCAATAAAATTCCGTCATGGGCAAAACCGTAAATTTGCCAAAATATTGGGGCAAAATCGTAATTTTGCAAAAGTTGGGGGAAAATGGTGAAAATAATAAATAAAACCTAAAAAGTTATAAATAGGTTTTATTTAAGCTTTTTAATGAAAAATAAAAGCTATAAATGGGAAAGAAATTAACAGACATAGTTTTGTCTGTAGGATCCCAAAATCGGCCTACAAGGAAGGCGATTCAAGATCCAAGAGAGAGAAAGGGAACAGTCTGATAAGGTAAGTTCAGACATTTACCTGTCTGCAACATATAGCAATATTGTGCTAACTTTAATGTACTAACTATAAGTTAGGTACATATGTGCTACGGGCACTATGATAGAATAGAGAGAGACGAAATGTGCTACGGGCACTATAAGAATGGGACACATGGGTAATTGTGCTTCGGGCACTAGAGCGAGGTTAATGAAACTCACTCACCTAAAATTAAAATGTGAACCATTCCTAACCACGGGGCAATGTGAAGTCACCGGGTTAGAATGTTAAAAAGTCGGTAATGAAATCACTTTCTGGCGTACCAGCCTTCCGTACAGGGAGGTACTACTTTTGCCTTCGGGGCTATGAGATAAGGCTGTGGAGGTCAGCACTGATGTACCACTCCCAGTCAATGTACTATTTTGCCTTCGGGGCTATGAGATTAAGGCTGTGGAGGTCAGCACTAATGTACCGCTCCCAGTCATGCGCACTTAAATGGTACTGCCAACCGAGCTCAAAACCAGAACGTAATTAAAGATAATGACCTAAAACTGAAACTGTGCCATAATTGAGCATAAGACAGTTTAGTGAGAGCACTAACATCGCGGTAGATGTACTAATGTGATACAGTGTTGTGGTTAAAGTTACTATTCACGTATGAATAGTGGTCAAAGTTACTATTCATAGATGAATAGTAGTCAACGGACTATTCATTATGAATACTACTATTCATTGAAATTTTATTTCTTGCATGTTTGAACTTACTGAGCCTGTAGCTCACCATTTTGCTAATGTTGCAGGTAAGCGACCAGCTCAGTAGCTTGTTTGGTGGATGGTGTACAGGATGGCGCGTGTCAAATGGGATAACTGGGCGAGGGATATGGTACTGCCAGAGTCTTGCCGCTGAGCGTTAAAGTGAAGGGAAAAAGGGGGAAACAGTCTTTTGTAATTATATATATATTACGAAAGTACTGTATTATTTATATTACTTTGTATCTGTCAACAAAGTAAATAGTGGGGAAAGGTTTTACATGATGTCTAAAGAAAAAAAAAAAATTTTCCCAAAAACGTCATGATTTAATACGAGAGAGAGATAAGCCGGCGACCCATGAGAGTACAATCTATCGCAGTTAGCGATAAAGCTTAACTGTAATAGTATTGTATGATCTCCACAAGGGGCGGGCCGCCACAGTTGGTATCAGAGCCTGGTTTTCGAGTGGCTAAGTTTTGAATACCAATTGCCGTCACCGTTGGTATATTAGAGCAGTGTGACCATATCCCGATTTGACACTTTGCGCATCCTGCACCGCTATCCAAGTAAGTAGTTTACTTAAGTTCAGTTAATTATTTTCTTATGTGAAAATAATTATCTTATAGGTAGCACGATGACCAGACCTCCATATGTGAGACCACCACTACCACGACCAAGAGGGGTATTACGGGTATGGACGAGACCTATTGTGAGGCCGCCCATTTCCCAAAGGCCGGTAGTCAGACCCCTGATACCCGAGAGACCTCCAGTACCAGTACCAGCACCAGTGCCAGCGCCAGTAGAGATAGTACAACCACGACCGATAGTTCATCCACCGGTGGTAGTGGACATTCCAGTTGTTGGTGGACGCCAACATATTGGGGTGAGAGTGTCGGCACGGGCAGTACAGGCATTTAGGGCCAGCAGTCCTCCGATGTTTGATGGTGGGCGACAGTCGATGGAGACCAAGGACTGGCTCCATGCCATTGAGAGGATCATGGTGATTTGCGACATTGATCGAGATATGTGGATCCAATTGGCTGTCAGTATGTTTCAGGGAGACGCTCGAGTGTTCTGGCAGTATGGCAACCAGGAGATTTTATTGGGATTCAGTTGGGTCGAATTCTGTCAGCGGTTGGCTGATCAGTTTCAACCTAGGGATCCAGCACCTGCTCCAGCATCTCCAGAGAGACGAGAGGCTGATACACCTGCGTACCCTGGATTCGATGAGGTCAGGGACTACATTCTCCAGACCGAGAGGATGGTCATGCTGTCTGGTGAGACAGTGATGTCTTACGCAGCGCGATTTGAGGAGACCATTCGGAGGAGATGTCCGTTGCCTAACCTCACGGAAGCAAACTGCTGTGAGCTGTTTTGGAAAGGTTTATCCTTGGAGCTGAGACCGAGGGTGATCAAGCCGTTTCCTCCGACGCTCCAAGAGTTCGTGGTAACGATCAGGGCGATCGAGAGAGAGATTCTGATCGAGCATCTGACGCAGAGCCGACGAGAGACGCTGGGTCAAGATGAGATGTTTGCACGCATATTCGGGCCGAGAAGAATGATGAATGATCATGAGGCCGGACCGTCTAGACCACGAGATGATGACTCAGGACAGGGAACATTACCTAGGGGTGGTGACGACTCAGATGAGTCAAATGACGATGAGGATCCAGAAGAATATCCTCTAGTCCCAGATGTAGGGAACGAGTGATCAGTAGATGTGTAAATGTACATAAGTAGCTTAGAGAGAAAAGCTCTTTTGTATAGACTTGTGGCCATTTTGTATAAACGGCCGATGTATATATGACTGGTGATGCCTATGTATGACATATAAATGTTTTGCTATGAATGAAATACCAAAATGATTATATGTTGTACGATGATGTGTTAAGATGATGTGGCTTTACATTACCCTAAATTTCGTAAATTGGCATAATTTTACGAATGTGGTTATGGAAAAGCTAACGGTGAATTATTGTGCCATAATAGGACAATAGCCAAGATGGTGGATTTGAGAAATCGACCAGAGGGACGAGAGCGACGTCCTGATATTATGGAGAGACTGGATCAGATATAAGCTTTGTTAGAAGCTCAGATGCAAGAAAATGCGAATCTGAGGCGACGGGTAGAGGAGCTAGAACAGAGACAAGGCTCTGAGGGTACCCAAGTAGAACAACAAGCTGAGGTAGATCCAGTTATTCCTCCAGCTGCAGTACATGAGAGAGCTCCTGAACCACAACCAGTATTAAATCTAGAACCCCTCTATGAAAGATTCAGGCGCATGAGGCCGCCAGAATTTGAAGGGTCTACAAATCTCTTAGAGGCTGAAGACTGGTTGTCATCATTACAAGTGATCATGGAGTTCATGAACCTAACCGACCGGGAGAAGGTTACATGTGCATCTTTTGTGCTGAGAAAAGATGCTCGTTTTTGGTGGGACACTGTGCGAATGAGGAGAGACGTGTCTACCATGAGTTGGGCGGAATTTCTGGAAGAATTTAACCAGAAATATTACGACCCTGCATCTCTGAGACAGCAACAGAAAGAATTCTCAGAGCTGACACAAGTGAACATGTCGGTAAGCGAAGTCTGCCGAAAGTTCGATCAACTATCCCGTTTGTGCCCTTATGTAGTCCCTACTGAGAGGGAAAAGATACAGAAAACGATCGGGATGTTCAGGCCAGAAATTGCTGCGTTAGTAGACACTGGACTAGTACCACCTACTTCTGTAGCAGACTGTGTGAGTCGGGCCGTTAGAGCTGAGTTCCATGTAGCTCGACAGAAAGAGGAAAGAGAGAAACACTGGGAGGCTAAGAAGAAGGAGAGGGCTTTGGCGAAGTCTACACAAGTTGGTCAATCAAGCAAGCCTAGTCAAAATGCGAAACCAAGCCAGGGCAATAGTCAAGGATCCCAGCAAAATAAGAGAAAAGGGAATTTTTCTGGGAATCGCCAGGGCAATAATCGAAACCAGCAGCGGAGAACAGCTGGTAATGCAGAGTCTAATGTGCAAAATTGCCCTACATGCGGGAAAAGACATTCTGGGCAATGCAGATTTGGGCCACTTGTTTGCTACGAATGTGGAAAGGAAGGCCATTACGCCAGGAACTGTCCCAATAGGCAGGGTGGACAAGGCACTTCCCAACCGCACCAGACACGCCCACAAGCTCATTCCCTTCAAGCCAGAGTGGAAGAGTCACCAGTGAGGCCGCAACGCCAGGAGCGTATGCAACGTGCTGATGCTCGTGTGATGGCCTACAGCAAGGAAGACGCAGAGGCAGGAACATCAAACGTGGTGACAGGTCAGCTTCCTGTCGCTAGTCATGTAGCCTCTGTACTATTCGATTCCGGTGCTACGCATTCATTTGTTTCCTATGCATTTGCTGACAAGATAGGACTTCCTAAGGATAATATGGGAAGGGTATTTAAGACAGCCTTACCTTCTGGGGAAGTATTGTTGTCCAGTTACTGGTTACCTTATGTACCAGTATATGTGGCAAATAGGGAACTATATGCTGAGTTGATCGTAATGGAGATCATGGATTACGATGTGATTTTAGGCATGGATTTCCTAGGGAAATACCAAGCTACGATCGACTGCCGAAATCGAAAGATAGTCTTCCAACCTGAGGAAGAAGAGAGTTTCGAGTATATTGATACTTCTCGAAGACCCGGGAAGATGATCATCAGTTCGCTGAGAGCTAGCAAGCTGATAGCCAGTGGTTGCATGGGATGTCTGGCATATGTGGTGGATACTATAGAGGAACAGAAGCTTCAAGCTGAAGAGGTTCCTGTGGTTAATGAGTTTCTTGACGTATTTCCAGAAGAGTTACCAGGGATACCACCAGAGAGAGAAATCTCGTTTGAAATTGAGTTGATGCCTGGAACAACACCTATTTCCAAAGCACCATACCGCATGGCTCCAGTGGAGTTAAAGGAGCTGCAGGTACAATTAAAGGAGCTTTTGGATAAGGGATTCATCAGGCCGAGTTTTTCTCCATGGGGTGCACCTGTGTTATTCGTCAAGAAAAGGGATGGAACATTCCGACTGTGCATTGATTACCGGGAGTTGAATAAGGTTACGATCAAAAATAGGTATCCGTTACCTAGAATTGATGACCTATTCGACCAGTTAAAAGGCGCAGCGGTATTTTCCAAGATCGACTTACGATCAGGATATCACCAGTTGAGAATCAAAGAGAGTGATATTCCTAAGACGGCGTTTAGGACTCGTTATGGGCACTACGAGTTCCTTGTGATGCCATTCGGATTGACGAATGCGCCAGCAGCGTTCATGGATTTAATGAATAGAATTTTTAAAGAGTATCTGGATAAGTTTGTCATTGTATTCATTGATGACATTCTTATATACTCGAAGACTCAGGAGGAGCATAAAGAGCATCTGAGGATCGTGCTGAATACGATAAGGAAGCATCAACTGTATGCCAAATTCTCAAAATGCGAATTTTGGCTGGACAGAGTACATTTCCTTGGACATGTTGTATCCCAGGAAGGTATTGCGGTAGATCCGACAAAGGTAGAGGCAATTAACCAGTGGCCTGCACCCAAGAGTGTGACAGAAATACGCAGTTTCTTGAGATTGGCTGGTTATTATCGGCGATTTGTAGAGGGATTCGCGCGACTAGCTGCACCTCTTACCGCTCTTACACGCAAGGAAAGGAAGTACGAGTGGACTATGGAATGCGAAAGAAGCTTCCAGGAGTTAAAGAGGCGACTGACAAGCGCACCAATCCTTACGCTTCCCATTGAAGGGGAGAAGTTTGTGATCTACAGTGATGCATCGAAAATAGGATTGGGAGCAGTCCTAATGCAAGACAGCAAGGTGATTGCCTATGCTTCCCGTCAGTTAAAGGAGCATGAAAGGAATTATCCTACGCATGACCTTGAACTTGCTGCAGTAGTGTTCGTACTTAAAATTTGGCGACACTATCTCTATGGAGCTCAATGTCAGATTTTCACTGATCACCAAAGCTTGAAGTATTTCTTCACGCAAAAAGAGCTCAATATGCGACAGAGACGATGGTTGGAATTGGTGAAGGATTATGATTGTGAAATCCTCTACCATCCAGGAAAGGCCAACCGTGTAGCGGATGCTCTAAGTAGAAAGTCTACCATATCGCACTATCTATCAATAAAAAGGTTTCCGAAGCCATTGCAGCAAGAGATAAATTCGTTGAACTTGGAGCTGATATCTGGAAGATTAGCTGCACTCCAAGTGGAATCATCGCTATTTAAGGATATAAAGGAAGCTTAGAGGCGAGATCCAATGATGACAAGTTCTCAAGAAGGAATTTCCAAGGATGGAATAATCCTTTATCAAGGAAGGATAAATGTTCCAGCTGATGAGGAACTTAGAAGACGGATCATGTCAGAAGCCCACGAGACACCCTATTCGGTTCATCCTGGAGCGAGCAAGATGTATCAGGACTTGAAGTTACAGTTCTGGTGGAAAGGGATGAAGAACGATATAGCTAAATTCGTAAGTAGATGCATGACCTGTCAGAGAATCAAAGCGGAACATAAACATCCAGCAGGAAGATTGGAACCGTTGGAGATTCCTGAATGGAAATGGGAACACATTACGATGGATTTTGTAGTGGGACTCCCAAAAACCCAAGAAGGTTATGACGCCATTTGGGTTATTGTGGACAGACTGACCAAGACGGCACGGTTTATAGCTGTCAAGATGACTTTTTCGCTAGAAAAGTTTGCTCAGCTGTACATAACTCATGTCGTCAGACTACATGGAGTACCAAAATCCATTGTATCAGATCGAGATGCACGGTTCACTTCAAATTTTTGGAAGTGTGTGCAAGAGGCCATGGGTACTGAATTGAGACTCAGTACGGCTTTTCATCCGCAAACAGACGGGCAGTCAGAGCGGACAATTCAGACGTTAGAGGACATGCTTCGAGCTTGCGTTATGGATTTTACGGGAAATTGGAACGAGAAGTTACCATTGATTGAATTCTCGTACAATAATAGTTACCAAGCTTCGATAGGCATGGCACCTTACAAGGCTTTGTATGGACGGAAGTGCAGATCACCATTACACTGGTACGATTTGCGAGAAAAGCAGCTGCATAAGACGGATTTCATGCAAGAGACTTCCGATGCAGTTGCTAGAATTCAGCGTCAAATGAAAATTTCGCAAAGCCGACAAAAGAGCTACGCGGATAAAAGGCGGAGATCCTTGGAGTTTGACGAAGGAGACTTCGTGTTTCTCAAGGTATCGCCTATGAAGGGGATTATGCGTTTCGGTAAGAAGGGGAAACTGAGTCCAAGATACATTGGACCTTATGAAATTATCGAACGCATTGGAAAGGTCGCTTACAGATTAGCGCTACCTCCAGAATTGTCGGCAGTGCATAACGTATTTCATGTGTCGATGCTGAGAAAGTATATACCAGATCCGTCCCATGTATTGAAGCATGAGCCTATTCAAATCCACGAGGATTTGACATATGAGGAACAGCCTATTCAAGTACTAGCTCGTGAAGAGAAAGTACTGAGGAATAAGGTAATCCCACTAGTGAAGATTTTGTGGAAAAATCACAATATTGAAGAAGCTACGTGGGAACGAGAAGACGAGATGAGGAAATTATACCCCCATTTGTTCTAATTTTCGAGGACGAAAATTTTATAAGGAGGGGTGAATGTGACAACCGGGAAATTCAGGCAATTCTCGGACGAAAATGTACAATTGTATGTATATAACAATTTGTACTGTTTAAAGAGTGAAATAAATGTAATTATATTGTTCAGAATATGTGAAAATGTTCTAACAATACTGACGAGTAAGAATTCAGTGTTGGAAAAATTCACTGAGTTGAAACGGGTGAAACGGTGCCAAAATCGGCATTAAAAACCCTAACCGGAGCAATAAAAGACGGTAAACTTCCGGGATTGATTTTGATCAAACGGAAGCAGATTAAATTGATCCGACTGCACAGGAGACCTCAGGAACACACCGGGACGATTTCGGGAAAATTTCGGCTCGAACCGGCATCGGTCAAAAAGTAGTCGAATTAATGTGAATAGTGAAAGTCAAAGTCAACTTTCACTTTAGTATTTATGACATCATAATTCAAGATTAATAAATGAAAGAATTTTGGTGGTTGGTAGAATGGATGGCCATGATTCATCTACTTTTTGATCTAAAGGCCAAGATTTGGCCAAAATTAACCCTTTTTAATTTTTGAAAAATGGGGAAAGAAATGGCTTGAAAGATGTCTAATTCTCATTGGTTTAGAGCCAAATTAATTGGCTTTTGGTTTGCATAAGTCGGCAAAACATTTACAAAGTGGCCGAAACCAAAATTTCAAGCCAAAAGCCATAAGAAAATTTTTCTAACTTCCTTCCATGGTGGCTACGTGAGGGACCAAGGGAAACCAAGTTTTATCTTCAACATTTCTTCACAAAAAGTGTGTCAAAACACTCCTAGAAGACAAAGGAAGCAATTGATTAAGGTATCTTCCCTTGCACTTGATTTTTTCATGGTTTTTCTTCACAAAATCCGTGGATGAATAGTGATAAAAAGATGGAAAATTTTTGGTTGTTTTTCATGGATTTGATGTTGGGTTTTGTTAAGGATGTATTGAGGAAGAAAACCATGCTAATTCATTAAAGAAAAACCAAATTTTGGTTGGTTTTTCAAAGGTAAATCCGTGGGTTACCTTAGGTAACCAATGAAAAAAAAGTGTGTGGTTAATGGTTAACATGCTTTCTAAGCTTAATTTGGTGAAGAATAAAGCTTGTATTTCATTATGAAAAGCTTGAAAAAAATTTATGGCATGAATTTCATAAATGGCCGTGAGTTTACAATGGGTTTGGAAGAAAAATTTTCATTGGTTTATGTGGTATTTGGTTGATTGAAATCATGCAATTTAATGTGTAAATGGTGGCAATGTGATTGAAAGAATGAAACAAAATTATTTGGCATGTTTTCATTCTTTGGCCGTGGGGTATAAATGTGTAAAAACCCTAGGAAATTTGGTTGAAAATGCCAAGAAAATGGGCTTGAAAATGTGTTAAAAATGTGACATTTGAATGGCCTAAAATGTGGTGAAAGTTTGACAAAATTTGGTTCGGTTTTGTTGTGAAAACCGAAACCAAATTAAGGGTAAATTTGTGAAAAAATTTTGTAATGTGGGTGATAATGTGAAATTTGAAATTTGTGGGCTTTTATGTAAAAGTTTGGAAAAATTTTACATAAAATAGGCTTGTGGTATAGTACGTGGCAGGTACATACGGTTCGAGGCGTACCTAACGCCGGGAGCCTTAAATTTATGCCGAAATGCTGCCGAAATTTCGAAAACGGCATTCGGGGTAAAATAGGAATTTAAAATAAAAGTTAGGGCCGGGACGGAAACCCGAGTCCCTAACGGAAAAATTGAATAAGAAAAAATTTAAGGGGCGGTTTGTAAATAGTAACCCGTCCCCTTGAAAATGAAAAACGTGAGTGAAATTAAAAAAAAAACCGACCTCGAGGGGGGGCGTTTTTGGAAATAAAATAAAGGTCCGAGTCGGGAACGGAAAACCCGAGCCTCGGAGACCTAGGTCGGGAAAGTCTAGATGAACGTTTTAAATACTAGTGAAACGTCCATTTGAGGCTCCGAAACGATAGAAAATCGCTAAACCGACGTAAGGGTCGGAATAGTGCTTCCCGAGGGCCGGGAAAGTGAAAAATGGAAATAAAATAAAAACGAACCCGGTAATGACTAGAAAAGAGTCAGAAAAGTTCCTGAGAGCCAAAAATGCAGTCTGGATCAATAAAATTCCGTCAGGGGCAAAACCGTAAATTTGCCAAAATATTGGGGCAAAATCGTAATTTTGCAAAAGTTGGGGGAAAATGGTGAAAATAATAAATAAAACCTAAAAAGTTATAAATAGGTTTTATTTAAGCTTTTTAATGAAAAATAAAAGCTATAAATGGGAAAGAAATTAACAGACATAGTTTTGTCTGTAGGATCCCAAAATCGGCCTACAAGGAAGGCGATTCAAGATCCAAGAGAGAGAAAGGGAACAGTCTGATAAGGTAAGTTCAGACATTTACCTGTCTGCAACATATAGTAATATTGTGCTAACTTTAATGTACTAACTATAAGTTAGGTACATATGTGCTACGGGCACTATGATAGAATAGAGAGAGAGACGAAATGTGCTACGGGCACTATAAGAATGGGACACATGGGTAATTGTGCTTCGGGCACTAGAGCGAGGTTAATGAAACTCACTCACCTAAAATTAAAATGTGAACCATTCCTAACCACGGGGCAATGTGAAGTCACCGGGTTAGAATGTTAAAAAGTCGGTAATGAAACCACTTTCTGGCGTACCAGCCTTCCGTACCGGGAGGTACTACTTTTGCCTTCGGGGCTATGAGATAAGGCTGTGGAGGTCAGCACTGATGTACCGCTCCCAGTCAATGTACTATTTTGCCTTCGGGGCTATGAGATTAAGGCTGTGGAGGTCAGCACTAATGTACCGCTCCCAGTCATGCGCACTTAAATGGTACTGCCAACCGAGCTCAAAACCAGAACGTAATTAAAGATAATGACCTAAAACTGAAACTGTGCCATAATTGAGCATAAGACAGTTTAGTGAGAGCACTAACATCGCGGTAGATGTACTAATGTGATACAGTGTTGTGGTTAAAGTTACTATTCACGTATGAATAGTGGTCAAAGTTACTATTCATAGATGAATAGTAGTCAATGGTACTATTCATGATGAATAGTCTATTCATTGAAATTTTATTTCTTGCATGTTCGAACTTACTGAGCCTGTAGCTCACCATTTTGCTAATGTTGCAGGTAAGCGACCAGCTCAGTAGCTTGTTTGGTGGATGGTGTACAGGATGGCGCGTGTCAAATGGGATAACTGGGCGAGGGATATGGTACTGCCAGAGTCTTGCCGCTGAGCGTTAAAGTGAAGGGAAAAAGGGGGAAACAGTCTTTTGTAATTATATATATATTACGAAAGTACTGTATTATTTATATTACTTTGTATCTATCAACAAAGTAAATAGTGGGGAAAGGTTTTACATGATGTCTAAAGAAAAAAAAAAAATTTTTTTTCCCAAAAACGTTATGATTTAATACGAGAGAGAGATAAGCCGGCGACCCATGAGAGTACAATCTATCGCAGTTAGCGATAAAGCTTAACTGTAATAGTATTGTATGATCTCCACAAGGGGCGGGCCGCCACAGATTTCTCATCATAAAACTACTTTTTGTTGGTTTAAGACTCAAATTTAACTATCCTTAGGCATTCACGATCCTTTCTGAGCCTTTCGAAAATTTTTGGTCAAAATGACCATTTTGCCCCTGACAGGTCTCGGGACCGTCATATGCTCATTATGACTTTTAACAGGATGTTCTAAGCCCAAATATAATAAAATAATATTTCTTAAGCTTTTACACACTTTTACAGTATCCATTGCTGTTTCATAAATGACTATTGGTCATCCGACCCTCAGGAGTACTATTCCGACACCTAGTTTCTCGTTTTTCTCACATTTCGGAGCCTTAAATGAGTATTTCACTACTTCTGAAACGTTTGTTACGCTAATCCTGAGCCTTAGACACTGAGTGGGCTCGGGTTTTCATCCTGACCTCAAATTTACCTTTCGTTTCCAAAAATACCCTTGACATTTATTTTCCCGTTCTCTTACATTTTCACAACCTCGGAGGGATGGTTTACTATTCCTCAAAGGTTCATTTTCCCATTTTCCGAGCTTAACTCATCGATTGGTCTCGGTTTCCATTTTTGACTATAATTTGCCTCTCGTTTTTCACCGAAATGCTCTTAGTGCCGTTTTAAAAATTTCGACAACATTTCCACTTAATTTTTAGGTTTCTGGCGTTTAGTAAATGCCTCAAAACCATCTAACCTATTTTATTCTTCCACATACTATACCAGAGGCCTAATTTTTTACGTAAAACTCAACTTTTTATGTAAAAATTTTTACATTTCCCATACATTTTCTTTTTCTGACATTTCATTCTTTTTACTCTTTTTTTTTCTTTTCTTTTTACAATTTGAATACAAATTACATATAAATCATTCCAATACATAAATAAGGAATGAAGGGAAACGAAATCACTACCGATATCATCCTGTCAGTGATCGGACGAACCGTTCGGTCTTGACAGCACAAACTTTTTATCTTTGTTCTTCACGTTCGAAATCCTGGTTGGCAATTCTGATACCGCGGATGTGTCCAGAACATCAAAAATAGGCCAACGGGCCATTCTTCATTTTTTCCACCCCCGGGTCACCGTTGACCGACGTTGACTGCGATGGCGAACGGCGGCGGCGCAAACAACGCAGGTGTCCACCTTGAAGATCTCGATGAGAGAAGTCCATTGGTGATGTCAATTTCACCATTGGAGGCTCCGATCGTTGACAATCGACCTCGAAAACTCGACCCACGGTGGAGGTGTTGAATCTTTGCTGTGCCGGGGTTGTTGCTCGAAATTGTTTGAGGGCTTTTGGTCCCCATTGAACTCTGATCATTTTGGTACCCCCAGCATCCCTTAACTCAACTGGAAACGGCGAGTTTCATGGCGGTGACGTTGCGGCTTCGGGCGGTGCGATCCGGTGGCCATTGAGATGAAATGAGCTATGGGTTTTGTTCTCCTCTTTACCACGAAACTTTTGGGACTGGAATCGTATTGATCGGAGGTTGGACGGCGGAGATACGACCGTTTGAAATTTTCGGCCACCGGTGGCTTCGGGAGGCACGTTCGGCGTTCTCTGGCGTTGGTTCCATTGATTCAGCACACCGTTGAACTCAACTCGTCGAGAGCTTTCCAACGAGATTGGCGGTGTCGAAAACGGACACTGTTTCCGATGGTCGGTCACTGTTCACTTTTGGGATTGTGTGTGGGGAAAAATTATAGAAAAGGGAAATTATGGGGCCTTTTATGTAATTTCGACCTTTTATACACTTTTTGTTCAAAATTTCAACATGAGCTATCCTGACTAATTTGGGTGTACTGAACCCAAATATATCAGTTTCGTTTTCATCCGAGATCATTTCGACCAGTTACGGTACCGCGAATTCCCGGTCAAAAATTACCTTTGGCTCAATTAACTAATTTGAGCATTCTGATAGGCTATACTGATAAATTTGGGCGTGCTGAACCCAAATTTATCAGTTTCATCTTCATCCGAGGTCATCTTGACCAGTTTTTTGGTATTGTATATTTCCCGGTCAAAATTTACTTTTTATGCTCGAATGACTAATTTGAGCATTCTGATTCCAAATATATCAATTTTATATCAAGAAAATGTCATCTTGACCAATTTCTTGATACTGCATATCTCCGGGTCAAATATTACTTTTCATGCTTAATTGACTAATTTGAGCATGCTAAATCTAAATATATCAATTTTAGGTCAAGAAGAGGTCATCTAGGCCAACTTCTCAATACTGTGTGTAACACACACACGCACTCACGTCTAAAATCACTACTATCAGTATTTTATCTTTTTGTGCACTCAGCTTACCCTGAGTCACCTACTAGGGTTTATAGTTCACTGTTTTTCCCCAACTCAATTCGGCATGCTTTTACATCAACGAATTCTTAATTCGTAATATCATTAGAACATTTTATCTCGGTCTACACAATATTAATCATACATTTCACATTTTAAACATGAAATTCATCATGTACATGCAATTTCCCATATTTTGAGAACAGTAAAATTTTCCGGTTATTACATTCACCCCTCCTTATAAAATTTTCGTCCTTGAAAATTTAGCACAAGTGAGGGTACAACATTCTCGTTTCATCTTTCAGAGCAAAATCTGAACAAGTTGCTCTTCATATGTCAGATCCTCTTGAATCTGAATCGATTCGTACCTCAATATATGAGATAAATTCGATACCTGTTTCCTTAGCATACATTCGTGAAAAACATTATGTATTGCTGACAGTTCTGAAGGTAGTAGCAATTTATAGGTAACATTTTCAACACATTCAAAAATTTCATAGGGTCCAATACATCTTGGACTAAATTTTCTTTTCTTACTGAACACATTATTCCCTTCATTGGGAATACTTTAAAGAATATGAAATCATTTTCATTAAACTCTAGGGATCTTCAGTGTTTATCTGCATAATTCTTCTGCCGACTTTGTGCGATCTTTCTTTTTTGCTGTATTTTCACAATTACATCCGATGTTTCTTATACGAAATCGGTCTTGTGCCACTGTTTCTCTCGCAGGTCATACCAATAGGTAAGTGATCTTCACTTTCGTCCATCTAAAGCTTCATAGGGTACCATTTCTATAGAAGCTTGGTAGCTATTGTTGTACGAGAATTTCCTCTAACAGTAATTTCTCGTTCCAATTCTTAGGAAATCCAAGACTTAGACACGAAACGTGTAGTGTCCAAGTAATTCGCTCAGATTAATCATTCGTCTAGGGATGAAAAGCCGTACTAAGACGCAATTTCGTTCCCATGACTCCTTGTACACACTTCCAGAAATTCGAAGTGAATTGCACATCTAAATCAAATATGACAAACTTCAAACACCATGTTATCTGACAACATGGTTTACATAGAAATTCGATAACTTTTCCAGTGAAAAGTCATTTTCACTACTATGACTCTTGTGGTTTTCATCAATCTATCCACCATAATTCAGATGGCGTTACACCCCTCTTGGGTCCTTGATAATTCCAGTACAAAATCCATCGTAATATGTTCCCACTTACGTTCAGGAACTTCTGATGATTCCAGTTTTCCACCTGGATGTTTATGTTCAGTCTTGACTTTCTGACGGTCATGCATCAGTTCACAAATTTACGCTTTCATTCATCGTCTCTTTCCACCAGAATTGCTATTTTAATTTCTGGTATACTTTACTCATTCCGAACTGCATTGAATATGGCATTTTATGGGCTTTTGCCATACTTCACCTCATTAATCCTTCATTAGTTGGAATATGAATCCCTCCTTAATATAGGATCATTCCACCCTTGGAAATCCCTTCTTGATAACTTATTAGATTTGATCTTGCTTCGGAGCCCTTTTAGTGTCTTCGAATAGCGATGACTCTGATTGGAGTACAGCTAACCTTTCAGATATCAGCTCCAACTCCAATGAGTGTATCTCTTGTCATAATTGTTCTGCTAGTTTTTCTTTTGGCTACTGGTATCCATCACAGGGTTGATTGATTTTTTTTCTGGGTGGTAGAGGATCTCACAGTTGTAATCCTTCACCAACTCCAAACATCTTCTTTGCCACATATTCAAAGTCTCTTTCGCTACATCGTAATATATCACGAATTTCTCCCTTTTAGTGAGAAGAGTGTGAATTGACACGCTTGTTAGTCAATTTTTCAATTCTCGAAAACTCTTTTACATTCTTCAGTCTACTCATATTACCTCTCCTTGAGCGTAAAAGCCGTAAGAGGTGCCGCTAATCGTGCGAACCTTTCTACAAGTCTTCTATAGTTGCCAGCCAAACCTAAGAAATTCCATATTCCCATTACAGTCTTAGGTGCAGGCAATTTGTTAATCATCTCCCCTTGATTGGATCTACAACGATTCCTTGTTTAGGGACTACATGTCCCAGAAAATGCAGTTTATCTAGTCAAAATTCGTACTTGGAGAATTTTGCATAGGGTCGGTGCTGTCTCATAATGTGCAGAGTAGTTCTCAAATGCTCTTCATACCCCTTACGAGTCTATGAATATATAAGTATGTCATCGATAAACACAATGACAACTTATCTAGGAATTCCTTGAACATTCAGTTGATGGTATCTTAATTGTAAATCAGTCTTAGAGAATACTACCACACCTTTGAAAATGGGTGCAGTTCTTTGCATGAGCTCGATTTCAAAGGAAATTTCTTGTTCAGGCGACAATTTAAGTAATTCCTCGAAGAAAAATGTTGAGAAATTCTTGGACCATAAGAACATCTTCTGGTTGAAGCTTCTATTCCTTTATTACATCTGCCATATAGGCCAAATATCTAATTCAATCATTGGACATTAGCTTACTCGCACTTCACGAGCTAATTGTCATCTTCCTTGATTTACGTGACGAATCCACGTATTCAAAGCTTTCTTCATCGTCTATTCAAAACACTATCTTCTGGTTCAAGTAATCGGTCGTGATTTGACATTTCCCTAATGTTAGGAAATGCCCTAAGCATTAGAGACATTTTGATGTATTTATTTTGAACTGGATAATAAAATTACATATAGAGGTTATTCATTACATTGCTATCTGTCCTCGTCTTATTTACATGTTAAAGTAAATGTAAGCAAATATGGCTCCCTGACTGCTTGTGTTAAATTGTTAGAACGTTGCATGCAATGGACTTTTGTATGCGAGAAGACAATGTTCTAAACTTAGCGGTCTAAACTATGGTCTGTAGTCTATGGGGTTAGACCGAGCATCTAACTCATGTTAAGACTGTTATGTTGTCTAAAGCCTTGGAGGAGACGGTTTGTATTGACAGTCTGGAGCTGGACTCCTAAGTAGAGACATAGATATGTTGCTTGGTGGTGACATATTAGACCGGGACTAAAGTGTGATTGATCTACGAAGTCCGCTTTGAGTGGATCGATTTGCTTTTGACGTTCATTATGCAGTAACCTTAATCCTGAGTAAAAGGGCAGCTTCATGTATATGACTTGTGTACTTTGACGTTCCAATGGCTAAAGCGTCTCAGAGGTAGTAAGCTTATAGACCGGTTCGTTGGGTGCATGACTTATATATGATGAAGAGTTCGTTTACAGATATTGGAATCATAGCTCTAATGAGGAGTTAAGGGTATCCTCTTAAATGCATTATACTGAATGTGAAAATGGACAAGGCCTTGGGTCGTCTGCTGGGCGGATGATTTCTTATTCACATATGGTGAATAATCATTTTCTTTATTCGGTAGTATAATGGAACTTTAAGATAGCCTAATCAGTAGGATTAAACAGACTTTGGCCTAAGGCTGATCATGGATATCATATGAGGGTTCTGCATATATGACAAGGTCATTGGCCGATAGCTTGTCACAGGCTTACGTAATACGGTATATAATTGGGAGTTCAGTTTTAGGTTTATAGTGGTGTGACTTTGAAACTAGTGATCATATGATTGAGTTGTTCGGTAAAGAATGATGATCATATGGATTTACGGGAGCCCGATTATATATGTCCAATCAGTCCCTCTACTAGCTCCACATAATTCCTTAATATTTGGCAAATTGATTTGTGTATGCTCTTGGCTGGTTTATTATGCATGGATGGTGATGACACAGGATTAGGATGGTAGACAAGATTCTCTTCAGTTGGATTCAGATTTTGTTTTGGATAATAGAGTACACAATTATTCGAACTCCAAATAAAGTTGCCATGATTTTATTTGAGATTGGATTGGAGTTGTAGAAAATAATCCATGAGAACAAGAATTTGAAACACAACTGCTTTGTGGATTTTGAAATTTGAATTTTGAATTTTGAATTTTGAATTTTGAATTTGAAATTTGAATTTGAAATTTGAATTTGAAATTCGAATTTGAAATTTGAATTTGAAATTTAAATTTGAAATTTGAAATTTGAAATTTGAAATTTGAATTTGAAATTCGAATTTGAAATTTGAAATTCAAATTTTGAATCACAGTCCAAGTGGGATTCGAATTTGTTGTGGAAAATCCACAATGTTTGAAATTCGAATTTGAATTGGAATTGGAAAGGATAATCTTGTTAGAATCCTACTTGAATTTTGAATCCAAATCCTAGCAAAAGGTGGACGAATTTTGAGGATAATCCTGAATAGAATTTCGGTTTTTGTGGATAAGGTTCAAGGGAAAAATTCAAGGTCCAATCCCAATTGAATTTGGATTCTCTCCTCCCTGAAAAGTGGCCCAAATTTTGGAGTCTATCTCCTAGGAAAATTCGATTATTTTGGATAAGGATGAGATAAGATTCAAGCTTGAAAATCCTAGTGGAATTTTGATTCTTCCTTATCCTAAAAGTGGCCGAATTTGTGGAGGAGATTTTCACCTAGGAATTTCAGATTTTTTGGTTGAAAAAGGGGAGATAAAATTCTAGTTAAAATCTTGTTTAGATTTGGATTGGATTTATCTATAATGGCCGAATTTTATTGTTGAGATTCTCCCATAGAAAATTCAGATTTTATGGTTATGGATAAGGGAGAATATCTTTTCCTAATCCAATTCAAATTCAGAGAATCACCACATGCAAGTCTATAAATAGAGGTCCTGCCACTCCAGTTCTCTCAGACCACAGACTCTCAGGTGAGCAGGCTTATTATTGCACAGCTCATCGTGATAATAAGTTCTTTAGAGATCTGGGTGGTCGGAAGAAGACTAGCAGTGCTAGCATACCGATCGAGGTTCAGAGTGCCCACACACTCAGCCATTCGGGAATTGTAGAATAGTAGAGAAGGCTAGTTGGTTGAAGCCTCCGGTCATTCTCCTCCTACAGATTGGTGTCCTTGAGGTATGAGTTTTAATTGTTGTTGATTTATTGTATATGGCATCATGAGATATTTAACGATCTAAAAATTTTTTATTATTCCGCTGTGCCACTCTGATACGTTTTTACCAATTTATTTTCCTGCCATTGGTATCAGAGCCATCTCATGACTATGCCATGTACATAAATTAGACAATTACTTAGTCTTTTTTATTTATGTATGGATTTGATATTTAGAGAGTGGTATTCTAGGGTTCCTTTATGTTGTTATCATGGATTATGTATAAAGTATGTGGTTATTTTAATTTTCTGAATTATTATAAGCATGCTTGTTTATACCGGTTACGGTTCCTTAGAATTTAGAAAAATTGTATATAGGAATTTTTATGTAACCATGGGAGCAGTTTATTGACACTGTAATTTTCCCATGGATTTTAATTTTTGTCTCTTAGAATTTTTATGGTTAGAATTTTTGTACACCGGAAACGGTTTAGGAATTTTTTTATGTAATTATTCTTGAAGGAGATTGAAGATTGAAGACCGTAATTTATTTTTCCAAAAAAGTTAAATTTGATTTAAAGGTTGAAATTTTGATTGTGTGGAAAATTTCAATTTAATTGGGATTCAAATTAATTTTTGGAGATCCTAATAGGTAAATTGGAATATGGCACGAAAATCAAGACACGACCCCTCCAGATAGGCCGACGGGCCTTGATGGGGCTGCAGCCCCTGCCTTCGGCAGGATGGGGCTGCGGCAGCCCCTGTGCAGACCAACACCACCCACGGTCGCAGGCTTGGCCTGTAGCCGAGGGTGGCCGTGGCTTGCCCAAGGTTGGCCGCAGCCTGGGATTGCAGCCTGTGGCTGCAGGTGCTGCCTGTAGCCTGCTGGCTGCTACGCCCAGCCTGGGCGTGCAGCCTGGTGCTGCAGGCTTGGCCTACAGCCTGGCGTTGCAGGCTTGGCCTACAGCCTGGCGCTGTAGGCTTGGGCTGCCAGCCCCTCCGGGGCTGGTGGCTGCCCACGGCGGCTGCCGCCTTCGTGGGCGGCGGTGCGACGGTCTAAAAATCAAAAAATTTTGATTTTTAAATTAGAGATTTAATTTTAAATCATGTTTAAAAATATGTAATTAAAAATTTGAAATTTTTGAAATTACATATTATTACACATGATGTTTAAAATTATTTAAAATTTGAATTGGAAATTTAAATTTGAAATTCGAATTTAGAATTTGAATTTGAAATTTAAATTTTTGGAGATTTAAATTTTAAATAATTCTTGGGATGAGAAATAAATGGAGAGGCTACATAAAGATGGATACAAGAAGACGGAACAAAATTCAAGACCCAAAGAATGCTTTGGATGGAATTTTGTAATCTTTATTTTCTTTGTTCTAGGATGGAACCATGGCTTGGTTATTCTGTCAATTATTTTTTCTGTGATATGTCATAGATGTGTAAATATGTATTGATGGATGTTTTATATGCATATTAGATAAGATGTCATATAGGATAAGTGAGTGCCGCTCATACTATATTGATCATACATAATTTGTCAAAACTTGCATGTTTTTCAAAATATTGAGTGGGAGAGGGTTTCAAACAAAATCCACAGTCTCCGTTGTTGATCCATATGTGAAAGTATGGTAACGCCTCGCGTCAGTTCTACCCTGACCACACCTCTCGGTAGGTGTTTACCGCCGCCGGTATACTAGATTGGATCTCCTATGTAGAAAATGTGTTCGGGTACGATCCTATTCATGACCACCCCTCGGTGGCTTGGTAGGATGTGGATCGGGCTATGTAAACAATGGTTATACACTCAAGACTCGTTAGTTATTAACCTTCCCTAGAAGCTCTGTTAACTAAACTGGTGGCCAAATAAGCGGTTATTAATATATGTCTTAACCTTAGAGGATTTAAGGCAACATATATTAATTGGACGGGGTCCATGTTCCGGCTATTTGTTTTAATGACCACCCATCGGTGTCTTGGGGCAATGTGTGCTGAGAATTACCGTTGCAACGCTACATGTTTTTCAAGTTTCATGTAGGAACATACTTGTATGTTTTATTTGCTAAATTATCTGTATATTTGCTTGGGCTTTGTAATGATGTCTAGTATAATTTTATTTCAGTTCAAAATGTCACCGACACCCCTCATTTCAATACTTACTGAGAATAAACTGAATGGCGACAATTATAAAGATTGGAAAAGAAATCTATTAATAGTTCTTAGCTGCGAGAGACACAAGTTCGTACTGGACGAACCATGCCCACCAGGGCCAAAACCTGACACACCGCTTGAGGAAGTCCCGGTTGCCTATACTCGTTGGAGAGAATCCAATGATATAGCTCGATGCTACATGCTTGCTAGCATGACGAGTGCTTTACAAAAGCAGCATGAGACTTATCAGGTTGCTAGGGAGATCATGGACAATCTAGAGGACATGTTTGGAGGCCAATAAAAATTGGCTCGATAGTCCACTATCACCAGCATTATGAACTCTAAGCAAAAGGCGGGTACTCCGGTGAAGGACCATATGATCACTCTAATGGGATTCTTCACTGAGGCTGCCGAAAATGGTGCTGAGTTGGACTACAACACCCAGATCGAGATGGTGTTCAAAACTCTGTCTAAAGATTTTGTAGGGTTTAAGGCCGCATACAATCTGGCGACAAGGGAGTTAGGACTAACCGAGCTCATGAAGCAACTCCAAGCTTATGAGCGGATGATCAGGGATTGGGATGCTGTCCAACCCCAAGGTGAGGCCAATTTGACGGAATCTTCCAAACCCTCACGGAAGAGAAAGAGGCCAAATCAGAAGCAAACAACTTCCAGTTCTTCTAATCCTCCTGTCTCGGATGGGAAGAAGAAGAAGAAGAACAAGAAGCCCAGGGACCCTAAAAAGTCCAAGTGCTTCCGCTGTGGGAAGGTAGGTCACTTCAAGAAGGCTTACCGGGAAATCCTAGCCACCAAGGTCAAGGAAGGTAAGGAACTTCTTTACTTAGAAGCGTGTTTGGTGGAAGAATCGAAAGACACTTGGGTCATTGATTCGGGCACCACTAATCATGTTTGTGTTTCTATGCAGGGGTTTGTGGAAACCAGAAGTCTACATGATAGGAGCCTCTCGTTGCGGACCGGAGATTGTAGCTTTGTGGTGGCTGAGGCAGTGGGAGATGTTTACCTTTATTTTGATCAATTTAGGTTTATTTTATTCAAAGACTGTTTTTATGTTCCTAATTTTAGGAGGAACCTTATATCGGTAGCTTGTTTAATAAAGGATTCTTATTCAGTTTCTTTTAGTAAAAGAGTTGATATTCGTAGAAATAAGTCTTTTATCTGTTCTGGATGGATGGATGGAAACCTATATTTGATCAAACCAAAGATGTACTCACTACTTGACACTGAATTAATTGATAACTCTAAAAGGTTGAAAGTTTCTCACTCTAACAAGGCGTATCTTTGGCATTTAAGACTTGGTCATATTAATCAGGATAGGATTCAAAGATTGGTGAAAGACGGTCCTCTAGAATCTCTGGAGGAGGTACATCTTCCCCAATGTGAGTCTTATCTAGAGGGTAAGATGACTAAGAGGTCTTTTAAAGCTAAGGGTACAAGGGCTCAGGAGCTCTTAGAAATTGTGCATACTGACGTATGTGGCCCCATGAACGTCACAGCACGAGGAGGGTTCGAGTATTATGTCTCTTTTATAGATGATTACTCAAGGTATGGATATGTGTATCTGATGCACCGAAAGAGTGAAACCTTTGACAAGTTCAAAGAGTATCATGCGGAAGTGGAAAAGCAATTGGATAAATCCATAAAGACACTTCGATCTGATCTAGGTGGCGAATACCTCTCCGATGAATTTCTAGGACATCTTGTAGAGAACGGGATATTATCCCAATTGATTGCACCTGGTACTCCACAACAGAATGGTGTAGCCGAAAGGAGAAATAGAACCTTGTTCGATATGGTACCATCCATGATGAGTTATTCAACGCTGCCATTATCATTTTAGGGATATGCTTTACAAACAGCGTGCTATATTCTGAACCAGGTTCCAAGCAAATCAATTCCTAAAACTCCGTATGAATTGTGGCGCGGCAGGAAGCCCTCCCTTGGACATATGAGAATATGGGGCTGCCCGGCGCATGTGCTGGATGGGGATGCGAAGAAGTTGGAACCAAGATCAGAATTGTGCATGTTTGTAGGGTATCTAAAAGGAACTAAAGGAGTTCTGTTCTATAACCCGAAGGAACAAAAGGTCATTGTCTCAACCCATGCGACATTCTTGGAGGAAAGTCACATGAATGACTTTAAGCCTTGAAGCAAAGTGGTGCTAGAGGAGTTATCGGGTGAAAGAACTACACCACAAATTTCGGTCTTGGACGCAAGTCCGAGTTCCAGTGAAAGACCTGCAGACAATCAACAATTTAGGGTAACTCGTCGTAGTGGGAGGGTTTCGAAGAAACCTAATTTCTTCATGTATGATGCTGAGGTATACCAGGCCGAGACTCATGAGCATGAGGATGATCCGGTCACTTATGATGAAGCTGTAAATGATGTTGATTCTAAATCTTGGAAACAGGCTATGAACAATGAGATGGATTCTATGAAATCCAACTCTGTTTGGGAACTTATAGATTTGCCGGATGGGATAAAACCCATTGGATGCAAATGGGTCTACAAAAGAAAGAAGGATACGGAAGGGAGAGTGGAAACTTTCAAAGCTAGACTGGTTGCAAAGGGATACACGCAAAAGGTTGAAATCGATTACGATGAAACCTTTTCGCCTGTTGCTATGCTGAAGTCTATCCGTATTCTTCTGTCCATTGCTGCGGCTCTTGATTACGAGATCTGGCAAATGGATGTCAAGACAGCATTCTTGAATGGCCATCTTGAAGAGTGTATGATACAGCCCGAAGGGTTCGTAGCGAAAGGCCAAGAAAGGAAAGTCTACAAGTTGCTTAGATCCATTTATGGATTAAAGCAAGCATCCCGCTCATGGAACCAGAGGTTTGATCAAGCGATTAAGACATTTGGTTTTGAGCAGAACGTTGATGAACCCTGTGTTTATAAACATATTAAGGATGGAAAGTGGTCTTTCTGATACTCTATGTCGATGATATACTACTCATTGGGAATGATGTAGGGAACTTATCATCGGTCAAACTTTGGTTACACCAACAGTTTCACATGAAGGACTTGGGAGAAGCTAATTATGTTTTAGGCATTCGTCTCTTCAGAGATCGAAAGAACAAAATGATAGCGTTATCCCAAGCTTCATACATAGATAAAATAATTGACAAATATGCAATGGAAGAGGCAAAAAAGGCTCACAACCTTCTATTGCCGGTCTAACTCTTTCATCGGATAACTGTCCTAAGACATCGGAAGAAAGAGAGCGTATGAGTAAGGTCCCTTATGCATCTGCTGTGGGTAGCCTTATGTACGCTATGCTTTGCACTCGCCTGGATATATGTTTTGCAGTAGGTATGGTGAGTCGATATCAAGCAAATCCTGGAACCAAGCACTGGCAAGCAGTAAAGCATATACTCAAGTATCTTAAGAGAACGAGGGATTATATGCTGGTGTATTCTGGAGGGGACCTAACACCCGTAGGATACACGGACTCAGACTTCCAGATTTGTAAGGATTCGAGAAAATCGACATCTGGATCAGTGTTTTTACTCGGAGGAGGCGCCATTGTGTAGAGGAGCATGAAGCAGGGCTGCACAGCTGACTCTACTATGGAGGCTGAATATGTGGTTGCGGCTGAGGCATCTAAAGAAGCGGTTTGGCTCCGCAAGTTCTTTAGAGACCTTGAGGTCATTCCGGGTGTTGACAAGCATATCACACTTTACTGTGATAATACAGGGGCTATTGCCAACACAAGGGAATCTCGGCACCACATGAGGACCAAGCACATCGATCGGAGATATCATATTATTAGAGGGCACGTGGAGACAGGACAAGTGGATGTATGTAAGATTGCGTCCGAGGACAACATCGCCGATCCCTTTACTAAGACTTTGGTGGCTAGAAGCTTTGAAAGGCACGTAGAGGCGATGGGGATGCATAACATGGCACATCTGCTGGCTTAGGGCAAGTGGGAGATTGTTAGGAAATGCCCTAAGCATTAGAGACATTTTGATGTATTTATTTTGAACTGGATAATAAAATTATATATAGAGGTTATTTATTACATTGCTATCTGTCCTCGTCTTATTTACATGTTAAAGTAAATGTAAGCAAATATGGCTCCCTGAGTGCTTGTGTTAAACTGTTAGAACATTGCATGCAATGGACTTTTGTATGCGAGAAGACAATGTTCTAAACTTAGCGGTCTAAACTATGGTCTATAGTCTATGGGGTTAGACCAAGCATCTAACTCATGTTAAGACTATTATATTGTCTAAAGCCTTGGAGGGGACGGTTTGTCTTGACTGTTTGGAGCTGGACTCCTAAGTAGAGACATAGATATGTTACTTGGTGGTGACATATTAGACCGAGACTAAAGCGTTATTGATCTACGAAGTCCGCTTTGAGTGGATCGATCTGCTTTTGACGTTCATTATGCAGTAACCTTAATCCTGAGTAAAAGGACAGCTTCATGTATATGACTTGTGTACTTTGATGTTCCAATGGCTAAAGCATCTCAGAGGTAGTAAGCTTATAGACCGGTTCGTTGGGTGCATGACTTGTATACGATGAAGGGTTCGTTTACAGATATTGGAATCATAGCTCTAATGAGGAGTTAAGGGTATCCACTTAAAGGCATTATACTGAATGTGAAAATGGACAAGGCCTGGGGTCGTCTGCTGGGCGAATGACTTCTTATTCACATATGGTGAATAATCGTTTTCTTTATTCGGTAGTATAATGGAACTTTAAGATAGCTTGATCAGTAAGATTAAACGGACTTTGGCCTAAGGCTGATCATGGATATCATATGAGGGTTTTGCATACATGACAAGGTCATTGGACGTGAGCTTGTCATAGGCTTACATAATACGGTATATAATTGGGAGTCCAGTTTCAGGTTTATAGTGGTGTGACTCTGAAACTAGTGATCATATGATTGAGTTGTTCGGTAAAGAATGATGATCATATGGATTTACGGGAGCCCGATTATATATGTCCAATCTGTCCCTATACTAGCTCCACATAATTCCTTAACGTTTGGCAAATTGATTTGTGTATGCTCTTGGCTGGTTTATTATGCATGGATGGTGATGACACAGGATTAGGATGGTAGACAAGATTCTCTCCAGTTGGATTCAGATTTTGTTTTGGATAATAGAGTACACAATTATTCGAACTCCAAATAAAGTTGCCATGATTTTATTTGAGATTGGATTGGAGTTGTAGAAAATTATCCATAAGAACAAGAATTTGAAACACAACTACTTTGTGGATTTTGAAATTTGAATTTTGAAATTTGAAATTTGAATTTTGAATTTGAAATTCGAATTTGAAATTTGAATTTGAAATTTAAATTTGAAATTTGAAATTTGAAATTTGAAATTTGAATTTGAAATTCGAATTTGAAATTTGAAATTCAAATTTTGAATCACAGTCCAAGTGGGATTCGAATTTGTTGTGGAAAATCCACAATGTTTGAAATTCGAATATGAGTTGGATTTGGAGAGGATAATCTTGTTAGAATCCTACTTGAATTTTGAATCCAAATCCTAGCAAAAGGTGGACGAAATTTTGAGGATAATCCTCAATAGAATTTCGGTTTTTGTGGATAAGGTTCAAGGGAAAAATTCAAGTTTCAATCCCAGTTGAATTTGGATTCTCTCCTCCCTGAAAAGTGGCCGAAATTTTGGAGTCTATCTCCTAGGAAAATTCAGTTATTTTGGATAAGGATGAGATAAGATTCAAACTTGAAAATCCTAGTGGAATTTTGATTCTTCCTTATCCTAAAAGTGGCCGAACTTGTGGAGGAGATTTTCTCCTAGGAATTTTGGATTTTTTGGTTGAAAAAAGGGAGATAAAATTCTAGTTAAAATCTTGTTTAGATTTGGATTGGATTTATCCATAATGGCCGAATTTTATTGTTGAGATTCTCCCATAGAAAATTCAGATTTTATGGTTATGGATAAGGGAGAATATCTTTTCCTAATTCAATTCAAATTCAGAGAATCACCTCATGCAGGTCTATAAATAGAGGTCTTGCCACTCCAGTTCTCTCAGACCACAGACTCTCAGGTGAACAGGCTTATTGTTGCACAGCTCATCGTGACAATAAGTTCTTTAGAGATCTGGGTGGTCGGAAGAAGACTAGCAGTGCTAGCATACCGATCGAGGTTCAGAGTGCCCACACACTCAGCCATTCGGGAATTGGAGAATAGTAGAGAAGGCTAGTTGGTTGAAGCCTCCGGTCATTCTCCTCCTGCAGATTGGCGTCCTTGAGGTATGAGTTTTAATTGTTGTTGATTTATTGTATATGGCATCATGAGATATTTAACGATCTAAAAATTTTTTATTGTTCCGCTGCGCCACTCTAATACATTTTTACCGATTTATTTTCCTACCTCTAAGAAAGCCATTCCTAGTATTACGTCACAATCAACTAACCTTATAACAATCGATTCTGTCACTATGTTTGACGTTTCTACTTTCACATCCTCCTTGATGTACGCGAAAACACTAGCATTGACACGTGGCATGCGTTCTTGTCTTTCTAGTACTACCAATGATCTTTCAAATCTAGCCTATAACACATGGGCTTGGGACGTTGTTGCTGTGGTTAAAACATTTCCTGTGTATTCTACCGATTTGTGGGTCAATTTCTGGCATAACGGCCTTCTTTTCCCACATTGGTAACATGCACTGAGATCAATTCAGTATAATGGCCGGTGCCTCTTCTCACTTGTAGCGCAACTGGATACATTTGATCCTATATTATTGGTCAGCTTCCTTTGCTGCCTTCTATTATCCCAAGTTAGGTTTTCATTTTCCCGAAAAATTTGCCTTTTCCTTTATTCTACGACTATAGACCTGGAGCATTAAACTGTCCTGGCCTAACATTCTGATTAGGTTTACTGCTTTGGCCAATTTAGGTTCCAACTTGGGAAAAATTTAGTCAATGTCCTTTCCCTCTTCTAGGTTTCTCAGACTTTTTCTGTTTTTTCTTTCTATCTTGCCTATTGGTATTTAACCTGTCAAGCGTGACTAACGTAGTCTGTCACTGAAGGTGGTGGTATTAGACCACTATCCACCAAAACAAAAATCTCTGGTCGGAACATTCCAATCATCCTCTGTATCTTTTCCCTCTAAATAATTACCATGTAAGGGCATCATTTGGACAATTGATCAATTTCCGATGCTCTTCACTCACTGATATATTTCCTTGCTTTAATGCGGTAAACCCATTTTTGTTACGGTTTCCATGATGCAGGATCATAATATATCTAATGAAATTCAACCAGAAATTCATTCCAGCTCATAGTAATCTCATATCTTCTCATTCTGACTATGTTCTATCAGAACTTAGCATCCTTTATCAAAACAAAGGACGTACGCAGAACCTTCTCTTTACTCTATCAAGTTTATGGAGTCTCAAATCATCTATATAGAGGAAAATCATTCTTCTGCTTTCAAAAGATCTGTAGAGCTCTCAAATTCTCGAGGCTTTATTCCACGGAATCGCTCATATAATAGCTCTTAATTTACTATTGACCGTAGTTCCTATATCCTTTCAAGAACAGCGATAATGTGCTACCTATTCAACTGTAAGGGCCAGTAGTGGCTGAACCTCCTCAGCACCCTACCTAGGTTCTATCTCATCTAAACGCCATCTCAATTCAGCGTTTTCTTACATCTAGACCTCTAAAAGGCCTTATAATTTCTCCACACTTTTTGACAGGGTGAGACATTCATCATACTTTCTTGAACATATGTATTCACTATATTTTCTATTTCCCTATAATCGTTTGAAAATCAATCATTAGATTTTCAATAGATATATATATTTCACAAAATTTTTAAGATTTCCCGAAATTCATAGAAATCCTAATGCCATATCATCATAAGGCATTATGATAACTCATTTCATGACGTTCACATACATATCAATATTAAGGCCTTGTATATACAATAGCCTCTTTTACATCGAGTATACATATATACACATATGTAACCCTCTACATTTTAGTCATTCTATCGATCCGGTTTCAAAAGAAAATTCCTTCGGATCTTCTTTCTCTTCATCCGGACCATTTCTAGTGTAATAAATGTACATGGCCATTTATCGTTTATTATGCCTTTTCATATAGGACAAAACAACAAAACTCATTATATTATATCAACACATTTTGACAGTTCATAACAATTCATCACACACATGTCACTACATACACATGTCATTACATAACATTTCAATATAACATAAAAGGATATATATATATATAGCCTAATACATCTAATTTTCCTGGTCTACAGGAAACTTTTACGGGTCCTCTTCTTCCTTGGCTAGATCGTTCACCTATAGACATTCTTGGATCTACACTCGTCTCGGCTTAAGTTCCGTTGTGAATTCCATGCAAATTGGAGGGGATTTATCAGTTCCTCGAAGCGCATAGCATATGTTAGAACTATGTCACTAAACATCGACTGCAGTTTCTCAGTTCGATGAACTAATTCTCGTACGTTTGCAACTCTAAGGAACTCAGGTAACGTTAAAAGTGACACCCTGTTTGCCCTTGAGGAATTGGGACTGATGTTAGACTCTTTCCGAGAGAAGATTTACTCAATTGTGGCATGGTGAAACTTGGTCCGGTTAGCGCTACTCCTGGTCATAAGAATCCCAATACACACGAGAGTATCTCCCTAAAAAGCATGGTCAACAACCAACAAGACCTATCATCCCGATTAATGGTGCACAGTCAGAAAATCATTTCAATAACGTGACATCAATCTTGCCTTCCGTGGAATTTTTGAAGGACTGTTCGCCACTCAAAACTCTTTGGGTAGCTGATATTAGAGTTCTATATAACTTGATGGCAATCTTCATTTCTTCTCTGAGCAGTCTTCTTTGTTCATTCTCTAGTACTGTACGATCATAATCATGGTAATTCTCTATCTTGAACTCTAAATAGCCGTATTGTGGTAGTCCACTAGCACTATACAATCATGAGTCCACATTCATTGATCTCGTCATCTCATTTCATCTAAGTTGTTTATTTTCCTATAAATAAACAACTACTAATTCAAAACTAGGCTAACTTACTTGGATAGACGAGCAGGTTGCGTCTCGTGCTAAGAGGGATATGGTCAAGCTCGCTCTGATACCACCTATGGCACCCCCGACCTCGGTCCACTAAAACTATTACAACCAAGCTCCTTAGCCGATTGAAATAGCTCGTGAACTTCGTCGGGTCGCTTAAATTCTTTTCTTTATTCAAATCTCCTTTGTGAAATTTGGAATCTTTTTTTTTCTTAAATATTATTTTTTTCTTGATTGTAACATAACATAATTAAACTGAACTATGTTTGTCACTTTTAAACAAACATACTTTATACATAAATACTTAAGTCAAATCTTTTTACAATACATGTCTCTTCTTTCAACGCTAAACGGAAAACTTGTAGCAGGACCATATCCACAGTGGATTCCCTATCCCTATTGGCACACGTAACTCCCGCCGTTATCCATAGCCAATATTCTGACTTACAGGTTCCATACCGGCAACATGAACAAACTGGTGAGCCAACAGGCTCAGTAAGTTCAAACATACTTAGTAAGAATCATACAGATTCAAAACATTGAAAACTCAATTTCCTATGAATAATACTATTCATCATAAATAGTATTATTCACTATGAATAATAACTTTGACCTTGGACCGATGACTAATAACAGTTACCCTAACTGATTACTATTCACTTTACCCTAACGGGTAACTATTCACATTACTATAACTGGATACTATTCACATCAGCCTAATCGATTACTATTCACAAACCCTAACCGAAATCACTATACTTAGCGTACTTCGGTTATGCTCAGTTTTGATTTTTATCATTTTATTGATTCTTCATTCTCTATTTGATTTCTAGTTTAGAGTTCTGTTTATGGCAGTACCGATGATTATTAGTGCACTGCCTAGGAAGGTCTAAGGAGAGACCTTAGAACATCGGCCTCCACGGCCCTGATATCCTCGTAGGATCTGAGAAAGACCTCAACCACTATGTTGGAGGGGCGGTACGCCTTAATGGTTTCATTACCATCTTTCAATTTATAGTCTTGACCAAGTGATATCAATCATCACCTCAAGGTCACTATCCTCCATCGCTCGTAGTCCTTACATATTCTCTTTTCTATTTATATGGGATATGTTATACCAACTAATCCCTAAGTGTCCATAGGACTTAATACTCTCTTTTCTCTTTATATGGGATATGTTATACTAACTAATCCCCAAATGTTCATAGGACTTAATACCTAATGTACACTTAGTACATAATCAGTATCACTGTATTTCATGTTACAGACAAATTTAAATGTCTGAACTTACTGCACATAACGCATCAACATAAATATGTAAAGTCAATTTATATATGACTTAGACATAACACATAGTTCATAACATGACTTTCATAACATCTATATCATCACATCTTGACATGAAAAACAGACATACAATAGTCAGTTCATGTTGCAGCCAATTAAATGCTTGAACTTACAGATACTTTCGCTAGCATTTCCTTCCCCGGCTCAGCAGACGTTCCTTTGCCACATCTGGATCAGGTTCCTATAACCGGAATAACCACGGTTATTTTAAATCTTCATTTCATATTCAAAATTTAGTACAACGTAAAAATTCTACCTTTTATTTTCCGTAAATGATCTTAGGAATCTACAATCCCATTTTCCATTTTTACACTAACTCTTGGCAAAATTACCATTTTGCCGCTGATTTGATTTCTCATCATAAACCTGCTTTTTGTTTAACTTTTATAATTTCATTTTAACCATCCTTAGGCATTCACGGTCCTTTCTGAGCCTTTTAGAAATTTTTAGTCAAAATGATCATTTTGCCTCTGACGGGTCTCGGGACCGTCATATACTCGCTGTGACTTTTAACAGGATGTTTTAAGCCCAAATATAATAAAATAATATTTCTTAAGCTTTTACACACTTTTACAGTATCCATTGTTGTTCCATAAATGACTATTGGTCATCCGACCCTCGAGAATATTATTCTGACACCTAAGGTCATTTCTTGTTTTTCTCACGTTTCGGAGCCTTAAATGAGTATTTCACTACTCCTGAAACGTTTGTTATGCTAATCCCGAGTCTTAGACACCGAGTGGGCTTGGGTTTTCATCCCGACCTCAATTTACCTTTTGTTTCCTAAAATACCCTTGACATTGATTTTCCCGTTCTCTTACATTTTCACAACCTCGGAGGGATGGTTTACTATTCCTCAAAGGTTCATTTTCCCATTTTCCGAAATTAACTCATCGAGGGGTCTCGGTTTCCATTTTCAAGCACAATTTTTGCCTCTCATTTTTCACCAAAATGCTCTTAGTGCCGTTATGAAAATTTTGACAGCATTTCCACTTAATTTTTAGGTTTCCAGCGTTTAGGAAACGCCTCAAAACCATCTAACCTATTTTATTTTACCACGTACTATACCAGAGGCCTATTTTTTTTTTTTATGTAAAACTCAACTTTTTACGTAAAAATTTTCACATGTCCCATACATTTTCTTTTTCTGAAATTTCATTTTTTTTACTCTTTTTTTTTTTCTTTTTACAATTTGAATACAAATTACATATAAATCATTCCAATACATAAATAAGGAATGAGGGGGAACAAAATTGCTATCGAAATCGTCCCGTCGGCGATCGGACGAACCGTTCAATCTAGACCGTGCAAACTTCTTATCTCTGTTCTTCACGTTCGAAATCCCGATTGGCAGTTCTGATGCCGCGGATGTGTCCAAAACATCGAAAATAGGCCAACGGGCCATTCTTCATTTTTCCGCCCCTGGGTTGTCGTTGACCGGCGTCGACCGCATTGACCGGCGTTGACCCCAGTGGTGAACGGCAACGGCGCGAACAACGGAGGTGTCCACTATTGAATATCTCGATGAGAGAAGTCCATCGGTGATGTCAATTTCACCATTGGAGGCTCCGATCGTCGACAATCGGCCTCCAAAACTCGACCCACGACGACGGCGTTGAATCTCCGCCGTACCAGGGTTGTTGCTCGAAATTGTTTGAGGGCTTTTGCTCCCCATTGAACTCTGATCATTTTGGTACCCCTAGCGTCCCTAAACTCGACCGGAAACGGCGAGTTTCACGGTGGCTTCACGGCGGCGATGTCGCGACTTCGGGCAGCGCGATCCGGCGACCGTTGAGACGAAATGAGCTATGGGTTTTGTTCTCTTCTTTATCACTAAACTTTTGGGACTGGAATCGTGTTGATCGAAGGTCGGACGGTGGAGACACGACCGTTTGAAATTTCTGGCCACCGGCGGGTTCGGGCGGCGCGTTCAGTATTCTCCGGCGTCGGTTCCGTCGATTCGGCACACCGTTAGACTCAACTCGTCGAGAGCTTTCCAACGAGACTGGTGGTGTCGAAAACGGACACCGTTTTCGATGGTCGGTCACTGTTCACCTTTGAGATTGTGTGTGGGGAAAAATTATAGAAAAGGAAAATTATGGGGCCTTTTATGCAATTTCGACCTTTATACACTTTTTGTTCAAAATTTCAACATGAGCTATCCTGACTAATTCGGGTGTACTGAACCCAAATATATTAGTTTCGTTTTCATCCGAGTTCATTTCGGCCAGTTTCCGGTACCGCGAATTCCCGGTCAAAAATTACCTTTGAACTCAATTAACTAATTTGAGCATTCTGACAGGCTATACTGACTAATTTGGGCGTGCTGAACCCAAATTTATCAGTTTCATCTTCATCCGAGGTCATCTTGACCAGTTTTTCGGTACTGTATATTTCCCGATCAAAATTTACTTTTTATACACACGCACTCACGTCTAAAATCACTACTATCAGTTTTTTATCTTTTTGTGCACTCAACTTACCCTGAGTCACCTACTAGGGTTTATAGTTCATTGTTTTTCCCCAGCTCAATTCAGCATGCTTTTACATCACCGAATTCTTAATTCGTAATATCGTTAGAACATTTTATCTTGTTCTACACAATATTAATCATACATTTCACATTTTAAACATGAAATTCATCATGTACATGCAATTTCCCATATTCCGAGAACAGTAAAATTTTCCGGTTATTACATTCATCCCTCCTTATAAAATTTTCGTCCTCGAAAATTTAGCACAAGTGAGGGTACAACATTCTCGTTTCATCTTTCTGAGCAAAATCTAAATAAGTTGCTCGTCATATGTCAGATCCTCCTGAATCTGAATCGAGTCATACCTCAATACGTGAGATAAATTCGATACCTATTTCCTTAGCATACATTCGTGAAAAACACTATGTATTGCTGATAGTTCTGAAGGTAGTACTAAATTATAGGTAACATTTTCAACACGTTCAAAAATTTCATAAGGTCCAATACATCTTGGACTAAATTTTCTTTTCTTACCGAACACATTATTCCCTTCATTAGGAACACTTTTAAAGAATATGAAATCCTTTTCATTAAACTCTAGGAATCTTCAGCGTTTATTTGCATAATTCTTCTGCCGACTTTGTGCGATCTTTCTTCTTCGCTGTATTTTCACAATTACATTCGATGTTTCTTATACGAAATCGGTCTTGTGCCACTGTTTCTCTCGCAAGTCATACCAATAGGTAAGCGATCTGCACTTTTGTCCATCTAAAGCTTCATAGGATACCATTTCTATAAAAGCTTGGTAGCTATTGTTGTACGAGAATTTCCTCTAACAGTAATTTCTCGTTCCAATTCTTAGGAAATCCATGACTTAGACACAAAACATGCCTTCTAGTGTCCGAGTAATTTGCTCGGATTGATCGTTTGTCTAGGGATGAAAAGCCATACTAAGACGCAATTTCGTTCCCATGACTCCTTGTATACACTTCCAGAAATTCGAAGTGAATTGCGCATCTAAATCAAATATGACAAACTTCAAACACCATGTTATCTGACAACATGGTTTACATAGAAATTCGCTAACTTTTCCAGTGAAAAGTTATTTTCACTACGATGACTTTTGCGGTTTTCATCAATCTATCCACCATAATTTAGATGGCATTACACCCCTCTTGGGTCCTTGATAATTCCAGTACAAAATCTATCGTAATATGTTCCCACTTACATTCGGGAACTTCCAATGATTCCAGTTTTCTACCTGGATGTTTATGTTCAGTCTTGACTTTCTGACGATCATGCATCGGTTCACAAACTTTACGCTTTCATTCGTTGTCTCTTTCCACCAGAATTGTAGTTTTAATTTTTGGTATACTTTACTCATTCCGAAATGCATTGAATATGGCATTTTATGGGCTTTTGCCATACTTCACCTCATTAATCCTTCATTAGTTGGAATATGAATTCCTCCTTAATGTAGGATCATTCCACCCTTGGAAATCCCTTCTTGATAACTTATTAGATTTGATCTTGCTTCGGAGCCCTTTTAGTGTCTTCGAATAGTGATGACTCTGATTAGAGTACAGCTAACCTTTCGGATATCAGCTCCAACTCCAATGAGTGTATCTCTTATCGTAATTGTTCTGCTAGTTTTTCTTTTGGCTACTGGTATCCATCACACGGTTGATTGATTTTTTTACTGGGTGGTAGAGGATCTCACAGTTGTAATCCTTCACCAACTCCAAACATCTTCTTTGCCACATATTCAGATTTTCTCTCACTACATCGCAACATATAACGAATTTCTCCTTTTTAGTGAGAAGCGTGTGAATTGGCACACTTGTTAGTCAATTTTTCAACTCTCGAAAACTCTTTTCACATTCTTCAGTCTACTCATATTACCTCTCTTTGCGCGTAAAAGCCGTAAGAGGTGCCGCTAGTCGTGCAAACCTTTCTACAAGTCTTCTATAGTTGCCAGCCAAACCTAAGAAATTCTGTATTTCCATTACAATCTTAGGTGCAGGTAATTCATTAATCGTCTCCCCTTGATAGGATCTACAACGATTCCTTGTTTAGGGACTACGTGTCCCGGAAAATGCACTTTATCTAGTCAAAATTCGCACTTAGAGAATTTTGCATAGGGTCGGTGCTGTCTCATAATGTGTAGAGCTGTTCTCAAATGCTCTTCATACCCCTTATGAGTCTATGAATATATAAGTATGTCATCGATAAACACAATGACAACTTATCTAGGAATTCCTTGAATACTCAGTTGATGGTATCTTAATTGTAAATCAGTCTTAGAGAATACTGCCACACCTTTGAAAATGGGTGCAGTTCTTTGCATGAGCTCGATTTTAAAGGAAATTTCTTGTTCAGGTGACAATTTAAGTAATTCCTTGAAGAAAAATGTTGAGAAATTCTTGGACCATAAGAACATCTTCTGGTTGAAGCTTCTGTTCCTCTATTACATCTGCCATATAGGCCAAATATCTAATTCAATCATTGGACATTAGCTTACTCGCACTTCATAAGCTAATTGTCATCTTCCTCAATTTACGTGACAAATCCACGTATTCAAAGCTTTCTTCATCGTCTAATAAAAACACTATCTTCCGGTTCTAGTAATCGGTCTTGATTTGACATTTCCCTAAGAAATCCATTCCTAGGATTACATCACAATCAACTAACCTTATAACAATCGATTCTGTCACTATGTTTGATGTTCCTACTTTCAGATCCTCCTTGATGTATGCCAAGACACTAGCATTGGCACGTGGCATGCATTCTTGTCTTGCCATTACTACTAATGATCTTTCAAATCTAGCCTATAACACATGGGCTTGGTGTAGGATAATAAATCGGTAAAAACATATCAGAGTGGTGCAGCGGAACAGTAAAAAATTTTTCGGATCGTTAAATATCTCATGATGCCATGTACAATAAACCAACAACAATTAAAACTCATACCTCAAGGATGCCAATCTTGCAGGAGGAGAATGACCGGAGGGCTTCAGCCAACTAGCCTTCTCTACTATTCTCTAATTCCTGAATGACTGAGTGTGTGGGCACTCTGAACCTCGATCGGTATGCTAGCACTGCTAGTCTTCTTCCGACCACCCAGATCTCTAAAGAACTTATTGTCACGGTGGGCTGTGCAACAATAAGCCTGCTCACCTGAGAGTCTATGGTCTGAGAGAACTGGCGTGGCAAGGCCTCTATTTATAGACCTGCATGAGGTGATTCTTTGAATTCGAATTAGATTAGGAGAAGATATTCTCCCTTATCTACAAGCACAAAATCTGAATTTTCCAAGGGAAAATCCCAACAATAAAATTCGGCCACTTTAGGATAAATCCAATCAAATCTAAATAAGATTTTAACTAAAATTTTATCTTCCCTTTTCAACCAAAAAATCTAAAAATTCTAAGGAGAAAATCTCGACAAAACTTCGGCCACTTTTAGATAAGGGAGAATCAAATTTCCATTAGGATTTTCAAGCTTGAATCTTATCTCATCCATATCCAAAATAACCGAAAATCTCCTAGGAGATTCACTCCAAAATTTCGGCCACTTTCTGGGAGGAGAGAATCCAAATGCAACTGGGATTGAAACTTGAATTTTCCTTGAACCTTATCCACAAAAAATCTGAAAATCATTGAGGATAATCCTCAAAATTTTCGTCCAACTTTAGTTAGGATTTAGATTCAAAATTCAAGTAGGATTCTAACAAGATTATCCTCTCCATATCCAACTCAAATTCGAATTTCATTCCTTGTAGATTTTCCACAACAAATTCGAATCCCACTTGGACAGTGATTCAAAATTTGAATTTCCAATTTCAAATTCAAATTTCAAATTTCAAATTTCAAATTCAAATTTCAAATTCAAATTTCAAATTCAAATTTCAAATTCAAATTTCAAAATTCAAAATTCAAAATTCAAATTTCAAAATTCAAATTTCAAAATCCACAAAACAGTTGTGTTTGAAATTCTTGTTCTCATGGATAATTTTCTACAACTCCAATCCACTCTCAAATAAAATCATGGTAACTTTATTTAGAGTTTGAATAATTGTGTACTCTATTATCCAAAATAAAATCTGAATCTAACCAGAGAGAATCTTGTCTACCATCCTAATCCAATGTCATCACCATCCATGCATAATAAACTAGCCAATAGCATACACAAATCAATTTGCCAAACGTTAAGGAATTATGTCGAGCTAGTAGAGGGACTAATTGGACATATATAATCGGGCTCCCGCAAATCCATATGATCATCATTCTTTACCGAACAACTCAGTCATATGATCACTAATTTTAGAGTCACACCACTATAAACCTGAAACTGAACTCCCAATTATATACCGTATTACGTAAGCCTATGACAAGCTATCGTCTAATGACGTTGTCATGTATGCAGAACCCCTATATGATATCCATGATCAGCCTTAGGCTAAATTCTGTTTAATCCAACTGATCAGGCTATCTTAAAGTTCTATTATACTACCGAATTAAGGAAATGATTATTCACCATATGTAAATAAGAAGTCATCCGCCCAGCAGATGACCCAAGGCCTTGTCCATTTTCACATTCAGTATAATGCCTTTAAGAGGATACCCTTAACTCCTCATTAGAGCTATGATTCCGATATCTGTAAACGACCCCTTCATCGTATACAAGTCATGCACCCAACGAACCGGTCTATAAGCTTACTACCTCTGAGACGCTTTAGCCATTGGAACATCAAAGTACACGAGTCATATACATGAAGCTGTCCTTTTACTCAGGATTAAGGTTACTACATAATGAACATCAAAAGGAGATCGATCCACTCATAGCGGACTTCGTAGATCAATCACACTTTAGTCCCGGTCTAATATGTCACCACCAAGCAACATATCTATGTCTCTACTTGGGAGTCCAGCTCCAGACAGTCAAGACGAACTGTCCCCTCCCAGGCATTAGACAACATAATAGTCTTAACATGAGTTAGATGCTTGGCCTAACCCCATAAACTACAGACCATAGTTTAGATCGCTAACTTTAAAACATTGTCTTCTTGCATACAAAAATCCATTGCATGCAACGTTCTAACAGTTTAACACAAGCAGTCAGGGAGCCATATTTGCTTACATTTACCTTAACATGTAAATAAAATGAGGACAGATAGCAATGTAATGAATAACCTCTATACATAATTTTATTATCCAGTTCAAAATAAATACATCAAAATGTCTCTAATGCTTAGGTCATTTCTTAACAATCTCCCACTTGCCGGAAGCCAGCAGATGTTCCATGTTACGCATCCCCATCGCCTCTACGTGCCTCTCAAAGCTTCTAGCCACCAAAGTCTTAGTAAAGGGATCCGTAATGTTGTCCTCGGACGCGATCTTACATACATCTACTTGTCCTGTCTCCACCTGCCCTCTAATAATATGATATCTCCGATCTATGTGCTTGGTCCTCTTGTGGTGCCGAGATTCCCTTGTGTTGGCAATAGCCCCAGTGTTATCACAGTAAAGTGTGATAGGCTTGTCAACACCCGGAATGACCTCAAGGTCTCTAAAGAACTTGCGGAGCCAAACCGCTTCTTTAGATACCTCAGCCGCAGCCACATACTCAGCCTCCATAGTTGAGTCAGCTGTGCAGCCCTGCTTCACGCTCCTCTACACAATGGCGCCTCCTCCGAGTAAAAATACTGATCCAGATGTTGATTTCCTCGAGTCCTTACAAGTCTAGAAGTCTGAGTCCGTGTATCCTACGGGTGTTAGGTCCCCTCCATAATACACCAGCATATAATTCCACGTTCTCTTAAGATACTTGAGTATATGCTTTACTGCTTGCTAGTGCTTGGTTCCAGGATTTGCTTGATATCGACTCACCATAACTACTACAAAACATATATCGGGCGAGTGCAAAGCATAACGTACATAAGGCTACCTACAGCGGATGCATAAGGGACCTTACTCATACGCTCTCTTTCTTCCGATGTCTTGGGACAGTCATCCAATGAAAGAGTTAGACCAGCAATAGAAGGTTGTGAACCTTTCTTTGCCTCTTACATTGCATATTTGTCAATTATTTCATCTATGCATGAAGCTTGGGATAACGCTATCATTTTGTTCTTTCGATCTCTGAAGAGACGAATGCCTAGAACATAATTAGCTTCTCCCAAGTCCTTCATGTCAAACTGTTGGTGTAACCAAAGCTTGACCGATGATAAGTTCCCTACATCATTCCCAATGAGTAGTATATCATCGACATAGAGTATCAGAAAGACCACTTTTCCATCCTTAATACGTTTATAAATACAAGGTTCATCAACGTTCTGCTCAAAACCAAATGTTTTAATCGCTTGATCAAACCTCTGGTTCCATGAGCGGGATGCTTGCTTTAACCCATAAATGGATCTAAGCAGCTTGCAGACATTCCTTTCTTGTCCTTTCGCTACACACCCTTCGGGCTGTATCATATAGATACATTCTTCAAGATGGCCATTCAAGAATGCCATCTTGACATCCATTTGCCAGATCTCGTAATCGAGAGCTGCAGCAACGGACAGAAGAATACGGATAGACTTCAGCATAGCAACAGGCGAAAAGGTTTCATCGTAATCGATTCCCACCTTTTGCGTGCACCCCCTTGCAACCAGTCTAGCTTTGAAAGTTTCCACTCTCCCTGCCGCATCCTTCTTTCTTTTGTAGACCCATTTGCATCCAATGGGTTTTATCCTATCCGGCAAATCTACAAGTTCCCAAACAGAGTTGGATTTCATAGAATCCATCTCATTGTTCATAGCTTGTTTCCAAGATTTAGAATCAACATCATTTATAGCTTCATCATAGGTGACCGGATCATCCTCATGCTCATGAGCCTCAGCTTGGTATACCTCAGCATCATACATGAAGAAATTTGGTTTCTTCGAAACCCTCCCACTACGACGAGGCACCCTAAATTGTTGATCGTCTGCAGGTCTTTCATCGGAACTCAGACTTGGGTCCAAGACTGAAATCTGTGGAGCAGTTCTTTCACCGGATAACTCCTCTTGCACCACTTTGCTTCGAGGCTTAAAGTCATTCATGTGACTTTCCTTCAAGAATGTCGCATGGGTTGAAACAATGGCCTTTTGTTCCTTCGGGTTATCGAACAGACCTCCGTTAGTTCCTTTTGGATACCTTAAAAACTGCACAATTCTGATCTTGGTTCCAACTTCTTTGCATCCCCATCCAGTGCATGTGCCGGGTAGCCCCATATTCTCATATGTCCAAGGGAGGGCTTCTTGCTACGCCACAATTCATACGGTGTTCTGGGAATTGATTTGCTTGGGACCTGGTTCAGAATATAGTATGCCGTTTGTAAAGCATATCCCCAAAATGATAATGGCAGCGTTGAATAACTCATCATGGACCATACCATATCGAACAAGGTCCTATTTCTCCTTTTAGCTACACCATTTTGTTGTGGAGTACCAGGTGCAGTCAATTGGGATAATATCCCGTTCTCTACAAGATGTCCTAGAAATTCATCGAAGAGCTATTCGCCATCTCGATCAGAACGAAGTGTCTTTATGGATTTATCCAATTGCTTTTCCACTTTCGCACGATAGTCTTTGAACTTGTCAAAGGTTTCACTCTTACGGTGCATCAGATACACATATCCATACCTCGAGTAATCATCTACAAAGGAGACATAATACTCGAACCCTCCTCGTGTTGTGACGTTCATTGGGCCACATACGTCAGTGTGCATAATTTCTAAGAACTCTTGAGCCCTTGTACCTTTAGCTCCAAAAGACCTCTTAGTCATTTTACCCTCCAGACAAGACTCACACTAGGGAAATGTAGGAAAATAAATCGGTTAAAACGTATCAGAGTGGCACAGCAGAACAATAAAAATTTTTAGATCGTTAAATATCTCATGATACCATATACAATAAACCAACAACAATTAAAACTCATACCTCAAGGACGCCAATCTGCAGGAGGAGAATGACCGAAGGCTTCAACCAACTAGCCTTCTCTACTATTCTCCAATTCCCGAATGGTTGAGTGTGTGGGCACTCTGAACCTCGATCGGTATGCTAGCACTGCTAGTCTTCTTCCGACCACCCACATCTCTAAAGAACTTTATTGTCACGATGAGCTGTGCAACAATAAGCCTGCTCACCTGAGAGTCTGTGGTCTGAGAGAACTGGAGTGGCAGGACCTCTATTTATAGACCTGCATGAGGTGATTCTCTGAATTTGAATTGGACTAGGAAAAGATATTCTCCCTTATCCATAACCAAAAAATCTGAATTTTTCCATGGGAAAATCCAACAATAAAATTCAGTTTTCTTAGGATAAATCCAATCCAAATCTAAACAAGATTTTAACTAGAATTTTATCTCCCTTTTTCAACCAAAAAATCTGAAATTTCCTAGGAGAAAATCTTCTACACAAATTCGGCCATTATGGATAAGGGAGAATCAAAAATTCCACTAGGATTTTCAAGCTTGAATCTTATCTCAACCTTATCCAAAATAACCGAATTTCCTAGGAGATTTCCTCCATAATTTCAGCCACTTTTCAACGAAGGAGAAAATCCAAATTCAACTAGGATTGAAACTTGAATTTTTCCCTTGAACCTTATCCACAAAAACCAAAATTCCATTGAGGATTATCCTCCAAACTTTCGTCCACTTTTGTTAGGATTTAGATTCAAAATTCAAGTAGGATTCTAACAAGATTATCCTCTCCAAATCCAACTCAAATTCGAATTTCAAACCTTGTGGATTTTCCACAACAATTTCGAATCCCACTTGGACTGTGATTCAAAATTTGAATTTCAAATTTCAAATTCGAATTTCAAATTCAAATTTCAAATTTCAAATTTCAAATCTCAAATTTCAAATTTCAAATTTAAATTTCAAATTCGAATTTCAAATTCGAATTTCAAATTCAAATTTCAAATTCGAATTTCAAATTCAAAATTCAAATTTCAAATTTCAAAATTCAAATTTCAAAATCCACAAAACGGTTGTGTTTCAAATTCTTGTTCTCATGGATAATTTTCTACAACTCCAATCCAATCTCAAATAAAATCATGGCAACTTTATTTGGAGTTCGAATAATTGTGTACTCTTTTATCCAAAACAAAATCTGAATCCAACCGGAGAGAATCTTGTCTACCATCCTAATCCTGTGTTATCACCATCCATGCATAATAAACTAGCCAATAGCATACACAAATCAATTTGCCAAACGTTAAGGAATTATATGGAGCTAGTAGAGGGACTGATTGGACATATATAATCGGGCTCCCGCAAATCCATATGATCATCATTCTTTACCGAACAACTCAATCATATGATCACTAGTTTCAGAGTCACACCACTATAAACCTGAAATTGAACTCCCAATTATATACCGTATTACGTAAGCCTATGACGAGCTACTATTCAATGACCTTGTCATATATACAAAACCCTCATATAACATCCATGATCAGCCTTAGGTCAAAGTCCGTTTAATCCTACTGATCAGGCTATCTTAAAGTTCCATTATACTACCGAATTAAGAAAATGATTATTCACCATATGTGAATAAGAAGTCATCCGCCCAGCAGACGACCCAAGGCCTTGTCCATTTTCACATTCAGTATAATACCTTTAAGAGGATACCTTTAACTCCTTTGAGCTATGATTCCGATATCTGCAAACAAACCCTTCATCGTATACAAGTCATGCACCCAACGAACCGGTCTATAAGCTTACTACCTCTGAGACGCTTTAGCCATTGGAACATCAAAGAACACAAGTCATATACATGAAGTAGTTCGTTTACTCAGGATTAAGGTTATTGCACAATGAACGTCAAAAGCAGATTGATCCACTCATAGCGGACTATGTAGATCAATCACGCTTTAGTCCCGGTCTAATATGTCACCACCAGGTAACATATCTATGTCTCTACTTGGGAGTCCAGCTCCAGACAGTCAAGACAAACTGTCCCCTCCAAGACATTAGACAACATAATAGTCTTAACATAAGTTAGATGCTCGGTCTAACCCCATAGACTACAGACCATAGTTTAGACCGCTAACTTTAGAACATTGTCTTCTCGCATACAAAAGTCCATTGCATGCAACGTTCTAACAGTTTTAACACAAGCAGTCAATGAGCCATATTTGCTTACATTTACTTTAACATGTAAATAAGACGAGGACAGATAGCAATGTAATGAATAACCTCTATATATAATTTTATTATCCAATTCAAAATGAATACATCAAAATGTCTCTAATACTTAGGTCATTTCCTAACAATCTCCCACTTGCCCTAAGCCAGTAGATGTGCCATGTTACGCATCCCCATAGCCTCTACATGCCTCTCAAAGCTTCTAGCCACCAAAGTCTTAGTAAAGGGATCGGCGATGTTGTCCTCGGACGCGATCTTACATACATCCACTTGTCCTATCTCCACATGCCCTCTAATAATGTGATATCTTCGATCGATGTGCTTGGTCATCTTATGGTGCCGAGATTCCCTTGTGTTGGCAATAGCCCATGTATTATCACAGTAAAGTGTGATAGGCTTGTCAACACCCTGAATGACCTCAAGGTCTCTAAAGAACTTTCGGAGCCAAACCGCTTCTTTAGATGCCTCAGCCACAGCCACATACTCAGCCTCCATAGTAGAGTCAGCTGTGCAGCCCTACTTCACGCTCCTCCCCACAATGGCGCCTCCTCCGAGTAAAAACACTGATCCAGATGTCGATTTCCTCGAATCCTTACAAGTCTGGAAGTCTGAGTCCGTGTATCCTACGGGTGTTAGGTCCCCTCCAGAATACACCAGCATATAATCCCTCGTTCTCTTAAGATACTTGAGTATATGCTTTACTGCTTGCCTGTGCTTGGTTCCAGGATTTGCTTGATATCGACTCACCATACCTGCTGCAAAACATATATCTGGGCGAGTGCAAAGCATAGCGTACATAAAGCTACCCACAGCAGATGCATAAGGGGCCTTACTCATACGCTCTCTTTCTTCCGATGTCTTGGGACAGTCATCCAATGAAAGAGTTAGATCAGCAATAGCAGGTTGTGAGCCTTTCTTTGCCTCTTGCATTGCATATTTGTCAATTATTTTATCTATGTATGAAGCTTGGGATAACGCTATCATTTTGTTCTTTCGATCTCTGAAGAGACGAATGACTAGAACATAATTAGCTTCTCCCAAGTCCTTCATGTCAAACTGTTGGTGTAGCCAAAACTTGACCAATGATAAGTTCCCTACATCATTCCCAATGAGTAGTATATCATCGACATAGAGTATCAGAAAGACCACTTTTCCATCCTTAATACGTTTATAAACACAAGGTTCATCAACGTTCTGCTCAAAACCAAATGTCTTAATCGCTTGATCAAACCTCTGGTTCCATGAGCGGGATGCTTGCTTTAATCCATAAATGGATCTAAGCAACTTGCAGACTTTCCTTTCTTGGCCTTTTGCTACGAACCCTTCGGCTGTATCATATAGATACACTCTTCAAGATGGCCATTCAAGAATGCCGTCTTGACATCCATTTGCCAGATCTCATAATCGAGAGCCACAGCAATGGACAGAAGAATACAGATAGACTTCAGCATAGCAACAGGCGAAAAGGTTTCATCGTAAATGATTCCAGCCTTTTGCGTGTATCCCTTTGCAACCAGTCTAGCTTTGAAAGTTTCCACTCTCCCTTCTACATCCTTCTTTCTTTTGTAGACCCATTTGCATCCAATGGGTTTTATCCCATCCGGCAAATCTACAAGTTCCCAAACAGAGTTGTATTTCATTGAATCCATCTCATTGTTCATAGCCTGTTTCCAACATTTAGAATCAACATCATTTACGGCTTCATCATACGTGACCGGATCATCCTCGTGCTCATGAGCCTCGGCCTGGTATACCTCAGCATCATACATGAAGAAATTAGGTTTCTTAGAAACCCTCCCACTATGACGAGGCACCCTAAATTGTTGACCGTCTGCAGGTCTTTCACTGGAACTAGGACTTGTGTCCAAGACCAAAATCTGTGGAGCAGTTCTTTTACCCGATAACTCCTCTAGCACTACTTTGCTTCGAGGCTTAAAGTCATTCATGTGACTTTCCTCCAAGAATGTCACGTGGGTTGAAACAATGGCCTTTTGTTCCTTCGGGTTATAGAACAGACCTCCTTTAGTTCCTTTTGGATACCCTACAAACATGCACAATTCTGATCTTGGTTCCAACTTTTTCGCATCCCCATCCAGTACATGCACCGGGCAGCCCCATATTCTCATATGTCCAAGGGAGGGCTTCTTGCCGCACCACAATTCATACGGAGTTCTGGGAATTGATTTGCTTGGAACCTAGTTCAGAATATAGCACGCCGTTTGTAAAGCATATCCCCAAAATGATAATGGCAGCGTTGAATAACTCATCATGGACCGTACCATATCCAATAAGGTCCTGTTTCTCCTTTCAGCTACACCATTCTGTTATGGAGTACCAGGTGCAGTCAATTGGGATAATATCCCGTTCTCTACAAGATGTCCTAGAAATTCATCGGAGAGGTATTCGCCACCTCGATCAGATCAAAGTGTCTTTATGGATTTATCTAATTGCTTTTCCACTTCCGCACGATACTCTTTAAACTTGTCAAAGGTTTCGCTCTTGCGGTGCATCAGATACACATATCCATACCTCGAGTAATCATCTATAAAAGAGACATAATACTCGAACCCTCCTCGTGCTGTGATGTTCATAGGGCCACATACGTCAGTGTGCACAATTTCTAAGAGCTCCTGAGCCCTTGTACCCTTAGCTCCAAAAGACCTCTTAGTCATTTTACCCTCTAGACAAGACTCACATTGGGGAAGTCGTACCTCCTCCAGAGATTCTAGAGGACCGTCTTTCACCAATCTTTGAATCCTATCCTGATTAATATGACCAAGTCTTAAATGCCAAAGATACGCCTTATTAGAGTGAGAAACTTTCAACCTTTTAGAGTTATCAATTAATTCAGTGTCAAGCAGTGAGTACATCTTTGGTTTGATCAAATATAGGTTTCCATCCATCCATCCAGAACAGATAAAAGGCTTATTTCTACGAACATCAACTCTTTTACTAAAAGAAACTAAATAAAAATCCTTTATTAAACAAGCTACCGATATAAGGTTCCTCCTAAAATTAGGAACATGAAAACAGTCTTTCAATAAAATAAACCTAAATTGATCAAAATAAAGGTAAACAACTCCCACTGCTTCAGCCACCACAAAACTACCATCTCCAGTCCGCAACGAGAGGCTCCTATCATGTAGACTTCTCGTTTCCACGATCCCCTTCATAGAAACACAAACATGATTAGTGGCACCCGAATCAATGACCCAAGTGTCTTTCGATTCTTCCACCAAACATGCTTCCAAGTAATGAAGTGTGACAACCGGGAAATTCAGGCAATTCTCGGACGAAAATGTACAATTGTATGTATATAACAATTTGTACTGTTTAAAGAGTGAAATAAATGTATTTATATTGTTCAGAATATGTGAAAATGTTCTAACAATACTGACGAGTAAGAATTCAGTGTTGGAAAAATTCACTGAGTTGAAACGGGTGAAACGGTGCCAAAATCGGCATTAAAAACCCTAACCGGAGCAATAAAAGACGATAAACTTCCGGGATTGATTTTGATCAAACGGAAGCAGATTAAATTGATCCGACTGCACAGGAGACCTTAGGAACACGCCGGGACGATTTCAGGAAAATTTCGGCTCGAACCGGCATCGGTCAAAAAGTAGTCGAATTAATGTGAATAGTGAAAGTCAAAGTCAACTTTCACTTTTGCATTTATGACATCATAAATCAAGTTTATTAAATGAAATAAATAAGGTGGTTGGTGGCATTAATGGCTAGAATTTAATCACCTTTTGATCTAAAGGCCAAGATTTGGCCAAAATTAACCCTTTTTAATTTTTGAAAATTATGGAAAGTAATGGCTTGGAAAGGTGTTGAAATTTGATTAGTTTAGAGCCAAATTAATTGGCTTTTGGTTGCATTAAGTCGGCAACTTTGGGACATAAAGGCCGAGACCCATTTTTCATGCCAAAACCAAAGAAAAAAAATTTTCTAAGTTAACTTCCATGGTGTCTACGTGAGCTACCAAGGAGAACCAAGCAATATCTTCAAATTTCTTCACAAAAAAGAGTGGCAAAGTGTTTATTGAAGACAAAGGAAGCATTAGACCAAGGTAACTCTCTTTTTCACTTGATTTTTCATGGTTTTTCTTCTTAAAATCCGTGGGTGAATAGTGATTGGAAGATGGAAAATTTTTGGTTGTTTTTCATGGATTTGATGTGGGGTTTTGTTAAGGGTGTATTAAGGAAGAAAACCATGCAAATTCATTAAAGAAAAACCAAATTTTGGTTGGTTTTTCAAAGGTAAATCTGTGGGTTACCTTGAGTAACCAATGAGAAAAAAAGTTTTGGTTAATGGTTAACATGCTTTCTAAGTTTAAATTTGTGAAGAATAAAGCTTGTATTTCATTATGAAAAGCTTGGAAAAAATTTCTTGTGTGAAATACATGATGTGGCCGTGGGTTGTTAATGGTTTGGAAGAAAAATTTTCATTGGTTTATGTGATATTTGGTTGATTGAAATCATGCAAATTAATGTGTAAATGGTGGCAATGTGAATGAAAGAATGAAACAAAAATGTTTGGCATGTGTTTCATTAAATGGCCGTGGGTTATACAAGGGTTAAAACCCTAGGAAATTTGGTTGAAAATGCAAAGAAAATGGGCTTGAAAATGTGTTAAAAATGTGACATTTGAATGGCCTAAAACGTGGTGAAAGTTTGACAAAATTTGGTTCGGTTTGGTTGTGAAAACCGAAACCAAATTAAGGGTAAAAATGTGAAAAAATTTTGTAATGTGGGTGATAATGTGAAATTTGAAATTTGTGGGCTTTTATGTAAAAGTTTGGAAAACTTTTACATAAAATAGGCTTGTGGTATAGTACGTGGCAGGTACATACGGTTCGAGGCGTACCTAACGCCGGAAGCCTTAAAATTACGCCGAAATGCTGCCGAAATTTCAAAAACGGCATTCGGGGTAAAATAGGGATTTAAAATAAAAGTTAGGGCCGGGACGGAAACCCGAGTCCCTAACGGAAAAAGTGAATAAGGGTAATTTAAGGGGTGGGTCATGAATAGTAACCCGTCCCCTTAAAAATGAAAAACGCGTGTGAGATTGAAAAACCGACCCCGAGGGGGGGGCGTTTTTGGAAATGAAATAAAGGTCCGAGTCGGGAATGGAAAACCCGAGCCTCGGAGACCTAGGTCGGGAAAGTCTAGATGAACGTTTTAAATACTAGTGAAACGTCCATTTGAGACTCCGAAACGATAAAAAATCGCTAAACCGACGTAAGGGTCGGAATAGTGCTTCCCGAGGGCCGGGAAAACAAAAAGTGGAAATAAAATAGAAACGAACCCAGTAATGATTAGAAAAGAGTCAGAAAAGTTCCTGAGAGCCAAAAATGCAGTCTGGATCGATAAAAGTCCGTCAGGGGCAAAACTGTAATTTTGCCAAAATATTGGGGCAAAATCGTAATTTTACGAAAGTTGGGGGAAAATGGTGAAAATAATAAATAAAACCTAAAAAGTTATAAATAGGTTTTATTTAAGCTTTTTAATGAAAAATAAAAGCTATAAATGGATATAAAATTTATAGACATAGTTTTGTCTGTAGGATCCCAAAATCGGCCTACAAGGAAGGCGATTCAAGATCCAAGAGAGAGAAAGGGAACAGTCTGATAAGGTAAGTTCAGACATTTACCTGTCTGCAACATATAGCAATATTGTGCTAACTTTGATGTACTAACTATAAGTTAGGTACATATGTGCTACGGGCACTATTATAGAGTAGAGAGAGAGACGTAATGTGCTACGGGCACTATTGAGAATGGACACATTGTTAATTGTGCTTCGGGCACTAGAGCGAGGTTAATGAAACTCACTCCCCTAAAATTAAAATGTGACCCATTCCTAACCACGGGGCAATATGAAGTCACCGGGTTAGAATGTTAAAAAGTCGGTAATGAAACCACTTTCTGGCGTACTAGCCTTCCGTATAGGGAGGTACTTTTGCCTTCGGGGCTATGAGACTAAGGCTGTGGAGGTTAGCACTGATGTACCGCTCCCAGTCATATAAAATTTTGCCTTCGGGACTATGAGATTAAGGCTGTGGAGGTCAGCACTAATGTACCGCTCCCAGTCATGCGCACTTAAATGGTACTGCCAACCGAGCTCAAAACCAGAACATAATTAAAGATAATGACCTAAAACTGAAACTGTGCCATAATTGAGCATAAGACAGTTTAGTGAGAGCACTAACATCGCGGTAGATGTACTAATGTGATACAGTGGTGTGGTCAACCTTACTATTCACGTATGAATAGTGGTCAAAGTTACTATTTATAAATGAATAGTGGTCAATGGTACTATTCATGATGAATAGTATTATTCATAGAAATTTTATTTCTTGCATGTTTGAACTTACTGAGCCTGTAGCTCACCATTTTTGCTAATGTTGCAGGTAAGCGACCAGCTCAGTAGCTTGTTTGACTGGATGGCGTACGGGATGGCGCGTGTCAAATGGGATAACTGGGCGAGGGATATGGTACTGCCAGAGTCTTGCCGCTGAGCGTTAAAGTGAAGGGAAAAAAAAAAGAGAAACAGTTCTTTTGTAATTATATATATTTTACAAAAGTACTGTATTATTTATATTACTTTGTACTTATCAACAAAGTAAATAGTAGAAAAGATTTCATATGATGTTTAAAGAAAAAAAAAATTTTTCCCAAAAACGTCATGATTTTAAAAGAGAGTGAGATAAGCCGGCGACCCACGAGAGTACAATCTATCGCAGTTAGCGATAAGCTTAACTGTAATAGTATTGTATGATCTCTACGAGGGGCGGGCCGCCACATGAAGTTCCTTACCTTCCTTGCCCTTGGCGGCTAGCAATTCCTGGCAAGCCTTCTTGAAGTGACCTACCTTCCCACAATGGAAGCATTTGGACTTTTTAGGGTCCTTTGGCTTCTTGTTCTTCTTCTTCTTCTTCCCGTCCGAGACAGGAGAATTAGAAGAACTAGAAGCCACTTGCTTCTTATTTGGCCTCTTCCTCTTCTGTGAGGGATTGGAAGACTCCGCCAAATTGGCCTCACCTTTAGGTCGGACCACATCCTCATCCCTGATCAACCGCTCATAAGCCTGTAGTTGCTTCATGAGCTCGGTTAGTCCTAACTCCTTTGTCGCTAGATTGTATGCGGCCTTAAACCCCACAAAATATTTAGACAGTGTCTTGAACACCATCTCGATCTGGGTGTTGTAGTCCAACTCAGCACCATTCTCGGTAGCCTCAGCGAAGAATCCCATTAGAGTGATCATATGGTCCTTCACCAGAGTACCCGCCTTTTGCTTAGAGTTCATAATGCTGGTGATAGCGGACTGTCGAGCCAATTTTTCTTGGCCTCCGAACATGTCCTGCAGATTTTCCATGATCTCCCCAGCAACTTGATAAGTCTCATGCTGCTTTTGTAAAGCACTCGTCATGCTAGCAAGGATGTAGCATCGAGCTATCTCATTGGACTCTCTCCAACGATTATAGGCAACCGGGACCTCCTCAAGTGGTGTGTCAGGTTTGGGCCCAGGTGGGCATGGTTCGTCTAGTACGAACTTGTGTCTCTCGCAGCTAAGAACTATTAATAGATTTCTTTTCCAGTATTTATAATTATCGCTATTCAGCTTATTTTCAGTAAGTATTGAAATGAGGGGTGTCGGTGACATTTTGAACTGAAATAAAATTATACTAGACATCATTACAAAGCCCAAGCAAATATACAGATAATTTAGTAAATAAAACATACAAGTATGTTCCTACATGAAACTTGAAAAACATGTAGCATTGCAACGGTAATTCTCAGCACCTATTGCCCCAAGCCACCGAGGAGTGGTCATGAAAACAAATAGCCGGAACATGGATCCCGTCCAATTAATATATGTTGACTTAAATCCTCCAAGGTTAAGACATATATTAATAACCGCTTATTTGGCCACCAGTTTAGTTAACAGAGCTTCTAGGGAAGGTTAATAACTAAACGAGTCTTGAGTGTATAACCATTGTTTACGTAGCCCCATCCATGTCCTACCAAGCCACCGAGGGGTGGTCATGAATAGGATCGTACCCGAACACGTTTTCCACATAGGAGATCCAATCTAGTATACCGGCGGTGGTAAACACCTACCGAGGGGTGTGGTCAGGGCAGAACTGACGCGAGGCGTTACCATGCTTTCACATATGGATCAACAATGGAGGCCGTGGGTTTTGTTTGAAACCCTCTCCCACTCAATATTTTGAAAAACATGCAAGTTTTGACAAATTATGTATGATCAATATAGTATGAGTGGCACTCACCTATCCTATATGACATGTTATCAAATATGCATACAAAACATCCATCAATACATATTTATACATCCATGACATATCACAGAAAAAATAATTGACAGAATAACCAAGCATGGTTCCATCCTAGAACAAAGAAAATAAAGATTACAAAATTCCATCCAAAGCACTCTTTGGGTCTTGAATTCTGTTCCGTCTTCTTGTATCCATCTTTATGTAGCCTCTCCATTTATTTCTCATCCCAAGAATTATTTAAAATTTAAATCTCCAAAAATTTAAATTTCAAATTCAAATTCCAAATTTGAATTTCAAATTTAAATTTCCAATTCAAATTTTAAACAATTTTAAACATCATGTGTAATAATATGTAATTTCAAAAATTTCAAATTTTCAATTATATATTTTTAAACATGATTTAAAATTAAATTTCTAATTTAAAAATCAAAATTTTTCGATTTTTAGACCGCTGTACCGCCGCCTCCGAAGGCGGCAGCCGCCGTGGGCAGCCACCAGCCCCAAAGGGGCTGGTAGCCCACGGCTGCCCCCTATGTGCAGCCTTGTCGAGCTGCAGGCCAAGCTTGCAGCGCCAGGCTGCACGCCCAGGCTGGGTGCGGCTGCACGACCAGGCTGCGGCTAGCCTTGGGCAGGCCACGGCCGCCCTTGGCTGCAGGCCAAGCCTGCGACCATGGGTGGTGTTGGCCTGCACAGTTGCTGCCGCAGCCCCAGCGCAGCCCCATCCTACCCGAGGGCAGGGGCTGCAGCCCCACCAAGGCTCGTTGGCCTATCCCGAGGGGTCGTGTCTCGATTTTCATGCCATATTCCAATTTACCTATTAGGATCTCCAAAAATTAATTTGAATCCCAATTAAATTGAAATTTTCCACCCAATCAAAATTTCAACCTTTAAATCAAATTTAACTTTTGGGAAAAAATAATTTACGGTCTTCAATCTTCAATCTCCTCCAAGAACAATTACATAAAAATTCCTAAACCGTTTCCGGTGTTCAAAAATTCTAACCATAAAAATTCCAAGAGACAAAAATTAAAATCCATGGGAAAATTACAGTGTTAATAAACTGCTCTCATGATTACATAAAAAATCCTAGATGCAATTTTTCTAAATTCTAAGGAACCATAACCGGTATAAACAAGCATGCTTATAATAATTCAGAAAATTAAAATAACCGCATACTTTACATAATCCATGGTAACAACATAAAGGAACCCTAGAATGCCACTCTCTAAATATCAAATCCATACATAAATAAAAAGACTAAGTAATTGTCTAATTTATGTACATGGCATAGTCATGAGATGGCTCTGATACAAATTGTAGGAAAATAAATCGGTTAAAACGTATCAGAGTGGTGCAGCGGAACAATAAAAATTTTTAGATCGTTAAATATCTCATGATGCCATATACAATAAACCAACAACAATTAAATCTCATACCTCAAGGACGCCAATCTGCAGGAGGAGAATGACCGGAGGCTTCAACCAACTAGCCTTCTCTACTATTCTCTAATTCCCGAATGGCTGAGTGTGTGGGAACTCTGAACCTCGATCGGTATGCTAGCACTGCTAGTCTTCTTCCGACCACCCAGATCTCTAAAGAACTTTATTGTCACGATGAGCTATGCAATAATAAGCCTACTCACCTGAGAGTCTGTGGTCTGAGAGAACTGGAGTGGCAGGACCTCTATTTATAGACCTGCATGAGGTGATTCTCTGAATTTGAATTGGACTAGGAAAAGATATTCTCCCTTATCCATAACCAAAAAATCTGAATTTTTCCATGGGAAAATCCAATAATAAAATTCGGTTTTCTTAGGATAAATCCAATCCAAATCTAAGCAAGATTTTAACTAGAATTTTATCTCCCTTTTTCAACCAAAGAATCCGAAATTTCCTAGGAGAAAATCTTCTCTACAAATTCGGCCATTATGGATAAGGGAGAATCAAAAATTCCACTAGGATTTTCAAGCTTGAATCTTATCTCAACCTTATCCAAAATAACCGAATTTTCCTAGGAGATTTCCTCCATAATTTCGGCCACTTTTCAGGGAAGGAGAGAATCCAAATTCAACTAGAATTGAAACTTGAATTTTTCCCTTGAACCTTATCCACAAAAACTGAAATTCCATTGAGGATTATCCTGAAAAATTTCGTCCACTTTGGTTAGGATTTAGATTCAAAATTCAAGTAGGATTCTAACAAGATTATCCTTTCCAAATCCAACTCAAATTCGAATTTCAAACCTTGTGGATTTTTCACAACAAATTCGAATCCCACTTGGACTGTGATTCAAAATTTGGATTTCAAATTTCAAATTCGAATTTCAAATTCAAATTTCAAATTTCAAATTTCAAAATTCAAATTTCAAAATCCACAAAACGGTTGTGTTTCAAATTCTTGTTCTCATGGATAATTTTCTACAACTCCAATCCAATCTCAAAAAAAATCATGGCAACTTTATTTGGAGTTCAAATAATTGTGTACTCTATTATCCAAAACAAAATCTGAATCCAACCGGAGAGTATCTTGTCTACCATCCTAATCCTGTGTTATCACCATCCATGCATAATAAACTAGCCAATAGCATACACAAATCAATTTGCCAAACGTTAAGGAATTATGTGGAGCTAGAAGAGGGACTGATTGGACATATATAATCGGGCTCCCACAAATCCATATGATCATCATTCTTTACCGAACAACTCAATCATATGATCACTAGTTTCAGAGTCACACCACTATAAACCTAAAACTGAACTCCCAATTATATGCCGTATTACGTAAGCCTGTAACGAGCTACTATCCCATGACCTTGTCATATATGCAAAACCCTCATATGATATCCATGATCAGCCTTAGGTCAAAGTCCGTTTAATCCTACTGAGCAGGCTATCTTAAAGTTCCATTATACTACCGAATTAAAAATGATTATTCACCATATGTGAATAAGAAGTCATCCGCCCAGTAGACGACCCAAGGCCTTGTCCATTTTCACATTCAGTATAATGCCTTTAAGAGGATACCTTTAACTCCTTAGAGCTATGATTCTGATATCTGCAAACAAACCCTTCACCGTATACAAGTCATGCACCCAACGAACCGGTCTATAAGCTTACTACCTCTGAGACGCTTTAGCCATTGGAACATCAAAGTACACAAGTCATATACATGAAGTAGTTCATTTACTCAGGATTAAGGTTATTGCACAATGAACGTCAAAAGCAAATTGATCCACTCATAGCGAACTACGTAGATCAATCACGCTTTAGTCCCGGTTTAATATGTCACCACCAAGTAACATATCTATGTCTCTACTTGGGAGTCCAGCTCCAGACAGTCAAGACAAACCGTCCCCTCCAAGGCTTTAGACAACATAATAGTCTTAACATGAGTTAGATGCTCGGTCTAACCCCATAAACTACAAACCATAGTTTAGACTGCTAACTTTAGAACATTGTCTTCTCGCATACAAAAGTCCATTGCATGCAATGTTCTAACAGTTTTAACACAAGCAGTCAGTGAGCCATATTTGCTTACATTTACTTTAACATGTAAATAAGACGAGGACAGATAGCAATGTAACGAATAACCTCTATATATAATTTTATTATCCAGTTCAAAATGAATACATCAAAATGTCTCTAATACTTAGGGCATTTCCTAACAGGAAGACGTACCTCCTCCAGAGATTCCAGAGGATCGTCTTTCACCAATCTTTGAATCCTGTCCTGATTAATATGACCAAGTCTTAAATGCCAAAGATACGCCTTGTTAGAGTGAGAAACTTTCAACCTTTTAGAGTTATATATTAATTCAGTGTCAAGTAGTGAGTACATCTTTGGTTTGATCAAATATAGGTTTCCATCCATCCATCCAGAACAGATAAAAGACTTATTTCTACGAATATCAACTCTTTTACTAAAAAAAACTGAATAAGAATCCTTTATTAAACAAGCTACCGATACATGGTTCTTCCTAAAATTAGGAACATAAAAACAGTCTTTCAATAAAATAAACCTAAATTGATCAAAATAAAGGTAAATATCTCCCACTGCCTCAACCACCACCAAGCTGCCATCTCCAGTTTGCAACAAGAGGCTCCTATCATGTAGACTTCTCGTTTCCATGAACCCCTGCATAGAAACACAAACATGATTAGTGGTGCCCGAATCAATGACCTAAGTGTCTTTCGATTCTTCCACCAAACACGCTTCCAAGTAATGAAGTTCCTTACCTTCTTTGCCCTTGACGGCTAGGAATTCCCGGCAAGACTTCTTAAAGTGACCTACCTTCCAACAACGAAAGCATTTGAACTTTTTAGGGTCCTTGGGCTTCTTGTTCTTCTTCTTCTTCTTCCCATCCGAGACAGGAGGATTAGAAGAACTGGAAGCCGCTTGCTTCTGATTTGGCCTCTTCCTCTTCTATGAGGGTTTGGAAGATTCCGCCAAATTGGCCTCTCCTTTGTGTTGGACCACATCCCCATCCCTGATCATCCGCTAATAAGCTTGGAGTTGCTTCATGAGCTCGGTTAGTCCTAACTCCCTTGTCGCCAGATTGTATGTGGCCTTAAACCCCACAAAATCTTTAGACAGGGTTTTGAACACCATCTCGATCTGGGTATTGTAGTCCAACTCAGCACCGTTCTCCGTAGCCTCAGCGAAGAATCCCATTAGAGTGATCATATGGTCCTTCACCGGAGTACCTGTCTTTTGCTTAGAGTTCATAATGCTAGTGATAGTGGACTATCGAGCCAATTTTTCTTGGCCTCCGAACAAGTCCTCCAGATTTTCCATGATCTCCCCAATAACTTGATAAGTCTCATGCTGCTTTTGTAAAGCACTCGTCATGCTAGCAAGTATGTAGCATCGAGCTATATCATTGGATTCTCTCCGATAAGTATAGGCAACCGAGACCTACTCAAGCGGTGTGTCAGGTTTTGGCCCGGGTGGGCATTGTTCGTCCAGTACGAACTTGTGTCTCTCGCAGCTAAGAACTATCAACAGATTTCTTTTCCACTCTTTATAATTATCGCCATTCAGTTTATTCTCAGTAAGTTTTGAAATGAGGGGCGTCAGTGACATTTTGAACTGAAATAAAATTATACTATACATCATTACAAAGCCCAAGCAAATATACAGATAATTTAGCAAATAAAACATACAAGTATGTTCCTACATGAAACTTGAAAAACATGTAGCATTACAATGGTAATTCTCAGCACCTATTGCTCCAAGCCACCGAGGGGTGGTCATGAAAACAAATAGCGGGAACATGGACCCCGTCCAATTAATATATGTTGCCTTAAATCCTCCAAGGTTAAGACATATATTAATAACCGCTTATTTGGCCACCTGTTTAGTTAATAGAGCTTCTAGGGAAGGTTAATAACTAAAAGAGTCTTGAGTGTATAACCATTGTTTATGTAGCCCGATCCACGTCCTACCAAGCCACCAAGGGGTGGTCATGAATAGGATCGTACCCGAACACGTTTTCCACATAGGAGATCCAATCTAGTATACCGACGGCGGCAAACACCTACCGAGGGGTGTGGTCAGGGCAAAACTGACGCGAGGCGTTACCATGCTTTCACATATGGATCAACAATGGAGGCCGTGGGTTTTGTTTGTAACCCTCTCCTACTCAATATTTTGAAAAACATGCAAGTTTTGACAAATTATGTATGATCAATATAGTATGAGCGGCACTCACCTATCCTATATGACATGTTATCAAATATGCATATAAAACATCCATCAGTACATATTTATACATCCATGACATATCACAGAAAAAATAATTGACAAAATAACCAAGCCATGGTTCCATCCTAGAACAAAGAAAATAAAGATTACAAAATTCCATCCAAAGCATTCTTTGGGTCTTAAATTTTGTTTCGTCTTCCTGTATTTATCTTTATGTAGCCTCTCCATTTATTTCTCATCCCAAGAATCATTTAAAATTTAATTCTCCAAAAATTTAAATTTCAAATTCAAATTCCAAATTTGAATTTCAAATTTAAATTTCAAATTCAAATTTTAAACTATTTTGAACATCATGTGTAACAATATGTAATTTCAAAAATTTCAAATTTTGAATTACATATTTTTAAACATGATTTAAAATTAAATCTCAAATTTAAAAATCAAAATTTTCTGATTTTTGAATCCTCGCACCATCGCCCCCGGAGGCGGCATCCGCCGTGGGCAACCCCCAACACCGGAGGGGTTGGCAGCCCACGGCCGCGCCCATGTGCAGCCTTGCCGGGCTACAGGCCAAGCCTGCAGCGCCAGGCTGCACGCCCAGGCTGGGCGCAGCAGCCGACAGGCTGCACGCCCAGGCTGTGGCCAGCCTTGGGGAGGTCACGACCACCCTCGACTGCAGGCCAAGCCTGCGGCCGTGGGTGGTTATGGCCTGCACAGGGGCTGCCACAGCCCCATCCTACCCGAGGGCAGGGGATGCAGCCCCACCAAGGCCCGACGGCCTATCCCGAGGGGTCGTGTCTCGATTTTCGTGTCATATTCCAATTTACTTATTAGGATCTCCAAAATTAATTTTGAATCCTAATGAAATTGAAATTTTCCACACAATCAAAATTTCAACCTTTAAATTAAATTTAACTTTTGGGAAAAAATAAATTACGGTCTTCAATCTTTAATCTCCTCCAAGAATAATTACATAAAAATTCCTAAACCATTTTCGGTGTACAGAAAGTCTAACCATAATAATTCTAAGAGACAAAAATTAAAATCCATGGGAAAATTACAGTGTTAATAAACTGCTCCCATGATTACATAAAAATTCCTAGATGCAGTTTTTCTAAATTCTAAGGAACCATAACCGGCATAAACAAGCATGCTTATAATAATTCAAAAAATTAAAATAACCACATACTTTATACATAATACATGATAACAACATAAAGGAATCCTAGAATACCACTCTCTAAATATCAAATCCATACATAAATAAAAAGACTAAGTAATTGTCTAATTTATGTACATGGCATAGTCATGAGATGGCTCTGATACCAATTGTAGGATAATAAATCGGTAAAAACATATCAGAGTGGCGCAGCGGAACAATAAAAAATTTTTCAGATCGTTAAATATCTCATGATGCCATATACAATAAACCAACAACAATTAAAACTCATACCTCAAGGATGCCAATCTTGCAGGAGGAGAATGACCGGAGGGCTTCAACCAACTAGCCTTCTCTACTATTCTCCAATTCCCGAATGGCTGAGTGTGTGAGCACTCTGAACCTCGATCGGTATGCTAGCACTGCTAGTCTTCTTCTGACCACCCAGATCTCTAAAGAACACGGTGGCTGTGCAACAATAAGCCTGCTCACCTGAGAGTCTGTGGTCTAAGAGAACTGGAGTGGCAGGACTTCTATTTATAGACCTACATGAGGTGATTCTCTGAATTCGAATTGGATTAGCAGAAGATATTCTCCCTTATCCATAAGCACAAAATCTGAATTTTCCAAGGGAAAATCCCAACAATAAAATTCAACCACTTTAGGATGAATCCAATCCAAATCTAAATAAGATTTTAACTAGAATTTTATCTCCCTTTTCCAACCAAAAAATCTGAAAATTCTAAGGAGAAAATCTCCACAAAAATTTGGCCACTTTTAGATAAGGGAGAATCAAAATTCCACTAGGATTTTCAAGCTTGAATCTTATCTCATCCTTATCCAAAATAACCGAATATCTCCTAAGATATTCACTACAAAATTTTGGCCACTTTCTGGTAGGAGAGAATCCAAATTCAATTGGGATTGAAACTTGAATTTTTCCTTGAACCTTATCCACAAAAAATCCGAAAATCATTGAGGATAATCCTCAAAATTTTTGTCCAACTTTAGTTAGGATTTGGATTCAAAATTCAAGTAGGATTCTAACAAGATTATCCTCTCCATATCCAACTCAAATTCGAATTTCATTCCTTGTGGATTTTCCACAACAAATTCGAATCCCACTTGGACTGTGATTCAAAATTTGAACTTCAAATTTCAAATTCGAATTTCAAATTCAAATTTCAAATTCCAAATTTCAAATTTCAAATTTCAAATTTCAAATTTCAAATTTCAAATTTCAAATTCAAATTTCAAATTCGAATTTCAAATTCAAATTTCAAATTCAAATTTCAAATTTCAAATTTCAAATTCAAATTTCAAATTTCAAAATTCAAATTTCAAAATCCACAAAACAGTTGTGTTTCAAATTCTTGTTCTCATGGATAATTTTCTACAACTCCAATCCACTCTCAAATAAAATCATGGCAACTTTATTTGGAGTTTGAATAATTGTGTACTCTATTATCCAAAACAAAATCTGAATCCAACTGGAGAGAATCTTGTCTACCATCCTAATCTTATGTCATCACCATCCATGCATAATAAACTAGCCAATAGCATACAAAAATCAATTTGTCAAACGTTAAGGAATTATGTGGAGCTAGTAGAGGGACTAATTGGACATACATAATCGGGCTCCCATAAATCCATATGATCATCATTCTTTACCGAACAACTCAGTCATATGATCACTAATTTCAGAGTCACACCATTATAAACCTGAAACTGAACTCCCAATTATATACCGTATTACGTAACCCTGTGACAAGCTATCGTCCAATGACCTTGTCATATATGCAGAACCCTCATATGATATCCATGATCAGCCTTAGGCTAAAGTCCGCTTAATCCTACTGATTAGGCTATCTTAAAGTTCTATTGTACTACTGAATTAAGAACATGATTATTCACCATATGTGAATAAGAAGTCATCTGCCCTGCAGATGACCCAAGGCCTTGTCCATTTTCACATTCAGTATAATGCCTTTAAGATGATAACCTTAACTCCTCATTAGAGTTATGATTCCGATATCTGTAAACGAACCCTTCATCGTATACAAGTCATGCACCCAATGAACCGGTCTATAAGCTTACTACCTCTGAGACACTTTAGCCATTAGAACATCGAAGTACACAAGTCATATACATGAGGCTGTCCTTTTACTCAGGATTAAGGTTACAGCATAATGAACGTCAAAAGCAGATCGATCCACTCAAAGCGGACATCGTAGATCAATCACGCTTTAGTCCCGGTCTAATATGTCACCACCAAGCAACATATCTATGTCTCTACTTGGGAGCCCAACTCCAGACAGTCAAGACAAACCGTCCTCTCCAAGGCATTAGACAACATAATAGTCTTAACATGAGTTAGATGCTCGGTCTAACCCCATAGACTACAGACCATAGTTTAGACTGCTAACTTTAAAACATTGTCTTCTCGCATACAAAAATCCATTGCATGCAACGTTCTAACAGTTTAACACAAGTAGTCAGGGAGCCATATTTGCTTACATTTACCTTAACATGTAAATAAAATGAGGACAGATAGCAATGTAATGAATAACCTCTATATATAATTTTATTATCCAGTTCAAAATAAATACATCAAAATGTCTCTAATGCTTAGGGCATTTCCTAACAATCTCCCACTTGCACTAAGCCAGTAGATGTGCGATGTTACGCATCCCCATCGCCTCTACGTGCCTCTCAAAGCTTCTAGCCACCAAAGTCTTAGGAAAGGGATCGGCAATGTTGTCCTCGGACGTGATCTTACATACATCTACTTATCCTGTCTCCACCTGCCCTCTAATAATATGATATCTCCGATCTATGTGCTTGGTCCTCTTGTGGTGCCGAGAGTCCCTTGTGTTGGCAATAGCCCCAGTGTTATCACAGTAAAGTGTGGTAGTTTTGTCAACACCTGGAATGACCTCAAGGTCTCTAAAGAACTTGTGGAGCCAAGCCGCTTCTTTAGATGCCTCAGCCACAGCCACATACTCAGCCTCCATAGTAGAGTCAGCTGTGCCGCCCTGCTTCACGCTCCTCTACACAATGGCGCCTCCTCCGAGTAAAAACACTGATCCAGTTGTCGATTTCCTCGAATCCTTACAAGTCTGGAAGTCTGAGTCCGTGTATCCTACGGGTGTTAGGTCCCCTCCAGAATACACCAGCATATAATCCCTCGTTCTCTTAAGATACTGGCATATATGCTTTACTGCTTGCTAGTGCTTGGTTCCATGATTTGCTTGATATCGACTCACCATACCTACTACAAAACATATATCCGGGTGAAGGCAAAGCATAGCGTACATAAGGCTACCTACAGCGGATGCATAAGGGACCTTACTCATACGCTCTCTTTCTTCCGATGTCTTGGGACAGTCATCCAATGAAAGAGTTAGACCGATAATAGAAGGTTGTGAACCTTTCTTTGCCTCTTGCATTGCATATTTGTCAATTATTTTATCTATGTATGAAGCTTGGGATAACGCTATCATTTTGTTCTTTCAATCTCTGAAGAGACGAATGCCTAGAACATAATTAGCTTCTCCCAAGTCCTTCATGTCGAACTGTTGGTGTAACCAAAGCTTGATCGATGATCAGTTCCCCACATCATTCCCAATGAGTAGTATATCATCAACATAGAGTATCAGAAAGACCACTTTTCCATCCTTAATACGTTTATAAATATAAGGTTCATCGACGTTCTGCTCAAAACCAAATGTTTTAATCACTTGATCAAACCTCTGGTTCCATTAGCGGGATGCTTGTTTTAACCCATAAATGGATCTAAGCAGCTTGCAGACTTTCCTTTCTTGACCTTTCGCTACAAACCCTTCGGGCTGTATCATATAGATACATTCTTCAAGATGGCCATTCAAGAATGCCATCTTGACATCCATTTGCCAGATCTCGTAATCGAGAGCCGTAACAACGGACAGAAGAGTACAGATAGACTTCAGCATAGCAACAGGGGAAAAGGTTTCATCGTAATCGATTCCCGCCTTTTGCGTGTACTCCCTTGCAACCAGTCTAGCTTTGAAAGTTTCCACTCTCCCTTCCGCATCCTTCTTTCTTTTGTAGACCCATTTGCATCCAATGGGTTTTATCCCATCCGGCAAATCTACAAGTTCCCAAACAGAGTTGGATTTCATAGAATCCATCTCATTGTTCATAGCTTGTTTCCAAGATTTAGAATCAACATCATTTATAGCTTCATCATAGGTGACCAGATCATCCTCATGCTCATGAGCCTCAGCCTGGTATACCTCAGCATTATACATGCAGAAATTTGGTTTCTTCGAAACCCTCCCACTACGAGGCACCCTAAATTGTTGATCGTTTGCAGGTCTTTCATCGGAACTCGGACTTGGGTCCAAGACCGAAATCTATGGAGCAGTTCTTTCACCGGATAACTCCTCTAGCACCACTTTACTTCGAGGCTTAAAGTCATTCATGTGACTTTCCTCCAAGAATGTCGCATTGGTTGAAACAATGACCTTTTGTTCCTTCGGGTTATAGAACAAACCTCCTTTAGTTCCTTTTGGATACCCTACAAACATGCACAATTTTGATTTTGGTTCCAACTTCTTTGCATCCCCATCCAGTACATGTGCTGGGCAGCCCCATATTCTCATATGTCCAAGGGAGGGCTTCCTGCCACGCCATAATTCATACGGAGTTCTGGGAATTGATTTGCTTGGAACCTGGTTCAGAATATAGCATGCCGTTTGTAAAGCATATCCCCAAAATGATAATGGTAGCGTTGAATGACTCATCATGGACCATACCATATCGAACAAGGTCCTGTTTCTCCTTTCGGCTACACCATTCTGTTGTGGAGTACCAGGTGCAGTCACTTGGGATAATATCCCGTTCTCTACAAGATATCCCAAAAATTCATCGGAGAGATATTCGCCACCTCGATCAGATCGAAGTGTCTTTATGGATTTATCCATTTGCTTTTCCACTTTCGCACGATACTCTTTGAACTTGTCAAAGGTTTCGCTCTTACAGTGCATTAGATACACATATCCATACCTCGAGTAATCATCTACAAAGGAGACATAATACTCGAACTCTCCTCGTGTTGTGACGTTCATAGGGCCACATACGTTAGTGTGCACAATTTCTAAGAGCTCTTGAGCCCGTGTACCTTTAGCTCCAAAAGACCTCTTAGTCATTTTACCCTCTAGACAAGACTCACATTGGGGAAGACGTACCTCCTCTAGAGATTCCAGAGGATCATCTTTCACCAATCTTTGAATCCTATCCTGATTAATATGACCAAGTCTTAAATGCCAAAGATACGCCTTGTTAGAGTGAGAAACTTTCAACCTTTTAGAGTTATCTATTAATTCAGTGTCAAGTAGTGAGTAAATCTTTGGTTTGATCAAATATAGGTTTCCATCCATCTATCCAGAACAGATAAAAGACTTATTTCTACGAATATCAACTCTTTTACGAAAAGAAACTGAATAAGAATCCTTTATTGAACAAGCTACCGATATAAGGTTCCTCCTAAAATTAGGAACATAAAAACAGTCTTTCAATAAAATAAACCTAAATTGATCAAAATAAAGGTAAATATCTCCCACTGCCTCAGCCACCACCAAACTGGCATCTCTGGTTTGCAACGAGAGGCTCCTATCATGTAGACTTCTCGTGTCCACGAACCCCTGCATAGAAACACAAACATGATTAGTGGCGCCCGAATCAATAACCCAAGTGTCTTTCAATTCTTACACCAAACACACTTCCAAGTAATGAAGCTCCTTACCTTCTTTGCTCTTGGTGCCTAGGAATTCCCGGCAAGCCTTTTTAGAGTGACCTACCTTCCCACAACGAAAGCATTTGGACTTTTTAGGGTCCCTGGGCTTCTTGTTGTTCTTCTTCTTCTTCCCATCCGAGACAGGAGGATTAGAAGAACTGGAAGCCCCTTGCTTCTGATTTGGCCTCTTCCTCTTCCATGAGGGTTTGGAAGATTCCGCCAAATTGACCTCTCCTTTAGGTTGGACCGCATCCCCATCCCTGATCATCCGCTAATAAGCTTTGAGTTGCTTAATGAGCTCGGTTAGTCCTAACTCCCTTGTCGCCAGATTGTATGTGGCCTTAAACCCCACAAAATCTTTAGATAGAGTTTTGAACACTATCTCGATCTGGGTGTTGTAGTCCAACTCAGCACCGTTCTTGGCAGCTTCAGCGAAAAATCCCATTAGAGTGATCATATGGTCCTTCACCGGAGTACTCGCCTTTTGCTTAGAGTTCATAATGTTGGTGATAGCGGACTATCGAGCCAATTTTTCTTGGCCTCCGAACATGTCCTCCAGATTTTCTATGATCTCCCCAGCAACTTGATAAGTCTCATGCTACTTTTGTAAAGCACTCGTCATGCTAGCAAGTATGTAGCTTCGAGCTATATCATTGGATTCTCTCCAACGAGTATAGGCAATCGGGACCTCTTCAAGTGGTGTGTCAGGTTTTGGCCCGGGTGGGCATGGTTCGTCCAGTACGAACTTGTGTCTCTCGCAGCTGAGAACTATCAACAGATTTCTTTTCCAATCTTTATAATTATCGCCATTCAGTTTATTCTCAGTAAGTATTGAAATGAGGGGTGTCAGTGACATTTTGAACTGAAATAAAATTATACTAGATATCATTACAAAGCCCAAGCAAATATACAGATAATTTAGCAAATAAAACATACAAGTATGTTCCTACATGAAACTTGAAAAACATGTAGCATTGCAATGGTAATTCTCAGCACCTATTGCCCCAAGCCTCCGAGGGGTGGTCATGAAAACAAATAGCCGGAACATGGACCCCGTCCAATTAATATATGTTGCCTTAAATCCACCAAGGTTAAGACATATATTAATAACGGCTTATTTGGCCACCAGTTTAGTTAACAGAGCTTCTAGGGAAGGTTAATAACTAAACGAGTCTTGAGTGTATGACCATTGTTTATGTAGCCCGATCCATGTCCTACCAAGTCACCAAGGGGTGGTCATGAATAGGATCGTACCTGAACACGTTTTCCACATAGGAGACCCAATCTAGTATACCGGCGGTGGTAAACACCTACCAAGGGGTGTGGTCAGGGCAGAACTGAGGCGAGGCGTTACCATGCTTTCACATATGGATCAACAATGGAGCCCTTGGGTTTTGTTTGAAAGCCTCTCCCACTCAATATTTTGAAAAACATGCAAGTTTTGACAAATTATGTATGATCAATATAGTATGAGCGGCACTCACCTATCCTATATGACATGTTATCAAATATGCATATAAAACATCCATCAATACATATTTATACATCCATGACATATCACAGAAAAAATAATTGACAGAATAACCAAGCCATGGTTCCTTCCTAGAACAAAGAAAATAAAGATTACAAAATTCCATCCAAAGCATTCTTTGGGTCTTGAATTTTATTTCGTCTTCTTGTATTTATCTTTATGAAGCCTCTCCATTTATTTCTCATCCCAAGAATTATTTAAAATTTAATTCTCCAAAACTTTAAATTTCAAATTCAAATTCCAAATTTGAATTTCAAATTTAAATTTCAAATTCAAATTTTAAACAATTTTAAACATCATGTGTAATAATATGTAATTTCAAAAATTTCAAATTTTCAATCACATATTTTTAAACATGATTTAAAATTAAATCTCAAATTTAAAAATCAAAATTTTTTGATTTTTGAATCGACGCACCATCGCCCCCGGAGGCGGCATCCGCCGTGGGCAAACCCCAACCTCGGAGGGGCTGGCAGCCCACGGCCGCCCCCATGTGCAACCTTGCCGGGCTGCAGGCCAAGCCTGCAGCGCCAGGCTGCACGCCCGGCTGGGCGCTGCAGCTGGCAGGCTGCACGCCCAGGCTGCGGCCAACCTTGGGGAGGCCACGACCACCCTCGGCTGCAGGCCAAGCCTGCGGCCGTGGGTGGTTATGGCCTGCACGGGGGCTGCCACAGCGCCATCCTGCCCGAGGGCAGTGGCTGCAGCCCCACCAAGGCCCAACGGCCTATCCCGAGGGGTCGTGTCTTGATTTTCATGTCATATTCCAATTTACGTATTAGGATCTCCAAAATTAATTTTGAATCCCAATTAAATTGAAATTTTCCACACAATCAAAATTTCAACCTTTAAAATTAAATTTAACTTTTGGGAAAAAATAAATTACGGTCTTCAATCTTCAATCTCCTCTAAGAATAATTACATAAAAATTCCTAAACCATTTCCGGTGTACAAAAAGTCTAACCATAATAATTCTAAGAGACAAAAATTAAAATCCATGGGAAAATTATAGTGTTAATAAACTGCTCCCATGATCACATAAAAATTCCTAGATACAATTTTTCTAAATTCTAAAGAACCATAACCGGCATAAACAAGCATGCTTATAATAATTCAAAAAATTAAAATAATCACATACTTTATACATAATACATGATAACAACATAAAGGAATCCTAGAATGCCACTCTCTAAATTTCAAATCCATACATAAATAAAAAGACTAAGTAATTATCTAATTTATGTACATGGCATAGTCATGAGATGGCTCTGATACCAATTGTAGGATAATAAATCGGTAAAAACATATCAGAGTGGCGCAGCGGAACAATAAAAAAATTTTCAGATCGTTAAATATCTGATGATGCCATATACAATAAACCAACAACTATTAAAACTCATACCTCAAGGACGCCAATCTTGCAGGAGGAGAATGACCAGAGGGCTTCAACCAACTAGCCTTCTCTACTATTCTCCTATTCCCAAATGGCTGAGTATGTGTGCACTCTGAACCTCGATCGGTATGCTAGCACTGCTAGTCTTCTTCCGACCACCCAGATCTCTAAAGAACACGGTGGGCTGTGCAACAATAAGTCTGCTCACCTGAGAGTCTGTGGTCTGAGAGAACTGGAGTGGCAGGACCTCTATTTATAGACCTGCATGAGGTGATTCTCTGAATTCGAATTGGATTAGGAGAAGATATTCTCCCTTATCCACAAGCACAAAATCTGAATTTTCCAAGGGAAAATCCTAACAATAAAATTCAGCCACTTTAGGATAAATCCAATCCAAATCTAAATAAGATTTTAACTAGAATTTTATCTTCCTTTTTCAACCAAAAAATCTGAAAATTCTAAGGAGAAAATCTCCCCAAAAATTCGGCCACTTTTAGATAAGGGAGAATCAAAATTCCACTAGGATTTTCAAGCTTGAATCTTATCTCATCCTTATCCAAAATAACCAAAAATCTCCTAGGATATTCACTCCAAAATTTCGGCCACTTTCTGGTAGGAGAGAATCCAAATTCAACTGGGATTGAAACTTGAATTTTTCCTTGAACCTTATTTACAAAAAATCTGAAAATCATTGAGGATAATCCTCGAGATTTTCGTCCAACTTTAGTTAGGATTTGGATTCAAAATTTAAATAGGATTCTAACAAGACTATCCTCTCCATAAAACAGTTGTGTTTCAAATTCTTGTTCTCATGGATAATTTTCTACAACTCCAATCCACTCTCAAATAAAATCATGGCAACTTTATTTGGAGTTTGAATAATTGTGTACTCTATTATCCAAAACAAAATCTGAATCCAACTGGAGAGAATCTTGTCTACCATCCAAATCCTATGTCATCACCATCCATGCATAATAAACTAGCCAATAGCATACACAAATCAATTTGCCAAACGTTAAGGAATTATGTGGAGCTAGTAGAGGGACTAATTGGACATATATAATCGGGCTCCTGCAAATCCATATGATAATCATTCTTTACTGAACAACTCAGTCATATGATCACTAATTTCAGAGTCATACCACTATAAACCTGAAACTGAACTCCCAATTATATACCGTATTATGTAAGCCTATGACAAGCTATCGTCCAATGACCTTGTCATGTATGCAGAACCCTCATATGATATCCATGATCAGCCTTAGGCTAAAGTCCGTTTAATCCTACTGATCAGGCTATCTTAAAGTTCTATTATACTACCGAATTAAAAAAATGATTATTCACCATATGTGAATAAGAAGTTATCCACCCAGCAGATGACCCAAGGCCTTGTCCATTTTCACATTCAGTGTAATGCCTTTAAGAGGATACCCTGAACTCCTCATTAGAGTTATGATTCCGATATCTGTAAACGAACCCTTCATCGTATACAAGTCATGCACCCAACGAACCGGTCTATAAGCTTACTACCTCTGAGATGCTATAGCCATTGGAACATCAAAGTACACAAGTCATATACATGAAGCTGTCTTTTTACTCAGTATTAAGGTTACTGCATAATGAATGTCAAAAGCAGATCGATCCACTCAAAGCAGACTTCGTAGATCAATCACGCTTTAGTCCCGGTCTAATATGTCACCACCAAGCAACATATCTATGTCTCTACTTGGGAGTCCAGCTCCAGACAGTCAAGACAAACCGTCCCCTCCAAGGCATTAGACAACATAATAGTCTTAACATGAGTTAGATGCTCGGTCTAACCCTATAGACTACAGACCATAGTTTAGACCGCTAACTTTAGAACATTGCCTTCTCGCGTACAAAATCCATTGCGTGCAACGTTCTAACAGTTTAACACAAGCAGTCAGGGAGCCATATTTGCTTACATTTACCTTAACATGTAAATAAAATGAGGACAGATAGCAATGTAATGAATAACCTCTATATATAATTTTATTATCCAGTTCAAAATAAATACATCAAAATGTCTCTAATGCTTAGGGCATTTCCTAACAATCTCCCACTTGACCTAAGCCAGCAGATGTGCCATGTTACGCATCCCCATCGCCTCTACGTGCCTCTCAAAGCTTCTAGCCACCAAAGTCTTAGTAAAGGGATCGGTAATGTTGTCCTCGGACGTGATCTTACATACTTCTACATGTCCTGTCTCCACCTGCCCTTTAATAATATGATATCTCTGATATATGTGCTTGGTCCTCTTGTGGTGCCGAGATTCCCTTGTGTTGGCAATAGCCCTAGTGTTATCACAGTAAAGTGTGATAGGCTTGTCAACACCTGGAATGACCTCAAGGTCTCTAAAGAACCTGCGGAGCCAAACCGCTTCTTTAGATGCCTCAGCCGCAGCCACATACTCAGCCTCCATAGTAGAGTCAGCTGTATGGCCCTGCTTCACGCTCCTCTACACAATGGCGCCTCCTCCGAGTAAAAACACTGATCCAGATGTCGATTTCCTTGAATCCTTACAAGTCTGGAAGTCTGAGTCCGTGTATCCTACGGGTGTTAGGTCCCCTCCAGAATACACCAACATATAATCCCTCGTTCTCTTAAGATACTTGAGTATATGCTTTACTGCTTGCCAGTGCTTGGTTCCAGGATTTGCTTGATATCGACTCACCATACCTACTACAAAACATATATCCGGGCGAGTGCAAAGCATAGCGTACATAAGGCTACCCACAGCGGATGCATAAGGGACCTTACTCATACGCTCTCTTTCTTCTGATGTCTTGGGACAGTTATCCAATGAAAGAGTTAGACCGGCAATAGAAGGTTGTGAACCTTTCTTTGCCTCTTGCATTACATATTTGTCAATTATTTTATCTATGTATGAAGCTTGGGATAATGCTATCATTTTGTTCTTTCGATCTCTGAAGAGACGAATGCCTAGAACATAATTAGCTTCTCCCAAGTCCTTCATGCCAAGCTGTTGGTGTAACCAAAGCTTGATCGATGATAAGTTCCCTACATCATTCCCAAATGAGTAGTATATCATCGACATAGAGTATCGAAAAGACCACTTTTCCATCCTTAATACGTTTATAAATACAAGGTTCATCAACGTTCTGCTCAAAACCAAATGTCTTAATCACTTGATCAAACCTCTGGTTCCATGAGCGGGATGCTTACTTTAACCCATAAATGGATCTAAGCAGCTTGCAGACTTTCCTTTCTTGGCCTTTCACTACAAACCCTTCGGGCTGTATCATATAGATACATTCTTCAAGATGGCCATTCAAGAATGCCATCTTGACATCCATTTGCCAGATCTCGTAATCGAGAGCCGTAGGAACGGACAAAAGAATACGGATAGACTTCAGCATAGCAACAGGCGAAAAGGTTTCATCGTAATCGATTCACGCCTTTTGTGTGTACCCCTTGCAACCAGTCTAGCTTTGAAGTTTCAACTCTCCCTTTCGCATCCTTCTTTCTTTTGTAGACCCATTTGCATCCAATGGGTTTTATCCCATCCGGCAAATCTACAAGTTCCCAAACAGAGTTGGATTTCATAGAATCCATCTTATTGTTCATAGCTTGTTTCCAAGATTTAGAATCAACATCACTTATAGCTTCATCATAGGTGACCAGATCATCCTCATGCTCATGAGCCTCAGCCTGGTATACCTCAGCATCATACATGAAGAAATTTGGTTTCTTTGAAACCCTTCTACTACGATCAGGCACCCCAAATTGTTGATCGTCTGTAGGTCTTTCATCGGAACACGGACTTGCATCCAAGACCGAAATTTGTGGAGCAGTTCTTTCACCCGATAACTCCTCTAGCACCACTTTGCTTCGAGGCTTAAAGTCATTCATCTGACTTTCCTCCAAGAATGTCACATGGGTTGAAACAATGACCTTTTGTTCCTTCAGGTTATAGAATAGACCTCCTTTAGTTCCTTTTGGACACCGTACAAACATACACAATTCTGATCTTGGTTCCAACTTCTTTGCATCCCCATCCAGTACATGTGCCGGGCAGCCCCATATTCTCATATGTCCAAAGGAGGGCTTCCTACCACGCCACAATTCATACGGAGTTCTGGGAATTGATTTGCTTGGAACCTGGTTCAGAATATAGCATGCCGTTTGTAAAGCATATCCCCAAAATGATAATGGCAGTGTTGAATAACTCACCATGGACCATACCATATCCAACAAGGTCCTGTTTCTCCTTTCGGTTACACCATTCTGTTGTAGAGTACCAGGTGTAGTCAATTCAGATAATATCCCGTTCTCTACAAGATGTCCCAGAAATTCATCGGAGAAATATTCGCCACCTCGATCAGATTGAAGTGTCTTTATGGATTTATCCAATTACTTTTCCACTTCTGCATGATACTCTTTGAACTTGTCAAAGGTTTCGCTCGTGCGATGCATCAGATACACATATCCATACCTCGAGTAATCATCTATAAAAGAGACATAATACTCGAACCCCCCTCGTGCTAGGACGTTAATAGGACCACATACGTCAGTGTGCACAATTTCTAAGAGCTCCTGAGCCCTCGTTACCTTAGCTCTAAAAGACCTCTTAGTCATTTTACCCTCTAGACAAGACTCACATTGGGGAAGACGTACCTCCTCCTGAGATTCCAGAGGACCGTCTTTCATTAATCTTTGAATCCTATCCTGATTAATATGACCAAGTCTTAAATGCCAAAGATACGCCTTGTTAGAGTGAGAAACTTTCAACCTTTTAGAGTTATCTATTAATTCAGTGTCAAGTAGTGAGTACATCTTTGGTTTGATCAAATATAGGTTTTCCATCCATCCATCCAGAACAGATAAAAGACTTATTTCTACGAATATCAACTCTTTTACTAAAAGAAACTGAATAAGAATCCTTTATTAAACAAGCTACCGATATAAGGTTCCTCCTAAAATTAGGAACATAAAAACAGTCTTTCAATAAAATAAACCTAAATTGATCAAAATAAAGGTAAATATCTCCCACTGCCTCAGCCACCACCAAGTTGCCGTCTCCAGTTCGCAACGAGAGGCTCCTATCATGTAGACTTCTCGTTTCCACGAACCCCTGCATAGAAACACAAACATGATTAGTGGCGCCCGAATCAATGACCCAAGTGTCTTTTGATTCTTCCACCAAACACGCTTCCAAGTAATGAAGTTCCTTGCCTTCTTTGCCCTTGGCGGCTAGGAATTCCCGGCAAGCCTTCTTAAAGTGACCTACCTTCCCACAACGAAAGCATTTGGAATTTTTAGGGTCCCTGGGCTTCTTATTCTTCTTCTTCTTTTTCCCATCCGAGACAGGAGGATTAGAAGAACTTGAAGCCCCTTGCTTCTGATTGGGCCTCTTCCTCTTCCATGCGGGTTTGCAAGATTCTACCAAATTGGCCTCTCATTTGGGTTGGACCGCATCCCCATCCCTGATCATCCGCTCATAAGCTTGGAGTTGCTTTATGAGCTCGGTTAGTCTTAACTCCCTTGTCGCCAGATTGTATGCGGCCTTAAACCCCACAAAATCTTTAGACAGAGTTTTAAACACCATCTCGATCTGGGTGTTGTAGTCCAACTCAGCACCATTCTCGACAGCCTCAGTGAAGAATCCCATTAGAGTGATCATATGGTCCTTTACCAGAGTACCCACCTTTTGCTTAGAGTTCATAACGCTGGTGATGGTGACTATCGAGCCAATTTTTCTTGGCCTCCGAACATGTCCTCCAGATTTTCCATGATCTCCCCAACAACTTGATAAGTCTCATGCTGCTTTTGTAAAGCACTCATCATGCTAGCAAGTATGTAGCATCGAGCTATATCATTGGATTCTCTCCAACGAGTATAGGCAACCGGGACCTCCTCAAGCAGTGTGTCAGGTTTTGATAGAATAACCAAGCCATGGTTCCATCCTAGAACAAAGAAAATAAAGATTACAAAATTCCATCCAAAGCATTCTTTGGGTCTTGAATTTTGTTCCGTCTTCTTGTATCCATCTTCATGTAGCCTCTCCATTTATTTCTCATCCCAAGAATCATTTCAAATTTAATTCTCCAAAAATTTAAATTTCAAATTCAAATTCCGAATTTGAATTTTAAATTCAAATTTTAAACAATTTTAAACATCATGTGTAATAATATGCAATTTCAAAAATTTCAAATTTTCAATTACATATTTTTAAACATGATTTAAAATTAAATCTCAAATTTAAAAATCAAAATTTTCTGATTTTTGAATCGTCGCACCGTCGCCCCCGGAGGCGGCATCCGTCGCGGGTAACCCCCAACCCCGGAGGGGCTGGCAGCCTACGGCAACCCCCATGTGCAGCCTTGCCGGGCTGCAGGCCAAGCCTGCAGTGCCAGGCTACTCACCCAGGCTGCGGCCAGCCTTGGGGAGGCCACGACCACCCTCGGCTGCAGGCCAAACCTACGGCCGTGGGTGGTTATGGCCTGCACAGGGGCTGCAGCCCCACTAAGGCCCGACGGCGTATCCCGAGGGGTCGTGTCTCGATTTTCATGTCATATTCCAATTTACTTATTAGGATCTCCAAAATTAATTTTGAATCACAATTAAATTGAAATTTTCCACACAATCAAATTTTCAATCTTTAAATTAAATTTAACTTTTGGGAAAAAATAAATTACGGTCTTCAATCTTCAATCTCCTCCAAGAATAATTACATAAAAATTCCTAAACCATTTCCGATGTACAAAAAGTCTAACCATAATAATTCTAAGAGAAAAAAATTAAAATCCATGGGAAAATTACAGTGTTAATAAACTGCTCCCATGATTACATAAAAATTCCTAAATTCAATTTTTCTAAATTCTAAGGAACCATAACCGGCATAAACAAGCATGCTTATAATAATTCAAAAAATTAAAATAACCACATACTTTATACATAATACATGATAACAACATAAAGGAATCCTAGAACGCCACTCTCTAAATATCAAATCCATACATAAATAAAAAGACTAAGTAATTGTCTAATTTATGTACATGGCATAGTCATTAGATGGCTCTGATACCAATTGTAGGATAATAAATCGGTTAAAACATATAAGAGTGGCGCAGCGGAACAATAAAAAATTTTTCAGATCGTTAAATATCTGATGATGCCATATACAATAAACCAACAACAATTAAAACTCATACCTCAAGGACGCCAATCTTGCAGGAGGAGAATGACCGGAGGGCTTCAACCAACTAGCCTTCTCTACTATTCTCCAATTCCTGAATTGCTGAGTGTATGGGCACTCTGAACCTCGATCGGTATGCTAGCACTGCTAGTCTTCTTCCGACCACCCAGATCTCTAAAGAACTTATTGTCATGGTGGGCTGTGCAACAATAAGCCTGCTCACCTGAGAGTCTGTGGTCTGAGAGAACTGGAGTGGCAGGACCTCTATTTATAGACCTGCATGAGGTGATTCTCTGAATTTGAATTAGATTAGGAGAAGATATTATCCCTTATCCACAAGCACAAAATCTGAATTTTCCAAGGGAAAATCCCAACAATAAAATTCAGCCACTTTAGGATAAATCCAATCCAAATCTAAATAAGATTTTAACTAGAATTTTATCTTCCTTTTTCAACCAAAAAATCTGAAAATTCTAAGGAGAAAATCTCCACAAAAATTCGGCCACTTTTAAATAAGGGAGAATCAAAATTCCATTAGGATTTTCAAGCTTGAATCTTATCTCATCCTTATCCAAAATAACCGAAAATCTCCTAGGATATTCACTCCAAAATTTCGACCACTTTCTGGGAGGAGAGAATCCAAATTCAACTGGGATTGAAACTTGAATTTTTCATTGAACCTTATCCACAAAAAATCTGAAAATCATTGAGGATAATCCTCAAAATTTTCATCCAACTTTAGTTAGGATTTGGATTCAAAATTCAAGTAGGATTCTAACAAGATTATCCTCTCCATATCCAACTCAAATTCGAATTTCATTCCTTGTGGATTTTCCACAACAAATTCGAATCCCACTTGGACTGTGATTCAAAATTTGAATTTCAAATTTCAAATTCGAATTTCAAATTCAAATTTCAAATTTCAAATTCAAATTTCAAATTTCAAATTTCAAAATTCAAATTTCAAAATCCACAAAACAGTTGTGTTTCAAATTCTTGTTCTCATGGATAATTTTCTACAACTCCAATCCACTCTCAAATAAAATCATGGCAACTTTATTTGGAGTTTGAATAATTGTGTACTCTATTATCCAAAACAAAATCTGAATCCAACCGAAGAGAATCTTGTCTACCATCCTAATCCTATGTCATCACCATCCATGCATAATAAACTAGCCAATAGCATACACAAATCAATTTGTCAAACGTTAAGGAATTATGTGGAGCTAGTAGAGGGACTAATTGGACATATATATTCGGGCTCCCGTAAATCCATATGATCATTATTCTTTACCGAACAACTCAGTCATATGATCACTAATTTCAGAGTCACACCACTATAAACCTGAAACTGAACTCCCAATTATATACCGTATTATGTAAGCCTGTGACAAGCTATCGTCCAATGACCTTGTCATATATGCAGAACGCTCATATGATATCCATGATCAGCCTTAGGCTAAAGTCCGTTTAATCCTACTGATCAGGCTATCTTAAAGTTCTATTATACTACCGAATTAAGAAAATGATTATTCACCATATGTGAATAAGAAGTCATCTACCCAGCAGACGACCCAAGGCCTTGTCCATTTTCACATTCAGTATAATTCCTTTAAGAGGATACCCTTAACTCCTCATTAGAGCTATGATTCCAATATCTGTAAATGAACCCTTCATTGTATACAAGTTATGCATCCAGCGAACCGGTCTATAAGCTTACTACCTCTGAGACGCTTTAGCCATTGGAACATCAAAGTACACAAGTCATATACATGAAGCTATCCTTTTACTGAGGATTAAGGTTACTGCATAATGAACGTTAAAAGCATATCGATCCACTCAAAGCGGACTTCGTAGATCAATCACGCTTTTGTCCCGGTCTAATATATCACCACCAAGCAACATATCTATGTCTCTACTTGGGAGTCCAGCTCCAGACAGTCAAGACAAACCGTCCCCTCCAAGGCATTAGATAACATAATAGTCTTAACATGAGTTAGATGCTTGGTCTAACCCCATAGACTACAGACTATAGTTTAGACCGCTAACTTTAGAACATTGTCTTTTCGTATAAAAAAGTCCATTGCATACAACATTCTAACAGTTTAACACAAGCAGTTAGGGAGCCATATTTGCTTATATTTACCTTAACATGTAAATAAAATGAGGACAGATAGGAATGTAATGAATAACCTTTATATATAATTTTATTATCCAGTTCAAAATAAATACATCAAAATGTCTTTAATGCTTAGGGCATTTCTTAACACTTGGGATGTTGTTATTGTGGTTAAAATGTTTCCTGTGTATTCTACCAATTTATGGGTCAGTTTTTGGCATAACGGCCTTCTTTTCCAACGTTGGTAACATGTACTGATATCAATTCAGTATTATGGCCAGTGCCTCTTCTCACTTGTAGCGCAATTGGATACATCTGATCCTATATTATTGGTCAGCTTCCTTTACTGCCTTCTATTATCTCAGGTTAGGTTTTCATTTTTCTGGAAAATTTGCCTTTTCCTTTATTCTATGACTATAGGCCTGGAGCGTTAAACTGTCCTGACCTAACATTCTAATTAGGTTTACTGCTTTGGCCAATTTAGGTTCCAACTTGGGAAAAATTTAGTCAAAGTCCTTTCCCTCTTCCAGGTTTCTCAGGCTTTTTCTCTTTTTTCTTTCTATCTAGCCCGTTGGTATTTAACCTGCCGAGTGCGACTGACGCAGTCTGTCACTGAAGGTGGTGGTATTAGACCACTATCCACCAAAACAAAAATCTCTGGTCGTAACATTCCAATCATTCTCTATATCTTTTCCCTCTAAATAATTACCACGTAAGGGCATCATTTGGACAATTAATGAATTTTCGATGCTCTTCACTCACTGATATATTTCCTTGCTTTAATGCGGTAAACCCATTTTCGTTACGGTTTCCGTGATGCAGGATCATAATATATCTAATGAAATTCAACCAGAAATTCATTTCAATTCACAGTAATCTCATCTCTTCTCATTCTGACTATGTTCTATCAGAACTTAGCATCCTTCATCAGAACAAAAGACGTACGCAGAACCTTCTCCTTGCTCTATCAAGTTTATGGAGTCTCAAATCATCTATATAGAGGAAAATCATTCTTCTGCTTTCAAAAGATCTGTAGAGCTCTCAAATTCTCAAGGCTTTATTCCACGGAATCGCTCATATAATAGCTCTTAATTTACTATTAACCGTAGTTCCTATATCCTTTCAGGAACAGCGATAATGTACTACCTATTCAACTGTAAGGGCCAGTAGTGGCTGAACCTCCTCAGCACCCTACCTAGGTTCTATCTCATCTAAACGCCGTCTTAATTTAGCGTTTTCTTGCATCTAGACCTCTAAAAGGCCTTATAATTTCTCCACACTTTTTGACAGGGTGAGACATTAACTCATACTTTCTTGAACATATGTATTCACTATATTTTCTATTTCCCTATAATCATTTAAAAATCAATCATTAGATTTTCAATAGATATATATATTTCACAAAATTTTTAAGATTTCCCGAAATTCAAAGAAATCCTAATGCCATATCATTGTAAGGCGTTATTATAACTCGTTTCATGACGTTCACATACATATCAGTATTAAGGCCTTGTATATACAACATCCTCTTTTACATCGAGTATACATATATACACATATGTACCCCTCTACATTTTAGTCATTCTCTCGATCCGGTTTCAAAGGAAAATTCCTTCGGACCTTCTTTCTCTTCATCCGGACCATTTCTAGCGTAATAAATGCACATGGCCCATTTATCGTATATTATGCCTTTTCATATAGGACAAAACAACAAAACTCATTATATTATATCAACACATTTTGACAGTTCATAACAATTCATCACACACATGTCACTACATACACATGTCATTACATAACATTTCAATATAACATAAAAGGATATATATATAGCCTAATACATCTAATTTTCCTGGTCTACAGGAAACTTTTATGGGTCCTCTTCTTCGTTGGCTAGATTGTTCACCTATAGATATTCTTGGATCTACGGTCGTTTCGGCTTAAGTTCTGTTGTGAATTCCACGTAAATTGGAGGGGATTCATCAGTTCCTCGAAGAGCACAACATACGTTAGAACTATGTCACCGGACATCGACTGCAGTTTCTCAGTTCGATGAACTAATTCTCGTATGTTCACAACTCTAAGGAACTCAGGTGATGTTAGAAGTGACACCCTGTTTGCCCTTGAGGAATTGGGACTAATGTTAGACTCTTTCCGAGAGAAGATTTACTCAATCGTGGCATGGTAAAACTTGGTCCAGTTAAGTGCTACTCCTGGTCACAAGAATCCCAATACACACGAGAGTATCTCCCTAAAAAGCATGGTTAACAACCAACAAGACCTATCATCCCGATTAATGGTGCACAGTCAGAAAATCATTTCAATAACATGGCACCAATCTTGCCTTCTCGTGGAATTTTTGAAGGACTGTTCGCCACTCAAAACTCTCTAGGTAGCTGATATTGGAGTTCTATATAACTTGATGGCAATCTTCATTTCTTCTCTAAGCAGTCTTCTTTGCTCATTCTCTAGTGTTGTACGATCATAATCATGGTAATTCTCTATCTCGAACTCTGAATAGCCGTATTGTGGTAGTCCACTAGCACTATACAATCGTGAGTCCACATTCATTGATCTCGGCATCTCATTTCATCTAAGTTGTTTATTTTCCTATAAATAAACAACTACTAATTCAAAACTAGGCTAACTTACTAGGATAGACGAGCAGGTTGCGTCTCTTGCCAAGAGGGATATGGTCAAGCTCACTCTGATACCACCTATGGCGTCCCCGACCTTGGTCCACCGAAACTATTACAACCAAGCTCCTTAGCCAATTGAAATAGCTCGTGAACTTCGTCGGGTCGCCTAAATTCTTTTCTTTATTCAAATCTCCTTTGTGAAATTTGGAATCATTTTTTTTTCTTAAATATTTTTTTTTCTTGATTGTAACATAACATAATTAAACTGAACTATGTTTGTCACTTTTAAAAGTACAAACATACTTTATACATAAATACCTAAGTCAAATATTTTTACAATACATGTCTCTTCTTTCAACGCTCAACGGAAAACTTGTGGGAAGACCATACCCACAATGGATTCCCTATCCCTATTGGCACACGCAACTCCCGCCGTCATCCATAGCCAATATTCTGACTTCTAGGTTCCATACGTGCAACATGAACAAATTGGTGAGCTAACAGGCTTAGTAAGTTCAAACATACTTAGTAAGAATCATACAGATTCAAAAACATTGAAAACTCAATTTCCTATGAATAAAACTATTCATCATAAATAGTACTATTCACCATGAATAATAACTTTGACCTTGGACCGATGAATGGTAACGTTACCCTAACTGGTTACTATTCACTTTACCCTAACGGGTACTATTCACATTACTATAACTGGATACTATTCACATCAACCTAACCGATTACTATTCACAAACCCTTACCGAAATCACTATACTTAGCGTACTTCGGTTATGCTCGGTTATGATTTTTATCATTTTATTGATTGTTCATTCTCTATTTGATTTCTAGTTTAGAGCTCTGTTTATGGTAGTACCGATGATTATTAGCGCGCTGGCTGGGAGGGTCTAAGGAGCGACCTTAGAACATAAGCCTCCACAGCCCTGATATCCTCGTAGGATCTGAGAAAGACCTCCACCACTATGTTGGAGGGGCGGTATGCCTTAATGGTTTCATTACCATCTTTCAATTTATAGTCTTGACCAAGTGATATCAATCATCACCTCAAGGTCACTATCTGTTAGGAAATGCCCTAAGCATTAGAGACATTTTGATGTATTCATTTTGAACTGGATAATAAAATTATACATAGAGGTTATTCATTACATTGCTATCTGTCCTCGTCTTATTTACATGTTAAAGTAAATGTAAGCAAATATGGCTCACTGACTGCTTGTGTTAAAACTGTTAGAACGTTGCATGCAATGGACTTTTGTATACGAGAAGACAATGTTCTAAAGTTAGCGGTCTAAACTATGGTCTGTACTCTATGGGGTTAGACCGAGCATCTAACTCATGTTAAGACTATTATGTTGTCTAAAGCCTTGGAAGGGACGGTCTGTCTTGACTGTCTGGAGCTGGACTCCCAAGTAAAGACATAGATATGTTGCTTGGTGGTGACATATTAGACCGGGACTAAATCGTGATTGATCTACGTAGTCCGCTATGAGTGGATCAATCTGCTTTTGACGTTCATTGTGCAATAACCTTAATCCTGAGTAAATGAACTACTTCATGTATATAACTTGTGTACTTTGATGTTCCAATGGCTAAAGCGTCTCAGAGGTAGTAAGCTTGTAGACCGGTTCGTTGGGTGCATGACTTGTATACAATGAAGGGTTTGTTTGCAGATATCGGAATCACAGCTCTGAGGAGTTAAAGGTATCCTCTTAAAGGCATTATACTGAATGTGAAAATGGACAAGGCCTTGGGTCGTCTGCTGGGCGGATGACTTCTTATTCACATACGGTGAATAATCGTTTTCTTAACTCGGTAGTATAATGGAACTTTAAGATAGCCTGATCAGTAGGATTAAACGGACTTTGACCTAAGGCTGATCATGGATATCATATGAGGGTTTTGCATATATGACAAGGTCATTGGATAGTAGCTCGTCACAAGCTTACGTAATACGGTATATAAATAGGAGTTCAGTTTCAGGTTTATAGTGGTGTGACTCTGAAACTAGTGATCATATGATTGAATTGTTCGGTAAAGAATGATGATCATATGGAATCACGGGAGCCCGATTATATATGTCCAATCAGTCCCTCTACTAGCTCCACATAATTCCTTAATGTTTGGAAAATTGATTTGTGTATGCTATTGGCTAGTTTATTATGCATGGATGGTGATGACACAGGATTAGGATGGTAGATAAGATTCTCTCCGGTTGGATTCAGATTTTGTTTTGGATAATAGAGTACACAATTATTCGAACTCCAAATAAAGTTGCCATGATTTTATTTGAGATTGGATTGGAGTTGTAGAAAATTATCCATGAGAACAAGAATTTGAAACACAACCGTTTTGTGGAATTTGAAATTTGAATTTTGAAATTTGAAATTTGAAATTTGAAATTTGAATTTGAATTTGAAATTTGAATTTGAAATTTGAATTTGAAATTTAAATTTGAAATTTGAAATTTGAAATTTGAATTTGAAATTTGAAATTCAAATTTTGAATCATAGTTCAAGTAGGATTCGAATTTGTTGTGGAAAATCCACAAGGTTTGAAATTCGAATTTGAGTTGGATTTGGAGAGGATAATCTTGTTAGAATCCTACTTGAATTTTGAATCTAAATCCCAACAAAAGTGGACGAAATTTTTGAGGATAATCCTCAATGGAATTTCGGTTTTTGTGGATAAGGTTCAAGGGAAAATTCAAGCTTCAATCCTAGTTGAATTTGGATTCTCTCCTTCCCTGAAAAGTGGCCGAAATTAGGGAGAAAATCTCCTAGGAAATTCGGTTATTTTTGGATAAGGTTGAGATAAGATTCAAGCTTGAAAATCCTAGTGGAATTTTGATTCTCCCTTATCCTAAAAGTGGCCGAATTATTGGAGGAAAAATCTCCTTGGAAATTTCAGATTTTTTGGTTGAAAAAGGGAGATAAAATTCTAGTTAAAATCTTGTTTAGATTTGGATTGGATTTATCCTAAGAAAATCGAATTTTTTGTTGAGATTCTCCCTTGGAAAAATTCAGATTTTATGGATATGGATAAGGGAAAATATATTTTCCTAATCCAATTCAAATTCAGAGAATCACCTCATGCAGGTCTATAAATAGAGGCCCTGCCACTCCAGTTCTCTCAGACCACAGACTCTCAGGTGAGCAGGCTTATTGTTGCACAGCTCATCATGACAATAAAGTTCTTTAGAGATCTGGGTGGTCGGAAGAAGACTAGCAGTGCTAGCATACCGATCGAGGTTCAGAGTGCCCACACACTCAGCCATTCGGAAATTGGAGAATAGTAGAGAAGGCTAGTTGGTTGAAGCCTTCGGTCATTCTCCTCCTGCAAGATTGGCGTCCTTGAGGTATGAGTTTTAATCGTTGTTGGTTTATTGTATATGGCATCATGAGATATTTAACGATCTAAAAAATTTTTATTATTCCGCTGCACCACTCTGATACGTTTTTACCGATTTATTTTCCTACAATTGGTATCAGAGCCATCTCATGACTATGCCATGTACATAAATTAGACAATTACTTAGTCTTTTTATTTATGTATGGATTTGATATTTAGAGAGTGGCATTCTAGGGTTCCTTTATGTTGTTATCATGGATTATGTATAAAGTATGTGGTTTTTTTTTTTTGAATTATTATAAGCATGCTTGTTTATGCCAGTTATGGTTCCTTAGAATTTAGAAAAATTGTATCTAGGAATTTTTATGTAACCATGGGAGCAGTTTATTAACACTGTAATTTTCCCATAGATTTTAATTTTTGTCTCTTAGAATTTTTATGGTTAGAATTTTTTGTACACCGGAAACGGTTTAGGAAATTTTATGTAATTATTCTTGGAGGAGATTGAAGATTGAAGACCGTAATTTATTTTTCCCAAAAGTTAAATTTGATTTAAAGATTGAAATTTTCATTGTGTGGAAAATTTCAATTTAATTGGGATTCAAATTAATTTTTTGGAGATCCTAATAGGTAAATTGGAATATGGCAAGAAAATCGAGACACGACCCCTCGGGATAGGCCAACGGGCCTTGGTGGGGCTGCAGCCCCTGGCCTCGGGTAGGATGGGGCTGCGGCAGCCCCTGTGCAGGCCCACACCACCCACGGCCGCAGGCTTGGCCTGCAGCCAGGGGTGGGCGTGGCCTGCCCTAGGCTGGCCGCAGCCTGGGCATGCAGCCTCTGGCTGCAGGCGCTGCCTGCAGCCTGCCGGCTGCTGCCCCCAGCCTGGGCGTGCAGCCCGGCACTGCAGGCTTGGCCTGTAGCCCGGCAGGGCTGCACATGGGGGCGGCCGTGGGCTGCCAGCCCCTTCGGGGTTGGTGGCTGCCCACGGCGGCCGCCGCCTTCGGGGGCGACGGCATGATGGTCCAAAATTCGAAAATTTTGATTTTTAAATTTGAGATTTAATTTTAAATCATGTTTAAAAATATGTAATTGAAAATTTGAAATTTTTGAAATTACATATTATTACACATGATGTTTAAAATTGTTCAAAATTTAAATTTGAAATTTAAATTTGAAATTCGAATTTGGAATTTGAATTTGAAATTTAAATTTTTGGAGATTTAAATTTTAAATGATTCTTGGAATGAGAAATAAATGGAGAGGCTACATAAAGATGGATACAAGAAGACGGAACAGAATTCAAGACCCAAAGAATGTTTTGGATGGAATTTTGTAATCTTTATTTTCTTTGTTCTAGGATGGAACCATAGCTTGGTTATTCTGTCAATTATTTTTTCTGTGATATGTCATGGATGTATAAATATGTATTGATGGATGTTTTGTATGCATATTTGATAACATGTCATATAGGATAGGTGAGTGCCGCTCATACTATATTGATCATACATAATTTGTCAAAACTTGCATGTTTTTCAAAATATTGAGTGGGAGAGGGTTTCAAACAAAACCCACGGCCTCCATTGTTGATCCATATGTGAAAGCATAGTAATGCCTCGTGTCAATTCTGCCCTGACCACACCCCTCGGTAGGTGTTTACCGCCGCCGGTATACTAGATTGGATCTCCTATGTGGAAAACATGTTCGGGTGTGATCCTATTCATGACCACCCCTCGGTGGCTTGGTAGGACGTGGATCGGGCTACGTAAACAATGGTTATACACTCAAGACTCGTTTAGTTATTAACCTTCCCTAGAAGCTCTGTTAACTAAACTGGTGGCCAAATAAGCAGTTATTAATATATGTCTTAACCTTGGAAGATTTAAGGCAACATAAATTAATTGGACGGGGTCCATGTTCCGGCTATTTGTTCTCATGACCACCCCTCGGTGGCTTAGGGCAATAGGTGCTGAGAATTACCGTTGCAATGCTACATGTTTTTCAAGTTTCATGTAGGAACATACTTGTATGTTTTATTTGCTAAATTATCTGTATATTTGCTTGGGCTTTGTAATGATGTCTAGTATAATTTTATTTCAGTTCAAAATGTCACCGACACCCCTCATTTCAATACTTACTGAAAATAAGTTGAATGGTGACAATTATAAAGATTGGAAAAGAAATCTATTAATAGTTCTCAGCTGCGAGAGACACAAGTTCGTGCTGGACGAACCATGCCCACCTGGGCCCAAACCTGACACAACACTTGAGGAGGTCCCGGTTGCCTATAATCGTTGGAGAGAATCCAATGAGATAGCTCGATGCTACATCCTTGCTAGCATGACGAGTGCTTTACAAAAGCAGCATGAGACTTATCAAGTTGCTGGGGAGATCATGGAAAATCTGGAGGACATGTTCGGAGGCCAAGAAAAATTGGCTCGACAGTCCGCTATCACCAGCATTATGAACTCTAAGCAAAAGGCGGGTGCTCCGGTGAAGGACCATATGATCACTCTAATGGGATTCTTCGTTGAGGCTGCCGAGAATGGTGCTGAGTTGGACTACAACACCCAGATCGAGATGGTGTTCAAGACTCTGTCTAAAGATTTTGTGGGGTTTAAGGCCGCATACAATCTGGCGACAAAGGAGTTCAGACTAACCGAGCTCATGAAGCAACTACAGGCTTATGAGCGGATGATCAGGGATGAGGATGTGGTCCGACCTAAAGGAGAGGTCAATTTAGCGGAATCTTCCAATCCCTCACGGAAGAGGAAGAGGCCAAATAAGAAGCAAGTGGCTTCTAGTTCTTCTAATCCTCCTGTCTTGGACGGGAAGAAGAAGAAGAAGAAGAACAAGAAGCCGAAGGACCCTAAAAAGTCCAAATGCTTCCATTGTGGGAAGGTAGGTCACTTCAAGAAGGCTTGCCAGGAATTCCTAGCCGCCAAGGGCAAGGAAGGTAAGGAACTTCATTACCTGGAAGCGTGTTTGGTGGAAGAATCGAAAGACACTTGGGTCATTGATTCGGGCGCCACTAATCATGTTTGTGTTTCTATGCAGGGGTTTGTGGAAACGAGAAGTCTACATGATAGGAGCCTCTCGTTACGGACCGGAGATGGTAGCTTTGTGGTGGCTGAGGCAGTGGGAGATGTTCATCTTTATTTTGATCAATTTAGGTTTATTTTATTGGAAGACTGTTTTTATGTTCCTAATTTTAGGAGGAACCTTATATCGTAGCTTGTTTAATAAAGGATTCTTATTCAGTTTCTTTTAGTAAAAGAGTTGATATTCGTAGAAATAAGTCTTTTATCTGTTCTGGATGGATGGATGGAAACCTATATTTGATCAAACCAAAGATGTACTCACTGCTTGACACTGAATTAATTGATAACTCTAAAAGGTTGAAAGTTTCTCACTCTAACAAGGCGTATCTTTGGCGTTTAAGACTTGGTCATATTAATCAGGATAGGATTCAAAGATTGATGAAAGACGGTCCTCTGGAATCTCTGGAGGAGGTATGACTTCCCCAATGTGAGTCTTGTCTAGAGGGTAAAATGACTAAGAGGTCTTTTGGAGCTAAGGGTACAAGGGCTCAGGAGCTCTTAGAAATTGTGCACACTGACGTATGTGGCCCCATGAACGTCACAGCACGAGGAGGGTTCGAGTATTATGTCTCTTTTATAGATGATTACTTGAGGTATGAATATATGTATTTGATGCACCGCAAGAGCGAAATCTTTGACAAGTTCAAAGAGTATCGTGCGGAAGTGGAAAAGCAATTAGATAAATCCATAAAGACACTTCGATCTGATCGAGGTGGCGAATACCTCTCTGATGATTTTCTAGGACATCTTGTAGAGAACGGGATATTATCCCAATTGACTGCACCTGGTACTCCACAACAGAATAGTGTTGCCGAAAGGAGAAACAGGACCTTGTTGGATATGGTACGATCCATGATGAGTTACTTAACGCTGCCATTAACATTTTGGGGATATGCTTTCCAAACGGCGTGCTATATTCTGAACCAAGTTCCGAGCAAATCAATTCCTAGAACTCTGTATGAATTGTGGTATGGCAGGAAGCCCTCCCTTGGACATATGAGAATATGGGGCTGCCCGGCACATGTACTGGATGGGGATGTGAAGAAGTTGGAACCAAGATCAGAATTGTGCATGTTTGTAGGGTATCCAAAAGGAACTAAAGGAGGTCTGTTCTATAACCCGAAGGAACAAAAAGTCATTGTCTCAACCCATGCGACATTCTTAGAGGAAAGTCACATGAATGACTTTAAGCCTCGAAGCAAAGTGGTGCTAGACGAGTTATCGGGTGAAAGAACTGCTCAAAAGATTTCGGTCTTGGACGCAAGTCCGAGTTCCAGTGAAAGACCTGTAGACGATCAACAATTTAGGGTGCTTCGTCGTAGTGGGAGGGTTTTGAAGAAACCTAATTTCTTCATGTATGATGTTGTGGTATACCAGGCCGACGCTCATGAGCATGAGGAAGATCCGGTTACATATGATGAAGCTATAAAGGATGTTGATTCTAAATCTTGGAAACAGGCTATGAACAATGAGATGGATTCTATGAAATCTAACTCTGTTTGGGAACTTGTAGATTTGCCCGATGGGATAAAACCCATTGGATGCAAATGGGTCTACAAAAGAAAGAAGGATGCAGAAGGGAGAGTGGAAACTTTCAAAGCTAGACTGGTTGCAAAGGGATACACGCAAAAGGCTGGAATCGATTACGAGGAAACCTTTTCGCCTGTTGCTATACTGAAGTCTATCCGTATTCTTCTATCCATTGTTGCGGTCTTGATTACGAGATCTGGCAAATGGATATCAAGACGGCATTCTTGAATGGCCATCTTGAAGAGTGTATCTATATGATACAGCCCGAAGGGTTCGTAGCGAAAGGCCAAGAAAGGAAAGTCTGCAAGTTGCTTAGATCCATTTATGGATTAAAGCAAGCATCCCGCTCATGGAACCAGAGGTTTGATCAAGCGATTAAGACATTTGGTTTTGAGCAGAACATTGACGAACCTTGTGTTTATAAACGTATTAGGACTATTATGTTGTCTAAAGCCTTGGAGGGGACGGTCTGTCTTGACTGTCTGGAGCTGGACTCCCAAGTAGAGACATAGACATGTTGCTTGGTGGTGACATATTAGACCGGGACTAAAGCGTGATTGATCTACGTAGTCCGCTATGAGTGGATCAATCTGCTTTTGATGTTCATTGTGCAATAACCTTAATCCTGAGTAAATGAACTACTTCATGTATATGACTTGTGTACTTTGATGTTCCAATGGCTAAATCGTCTCAGAGGTAGTAAGCTTATAGACCGGTTCGTTAGGTGCATGACTTGTATACGATGAAGGGTTTGTTTGCAGATATCGGAATCATAGCTCTGAGGAGTTAAAGGTATCCTCTTAAAGGCATTATACTGAATGTGAAAATGGACAAGGCCTTGGGTCGTCTGCTGGGTGGATGACTTCTTATTCACATATGATGAATAATCATTTTCTTAATTCGGTAGTATAATGGAACTTTAAGATAGCCTGGTCAGTAGGATTAAACGGACTTTGACCTAAGGCTGATCATGGATATCATATGAGGGTTTTGCATATATGACAAGGTCATTGGATAATAGATCGTCACAGGCTTACGTAATACGGTATATAATTAGGAGTTCAGTTTCAGGTTTATAGTGGTGTGACTCTGAAACTAGTGATCATATGATTGAGTTGTTCGGTAAAGAATGATGATCATATGGAATCACGGGAGCCCGATTATATATGTCCAATCAGTCCCTCTACTAGCTCCACATAATTCCTTAACGTTTGGCAAATTGATTTGTGTATGCTATTAGCTAGTTTATTATGCATGGATGGTGATGACACAGGATTAGGATGGTAGACAAGATTCTCTCTGGTTGGATTCAGATTTTGTTTTGGATAATAGAGTACACAATTATTCGAACTCCAAATAAAGTTGCCATGATTTTATTTGAGATTGGATTGGAGTTGTAGAAAATTATCCATGAGAACAAGAATTTGAAACACAACCGTTTTGTGGAATTTGAAATTTGAATTTTGAAATTTGAATTTTGAATTTTGAATTTTGAATTTTGAATTTGAATTTGAAATTTGAATTTGAAATTCGAATTTGAAATTTGAATTTGAAATTTAAATTTGTAATTTGAAATTTGAAATTTGAAATTTGAAATTTGAATTTGAAATTTGAAATTCAAATTTTGAATCACAATCCAAGTAGGATTCGAATTTGTTGTGGAAAATCCACAAGGTTTGAAATTCGAATTTGAGTTGGATTTGGAGAGGATAATCTTGTTAGAATCCTACTTGAATTTTGAATCTAAATCCCAACAAAAGTGGACGAAATTTTTGAGGATAATCCTCAATGGAATTTCGGTTTTTGTGGATAAGGTTCAAGGGAAAATTCAAGCTTCAATCCTAGTTGAATTTGGATTCTCTCCTTCCCTGAAAAGTGGCCGAAATTAGGGAGAAAATCTCCTAGGAAATTCGGTTATTTTTGGATAAGGTTGAGATAAGATTCAAGCTTGAAAATCCTAGTGGAATTTTGATTCTCCCTTATCCTAAAAGTGGCCGAATTATTGGAGGAAAAATCTCCTTGGAAATTTCAGATTTTTTAGTTAAAAAAGGGAGATAAAATTCTAGTTAAAATCTTGTTTAGATTTGGATTGGATTTATCCTAAGAAAGCCGAATTTTTTGTTGAGATTCTCCCCTGGAAAAATTCTGATTTTATGGATATGGATAAGGGAAAATATGTTTTCCTAATCCAATTCAAATTCAGAGAATCACCTCATGCAGGTCTATAAATAGAGGCCCTGCCACTCTAGTTCTCTCAGACCACAGACTCTCAGGTGAGCAGGCTTATTGTTGCACAGCTCATCGTGACAATAAAGTTCTTTAGAGATCTGGGTGGTCGGAAGAAGACTAGCAGTGCTAGCATACCGATCGAGGTTCAGAGTGCCCACACACTCAGCCATTCGGGAATTGGAGAATAGTAGAGAAGGCTAGTTGGTTGAAGCCTCCGGTCATTCTCCTCCTGCAAGATTGGCGTCCTTGAGGTATGAGTTTTAATTGTTGTTGGTTTATTGTATATGGCATCATGAGATATTTAACGATCTAAAAAATTTTTATTGTTCCGCTGCGCCACTCTGATACGTTTTTACCGATTTATTTTCCTACACTATCCTCCATCGCCCGTAGTCCTTACATATTCTCTTTTCTCTTTATATGGGATATGTTATACCAACTAATCCCCAAGTGTCTATAAGACTTAATACTCTCTTTTCTCTTTATGTGGGATATGTTATACTAACTAATCCTAGAATGTTCATACGACTTAATACCTAATGTACACTTAGTACATAATCAGTATCACTGTATTTCATGTTACAGATAAATTTAAATGTCTAAACTTACTGCATATAACGCATCAACATAAATATGTCAAGTCAATTTATATATGACTTAGACATAACACATAGTTCATAACATGACTTTCATAACATCTATATCATCGCATCTTGACATGAAAACAGACATACAATAGTCAATTCATGTTGCAGCCAATTAAATGCTTGAACTTACAGATACTTTCGCTAGCATTTCCTTCCCTGGCTCTGCAGACGTTCCTTTGCCGTGTCTGGATCGGTTTCCTACAACCGGAATAACCACGGTTATTTTAAATCTTCATTTCATATTCAAAATTTAGTAATACGCAAAAATTCAATGTTTTATTTCCCGTAAATGGTCTTAGGAATCTAAAATCCCATTTTCCATTTTTACACTAACTCTTGGCAAAATTACCATTTTGCCCCTGATTTGATTTCTCATCATAAACCTACTTTTTGTTGGTTTAAGACCCAAATTTAACTTTTATAATTTCATTTTAACTATCCTTAGGCATTCACGGTCCTTTTCAAGCATTTCGGAAATTTTTAGTCAAAATAACCATTTTGCCCCTGACGGGTCTCGGGACCATCATATGCTCACTGTGACTTTTAACAGGATGTTCTAAGCCCAAATATAATAAAATAATATTTCTTAAGCTTTTACACATTTTTACAGTATCCATTGATGTTCCATAAACGACTATTGGTCATCCGACCCTCGGGAGTACTATTCCGACACCTAGGGTCGTTTTTCGTTTTTCTCATGTTTCGGAGCCTTAAATGAGTATTTCACTACTCCTGAAACGTTTGTTATGCTAATCACGAGCTTTAGACACCAAGTGGGCACGGGTTTTCATCCCGACCTCAAATTTATCTTTCGTTTTCTAAAATACCCTTGACATTGATTTTTCCCGTTCTTTTACATTTTTACAACCTCGGAGGGATGGTTTACTATTCCTCAAAGGTTCATTTTCCCATTTTCCGAGCTTAACTCATCGAGGGGTCTCGGTTTCCATTTCCAAGCACAATTTACCTCTCGTTTTTCACCAAAATGCTCTTAGTGCCGTTTTAAAAATTTCGACAGTATTTCCACTTAATTTTTAGGTTTCCGGCGTTTAGAAAACGCCTCAAAACTATCTAATCTATTTTATTCTACCATGTACTATACCAGAGGCCTAATTTCTTACGTAAAACTCAACTTTTTACGTAAAAATTTTCACATTTCCCATACATTTTCTTTTTCTGACATTTCATTCTTTCTACTCTTTCTTTTTTCTTTTCTTTTTACAATTTGAATACAAATTACATATAAATCATTCCAATACATAAATAAGGAATGAAGGGAAATGAAATTGCTACCGAAATCATCCCGTTGGCGATTGGACGAACCGTTCGGTCTCGACCGTGCATACTTTTTATCTCTATTCTTCATGTTCGAAATCCCAGTTGGCAATTCTGATGCCACAGATGTGTTCAGAACATCGAAAATAGGCCAATGGGCCATTCTTCATTTTTCCGCCGTCGAGTCACCGTTGACCGGTGTTGACTGCGTTGACTCCGGTGGTGAACGGCGGTGGCGCGAACAACAGAGGTGTCCACCGTGAAGATCTTGATGAGAGAAGTCCATTGGTGATGTCAATTTCACCATTGGAGGCTCCAATCGTCGACAATCGGCCTCGAAAACTCGACCAATGGCGGTGGCATTGAATCTTCACCGTACCAGGGTTGTTGCCCGAAATTGTTTGAGGGCTTTTGCTCCCCATTGAACTCTGATCATTTTGGTACCCCCAGCGTCCCTTAACTCGGCCGGAAACGGCGAGTTTCATGACGACTTCACGGTGGTGACATCGTGGCCTCGGACGGTGCGATCTGGCAGCCGTTGAGATGAAATGAGCTATGGGTTTTGTTCTCCTCTTTACCATGAAACTTTTGGGACTGGAATCGTATTGATCGGAGGTCGGACGGTGGAGATACGGCCGTTTGAAATTTTCAGCCACGGCAGCTTCGGGAGGTGCGTGCGGCGTTCTCCGGCGTCGGTTCCATTGATTCAGCACACCGTTGGACTCAGCTCGTCGAGAGCTTTCCAACGAGACCGGCGGTGTTGAAAACGTACACAGTTTCCGATGGTCGGTCACTGTTCACTTTTGGGATTGTGTGTAGGGAAAAATTATAGAAAAGGGAAATTATAGGGCCTTTTATGCAATTTTGACCTTTTATACACTTTTTGTCCAAAATTTCAACATGAGCTATCCTGACTAATTTGGGTGTGTTGAACCCAAATATATCAGTTTTGTTTTCATCCGAAATCATTTCAACCAGTTTCTGGTACCGCGAATTCCCGGTCAAAAATTACCTTTGAGCTCAATTAACTAATTTGAGCATTCTGATAGGCTATACTAACTAATTTGGGCGTGCTGAACCCAAATTTATTAGTTTCATCTTCATCCGAGGTCATACTGACTAGTTTTCCAGTACTGTATATTTCCCAGTCAAAATTTACTTTTTGTGCTCAAATGACTAATTTTAGCATTCTGATTCCAAATATGTCAATTTTATATCAAGAAAATGTCATCTTGACCAATTTCTTGATACTGTATATCTCCGGGTCAAATATTACTTTTCATGCTCAATTGACTAATTTGAGCATGCTGAATCTAAATATATCAATTTTAGGTCAAGAAGAGGTCATCTAGACCAACTTCTCAATACTGTGTGTAACACACACACACACTCACGTCTAAAATCACTACTATCAGTATTTTATCTTTTTGTGCTCTCAACTTACCCTAAGTCACCTACTAGGGTTTATAGTTCATTGTTTTTCCCCAGCTCAATTCGACATGCTTTTACATCACCGAATTCTTAACTCGTAATATCGTTAGAACATTTTATCTCGTTCTACACAATATTAATCATACATTTCACATTTTAAACATGAAATTCATCATGTACATGCAATTTCCCATATTCTGAGAACAGTAAAATTTCCCGATTATTACACGATAGCCCATGTTGAAATTTTGGGCAAAAAAGTATATAAAGGGAAAAAATTGAATAATTTTAGAAAAACTGCAAAAACAGCACAGAGAAATTCTCTCTCCTTTCTCACGACCCCCATGGATGAATAGTAGCCAACTTCCGATTCCGGCCTCGTTTTTTGACACCACTGGTGTCATCGGAAAGCTCTCGTCGAGCTGAGTCTAACGGTGGGTCGAGTCGACGAATTGGACACCGGAGTAGCCCGCACGCGCCGCCCAAAGCTACGGTGGCGGAAATTTTCAAATGCTGATTTCTCCGTCGTCCGCCGTCCAATCAAGGTGATTTCGGTCCCAAAAGTTTCGTGGTGAAGAGTAGAACAAAACCCAGATGTTGTTTCAGCTCAATGGCCACCGGATTGCGCCACCCAAGGTTCACCGTCGCCGTCGCAATCCCCGCCGTGGAATCTCACTATTCTAGCAGAGTTGAGTTGCAAGGTCGGTACCAAAATACTCAGAATTTCATGGGAAACAAAAGCCCCAAACCAATTTCAAGGAAAGAAGCCGGCAAGACGGTGAATCAAAGCTCGCCACCACCGTCGGTTTTTGGGGGCTCGATTCCGGTGATAGGAGCTTCAATTGGTGAAATTGACATCATCAATGAGTTCCTCACGTCAAGATCTACGAGATGGTGGCCTCCTTTCTCCACGCCGTCGCCGGTCAACGACGACCGTTGACTAATTTTGGAAGTTTGGCCCGTTGGCCTATTTTCAACGTTCCGGACGCATCCGCGGAGTCGGATTTATAAGACGGGACCTCAGATATGAAGAACAAAGAATTAGGGTTTATGCCGTCGGATCGGACTACAATTCGGTATAAATCCCGACCTCTTTACGTTCCGTAATTTAATTGTTTGGGACTATTGTATGATTTTTTGATTATTGATATGAAATTTATGGAAAAGAATGTATGTAAAAAGAAGAAAATGGTCGTAATGGAGGAAAAAAAAAATATGATAATGTAATGATTTTACATAAACAGTATGAGTTTTACGTAAAATCTAGGCCTCTGGTATAGGACGTGATAGAATTAGATCAGGATAGATGGTTTTCAGGCGTTTCCTAAACGCTGGAACCTCAAAAATTAAGCCAAAATGCTGTCGAAATTTCGGTAACCACATAAGGGTATTTTGGGAAACGAGGGGTAAAAATATGATTGGGAAGGGAACCCGAGCCCTCTCGAGGAATTAGGGCACGGAAAAAGGAATGGGCAAGTTACGATTAGTAAACCGACTCTTAGGTCGGAATAATACTTCCCGAGGGTCGGGAATGTGAAAAATTGGCAAAATGATAAGAATTAATCCGAAAAAAGGTCCGATAAGATTTAAAAAGTTAATTAGATGATTTTAGGTTTAGAAAATCCAGCCTAAGTATGAAAATGAAAATGAAAATGTTATGGTTAAACGACCCACCAGGGGCAAAATGGTCATTTTGCCCAAAGATTCTCAAATTATGGGAAAAGAGCCCCAATGACTCCGGAATAGGATAATGAAGTTTGTAAAAGCTAAAATTGAGGTTTAAGTTATGAAAAATCACGCCAAGGGCAAAATTGTAATTTTTCAAAAGTTGAAGAAAAATTTGAAAATGGCCATTAAGGTTTAAAAAGCTGTCCTAAGGCTGTAATTAAGGGTTATAAGATTAGAATCAAGCTTTTAATAAAATAAAAGTTATAAATAGAAATGTGATTAACGGACAAAGTTTGTCTGTAGGAACCTGATCCAGACGTGACAAAGGACGTCGATGGATTCCAAGAAGAGGATAAGCACGCTATGAGTAAGTTCAGACATTTACCCATCTACAACTATGAACAAGCTTATTGTATTTATATGTTTTGTATGCAAATTTCATGATGTGATTTATGATGATGCTATAGTAACGCTATAGCAATACTACGATAATGTTAAAAGATAGGTTTTAATAAATAATTTATAAAAAATATATATATGTGTATGTATTGAATTACGAAGGAAATGCGTTATAAAAGCTTTATGCGAGTAAATATGTGAGAAAGAGAGATAAAAGAATGGAAAGAGTAAGAATGAGAATGTTATGATAGAATGCATAAAAAAAGATGAGATATGAAAGGAAAGAATAGATGTTTATGAAAAGTTTTATGGAAGTTAAGTTATGATTGATAGAGCAACGATGATCGGTAATGAAAGGAATTAAGAAAGGGTATTTTTATAAGAATAAAATGATAGGTGTTTTATTAAAAATGATATGAAAGCAAATAGTTGACAAGAAAGAGAAGCACTGATAGGTTATGATGAAAGGTATGATGAAAGGATTAGAACATAACGATAAGATGTGATTGATAGAATAAAACAATAGGCTATGATCGATAGGAGTATGATGATAAGATATGATAGATAGAATGATGCAAATGATAAACAGAGAATAATTGTCTGCACATAACCAAATGAATTTTTGTTTGTTATGATATGATGTGATGATATATAAGTAATATGTGCTATATATGCTAAAGTGTGACTAACATAATTCACACGAGTAAAGTAAAGAATTAAGAAAAGAAAAATAACAAAACGAAACAACGATATATATGTCTTATGAAATGAGAATAAAAGAATAAGATGTCAATGAGAAAGAATTACGAAAGAAAAACAGAATAACAAAAGAGCAAATGTCCCATGAAATGTTCTATAAAAAATGAGAAAGGAAAAATTATGAATGTCATGAAAAAGATGTACAATGAAAAATCAATATAAGAAAAATAAAAGTATACAAGATAATAAGACTAAAAACTTAAGTTGTTGGCGTACCGGTCTCCCGTAGGTGAGGTTAATGTCTATATCCTCCACGCAGATGTGGTGCTACCCCGAAGGTGTGGTAGTTTATAGGTTGGATACTACTCCGAAGGTGCGGTAATTAAAGATCACCCCCTCAGAGAAGGAAGTGGTAATCTTTAAGGTGCGACCAGCAACGAGCCCACCAAAGGAAAGTGAAAAGAAAAGAAAAGAAATAATACGAAAAGAAAAAAAAAAAGTAAAGAACGACAAGAAAAGAAACGAACGACAAGAAAAGAAACGAACGACATGAAAGAATAATATAATGAAATTGATGAAAAATAAATAAATAATAAAACAAAGTTTAAAAGAACATAACTGAATTAATATATGTGGTGTGATGTATTTGATGTTATGTGTATGATGTGAATGACATGTTTTTACGTGATGTTATGCTAGTGTATATGTTACTGGCTTTTAAGATACGAAAGGTTAAGAAATGATGATAAAACGATAGAAAAGATAAGAAGGTGTAGAACGGAAAGTTAAGAAATGACAGGAATGAAAAGAAAAGAAATGAAAAGATTAGATTAGAATGATAAAAGATGATCGATAGAATGATGAGAACGATGAGCGAAGAGATAAATGAGCATGAAGAGACTAACATATTATGTTATGTTTCGATGATATGTATAGACGATGTGTATAATGTGTCCATACATGATGTCATATATTCTAATAATAATATATATTACTAGTATTTATAAGTTAATGAATGTATGTTTAAACTTACTAAGCATCTAGCTCATTAGTTGTTCATATGTTGCAGGTAAGTAACCTGTTAGTTTAAAGTAATATGATGGACAACAGAAGGATCTGCATGTGCCAAGACACTGGGCAAGGGTATGGTACTACTATGAGTCTTTCGCTGAGCATTCAAAAGGAAGTTGAAAGAAGGAAATTTATGAATTATATGTTATAAGAGTATGATAGAGATATAGGTATGATATGTAAGTTAAAAATTAAAAAAAAATTTGCCATAGAAATTGCTTTTGCTTTAAAAAGAGAACATAAAAAAATGGAAAGTTAAGTATGTTAAGTAAGAGGACGACGACCCACGAGATTGCCAACCATCACGGTCAGCATCAAAGCTCGGCTGGATGGTATGGTAACGTATGGGACGTCACAATTAGACACATTTTGATGTATTTATTTTGAACTGGATAATAAAATTATATATATAGAGGTTATTCATTACATTGCTGTTTGCCCTCATTCTATTTACATGTTAAAGTAAATGTAAGCAAATATGGCTCACTGACTGCTTGTGTTAAAACTGTTAGAATGTTACATACAATGAACTTTTGTATACAAGAAGACAACGTTCTAAAGTAAGCGGTCTAAACTAAGGTCTGTACTCTATGGGGTTAGACCGAGCATCTAACTCATGTTAAGACTATTATGTTATCTAAAGCCATGGTGGGGACTGTTTGTCTTGACTGTCTGGAGCATAGACTCCCAAGTAGAGACATAGATATGTTGTTTTGTGGTGACATATTAAACCGGGGCTAGCGTGATTGATCTACATAGTCCGCTATGAGTGGATCAATCTGCTTTTGACGTTCATTGTGCAGTAACTTTAATCCTGAGTGAATGAACTACTTCATGTATATGACTTGTGTACTTTGATGTTCCAATGGCTAAAGCGTCTCAGAGGTAGTAAGCTTATAGACCGGTTCGTTGGGTGCATGACTTATATACGATGAAGGGTTTGTTTACAGATATCGGAATCATAGCTCTAATAAAGAGTTAAGGGTATCCTCTTAAAGGCATTATATTGGATGTGAAAATGGACAAGGCTTTGGGTCGTCTACTGAGCGGATGACTTCTTATTCATATATGGTGAATAATCATTTTCTTATTCGGAAGTATAATGGAACTTTAAGATAGCCTGCTTAATAGGATTGAACGGACTTTGATCTAAAGCTGATCATAGATATCATACGAGGGTTTTGCATACATGACAAGGTCATTGGACAATAGTTTGTCACAGGCTTACGTAATACGGTATATAATTGGGAGTTCAGTTTCAGGTTTATAGTGGTGTGACTCTGAAATTAGTGATCATATGATTGAGTTATTCGGTAAAGAATGATGATCATATGGATTTACGGGAGCCCCATTATATATGTCCAATTGGTCCTTCTACTAGCTCCACATAATTTCTTAACGATTGGCAAATTTGTGTATGCTATTGACTAGTTGATTATGCATGGATGGTGTTGGCATAGGATTAGGATGGTGGACAAGATTCTCTCCGATTGAATTCAGATTTTGTTTTGGATAATAGAGCACACAATTATTCGAACTCTAAATAAAGTTACCATTATTTTATTTGAGATTGGATTGGAGTTGTAGAAAATTATCCATGAGAATAAAGTTTGAAAAACAACCTTTTTGTGGAGTTTGAAATTTGAATTTTGAATTTTGAAATTTAAAGTTTGAAATTTAAATTTTGAATTTGAAATTTGAATTTGAAATTTAAATTTGAAATTCGAATTTGAAATTTGAAATTTGAAATTTGAATTCCAAATTTAAATTTGAAATTTAAATTTGAAATTTGAATTTGAAATTTAAATTTGAAATTTGAATTTGAAATTTGAAATTTGAAATTTGAATTCGAAATTTAAATTTGAAATTTGAATTTGAAGTTTGAATTTTGAAATTTAAACTTTGAAATTTGAAATTCAAATTTTGAATCACAGTCTATGTAGGATTCAAATTTTTTGTGGATAATCCACATGGAGAAATTCGAATTTGATTTGGATTCTGGAAAGGAAGATCTTGTTTGAATCCTACTTGAATTTTGAATCTCAATCCTAACTAACTTGGTCAAAATTTTGAGGAATATCCTCATGGAATTTTCAAAATTTTTGTGGATAAGATTCAGGGAAAAATTCAAGTTTCAATCCCAGTTGAATTAGGATTCTCTCCTCCCTGTATTGGCTGAAAATTTTGACTGAATCTCTGAGGAGTTTTTCGGTTATTTTGTATAAGGATGAGATAAAATTCAAGCTTGAAAATCCTAGTTGAATTTTGATTCTTCCTCTACTTTTGTGGCTAAAATTTTAAGGAAATCTTAAAAGAGATTTTCGGATTTTTTGGTTGGGTAATGGTGAGATAAAATTCAAGTTAAAATCCTGTTTGAATTTTGAATGCAAAATCTTAAAGGTGGTCGAATTTTTTAGTTGGGATAAGGCTTGGATTTTCGGATTTCATGTTGTGGATAAGGGAGAAAATCTTCTCCTAATCCAATTCGAATTCAGAGGATCACCTCACACAAGTCTATAAATAGAGGTCCTACCACTCCAGTTCTCTTAAACCACAGACTCTCAGTTGAGCAAGCTTATTATTGCATAACTCACCGTGACAATAAGTTCTTAAGAGATCTGGGTGGTCGGAAGAAGACTAGCAGTGCTAGCATACAGATCAAGGTTCAGAATGCCCACACACTCAGCCATTCAGGAATTGGAGAATAGTAGAGAAAGCTAATTGGTTGAAGCCCTCCAATCATTCTCCTCCTGCAGATTGGCATCCTTTGAGGTATAAGTTTAAATTGTTGTTGGTTTATTATATATGGCATCATGAGATATTTAACGATCTTGAAAAATTTTTTATTGTTCCACTGCGCTACTCTGATACGTTTTTACCGATTTATTTCTTACAATTGGTATCAGAGCCATCTCAAGACTATGCCATGTATGGATTTGATATTTGGAGAGTGGCATTCTAGGATTCCTTTATGTTGTTATCATGTATTATGTATATAGTATATGGTTATTTTAATTTTTTAAATTATTATAACATGCTTGTTTTTGCCGGTTATGTTTCTTTAGAATTTAGAAAATTGTATCATGGAATTTTATATGTAACCATGGGAGCAGTTTATTATTACTGTAAGTTTCCCATGGATTTTAATTTTGTCTCTTAGAATTATTATGATTAGAATTTTGGTAAACCGGAAACGGTTTAGGAAATTTTATGTAATTATTCTTAGAGGAGATTAAAGTTCGAAGACCGTAATTTATTTTTTCTGAAAGTTAAATTTAATTTAAAGGTTGAAATTTTGATTGGCTGGAAAATTTCAATTTAATTAGGATTCAAATTAATTTTTTTGGAGATCCTAATGGGTAAATTGGAATATGGCATGAAAATCGAGGACCGACCCCTGCTGGATGGACCACCAGCCGTGGTGGGGCTATAGCCCTTGCCCTCGAGCAGGATGGGGCTGTGGCAATCCCTACCCACGGCTGCACCACCCATGGCCGTAGGCACTACCTGCAGCCGAGGGTGGCCGTGGCCCCCCAAGGACTGGCTGTAGCCTTGGGCGTGCAGCCTATGGTTGCAGGCTTAGCCTATAGCCCGGCATGGCTACACATGGCCTACTGCCGTGGGCTGCCAGCCCCCCGGGGGGTTGGGGGCAGCCCACGGCGGTTGTCGGCCTCCAGGGTCGTGGGGTCTATCGTTCAAAAAAATCAAAAAATTTTAATTTTTAAATTTGAGATTTAATTTTAAATCATGTTTAAAAATATGTAATTGAAAATTTGAGATTTTTGAAATTACATATTATTACACATGATATTTAAAATTGTTTAAAATTTGAATTTGAAATTCGAATTTGGAATTCGAATTTAGAATTTGAATTTGAAATTTAAATTTTTGGGATTTAAATTTTAAATGATTCTGGGGATAAGAAATAAATGGAGAGGCTACATAAAGATGGATACAAGAAGACGGAACAAAATTCAAGAGCCCAAGAATGCTTTGGATGGAATTTTGTAATCTTTATTTTCTTTGTTCTAGGATGGAACCATGGCTTGGTTATTATTCTGTCAATTATTTTTTTTGTGATATGTCATGGATGTATAAATATGTATTGATGGATGTTTTATATGCATATTTAATAACATGTCATATAGGATAGATGAATGCCGTTCATACTATATTGATCATACATATTTGCCAAAACTTGCATGTTTTTCAAAATATTAAGTGGGAGAGGGTTTCAAACAAAACCCACGGCCTCCATTGTTGATCCATATGTGAAAGCATGGTAACGCATCGTGTCAGTTCTACACTGACCACACCCCTCGGTAGGTGTTTACCGCCACCGGTATACTAGGTTGGATCTCCTATGTGGAAAATGTCTTTGGGCACGATCCTATTCATGACCACCCCTTGGTGGCTTGGTAAGACGTGGATCGAGCTACTTCAAAATGGTTATATACTTAAGACTCGTTTAGTTATTAACCTTCCCTAGAAGCTCTGTTAACTAAACTGGTGGCCAAAATAAGCAGTTATTAATATATGTCTTAACCTTAGAGGATTTAAGGCTGTGACGAGCAGAGAATTTTAGTGGCGTGACCTAGTTTAATCTAGGGTTTTCTATGAGTTCTGTAAGTAAGAATGTAAAGAAACACTATGGTTGTAATTAGACAAATTATAGTGTTGATAGAAATAAATAAATGTTTTGGAGGAATTAAAATCTCCAAAAATAAGTAGAGAATAAAGTATCTGAGTAAGAAAGTGAATTCAGGCCCAAAACGCTTAAAAAGGAGTAGTTTCGGTATCTGAACAGCATAAAGATAAGAATATGGCAAGTCAAAGTAAGAGCACAGTAAGAAAAGTACAAATATATGTATATAATAATTTGTACTATTTAAAGAGTGAAATAAATGTATTTATATTGTTTAGAATATATTAAAATGTTCTAACAATACTGACGAGTAAGGATTCAGTGTGGGAAAAATTCACTGAGTTGAAACGGGTGAAACGGTGCCAAAACCGGCATTGAAAACCCTAACCGAGCCAATAAAAGACGGTAAACTTCCGGGATTGATTTTGATCAAACAGAAGCAGGTTAAATTGATCCGACTGCACAAGAGACCTCAGGAACACGCCGGGAAGATTTCAGGAAAATTTCGACTCAAACCGGTATCGGTCAAAAAGTAGTCGAATTAATGTGAATAGTGAAAGTCAAAGTCAACTTTCACTTTAGGAATTATGACATCATAAATCCATTTAAGAAATGGAAAGAAATTGGTGTTAGGTAGGATGAATGGCCATGATTCATTTGCTTTTTGATCCAAAGGCCAAGATTTAGCCAAAAATTAACCTTTTTAATTTTTGAAAAATGGAGAAAGTATTAGGGTGAAAGGTGCCTAATTTTCATTGGTGGAAGCCAAACTAATTGGTCTTTTTGGTGGCTTAAGTCGGCAAAATTTGGGGGATAAGTGGTCGAGACCATTTTGGAAGCAAAACATAACAAAAATTTTTGCTAAGTGCCTTCCATGGTGAGCCGTGGGTGATCAAAGAAGAACCAAGTAATTCCTTCAACTTTTCTACACAAAATTGGTGTCAAAACATTCCTTGAAGACAAAGGAAGCATTTGACTAAGGTAACTTCCCTTACACTTGATTTTTTCATGGTTTTTCTTCATGAAATCCGTGGGATGAGTAGTGAATTAAGATGGAAAAATTTTGGGTGTTTTTCATTAAGTTGATGATGGGTTTTGTTAAGGGTGTAATAAGGAAGAAAACCATGCAATTGGTTTAAAGAAAAACCAATTTTTGGTTGGTTTTCCAAAGGAAAATCCGTGGGTTACCATGGGTAATCAATGAGAAATTTGTGTGATTTATGTGTTAACATGCTTTTAACTTATGTTTTGTTAAGAATAAAGCATGAATTTCACTATGGAAAAGCTTGGAAAAATTTTGGTGTTCATTTACTCAAAGTGGCCGTGGGGTTACTTAGGGTTTTGGAAGAAAAATTTTCATGCTTTTAGGTGATGTTTGGTTAATTGAAATCATGCATTTTATGATATGAATGATAAAATTTTGATTGAAAGAATGAAAAGAAAATTTGGCATGTTTTTCACTAATGAGGCCGTGGGTTTTAAGTGTTTAAAAACCCTAAGAATTTAGTTGAAAAGTACAAGGAAATGGGCTTGAAAAAGTGTTAGAAAAATGGCATTGAATAGCCTAACAAGTGGTTGAAAAGTTTGAGAAACTTTGGTTCGGTTTGGTGGTGAAAACCGAAACCAAAACTAAGGGTAAAATTGTGAAAAAATTTTGTAATGTGGTTAAAAATGTGAAATTGGAAATTTGTGAGCTTTTATGTAAAAGTTTGGAAAACTTTTACATAAAATAGGCTTGTGGTATAGTACGTGGCAGGTACATATGGTTCGAGGCGTACCTAACGCCGGTAGCCTTAAAATTACGCCGAAATGCTGCCGAAATTTCGAAAACGGCTTTCGGGGTAAAATAGGAATTTAAAAATAAAAAAAGTTTAGGGTCGGGTCGGAAACCCGAGTCCCTAACAGAAAATTGAATAAGGAAAACCTAAGGGGTGGTTCGTGAATAGTAGACCGTCCCCTAGAAATGTAAAATGCGAGTGAAACGGAAAAACCGACCCCGAGGGGGGGCGTTTTTAGAAATGAAATAAAGGTCCGAGTCGGGTACGGAAAATCCGAGCCTCGGAGACCTAGGTCGGGAATGTCTAGATGAACGTTTTAAATATTAGTGAAACGTCCATTTGAGGCTCCGAAACGATAGAAAATCACTAAACCGACGTAAGGGTCGGAATAGTGCTCCCGAGGGTCGGGAAAGTGGAAAGTGGAAATAAAATAGAAGCGAACTCGATAATGATTAGAAAAGAGTCCGAAAAGTTCCTGAGGGCCAAAAATGCAGTCTGGATCAATAAAATTCCGTCAGGGGCAAAACTGCAATTTTGCCAAAATATAGGGGTAAAATCGTAATTTTGTAAAAGTTGGGAAAAATTGGGGAAATGATAAATAAAGCCCAAAAAGTTGTAAATAGGTTCTATTTAAGCTTTTTAATGAAAAATAAAAGCTATAAATGGAAATGAAATTAACAGACAGTTTGTCTGTAGGATCCAAAAATCGACCTACAAGGAGGGCGATCAAAGATCCTAGAGAGAAAAGGAGAAGAGATTGATAAGGTAAGTACAGACATTTAATTGTCTACTCACGAATGGACTTACCATAGAGTTGTGTTATATATATATATACATTTAAGCTATTCAGTTTGTGACATGATACTAACATGTTCACGAGAATAGTAAGCAAGATCAGAAACAGAAAAGAGGAATAAGATAAGTCAGATAATAAGACTTAAAAGTTAAAGTTGGCGTACCGGCCTCCCCAGTTGTGAGGTTCCCAGATAGCCTCCACCCCAGAAGTGTGGCGCTGCCTCGTTAATAATGAGGTAGTTTATGGCTTAACTTCCTGCCTCCACCCCAGAAGTGTGGCGCTGTCTCGTTAATAATGAGGTAGTTTATGGCATGACTTACTACCTATAAGGTCAGTAGTCCAGAGATGACCTTAGGGTTGATCGGTGGGTCACTCCCCTGATCCTCTATTGGTCTGCGCGCACCAGGTACGTCCAACCACGGGCCCACAAGTGAAAGATTAAGCAGATAAAGTAAAGCAAAGAAAAGAAAGAAATAGAATAGAAAGAACAAGTAGTATAGGACTAAAGAAAATAATTGGTCCTAAGTTGACTAACCCTAGAGTGGTGTATTCAGCTTATTTACTTGTATGTATGTTTGTACTTACTGAGCTTTAGCTCATTAGTCTATTCGTGATGTAGGTAATAAAGGAAAGCAACCAGCAAGATGAAACAAGAGTAGCGGACTGACAGGCAGATCCCAACGATGTCATGGACGGGTTATGGTTCCGTTTCGCAAAGTTCCGCTGTCATCAAAGTGTAAAAGAAAGAAAGTGTAATAGTGAGGTATATGTAGAAAGATAAGATAAGAGTGCAGTATGTAAAGTAGTGAAACAAGCTTAAAAGTATGTTTCTATTTTTACGTACTTTAAAGTAACAAGACTCCAAAATATATTTTGGGAAAAAGTATTAAGAAGTACGTATATATTTATGTATACACAATTTTCAAGAATTAGTAGTTTCCTCCAGTTAAAAAAGAAAAAAAAAATATTCCTAGTTTTTCAAGAACAAATCTTTTAAACCCCAAGGAGAAGAAAGTTATAGAGACAAGCAAGCTAAGTAAGACTAAGCAAAGAATAAAGAAAGCAAACAAGATAAGGTGGATGACCTAAGCTAGAGGGGTCGCCCACAAGAGTTGGTATCATAGCGAGCGGTTCTACTATCAACCTTCCATGACATCTCAGTATCTGCACCTGCTCAGTCCAAGTAAGTTAATTGTAAATAATCAATATCTAATTAGTACTAAACCATGCCGCTACTGTTATAGGTCAGACACAGCAACATGGTTCGCACACGAGCTGAGCAAGCTCAAGAAGCAGACTTAGCCACTGTCCTAGCTAACATACAAGCTCGGCTAGAGGCATAAGAAACCCAGAACCAGAGACTGCAAGAGCTACTGGAACAGAGGAATGGGGCCCAAGCGAATTTCCCTCCACCTCAAGCACCAGTACCGGAGCCACAACCAGCTCCTGAACCAGTAGCACCACCAGTCCGAATGGTACCTGAAGTAGCAATAGGTGCCCGAGCTGGAGCCAACCAGGGATCATTGTATGAACGGTTCTGGAAGATGAAGCCAAAAGAGTTTGAGGGATCTATAGAACCCTTAGAGGCTGAAGAATGGTTAGCGTCATTGCAGACTATGTTTGAGTTTATGGACCTAACAGACCAAGAAAAGGTCCTTTGCGCCTCTTGCATATTGACGAAGGATGCTCGTTATTGGTGGGAGACAGTAAAGATGCGAAGGGACGTTAGAAGGATGACTTGGAATGACTTCTTGGGAGAATTTAACAGGAAGTATTTCAACCTTGACACCCTACGAGCTCAACAAAGAGAGTTCGATGAGCTGAGGCAAGGCGAGATGACAGTGACTGAAGCCTGCCGTAAATTCGACAGATTAGCTCGACTGTGTCCACATTTGGTACCCACAGAAGAAGAGCGGGTACGGAGGATGATCAATATGTTCCGACAAGATATAGCCCTAAATGTGGAAAGTGGCGAGACCCAGCCAACCACTGTAGCAGACTGTGTAAGCAGAGCTATGAGGGCCGAGAATCGTCTGAACAGAGTTAAGGAAGAAAGAACAAAAATCTGGGAGGAGAAGAAGAAAGAAAGAGATCTCGCGAAGCAGACTCAGAAGAACAATCAAGCTGGCCAAAGTAATAAATCTGGTCAAGGAATGAAGCCTGGTCAGAAAAATAACCAGAACCAGCAGAATACCAATAAACGAAAGGGGAACCCAAATGAAAATTGGGGCCAAAATACTTGCAACACTCAGCAAAGGCAAGGCTTAGAAGGAGTACAGAACCGACAGCCATGCCCAAAATGTGGAAGACTGCACAAGGGTGAGTGCAAGCTGGGGAATACCGCATGCTATGTTTGTGGTAGAGAAGGCCATTATGCTAGAGTCTGCCCATCTAACCAACAGAACCAGCCGGGATCCTTTCAGTCCCGACAGACGAGCCAGGTCCATGCTATACAAGGATCGCATACTCAACCTGGATGCCAGGAGAGTATACCAAAGACCGAGGCACATCTATTAGCCTACACCAGGGAAGATGTAGAGGCAGGCACCTCAAATGTGGTGACAGGTCAGCTTCTTGTCGCCCAAAGTCCTGCACTTGTTTTATTTAACTCCGGTGCATCGCATTCATTTGCCTCACATAGCTTTGTAGAAAGAGTTAGTCATGCCAAGGATAAAATTGGCCAAGTGTTTAAAACCACCTTACCGTCTGGTGAGGTATTATTATCTGATTACTGGTTACGTCACGTGCCAGTAATTGTTGCTGATAAGGAGTTGTACGTCGACTTAGTCGTCTTAGAGTTAGTCGATTATGACGTTATCCTTGGAATGGATTTCCTTGCAAAATATCAAGCGACCATTGACTGTCGACGACGAAAAGTAGTGTTCCAGTTTGGAGAAAAAGACCAGTTTGAGTATCAGGGGCATTCTCAGAAGCAGTCGAAAATGCTGATCAGTCCCCTGCAGGCAAGAAAGTTGATATCTAGTGGCTGTACCGGATATCTAGCTTATGTCAAGGACACCACCAAGAAGGTAGAACTACAACCGAACGAGGTACCAGTGATCAACGAGTTCGTGGAGGTATTTCCAGAAGAATTACCGGGACTTCCTCCTGATCGAGAGATTACCTTCGAAATCGAGTTGCTGCCAAGAACGTCTCCGATTTCAAAGGCCCCTTACAGAATGGCACCGACCGAGCTTAAAGAATTACAAGCTCAGCTGAAGGAGTTATTAGAGAAAGGTTTTATACGGCCTAGTTATTCACCGTGGGGAGCTCCAGTTCTCTTCGTGAAGAAAAAGGATGGAACCCTCCGAATGTGCATAGATTATCGTGAGCTCAACAAAGTCACGATCAAGAATAAATATCCTCTACCAAGGATCGATGATTTATTCGATCAGCTAAAAGAAGCCACCATCTTCTCGAAGATTGATCTTCGATCCGGCTATCATCAGTTAAAAATTAAAGAAAGAGACATTCCAAAGACCGCGTTCCAAACACGGTATGGGCACTACGAATTTCTCGTTATGCCTTTTGGATTAACGAATGCACCAGCCGCTTTTATGGATCTGATGAATCGAGTATTCAAGGAATTTTTAGACCAGTTTGTCATTGTGTTTATCGATGACATCCTTATATACTCGAAAGATTGGAAGGAGCATGAGAAGCATCTTCGAATTGTGTTACGCATTCTGAAGGAGCATCAGCTATATGCAAAGTTCTCCAAATGTGAATTTTGGCTAGGTAAGGTCCACTTCTTAGGACATGTCGTTTCCAAAGATGGAATTTCAGTAGACCCAGCAAAGATCGAAGCGGTAAGCAAGTGGTCTCCTCCAAAGAATGTGACCGAGATCCGGAGTTTTCTCGGATTAGCGGGCTATTATCGGAGATTTGTAGAGGGATTTGCCAGATTAGCTGCCCCTCTCACTGCTCTCACACGCAAAGAGAAGAAGTTCGAGTGGACAAAGAAGTGTGAAGAAAGCTTTCAAGAGTTGAAGAATCGGTTGACCAGTGCTCCAATTCTCACAATTCCAAGGGATGAAGGAGACTTCGACATTTATAGCGATGCCTCCAGGACAGGTCTAGGAGCTGTGCTGATGCAGGATGGAAAAGTAATAGCCTATGCATCAAGACAACTAAAAGAGCACAAAAAGAACTATCCGACTCATGATTTGGAGTTAGCAGCCATCGTATTTGCTTTAAAGATATGGCAACATTACCTATATGGAGTCCGGTGCAGAATCTTCACCGACCACCAGAGCTTAAAGTATTTCTTTACTCAGAAAGAGCTTAACATGAGACAAAGAAGATGCCTGGAGTTAGTAAAAGACTATGATTGTGAAATCTTATATCACCCCGGTAAGGCAAACAGAGTAGCAGACGCGTTGAGTCGTAAATCAATGATGCCAGAGCAAATAGCCATCGATAAGTTGTCCAAGCCACTTCAACATGAGATCTCCTTGTTGGGAGTAGAGATAATTTCAGGAAAATTAGCGGCAATGCAACTCAAACCAACAATTCTTGAGGAGATTAAAGAGGCTCAAGAGCTAGATGCTGCTTTCAAAAGGCTTAAAGAAGAAGCCTCTAGGAATGACAAGTCAGAATTCCACCTCTCCAAAGATGGAACTTTACTCTTCCAAGGAAGAATTTGTGTACCAGATGAAGAAAATTTGAAGAAAAGAATCCTGACAGAGGCCCATGACACTCCATATTCGGTGCATCCGGGCAGTAGGAAAATGTATCAGGATCTAAAACAGCACTTTTGGTGGAAAAAGATGAAGAATGATATTGTTAAACACATCAGCAGCTGCTTAACATGTCAAAGAGTTAAAGCAGAGCATCAGCGGCCAGCCGGAGAGCTGCAGCCACTAGAGATTCCAGAGTGGAAGTGGAAGCACGTAACCATGGATTTCGTGGTCGGACTACCCAAGACAAGTGAAGGATTTGACATGATATGGGTAGTGGTGGATCGATTGACCAAATCTGCTCACTTTATACCCGTAAAGATGACATACACATTAGAGAAATTCACAGAATTGTACATTGCCAACATTGTGAGATTACATGGAATACCGACAACAATAGTGTCAGATCGTGACAGTCGGTTCACATCCAATTTCTGGAAAAGTGTACAAGAGGCAATGGGCTCCGAACTAAGATTCAGCACTGCATTTCATCCTCAGACTGACGGACAGTCTGAGCGTACGATCCAAACGCTAGAAGATATGCTTCATGCTTGTATTTTAGATTTCAAGGGAGCCTGGAACAAGAAACTGCCGTTAATAGAATTCTCCTACAACAACAGCTATCAAGCGTCCATCGGGATGGCTCCTTATGAGGCATTATATGGACGAAAGTGTAGATCTCCCATTCACTGGTATGAACTCAGGGAGAAAGAACTTCATAAAACCGAGTTTATCTAAGAAACGATAGACGCGGTCCAAAAGATTCAGCAGAGAATGAAAACTGCACAAAGTCGTCAGAAAAGCTACGCAGATAAAAGACGAAGATTCCTAGAGTTTAACGAGGCTGACTTCGTATTCTTAAAAGTAGCACCAATGAAAGGTGTCATGCGTTTTGGAAAGAAAGGAAAGTTGAGTCCAAGATACATAGGACATTTCCCAATTATTAGCCAGGTTGGGAAAGTAGCCTATAAGATAGCTTTGCCACTAGAATTATCTTTAGTGCATAATGTCTTCCATGTATCTATGCTAAGAAAGTATATCTCGGACCCTTCACATGTCCTAGATTATGAGCCAATCCAAATTCGAGAGGATCTCTCTTACGAAGAACAACCGGTGCAAATACTTGCTCGAGAAGAGAAGATATTAAGAAATAAAAGCATCTCGCTGGTCAAAGTTCTATGGAAAAATCATAATGTAGAAGAGGCCACGTGGGAAAGAGAAGATGAGATGAGAGCCAAGTACCCCCACCTGTTCTGATTTTCGAGGACGAAAATTTTTAAGGATGGGTGAATGTGACGACCAGAGAATTTTAGCGGCGTGACCTAGTTTAATCTAGGGTTTTCTATGAGTTCTGTAAGTAAGAATGTAAAGAAACACTATGGTTGTAATTAGACAAATTATAGTGTTGATAGAAATAAATAAATGTTTTGGAGGAATTAAAATCTCCAAAAATAAGTAGAGAATAAAGTATCTGAGTAAGAAAGTGAATTCAGGACCAAAACGCTCAAAAAGGAGTAGTTTCGGTATCTAAACAGCATAAAGATAAGAATATGGCAAGTCAAAGTAAGAGCACAGTAAGAAAAGTACAAATATATGTATATAATAATTTGTACTATTTAAAGAGTGAAATAAATGTATTTATATTGTTTAGAATATATTAAAATGTTCTAACAATACTGACGAGTAAGGATTCAGTGTGGGAAAAATTCACTGAGTTGAAACGGGTGAAACGGTGCCAAAACCGGCATTGAAAACCCTAACCGAGCCAATAAAAGACGGTAAACTTCCGGGATTGATTTTGATCAAACGGAAGCAGGTTAAATTGATCCGACTACACAAGAGACCTCAGGAACACGCCGGGAAGATTTCAGGAAAATTTCGACTCAAACCGGTATTGGTCAAAAAGTAGTCGAATTGATGTGAATAGTGAAAGTCAAAGTCAACTTTCACTTTAGTAATTATGACATCATAAATCCATTTAAGAAATGGAAAGAAATTGGTGTTAGGTAGGATGAATGGCCATGATTCATTTGCTTTTTGATCCAAAGGCCAAGATTTAGCCAAAAATTAACCTTTTTAATTTTTGAAAAATAGAGAAAGTATTAGGGTGAAAGGTGCCTAATTTTCATTGGTGGAAGCCAAACTAATTGGTCTTTATGGTGGCTTAAGTCGGCAAAATTTGGGGGATAAGTGGCCGAGACCATTTTGGAAGCAAAACATAACAAAAATTTTTGCTAAGTGCCTTCCATGGTGAGCCGTGGGTGATCAAAGAAGAACCAAGTAATTCCTTCAACTTTTCTACACAAAATTGGTGTCAAAACATTCCTTGAAGACAAAGGAAGCATTTGACTAAGGTAACTTCCCTTGCACTTGATTTTTTCATGGTTTTTCTTCATGAAATCCGTGGGATGAGTAGTGAATTAAGATGGAAAAATTTTGGGTGTTTTTCATTAAGTTGATGATGGGTTTTGTTAAGGGTGTAATAAGGAAGAAAACCATGCAATTGGTTTAAAGAAAAATCAATTTTTGGTTGGTTTTCCAAAGGAAAATCCGTGGGTTACCATGGGTAATCAATGAGAAATTTGTGTGATTTATGTGTTAACATGCTTTTAACTTATGTTTTGTTAAGAATAAAGCATGAATTTCACTATGGAAAAGCTTGGAAAAATTTTGGTGTTCATTTACTCAAAGTGGCCGTGGGGTTACTTAGGAAGAAAAATTTTCATGCTTTTAGGTGATGTTTGGTTAATTGAAATCATGCATTTTATGATGTGAATGATAAAATTTTGATTGCAAGAATGAAAAGAAAATTTGGCATGTTTTTCACTAATGAGGCCGTGGGTTTTAAGTGTTTAAAAACCCTAAGAATTTAGTTGAAAAGTACAAGGAAATGGGCTTGAAAAAGTGTTAGAAAAATGGCATTGAATAGCCTAACAAGTGGTTGAAAAGTTTGAGAAATTTTGGTTCGGTTTGGTGGTGAAAACCGAAACCAAAACTAAGGGCAAAATTGTGAAAAAATTTTGTAATGTGGTTAAAAATGTGAAATTGGAAATTTGTGAGCTTTTATGTAAAAGTTTGGAAAACTTTTACATAAAATAGGCTTGTGGTATAGTACGTGGCAGGTACATATGGTTCGAGGCGTACCTAACGCCGGTAGCCTTAAAATTACGTCGAAATGTTGCCGAAATTTCGAAAATGGCTTTCGGGGTAAAATAGGAATTTAAAAATAAAAAAAGTTTAGGGTCGGGTCGGAAACCCGAGTCCCTAACAGAAAATTGAATAAGGAAAACCTAAGGGGTGGTTCGTGAATAGTAGACCGTCCCCTAGAAATGTAAAATGCGAGTGAAACGGAAAAACCGACCCCGAGGGAGGGGTGTTTTTAGAAATGAAATAAAGGTCCGAGTCGGGTACGGAAAATCCGAGCCTCGGAGACCTAGGTCGGGAATGTCTAGATGAACGTTTTAAATATTAGTGAAACGTCCATTTGAGGCTCCGAAACGATAGAAAATCACTAAACCGAAGTAAGGGTCGGAATAGTGCTCCCGATGGTCGGGAAAGTGGAAAGTGGAAATAAAATAGAAGCGAACCCGGTAATGATTAGAAAAGAGTCCGAAAAGTTCCTGAGGGCCAAAAATGCAGTCTGGATCAATAAAATTCCGTCAGGGGCAAAACTGCAACTTTGCCAAAATATAGGGGTAAAATCGTAATTTTGCAAAAGTTGGGAAAAATTGGGGAAATGATAAATAAAGCCCAAAAAGTTGTAAATAGGTTCTATTTAAGCTTTTTAATGAAAAATAAAAGCTATAAATGGAAATGAAATTAACAGACAAAGTTTGTCTGTAGGATCCAAAAATCGACCTACAAGGAGGGCGATCAAAGATCCTAGAGAGAAAAGGAGAAGAGATTGATAAGGTAAGTACAGACATTTAATTGTCTACTCACGAATGGACTTACCATAGAGTTGTGTTATATATATATATACATTTAAGCTATTCAGTTTGTGACATGATACTAACATGTTCACGAGAATAGTAAGCAAGATCAGAAACAGAAAAGAGGAATAAGATAAGTCAGATAATAAGACTTAAAAGTTAAGGTTGGCGTACCGGCCTCCCCAGTTGTGAGGTTCCCAGATAGCCTCCACCCCAGAAGTGTGGCGCTGCCTCGTTAATAATGAGGTAGTTTATGGCTTAACTTCCTGCCTCTACCCCGAAAGTGTGGCGCTGCCTCGTTAATAATGAGGTAGTTTATGGCATGACTTACTACCTATAAGGTCAGTAGTCCAGAGATGACCTTAGGGTTGATCGGTGGGTCGCTCCCCTGATCCTCTATTGGTCTGCGCGCACCAGGTACGTCCAACCACGGGCCCACAAGTGAAAGATTAAGCAGATAAAGTAAAGCAAAGAAAAGAAAGAAATAGAATAGAAAGGACAAGTAGTATAGGACTAAAGAAATTAATTGGTCCTAAGTTGACTAACCCTAGAGTGGTGTATTCAGCTTATTTACTTGTATGTATGTTTGTACTTACTGAGCTTTAGCTCATTAGTCTATTCGTGATGTAGGTAATAAAGGAAAGCAACCAGCAAGATGAAACAAGAGTAGCGGACTGACAGGCAGATCCCAACGATGTCATGGACGGGTTATGGTTCCGTTTCGTGGAGTTCCGCTGTCATCAAAGTGTAAAAGAAAGAAAGTGTAATAGTGAGGTATATGTAGAAAGATAAGATAAGAGTGCAGTATGTAAAGTAGTGAAACAAGCTTAAAAGTATGTTTCTATTTTTACGTACTTTAAAGTAACAAGACTCCAAAATATATTTTGGGAAAAAGTATTAAGAAGTACGTATATATTTATGTATACACAATTTTCAAGAATTAGTAGTTTCCTCCAGTTAAAAAAGAAAAAAAAATATTCCTAGTTTTTCAAGAACAAATCTTTTAAACCCCAAGGAGAAGAAAGTTATAGAGACAAGCAAGCTAAGTAAGACTAAGCAAAGAATAAAGAAAGCAAGCAAGATAAGGTGGACGACCTAAGCTAGAGGGGTCACCCACAAAGGCAACATATATTAATTGGACGGGGTCCATGTTCCAGTTATTTGTCTCATGACCACCCCTCGGTGGCTTAGGGCAATAGGTGCTGAGAATTACCATTGCAATGCTACATGTATTTCAAGTTTCATGTAGGAACATACTTGTATGTTTTATTTGCTAAATTATCTATATATTTGCTTGCGCTTTGTAATGATGTCTAGTATAATTTTATTTCAGTTCAAAATGTCACTGACACCCCTCATTTCAATACTTACTGAAAATAAGCTGAATGGTGATAATTATAAAGACTGAAAAAGAAATCTATTGATTGTTCTCAGCTGCGAGAGACGCAAGTTCGTGCTGGACGAACCATGGCCACCTGGGCCTAAACCTGACACACCGCTTGAGGAGGTCTCGGTTGCCTATACTCGTTGGAGAGAATCCAATGAGATAACTCGATGCTACATTCTGGCTAACATGACGAGTGCTTTACAAAAGCAGCATGAGACTTATCAAGTTGCTGGGGAGATCATGGAAAATTTGGAGGACATGTTCAAAGGTCAAGAAAAATTAGCTAAACAGTCTGCTATTACTAGCATTATGAATTCTAAGCAGAAGGCAGGTACTCTGGTAAAGGATGATATGATCACTCTAATGGGATTCTTTACTGAGGCTGCCAAAAACGGTGTTGAACTGGACTACAACACCCAGATCGAGATGGTGTTCAAAGCTCTGTCAAAAGATTTTGTGGGGTTTAAGGCCGTATATAATATGGCAACGAGGGAGTTAAGACTAACCGAGCTCATGAAGCAACTCCAAGCTTATGAGCAGATGATCAAGGACGGGGATGCGGTCTAACCAAAAGGAGAGGCCAACTTAGTGGAATCTTCCAAACCCTCACGGAAGAGGAAGAGGCCAAATCAGAAGCAAGCGGCTTTCAGTTTTTCTAATCCTCCTGTCTCGGATGGGAAGAAGAAGAAAGAAGAACAAGAAGCCCAGGGACCCTAAAAAGTCCAAGTGCTTCCACTGTGGGAAGGTAGGTCACTTCAAGAAGGCTTGACGGGAATTCCTAGCCACCAAGGGCAAGGAAGGTAAGGAACTTCACTATTTAGAAGCGTGTTTGGTGGAACTTCACTAATTTTCGAGGACGAAAATTTTATAAGGAGGGGTGAATGTGACAACCGAGAAATTCTGGCATTCTCAGAAGAAAATGTACAAATGTATGTATATAACAATTTGTACTGTTTAAATAGTGAAATGAATGTATTTATATTGTTTAGACTATGAAAGGATGTTCTAACAATACTGACGAGTAAGAATTCAGTGTTGATAAAGTTCACTGAATTAAAACGGGTGGAACGGTGCCAAAAACAACATTGAAAACCTAATCGGTGCATTATGGTGCACTAAAAAGATGAAAAACTTCCGGGATTGATTTTGATCAAACGGAAGCAGTATAAATTGATCCGACTGCACCAGAGACCACAGGAACCCGCTGGGACGATTTCAGAAAAATTTTGGCTGAATCCAACATTGGTCAAAAAGTAGTCGAATTAATATGAATAGTGAAGTCAAAGTCAATTTTTACTTTGCATTTATGACATCATTAAAGCATTTATTAAATGGAAAACAAGCAAAAATTTTCTAAGTGTTCCTAGAGAGCAACCCATGAGCAACAAAGGAGAACCAAGCCAAAACTTCAAATTTTCTTCACCAAAGTGATAGCAAACTCATCATTGAAGTCAAGGGAAGCAAGAAATCAAGGTAGCCATCTTCGGTTTGAAATTTTTGTTGCTTTTTCATTGAAAAATCCGTGGGTTTGTTGGCTTGAAGGATGAGAAATTTTGTGGTTGATTTGGTTGATTTGGTATATGGGTTTTGCTTATGGTTTGATTAGAAGAAAAACCATGTATTTTGTTTCAAGAAAAACAAAGTTTTGGTTGGTTTTTTTATGGAAAATCCGTGGGTTACCTTAGTGTTTGATCATGGATTTATTGTTGGTTAAGTGTTGTAATGCTTTAAATCATGTTTTGGTTATATGGAAAGCATGATTTGCATGGTTAGAAAGCTTGGAAAAATTTTGGTATCTAAATTCCCTAATATGGCCATGTGGTGTAGTTAGGGTTTGGTGAACATTTTTGCATGATTAACTTGATGTTTGGATAGTTTAAATCATGCATTGAATTATGGAAATGTTGGTTATGTGGTTGAAAGCATGAAACAAAATGTTATGCATGTTTTTACCTAAAATGGTCGTGGGTTATGTGTGTTGAAAAACCCTAAGAATTGTGTTGTAAAATGCATGGAAAATGGCTTGAAAATGTGTTAGGCAATAGCCTTTGAATAGCCTAAAATTTGGTTGAAAGATTGGAAAATTTTTAGTTAGGTTTTGGATAGGAAAACCATTGCTAAAACTAAGGGTAAAATTAAAAGAACTTTGTTAATTGTGGTTCAAAATATGAATTGTTAAATGTGTGAGCTTTTTTGTAAAATTTTGGGAAACTTTTACATAAAATAAGACTTTGGTATAGTACATGGCAGGTACATATGGTTCGAGGCGTACCTAATGCCGGTAGCCTTAAATTTACACCGAAATGTTGCCGAAATTTTGAAAAACGGCGTTTAGGGTAAAAAGGGAATCGAGAGTAAATTAGGGTCGGGTCGGAAACCCGAGTCCCTTGGGGAAAATTGAATAAGGAAAACCTAAGGGGTGGTTCATGAATAGTAACCCGTCCCCTTAAAAATGTAAAACGCGAGTGAAACTGAAAAAAAAAAAACAGATCCCGAGGGGGTGCGTTTTTGGGAAACGAAGTAAAGGTCCGAGTCGAGTACAGAAATCCGAGCCTCGGAGACCTAAATCGAAAAAGTCTAGATGAACATTTTAAATACTAGCAAAACGTTCATTTGAGACTCCGAAACGATTGAAAATCACTAAACCGACGTAAGGGTCGGAATAGTGCTTCCCGAGGGTCGGGAAGGTGAAAAATGGAAATAAAATAGAAACGAACCCAGTAATGAATGAGAAAAGAGTTAGAAAAGTTCTTGAGAGCCAAAAGTGCAGTCTAGATCGAGAAAATCCTGTCAGAGGCATAATTGTAATTTTGCCAAAATACAGGGGTAAAATTATAATTTTTCAAAAGTTGAGAAAATGGGAAAAATGATAAATAAAGCCTAAAAAGTTATAAATAGGTTTTATTTAAGCTTTTTAATAAAAAAAATAAAAGCTATAAATGGAAATGAAATTAACAAATAATGTTTTGTCTGTAGGATCCCAAAAATCGACCCACAAGGAGTGCGATTAAAGATCCAGGAAAGAAAGGGAGAAGAAACGGATAAGGTAAGTTCAGACATTTACTTGTCTGTAACATGTAGCATTATTATTGCTAACTTTGATGTACTAACTATAAGTTAGGTACATATATGCTACGGGCACTATTATAGAATAGAGAGAGAGACGAAATGTGCTACGGGCACTATTGAAAATGGGACACATAATAAATTGTGCTTCGGGCACTAGAGTGAGGTTAATGAAACTCACTCACATGAAATTAAAATGTGAACCATTCCCAACCACGGGGTAATATGAAGTCACCGGGTTAGAACTTTAAAAGGTTGGTAATGAAACCACTTTTGGCGTACCAGCCTTCTGTACAGGGAGGTAAACTTTGCCTTCGGGGCTATGATGATGAGATTAAGGCTGTGGAGGTTAGCACTAATGTACCGCTCCCAGTTATGTGCACTAAAATGGTACGGCCAACATGAGCTCAAAACCAAAACATAAATAAAGATAATTACCTAAAACTGAAACTGTGCCATAATTAAGTAGAAGACAGTTTCATGAGAGTACTAACACCGTGATTGATGTACTGTTGATATACTGTGTTGTAGTCAAAGTTAATATTCATAGTGAATAGTGGTCAAAGTTACTATTCATGATGAATAGACTATTCATAGAAATTCTATTTCTTGCATGTTTGAACTTACGGAGCCTGTAACTCACCATTTTTGCTTATGTTGTAGGTAAGCAACCAGCTCACTAGCTTTGTATGGCTAGATGGCGAACGGGATAGCGAGTGTCAAATGGGATGGGAAGCCTAGGGATATGGTTTTGCCAGAGTTTTTCCACTGAACTTTAACAAAGAAAGGAAAGAAAAACAGTTCTTTTGTAATAATATATATTTTACGAAAGTACTATATTATGTAAATTACTTTGTACTTGTAAACAATGTGATTAGTGGATAATGTTTTACATGCGTTATGTAAAAAAAAAATCCCTCAAAAATGTCATGTTTTACAAGAGAGATAGATTAGCCGGCTACCCATGAGAGTACAATCTATCGCAGTTAGTTTTGAAGCTTAACTGTAATAGTATTGTATGATCTCTATGAAGGGCAGGCCGCCACAGTTGGTATCAGAGAAGTGTTGACCATATCCTGATTTGACACTTCGCGCATCCCGCACCGCAATCCAAGTAAGTAGTTTATTTAATTTAGTTAATTATTTTCTTATATGAAAATAATTATCTTATAGGTAGCAAGAAGACTGGACCTCCTTCTACGGGATCGCCGCTACCATGACCAAGAGGGGTGTTACGGGTATGGACGAGACCTATTGTGAGGTCATCTATTTCCCAACGTCCGGTATTTAGACCCCCGGTGCCAAAGAGACCTACAGTACCAGCACCAGCACTTGTAGATGTAGTACAGCCTCGACCGGTACTTCATCTACCTGTAGTAGTAGACATTCCAGCTGTTGGTGGACGTCAACATGTTGGAGTGAGAGTTTCAGCTCGAGCAGTAAAGGCATTTAGAGCCAATAGTCCCCCTATGTTTGATGGTGGATGACAGTCAATGGAGACAAAGAATTGGCTCCATGCAATAGAGAAGATTATGGGGATGTGTGATATTGATCAAGAGATGTGGATCCAGTTGGCAATAAATATGTTTCAGGGAGATGCTCGAGTATTCTGGGATTATTGTGATCAAGAGATTCTGTTGGGATTCAGTTGGGCTGAGTTCTGTCAGCGATTGGATGATCAGTTTTCGCCTAAGGATTCGACACCTGTTCCAACACCTCTAGAGAGACGAGAGGTAGTTATACCCACGTATCCTGGATTTGATGAGATTAGGGACTATATTCTCCAGACAGAGAGGATGGTCATGTTGTCTGGTGAGACAGTTATGTCTTACGCAGCACGATTTGAGGAGACTATTAGGAAGAGATGTCCGTTGCCCAACCTCACTGAAGCAAACTGTTGTGAGCTTTTCTTGAAAGGTTTACCTATGGAGCTGAGACAGAGGGTGATTAAGCTATATCCTCCTACGCTCCAAGAGTTTATAGTGACGATTAGGATGATCGAGAGGGAGATTTTGATTGAGCATCTGTCGCAGAGTCAACGAGAGACATTGTGTCCAGATGAGATGATGGCACGCATCTTTGGGCTGAGAAGGATGATGAACGATCATAAGGCTGGACCGTCTAGACCACGAGGAGGTGATGATTTAGGACAAGGAGCATTGCCTAGGGGTGGTGATGACTCAGATGATCCAGATGATGATGAGGATCCAGAAGAATATCCTCCAGTCCCAGACGCAGGAGATGTGTGACCTGTAGATGTAATCATGTACATAAGTAGCTTATAGAGAAAAAGCTCTTTTATATAGACTTGTGGCCAAGATGTATATGATGGCCGATGTATATATGACTGGTGATGGTTATGTATCATATATAAACATTTTCCTATGAATGAAATATCAAAATGATTATATATTGTACGATGATGTGTTACGATGATGTGGCTTTACATTACCCTGAATTTCATAAATTTATATGATTTTACGAATGTGGTCATGGAAAAGCTAATGGTAAATTGTTGTGCCATAATAGGATAATAGGCAAGATAGTGGATTTGCGAAATCAACCAGAGAGACGAGAACGACGTCCTAATCTCATGGAGAGAATAGAGCAGATACAAGCTTTACTAGAAGCTCAGATGCAAGAAAATGCTAATTTAAGACAACGAGTAAAGGAGTTAGAACAGAGGTAAGGTTCTGAAGGTACCCAAGTAGAGTAGGAAGCTGAGGTAGATCCGGTTATTCCTCCAGCTGCTGTACATGAGAGAGTTCCTAAACCGCAACCGGTAGTAAATCTGGAACCCCTCTATGAAAGATTCAGGTGTATGAGACCGCCAGAATTTGAAGGTTCTACTAATCTTCTAGAGGTTGAAGACTGGTTGTCATCATTGCAAGTGATCCTGGAATTTATGAATTTAACTAACCAGGAGAAGGTCGCATCTGCGATGTATATAATAATTTGTACTATTTAAAGAGTGAAATAGATGTATTTATATTGTTTAGAATATATTAAAATGTTCTAACAATACTGACGAGTAAGGATTCAGTGTGGGAAAAATTCACTGAGTTGAAACGGGTAAAACGGTGCCAAAACCGGCATTGAAAACCCTAACAGGAGCTCAAAAAGACGGAAAATTTCCGGGATTGATTTTGATCAAACGGAAGCAATTTAAATTGATCCGACTGCACAGGAGACCTCAGGAACACGCCGGGACGATTCCAGGAAAATTTCGGCTCGAACCGGTATCGGTCAAAAAGTAGTCGAATTAATGTGAATAGTGAAAGTCAAAGTCAACTTTGCTTTAGCAATTATGACATCATAAATCCATTTACAAAATGGAAAGAAATATGGTGGTTGGTAGGATGAATGGCCATGATTCACTTACTTTTTGATCCAAAGGCCAAGATTTAGCCAAAAATTAACCATTTTAATTTTTGAAAATGTTGGAAAGAAATGGTGTTGAAAGGTGGTGAATTTTCATCGGTTAATGGCCAAATTAATTGGCTTTCTTCCATGCATAAGTCGGCAAATTTGGGACATAAAGGCCGAGACAAAAATTGAAAGCAAAACATAACAAAATTTTTTCTAAGTTGTTTCCATGGTGAACCGTGAGTGGCCAAAGGAGAACCAAAGAATTTCTTCAACTTTTCTTCACAAAAAGAGTGTCAAAGTGTTCCTAGAAGACAAAGGAAGCATTAGACCAAGGTAACTCCCTTTTGCACTAAAATTTTCATGGTTTTTCTTCATAAAATCCGTGGGTGAATAGTGAGAAAAAGATGGAAAATTTTTGGTTGTTTTCCATTGAATTGATGTTGGGTTTTGTTAAGGATGAAATAAGGAAGAAAACAATGTAATTTGTTTAAAGAAAAACCAAAATTTTGTGGGTTTTTCAAGGGTAAATCCGTGGGTTACCTTAAGTAACCAATGAGAAAAAGTTGTGGTTTAATTGCTAACTTGCTTCCAAGTTTAAATTTGTGAAGAATAAAGCTTGTATTTCCTTGTGAAAAGCTTGAGAAAAATTTTTGGTGTGAATTGCCTAATGTGACCGTGAGTTTACTAAAGGTTTGGAAGAAAAATTTTGCATGAATTATGTGGTATTTGGTTAATTTAAATCATGCAATTTAATGTGTAAATGGTGGAAATGTGATTGAAAGAATGAAAAAAAAATGTTTGACATGTTTAGCATTCAATGGCCGTGGGTTATACAAGGGTAAAACCCTAAGAAATTTGGTTGAAAAGTACAATAAAATGGGCTTGAAAATGTGTTAAAAAAATGACATTTGAATGGCCTAAAGTGTGGTGAAAGTTTGACAAATTTTTGATTTGGTTTGGTTGTGAAAACCGAAACCAAATTAAGGGCAAAATTGTGAAAAAAATTTGGTAATGTGGGTGATAATGTGAAATTTGAAATTTGTGGGCTTTTATGTAAAAGTTTGGAAAACTTTTACATAAAATAGGCTTGTGGTATAGTACGTGGCAGGTACATATGGTTCGAGGTGTACCTAACGCCGGAAGCCTTAAATTTACGCTGAAATGCCGCCGAAATTTCGAAAACGGCCTTCGGGGTAAAATAGGAATTAAAAATAAAAGTTAGGGTCGGGTCGGAAACCCGAGTCCCTAACAGAGAATTGAATAGGGAAAACCTAAGGGGTGGTTCGTGAATAGTAGACCGTCCCCTAAAAATGTAAAATGCGAGTGAAACGGAAAAACCGACCCCGAGGGGGGGGCGTTTTTGGAAATGAAATAAAGGTCCGAGTCGGGTACGGAAAATCCGAGTCTCGGAGACCTAGGTCGGGAATGTCTAGATGAACGTTTTAAATACTAGTGAAACGTCCATTTGAGGCTCCGAAACGATAGAAAATCACTAAACCGACGTAAGGGTCGGAATAGTGCTTCCCGAGGGTCGGGAAAGTGAAAAGTGGAAATAAAATAGAAGCGAACCCGGTAATGATTAGAAAAGAGTCAGAAAAGTTCCTGAGGGCCAAAAAATGCAGTCTGGATCAATAAAATTCCGTCAGGGGTAAAACTGTAATTTTACCAAAATATAGGGGCAAAATCATAATTTTTCAAAAGTTAGGGAAAATTGGGGAAATGATAAATAAAGCCCAAAAAGTTGTAAATAGGTTCTATTTAAGCTTTTTAATGAAAAATAAAAACTATAAATGGAAATGAAATTAACAGACAAAGTTTGTCTGTAGGATCCAAAAATCGACCTACAAGGAGGGCGATCAAAGATCCTAGAGAGAAAAAGAGAAGAGATTGATAAGGTAAGTACAGACATTTAATTGTCTACTCACGAATGGACTTACCCTAGAGTTGTGTTATATATATATACACATTTAAGCTATTCAGTTTGTGACATGATACTAACATGTTCATGAGAATAGTAAGCAAGATTAGAAAAAGAAAAGAGGAATAAGTTAAGTCAAATAATAAGACTTAAAAGTTAAGGTTGGCGTACCGGCCTCCCCAGTTGTGAGGTTCAAAGCTAGCCTCCACCCCAGTTGTGTGGTGCTGCCTCGTTAATAATGAGGTAGTTGATGGCTTAACTTCCAGCCTCCAACCCAGTTGTGCGGCGCTGCCTCGTTAATAATGAGGTAGTTTATGGCTTGACTTACTGCCTATAAGGTAAGTAGTCCAGAGATGACCTTAGGGTTGATTGGTGGGTCGCTCCCCTGATCCTCTATTGGTCTACGCGCACTAGGTACGTCCAACCACGGGCCCACAAGTGAAAGATTAAGCAAGATAAAGTAAAGCAAAGAAAAGAAAGAGATAGAATAGAAAGAACAAGTAGTATAAGAGAAAAAAAATAATTGTTCATAAGTTGACTAACCCTAAGTGTGGTGTATTCAGCTTATTTACTTGTATGTTTGTACTTACTGATCGTTAGCTCATTAGTCTATTCGTGATGTAGGTAATAAAGGAAAGCAACCAGCAAGATGAAACAAGAGTAGCGGACTGGCAGGCAGATCCCAGCGATGTCATGGATGGGTTATGGTTCCGTTTCGCAGAGTTCCGCTGTCATCAAAGTGTAAAAGAAAGAAAGTGTAATAGTGAGGTATATGTAGAAAGATAAGATAAGAGTGCAGTATGTAAAGTAGTGAAACAAGCTTAAAAGTATGTTTCTATTTTTACGTACTTTAAAGTAACAAGACTCCAAAATATATTTTGGGAAAAAGTATTAAGAAGTACGTATATATTTATGTATACACAATTTTCAAGAATTAGTAGTTTCCTCCAGTTAAAAAAAAAAAGAAAAAAAAATATTCCTAGTTTTTCAAGAACAAATCTTTTAAACCCCAAGGAGAAGAAAGTTATAGAGACAAGCAAGCTAAGTAAGACTAAGCAAAGAATAAAGAAAGCAAGCAAGATAAGGTGGACGACCTAAGCTAGAGGGGTCGCCCACACAGGCCATGAACAATGAAATGGATTCTATGAAATCCAACTCTGTTTGGGAACTTGTAGATCTACTGGATGGGATAAAACCTATTGGATGGAAGTGGGTCTACAAAAGAAAGAAGGATGCGGAAGGGAGAGTGGAAACTTTCAAAGCTAGACTGGTTGCAAAGGGGTACACGCACAAGGCTGGAATCGATTACAATGAAACCTTTTCGCCTGTTGCTATGCTGAAGTCTATCCGTATTCTTTTGTCCGTTGCTACCGCTCTCGATTACAAGATCTGGGAAATAGACGTCAAGATAGCATTCTTGAATGGCCATCTTGAGGAATGTATCTACATGATACAGCCCGAAGGGTTCGTGGCAAAAGGCCAAGAAGAAAAGTCTACAAATTGTTTAGATCCATTTATGGATTAAAGCAAGCATCCCGGTCATGGAGCTAGAGATTTGATCAAGCAATCAAGACATTCGGTTTTGAGCAGAACATTGATGAAGCCTGTGTTTGTAAACGTATTAAGGATGGTAAAGTGGTCTTTCTAGTACTCTATGTCGATGATATACTGCTCATTGGGAATGATGTAGGGAATTTATCATCGGTCAAGCTCTGGCTACACCAACAGTTTGACATGAAGGACTTGGGAGCATTTAATTATGTTCTGGGCATTTGTCTCTTCAGAGATCGAAAGAACAAAATGATAGCATTATCCCAGGCTTTATACATAGATAAAATAATTAACAAATATGCAATGTAAGAGGCAAAGAAAGGTTCATAATCTTCTATTGCCGGTCTAACTCTTTCATTGGATGACTGCCCCAAGATATCAGAAGAAAGAGAGCGTATAAGTAAGGTCCCTTATGCATCCGTTGTGGGTAGCCTTATGTACGCTATGCTTTGCACTCACCCGGATATATATTTTACAATAGGTATGGCGAGTCGATATCAAGCGAATCCTGGAATCAAGCACTGGCAAGCAGTAAAGCATATACTCAAGTATCTTAAGAGAACGAGGGATTATATGCTAGTATATTCTAGAGGGGACCTAACACCCATAGGATACACGGACTCAGACTTCCAAACTTGCAAGGATTCAAGGAAATCAACATCAGGATCAGTGTTCTTGGTTGGAGAGGGCACGTGGAGATAGGATAAGTGGATGTATGTAAGATCGTATCTGAAGACAACATTGCCAATGTCTTTATTAAGACTTTGGTGGCTTGAAGCTTTGAAAGGCATGTTAAGGTGATAGGGATGCATAACATGACACATCTATTGGCTTAGGACAAGTAGGAGATTGTTAGGAAATGCCTTAAGCATTTGATGTATTTTATTTTGAACTGGATAATAAAATTATAATATAGAGGTTATTCATTACATTACTGTTTGTCCTATTTAATTTACTTGTTAAAGTAAATGTAAGTAAATATGGCTCACTGACTGCTTGTGTTAAAACTGTTAGAACGTTGCATGCAGTGGACTTTTGAATGTGAGAAGACAATGTTCTAAAGCAAGCGGTCTAAACTAAAGTCTGTAGTCTATGGGGTTAGACCGAGCATCTAACTTATTTTAAGACTATTATGTTATCTAAAGCCATGGTGGGGACGGTTTGTCTTGACTGTCTGGAGTATTGACTCCCAAGTAGAGATATAGATATGTTACTTGGTGGTAACATATTAGACCGGGACTAAAGTATGATTGATCTATATAGTCCGCTATGAGTGGATCAATCTGCTTTTGACGTTCATTATGCAATAACCTTAATCTTGAGTAGATGAACTGCTTCATGTATTGACTTGTGTACTTTGATGTTCCAATGGCTAAAGCATCTCAGAGGAAGTAAGCTTATAGACCGGTTCGTTGGGTGCATGACTTGTATATGGTAAAGGGTTTTGTTTGCAGATATCGGAATCATAGCTTTAAGGAGTTAAAGGTATCCCCTTAAAGGCATTATATTGGATGTGAAAATAAACAAGGCCTTGGGTCGTCTGCTGGGCAGATGACTTCTTATTCACATATAGTGAATAATCATTTTCTTATTCGATAGTATAATGGAACTTTAAGATAGCCTGATCAGTAAGAATGAATGGACTTTGACCTAAGGCCGATCATGGATATCATATGAGGGTTTTGCATATATGACAAGGTCATTGGACAGTAGCTCGTCACAGGCTTACATAATACGGTATATAATTGGGAGTTCAATTTCAAGTTTATAGTAATGTGACTCTGAAATTAGTAATCATATGATTGAGTTGTTCGGTACAGAATAATGATCATATGGATTCACGGGAGCCCGATTATATATGTCCAATTGGTCCCTCTACTAGCTCCACACAATTCCTTAATGGTTGGCAAATTGATTTGTGCATCCTTATTGGCTAGTTGATCATGCATAGATAGTGTTGACATAGGATTAGGATGGTGGACAAGATTCTCTCCAGTTGAATTCATATTTTTTTTTGGATAATAGAGTACACAATTATTAGAACTCCAAATAAAGTTGCCATGATTTTATTTGAGATTGGATTGGAGTTGTAGAAAATTATCCATGAGAACAAAAATTTAAGATACAACTTTTTTGTGGATTTTGAAATTTGAATTTTGAAATTTGAAATTTAAATTTTGAATTTGAAATTTGAATTTGAAATTTAAATTTGAAATTTGAAATCTAAAATTTGTATTTTGAAATTTGAATTCAAATTTTGAATCACAGTCTAAGTGGAATTCGAATTCTTTGTGGATAATTCCACAGGGTTAGAATTCGAATTTGAGTTAGATTATGGAGAGGAAAATCATGTTTGAATCTTACTTGAATTTTGAGTCCTAATCTATCTAGAAAAACTGAGTTTGTTAGGGAGCATGACTCCTAAGAGAATTTGGATTCTTAATGGATAAGGATGTAGGGAAAATTTAAGTTTCAATCCCAGTTAAATTTGGATTCTCTCCCTCCCTAAAGTGCATGAAATTTTGTGGATAAATTTAAGGAGATTTTTTGGTTTTTGTGGATAAGGGTGAGATTAAATTCAAGTTAGAAAATCCTATTTGAATTTTAGTTCTTCCCCTCACAAAAGTGGTCGAAAATTTAAGGATAATCCTAAGGGAGATTTTCTGTTTTTTAGTAGATAAGGGTAAGATAAAATTCAAGCTAGAAAATCCTAGTAGATAAAATTCAAATAGGATTTTCTAGCTTGAATTTTGATTCACCTCACATTAAAGTGGCCGAATCTGGCCTTATTTATGGCCTAGGGAAATTCGGTTATTATGGATAAATGAGGAGATTAAATTCAAGTTAAAATCTTGTTTGAATTTGGATTGCAAAAATGCCAAGGTTGGCAGAATCTTCCCATGATTGTGGCCTATGGGATTTTTGAATTTTATTAATGGATAAAGGAGAAAATCTTCTCCTAATCCAATTCGAATTCAAGGAATCACCTCATGTAAGTCTATAAATAGAGGTCTTGCCACTCTAGTTCTCTTAGACCACAGACTCTCAGGTAAGCAGGCTTATTGTTGCACAACTCACCGTGACAATAAGTTCTTTAGAGATCTAGATGGTCGAAAGAAGACTAGTAGTGCTAGCATATCGGTCGAGGAACCAAGTGCCCACACACTCTGCCCTCCGGGAATTGGAGAATAGTAGAGAAGGTTAGTTGGTTGAAGCCCTCCAGTCATTCTCCTCTTACAGTTGGCGTCCTCTTGAGATATGAGTTTTATTGTTGTTAATTTATTATATATGTCATCACGAGATATTTAACGATCTTAAAAAATTTTTGTTGTTCCGCTGAGCCATTCTGGTGCGTTTTTACTGATTTTAATCCTACAGTTCGAATAATTATGTACTCTATTATCCAAAACAAAATATGAATTCAACCGGAGAGAATCTTGTCCACCATCCTAATCCTATGTCAACACCATCCATGCATAATCAACTAGCCAATAAGCATACTGTAGGAAAATAAACCGGTAAAAACGTATCAGAGTGGCGCAGCGGAACAATAAAAATTTTTAGATCGTTAAATATCTCATGATGCCATATACAATAAATCAACAACAATTAAAACTCATACCTCAAGGATGCCAATGAACAGGAGGAGAGTGACCGGAGGCTTCAACCAACTAGCCTTCTCTACTATTCTCCAATTCCCGAATGGCTGAGTGTGTGGGCACTCTGAACCTCGATCGGTATGCTAGCACTGCTAGTCTTCTTCCGACCACCCAGATCTCTAAAGAACTTTATTGTCACGATGAGCTGTGCAACAATAAGCCTGCTCACCTGAGAGTCTGTGGTCTAAGAGAACTGGAGTGGTAGGACCTCTATTTATAGACCTGCATGAGGTGATTCTCTGAATTCGAATTGGACTAGGAAAAGATTTTCTCCCTTATCCAAACCAAAAAATCCGAATTTTCCAAGGGAGAATCTCCACAATTAAATTCGGTTTTCCTAGGACAAATCCAATCCAAATCTAAACAAGATTTTAACTAGAATTTTATCTCCCTTTTCCAACCAAAAAATCCGAAATTCACAAGGAGAAAATCCTCCAAAAAATTTCGGCCATTATGGATAAGGGAGAATCAAAAATTCCACTAGGATTTTCAAGCTAAATCTCATCTCAACCTTATCCAAAAATAACCGAATTTCCTAGGATAAAGCCTCCAAAATTTCGGCCACTTTTAGGGAGGAGAGAATCCAAATTCAACTAGGATTGAAGCTTGAATTTACTCTTGAATCTTATCCACAAAATCCGAAATCTTTCATGAGGATTATCCTCAAAAATTTCGTCCCTTATTTGTTGGGATTTGGATTCAAAATTCAAGTAGGATTCTAACAAGATTATCCTCTCCAAATCCAACTCAAATTCGAATTTCAAACCTTGTGGATTTTCCACAACAAATTCGAATCCTACTTGGACTGTGATTCAAATTTTGAATTTCAAATTTCAAATTCAAATTTCAAATTCAAATTTCAAATTTCAAATTTCAAATTTCAAATTTAAATTTCAAATTCAAATTTAAAATTCGAATTTCAAATTCAAATTTCAAATTCGAATTTCAAATTCAAATTTCAAATTCAAATTTCAAATTTCAAATTTCAAAATTCAAAATTCAAATTTCAAAATTCAAATTTCAAATTCCACAAAACGGTTGTATTTCATATTCTTGTTCTCATGGATAATTTTCTACAACTCCAATCCAATCTCAAATAAAATCATGGCAACTTTATTTGGAGTTCGAATAATTGTGTACTCTATTATCCAAAACAAAATCTGAATCCAACCGGAGAGAATCTTTTCTACCATCCTAATCCTGTGTCATCACCATCCATGCATAATAAACTAGCCAATAGCATACACAAATCAATTTGCCAAACGTTAAGGAATTATGTGGAGCTAGTAGAGGGACTGATTGGACATATATAATCGGGCTCCCGTGATTCCATATGATCATCATTCTGTACCGAACAACTCAATCATATGATCACTAATTTCAGAGTCACACCACTATAAACCTGAAACTGAACTCCCAATTATATACCGTATTACGTAAGCCTGTGACGAGCTACCATCCAATGACCTTGTCATATATGCAAAACCCTCATATGATATCCATGATCAGCCTTAGGTCAAAGTCCGTTTAATCCTACTGATCAGGCTATCTTAAAGTTCCATTATACTACCGAATCAAGAAAATGATTATTCACCATATGTGAATAAGAAGTCATCTGCCCAGCAGACGACCCAAGGCCTTGTCCATTTTCACATTCAGTATAATGCCTTTAAGAGGATACCTTTAACTCCTCAGGGCTATGATTCCGATATCTGCAAACAAACCCTTCATCGTATACAAGTCATGCACCCAACGAACCGGTCTATAAGCTTACTACCTCTGAGACGCTTTAGCCATTGGAACATCAAAGTACACAAGTCATATACATGAAGTAGTTCATTTACTCAGGATTAAGGTTATTGCACAATGAACGTCAAAAGCAGATTGATCCACTCATAGCGGACTACGTAGATCAATCACGCTTTAGTCCCGGTCTAATATGTCACCACCAAGCAACATATCCATGTCTCTACTTGGGAGTCCAGCTCCAGACAGTCAAGACAGACCGTCCCCTCTAAGGTTTTAGACAACATAATAGTCTTAACATGAGTTAGATGCTCGGTCTAACCCCATAGACTACAGACCATAGTTTAGACTGCTAACTTTAGAACATTGTCTTCTCGCGTACAAAAGTCCATTGCATGCAACGTTCCAACAGTTTTAACACAAGCAGTCAGTGAGCCATATTTGCTTACATTTACTTTAACATGTAAATAAGACGAGGACAAATAGCAATGTAATGAATAACCTCTATGTATAATTTTATTATCCAGTTCAAAATGAATACATCAAAATGTCTCTAATACTTAGGGCATTTCCTAACAATCTCCCACTTGCCCTAAGCCAGCAGATGTGCCATGTTACGCATCCCCATCACCTCTACATGCCTCTCAAAGCTTCTAGCTACCAAAGTCTTAGTAAAGGGATCAGCGATGTTGTCCTCGGACGCGATCTTACATACATCCACTTGTCCTGTCTCCACATGCCCTCTAATAATGTGATACCTCCGATCGATGTGCTTGGTCCTCTTGTGGTGCCGAGATTCCCTTGTGTTGGCAATAGCCCTTGTATTATCACAGTAAAGTGTGATAGGCTTGTCAACACCCGGAATGACCTCAAGGTCTCTAAAGAACTTGCGGAGCCAAACCGCTTCTTTAGATGCCTCAGCCGCAGCCACATACTCAGCTTCCATAGTAGAGTCAGCTGTGCAGCCCTGCTTCACGCTCCTCCACACAATGGCGCCTCCTCCGAGTAAAAACACTGATCCAGATGTCGATTTCCTCGAATCCTTACAAGTCTGGAAGTCTGAGTCCGTGTATCCTATGGGTGTTAGGTCCCCTCCAGAATACACTAGCATATAATCCCTTGTTCTCTTAAGATACTTGAGTATATGCTTTACTGCTTGCCAGTGCTTGGTTCCAGGATTTGCTTGATATCGACTCACCATACCTACTGCAAAACATATGTCCGGGCGAGTGCAAAGCATAGCGTACATAAGGCTACCCACAGCGGATGCATAAGAGACCTTACTCATACGCTCTCTTTCTTCCGATGTCTTGGGATAGTCATCCAATGAAAGAGTTAAACCGACAATAGAAGGTTGTGAGCCTTTCTTTGCCTCTAGCATTGCATATTTGTCAATTATTTTATCTATGTATGAAGCTTGGGATAACGCTATCATTTTGTTCTTTCGATCTCTGAAGAGACGAATGCCTAGAATATAATTAGCTTCTCCCAAGTCCTTCATGTCAAACTGTTGGTGTAACCAAAGCTTGACCGATGATAAGTTCCCTACATCATTCCCAATGAGTAGTATATCATCGACATAGAATATCAGAAAGACCACTTTTCCATCCTTAATACGTTTATAAACACAAGGTTCATCAACGTTCTGCTCAAAACCAAATGTCTTAATCGCTTGATCAAACCTCTGGTTCCATGAGCGGGATGCCTGCTTTAATCCATAAATGGATCTAAGCAACTTGCAGACTTTCCTATCTTGGCCTTTTGCTACGAACCCTTCGGGCTGTATCATACAGATACACTCTTCAAGATGGCCATTCAAGAATGCCGTCTTGACATCCATTTGCCAGATCTCGTAATCGAGAGCCGCAGCAATGGACAGAAGAATACGGATAGACTTCAGCATAGCAACAGGCGAAAAGGTTTCCTCGTAATCGATTCTAGCCTTTTGCGTGTATCCCTTTGCAACCAGTCTAGCTTTGAAAGTTTCCACTCTCCCTTCCGCATCCTTCTTTCTTTTGTAGGCCCATTTACATCCAATGGGTTTTATCCCATCCGGCAAATCTACAAGTTCCCAAACAGAGTTGGATTTCATAGAATCCATCTCATTGTTCATAGCCTGTTTCCAAGATCTAGAATCAACATCCTTTATAGCTTCATCATATGTGACCGGATCTTCCTCATGCTCATGAGCCTCGGCCTGGTATATCTCAGCATCATACATAAAGAAATTAGGTTTCTTAGAAACCCTCCCACTACGACGAGGCACCCTAAATTGTTGATCGTCTGCAGGTCTTTCACTGGAACTCGGACTTACGTCCAAGACCGAAATCTGTGGAGCAGTTCTTTCACCCGATAACTCCTCTAGCACCACTTTGCTTCGAGGCTTAAAGTCCTTCATGTGACTTTCCTCCAAGAATGTCGCATGTGTTGAGACAATGACCTTTTGTTCCTTCGGGTTATAGAACAGACCTCCTTTAGTTCCCTTTGGATACCCTACAAACATGCACAATTCTGATCTTGGTTCCAACTTCTTCGCATCCCCATCCAGTACATGTGCCGGGCAGCCCCATATTCTCATATGTCCAAGGGAGGGCTTCCTGCCACGCCACAATTCATACGGAGTTCTAGGAATTGATTTGCTTGGAACCTGATTCAGAATATAGCACGCCGTTTGTAAAGCATGTCCCCAACATGATAATGGCAGAGTTGAGTAACTCATCATGGACCGTACCATATCCAATAAGGTCCTGTTTCTCCTTTCGGCTACACCATTCTGTTGTGGAGTACCAGGTGCAGTCAATTGGGATAAAATCCCGTTCTCTACAAGATGTCCTAGAAATTCATCAGAGAGGTATTCGCCACCTCGATCAGATCGAAGTGTCTTTATGGATTTATCCAATTGCTTTTCCACTTCCGCACGATACTCTTTGAACTTGTCAAAGGTTTCGCTCTTGCGGTGCATCAGATACACATATCCATACCTCGAGTAATCATCTATGAAAGAGACATAGTACTCGAACCCTCCTCGTGCTGTGACGTTCATGGGGCCACATACGTCAGTGTGCACAATTTCTAAGAGCTCCTGTGCCCTTGTACTCTTAGCTCCAAAAGACCTCTTAGTCATCTTACCCTCTAGACAAGACTCACATTGGGGAAGTCGTACCTCCTCCAGAGATTCCAGAGGACCGTCTTTCACCAATCTTTGAATCCTATCCTGATTAATATGACCAAGTCTTAAATGCCAAAGATACGCCTTGTTAGAGTGAGAAACTTTCAACCTTTTAGAGTTATCAATTAATTCAGTGTCAAGCAGTGAGTACATCTTTGGTCTGATTAAATATAGGTTTCCATCCATCCATCCAGAACAGATAAAAGACTTATTTCTACGAATATCAACTCTTTTACTAAAAGAAACTGAATAAGAATCCTTTATTAAACAAGCTACCGATATAAGGTTCCTCCTAAAATTAGGAACATAAAAACAGTCTTTCAATAAAATAAACCTAAATTGATCAAAATAAAGATGAACGTCCCCCACTGCCTCAGCCACCACAAAGCTACCATCTCCAGTTCGCAACGAGAGGCTCCTATCATGTAGACTTCTCGTTTCTACGAACCCCTTCCTTGCCCTTGGAGGCTAGGAATTCCCGGCAAGCCTTCTTGAAGTGACCTACCTTCCCACAGTGGAAGCATTTGGACTTTTTAGGGTCCTTTGGCTTCTTGTTCTTCTTCTTCTTCTTCCCATTCGAGACAGGAGGATTAGAAGAACTGGAAGCCACTTGCTTCTTATTTGGCCTCTTCCTCTTCCGTGAGGGATTGGAAGATTCCGCCAAATTGGCCTCTCCTTTAGGTCGGACCACATCTTCATCCCTGATCATCCGCTCATAAGCCTGTAGTTGCTTCATGAGCTCGGTAAGTCCTAAATCCTTTGTCGCCAGATTGTATGCGGCCTTAAACCCCACAAAATCTTTAGACAGAGTCTTGAACACCATCTCGATCTGGGTGTTGTAGTCTAACTCAGCACCATTCTCGTTAGCCTCAGCGAAGAATCCCATTAGAGTGATCATATGGTCCTTCACCGGAGCACCAACCTTTTGCTTGGAGTTCATAATGCTGGTGATAGCGGACTGTCGAGCCAATTTTTCTTGGCCTCCGAACATGTCCTCCAGATTTTCCATGATCTCCCCAGCAACTTGATAAGTCTCATGCTGCTTTTGTAAAGCACTCGTCATGCTAGCAAGGATGTAGCATCGAGCTATCTCATTGGATTCTCTCCAACGATTATAGGCAACCGGGACCTCCTCAAGTGGTGTGTCAGGTTTGGGCCCAGGTGGGCATGGTTTGTCCAGTACGAACTTGTGTCTCTCGCAGCTGAGAACTATTAATAGATTTCTTTTCCAATCTTTATAATTGTCACCATTCAACTTATTTTCAGTAAGTATCGAAATGAGGGGTGTCGGTGACATTTTGAACTGAAATAAAATTATACTAGACATCATTACAAAGCCCAAGCAAATATGCAGATAATTTAGCAAATAAAACATACAAGTATGTTCCTACATGAAACTTGAAAAAAAATGTAGCATTGCAACGGTAATTCTCAGCACCTATTGCCCCAAGCCACCGAGGGGTGGTCATGAGAACAAATAGCCGGAACATGGACCCCGTCCAATTAATATATGTTACCTTAAATCCTCCAAGGTTAAGACATATATTAATAACCGCTTATTTGGCCACCAGTTTAGTTAACAGAGCTTCTAGGGAAGGTTAATAACTAAACGAGTCTTGAGTGTATAACCATTGTTTACGTAGCCCGATCCACGTCCTACCAAGCCACCGAGGGGTGGTCATGAATAGGATCGCACCCGAACACGTTTTCCACATAGGAGATCCAATCTAGTATACCGGCGGCGGTAAACACCTACCGAGGGGTGTGGTCAGGTCAGAACTGACGCGAGGCGTTACCATGCTTTCACATATGGATCAACAATGGAGGCCGTGGGTTTTGTTTGAAACCCTCTCCCACTCAATATTTTGGAAAAAACATGCAAGTTTTGACAAATTATGTATGATCAATATAGTATGAGCGGCACTCACCTATCCTATATGACATGTTATCAAATATGCATACAAAACATCCATCAATACATATTTATACATCCATGACATATCACAGAAAAAATAATTGACAGAATAACCAAGCTATGGTTCCATCCTAGAACAAAGAAAATAAAGATTACAAAATTCCATCCAAAACATTCTTTGGGTCTTGAATTTTGTTCCGTCTTCTTGTATCTATCTTTATGTAGCCTCTCCATTTATTTCTCATCCCAAGAATTATTTAAAATTTAAATTTCCAAAAATTTAAATTTGAAATTCAAACTCCAAATTCGAATTTCAAATTTAAATTTCTAATTCAAATTTTAAACAATTTTAATCATCATGTGTAATAATATGTAATTTCAAAATTTTGAAATTTTTAATTACATATTTTTAAACATGATTTAAAATTAAATCTCAAATTTAAAAATCAAAATTTTCAAGTTTTGGACCGCCGCACCGCCGCCCGTGAAGGCGGCAGCCGCCGTGGGCAGCCACTAACCCCGGAGGGGATGGCAGCCCACGGTCGCCCCTTGTGCAGCCTGCCGGGCTGCAGGCCAAGCCTGCAGCACCAGGCTGCACGCCCAGACTGGGCGCAGCAGCCGGCAGGCTGCAGGCAGCACCTGCAGCCAGAGGCTGCACGCCCAGGCTGCGGCCAGCCTTGGGCAGGCCACGGCCACCCCTGGCTGCAGGCAGAGCCTGCGGCCGTGGGTGGTGTGGGCCTGCACAGGGGCTGCCGCAGCCCCATCCTGCCCGAGGGCAGGGGCTGCAGCCCCACCAAGGTTTGTCGGCCTATCCCGAGGGGTCGTGTCTCGATTTTCGTGCCATATTCCAATTTACCTATTAGGATCTCCAAAAAATTAATTTGAATCCCAATTAAATTGAAATTTTCCACACAATCAAAATTTCAATCTTTAAATTAAATTTAACTTTTGGGAAAAATAAATTACGGTCTTCAATCTTCAATCTCCTCCAAGAATAATTATATAAAAAATTCCTAAACCGTTTCCGGTGTTCAAAAAATTCTAACCATAAAAATTCTAAGAGACAAGAATTAAAATCCATGGGAAAATTACAGTGTAAATAAACTGCTCCCATGGTTACATAAAAAAATTCCTAGATACAATTTTTCGAAATTCTAAGGAACCATAACCGGCATAAACAAGCATGCTTATAATAATTCAAAAAATTAAAATAACCACATACTTTATACATAATACATGATAACAACATAAAGGAACCCTAGAATGCCACTCTCTAAATATCAAATCCATACATAAATAAAAAGACTAAGTAATTGTCTAATTTATGTACATGGCATAGTCATGAGATGGCTCTGATACCAATTGTAGGAAAATAAACCGGTAAAAACGTATCAGAGTGGCGCAGCGGAACAATAAAAATTTTTAGATCGTTAAATATCTCATGATGCCATATACAATAAATCAACAACAATTAAAACTCATACCTCAAGGATGCCAATGAACAGGAGGAGAGTGACCGGAGGCTTCAACCAACTAGCCTTCTCTACTATTCTCCAATTCCCGAATGGCTGAGTGTGTGGGCACTCTGAACCTCGATCGGTATGCTAGCACTGCTAGTCTTCTTTCGACCACCCAGATCTCTAAAGAACTTTATTGTCACGATGAGCTGTGCAACAATAAGCCTGCTCACCTAAGAGTCTATGGTCTAAGAGAACTGGAGTGGTAGGACCTCTATTTATAGACCTGCATGAGGTGATTCTCTGAATTCGAATTGGACTAGGAAAAGATTTTCTCCCTTATCCAAACCAAAAAATCCGAATTTTCCAAGGGAGAATCTCCACAATTAAATTCGGTTTTCCTAGGACAAATCCAATCCAAATCTAAACAAGATTTTAACTAGAATTTTATCTCCCTTTTCCAACCAAAAAATCCGAAATTCACAAGGAGAAAATCCTCCAAAAAATTTCGGCCATTATGGATAAGGGAGAATCAAAAATTCCACTAGGATTTTCAAGCTAAATCTCATCTCAACTTTATCCAAAAATAACCGAATTTCCTAGGATAAAGCCTCCAAAATTTCGGCCACTTTTAGGGAGGAGAGAATCCAAATTCAACTAGGATTGAAGCTTGAATTTACTCTTGAATCTTATCCACAAAATCCGAAATCTTTCATGAGGATTATCCTCAAAAATTTTGTCCCTTATTTGTTGGGATTTGGATTCAAAATTCAAGTAGGATTCTAACAAGATTATCCTCTCCAAATCCAACTCAAATTCGAATTTCAAACCTTGTGGATTTTCCACAATAAATTCGAATCCTACTTGGACTGTGATTCAAATTTTGAATTTCAAATTTCAAATTTCAAATTTCAAATTTAAATTTCAAATTCAAATTTCAAATTCGAATTTCAAATTCAAATTTCAAATTCAAATTTCAAATTCAAATTTCAAAATTCAAATTTCAAAATTCAAAATTCAAATTTCGAAATTCAAATTTCAAATTCCACAAAACGGTTGTATTTCATATTCTTGTTCTCATGGATAATTTTCTACAACTCCAATCCAATCTCAAATAAAATCATGGCAACTTTATTTGGAGTTCGAATAATTGTGTACTCTATTATCCAAAACAAAATCTGAATCCAACCGGAGAGAATCTTGTCTACCATCCTAATCCTGTGTCATCACCATCCATGCATAATAAACTAGCCAATAGCATACACAAATCAATTTGCCAAACGTTAAGGAATTATGTGGAGCTAGTAGAGGGACTGATTGGACATATATAATCGGGCTCCCGTGATTCCATATGATCATCATTCTGTACCGAACAACTCAATCATATGATCACTAATTTCAGAGTCACACCACTATAAACCTGAAACTGAACTCCCAATTATATACCGTATTACGTAAGCCTGTGACGAGCTACCATCCAATGACCTTGTCATATATGCAAAACCCTCATATGATATCCATGATCAGCCTTAGGTCAAAGTCCGTTTAATCCTACTGATCAGGCTATCTTAAAGTTCCATTATACTACCGAATCAAGAAAATGATTATTCACCATATGTGAATAAGAAGTCATCTGCCCAGCAGACGACCCAAGGCCTTGTCCATTTTCACATTCAGTATAATGCCTTTAAGAGGATACCTTTAACTCCTCAGAGCTATGATTCCGATATCTGCAAACAAACCCTTCATCGTATACAAGTCATGCACCCAACGAACCGGTCTATAAGCTTACTACCTCTGAGACGCTTTAGCCATTGGAACATCAAAGTACACAAGTCATATACATGAAGTAGTTCATTTACTCAGGATTAAGGTTATTGCACAATGAACGTCAAAAGCAGATTGATCCACTCATAGCGTACTACGTAGATCAATCACGCTTTAGTCCCGGTCTAATATGTCACCACCAAGCAACATATCCATGTCTCTACTTGGGAGTCCAGCTCCAGACAGTCAAGACAGACCGTCCCCTCTAAGGCTTTAGACAACATAATAGTCTTAACATGAGTTAGATGCTCGGTCTAACCCCATAGACTACAGACCATAGTTTAGACTGCTAACTTTAGAACATTGTCTTCTCACGTACAAAAGTCCATTGCATGCAACGTTCCAACAGTTTTAACACAAGCAGTCAGTGAGCCATATTTGCTTACATTTACTTTAACATGTAAATAAGACGAGGACAAATAGCAATGTAATGAATAACCTCTATGTATAATTTTATTATCCAGTTCAAAATGAATACATCAAAATGTCTCTAATACTTAGGGCATTTCCTAACACATACATATATCAATTTGCCAACCATTAAGGAATTATATGGAGCTAGTAGAGGGATCAATTGGATGTATATAATCGGGCTCCCGTGAATCCATATGATCATCATTTTGTACCGAACAACTCAATTATATGATTACTAATTTCAAAATCACACCACTATAAACCTGAAACTGAACTCCCAATTAGATACTGTATTACAAAGGCCTGTGACAAGCTAATGTCTAATGACCTTGTCATGTATGCAAAAACCCTCATATGATATCCATGATCAACCTTAGGTCAAAGTCCGTTCAATCCTATTGATCAGGCTATCTCAAAGTTCCATTATATTACTGAATAAGAAAATGATTATTCACCATGTATGAATAAGAAGTCATCTGCCTAGCAGATGACCCAAGGCCTTGTCCATTTTCACATCCAGTATAATGCTTTTAAGAGGATACCCTTACCTCCTTAGAGCTATGATTCTGATATCTGTAAACAATCCCTTCATCGCATACAAGTCATGCATCCAACGAACCGGTCTATAAGCTTACTATCTCTGAGACGCTTTAGCCATTGGAACATCAAAGTACACAAGTCATATACATGAAGTAGTTCATTTACTCAGGATTAAAGTTATTGCACAATGAACATTGAAAGCAGATTGATCCACTCATAGCGGACTACGTAGATCAATCACACTTTAGTCTCGGCCTAATATGTCACCAACAAGCAACATATCTATGTCTCTACTTGGAAGTCTATGTTCTGGACAGTCAAGACAAACCGTCCCCACCATGGCTTTAGACAACATAATAGTCTTAACATGAATTAGATGCTCAGTCTAACCCCATAGACTACAGACCTTAGTTTAGACTGCTTACTTTAGAACATTTTCTTCTCGCATACAAAAATCCATTGCATGCAACGTTCTAACAGTTTTAACACAAGCAGTCAGTGAGCCATATTTGCTTACATTTACTTTAACATATAAATAGAATAAGGACAAACAGTAATGTAATGAATAACCTCTATATTATAATTTTATTATCCTGTTCAAAATAAATACATAAAAATGTCTCTAATGCTTAGGGCATTTCTTAACAGTTTCCATGTTTTGAGCCAAGAACCCGTAGAGGTGCACGCTGATCGACCTATGAGGAGAAACCTGTGTAGATCTTAGCCAGGGAAGAGAAGGTGTTAGAAATAAAGTTATACCCCCCGTAAAAGTATTGTGGTAGAATTATAATGTAGAGGAAGCCACATGGGAACGGGAAAAAGACATGAGAAGAGACTTCCTGGAATTATTCTAATTTTTAAGTATGAAAATTATGTAAGAGGTGTAGGTTGTAATAACCCCCATGATTCATAGAACTTAATTACTATGTAATAAGTAATTAAGGAATGAATTTAGAGTAGTTTGAAGCATTTTTGGTACACGTTTAAAGAACACGGGCAGGTACACAGCCGTGTAAGTGGCCTTGTACTGCTCAGACAGTTAAATGTGTAAAAGGCTGTGTTTCAAAAAGCTGGGCGTGTTGAGCAATCTTGACTAGTACACACTTGTGTCTGGAGTACACACGCCCGTGTCGCATGGTACACGCTCGTGTAAGAACGCCCTGAGCCCGTGTTGGAGGCCATGTTTTAGGAAAGCTGGGCGTGTTGAGCAATCATAACTAGTACATGCCCGTGTTTGGAGTACACACGACCATGTCGCATGATACACACCCGTGTAAGAGCCCGTGTCAAAGGCCGTGTATTGAGTAGAGAGCCATTGTAATAACCCTCATATTTCTGAAACCTAATTACTATGTAATAAGTAATTAAGTTATCAATACAGTGTAATTTTTCCAATTGAATAAATTAAACAGGTACAAAAATGTTTAATTACTATTCATGCAGTGAAAGGGGCAACCGACAGTGAAATCAGTTCACCTTAGTACATGTGTGTGCGCGTGTGAGAAATGCAATATCAAGAAACCAATCCAGACGATCATTTCTTGACACAGAACTGATGAGCTAGTCATAAGTATGCTCACACTGGTTATCTGTGCACAGCAGCGATAATTACCCTGATAGATTACAGTATCGAGAAAAATGGTCAAGATGACCTCTTCTCACCCAGAAACTGACAAAATCAGAGTCAAAACGCTCAGACTAGTCAGTTAAACAGAAAGTAGTGAATAGTGAATAGTAGATACACAATGTCAGGTTAATGGCCAAGATGGCCTTAATTTGACATAAAACTGATATATTTAGACTTAGTATGCTCAAATTAGTCAATTGAGCACAAAACACGTTTTCCGAGATGGGGTCACACAGATCTCGAAAACTGGTCCAGACGACCTTAGATGGGCGTAAAACTAATAAATTTGAAATCAGCACGTCGAAATTAGTCAGGATAGACTGTGTTTGCAATTTCGCACAAAATAACCTCGTTATGCGTGTGCAGTGTCAACAAAATGTAGACACAACTACAGTATAGGAAATAAATAGTAAAATAGACACAGAATGAGCTCATAGGTATTACAACCCAACTAGGAATGATTATAATAAGAATCAGATCAAGAAAATCTAATTTTCGACCAAGGTATAGAACACCGTCGAAAAAGGGCCGAACACCACTGTGGGAAATTAGACTGCTAAGAAAAGACAACACAGATGATTTTATCCCTTTAAAAATCCGTGTATTTCAGTTGGAAAAGCAGCAAAAGTCAGCTGCAAACTAGCCAAAAAGTTACCTTAAAATATTGATATAGGCTTATGACACATTGGATTAAAATATGCAAAAGGTGTACAAAGGCACATGTGACTTTTGACCTTGCATTTAATGAAAATCTTGGCCCCAAATTGTAGCAGCCACCCTTGGTTTTTGAGGGCTACCAACAGCCAAAATTTGTTCCCCTTAAGCTTAGTTAAATGGTCTTAATTAAGGTTGCTTAAGGTTAATCTATCTTGCTTAGTTTTGCCTATAAAGGGATGTGCTTGGCCTAGGGTGTCATTTTCTTCTTTTGCTCATCCAAAGACACAACTTTTCTCTCCCTTTTTCTTCAGAAAATCTGACCCCTTTTTAGCCAAAAGACAGCCCCAAAACTCAGCCAAAAACACACCAAATATTCACCTAAAAATCAGTCATAACCTAGCTTGTCTTGGAGCCATTACCTCAAGCCATTTCAAGGTTGTTTTCAATAAGATCTTAGAACCGATCTTTGTGGTTTTGTTGGTTTTCTTTTGGCTTGATAATAAGATAAAATTATTGGTGTCCCCTTCTAGCCAAAGGTCAACCCCTTTTGTTCACCTAGGACCACATGGATTTTGGTCACCCACCCCCTTTGGTCGGATTGTGCTAGAATCAAGCACACTAAGGTAAAACACTGAAAACCCTCTTTTGTGATTAGTTTCATTTAAGTTTGATATCAAGAAATTTATGTGTATTTATTTAAGCAATGGGTTGTAATAATCTTTATTTTGAGCCCTTAGCATCTGGCTTATGTATTTTTGTGGTTGTGTGCTTGAGCTTTAAGTTTTTGTGGATGGATGTGAAAATGGACGTTTTAGGGTTGGCTGGGAACCAACCTGTCTCAATTTTTAGGCCATGGGTTTGGCTATTTTTGAGTACGTTATGATTTGATTTTGGGAATTTGTAAAACATGAAGTTTTTAGAGAAATTTCATTACGAGTGTTTTTTTGTCAAATAGCCTTTGGTAAAAAATGAATCTAAGATAGGTTTTCGAGGCAATTTTCAATCGGAGTTCAAAACTGGGACTGAAATAAGCAACAGGAATAGTCTCAGATTTTTATAAAAATGACCAACTTAGATTCTGAATTGGATCTCAGACTCAACGCAAAAGTTTTAGATTTCGTCGAAACCTTTAAGATGACTCGTGCATGTTTTAAAAATTTGGCCATCTCAGGCCCCAAACAGAGTAGTTTTTAAACAAGCATAAAAACTGGAATTTTTCTAAAACTAGGTATGAGTTTTAGCTACGGGTTTTGAGTGTTTCAGACTCATTAGAGGTTAAACTGAGCTCCAAGGTGAACACGAAAATTGTTCATCTCGTCGAGGACTAAAATTTTCATGTTTTCCAAGTTCATAAATTAAATTATTTCGAACAAGTTTTAAATGATTTTTGGTATAATGGTTCAAGAACCACCTTTTCACATGAACATCAAAATGTGTTCTTTTTAATCAAGAAAATGAATTTAAGAAAATAACCTTCACCTTCCAATGGGGTGCAAGGGATTTGTGTTTAAATCCTAAAGAAGGGAATTGTACAAAAACAAAGGATGTTTTTTAGTAATACATATTAAACTGGCAGATGTAACCTAGTAGGTTACATGATTAATATATGCAAAGTAACCTGGTAGGCTACATAGTCAATGATGCGCTAGGTAACCGGTCAGTTGACTGGTCAGTTAACCAGTTAAGGACTGAATTTGAATGGGATTATGAAAGACGGTGATTAATTTATTAAGTCGACAAATTAATCAAGCACGATTAGAAATTAGATACCAAATTCCCAAAGTAGAGCAGTTGGGTACTGATAGGCATTGGTACCATACAACAATAAAATTCATAGTCACTAACAATAATAGTGACCTAAGAGTGGTGTTAATTGATTTATTGGGTAAATAAATTAATTAATCACGATTAGAAAGTCAAACTCTCAAAAGGAGAGCAGTTAGTACCGATAAAGATCGGTACCACATAATGATAGATTTATTAGTCACCAATGACTATAGTGACTTAAGAACAGAATTTAACAGAAATACGTTATGATTACAGGAAGATACCTGTATTGTGACTAGGGCGAGAGTACACACTATCCATTGACAGGTAAGTATAACTCTGCTTACATCATGAGCAAATATGAGTTCAAAGCATTGTTTGTAAAGTATGTTAAGTATGCAAACCATGCACAGTTGTTGTATAGCATGATAGAAGTGTTTATATTTCATAATCGCGTAGATTAATAAAAGCATGAGTTAGATGCCATACATCCCTATCATGTAAGATTAGGGAATAGCCTAGTAGAGCATATAGCCTGATCAGATAAAGAATTGGGTAATTAACTTAAGGTATCAGTATAACGGGCGCAAGGCCCACAATATATATATATCAGGCGCAAGGCCCACATCTTTTACCGGGCGTAAGGCTCACATTATGTATATAAATATAACGGATGCAAGGCCCACGAGCGCAAGACTCACTATGCCCTTTCAGATAAGAAAAGATAATAGATAATAAAGTATAATATGGGCATAATCGGTTTATACATTGTTCATGATATGCCTTAGCTATAATTACAGCATGCTTCCAACTATAGTTGATATACATTCAGTTATATGATGTTTTCTGTTATGCATTTAGTTATGAAATGTTTCAGTTATGTATTTAGTTAAGTGTGATCCTTTGGATTTGCATCCAGTATATGGAATGTTTCAGTGCATGGTACATGTCGTGTGTACATGACATGCTTATACGCCTTAAGTATGATTTATGTCTTGAACACATTTTGTGGATAGAACGTTGTACTTATTGAGCGTAAAGCTCACAGTGTGTGTGTTCATGCTGTAAGTAAGCGACCTATAGCCTAGACTCTGTTGGACGGTGACGGCGGTAGAGGCAGATGTGAGGGTGAGATTGTGGATACCATCGCCAGTGTTGACTTCAGCACAATATTAAACAAACATTTTATTTTTGAGTAGTAACTAGTTAAATAATTTCATAAGTATGTATGTAAGATTGAACTTCAGTTGTTTTAGACCTTTGTATTTGTAAAATATATGCATGCACATAAATAGTAGAACATACATATATATACATTTTAAAAAATATATATATCCCTAAAAAAAATTATGGTATCAAAGTAAGTTTGAGTACCAGTTTTCAAGCCAGATAAGTTAATCAAATGTTCTTTATGTAAGCAAGAATAGTTCTCAAGTAAGTTCAATTTTAAAATAAAGCTAGTAAGTTAAGTAAGTTTTAAGTGACAGTCCGGGGCCGCCAGTGGTCTGGGTCATCCCAATTTACTAGCTCCGTATAATTCCTTAACGGATGGTAGTAGATCTAAATATTCTTTACTGCTTGCATTCTTACATTTAGTGAAGAGAAAAATCAAGTTCACCTATTTCAAACTGTAGGCATTTTTCTCTGAGAGCTAAGGGTAAAATTGTAATTTTGTATTATTTAATTAATGGGATAAACATTTAATTTGGGTGAATATTTATTTTAAAATATAAGATTTGAAATTTAAATTAATTTTATTTGTCTTTTAAAAGATAAATATGAGATTGATTTAATTTTTGAAAATGTTGTTTAAATAAATATTTTGAAACTTAAAAGATTATTCTATTTGAATTTAAATTGAATAAAAACTTGTCCTAGCACACTAATGGGGTGGCGGATTTTATGGGGATTTGGAAGATTTTCTCCTAATTTGATTTTGTTTTGGATAAAAGATTATGTAATTGTTTGAATTTAAATATAGTTACCATGATTTTATTTTGAATTTAAACTAGAGTTGTGAAAAATTATCCATGCAGATAGAATCACAAGATTTGTTAAATTTGAAATTGGAATCAAATTTTGAATTCCCTAAACACAGGCAAATGAAATTTTAGGGAGAAATCCTAGGGAAGAAATTTGGCCATACCTATGGGAAGAGAGAGGAAAATCGTTTCTAGAATCCTGTTTGAATTTTGAATGTCTTGTCCCATATTGTGGCTGAATTTTTTTGAAGAGGAAACCTAAGGAAGAATCGGTTTTTGGATGAGGGAAGGGAGAGAAAACATATTTTCTTGAGTCTTATTCAAATTCTGAAAGTCACATAATGCAATTTTATAAATAAGACCCTCAGAGCTCTTATTTTCTTTGGACCACAGACTCTCAGGTAAGCAAATTTATTATTATATCTCTTACTTATAATAATAAATTCTTAGAGATCTGAGTACTTAGACGGAGACAAGCTGCACTAGAATACTGATTGAGGAATTGAGTGCCCACACACTCCACCATTCGTGAATTAGAGAATAGTACAGAAGGCTAGTTAATTGAAGCCTCATGATTACATTCTCTGGCATTCCTGGTGATCTCCTCCAAATGAATAATGATTGTTGAATAATTTATTGTATATGGCAACATAAGCTTTTAATAAGCTTTTAACAATCTTTAAAAATTTTTAAAATTTTATTGTATATGTTTTATTATTTTTCCAACAGAAAATTCATCCCCAAAATTTTAGCAACTATGTTGCAATTTTTGAAATTGACATAGAGCAAAGAGAATCAATAACAAATTGCATAAATCAATTCACTCTAGTCATGCATTGACCACTTTCCAAAAGTAGAGAAATTGTGACTTTCTGAGTAGACAAATTGTCAACTTTCTAATCTCAATTAGATAGCTTACATCAGAGGAGCTATATCTCTATTAGAAAGCTTGCACTAGAAGAGCTATAGAGACTTTGGGGCCAACAAAAGACATAGTGTATAATTCATAAGCATTTATAAAATTAATAAAAAAAAATCAAGCAAAATTAAAAAATTAAAAAGAAAAAAATCATCAAAAATGATATTTGAACTCAAAACCCTAACATGAATAGGGCCACCAAAAACTACTCTTTTAATAAGTCAGAATTAAGGCAACTCTTGGATTGGAATACTTTAAAATGGTAAGGTTTGCTAGGGGTGTTCATTAGATTCAATCAACTGATCAAACCAAATGATCCAATCTAATTTAGTCCATTTTTTGCAGATAATCGACTGTAATTGGATTGAATTACATGTCAATTTTAAAAAACCAATCTAGGTTGGATTAAATGCACTTTTTACCTTTAAAACACTAAATCTAACCTTTATATGTATTATATGTGAAAATCATACAAAATAGGGAATTCATACTAAATAGCACATTTTTAATACCTTTGTTAATTATATATCATATTTTAATAATCTTGTTAAATTATAGCATATTTCAAAATTTTGAAAATATCAAATTCCTTATTTACCCTTATTGGGCATCTTTTATACTAATAGAGCTATTTAGTCTGTTTCTCTCTCCCTTTCTCTAAGTTTTCTCTTCAATCGTCTTTGTCTTTCTCTCTCTTTGAACTCCATTGTTGAAGTTTCGATAGCGATTTCACATCGACGACTTATGAGGTTTGGGTTTTTTAGATTTGGGCGTTTGGATTTCACTACATTTTGAAGTTGATCATTGTCAGCATCGATTGCAAGATCATTGATTCTTCTGTAGATTTTGAGGTTGGAATTCTCACAGATTGGAGGTTTGATTTTCCAATTATTGTGAAATTTTTTGTATTCAATTGTTGAAATTAGGTTTATGATCTTTTCTTTCTCAAGTTTTTTGATAATGAGTATATTGTCTTCTATTTTCCTCTTTATTCAAAAATTTTTTTAGTTTTTTTATAGTTGTTATTATTGTTTTTTTTTTTGTGCTATTGGGTTATGTTAATTTCTGTGTGTTAATTTGTGTTTAATTTCTTCCCTTATTAGTTTATGTTTATGTCATTGTGCTTGCTTTTGTATTGTGAAGCCATATATATTTGTTTGTCTGTTTATGTTTTATTTTTGTCCTTTTTTTCTATTTTCCTTTATTTTTGTGTTTTTTATTATGGAGTTTTACTGTAGGAGTTATGATTTTGATAGAAATTAAGGTAAATCCATATTGTACTATGATTCTATGTTTTTTTACAGAATGTGTATGTTAGTATTTTCTTTATTGGTGGTTACCTTGTGCTTAATAATTTGTCCTTGTATTTAAGCTTGTTTGTTTTATAATTTTTATGGATGTTTGAGGGGGCTCAAAGTGTTGTTTAGATTTTGTTGATTATTTGTTTATGTAAATTTGTATGTTATATCAAAAATCTATATATTTACAGGGATGCCATAAGCTTTTTTGTTGCTGTGTAGTATTTAAACTTATTTGTTTTATGATTTTTATGGATGTTTTGGGGGGGGGGGGGGGCGGGGCGGGGCGGACACCAAAAACTTTGTATAGATTTTGTTGATTATTTGTTTGTGTAAATCTATTTATTGTATTGAAAATTGTTTATTTATAGGGATGTTGTATGTTTCTTTTGTTGCTTTGTATAGGGGGAAATTGGATTCAATAATTTGTTTTCCAACTTTGCTTTTCAAGTAGTTAAAGTTGATGATAGTGTTGATTTTAAGGCTTTTGAAGAGTTTTTGATACGAGAATTGCATTTAGAGTTAGTTAGTTTTGTGAGTAATGTTTGTTTTTTAAAATTAGTTATGAGCTCTAAGTTTGGAAAAATGATTAGGAGGCTTGTGAATGTGACTACAGAAAAGCAATTGATATGGTTTTTTGAGCTTGAGAGATTTGATGAGGGAGTAAAAACCATTCATCTAGTTGTTGATTTTTTTGATGGTGTTGACAAGTTATGGGGTCATTTTAGCAATATGTTAAAAGGCTTGCATGGAAAGGCTTATCTAGATGTTGGAGGTCCCTTTTGGTTTGGTGATATTTACTTTGATGCTCTAACAGATTGGATTTTGGCTGACAATTATGATGTTTGTAATATTCTATTGTCTTTTAAAATTAAGGAAGGAAACCAATTTCAAAGTAAATCTTTGTTGAAAAATTTTTGCATTTGATTGCTATTAGAGGAAATTTTGAGTTTATGGTTGGTAGATCTAAGGTATATTTCTACATTTTGAGCTATATTGTCGATGGGTACAGTTAGCTGATATGTGCATTGAAAATTTCTATCAGGGATATTTGGGTTGTGCGGAAGTATGTTTCTCAACATGCTTATCCTCGTGATGTTGTTAGCAATGAACATCATCAAGCTAGCAGTTAGGTTATGGCTGAACTTTTGAAGGTGGGAATTTTGTAGAAGTATATATGATAAAGCTTGTCCAAGGGATATGATGGCTTTAATGCATGGCAAACATGGTGTTGAAACTAGCTATTATAGGTGTTGCGAAGCAATCTTATTATCATATACCTGCCTTGTGCACTGTTTTGAAGCAAAAAAAAAAAAAAAAAAATCCAAGTAACTATTTTATTTTACTTGAGAAAATACATGTATTTCCATATAAAAATACATAAATTTACTTGTTAATATATATATATTTCCATTATTCCCAGGGTCTTTTTGTTTGTACAAGCTGGATTCTATGTGTAGGTTTTGTATTTTTTCATGTGCTTAGGATCTTTGATAGATTGGTGGCATCACTATAGACTTGTCATTTCTATTGATGAGCCTTTTTTGAAGTCTGAATTCAGTGATACGATGCTTATGGTAGTGGCAATAGATGATAATAACCATATTTTTCCTTTATGCTTTTGCTATTGTTGACTCTGAGAATGAGAATTTCTAAAAGTGGTTCTTTATGAATTTAAGGTAGGCCATTGGTGATCTTGAGGGGTTTGTTATCATTTCTGGTTGGAAGTTTTGCTTCCCCAGTGTTATGGAGACAATTTACCTAACAACTAAGGATGGAATATGCATCCAATATCTTTTGAGTAATATGAACGGAAGATTCAAGGGCTTAAAAGTATATGGTTTATTTCATCATTGTGTGAAGGCATATCGCACTGAAGATTTCAAATATTTCATGCAGCACGTAGAAGCTGTTAAACTAGAGATTCAGTAATACCTTTATGATGTTAGTTATGAGAAGTGGGCTCGTGCTTTTTTTAGACGGAAGAGATATGATATCATGATTACCAACATATCTGAGTTTATGAATGATTTGTTGCTAGAGGCTAGAGAATATCTAGTTTTCTTGTTGGTTGCATCATTTCATAGTTTATTACAAAAGTGGTACTATGAGCATAGGAATCAAGCTAATGAAACCCCCGCACTTTTTGCAATAAGAGCTGATCATCGATTGCGAGATGTAGAGGCAGTAACATGTTCCATGAGTTTAAGATTTTTTTTTTTTCATTTTTCCCTATAAATATGCGGATTTCTTAGGAAATGTTTTATTTCCATTCTCTAAGTAATTAGATTTTCTAGTAAATATATTGCTTTCCATCATTTGTTAGATTTACCTAATGGATGTAAATTAGTATCAGGTTGTTGATGGCGAGTTAAACAACAATGTAGATTTGGTGAAGAGGACATGCGCTTGTCTTGTGTGACAAAGAGATGAATTTCCATGCTCTTATGCAGTTGCGGCTATTTGGAAGATGAAGTTGAATCAGGCTAATTTTAGTACTAATTATTTCAGAAATAGTATATTTAGAGAGAATTACAATACTTTAGTATATCCGTTGGGGGATGAATCAGGTTGGAATGTTCCTAAAGATGTGATGAACATTGATGTGTATGCACCAGCTAACAAACATCCTGCAGGGAGGCCAAAGATGCACAGGATACATTTTATTGGAGAAGAGCTTAAAGTGCTCTAAATGTGGAAAATTTAGCTACAATAAGCATACTTGCAAGAATCTAGTTCCTAGTGCTATAGGTAAATCATCATCTAAAAAGATAAAATCTTGTAGATAGAATCCAAACTAAATCTACTGTTGAAGATTTTTAGACTTTGTGTTTTGAATTTTGTCGAAAAGTTTTATGGCATTTTGAATTTTCTTTTAGGAAATATATGGATTTCTTAGGAAATATTTGGATGTTTTTAGAACATACATTGATTGATATTTGTGGTTTAGTTCTATATGTTTACATTTTTTTTTTGGTTAGATTTGCCTCTTATATAAAAATTTTTGGATATTTTTTTGGGTATGGGGTTTGTTTATATGTTGTTTTTTTTTTTTTTTTTTGGTGCTTTTGTTAACAAAAAAAACATGTATTTCTTTAGAAATATGTAATTTTCTTTAGTTATACATGGACTTTTTTTTTGTGGGTGAAATACTTGTATATTGGGTTGATCAATTTTGAACCACGTAACATTATAACATATGTTAAAACATTTTGTCTACAAATTTTATTTGTTCCTTTGGTTTTGGTGTTTTTGAATATGGAGTTTTAATATAAAAGTTATGATTTTTGATTATTGAGTTGTAACACACATTTTTTCTTTTTTTCCTTGATTAATATAGTGGGAAATATGATTTTTTTATGATGGGAAATGTATGATTTTTAGCGGAACTATACGGTTTTTAAGAGTAATTTTACATGACAATCTTGGAATAAATGGATTATTTCAATTTTTTGTAGTTTACAAGTAGGAAATGGATAATTTCTTTATGAATAAATGGTCTTTCCTTCCTTTTTTGGTTACATTGCGAAATGCATGCAAATGTTGCAGTGTAAAATGTATAGATATATGGATTTTTATAGTGCTTTTATGAAAATGCTTTCATCGCAATATAATTGTTAACATATAGATTTAACAAAATATGCATAATTTTGTGAATGGGTGATGAAAATACAGGTATTAACATGAAAATACATTGATTTCCCAGACAATATATATTATAGAGACATATCTTTAAGTACTAAAATTAAGGAAAAAAATGTACATTAGTTAATAACCATAATCAAAATGTCATTAATATGTTACAAAAGCAGTATTCGGTAATTCCAAAATATCAATTAGTAGTTTCAAAAGGTATTTAACAGCCAACCAGTGCAAATATGTAAAATTGGCCAACCTAACATGTGTCATCAAGATTTTCAAAAAAGCTGTCATTTTTAAGTAATGTAAACAAAACATAGATCAGTTTTTCTTTATGTTTTAGGGCATCATCAAATGTGGTAGGATAGAAAGTGGTTGGATGATTAGAGGTTCGGATGGCGGTGGGGTTTCTTCTGTTGGATTAAATCAAAGTCTAGATTGATTTTGAAGTTTGGCATGCTGCATCTATTTCAACTTTCTGCTTTTTTTTCTTCCTTGGATTTTCTTTAGTTATAGAGCCAAACTTTTCGGTGATGGGGCTTCTTACTTCTGGACCTTGTTTGGAGACTCTTTCTTAGCTTTGTTGTAGGTGCTTTAGATATTTGAATCTTTTTTTTCCTTTTTTATCCTTCTTTGCTAGATCTTTTCATGCATTTCAGTTTTTTAGTCTAGTTGGTTTTCAAGGTCCTATATTATATTTCCATGTAAATAAACATATTTACCAAAATAAACATATTAGTCATATGATTCGAAAAATGTGTACATAGTGTGAAAAAAGTGGTAGCTCTTACCTCTGGGTTTGTTGATAAATTAATAAACAGATATTTACCTCTTATAATGTTGTAGCGCTGACAAGTTCATGATGATCAAATCCCAGATCCATATTATCTTGCTCTTCATTATGTTTTTATTTTCCAAATTCAGTTTTGGATTGTCTTGCTTGGTACAGCTGAAGTTTTCATTGTCATATTCAAAATTGGTTCTCGCATATGTTCTTCTACTTTTGTTCTATTTTGTTTGTTTTCATCTATTTGATTTGCTTCACTTCTGTTTTTGTCTTGGTTTTCATCCATACAGTCACCAACATTTTACATTGTGTCCTCCATTTCATCTTCCCCAGGCCGTTCGTCTATTATGATATTTTGATTGGTGACGTTGTTGTGCTGCAATGTGTCTTCCTCGGTAGATATGCCATCATTATTGTCCAACGTTGTGTCGTTTCTCTCATCCATTGGTAAGCTTTCATCATTGCCTCGTATTGGATTGTCTTTAACATTCATCGACTCACCTTTTTTTTTTCGTTGACTTGACACTTTAGCATGTATTTCTTGAACAGAACGTAAAACATCTTTTATTGCCGCTTTGCAATCTTTAAGCTCGTTTGTTATTTTCTCTTGAGCTTTCTCCATTTTTTGCATTTTTGTAGCCAACTCCGTTTCTGTTTTTGATGTTGGGGGTGGATTCTAAAAGTCATCATCAAAATCGTCAATTTTGAAACTTCCAAGCTGCTTTCCACTTTTGTCCTATTCTTCTATGTTAATTGCATCTTCTAGAATTATTTTCTGTAAGAATTTTTTTTTAAATTCTCAATAATGGTTTAATACTATACACACAAACCAGGAATCATCATGCCAAATTACTGAGAAGAATTGGATTAGAATAAATACCTGTCTCCATTGAAGCAACCTTAATCTTCAGTGAAATTCACCACAACAAAATGATGCAGAGATTATAGCCTTCCTCAATCAAACCTCTAATTTCTTTAATAGGGTGTTCTCTATCTCAAGATGGGAATGTGAAGGAGGCTATTAGGGTTTGATATATCGGGGACCATAACCCTTGAGGTTCTTTATATATTGTTCCATTAGGTATGCATTATACCTAATAGTTCAATATTGGGTATCCACCCATTTAACTCATACTCAGTAAGAAATCTAATTGGATCTAATTGGACTTTCTTGATTTGATCACTTAATTTTGTCCAACAATTAAATAGCTTGATATGATTTTTAATAAATATGTTGCCTATTATTATTATTAAAAAATAAAATTTCCTAACAATCTCCCACTTGGACTACATCTGATTTCTGAAATAATCATATCATATATTCCCTAAAAGCGCAACTGTATGCTATTTATCTTTAGATTTCTCTTTAGATACAATCTGGTCCATCTCCTATATCAGCATGAGATCATGGTAGCATTTGTCACACTCAAACATGACAAAACCTTCCATAGTCACCACACCAACATATTCAATGACATAGATCGAGTATGGATGAGTGGTATGGAAATTACATGCAATGTGATCTACAACATGCGTATTTCCAACTGGTCCTACTTTAGTCCTTATGAGATCAATTTATAATTTTCTAAATGTAATGGGAAACGTCAAATAGGAAATTAAATGCATTCAGAGGGAAACTATAAACTATAAATCCATCTTCTTCATTATGCAGAAAATAAACAACTAAATGTTTATGTCATAGAACAACCAAAATCAGCTCCCACTAAACCATAGCATCCTTAAATAAAATAACACCCATATGAGCAGTATGCTTGTAAAAGACCCTGGGAATTAAGCCTTTGGTTAGCGGATCCGCAAGTATGGAGTTTGTCCCTATGTGTTCTATCGAAATCTGACTACTCTGAACTCTTTCTTTAACAACCGGAAACTTGATGTCAATATGCTTTGATTTTGTAGAGCTTCTATTGTTGTTAAAATACAGCACTGCTGATTTATTATTACAAAATATCTTTAATGGCCTTTCAATACAATTAACCACATGCAGCCCCATGACAAAGCTCCACAGTCATATTCCATGATTAGATACCTCATAATAGGCTATGAACTCCACAGCCATGGTAGAAGGAGCTATGAGTGTCTGCTTAGCACTCTTCCAAAAAATAGCTCCTCCTGCCAACATGTAAACATAGTCTGACGTGGATCGCTTACTATCTTGGCGTCCAGCAAAATTAGAATCAGTATACCCACTGATCTCTAGTCTATTTGATCTCTAATAAGTGAGCATGTAGTCCTTTGTTCTCTTTAAATACCGCATAACCCATTTGGCTGCTTTCCAATGATCCACTCCGAGGTTACTTAAGCATCTTCCCAACATTCCCACTATGAATGCTATGTCAGGACGAGTACAAACTTAAGCATACATAAGACTTCCTATTACCGATGCATAAGGAATCTTTTCCATTTCCTTTATCTCAAGTTTATTCTTGGGGCACCGATCAAGACTAAACTTATTTTCCTTAGCTATGGGCGTATCTTCTGATGCACAATTCCTCATGTTAAATCTATCTAGAACCTTTTCGATATAGCCTTTTGTGATAACCCAAGGATATCTTGAGAGCGATCTCGCAGTATCTGAATCCCTAATACAAAAGGGCCGTCACTAAGATCCTTCATCTCAATATTCTTGGTGAGAAATTTCTTGGTGTCGTGCAATAAGCCTATATCGCTACTGGCAAGTAATATGTCATCGACATATAAAATCAGGAAGATGAACTTACTCCTACTGAACTTGTAATATACACAATCATCAACCATATTCACCTCAAAATCATACGAGGTGACAACTTGATGAAACTTGTGATGCCATTGATGAAAAGCCTGTTTGAGACCATAGATGGACTTTTTTAACTTGTAGACCATAGACTTTGGATCTCCAAATACAAAGTTTTCTGGCTAAACCATATAAATTATCTCACCAATGTCACCATTGAGAAACATTGTTTTAACATCTATCTAGTGTAGCTCTAGGTCTAAATGAGCCACAAGTGCCATAATCATCGTAAAAGAGTCTTTTGAACCTCAAAATCATACGAGGTAACAACTTCATAAAACTTGTGATACCATTGATGAGAAACTTGTTTAAGACCATAGATGGACTTTTTTAACTTGTAGACCATAGACTTTGGATCTCCAAATACAAAGTTTTCTGGTTGGACCATATAAATCATCTCATCAATGTCACCATCGAGAAACGCTGTTTTAACATCCATCTGATGTAGCTCTAGGTCTAAAGGAGCCACAAGTGCCATAATCATCCTAAAAGAGTCTTTCGAACCTTAAAACCATACGAGGTGACAACTTGATGAAACTTGTGATACAATTGATGAGAAACCTATTTGAGATCATAGATGGAATTTTTTAATTGTAGATCAAAGACTTTGAATTTCTAAATACAAATTTTTCTAGCTTGATCATATAAATCGTCTCATCAATGTCGCCATTAAGAAACGCTGTTTTTACATCCATCTGGGGTAGCGCTAGGTCTAAATGAGCCACAAGTGCCATAATCGTCCTAAAAGAGTCTTTCGAACCTCAAAACCATACAGGTGACAACTTGATGAAACTTGTGATATCATTGATGAGAAACTTATTTGAGACCATAGATGGACTTTTTTTAACTTGTAGACCATAGACTTTGGATCTCCAAATACAAAGTTTCTGGCTGGACCATATAAATTGTCTCATCAATGTCGCCATTGAGAAACGCTATTTTAACATCTATCTGGTGTAGCTCTAGGTCTAAATGAGCCACAAGTGCCATAATCGTCTTAAAAGAGTGTTTCGAACCTCAAAACCATATAAGGTGACAACTTGATGAAACTTGTGATACCATTGATGAGAAACCTATTTGAGACCATAGATGGACTTTTTTAACTTGTAGACCATAAACTTTGGATCTCCAAATACAAATTTTTTGGCTGGACCATATAAATTTTCTCATCAACGTCGCCATTAAGAAACGCTGTTTTAACATCCATCTAGTAGCTCTAGGTCTAAATGAGCCACAAGTGCCATAATCATCCTAAAAGAGTCCTTAGAACCTTAAAACCATACAAGGTGACAACTTGATGAAACTTGTGATACCATTGACGAGAAGCCTGTTTAAGACTATAGATGGACTGTTTTAACTTGCAGACCATAGACTTTGGATCTCCAAATACAAAGTTTTCTGGCTAGACTATATAAATCGTCTCATCAATATTGCCATTGAGAAACACTGTTTTAACATCCATCTGGTGTAGCTCTAGGTCTAAATGAGCCACAAATGCCATAATCATCCTAAAAGAGTCTTTCAAAGAAACCGGAAAGAAGGTTTCTTTATAGTCTATGCCTTTCTTTTGAGTGAATCTTTAGTGACTAGACGAGCCTTATTTCTTTCTATGTTATCTTTTGAATCCCTTTTGGTCTTAAATATCCATTTACAACCAATGGATTTCGCTCCATTGTGTAACTCGACAAGAACCCCAAACGTCATTGTCTTTCATGAATTTCATCTCATTCTTTATGGCATTGATCTACTTTTGAGCATTAGAACTCTGTAAGGCTTGTTAGAAGTTGATTGGATCATCTTCACCTAAGCCCATTCCATCTTCATGCTTTTGGAGAAAGACGATGTAATCATCTGGAATCGCACTTCTCCTTTCTCTAATGGATCTCCTTAATAGCACTTTTTGAGGTTATTGAGTTTGCTTTATAGGTGCTGTGGGAGGAATGTTATTGTTGTCTTGTTCTGAAACAATGTCAGGGATAGGAGCTTGATCATTGTTTACGTGTACCAGAGTTGCATCTTGAATAATAGTAGGAATAACAACCTGATCATTGTCAACAGCAATGTTAGGAAGAAAAACAAAACCCTTTTCCTTAAAGACAGCATTCCTTACTTTATCTTCCCCCTCAAACTCAACATCCTTAAGGAATCTCACATTTCCCATCTCAAAGAAGGACTTAGTAGTGGGATCGAAGAACTTAAAGCCCCGAGAGTGTTCAACATATCCAACAAAATAGCAGCTGATCATTCTTGGGTCTAGTTTCTTTTCATATGGCTTGTAAGCCCTTATCTCTGCTGGACAACCCCAAACATGTAAATGCTTAATGCTAGGCTTTTTTCCTATCCATAGTTCATATGGGGTTTTAGTCACCACTTTAGTTGGAACTCTATTAAGGATATAAACTGCAGTCTTTAATGATTTTCCCTAAAGTGATTCAGGTAAAGAAGAATGATTAATCATACTTCTCACCATGTCCTTAAAAGTTTTATTTCATCTCTCAGCAACACCATTCATGCTAGGTTTTCCTGGCATTATGTATTGTGGGACGATTCCGCATTCTTTTAGGAAGATAGCAAAGGGTCTTGGACGTTGTTCTCTTGATCCATCATATCTGCCATAGTATTCACCACTACGGTCAGATTTGACTGCTTTAATTTTCTTGCTTAGTTGAAGTTCAACTTCAGCTTTATATTTCTTGAACACGTCCACTGATTATGACTTCTCGTGCATTAAATATAGGTAGCCGTATCTCGAATAATGGTCTATGAATGTATAAAGTATTGTTGACCATTCCAAGAAGCCATACGGAATGGTCCACATATATCAGTATGAATAAGTTCTAAGATGTTAGTATCTCTATCGGTACCTAATTTCCTTGTGTTTGTCTGTTTTCTCTTTATGTATTCAATGCAAACTTGAAAATCAGTTAAATCAAAGGGACCAAGAATTCCATCATTCACAAGCCTTTGAATTCTCTGTTTAGAGATATGACCTAAATGCTTGTGCCATAAGGTGGCATAATCCTCATTTAATATTTGCTTTGTACCTCTTGCACTAGAGTGCAAAATTTTATTATTAAAAGTAACAATATCAAGCATATAAAGATGATTAATTAAAGCACCAGTGCTAATAATATTTGAATTATAAAAAAGACTAATTTTATTATTTCTAAAGGAACAAGAATAACCAGATTTGTCCAAACTAGAAATAGAAACCAAATTCTATCTAAATGACAGTGCAACAAAAGTCTCAAACAAATCCAAATAAACACTAGTCATTAATAATAATCTAAAGGTTTCGATAGCTTCAACTAGAGCTTTATTGTTGTCCCCCACAAATACGAATCTTTCAGCATCATTTGGTGGTCGGCTCCATAGGCAACCTTGCATAGACATACTTATGTGAGTAGTACCACCAGAATCTACCCACCAAGTATCCTTAGGTACAGAAGCTAAATTAATTTCAAAACAAACCATAGCGAGAGTCTTACCCTTCTTTTCACGTGAAGCGGCATACTTAGAACACTCCTTTTTGTGTCCTCCCTTTTTGCAGAAGTAGTAGATAAATTCCTCATTCTACTTCTTTAGTTTCTTCTACTTGGTTGTTCCATCTGTAGTATACTTAGCTCTTTTCTTTCTCCTATTTTGAGAGGTCAATGTGAAGTGAGCACTTTTAGTCTTTTCTCGCGGAAGTCTTTTCTCTTCTTGCACACAATGAGAAATAAGTTCATTAAGGGTCCATTTTTCCCTTGGGTGTCATAGCTCACTCAAAATTGTCCGTACTATGCAGGAAGAGATATAGGAACCAAGTGTACAAGCAAATCTTCAAGTAGATTTAAATTTAGTGCCTTAAGTTTCGTAGCAAGATTAGACATCTCCATGATGTACTCCCTTATGTTCCTCTTTCCTTTATACCTCATGGAAACAAGTTTAACCAAAGTGTCACTCGTTTCCACCTTTTCATTCTTAGCAAAGTATTGCTCAATTTCCTTGAAAAGCTTCTTGGCATTAGTGCTCTTAACAATAGATCCCCGAAACACTTCCAGAATGGAGCGTTTCATGATCATTAGACACATGTAGTTAGAGCCGTCTGACTTTCCAATTTCATCCATTTTTAGATCTTCCATAGTGGTAGTGGGTCACTCCATCCTTAGCTTAGGTCTTGTGACGCCTCCAATCTCAGTCAAGCGAAATCATCACAATCCAACTCTGTAGTTGACTGTGACAACCCGTGCACCTCATTGGGTCGTCATAAAAACACTTTTACTTTTAAACTCTCATCTTACAAGGCCCAAAATTTTTGTCATATTTTTTTTTTCTTTTCAAAAAACTTTCCTCGCATGAAAGCCATGTATGAAAGCTATATAAAATTTAAAACTAAACTTTTAGTTGTCTTTTGTAATACAACATAATTTATATAAATACATTTTCTTAACTTTGTTTCTCAAAATACATTTTCTTCAAACCACTCTTTTGACGCTCAGTAGAAGACTGGTAACAGGACCATAATTCACAATGGAATTCCCTATCCCATTAGCACCGTATATCCTGTCGCCATCCAAGTTATCTACTGGACAGGTTTCTTACCTACAACATGAACAAATCGGTGAGCTAACAGGCTCAGCAAGTTCAAATATACATACTATGAATCACATAGATTCAAAAATGTCAATAATACAATTTCCTATGAATAATACTATTCATCATGAACAGTACTTTGACTTTGATCGATGAATAGTACTTGGACTCTTATCGGGTACTATTCACGTCACCCTAACCGAGTACACTACAATTAACGTTAGTGTCGGTTATGCTCAATTATGCTCAGTTATGGCTTTCATCATATTTTCGATCTTTATCTTTATTTACGTTCTAGTTTTGAGCTCATTTTGGCCTGTACCGATTTCATATACGCGTTGACTGTGAGGAGCCTTAGGAGCGACCCTGAAGCTAATCATCCCTAGTTCATCATCGCCCGAAGCGGTCATTGTATCCCCGAAGGACCTGTAAACCTCCACCTTACTATTGGAGGCCGGTACGCCAAACATGGTTTCATTACCATCTTTCAATTATAGTTCCAACCGGGTGGCATTAATCATCACCTCAAAATCAGGAACCTTTCATGCCCGTAGGTCTTAACACATTCTATTTTTTAAGGGTGTGTCTTAAATTTAATCATACTTTTTCTATAGTATACCCACAGTATACCTCTCATTTTATCAGTCTTGGGTGTGTTAGTCTGACGACACCCTAGAGCCCGTAGGACTTTACATCTATTGTATAATTAGTACGTAATTAAATATCACAGTATTTCATGTTGCAGACATGAAAATGCTTGAACTTACCACAATTGTGATTACGTTTACCTTCGAAAATCCTCCACAGTTTTGTTATCGTCTCTAGTTTGGGTTACAGATGGAGTATTGTCTATTAATACCCATCATCATTTATTACTTTAGATATATCCATTTTGTTATTAACTTTAGAACACATTTCATCTCTTTTTGTAATACACGGCTTGATACACGCCCGTGTCTAAGCTCGTGTACCTCTCGGGTTTTCACCACACACCCGTGTCCCATAGTACACACCCGTGTACTTATAAACTTTAGATTTTTAACTTTAAAATCTTAGTTATGGCCTCTAGAATCTTATTTAAGACTTCTAGGTTCTTGACTGTCCTTTTTGAGCCTTTCAGAAATTTTTGGTCAAAACGATCATTTTACTCCTGACGGGTCTCGGGACCATAACATTTCCAATCTATCATTTTTCTAAGATTTTCTAAGCTCAAATATCGTAAAATAATATTTCTTAGACTTCGATATATTTTTACAGCATTGTTTGCTGCAAAACCAGTAATTATTCCTTACCCGACCCTCGGAGGTACTATTCCGACACTTAGGGTCGTTTCTCGTTTTTCTAGCATTTCGGAGACTCAAATGGGTATTTCACTACTCTTTACACGTTTATCATCCCGTTCCCGAGCCTTGGTTTCCGAGGGGCTCAGTTTTTCATCCCATCCATAAATTTTCCCTCTTCGTTTCCTAAAATACCCCTGACGTAAATTTTTCATTCTCGGCATTTTGTATATTAGAGGGTCGTTTTGGTAATCCTCTTTTGTTAAATCTTCTATTACCAACTCTAACCTAACAAGTGGTCTCGGTTTTTATTTCCGAGCCTTTATTATTACCCCTCGCTTCCTGAAATGCCCTTTATGCCGTTCTAGAAATTTCGGCAGCATTTCCGCTTAAATTTTAGGTTTCCCGACGTTAGGTATGCCTCAGAACCTTAGTACCTGCCACGTATTATACTAGAGGCCTATTTTACATAAAGTTACCAAACTTTACGTAAAACTTTTTCACATTATCCATCATTCAAATCACAACACAATGTCACCATTTTCTATCATCACAAGCCACAGTTTTCACATGTTATTCAACACCACAAAATTTTTTTCCACAAACTCATTTATCACATTTCATTCTTAGGGTTTCTAATGCATATTTCAACATCAAAAACCTAATAAAATTTCATTCCAACCTAGCCTTGATGCCATGGTTTTTATGTCCAAAGCCATAAGAAAATTTTCTCTTATTCTTATGGTCTTTTATCAATATTTCCTCATCAATTTCCATCATAAATATTTTCCACATTCTCTTGTACAAGACCAGGAGTTTATAATTGAAATATGCATAAATTTTGCTTATTTCAAGTTTCTAAAACATGCTTTAATCACTATATCACCAAATCAACATCAACACCAAACAAATCATCAAATTTTTCACCCAATCAACTTGCAATTTTCTCAACAATTTGGAAATTATTTAGGGACTCTTTAACAAACTTTTAAGGACTAAAAAGAAAATTTTTGCTGATTTTTTTCTTGCTTTGGCCGACCAGCCTTTTCCCATTTTTATCAAATTTTTTAAGGTCATTTTGGCTAAATCTTGGCCCTTGATCCAAGATTCCCATTAATCTACACCATTAATACTACCTACCACCTTTTAAGCCTTAATTTCTACCATTAATTACATCACATTTTTTATGTCATCATGACATCATTCAATTAATTCATATATTATTTCGTGGTCAAAGTTTGATCAAAAGTTAAACCAAACAGAAATCTACTAAAATTGCGTAGGCGAGTTTCTGACGCCTCAAGTACAATCGGTCTATCTTATTTTGCTTCTGTTTGACCAAAATTTATTACCATAAATTTTTGGCTTTAAGTGCACTTCGGTGCCCTCTCCAGGGTTATTGACTCCGTTTTAGGGCCGTCTCACCTGTTTCTGTTCAGGAAGATTTTCCATCTCTGAACTTACACTCTTTAACACTGTTAGAACATTTTGATCGCATTCTAACCAGTATTAAAATAGAACTTTTTCACATTTTATACATTAAAATCGTCATATACATACAATTTTAAATTTATCTGAGAATCTCAAAATTCCCGGTTATCACAGGTCTAAGTCCATACAATCGAGAACAATTTCCACGTTCTCTTTCTAGTCCTTAAAATTCATCTCATTTAACATTGGGATCTTAGTTATTTGAGTGGAAACATTAGCAGCTGTAGTAGAAACTATACAGAGAGCAAAATAAAATTACATACTCAATATCCATATCATACCACAAGCACAATCAAATAATGTAAAGCACACATGACATAGACCAATTGTTCGAAACAAAGTGCACCCATATATAAGATACCTAGCACAACATTGATATTCAGTCTTTGGACCAAAAAAATCAATTTGTAAGTGGTACTCTCTATGCAATAATCAAATATTGACAATAAATCCTGTCAAACAATAGCCTTCCTTTGGGCCGACTATTGTTCACATAAAAAACTTTATAATTGTCACTTATTTATTACCACAAGTATACCCATTATTTAGCCAGATAATAATTTTCCTTTGGGCCGACTATTATTTGCATAAATAACAAATGTACACATCTTTATATTCCAAAATAAATTAACATCCACAATAGAGGTTACTTTGATAACAATATTATTTCAATAAATTTATTTTGAAATACAAGACAATTAAGTGCAACAATAATTAAATAAAACAAAACAAACCGGAATTTCATTTTATTTAATTAAATATCCAAATTTCTTCAATTAATTTGGACTTAATTTCATAATGGGTTGTGAACAAACTAAATGCCCGAAATCTTTAAAATTGAGTTTAAAATACCCAAAATTACGAAAATGACAAAAGAAAAAAAAAAAACTTTCCCTGTGGCCGTAGGCATATTACCTGCGGCCTTCCTTTTAATATATATATATATAAATATATATATATATATTTCCCTTCTTTCCTATTGGCTGCAGTGCAGCCTTCCCTTTCCCTTTTTTTTTTTTTTTTGGTCATACGCCTGCAGGCCCGAATGATCAACATGTATATATATACATATAATTTTCTTTTCTTTTCCTTATGGCTACAGATAAGCCCGCAGCCCTATCCTTTTTTTTTTTTTCCTTCTATCTTTGTGAACGCAGGTCATACACCTGCAGCCCCATCCTTATTAACATATATATATATATACATATATTAAGGCCACGGGTTCTTTATAAACCAAAACAGTTTATAAAACATATTGTTAGGCAAAATATGAAAAATACAAAAAAGAATAATTTATCTAATCAACTTGTTACAATAAGGGAAATGTTACAATACAAATTCAACCTTCAACCGAACTTAAATAGAATCAAAGATGATGTCGAGGCAAGTGAAGTACATTTTCCTTAAAACAGATTCGTCTCCTCCAAGAGTGCTTGAGGATACGTAGGACGTCCGTTTCTCAGGATATAACGACAATAACGGAATCACGCAGCACTATCAAAACCATCACACCGAACTTGAACTTGCACCTTTCCTCTATCACTAAAACCGACTACAAAGCTACAAAAAGAACTCAAGAACAAAAGAAAAAAAGAAAGCTAGTGTCTTGTATGTTTGTGTTGTGTTTTTTCATGTGGAGAATGGCCTTTATATAGGCTCACAAAATGGGATATTACATGCATGGATTAATTGGATTAATCACCCATTAAACCAAAATTTAACCCTTAAATTCATGAGTTTCATTCCTTACATTGCACTTGGCCATTTCCATGTCTAAGTTTAGATTTTCCATAATAGAAATCGAAATCCTTTTGCATTCTCAAGAAAAAAAACTCCCATATTCATGCATATTCATGGTGATCTCCATTAAGCTCCATTATTCCTCCCATTAAGCTCTTTAACCAAGCCAATTAACTCATTAACCAAGCAAATTCATTTTTGAGGAGAATATAGATTGTCTTGGCTTTTCTTGGGCCAAAAAAAGAAATAAAGAAAATTGCAAAACAAAGCCCGCATGAGGTGGGCTTTTCCAGTCTGGCCTTTGTGTCCGTAGATCACGGGCGCACACGATGGGCCCCTAACCTGCCACTTCCGGGATTTGCACCCCCACTTGTGCATGAGAGAGCCTCTAGGTATACATGCTTACCTAGGCCTTAAAGTGCAATCCCTTATATACACTATCATGGCTTCACTCCTAGCCAATGTGGGATTTTCGCAATTTCCTTTCCAAGCTACCATTTCAAGTGGCACATTTGGAGCATCAATTTCTCATTTACCCGATTATCATTTTGAACATGTGAATATCCGATTTTGATCTCCTTACAACAGAGAATGCAAATCCATTAAAACCCGTCTAATAAGCCTCATTCAAAATTAGGCCTCAAAATGGGCCTTTATCTTGGCTATTTTCCAACAATCCCCCACATGAATGAAAATTAACTGACGACGAGAAAACACAGACTCGACTGGTGATAGAGTTCTGTAGTCGATATCTGCATAGGATAGGTAGGCATTAACTCTTGAATCTTCCCTTATGAGATTATATTTACTTTACTGATTGATCATTAGACGCGATGTCCTTAAACTGTTCTGCCATTTATGTAAACAATAATATAACTCACACAGATATCTTCCTGACACACTTCAGTTCTCATGGTTATGTTCAACCATTAACATCTGCCTGGTTCTGCAAGAGTTTTTAAAGAATTGATCCCTCACAATTCTCCTTTGAAGTAGCCCTACTTCTCTCTCACATAGGTGATTTCTTATTTGAGAGTAACCCGTGTTACTCTGCTCGGATTCTCAATGTATCAGATGCATAAGAATCATTAAAAACAAATGTTTAACCTCTTCTTGAACGGATTTCACTACTTTATCATAGGAATAGGCTGAGGTAACCCCTCTAGTGAACTGAGCTAGTCTACACAATTTAGTTGTCCCATTGAACCTAAATCTTGGGATCTCCAGTCAACTAGGTCGGGTTTCCATTGCTTCAACCTATTTTTCCATGGGCTTTAGTCCCATTCCTCTCGATGTTTTCTCAACTTGATCTTTATTCAAACCTTTGGTCAACAGATTCATAATATTATCTTTTGACCTTCTATAGTCAATGGCCATGACTCCCGTTGAGATCAGTTATCTAATGGTATTATGTCGACAATGTATATGTCTTGACTTACCATTGTACATCATGTTATGTGCTCTACCAATGGCTGATTAGCTATCACTATGTATGCATATTACAGGTACAGGCTTTGGCCAATCTGGAATGTCCTCCAATAAATGTCTAAGCCATTCAACTTCCTTGTCACATTTATCCAAGATGACAAATTCAGCTACCATTGTAGATCTAGTTATTACCGTTTGCTTAGAGGATTTCCAAGATATAGTTGCACCATCTAAGGTAAATATATATCCACTGGTAGCTTTAGAATCCTGTGTATCGGATATCCAACTTGCATTAGAGTATCCTTCTAATACAATAGGTTCTCTTGAGTAATGTAGTCCATAATCACGAGTATATCTTAAGTATCTTAGTACTCTCATAATTGCTTTCCAGTGGTCATCTCTTAGATTACTCGTGAATCTGCTTAATTTACTCATAATGAATGCAATGTTTGGTCTTGTACAGCTCATTAGGTACATCAGACTACCAATCATTCTAGCATACTCTACCTGAGATATGCTTTGTTCTCTATTTTTAGATAGATGTTGACTCGCATCAATCGGAGTTCTGGTTATACCAGAATCATCTTTGTTGAACTGTCAAGTATTTTATCTATATAGTGTGACTGAGTTATTATGAGATTATTAGGAGACCTTATGATTTTGATTCCTAAAATTACATCAGCCGGTCCTATATCTTTCATATCAAACCTTGAGTTCAACATGTGTTTAGTAGATTTGATTATCCGATCATTACTACTTACAATTATTATGTCTTTAACATACAAACAGAGAATGACATAACCATCTTCAGTGTTCTTGACATAAACACATTTGTTACACTCATTGATTTTAAAATCATTTGACATCATGATATCGTCAAACTTTTTATGCCATTGCTTTGGTGTTTGTTTTAGTCCATATAGTGACTTTACCAATTTACAGACTTTCTTTTCTTGTCCTGAAGCTATACAGCCCTCTGGTTGCTCCTATATATTTCTTCTTCCAGGTCTCCATTAAGAAAAGTTGTCTTTACATCCATTTGAGAACTTCAAGATTCTGCAGTACGACAATTGCTAGTATCATCCTTATAGATGTTATTCTCATCATAGGAGAATATGTGTCAAAGTAATCAAGGCCTTCTCGTTGTCTATAGCCTTTTATCACAAGTCTGGCCTTATACTTGTCAATTGTTCCATCTGCCTTCATTTTCCATTTGAAAATCCATTTAGAACCAAGTAGTTTATTTCCCAGTGAAAGGTCTATTAGTTCCCAAGTGTGATTTTGCAAGATGGAATCTGTCTCACTCTTTATGGCCTCTTTCCATAAAGGACCCTCAGTTGAGCTCGTAACTTCTTTATATTTTTGAGATTCAGCCTCTAGCATGTAGGTTAGAAAATATGGTCCAAAGGACTTTTCTATCCTTGCCCTTTTGCTTCATCTAGGCTCTTCCTCCGTTTTTATGATTTCATCGTTTTCAGAGTTTTGACTATTACTGTGGTGCCCCCAACTTTGGTCACGCGAAACTATTACAATCAAACTCCGTAGCTGATTGAAACAACCCGTGAACCTTATTGGGTCGCCAAAAACTTTGTTTCATTTTTAAACCTTTATATTTTGGAGGCCATTTTTTTTCTTTCTTTAAAATACTTTTCTGTGTGCAAACATAACGTAAATAAACCGTAATATACGTTATCACTTTACAAGTACAAAATATAATTTACATAAATATATTGTTTCAACTTTGTATCACAAAATACATTTTCTTCAAATCTCCTCTTTCAAAGCTCAGCGGAGGACTGGTAACAGGACCATATCCACAGTGGAATTCCCTATCCCATTGGCACCGTATATCCTACCTCATCCATAGTATCCTGTTATTGGATAGGTTTCTTACCTACAACATGAATATACTAGTAAGCTAACAGGCTTAGTAAGTTTAAACATAAATACTAGGAATCATATGTAGGATATAAATCGGTAAAAATGCATTAGAGCGGCACAGCGTAACAATAAAAATTTTCATAGATCGTTAAATATCTCGTGATGCCATATACAATAAATTAACAACAATAAAACTCATACCTCAAGAAGATGCCAACTGTAGGAGGAGAATGATTGAAAGGCCTCAACCAACTAGCCTTCTCTACTATTCTCCAATTCCCGGATGGCAGAGTGTATGGGCACTCGGTTCCTCGATCGATATGCTAGCACTGCTATTCTTCTTCCGACCACCTAGATCTCTAAAGAATTTATTGTCACCGTGAGTTGTGCAACAATAAGCCTGCTCACCGAAGAGTCTGTGGTCTGAGAGAACTGGAGTGGCAGGACCTCTATTTATAGACTTGCATAAGGTGATCCTCTGAATTCAAATTAGATTAGGAGAAGATTTTCTCGCTTATCCACTACCAAAAATCTGAATTTTCTAGGGCCAATAACCACCAAAAAATTTCAGCCATTCTAGAGATCTTTGCTTTCAAAATTCAAACAGGATTTTTTCTTGAATTTTATCTCCGCACTCATTAACAAAAACCGAATTTCCTAAGGCCATAAACCTATCCAGATTTGTCCATTAAAGTGTGAGGAGAATCAAAATCCAAATAGGATTTTCTAGCTTGAATTTTATCTCATCCTTATCAATTAAAAAACTGAAAATCTCCTTGAGATTTTCCTCAAAATTTTGGCCAATCTAGGGAGGAGAGAATCCAAATTCAACTGGGATTGAAACTTGAATTTTTCCCTACATCCTTATCCATAAAAAACGAAAATATCTAGGAGGATTTTCCTCAACTAATTTTCAGCCACTTTTGTTACAAGTAGAATTCAAAATTCAAGTAGGATTCAAACAAGATTTTTCTCTCCTTTATCCAAATCAAAACTAAATTTTCTCTTGTGGATAATCCACAAAAAATTCAAGTCCTATATGGATTGTGATTCAAAATTTGAATTTCCAATTTCAAATTTCAAACTTCAAATGCAAATTTCAAATTTAAATTTCGAATTCAAATTTCAAATTCAAAATTTAAATTTCAAATTTCAAATTTCAAAATCCACAAAAAGTTGTATTTCAAATTTTCGTTCTCATGGATAATTTTCTACAACTCCAATCCAATCTCAAATAAAATCATGGTAACTTTATTTGGACTTCGTATAATTGTGTACTCTATTATCTAAAACAAAATCCAAATTTAACTGGAGAGAATCGTGTTCACCATCCTAATCCTATATCAACGCCATCCATGCATAATTAACTAGCCAATAAGCATACACAAATCAATTTGCAAACCGTTAAGGAATTATGTGGAGCTAGTAGAGGGACCAATTGGACATATATAATCGGGCTCCCATGAATCCATATGACCATCATTCTGTACCAAACAACTCAATCATATGATCACTAATTTTAAAGTCACACCACTATAAACCTGCAACTGAACTCCCAATTATATACCATATTACGTAAGCCTGTGACGAGCTACTGTCTAATGACCTTGTCATATATACAAAACCCTCATATGATATCCATGATCAGCCTTAAGTCAAAGTCCGTTTAATCTTACTGATTAGGCTATCTTAAAGTTCCATTATACTACTGAATAAGAAAATGATTATTCACCATATATGAATAAGAGGTCATCTGTCCAGCAGACGACCCAAGGCCTTATCCATTTTCACATCCAGTATAATGTCTTTAAAAGGATACCTTTAACTCATTAGAGCTACGATTCCGATATCTGTAAACAAACCCTTCATCATATACAAGTCATGCACCCAATGAACCGGTTTATAAGCTTACTACCTCTGAGACGCTTTAGCCATTGGAACATCAAAGTACACAAGTCATATATATGAAGTAGTTCATTTACTCAGGATTAAGGTTATTGCATAATGAACATCAAAAGTAGATTGATGCACTCATAGCGGATTATGTAAATCAATCACGCTTTAGCCCCGGTCTAATATGTCACCATCAAGCAACATATCTATATCTCTACTTAGGAGTCTATGCTCCAGACAGTCAAGACAAACCGTCCCCACCATGGCTTTAGACAACATAATAATCTTAACATCAGTTAGATGCTCGGTCTAAACCCATAGACTACAGACCTTAGTTTAGACTGCTTACTGTCGAACATTGTCTGCTCGCATACAAAAGTCCATTACATGCAATGTTTTAACAGTTTTAACACAAGCAGTCAGTGGGCCATATTTGCTTACATTTACTTTAATATGTAAATAGAATAATAACAAACAGCAATGTAATGAATAACCTCTATATATAATTTTATTATCCAGTTTAAAATAAATACATCAATATGTCTCTCATGTTTAGGGCATTTCCTAATAATCTCCCACTTGCCCTAAGCCAGTAGATGTGCCATGTTACGCATCCCCATCGCCTCTACATGCCTCTCAAAGGTTCTAGCCACCAAAGTCTTAATAAAATGATCAGTAATGTTGTCCTCGGACGTGAACTTATATACATCTACTTGTCCTGTCTCCACATGCCCTCTAATAATGCGATCTCTCCGATCTATGTGCTTAGTCCTCTTGTGGTGCTGAGATTCCCTTATGTTGGCAATAGCCCCAGTATTATCACAGTAAAGTGTGATAGGCTTGTCAACACCCGGAATGACCTCAAGGTCTCTAAAGAACTTGCGGAGCCAAACTGCTTCTTTAGATGCCTCAGCTGCAACCACATACTTAGCCTCCATCGTAGAGTCAGCTATGCAACCCTGCTTCATGCTCCTCCACACAATGGTGCCTCCTCCGAGTAAGAACACTGATCCTGATGCCGATTTCCTCGAATCCTTGCAAGTCTGTAAGTCTGAGTCCATGTATCCTATGGGTGTTAAGTCCCCTCTAGAATACACCAGCATATAATCCCTCGTTCTCTTAAGATACTTGAATATATGCTTTACTGCTTGCCAGTGTTTGGTTCCAGGATTTGCTTGATATCGACTCACCATACCTACTGTAAAACAGCCAGTCCGGGCGAGTGCAAAGCATAGTATATATAAGATTACCCATAGCGGATGCATAAGGGACCTTACTCATACACTCTTTTTCTTTCAATGTCTTGGGACAGTCATCCAATGAAAAAGTTAGACCGGTAATGGAAGGTTGTGAACCTTTCTTTGCCTCTTGCATTGCATATTTGTCAATTATTTTATCTATATATGAAGCCTGGGATAATCTATCATTTTGTTCTTTCAATCTCTAAAGAGACGAATGCCTAGAACATAATTAGCTTCTCCCAAGTCCTTCATGTCAAACTGTTGGTGCAGCCAAAGCTTGACAGATGATAAGTTCCGTACATCATTCCCAATGAGTAGTATATCATCCACATAGAGTACTAGAAAGGCCACTTTACCATCCTTAATACGTTTATAAACACAGGGTTCATCAACGTTCTACTCAAAACCAAATGTCTTGATCGCTTGATCAAATCTCTGGTTCCATGAGCGGGATGCTTGCTTTAATCCATAAATAGATCTAAGTAACTTGCAGACTTTTCTTTCTTGACCTTTTGCCACGAACCCTTCGGGCTGTATCATGTAGATACATTCCTCAAGATGGCCATTCAAGAATGCCGTCTTGACGTCCATTTCCCAGATCTCGTAATTGAGAGCCGCAGCAACGGACAGAAGAATACGGATAGACTTCAGTATAGTAACAAGCGAAAAGGTTTCATCATAATCGATTCCAGCCTTTTACGTGTACCCCTTTGCAACCAGTCTAGCTTTGAAAGCTTCCACTCTCCCTTCTGAATCCTTCTTTCTTTTGTAGACCCACTTGCATCCAATGAGTTTTATCCCATCTGGTAGATCTACAAGTTTTCAAACAGAGTTGGATTTCATAGAATCTATCTCACTGTTCATAGCCTGTTTCTAAGATTTAGAATCAACATCATTTATAGCTTCATCATAAGTGACCGGATCATCCTCACGCTCATGAGCCTCGGCCTGGTATACCTCAGCATCATACATGAAGAAATTAGGCTTCTTTGAAACCCTCCTACTACGACGAGACACCCTAACTTGTTGATCATCTACAGGTCTTTCACCGGAACTTGGACTTGCATCTAAGACCGAAACCTGTGGAGTAGTTCTTTTAGCCGATAACTCCTCTAGCACCACTTTACTTCGAGGCTTATAGTCATTCATGTGACTTTCCTCCAAGAATGTTGCATAGGTTAAAACAATGACTTTTTGTTCTTTTAGGTTATAGAACAAACCTCCCTTAGTTCCCTTAGGATACCCTACAAACATACACAATTCTAGGCAGCCCCATATTCTCATATGTCCAAGGGAGGGCTTCTTGCCATGCCACAATTCATACGAAGTCCTAGGAATTGACTTGCTTGGAACCTGGTTCAGAATATAGCACGTCCTTTGTAATGCATATCCCCAAAATGATAACGACAGCATTGAATAACTCATCATGGATCGTACCATATCCAATAAGGTCATGTTTCTCCTTTCGGCTACACCATTCTGTTGTGGAGTACTAGATGTAGTTAATTGGGATAATATCTCATTCTCTACAAGATGTCCTAGAAATTCATCGGAGAGGGATTCGCCACCTCGATCAGATCGAAGTGTCTTTATGAATTTACTCAATTGCTTTTCCACCTCCGCACGATATTCTTTGAACTTATCAAAGGTTTCGCTCTTGCGGTGCATTAGGTACACATATCTATACCTCAAGTAATCGTCTATAAAGGAGACATAATACTCAAACCCTCCTCGTGCTGTGACGTTCATGGGCCCACATATGTCAGTGTGCATAATTTCTAAGAGTTCCTGAGCCCTAGTACCCTTAGCTCCAAAAGACCTCTTAGTCATCTTACCCTCAAGACAAGACTCATATTGAGGAAGACGTACCTCCTCCAGAGATTCTAGAGGACCGTCTTTCACCAACCTTTGAATCTTATCCTGATTAATATGACCAAGTCTTAAATGCCAAAGATACGCCTTGTTAGAGTGAGAAACTTCCAACCTTTTAGAGTTATTTATTAATTCGGTGTCAAGCAGTGAGTACATCCTTGGTTTGATCAAATATAGGTTTCCATCCATCCAACCAGAACAGATAAAAGACTTATTTTTACGAATATCAACTCTTTTACTAAAAGAAACTGAATAAGAATCCTTTATTAAACAAACTACTGATATAAGGTTCTTCCTAAAATTAGGAACATAAAAACAGTCTTTCAATAATATAAACCTAAATTCATCAAAGTAAAGATAAACGTCTCCCACTGCCTCAGCCACTACCAAGCTATCGTCTCTGGTCCGCAACGAGAGGCTCCTATCATGTAGACTTCTCGTTTCCACAAACTCCTGCATAGAAATACAAACATGATTAGTGGCGCCTGAATCAATGACCCAAGTGTCTTTCAATTCTTCCACCAAACACACTTCTAAATAGTGAAGTTCCTTACCTTCCTTGCCCTTGGCTGCTAGGAATTCCCGGCAAGCTTTCTTGAAATAACCTACCTTCCCATAATGGAAGCACTTGGACTTTTTAGGGTCCTTGGGCTTCTTGTTCTTATTCTTCTTCTTCCCATCCGAGACAGGAGGATTAGAAGAACTGGAAGCCGCTTGCTTCTTATTTGGCCTCTTCCTCTTCTGTGAGGGTTTGGAAGATTCTGTCAAATTGGCCTCTCCTTTAGGTTGGACCGCATCCCCTTCCTTGATCATCCACTCATAAGCTTGGAGTTGCTTCATGAGCTCGGTGAGTCCTAACTCCCTTGTCGTCGGATTATATGCGGCCTTAAACCCCACAAAATCCTTAGACAGAGTTTTAAACACCATTTCGATCTGGGTGTTGTAGTCCAGCTCAGCACCATTCTCGGTAGCCTCAGTAAAGAATCTCATTAGAGTGATCATATGGTCCTTCACCGGAGTACCTGCCTTTTGCTTAGAGTTCATAATGCTGGTAATAGCAGACTATCGAGCCAATTTTTCTTGGCCTCCAAACATGTCCTCTAGATTTTCCATGATCTCCCTAGCAACTTGATAAGTCTCATGCTGCTTTTGTAAAGCACTTGTCATGCTAGCAAGAATGTAGCATCGAGCTATCTCATTAGATTCTCTCCAACGAGTATAAGCAACCGGGACCTCCTCAAGCGGTGTGTCAGGTTTGGGCCCATGTGAGCATGGTTCGTCCAGTATGAACTTATATCTCTCGCAGCTGAGAACTATTAATAGATTTCTTTTCCAATCTTTATAATTGTCGCCATTCAACTTATTTTCAGTAAGTATCGAAATGAGGGGTGTCGGTGACATTTTGAACTGAAATAAAATTATACTAGACATCATTACAAAGCCCAAGCAAATATGCAGATAATTTAGCAAATAAAACATACAAGTATGTTCCTACATGAAACTTGAAAAAAAATGTAGCATTGCAACGATAATTCTCAGCACCTATTGCCCCAAGCCACCGAGGGGTGGTCATGAGAACAAATAGCCGGAACATGGACCCTGTCCAATTAATATATGTTACCTTAAATCCTCCAAGGTTAAGACATATATTAATAACCGCTTATTTGGCCACCAGTTTAGTTAACAAAGCTTCTAGGGAAGGTTAATAACTAAACGAGTCTTGAGTGTATAACCATTATTTACGTAGCCCGATCCACGTCCTACCAAGCCACCGAGGGGTGGTCATGAATAGGATCGCACCCGAACACGTTTTCCACATAGGGGATCCAATCTAGTATACCGGCGGCGGTAAACACCTACCGAGGGGCGTGGTCAGGTCAGAACTGACGCGAGGCGTTACCATGCTTTCACATATGGATCAACAATGGAGGCCGTGGGTTTTGTTTGAAACCCTCTCCCACTCAATATTTTGAAAAACATGCAAGTTTTGACAAATTATGTATGATCAATATAGTATGAGCGGCACTCACCTATCCTATATGACATGTTATCAAATATGCATACAAAACATCCATCAATACATATTTATACATCCATGACATATCATAGAAAAAATAATTGACAGAAAAAATAACCAAGTTATAGTTCCATCCTAGAATAAAGAAAATAAAGATTACAAAATTCCATCCAAAGCATTCTTTGGGTCTTGAATTTTGTTCCGTCTTCTTGTATCCATCTTTATGTAGCCTCTCCATTTATTTTTCATCCCAAGAATCATTTAAAATTTAAATTCCAAAAATTTAAATTTCAAATTCATATTTCAAATTCTAATTTTAAATTTAAATTTCAAATTCAAAATTTAAACAATTTAAATATCATGTGTAATAATATGTAATTTCAACAAAAAACTTTAAATTTTCAATTACATATTTTTAAACATGATTTTAAAATTAAATCTCAAATTTAAAAATCAAAATTTTCATTTTTCAGCCCGTCGGCCCACGGGCCCCCGAAGGCCCGTAGCCACCGTGGGCAGCCCCCAGCCCCCGGGGGGTCGGGCAGCCCACGGCCACAGGCTTGGTGTAGCTGCCTGTAGCCATGGGCGGCACGCTCGAGTGGGCGCAGCAGCCCACCAGGCTGCATGCAGCGCCTGCAGCCATAGGCTGCAAGCCCAAAGGCTGGCCTGCCCTTCGGTGGGCCACGACCACCCCTGGCTGCAGGCAAAGCCTACGGCCGTGGGTGGTCTTGGCCTGGACAGGGGCTGCCACAGCCCCATCCTACCTGAGGACAGGGGTTACAGTCCCACCAAGGCCGATGGCCTATCCCGAGGGGTCGTGCCTTGATTTTTGTGCCATATTCCAATTTTCTTATTAGGATCTCCAAAAATGAATTTGAATCCTAATTAAATTGGAATTTTCAACACAAATAAAATTTCAATCTTTAAATTAAATTTAACTTTTGAAAAAAATAAATTACGATCTTCAAACTTCAATCTCCTCCAAGAATAATTATATAAAATTTCCTAAACCGTTTTCAGTGTACAAAAAATTCTAATCATAATAATTCTGAGAGACAAAAAATTAAAATCCATGGGAAAATTACGGTGATGATAAACCGCTCCCATGATTACATAAAAATTCATAGATACAATTTTCTAAATTTTAAGGAGCCATAAACGGCATAAAACAAGCATGCTTATTATAATTTAAAAAATTAAAATAACCATATACTACATACATAATATATGATAATAACATAAAGGAATCCTAGAATGCCACTTTCTAAATATCAAATCCATACATAAATAAAAAGACTAACTAATTGTCTAATTTACGTACATGGCATCTTCATGAGATTGCTCTGATACTAATTGTAGGATATAAATCCGTAAAAACACATCAGAGCGGCGCAGCGGAATAATAAAAATTTTTAAAGATCGTTAAATATCTCGTGATGCTATATACAATAAACTAACAACAATAAAACTCATACCTTAAGAGGATACCAACTGTAGGAGGAGAATGATTAGAGGGCTTCAACCAACTAGTCTTCTTTACTATTCTCCAATTTTCGGATGGCAAAGTGTATGGACACTCGATTCCCTGATCGGTATGCTAGCACTACTATTATTCTTCCGACCACCCAGATCTCTAAAGAACTTATTGTCACGGTGAGTTGTGCAACAATAAGCCTATTCACCTGAGAGTCTGTGGTCTGAGAGAACTGGAGTGGCAGGACCTATATTTATAGATTTACATGAGGTGATCCTCTGAATTTGAATTAGATTAGGAGAAGATTTTCTCCTTATCCATAACCATAAATCTAAATTTTCTAGGGCCAATAACCACCAAAAGATTTCGGCCATTCTAGGGATCTTTGCTTTCAAAATTCAAACAGGATTTTTTCTTGAATTTCATCTCCTCACTCATTAACAAAAACCAATTTCCTAAGGCCATAAATCAGTCCAGATTCGTCCATTAAAGTATGAGGAGAATCAAAATCCAAATAGGATTTTCTAGCTTAAATTTTATCTCATCCTTATGTAATTAAAAACCGAAAATCTCCTTGAGATTTTCCTCAAAATTTTGGCTAATCTAGGGAGGAGAGAATCTAAATTCAACTAGGATTGAAACTTGAATTTTTCCCTACATCCTTATCCACAAAAACCAAAAATATTTAGGAGGATTTTTCTCAACTAATTTTCGGCCACTTTTGTTAGAATTAAGATTCAAAATTCAAGTAGGATTCAAACAAGATTTTCCTCTCCTTTATCCAAATCAAAACAGAATTTTCTCTTTTGGATAATCCACAAAAAATTTGAATCCTATATGGATTGTGATTCAAAATTTGAATTTCAAATTTCAAAGTTCAAATTTCAAAATTCAAACTTTAAATTCAAATTTCAAATTTCAAATTTCAAATTTCAAATTTAAAAATCCACAAAAGTTGTATTTCAAATTTTCGTTCTCATGGATAATTTTCTACAACTCCAATCCAATCTCAAATAAAATCATGGCAACTTTATTTGGAGTTCAAATAATTGTGTACTCTATTATCCAAAACAAAATCTGAATTCAACCGGAGAGAATCTTGTTCACCATCCTAATCCTATATCAACACCATCTATGCATAATCAATTAGCCAATAAGCATACACAAATCAATTTGCCAACCATTAAGGAATTATGTGGAGTTAGTAGAGGGACCAATTGAACATATATAATCAGAATTCATATGATCATCATTCTATACCGAACAACTCAATCATATGATCACTAATTTTAGAGTCACACCACTATAAACCTGAAACTGAACTCTCAATTATATACCGTATTACGTAAGCCTGTGATGAGCTACTGTCCAATGACCTTGTCATATATGCAATGCCCTCATATGATATCCATGATCAGCCTTAGGTCAAAGTCTGTTTAATCTTACTGATCAGGCTATCTTAAAGTTCCATTATACTATTGAATAATAAAATGATTATTCACCATGTGTGAATAAGAAGTCATCCGCCCTGTAGACGACCTAAGACCTTGTCCATTTTCACATCCAGTATAATGTCTTTCAGAGGATACCTTTAACTTCTTAGAGCTATGATTTTGATATCTGTAAATAAACCTTTCATCGTATACAAGTTATGCACCCAATGAACCGGTCTATAAGCTTACTACCTCTGAGACGCTTTAGCTATTGGAACATCAAAGTACACAAGTCATATACATGAAGTAGTTCATTTACTCAAGATTAAGGTTATTGCATAATGAACATCAAAAGCAGATTGATCCACTCATAGCGGACTACATAGATCAATCACGCTTTATTCCCGGTCTAATATCTCACCATCAAGCAACATATCTATATCTCTACTTAGGAGTCTATGCTCCAGACAGTCAAGACAAACCGTCCCTACCATGGCTTTAGACAACATAATAGTCTTAACATCAGTTAGATGCTCGGTCTAACCCCATAGAATACAGACCTTAGTTTAGACTGCTTACTTTAGAATATTGTCTTCTCGCATACAAAAGTCTATTGCATACAACGTTCTAACAGTTTTAACACAAGCAGTCAGTGAGCCATATTTGCTTACATTTACTTTAATATGTAAATAGAATAAGAACAAACAACAATGTAATGAATAACCTCTATATTATAATTTTATTATCCAGTTTAAAATAAATACATAAAATATCTCTAATGCTTAGGGCATTTCCTAACATAGTAGACTACCCAAGACCTTGTCCATTTTCACATCAAGTATAATGCCTTTAAGAGGATACCCTTAACTCCTTATTAGAGCTATGATTCTGATATATGCAAATAAACCCTCGATCGTATACAAGTCATGCACCTAACGAACCGGTCTATAAGCTTACTACCTCTAAGACGCTTTAGCCATTGGAACATCAATGTACACAAGTCATATACATGAAGTAGTTCATTTACTCAGGATTAAGGTTATTGCATAATGAACATCAAAAGCAGATTGATCCACTCATAGCGGACTATATAGATCAATCACGCTTTATTCCTGGTCTAATATCTCACCACCAAGCAACATATCTATGTCTCTACTTAGGAGTCTATGCTCCAGACAGTCAAGACAAACCGTCCCTACCATGGCTTTAGACAACATAATAGTCTTAACATCAGTTAGATGCTCGGTCTAACCCCATAGAATATAGACCTTAGTTTAGACTACTTACTTTAGAATATTGTCTTCTCGCATACAAAAGTCCATTGCATACAACGTTCTAACAGTTTTAACACAAGCAGTCAGTGAGCCATATTTGCTTACATTTACTTTAACATGTAAATAGAATAAGAATAAATAGTAATGTAATGAATAACCTCTATATATAATTTTATTATCCAGTTCAAAATAAATATATTAATATGTCTCTCATGCTTAGAGCATTTCCTAACATCATATAGATTCAAAAACATAAATAATAAAATTTTCTATAAATAATACTATTTATCAATGAATAGTATATTTGACTTTGATTAGTGAATAGTAATTTTGACTTTAATTGGATACTATTCACGTCAACTTTGATCGAGTACACTATACATAAAGTTAGTGCCTATTAAGCTTGGTTATGCTCTTTTGTGGCTTTTGTTTCAATCTTTGGTCATTAACTTCTTTATGTTCTGGTTTTGGGTCTGTGTTGGCCGTACCGATGGTGCGCGTTACTGGGAGGGACCTAGGGAGCGACCCGCTGGCCAATCCTCCACTATCTATTAAGCCCTTGGCTTATTCTCGTAGGATCTAAAAAAATGCCAATTATTGCTGGACGCTGGTATGCTAAAAGTGGTTTCATTACCGTCTTTCTTATAGTTCTAACAGGATGGCATTCGTCACCCCATGGTCAGGAACCCTTAATGCCCACAGGACTTTCACATTCTTTTATTTATATGTGCTCAAATTTAATCACACTCTAGTACCGTAGCACCTCTTTTCGTAGTGTACCCACTGTACACATCTCAGACTTGTCAGTTCATTAGGTGAGTTAGTTTAACTACACCCTAGTACCCATAAGACTTTTCATCTAATATATGAATAGTACATAATTAAATATCATAGTATTTCATGTTGCAAACAATTAAATATCTGAACTTACCAATATTCAGTTAACGTTGTCTTCCCAATATCCACAGACGTTCTCTCGTCCTGTCTAGATTGGGTTCCTATATATAAACAATCCATGATTATTTCTAATATAAATTTTAGGCTCAAATCGCAACCGAAATATAAAAATTCCATGTTCAAATCCCTAATGATGGACCTTAGGATTTAACTCTTCATTTTTAGCTCTACCATAAATTTCTTGGTAAAATTACCATTTTACTCCTGATATGGTTTCTCACTTTAAACCTGCTTTTCATTGGTTTATAACCTAAATTTCGCTCTTAGAAATTTATTTTAACTATTCTAAGGCACTCACGATCCTTTCCGAGCCTTTCGGAAATTTTTGGTCAGAATAACCATTTTGCCCCTAGCAGGTCTCAAGATTATAACAATTTCACTCTACCGTTTTTATGGGATTTTCTAAGCCTAAATATCTTAAAATAATATTTATTGGACTTCATTACAATTTTAGCAGTCTTTGCTGCAACACATGCAACTATTTGTTACCCCACCCTCGAGTGACACTATCCCAACACCCAGGGTCGCTTCTTGTTTTTATGACTTTTCGGAGTCTCAAATGAACATTTCACTACTCTTAAAACATTTGTTATCCTATTCCCGAGCCTAGGTTCTCGGGGCTCAAGTTTTCTATTCCGACCATAAACTTACCCCCCGTTTCCTAAATTACCCCTAACGTCATTTTTCCCGTTCTCAGCATTTTAGACTTTAGAGGATCGTTTTACTATTCCTCTAGAGTTCACTTTCCCATTTTCGACTCTAATGTATCGAGGGTCTCGGTTTTTATTTTTGAGTACATTTTTATCCCTTGTTTTCCTGAAATGACCTTATTGCCATTTTTAAAATTTTGGTAGAATTTTTGCTAAAATTTTAGGTTTCTTGGCATTTAGGAAATACCTCAAAACTATCTATCTTATTCTAACCTGCTACATACTAAACCAGAGGCCTATTTTACGCAAAAGTGTCAAACTTTTACGTAAAACTTTTTCACATTATCAATACACATTTCAACATAATTTTCATTGTTTTCCACTCACATTAGGCCACGGTTTTGCTTAGGTTTCATTCACCAAAATTTTTTTTTCTCATCAAAACACAATTGCATACACTTAAAATCATGGACTCTAGTGTATATTCCACCCCAAAATCCAAGGAAATTTCCAATGAAACCCCACATTAAGGCCACGGGTTCCATAGCAAAAACACTAGCCAAATTTTGTTTATTTTTTTCAAGCCTTCAATCACAACAATTTTGTTTTCCACATTCACACTAGCTTAACACCACACCAAAACTATAAAATCTGAAAAACCTAACAAAATTTTGGTTTAATGTTCTAGTGCATGGTTTTATTTTTCCACATCCACCATAACTTAACCACAAACCAACATCATGTTCTTTTTCACAAAAATCTCATTCCTTCACACCAAGGAAAGCTATGGATTCTAAGTAGAAACATGCATGAAATTTGCTTATTCCAAGCTTTTAAAACACACTTAAATCACTACACATACTAACCAAGCCAAGACAACCAAGTTTACATCAAATTTCCACAATCTATTCCCCCTCCCCCTCCATGCACACGGTTTCCACAAGAAACACAAGGAGAAAGAAACAAAATGAAGGCTCACCTTGAGAGCTTGAACACTTGATACTTGGAAGATGTTTTGATGCAAGTTTATTGAAGAAATTTGCTAAATTTTGGCTTGGAAAGGGAGGGATAGGCACGGCTAAAAAATGGCAGCAAGAAGTAAATTTTTTTTTCTTCTGGTTTTCAATGGCCTAGAAATCGACTAAAATGGTGGCTAAATAGTGAAGGGTTTAGTTGTAAATTTCTCACAACAATTTGGCAACAAATTAAGGTTATTTTTGCAAACTTTTTAGGGACCAATTGACAAATTTTTTGCTGATTTTCTACAGCCCCTAACCGACCTAATTTCAGTCAAAAATCCCAAATTTTTTTCAAATTTTAATCATGCTATTTTGGCTTGATCTTAACCAAGATCACATTAAATGCTAGCTATTTGATCTACCAACCACATAATTACTCATTAAAACTAACTAATTTCTCCTTAATTACATCACCCATGTGACATCATTTATTTTGTCCATACTATATTAATCTAAGGTCAATGTTTGACCAAAAGTCAAACTGAACGAAAATTTACCAAAATTGCATAGGCATGTTTCTGGCGCCCTCTGTGTGATTGGTTCTCCTTATTTTGCTTCCATTTGACCAGAAATCGCAAACGAAATTTTCACCCTTTAGTGCACCCAGTGCACCCTTTAGTGTTTTCGGTTCTGATTTGAAACCGTTTCACCCATTTCAATTCATTAAAATTTTTCATCTTGAAATCACACTCTTTAACACTGTTAGAACACTTTATCACATTCTAAACAATATTAAAACATAAATTTTTCATATTTTATATATTAAAATTATCATATACATACAATTTTACATTTCTTCTGAGAATCTTAAAATTCGCGGTTATCACAATTACCTTCTTCAATAGTCTCAACAGTTCATTTTGATGAACTTGGCTCATCTTCCTTAGTCTTACATGGAAATACGTGTTCAAAGAATGATGCATTTATAGACTCCAATATCGTGTTCTTGTGTATGTCAGGGTTTTTAGACTCATGTACAAGGAACTGATATGCACTACTATTATGAGCACACCCAATAAAGATGCAATCAACCGTTTTAAGACCTATCTTCATCTTTTTGGGCATTGGTGTCATTACCTTGGCCAAACACCCCTACTCTTTCAAGTATTTGTAGGAAGGTTTCCTTCCTTTCCATAGTTCATAAGGGGTCTTATCGATTTTCTTACGCGGAACCTTATTTAAAAGGTAATTTGCCAATAAAATGGCTTCCCCTTCGCATGTTTTGTGGTAGCCCAGAACTTATCAACATTGCATTCATCATATCCTTTAAAGTACGATTTATACATTTAGCAATGCCATTTGAGTGGGGAGAGTATGGCGGTGTGACCTCATGAGTAATTCCATATTGTGCACAAAATGAACTAAATGATTCTACATATTCATCACCTCGATCACTTATAATCATCTTAATCTTTTTATTAAGTTTGTTTTCAACTTCTTGCTTGTAAAGAATAAATGTCTCCACAGCTTCATCCTTGCTTTTTAGCAAATATACATAGCAATACTTGTAATATCATCAATGAAAGTGATAAAATACTTATTACCACCTCTAGTTTGAACAAACTTTAAGTCACACACATCACTATGTATTAGGTCTAATGGTTCAATATTCCTTTCAATTATTTGGAATGATGACCTTATTAGTTTTGCCTCTACACAAGTTTCACACTTATGTTTTGAGTCAATATGAATTGCGGGTACATGATCTAAGTTAATTAATCTATGCAATGTATCATAATTAACATATCCTAGTCTACCATGCCATAAGTTAGAAGACTCAAGCACATAAGCAGAAGACTTTCTCTTTTTATTCACATTATTGGGTTTTATAGCTATCGTATTTATTTTTCACATGCCATTTTTTACATAACCACTCCCCACATACATTCCTTGTTTGGACAAAACAATTTTATCAGCCTCAAACACCATTTTGAAGCCATGCATGCTCAGCATCGTTCTGAAGATGAGATTTTTCTAAATATCTAGCACATACAGCACATTGTGGAGCTTTACTTCCTTGCCCAAAGTCATATTTAAGAATACTGTTCCTTGACCCTTGATCTCAGAAGTTGAGGAGTTGCCCATAAATTGCTTCTCTCCAATTTCCAACGGAACTAGATCAATAAACTCAGCGCGGTCACAACAGATGTATCTTGTAGCCCCAGTGTCAAGCCACCACTTTTTTGAGTTGGAGTCAACCAAGTTCACTTCCGAGACCACAGTAGACAAGCTAATGTCGGACACCTCTTTTGAGATGGTGTCCACCAAGTTAGCTTCCTTCTCCTTGTTATGTTTTGATAGCATGCAATCCGTCGACTTATGCCCAACCTTGTTGTAGTTGAAACACTTTCCTTGGAATTTCTTCTTGGAAACTCCTCCCTTTGTTCATATCTTGGATCTCAGTTTTCCCTTCTTTTTGGGGCCATCATGCTCCACCACATTAGCCTTAGCAGTGTTTGTGGTTGCATTGGAGAACTTTTTCTTGGACCGTTTATTGTCTTCTTCAATGCGAAGTCAGACAACCAGTTGCTCCATGGTCATCTCTTTTCTCTTGTGCATCAGATAGTTTTTGAACTCCTTCCAGGTGGGGGGTAGCTTATCAATTAACGCAGCTACCTGAAAGGATTCACTGATGGCCATTCCTTCAACATGTATCCCATGGATGATAAGTTAGATCTCTTGAACTTGACTAATCACAGTATTTGAGTCCACCATCTTGTAATTCAGGAATTGCCCCACTAAGAACTTCTTAGCACCCGCGTCTTTGGACTTGTATTTCTTGTCCAAGGACTCCCATAGTTCCTTAGCCGTTTTCTTCGAGCTATACACATTGTAAAGCTCAATAGATAAATCATTAAGCACATAGTTATGGCACAGGAAGTCATAATGATTCCATGCATCAACCGCTTGAAATGCTTGTGCATTCATTTTATCCTCTCTAACACTAGGAGGATCCTCTTTCAAGAGTCTCGCAAGATTGAATGTTATCAAGTAAAACAACATCTTTTGTTGCCATGTTTTAAAGTTCAACCCAATGAACTTTTCAGGCTTCTCATTATGGTTCACGGGAATTGAAATAGACAAAGGTCGTATCGAGGTTGAGCTAGGAGTTGGGGCTGAGTTTGTTGTCACCGAGTTTGTTCTGAACTACAGGGGACGGCTTAGGCATCACAGTGTTGCTTCCATTTGGAACAACCATGTTCATGTTGTCAGCCATTCCTCCTGTCCAAAAAAAAAAAACTTTAAGTTAGTATGAAAATTCAAAAATTTCCAACAAAAGGAAATGTCTCCTACACAAATCTATTCTCTTTTGTATGCGAACCTGTTTAAAGATTGTTAGGCAAAATATGGAAAACACAAAAAAGAACAATTTATCTAATCAACTTGTTACAATAAGGGAAATGTTACAACATGAATTCAACCTTCAACCGAACTTAAATGGAATCAAAGATGATGTCAAGGCTTGTGAAGCACATTTTCCTTAAAATAGATTCGTCCCCTTGAAAGTGCTTGAGGATATGTAGGACGTCTGTTTCTCAGAATATAATGACAACAACAGAATCACGTAGCACTATTGGAACCGTCACACCGAACTCGAACTTACACCCTTCCTCTATCACCAAAACTGACTACAAAGTTGCAAAAAGAACTCAAAAACAAAAGAAAGAAAGAAAGCTAGTGTCTTATGTTTTTGTATTGTGTTTTTTCATGTGGAGAATGACCTTCATATAGGCTCACAAAATGGGATGTTACATGCATAGATTAATGGGAGTAATCACCCATTAAACCAAAATTTAACTCTTAAATTCATCAGTTTCATTCCTTACATTGCACTTGGCCATTTCTGTGTCTAAGTTCGGATTTTCTATGATGGAAACCGAAATTCTTTTACATTCTCAAAAAAAGAAAAAAACTCCCACATTCATGCATATTCATAGTGATCTCTATTAAACTCCATTATTCCTCTCATTAAGCTCCTTAACCAAGCCAATTAACTCCTTAACCAAGCAAATTCAATTTTGAGGAGAATATAGATGATCTTGTCTTTTCTTGGGCTAAAAACAAAAGAAAAGAAAATTACAAAACAAAGCTCACACGAGGTGGGCTTTTCCGATCTCACATTCATGTCTGCAGGTCGTGGGCGCACATGATGGGCCCCTAACCTGCCATGTATGTGATTTACACCCCCCCTGTGCGTGAGAGAGCCTCTTAGGTATACATGCTTACCTAGGCCTTGAAGTGAAATCCCTTATATATACCACCATGGCTTCACTCCTAGTCAGTGTGGGATTTTTGCAATTTCCCTTCCAAGCTACCATTTCAAGTGACACATTTAGAGCATTAATTTCTCATTCATCCGATTATCATTTTGAGTATACAAATATCCGATTTTGATCTCCTTGCAACGGAAAACGCAAATCCATTGAGACCTGGTCTAAACTCTAATTAGTCCTCAAAATGAGCCTTTATCATGGCTATTTTCCAACACATATAGATATATAGATATATGTATATACAGCAAAACATTTTACTAAAAACCACAATTGCATATTTGTATGTATATATATATTGTAGGAAAAAATTGGTAAAAATGCATAAGAGTGACGCAGTGGAATTACAAAAAAATTTTCAAGATCATTAAATACTCATGATGCCATATATAATAAATTAATAGTATTAAAACTCATACCTCTAGAGGATGCCAAACTGCAGGAGGAGAATGACTGGAGGGTTTCAACCAACTAGTTTTCTCTACTATTCTCCAATTCCTAGATAGCAGAGTGTGTAGGTACTCGGATCCTCGATCGGTATGCTAGCACTGCTAGTCTTCTTCCGACCAGCCAGATGTTTAAAGAACTTATTGTCACGGTGAGTTATACAACAATAAGCGTACTCACCTGAGAGTCTATGGTCTAAGAGAACTAAAGTGACAAGACCCCTATTTATAGACTTGCATGAGGTGATCCCTTGAATTTGAATTAGATCAGGAAAAGATTTTCTCTCTTCCTTCTGCACAAATCCGAATTTCCTATAGGCCCTAATCAAGGGAAGATTCGGCCACTCTAGGGGATTTTGCATTTCAAATTCAAACAGGATTTTAGCTTGAATTTTATCTCATTATTATCCACTAAAATCGAATTTTTCCCTATGCCAAAAGCATGTCTAGATTCGGCCATCCAAGTGTAAGGAGAATCAAAATTCAAATAAGATTTTCTAGCACGAATTTTATCTCGAATTTTATCTCACCCTTATCCATATAAAAATCGATTCTCCTTAGCCTTATCCAATAAGATTTTTGACCACTTTTGTGAGGGAGAGAATCAAAATTTAAATAGGATTGAAACTTGAATTTTTCACTCATCCTTATCCACATAAAATCTGAATTCTCCTAGGGATAAATCTCCCCTAACAAATTCGGCCATTATCCAATAGATTTAGGATTCAAAATTTAAGTAGGATTCAAATAAGATCTTCCTCTTCCTTATCCATATTAAAACCAATTCTAACCATGTGGAATTATCCACAACAAATTCGGTTATTACAAGATATTGTGATTCAAAATTTGAATTTCAAATTTTAAAGTTCAAATTTCAAAATTTAAACTCAAATTCAAATTTCAAATTTCAAATTTAAATTTTGAATTCAAATTTCAAATTTAAATTTCAAGTTCAAATGTCAAATTCAAATTTTAAATTTAAATTTCAAATTCAAAATTTAAATTTCAAATTTCAAAATCCACAAAAAAGTTGTATTTAAAATTTTTGTCCTCATAGATAATTTTCCATAACTCCAATTCAAACTCAAATAAAATCATGGCAACTTTATTTGGAATTCAAATAATTGTGTAATCTCTTATCCAAAACAAAATTCGAATTCAACCAGAAAGAATCTTGCCTTCCATTCTTATTATATGTAGACACAATCCATATCCATGCAAAGATAACTAACTAATAAGCATACCCTGATCAATTTGTCATCCGTCAAGGAATTATGTCGAGCTAGTAGAGGGACCAATTGGACATGTATAATTGGGCTCCCATGAATCCATATGATCATCATTCTGTACCAAACAACTTAATCATTTGATCACTAATTTTAGAGTCACACCACTATAAACTTGAAATTGAACTCCCAATTATATGCCGTGTTACGAAAGCCTATGACAAGCTATTATCCAATGACCTTGTCATGTATGTAAAACCCTCATATGATATCCATGATTAGCCTTAAGTCAAAGTCTGATCAACCTATTGATCAAGCTATCTTGAAGTTTTATTATACTATCGAATAAGAAAATGATTATTCACCACATCTGAATAAGAAGTCATCTACCTAGCAGACAACCCAAGGACTTATCTATTTTCATATCCAGTATAATGCCTTTAAGAGGATACCCTTAACTTCTTATTAGAGCTGTGATTCCAATATCCACAAACAAACCCTTCATTGTGTACAAGTGATGCACCCAACGAACTGGTCTATAAGCTTACTATCTCGAAGATGCTTTAGCCATTGGAACATCAAAGTACACAAGTCATATACATGAAGTAGTTCATCTACTCAGGATTAAGGTTATTTCATAATGAACGTTAAAAGCAGAATGATCCACTCATAGCGGACTACGTAGATCAATCACGCTTTAGTCTCAATCCAACATGTCACCACCAAGCAACATATCTATATCTCTACTCATGAGTCTATGCTCTGGACAGTCAAGACAAACCATCCCCACCATGGCTTTAGACAACATAATAGTCTTAATATGAATTAGATGCTTAGTCTAACCCTATAGACTACGGACTATAATTTAGACTGCTTACTTTAGAATATTGTCTTCTCGCATATAAAAGTCCATTGCATGCAACATTCTAACAGTTTAACACAAGCAGTCAGTAAGCCATATTTGCTTACATTTACTTTAACATGTAAATAGAATAAGGACAAATAACAATGTAATCAATAACTTCTAAATATAATTTTATTATCCAGTTCAAAATAAATGAAATACATCAAAATATCTTTCATGCTTAAGGCATATCCAAACATGTACATGTGAATATATACATATGAAACCAAAGTTGTACAAACATCAACGAAAAGAAATAGCATGTCACTGAAATTCATATACATATATTTTCCAAGAATCAATTCAAGCAAAATCACATGTTAATCCAAAAATAGGAGAAGAAAATCTCTTAATAATTTAATGTGATGGTGTCTCTGATTTCACTTGTTAGAATTTTTTTAAAATTCTCAAAAATGGTTTAATACCATACACACAATCTAAGAATCATCACGCCAAATTACGAAGAAAAATTGGATTAGAATAAATACCTATCTTCATTGATGCAGCCTTAATCTTTTGTGAAAATCATTGCAAGAAAATGATGCAGTGATTATAGCCTTCCTCAATCAAACCTCTAATTTCTTTAATGGGGTGTTCTCTCTCTCAAGATTGGAATGAGAAGGAGGTTATTAGGGTTTGATATATTAGGGACTATAACCCTTGAGGTTCTTTATATATTATTCCATTTGGTGCCTATTATACCTAATAGGTCAACACTGGATATCCACCCATTTAACCCATACGCAGTTAGAAATCTAATTGGACTTTCTTGATTTGATCACTTACTTTTGTCCAATAATTAAATTGCTTGATCTGATTTTTAATAAATATGTTGCCCATTACTATTATTAGAAAATAAAATTTCCTAACATTTTCATGTAACTTTTCTTCTTTTCCATTTTCTGTATCTCTATTTGGGTAATGTCAACCTGTTTTCAAGAGATAAAGAATAGTGTAAAACTAAATGTAGTATGTAAATACGTGGATTTACTTTTATGGCATGTACCTTTTTTTTTATGGATTTTGATGTGAAAATCACTAATATTGGGAATAATTAGGAAAGGTAACAATGCTATACACCAGGAATTAGATTGATAACAGGGAGCAACCTCCAAATTACAAAATGAACAAATACCAACTATCTCTTCTTTCTCACCCTAGCGATTATATTGAAGCTTAATACACCCAAATGACACTAAAGGTAGCAAGCTAGTAAATGACACAAAGTAGCAACCAAAAACAAAAACAAAAAAAGGTGGACAGTAACAAAAAGTTCTAAGCAAACAATACTCAAAAGCACTGACAAAATGACACCAGATAAATTCTCCTACATCAGATTTACTGTATAAAGATGCTAAATATTTTATTTTCCCTATATTTTATGTTCAAATGGATGTAGTTAAAACCTTTTTAGCTTCGAATTGTTCATTCAGAGCATCCCATTTTTGTTGTATTGTGTACTCCTATTTCACCACCTTCGGTGTAGTTATTGGCTTGCAAAGGACTACAAATTCCTTTTCTTATATGAAAGGTAGTGTCTCGAAAGTCCAAATAAGAACTGCATATGGAAATGCGCAAAAACTGTAACCATTTGTTGTAGTGATCCCAGTTTCTTGATTGAAACCATGTAATGTTTTTTGTAAGTACAACAAGTTTCCCAAGAATGTGTTTTGAATGCTTCTTCATTGTATAGCATCTTTAGATACTCTTCATTCACTCTTAGTTTGTTTTGTTCGGAGACTATTAACTTGCGATATAATAAAGATTTGTCATCTTTACTAAATCCTTATCTGGGCCAATACATTGTCTCCTGAGTTGTCAAACATGTGCTTCAAGTCTGCTTCATAAATTGGCTGATCTTCGAGATACTTTTCTAGCACTGTTACCTTTGGTCTGTCCTTTATTTTTTGTGTTGTAGTGGCTTACAATTAAGCCCTATTATTGTGGCAAACTTCTTTACTTCCATGACCGTCTTTTTTATTTCTGAACTTGAAGGCAAGCTCACAGGATTGTCATGTTTAATTTGCCATAGAACTAGTTGCTAGGCCATTTCAGTTAGAGATTTGTCACCCAATTTTAGGAATTTCCCAAATGGTCCCTACTTGAATAGTTCCTTTTTTGTAGGAGTCGGCTTTCGTCCGATGTCTATGATTGCTTTGAAGCTGTAATTATGGACAATTCATTGTTTATGATCCCAATCATCCTTCTCTTTTGCAAACTTTACTTTCTGTATAACCAAAGAAAATAATTGTTAGTATAGTACACAGATTTGTTTGTTTTATTTTTTTTTTTTTCCATTTTATGGGTTTTTACCTTTTTTTTTTTTGACTTATTATAGTCTCTGTTTTGTTGTCGCTGAGCTTGTTGGTCTTTTTTTTTTTTTTTAATTCTTTTGCAATGTTTTTCTTAATGTCGTGGTCTTTACACTACGTATTTCAATCATAGGCTCTTTTCTTTCATTTTAGGGTTTCTTGGTGTCATGGTGCCTTATACTATTTATTTCAATCACCAGCTCTTCCCCTTTTGGTTTCATGGTTGCAGCCCTTGTTTCCCTTGTGTCTGAGTACAATTATGTAAATATAGTTTTTGCAATGTAAATACAAACTCAAATCTACATTTTTGTTAACATTGAACAATGAACAAAAGAAGTACGGAGAAGGGAAAAGAAATTCATTTGTTGACGTGAAAATCAAATGAAAATACAGAAAACCATGCTTAAAGTTAACATTTATAAATATCAGATTCATAAATTTCAAAAATTATAATATTTCCAAATTAAAAAATCCTAATTGTTTGTAGTTTGAAATGTTTATTCACTAAAAACCAAGGAAAGACTAATGTATGTCGATGAATTAACAATATCAACATGTAAATGTACGTATTTTCAAAAATTGAATTACACTCAATAACATCCAACCAATTATGTTAATACAGAATGAAAATCAAAGAGAAATGAAACGAATGTAGGGGAAATAGTATACAACAGAATTTTAATTCTTTTTTTAAGATAGTTAAAAACTCGTGTTGTCATATATAATAAATTATATAACAATTATTATACCTTCAGAGAAAAACACCAGGAACGCCTGGGGATGTGACTAAGAGGCTTCAACTAACTAGTCTTCTTTACTATTCTCCAATTCTTGATTGGTGGAGTGTGTGGGAACTTGGTTTCTCAACTGGTATTCTATACTCCTTGTCTCCTTCAACTACTCAAATCTCTGAGTATTTATTATTATAAGTGAGAGGTAAAATAATAAATTCGCTCACCTAAGAATTTGTAGTTTAAAGAAAATAGGAAGCTCAATTGTCGTATTTATAAAATTGTATTAGGTGGCTTTCAGAATTTATACAGGACTCAGAAAAAGATTTTTCTCTCGCCTCTCTCACACCAAGGCTAATTCTCCTAGGGGATTCCCTTTCAAAAATTCAGCTACAAGAGGGTACAGAGAATTAAAAATTTAAATAGGATTTCAAAAAGATTTTTCTTTCTCCTTCCCTTAGGTGTGACCAAAATTTTATCTTCAGAAATTCCTAAAAAATTTGGCTCCATTAAGTTTGTGGGATTCAAATTTGATTCATATTTCAAATTTCACAAATTTTGTGATTTGGTCTGCATGGATAATTTTTCACAAATCCAGTTTAAATTCAAAATAAAATCATGACAACTTTATTTAAATACAAACAATTATGTAATCTCTTATCCAAAATAAAATCAAATTAGGAGAAAATTTTGTCTTCTCAAGATTCCCTAGGTGTGACCAAAATTTTATCTTGAGAAATTCCCAAAAAATTCGGCTCCATTAAGTTTGTGGGATTCAAATTTGATTCAAATTTCAAATTTCACAAAATTTGTGATTTTGTCTGCATGGATAATTTTCCACAAATCTAGTTTAAATTCAAAATAAAATCATGATATTCAAATTTAGGAGAAAATTTTGTCTTCTAAATCCTATATAAAGCCAACCCCTATTAGTGCGTAAGGAGAAGATTTTGTTCAATTCAAAATCAAATAGGATAATCTTTCAAATTTTCAAATATTTATTTAAACAAGATTTTCAAAATTTAAGCTAATCTCATAATCATCTTTTAAAAGAAAAACACAATTAATTTAAATTTTAAAATCCTTATCTTCCAAAATAAATATTTATACAAATTAAATATCTATCCCATTAATTGAATAAAGTAAAATAACAATTTAACCTTTGGCCCCTAAAGAAAAATGCTCACACCTTAGAATATATGATCTGGATTTTCCTTTTCACTAAAGCAAGAATACAAGCCATAAATGATATCTCAATCCATCTGTTAAAAAATTATGCAGATGTAGTAAAGGGACTTTTTGGACATATATGTTGTAGGTTCTAATAATCCATGTGACTATTACTCTATACCGAATAAACTCATTATATAATTATTAGTTTCAAAATTACACCACTATAAACCTGAAATTACACTCCTAATTATATACCGTATTATGCAAGTCAGTGATTAGCTATCATCCAATGATCTTATTATGTATGCAATACCCTCGTATGATATTCATGATTAACTTTAGGCCAAAGTCCATTCGATCACGCTACCTTAAAGATCCATTATATTCCCGATTAAGAAAATGATTATTCACCATTCGTGAATAAGTAATCATTTGTTGAGTAAATAATCCAAGGCCTTGTCTATTTTTACATGTAGTAAAATGCCATTAAGAGGAAAACATTTACTCCTTATTAGAGTAATGATTCCATATGCATAAAAAAACCCTCCACCGTATACAAGTCATGTACCCAACAAATTAATCTATAAACTTACCACTTCTGAGATGCTTTAGCCTTTGGAATATCAAAGTATACAAGTTATACACATGAAGCGATTCACCTATTCAGAATTAAAGTTATTGTGTGATGAACATCGAAAGTGAATTAATCCACTCAAACAAACTACGTAAATTAATTGCATTTTGATCCCACTTCTATATGTTACCACCAAGCAACTATCTATGTATTTACTCGTGTGACAACCGAGAAATTTAATCGTTCTCGGAAACTATGTACAATATATATGAAAAGTGATTTTTAAGTTTTAAACTGTAAAATAAATGATTTAATACTGTTTAGAATGCGATAAAATGTTTAGCAAGGTCAAGAATCATGAATTCGACTGTAGAAAATTTTATCTAGTTGAAATGGGGGAAAATGGTACCAAGTTAGAACCGAAAACCCTAACAAAATATGTGTTTCACTAAAAGATGAAAAATTTTAGACTGTATTTTTAGCCAAATGACAGTATATTAGGGCAAACAAAGCGCACGGATGGCCTCAGAAAACCTCCAGTGCGATTTCGGTAAAATTTGATCCGGGGTTATTTTCGGTTGGATTAGAACCGAAAACCAACTATAAGTAAACTAGATTCTAATGGGATGACCTCATTAGCATGATGTCATAATTAAATTAATTATGTTAATGGTGGAAAGAAATCAAAGCTTTAATGGCTACGATTTAACACTTTTTGATCCAAAGGTTGAGATTAAGCCAAAATATCATAGATATTATTTAAATTTCTTGGATAAATCCAAGCAAAATGAGCTGTTTAGATAGCTGGAAAACAGCAAGAAAAAGTTGCTAAAAGACCATTCAAAAGTTGCAACTAAGTCCCCAAAGTTTTGCCAAATTGCCAACTAGTTTGCAATTAAATCCCTCACTTTATGGGCTGCTATATATACCATTTTGCTGCTGAAAATTCACATGGAAACAGCCAAAAAAATTTCAGAAAACAAGCAGCCCTTGTTCCCCATTAAAACCGTGAGATCCCCATCCATTTACAAGCCAAAAATCTTCAAGTTTTAGTGTTCAAGTTCATCTTTAAGTGGCAAGAAGTATTGCTAGCAAGGTAACCTTCAAAAATTCAGTTTTCTTGCTTCTTTTTGGCTGAAAAATAGTGGCTAGAATAGTGAATTTATTGATGAAAAAGTTTGAGTTTTATGTTGTTATTTATGTATTAGAGTATGGTTATGATTGAAACAAGTTTTGGTGATGAATTTGATGAGTTTGGAATGTAAAAACTTGAAATTTTCCTATGTTTTCTTAATGTAAAACCGTGGCATGTATATAGGGCTAGGAGTGAAAAAAAGTTGTTGTGATATGGGTGAATTGATTTTAAATGAAATCTATGTAAGTTGAATTTGTAAACAAAAATTTTGGTTGAATTTTTCAAAGAAAAATCCGTGAGTTTAGGGTTAGGTTTTAGTGAAAGATTTGCATGAAAATTTGGTGTTTTGTGTATGAAAACATGTTGTGGTAATTAGAATAGTTTATGGTGTAATTAGAAATTTGGCAAAAAAATTTTATACATGTGTTATGGTTAGGCCGTGGGGTATATGTGAAAGATAGAAAATTTTTTATGAGAATATGTTGTTGTTTTATGGTTTGAAAGCATAGGAATTGTATAAGTTTTATTTAAAAACTTGTATGTGAAAGATTAAAAAGAATCATTCTTAAGGGCACCTAATTTTTACTAAGATCCTATATATTAAACCTAAGGTTGTCAAGGGTTGATAATGGGATTAAAATTTATTAGTTAACCTATATGTTGAAACCGTGGGGTAAAAATGAAATATAAGGCTAAATGTGATGCAAATTGGTTTTAAAATTCAAGTTTTGGTCAATGAATATTATGTTGAAATTTTTGTGCAAAAAGTTAGTACTTTTGCAAAAAAAAATTAGGCCTCTGGTATAGTACTTGGTAGATTAGTTAGGATAGATGGTTTCGTGGCGTTTCCTAAACGCCGGAAGCCTTAAATTTCAACGGAAATGCTGCCGAAATTTTTTAGACCACACGAGGGGTATTTTAGGAAACAAGGGGTAAATTAGGGTCGGGAAAGAAAACCCGAGCCCCCTCGATGACCTAGACCAAGGGAAAGGGGAAGGATGAACGTTTTAAGAACTGCTAAAAAGTCCTTCTGTGTTAGGAAATGCCCTAAGTATTAGAGACATTTTGATGTATTCATTTTGAACTGAATAATAAAATTATACATAGAGGTTATTCATTACATTGCTATCTGTCCTCGTCCTATTTACATGTTAAAGTAAATGTAAGCAAATATGGCTCACTGACTGCTTGTGTTAAAACTGTTAGAACGTTACATGCAATGGACTTTTGTATGCGAGAAGACAATGTTCTAAAGTTAGCGGTCTAAACTATGGTATGTAGTCTATAGGGTTAGACGGAGCATCTAACTCATGTTAAGACTATTATGTTGTCTAAAGCCTTGGAGGGGACGGTTTGTCTTGACTGTCTGGAGCTGGACTCTCAAGTAGAGACATAAATATGTTGCTTGGAGGTGACATATTAGACCGGGACTAAAGCGTGATTGATCTACGTAGTCCGCTATGAGTGGATCAATCTGCTTTTGACATTCATTGTGCAATAACCTTAATCCTGAGTAAATGAACTTCTTCATGTATATGACTTGTGTACTTTGATGTTCCAATGGCTAAAGCGTCTCAGAGGTAGTAAGCTTATAGACCGGTTCGTTGGGTGCATGACTTGTATACGATGAAGGGTTTGTTTGCAGATATCGGAATCATAGCTCTGAGGAGTTAAAGGTATCCTCTTAAAGGCATTATACTGAATGTGAAAATGGACAAGGCCTTGGGTCGTCTGCTGGGCGGATGACTTCTTATTCACATATGGTGAATAATTATTTTCTTGATTCGGTAGTATAATGGAACTTTAAGATAGCCTGATCAGTAGGATTAAACGAACTTTGACCTAAGGCTGATCATGGATATATATGATTGTTTTGCATATATGACAAGGTCATTGGATAGTAGCTCGTCACAGGCTTACGTAATACGGTATATAATTGGGAGTTCAGTTTCAGGTTTATAGTGGTGTGACTCTGAAACTAGTGATCATATGATTGAGTTGTTCGGTAAAGAATGATGATCATATGGAATAACGGGAGCCCGATTATATATGTCCAATCAGTCCCTCTACTAGCTCCACATAATTCCTTAACGTTTGGCAAATTGATTTGTGTATGCTATTGGCTAGTTTATTATGCATGGATGGTGATGACACAGGATTAGGATGGTAGACAAGATTCTCTCCGGTTGGATTCAGATTTTGTTTTGGATAATAGAGTACACAATTATTCGAACTCCAAATAAAGTTGCCATGATTTTATTTGAGATTAGATTGGAGTTGTAGAAAATTATCCATGAGAACAAGAATATGAAACACAATCGTTTTGTGGAATTTGAAATTTGAATTTTGAAATTTGAAATTTGAATTTTGAATTTGAAATTTGAATTTGAAATTTGAATTTGAAATTCGAATTTGAAATTTGAATTTGAAATTTAAATTTGAAATTTGAAATTTGAAATTTGAAATTTTAATTTGAAATTTGAATTTGAAATTTGAAATTTAAATTTTGAATCACAGTCCAAGTAGGATTCGAATTTGTTGTGGAAAATCCACAAGGTTTGAAATTCGAATTTGAGTTGGATTTGGAGAGGATAATCTTGTTAGAATCCTACTTGAATTTTGAATCCAAATCCCAACAAAAGGGGACGAAATTTTTTTGGATAATCCTCATGGAAAATTTTGGATTTTTATGGATAAGATTCAAGGGAATAATTCAAGTTTCAATCCCAGTTGAATTTGGATTCTCTCCTCCCTGAAAAGTGGCCGAAATTTTGGAGAATCTCTCCTAGGAAATTAGATTATTTTTGGATAAGGTTGAGATAAGATTCAAGCTTAAAAATCCTAATGGAATTTTGATTCTTCCTTATCCTAAAAGTGGCCGAAAATTTGGTGAAGATTTTCTCCTAGAAATTTCAGATGTTTTGGTTGAAAAAGGGAGATAAAATTCTAGTTAAAATCTTGTTTAGATTTGGATTGGATTTATCCTGAGAAAACCGAATTTAATTGTGGAGATTCTCCCTTGGAAAATTCGAATTTTATGGATATGGATAAGGTAGAAAATCTTTTCCTAGTCCAATTCGAATTCAGAGAATCACCTCATGCAGGTCTATAAATAGAGGTCCTGCCACTCCAGTTCTCTTAGACCACAGACTCTCAAGTGAGCAGGCTTATTGTTGCATAGCTCATCGTGACAATAAAGTTCTTTAGAGATCTGGGTGGTCGGAAGAAGACTAGCAGTGCTAGCATATCGATCGAGGTTCAGAGTGGCCACACACTCAGCCATTCGGGAATTGGAGAATAGTAGAGAAGGCTAGTTTATTGAAGCCTCCGGTCATTCTCCTCCTGCAAGATTGGCGTCCTTGAGGTATGAGTTTTAATTGTTGGTGGTTTATTGTATATGGCATCATGAGATATTTAACGATCTAAAAATTTTTATTATTCCGCTGCGCCACTCTGATACGTTTTTACCGATTTATTTTCCTACAATTGGTATCAGAGCCATCTCATGACTATGCCATGTACATAAATTAGACAATTACTTAGTCTTTTTATTTATGTATGGATTTGATATTTAGAGAGTGGCATTCTAGGGTTTCTTTATGTTGTTATCATGGATTATGTATAAAGTATGTGCTTATTTTAATTTTTTGAATTATTGTAAGCTTGCTTGTTAATACCGGTTATGGTTCCTTAGAATTTAGAAAAATTGTATCTAGGAATTTTTTATGTAACCATGGGAGCAGTTTATTAACACTGTGATTTTCCCATGGATTTTAATTTTTTGTCTCTTAGAATTTTTATGGTTAGAATTTTTTGTACACCGGAAACGGTTTAGGAAATTTTATGTAATTATTCTTGGAGGAGATTGAAGATTGAAGACCGTAATTTATTCTTTCCCAAAAGTTAAATTTGATTTAAAGGTTGAAATTTTGATTGTGTGGAAAATTTCAATTTAATTGGGATTCAAATTAATTTTTGGAGATCCTAATAGGTAAATTGGAATATGACACGAAAATCGAGACACGACCCCTCGGGATAGGCCGACGGGCCTTGGTGGGGCTGCAGCCCTTGCCCTCGGGCAGGATGGGGCTACGGCAGCCCCTAAGCAGGCCCACACCACCCCGGCCGCAGGCTTGGCCTGCAGCCATGGGTGGCCATGGCCTGCCCAAGGCTGGCCGCAGCCTGGGCGTGCAGCCTCTGGCTGCAGGTGCTGCCTGCAGCCTGCCGGCTGCTGCGCCCAGCCTGGGCGTGCAGCCTGGCGCTGCAGGCTTGGCCTGCAGCCCGGCAGGGCTGCACATGGGGCGGCCGTGGGCTGCCAGCCCCCCCGGGGTTGGTGGCTGCCCACGGCGGCTGCCGCCAACGGGGGCGGCGGTCCGACGGTCCAAAAATCAGAAAATTTTGATTTTTTAAATTAGAGATTTAATTTTAAATCATGTTTAAAAATTTGTAATTAAAAATTTGAAATTTTTTGAAATTACATATTATTACACATGATGTTTAAAATTGTTTAAAATTTAAATTTGAAATTTAAATTTGAAATTCGAATTTGGAATTTGAATTTGAAATTTAAACTTTTGGATATTTAAATTTTAAATAATTCTTGGGATGAGAAATAAATGGAGAGGCTACATAAAGATGGATACAAGAAGGTGGAACAGAATTCAAGACCCAAAGAATGCTTTGGATGGAATTTTGTAATCTTTATTTTCTTTGTTCTAGGATGGAACCATAGCTTGGTTATTCTGTCAATTATTTTTTCTGTGATATGTCATGGATGTATAAATATGTATTGATGGATGTTTTGTATGCATATTTGATAACATGTCATATAGGATAGGTGAGTGCCGCTCATACTATATTGGTCATACATAATTTGTCAAAACTTGCATGTTTTTCAAAATATTGAGTGGGAGAGGGTTTCAAACAAAACCCACGGCCTCCATTGTTGATCCATATGTGAAAGCATGGTAACGCCTCGCGTCAGTTCTGCCCTGACCACACCCCTCGGTAGGTGTTTACCGCCGCCGGTATACTAGATTGGATCTCCTATGTGGAAAACGTGTTCGGGTGCGATCCTATTCATGACCACCCCTCGGTGGCTTGGTAGGACGTGGATCGGGCTACGTAAACAATGGTTATACACTCAAGACTCGTTTAGTTATTAACCTTCCCTAGAAGCTCTGTTAACTAAACTGGTGGCCAAATTAGCGGTTATTAATATATGTCTTAACCTTAGAGGATTTAAGGTAACATATATTAATTGGACAGGGTCCATGTTCCGGCTATTTGTTTTCATGACTACCCCTCGGTGGCTTGGGACAATAGGTGCTGAGAATTACCGTTGCAATGCTACATGTTTTTCAAGTTTCATGTAGGAACATACTTGTATGTTTTATTTGCTAAATTATCTGCATATTTGCTTGGGCTTTGTAATGATGTCTAGTATAATTTTATTTCAGTTTAAAATGTCACCGACACCCCTCATTTCAATACTTACTGAAAATAAGTTGAATGGCGACAATTATAAAGATTGGAAAAGAAATCTATTAATAGTTCTCAGCTGCGAGAGACACAAGTTCGTACTGGACGAACCGTACCCACCTGGGCCCAAACCTGACACACCACTTGAGGAGGTCCCGGTTGCCTATAATCATTGGAGAGAATCCAATGAAATAGCTCGATGCTACATCCTTGCTAGCATGACGAGTGCTTTACAAAAGCAGCATGAGACTTATCAAGTTGCTGGGGAGATCATGGACAATCTGGAGGACATGTTCGGAGGCCAAGAAAAATTGGCTCGACAGTCCGCTATCACCAGCATTATGAACTCCAAGCAAAAGGCGGGTACTCCGGTGAAGGACCATATGATCACTCTAATGGGATTCTTTGCTGAGGCTGCCGAGAATGGTGCTGAGTTGGACTACAACACCCAGATCGAGATGATGTTCAAGACTCTGTCTAAAGATTTTGTAGGGTTTAAGGCCGCATACAATCTGGAGACAAAGGAGTTAGGACTAACCGAGCTCATGAAGCAACTACAGGCTTATGAGCGGATGATCAGGGATGAGGATGCGGTTTGACCTAAAGGTGAGGCCAATTTGGAGGAATCTTCTAATCCCTCACGGAAGAGGAAGAGGCCAAATAAGAAGCAAGTGGCTTCTAGTTCTTCTAATCCTCCTGTCTCGGATGGGAAGAAGAAGAAGAAGAACAAGAAGCCAAAGGACCCTAAAAAGTCCAAATGCTTCCATTGTGGGAAGGTAGGTCACTTCAAGAAGGCTTGCCGGGAATTCCTAGCCGCCAAGGGCAAGGAAGGTAAGGAACTTCATTACTTGGAAGCATGTTTGGTGGAAGAATCAAAAGACACTTGGGTCATTGATTCGGGCGCCATTAATCATGTTTGTGTTTCTATGCAGGGGTTCGTGAAAACGAGAAGTCTACATGATAGGAGCCTCTCGTTGCGGACTGGAGATGGTAGCTTTGTGGTGGCTGAAGCAGTGGGAGATGTTTACCTTTATTTTGATCAATTTAGGTTTATTTTATTGAAAGACTGTTTTTATGTTCCTAATTTTAGGAGGAACCTTATATCGGTAGCTTGTTTAATAAAGGATTCTTATTCAGTTTCTTTTAGTAAAAGAGTTGATATTCGTAGAAATAAGTCTTTTATCTGTTCTGGATGGATGGATGGAAACCTATATTTAATCAAACCAAAGATATACTCACTGCTTGACACTGAATTAATTGATATCTCTAAAAGGTTGAAAGTTTCTCACTCTAACAAGGCGTATCTTTGGCATTTAAGACTTGGTCATATTAATCAGGATAGGATTCAAAGATTGGTGAAAGACGGTCCTCTGGAATCTCTGGAGGAGGTACGACTTCCCCAATGTGAGTCTTGTCTAGAGGGTAAAATGACTAAGAGGTCTTTTGGAGCTAAGGGTACAAGGGCTCAGGAGCTCTTAGAAATTGTGCACACTGACGTATGTGGCCCCATGAACGTCACAGCACGAGGAGGGTTCGAGTATTATGTCTCTTTTATAGATGATTACTCGAGGTATGGATATGTGTATCTGATGCACCGCAAGAGCGAAACCTTTGATAAGTTCAAAGAGTATCGTGCGGAAGTGGAAAAGCAATTGGATAAATCCATAAAGACACTTCGATCTGATCGAGGTGGCGAATATCTCTCCGATGAATTTCTAGGACATCTTGTAGAGAACGGGATTTTATCTCAATTGACTGCACCTGGTACTCCACAACAGAATGGTGTAGCCGAAAGGAGAAACAGGACCTTATTGGATATGGTACGGTCCATGATGAGTTATTCAACGCTGCCATTATCATTTTGGGGATATGCTTTACAAACGGCGTACTATATTCTGAACCAGGTTCCGAGCAAATCAATTCCTAGAACTCCGTATGAATTGTGGCGTGGCAGGAAGCCCTCCCTTGGACATATGAGAATATGGGGCTGCCCGGCACATATACTGGATGGGGATGCGAAGAAGTTGGAACCAAGATCAGAATTATGCATGTTTGTAGGGTATCCAAAAGGAACTAAAGGAGGTCTGTTTTAGAACCCGAAGGAACAAAAAGTCATTGTCTCAACCCATGTGACATTCTTGGAGGAAAGTCACATGAATGACTTTAAGCCTCAAAGCAAAGTGGTGCTAGAGGAGTTATCGGATGAAAGAACTGCTCCATAGATTTCGGTCTTGGACGTAAGTCCGAGTTCCAGTGAAAGACCTGCAGACGATCAACAATTTAGGGTGCCTCGTCGTAGTGGGAGGGTTTCGAAGAAACCTAATTTCTTTATGTATGATGCTGAGGTATACCAGGCCAAGGCTCATGAGCATGAGGAAGATCCGGTCACATATGATGAAGCTATAAATGATGTTGATTCTAAATCTTGGAAACAGGCTATGAACAATGAGATGGATTCTATGAAATCCAACTCTGTTTGGGAACTTGTAGATTTGCCGGATGGGATAAAACCCATTGGATGCAAATGGGTCTACAAAAGAAAGAAGGATGCGGAAGGGAGAGTGGAAACTTTCAAAGCTAGACTGGTTGCAAAGGGATACATGCAAAAGGCTGGAATCGATTACGAGGAAACCTTTTCGCCTGTTGCTATGCTGAAGTCTATCCGTATTCTTCTATCCATTGCTGCGGCTCTCGATTACGAGATCTGGCAAATGGATGTCAAGACGACATTCTTGAATGGCCATCTTGAAGAGTGTATCTATATGATACAGCCTGAAGGGTTCATAGCAAAAGGCCAAGAAAGGAAAGTCTGCAAGTTGCTTAGATCCATTTATGGATTAAAGCAAGCATCCCGCTCATGGAACCAGAGGTTTGATCAAGCAATTAAGACATTTGGTTTTGAGCAGAACGTTGATGAACCTTGTGTTTATAAACGTATTAAAGATGGAAAAGTGGTCTTTCTGATACTCTATGTTGATGATATACTACTCATTGGGAATGATGTAGGGAACTTATCATCGGTCAAGCTTTGGTTACACCAGCAGTTTGACATGAAGGACTTGGGAGAAGCTAATTATGTTCTAGGCATTCGTCTCTTCAGAGATCGAAAGAACAAAATGATAGCGTTATCCCAAGCTTTATACATAGATAAAATAATTGACAAATATGCAATGCTAGAGGCAAAGAAAGACTCACAACCTTCTATTGCCGGTCTAACTCTTTCATTGGATGACTGTCCCAAGACATCGGAAGAAAGAGAGCGTATGAGTAAGGTCCCTTATGCATCCGCTGTGGGTAGCCTTATGTACGCTATGCTTTGCACTGGCCCAGACATATGTTTTGCAGTAGGTATGGTGAGTCGATATCAAGCGAATCCTAGAACCAAGCACTGGCAAGTAGTAAAGCATATACTCAAGTATCTTAAGAGAACGAGGGATTATATGCTGGTGTATTCTGGATGGGACCTAACACCCGTAGGATACACGGACTCAGACTTCCAGACTTGTAAGGATTCGAGGAAATCGACATCTGGATCAGTGTTTTTACTCGGAGGAGGCGCCATTGTGTGGAGGAGCGTGAAGCAGGGCTGCACAGCTGACTCTACTGTGGAGGCTGAGTATGTGACTGCGGTTGAGGCATCTAAAGAAACGGTTTGGCTCCGCAAGTTCTTTAGAGACCTTGAGGTCATTCCGGGTGTTGACAAGCCTATCACACTTTACTGTGATAATACAGGGGCTATTGCCAACACAAGGGAATCTCGACACCACAAGAGCACCAAACACATAGATCGGAGGTATCACATTATTAGAGGGCATGTGGAGACAGGACAAGTGGATGTATGTAAGATCGCGTCCGAGGACAACATTGCCGATCCCTTTACTAAGACTTTGGTGGCTAGAAGCTTTGAGAGGCATGTAGAGGCGATGGGGATGCGTAACATGGCACATCTGCTGGCTTAGGGCAAGTGGGAGATTGTTAGGAAATGCCCTAAGTATTAGAGACATTTTGATGTATTCATTTTGAACTGGATAATAAAATTATATATAGAGGTTATTCATTACATTGCTATCTGTCCTCGTCCTATTTACATGTTAAAGTAAATGTAAGCAAATATGGCTCACTGACTGCTTGTGTTAAAACTGTTAGAACGTTGCATGCAATGGACTTTTGTATGCGAGAAGACAATGTTCTAAAGTTAGCGGTCTAAACTATGGTCTGTAGTCTATGGGGTTAGACCGAGCATCTAACTCATGTTAAGACTATTATGTTGTCTAAAGCCTTGGAGGGGACGGTTTGTCTTGACTGTCTGGAGCTGGACTCCCAAGTAGAGACATAGATATGTTGCTTGGAGGTGACATATTAGACCGAGACTAAAGCGTGATTGATCTACGTAGTCCGCTATGAGTGGATCAATCTGCTTTTGACGTTCATTGTGCAATAACCTTAATCCTGAGTAAATGAACTTCTTCATCTATATGACTTGTGTACTTTGATGTTCCAATGCCTAAAGCGTCTCAGAGGTAGTAAGCTTATAGACCGGTTCGTTGGGTGCATGACTTGTATACGATGAAGGGTTTGTTTACAGATATCGGAACCATAGCTCTGAGGAGTTAAAGGTATCCTCTTAAAGGCATTATACTGAATGTGAAAATGGACAAGGCCTTGGGTCGTCTACTGGGCGCATGACTTCTTATTCACATATGGTGAATAATCATTTTCTTGATTCGGTAGTATAATGGAACTTTAAGATAGCCTGATCAGTAGGATTAAACGGACTTTGACCTAAGGCTGATCATGGATATCATATAAGGGTTTTGCATATATGACAAGGTCATTGGATAGTAGCTCGTCACAGGCTTACGTAATACGGTATATAATTGGGAGTTCAGTTTCAGGTTTATAGTGGTGTGACTCTGAAACTAGTGATCATATGATTGAGTTGTTCGGTAAAGAATGATAATCATATGGAATCACGGGAGCCCGATTATATATGTCCAATCAGTCCCTCTACTAGCTCCACATAATTCCTTAACGTTTGGCAAATTGATTTGTGTATGCTATTGGCTAGTTTATTATGCATGGATAGTGATGACACAGGATTAGGATGGTAGACAAGATTCTCTCCGGTTAGATTCAGATTTTGTTTTGGATAATAGAGTACACAATTATTCAAACTTCAAATAAAGTTGCCATGATTTTATTTGAGATTGGATTGGAGTTGTAGAAAATTATCCATGAGAACAAGAATATGAAACACAACCGTTTTGTGGAATTTGAAATTTGAATTTTGAAATTTGAAATTTGAATTTTGAATTTGAAATTTGAATTTGAAATTCGAATTTGAAATTTAAATTTGAAATTTGAAATTTGAAATTTGAAATTTTAATTTGAAATTTGAATTTGAAATTTGAAATTCAAATTTGAAATTCAAATTTTGAATCACAGTCCAAGTAGGATTCGAATTTGTTGTTGAAAATCCACAAGGTTTGAAATTCGAATTTTAGTTGGATTTGGAGAGGATAATTTTGTTAGAATCCTACTTGAATTTTGAATCCAAATCCCAACAAAAGTGGACGCAATTTTTTTGGATAATCCTCATGGAAAAATTCGGATTTTTGTGGATAAGATTCAAGGGAATAATTCAAGTTTCAATCCCAGTTGAATTTGGATTCCCTCCTCCCTGAAAAGTGGCCGAAAATTTGGAGAATCTTTCCTAGGAAATTCGGTTATTTTTGGATAAGGTTGAGATAAGATTCAAGCTTGAAAATCCTAGTGGAATTTTGATTCTTCCTTATCCTAAAAGTGGCCGAAAATTTGGAGAAGATTTTCTCCTAGAAATTTCTGATTTTTTGGTTGAAAAAGGGAGATAAAATTCTAGTTAAAATCTTGTTTAGATTTGGATTGGATTTATCCTAAGAAAACCGAATTTAATTGTGGAGATTCTCCCTTGGAAAATTCAGATTTTATGGATATGGATAAGGGAGAAAATCTTTTCCTAGTCCAATTCGAATTCAGAGAATCACCTCATGCAGGTCTATAAATAGAGGTCCTGCCACTCCAGTTCTCTTAGACCACAGACTCTCAGGTGAGCAGGCTTATTGTTGCATAGCTCATCGTGACAATAAAGTTCTTTAGAGATCTGGGTGGTCGGAAGAAGACTAGTAGTGCTAGCATACCGATCGAGGTTCAGAGTGCCCACACACTTAGTCATTCGGGAATTGGAGAATAGTAGAGAAGGCTAGTTGGTTGAAGCCTCCGGTCATTCTCCTCCTGCAAGATTGGCGTCCTTGAGGTATGAGTTTTAATTGTTGGTGGTTTATTGTATATGGCATCATGAGATATTTAACGATCTAAACATTTTTATTGTTCCGCTGCGCCACTCTGATACGTTTTTACCGATTTATTTTCCTACATTCCGGAGCTCAGAAATGATAGAAAAACGAGAAAACGTCCCCTAGGTCAGAATAGTACTACCCGAGTGTCGGGTGATAAAAATTTAGCAATTTTATAATAATTAGGGTTGTAAAAATTTACCAAAGCTTAGGAAAATTATTTTAAGATTTCTAAGTTCAGAAAATCCCGTTAGAACGGTAAAATAAAATAGTTATAGCCTAAGGACCCGATAGGAGCAAAATGGTCATTTTGACCAAAAATGTGCAAATTGGTCAAAACGAACCATTTAAACCCTAGAATCATAGAATTAAAAAAATTAGAAGTCAAAACTAAGTTCAGGGTCGAAGAAAATCAAGATTTACAATGAAAACCCATTAGAGTCGGGAAAGTCAAAGTTACTATTTTGGTCAAAGTTACTATTCATGACCCCCGACAAAAATTTAGGAAAAGAGCCGTTAGGACTCGAAATGATCCAATACAGATAGAATTAAGATTTTTAAGGCCAAAAAATACAATTTAAAAAGGGGAAACCACAGTCAGCGGTAAAATAGTAATTTTGCCCCAAAATTTTAGAAAAAGTTTAAAATGAAATATTAAAGTGTAAATATATGGATTAGGGTACAAAAAGTAAATTTTAGATATTTTATTAAATTTAAATATCTAAAATGTCAGTATGAATAACCGGTGTATACCTCGGTTATAGGAACTCAACGGAGAGGCGACAAGAGACCGTTGGTGGAAATCAAAGCGAAGATGTTAGCAAATTTTCTGTAAGTTCAGACATTTAATTGTCTGTAATATGAACAATTATAATATATTTATTTATTTTAAATTATAAAATGTGTAGTTATATAAATTAATGCATGACACACTAAATCAGTGTAGAATGCACTAAGAGTAATAATTGAAACTACACTTACTAAGTAAAATTAAGACATGTAATATAAGGGTTTTGGATCGAGTGATATTGAAAATGTCACAGAACCAGAACTGTATGAAAGAAGGTAACAACAACATTTATTGGCGTACCAGCCTTCCGACCTACGGGAAGGTTTCCTAAGTTGTTTTAGACTATAGAGGAGTGGCCAATGGGTCGCACCCCAGCGTCCCTCTCAGTCAAGTGCGCAAAACGGTACGACCAACATTGGGGCCCAAAACCAGAACCTAAAATAAGATAATGACCTAAGATTTAAATTGTTCTCATAACCAAGCATAAGCTAGCATAATATGTTTTACAGTATAGGTGAAACTAACATGTCTTAGGGTTTAGGTTAAGGTTGCTATTCTCTTGGACTCACTATGGTTTATATTATTGATTGTTATGTTTGAACTTACTGAGCCTGTCGCTCACCAAGTTGTTCATGTTGTAGGTCTAAAGCCTGTATACCATTAGAACTCTGATGGATGCCGAGATGGAGATGTGTGAGCCAGAGGACTGGGCGAGGGAAATGGTTCAACTACATGACTTCCCCTGAGCAGCATTATGCAAAGTTTTGAAGTATTGTAATATAATGTAAAATAAGTTTGTATTATGTACAATATCTACTATAGTACTCGTAACATGGTATTATGACTTTTTATACTGCTAGTTAACTTTCACAAAAATATATATATATATTAAACAGTAAGAGTTTTATCAAGTTAAAATGAAAGATTTAAAATAAAAAAAAAATCAATCAAGGAATTGACGACTCATTAGAAGACAGATTATTACAACTGACCTTAAAGTTGGCTGTAATAACTCTGGAAAATCCCTACGTAGAGAGGGTCGTCATAACTCGGGAGTCAAATACTCTAGACAGTCAAAACAAACCGTCTCCCTAATTGGCTTTAGATGACATAATGATCTTAATATGAATTAGATGCTCACTTTAATACCATAGACTACAGACTATAGATTTAGATTACTTACTTTAGAACGTTGTCTCCTTTCATACAAAAGACCATCATATGCAACATTTTAACAATTTAATAACAAGTAATCAATGAGCTAAATTTGCTTACATTTACTTTGACATGTAAATAAGATAGAGACATATAGTAATATAATGAATAACCTCTAATATATTATTAGTAAGTTAAAAAATAAATGAAATACATTTAAATTTCTTTCACGCTTAGTACATTCCTAATAATCTCACTTATCCTAAGTCAGTAAATGTGTCATATTACACATCCCCATCACCTCTACGTGCCTTTCAAAGTTTTTAGCCGCCAAAGTCTTAGTAAAGGTATTAGCATCGGACATGATCTTACATACATCTAATAGTTCTGTCTCCACAAGCCTACTAATTATATGGTATCTTTGATTGATGTGCTTGATCCTCATATGGTGCGTAGATTCTCTTATGTTGACAACAGCCATGCTATTATCACAATAGTGTGATAGTCTTGTCAATACCTGAAATGACCTTAAGGTCTCTAAAGAACTTATGGAGTCAAATCATTTCTTTAGATGCTTTAGTCATAGCTACATATTCAGTCTCTATCATAAAGTCAGTAGTGCAACCTTGTTTTACACTCCTCCACATAATGGTACCTCCTCCAAGTATGAAAACTAATCCCGAAGTTCACTTTCTCAAATCCTTACAAGTTTGGAAGTCTGAATCTGTATATCCTATGGGGGTTAGGTCCCTTCTAGAATATACTAGTATATAATTCCTCGTTCTCTTAAGATACTTGAGTATATACTTCACGACTTGCCAATGCTTGATTTTAGGATTCACTTGATATCGACTCACCATACCAACCACAAAACAAATATCCAGGCAAGTGTGAAACATAGTGTACATAAAGCTACCCACAACAGATGTGTAAGGGACCTTACTCATACACTCTTTTTCTTTTGATGTCTTGAGACAGCTATTCAATGAAAAAGTTAGACCAACAATGGAAGGTTGATAACTTTTCTTTGTCTCTTGTATTGCAAACTTCTTAATTATTTTATCTATTTATAAAGCCTGGGATAATACTATCATTTTGTTCTTTCAATCTTTAAAGAAATGAATGTCTCAAATATAATTAGCTTTTCCCAGGTCCTTCATATCAAACTATTGGGATATCCAAAGTTTGACTGATGATAATTCCCTATATCATTCCTAATGAGCAGTATTTCATCAACATAAAGTACTAAAAAGATCACTTTTTCCTTTATATGTTTATAAAACAAGGTTCATCAATGTTCTGTTTAAAACTAAATGTTTTGATTGCTTAATCAAATTTTTGGTTCCATGAGTATAATGCTTGCTTTAATCTATAAATGGATATAAGTAACTTGTAAACTTTCTTCCTTTGACCTTTTGTCATGAACCCTTTGGGCTGTGCCATATAGATACTTTCATTAAGATGGGCATTTAAGAATGTCATCTTGACATTCATTTGCTAGATCTCAAAATCAAGAACCACAACAATGGATATAAGAGTACAAATAGACTTCAGCATCACAATAAGTGAAAAGGTTTTTTCGTAGTCGACTTCAGCCTTTTGTGTATACCACTTTACCATAAGTCTAGCCTTAAAGTATCAACTTTCCCTTTCGTATCCCTCTTTTTCTTATAGACCCACTTGTACCCAATGAGTTTAATCCTATCTGGTAGATCCACAAGTTCCCAAACCATGTTAAATTTCATAGAATCCACCTCAATATTCATAACCTGTTTCTAAGATTTAAAATCAACCTCATTTATAGCTTCATCATAGGTTATATGGTCATCATCATGCTCTTAAGCTTTAGCCTAATGTACTTTAGCATTATACATGAAGAAATTAGCTTTCCTAGAAACTCTCCCACCACGTCGAAGCACCCTAAACTATTGATTGTTTGCAGGTCTTTCACCAGAACATAAACTTACACCAAAGACTAAAACCTGTGTAGCAATTCTATCACCCGATAGCTCTTCTAGCATCACTTTACTTCAAGGATTAAATTCATTAATGTAACTTTCCTCTAGGAATGTTGCATGGGTTAAAATAATAACTTTTTTTCCCTTTGGGTTATAGAACATACCTCCCTTGGTTCCCTTAGGATACCCTACAAACATGCATAATTCGAAATGTAGTTCCAACTTTTTTGCATTCCCATCCAATACATGTGCCGGGTAGCTCCATATTTTCATAAGTCCAAGAGAAGGTTTCATGCCATGCCACAATTCGTATGGAGTTCTAGGAATTGATTTAGTTGAAACTTGGTTCAAATTATAGTATGTTGTTTGTAATGTATATCCTCAAAACGATAATGGTTGTGTCGAATAACTCAATATGGATGGTACCATATCCAATAAGGTCTTATTTCTCTTTATGGCTAACCATTTTGTTGTGGAGTATTAAGTATAGTCAATTGGGATAAAATCCCATTCTATATAAGATGTCCTAGAAATTTATTGAAAAGATATTCACCACTTTGATCAAATCGAAGTGTCTTTATGGGTTTACCTAATTGCTTTTCCACCTCTACAGGACACTTTTGAACTTGTTGAAGGTTTCACTCTTGCTGTGCATCAGGTATATATATTTATACCTCGAGTAATTATCTATAAAAGAGACATAATACTTGTATCTTCTTCATGCCTCGATGTTCATGGGGCCACATATGTTGGTGTGTAAAATTTCTAAGAGTTCATTATCCTTAGTGCACTTAGCTCCAAAAGACCTCTCAGTCATTTTACCTTTAAGGCAAAACTTACATTGAGGAAGACGTACCTCCTTCAAAGTATCCAAAGGACCATCTTTCACCAGTCTTTGAATTCTATCTTGCTTAATATGATCAAGTCTTAAATGCGAAAGATCCTTGTTAGAGTGAGAAACATTTGACCTTTTAGAGTTATCAATTAATTCAATGTCCAATAGTAAATGCATCTTAGGTTTGGCCAAATAAAGGTCTCTTTCAACCCATGCGACATTCTTGGAGAGAAGTCACATGAATGACTTTAAGCCTTCAAGCAAAGTGGTGCTCGAGGAGTTATCGGGTGAAAGAACTGCGCCATAGATTTCAGTCTTGGATGCAAGTCCGAGTTCCAGTGAAAGACCTACAGACGATCAACAATTTAGGGTGCCTCGTCATAGTGGGAGGGTTTCGAAGAAACCTAATTTCTTCATGTATGATGCTGAGGTATACCAGGCCGAGGCTCATGATCATGAGGATGATCCGGTCACTTATGATAAAGCTATAAATGATGTTGATTCTAAATCTTGGAAACAGGCCATGAACAATGAGATAGATTCTATGAAATCCGATTCTATTTGGGAACTTGTAGATCTGTCGGATGGGATAAAACCCATTGGATGCAAGTGGGTCTACAAAAGAAAGAAGGATGTGGAAGGGAAAGTGGAAACTTTCAAAGCTAGACTAGTTGCAAAGGGGTACACGCAAAAGGCTGGAATTGATTATGATGAAACCTTTTCACCTGTTGCTATGCTGAAGTCTATCCGGATTCTTCTGTCCGTTACTGCGGCTCTCGATTACGAGATCTAGCAAATGGACGTCAAGATGGCATTCTTGAATGGCCATCTTGAGGAATGTATCTACATGATATAGTCCGAAGGGTTCGTAGCAAAAGGCCAAGAAAGAAAAGTCTGCAAGTTACTTAGATCCATTTATGGATTAAAGCAAGCATCCCGCTTATGGAACCAGAGATTTGATCAAGCGATCAAGACATTTGGTTTTGAGCAGAACGTTGATGAATCCTGTGTTTATAAACATATTAAGGATGGTAAAGTAGTCTTTCTAGTACTCTATATTGATGATATACTACTCATTGGGAATGATGTAGGGAACTTATTATCGATCAAGCTTTGGCTGCACCAATAGTTTGACATGAAGGACTTGGGAAAAGCTAATTATGTTCTAGGCATTCGTCTCTTCAGAGATCAAAAAAACAAAATGATAGCGTTATCCCAAGCTTCATACATAGATGAAATAATTGACAAATATGTAATGCAAGAGGCAAAGAAAGGTTCATAACCTTCCATTGCCGGTCTAACTCTTTCATTGGATGACTGTCCCAAGACATCGAAAGAAAGAGAGCGTGTGAGTAAGGTCCCTTATGTATCCGCTGTGGGTAGCCTTATGTACGTTATGCTTTGCACTCGCCCGGACATATGTTTTGTAGTAGGTATGGTGAGTGGATATCAAGCGAATCCTGGAACCAAGCACTGGCAAGTAATAAAGCATATACTCAAGTATCTTAAGAGAACGAAGGATTATATGCTAGCGTATTCTGGAGGGGACTTAACACCCGTAGGATACACGGACTCAGACTTCCAGACTTATAAGGATTCAAGGAAATCGCCATCAGGATCAGTGTTCTTGCTTGGAGGAGGCACCATTGTGTGGAGGAGCATGAAGCAGGGTTGTACAGCTGACTCTACTACGGAGGCTGAGTATGTGGCTGCAGCTGAGGCATCTAAAGAAGTGGTTTAGCTCTGCAAGTTCTTTAGAGACCTTGAGGTCATTCCAGGTGTTGACAAGCCTATCACACTTTACTGTGATAACACTGGGGCTATTACCAACACAAGAGAATCTCGGCACCACAAGAGGACCAAGCACATAAATCGGAGGTATCACATTATTAGAGAGCACGTGGAGACAGGACAAGTAGATGTATGTAAGATCATGTCTGAGGACAACATTGTCGATCCCTTTACTAAGACTTTGGCGGCTAGAAGCTTTGAGAGGCATGTAGAGGCGATGGGGATGTATAACATGGCACATCTACTGGCTTAGAGCAAGTGGGAGATTGTTAGGAAATGCCCTAAGCATTAGAGACATTTTGATGTATTTATTTTGAACTGGATAATAAAATTATATATAGAGGTTATTCATTACATTGCTATTTGTCCTCATTCTATTTATATGTTAAAGTAAATGTAAGCAAATATGGCTCCCTGACTGCTTGTGTTAAAACTATTAGAACGTTGCATGCAACGGACTTTTTGTATATGAGAAGACAATGTTCTAAAGTAAGCGGTCTAAACTAAGGTCTGTAGTCTATGGGGTTAGACCGAGCATCTAACTCATGTTAAGACTATTATGTTGTCTAAAGCCATGGTGGGGACGGTTTGTCTTGACTGTCTGGAGCATAGACTCCCAAGTAGAGACATAGATATGTTGCTTGGTGGTAACATATTAGACCGGGACTAAAGCGTGATTGATCTACGTAGTCCGCTATGAGTGGATCAATCTGCTTTTGATGTTCATTGTGCAGTAACCTTAATCCTGAGTAAATAAACTACTTCATGTGTATGACTTGTATACTTTGATATTCCAATGGCTAAAGCGTCTCAGAGGTAGTAAGCTTATAGACTGGTTCGTTGGGTGCATGACTTGTATATGATGAAGGGTTTGTTTACAGATATCGGAATCATAGCTCTAATAAGGAGTTAAGGGTATCCTCTTAAAGGCATTATACTGGATGTGAAAATGGACAAGGCCTTGGGTCGTTTGCTAGGCAGATAACTTTTTATTCACATATGGTGAATAACCTGTGGCCGTGGGTGGTGCAGCCATGGGCAGGGGCTGCCGCAGCCCCATCCTACCCGAGGGCAGGGGCTACAGTCCAACCACGGCTAGTGGTCCATCCCGAGGGGGTCGATCCTCGATTTTCGTTCCATATTTCAATTTACCCATTAGGATCTCCAAAATTAATTTGAATCTTAATTAAATTAAAATTTTCCACACATTCAAAATTTCAACCTTTAAATTAAAATTAACTTTTGGGAAAAATAAATTACGGTCTTCAAACTTTAATCTCCTCCAAGAATGATTACATAAAATTTCCTAAACCGTTTCCGGTGTACAAAATTCTAATCACAATAATTCTAAGAGACAAAAAATTAAAATCCATGGGAAAATTACAGTAATAATAAACTGCTCCCACGGTTACATAAAAAATTCCTAGATACAATTTTCTAAATTCTAAGGAACCATAACCGGCAAAAAACAAGCATGCTTATAATAATTTAAAAAATTAAAATAATCACATACTACATACATAATACATGATAACAACATAAAGAAATCCTAGAATGCCACTCTCTAAATATCAAATCCATACATAAATAAAAAGACTAATTAATTGTCTAATTTATGTACATGGCATAGTCATGAGATGGCTCTAATACTAATTGTAGGAAATAAATCGGTAAAAATATATAAGAGTGGCGCAGCGGAATAATAAAAATTTTTCAAAATCGTTAAATATCTCATGATGCCATATACAATAAACCAACAATAATTTAAACTCATACCTCAAAGGACGCCAATCTGCAGGAGGAGAATGATTGGAGGGCTTCCACTAACTAGCCTTCTCTACTATTCTCTAACTCCCGAATGGCTGAGTGTGTGGGCACTCTGAACCTTGATCAGTATGCTAGCACTGCTAGTCTTCTTTTGACCACCCAGATCTCTAAAGAACTTATTGTCACGGTGAGTTTTGCAACAGTAAGCCTGCTCACCTAAGAGTCTGTGGTCTGAGAGAACTAGAGTGGTAGGACCACTATTTATAGACTTGCATGAGGTGATCCTCTGAATTCAAATTGAATTAGGAGAAGATTTTCTCCCTTATCCATCCACAAAATCTGAATTTTCTAGGCCTTATCCCAACTAAAAAATTTGGCCAACTTTTGGATTTTGGATTCAAAATTCAAATAGGATTTTAACTTGAATTTTATCTCACCATTAACCAACCAAAAAATCCGAAAATCTATTAGGATTATTCCATAAAATTTTCGGCCATGTTGTAATTAAAAGAATCAAAATTCAAATAGGATTTTCAAGCTTGAATTTTATCTCATCCTTATCCATAAATAATCAAAAAATCTCCCTTAAGATTCATTCAATAAATTTCAGCCAATACAAGGAGGAGAGAATCCAAATTCAACTGGGATTGAAACTTGAATTTTTCCCTGAATCTTATCCATAAAAATTTCAAAAATTCCATGAGGATATTCCTCAAAATTTTTGACCAAGTTAGTTAGGATTGGGATTCAAAATTCAAGTAGGATTCAAACAAGATCTTCCTCTCCAGAATCCAAATCAAATTCAAATTTCTCCATGTGGATTATCCACAAAAAATTTGAATCCTACATGGACTGTGATTCAAAATTTGAATTTCAAAATTCAAACTTCAAATTCAAATTTCAAAATTCAAACTTCAAATTCAAATTTCAAATTTAAATTTCAAATTCGAATTTCAAATTCGAATTTCAAATTTAAATTTCAGATGCAAAATTTAAATTTCAAATTTCAAACTTCAAAATTCAAAATTCAAATTTTGAACTCCATAAAAAGGTTGTTTTTCAAACTTTATTCGCATGAATAATTTTTTACAACTCCAATCCAATCTCAAATAAAATCATGGCAACTTTATTTGGAGTTTGAATAATTGTGTACTCCATTATCCAAAACAAAATCTGAGTTCAACCGGAGAGAATCTTGTCCACCATCCTAATCCTATGTCAACACCATCCATGCATAATCAACTAGCCAATAGCATACACAAATCAATTTGCCAATCATTAAGGAATTATGTGGAGCTAGTAGAGGGATCAATTGGACATATATAATCGGGCTCCCGCGAATCCATATGATCATCATTCTGTACCGAACAACTCAATCATATGATCACTAATTTCAGAGTCACACCACTATAAACCTGAAACTGAACTCCCAATTATACACCGTATTATGTAAACCTGTGACGAGCTACTAGCCAATGACCTTGTCATATATACAGAACCCTCATATAATATCCATGATCAGCCTTAGGCCAAAGTCTGTTCAATCCTACTGATTAGGCTATCTTAAAGTTCCATTATACTATCGAATAAGAAAATGATTATTCACCATATGTGAACAAGAAGTCATCCACCTAGCAGATGACCCAAGACCTTGTCCATTTTCACATCCAGTGCCTTTAAGAGGATACCCTTAACTTCTTATTGGAGCTATGATTCCGATATCTGTAAACAAATCCTTCATCGTATACAAGTCATGCACCTAACGAACCGGTCTATAAGCTTACTACCTCTGAGACACTTTAGCCATTGGAACATCAAAGTACACAACTCATATACATAAAGTAGTTCATTCACTCAGGATTAAGATTACTGTACAATGAACATTAAAAGCAGATTGATCCACTCATAGCAGACTACATAGATCAATCATGCTTTAGTCCCGGTCTAATATGTCACCACCGAGCAATATATCTATGTCTCTACTTGGGAGTCTATGCTCCAGACAGTGAAGACAAACTGTCCCCACCATGGCTTTAGAAAACATAATAGTCTTAACTGATGAGTTAGATGCTCGGTCTAACCCCATAGACTACAGATCTTAGTTTAGACAGCTTACTTTAGAACATTGTCTTTTTTGCATACAAAAGTCCATTGCATACAACGCTCTAACAGTTTTAAGACAAGTATTCAGTGAGCCATATTTGCTTACATTTACTTTAACATATAAATAGAATGAGGACAAATAGCAATGTAATGAATAACCTCTATATATAATTTTATTATCCAGTTCAAAATAAATACATCAAAATGTCTCTAATGCTTAGGGCATTTCCTAACACTATCCACTAGTATGATCTATAAGGAAAGCAGCTGCACAAAATGGATTTTGCACAGGAAACAACTGATGCAGTTGCAAAAATACAACAACGAATGAAGATTGCGCAGAGCCGACAAAAGAGCTATGCAGATAAAAGACGAAGATCCCTAGAGTTGAACGAAGAGGATTTCATATTCCTAAGAGTCTCTCTGATGAAAGGGATAATGTTTTTTGGTAAGAGAGGGAAATTGATTCTGAGGTATATCAGACCATTTGAAATTATCGAACGCATTGGGAAGGCTGCCTATAAATTGGCATTACCTCTAGAGATATCGGCAGTGCATAATGTGTTCCATGTATCCATGTTGTGGGAATACATATCGAATCCGTCCCATTTACTGAAACATGAACCAATCCAAATTCAAGAGGATCTGATGTGTGAAGAACAGCCTGTACAAATTCTGGCACTAGAGGAAAGAGTACTAAAGAACAAGACGATCCCATTAGTCAAAGTGTTATGGAAAAATCACAACATCGAAGAGGTTACATAGGAATGTGAGGATGAAATTAGAAAATTGTACCCCCACTTGTTTTAAATTTTTGAGAACGAAAATTTTATAAGGAGGGGTGAATATGGTAACTGGAAATTTTGAGATTCTCAGAAAAATTTAAAATTGTATGTATATGACAATTTTAATGTATAAAAAGTGAAAAAAAAAATTGTGTTTTAATACTGGTTAGAATGTGATAAAATATTCTAATAGTGTTAAAGAGTGTAAGTTCAAAGATGAAAAATCTACTCGAACAGAAACGGGTGAGACGGCCCTAAAACGGAGCTAAAACCCTAGAGAGTGCACCGAAGTACACTTATGACGTCCCGCCCTACATAGGGTTAAACAGCACCATTACAGTCAGCTACTGTTGCCAACTACGATAGACTGTAACCACTTGGGTCGTCGGTAACTTATTTTTAACTTGCTTTTAACTTATTCTGATACCACCTGTGACGGCTGGTATCTTACTTTTAACCTACTTCCTTTAACATGCTTATTTTAACTTCCCATTTGAACGTGAAAATAGGGAATTTTTTTTTCTTAAACTTTAAACTTTAAACTTGAAAACTGTATCATTGTCAAACATTTACTATAGTAAATGTTTTACTTTATCATAACTAGATATACATCATAAAACATCATTTCAATACTCTTTTAAATAGCTCAACGGAAGACTCATAGCGGTACCATAACCCTCGCCCAGTCCCCTTGGCACATGTAGATCTCGTTCGTCATCCATCGCTTGTCTTATCGTCATGCAGGATGCTTACCTGCAATATAAACAAACTTGTGAGCGACAGGCTCAATAAGTTCAAATATACATTCATGACATATTTATACTCTTACCTTTTTGAACAGAGCATATTTGATACCAACTGTGGCATCAGAATATTAACATAACATATATCATACATTGCTTCACATTAATACTTATCGTACATAACCTGGTCAACATACATACTTTACATCATAACTATATTTTCATACTTAACATTATGAACATACTCTCATACTTAACATACTTTAATCTCTTGAACATGCTTTCATACTTGAACCTCGTGAACATACTTTAACATCGTGAACATACTTAGCATCATGAACATGCTTTTATACTTAACATACCTGAAATATCGTAATCATAGCATACTTAACGTTTGCTAAACATCATAAACATAATATACTTGAAACATGACATACTTAATGTATGTTTACACATCGTAAACATAACATATTTGAAACATAACATACTTAATGTATGTTTACACATCGTAAATATAACATATTTATCATACTTATTATCGTGAAAATACTTTCATATTTAACATAATAAATACACTTGTCATGCTGAAATACGTAAAACATCGTAAATGTACTTAAGCATCGTAAAACGTATGCTTAAATATCCTTAACGTCATAAACATACTTTCATACATATAAACATTGCATACATATATCATTCATTATTTAGACATTCATATTTAAACATAACATACTTATTTAATATCATATAGAGCATACTTAACATAGTGACTTATGCATATCAATTAATGCGTAATAGATATAACATATCATGTGCATAACACGAACGTTAGTCACGCTGTACTTACTTATTACCATAAATAGTACTATTCATTATGAATAGTAAATCTATAACGTTGTGCTTGCTTAATATTCATGCTTAAACGTATTTAATATCATTCATACCATATCGGACAGAACATATCTGATACCAATTATGGCATCAGAACATTAACACAACATATATCATGCATTACTTTAAATTTCATAATTAACATACATAACATTAAAACATACTTGTACATACTTTATATCATAACCATACTTGACATATTTCACATCGTGAACATACTTGTATTCTTGACATGCTTTAAACATACTTAATATCCTGAACATACTTTCGTGCTTAACATACTTTTAACATATTTTAACATCTTGAACAGAATTTCATGCTTATCATCGTGGACATGTCATATTTTTAAACATAGCATATTTAACATATGCTTAAACATCGTAAACATAACATACTTGACACCCTTGTTATTGTGAAAATACTTTCATATTTAACATTATGAATCTACGTATCATACTTAAATACATAAAACTTGTAAATATACTTAAGCATCATAAATACACTTACGTATGCATAAACATCCTTAACATCAAACATAACATGGATCATTAACACAATAAATAACATGCATTGCTTTTGAATTACTATTCACTATGAATAGTAACTCTGATCATGAACAGTACTATCGACTGTGAACAGTACCATTGATCATGAACAGTAACTTTGACTGCATCAGTATTCGTAGTGTTAGTATATCTTATGCTCATTTATAGGCTGCATTTTTAGTCTTGAGCCTTTATCTTTCATTACATTCTGGTTTTCGACCCCATGATTGGTCGTACCATAATACACGCATAACTAAAAGGGACTCTAGGGAGTGACCCACTGGCCAATCCTCTACAGTCTACTTGAACATCAGACTTCCGTACCCGGGATGTACCACCATCGGTATGGAAGCCGTATCATAACTGAACATGAGGAACCTCCACCTGTGTGGGAGGCTGGTACGCCAATGTGGCTTCATTACCATCTTTCGTGTGGTTCCTAATCGGTGGCATTTTTGCTGCCTCCTAGGTCTGGAACTTTTTACATCATGTTCCTTAGTTGTGGATATTTTTATATTTCATGTTAGTGTGCATATAGCACCTGGATACTTATTTACATGTTATACATAACATATAGATTTGCTAAGTAAATTCATGCTGTAGACAATTAAATGTCTGAACTTACTGCATATAACACATGAACATAGACATGTCAAGTCAATTTACATTTGACTTGGACATAACACATAGTTCATAACATGACTTTCGTAACATTCATGCTATAGTATCTCGACACTAAAACTGCACATATAACACATAAACATGACAATTCAATTCATGTTGTAGTCAACTTTAACTTACCACTCATAACATATATACATAACATAACATGTCAGTTCATGTTACAGACAAATCACATATTTGAACTCACAGTATCTAACACTTACACATAACAATGCATTCATATTGCAGACATGGAAATGTTTAATCTTACCGTACATAACATAGAGACATAACGTATCATGTTAGTTCATGTTGTAGATAGTTTACATGTTTGAATTTACCACATATGATACTTAGACATAATAGTCTATTCATATTGCAAACATGAAAATGTTTGAAACTTACAACATATCACACTTGGACATAACAGTCTATTCATGTTATAGACAATTAAATATCCAAACTTATTGCATATAACACTTAAACATAAAAGTCAATTCATATTGTAGTCAGGAAGATATTTGAACTTATATTGCATAACCTATAGGCATAAACATGCTAAGTAAATTCATATTGCAGACAGTGCAATGTTTGAGCTTACTACATAGAACGCAGAGCACATAACATCATCAGTCCTTTCATGTTACAGTCAACTAAAAGCTTGAACTTCCAATATATAGCATATAAAAGTCCACACATGTTGTAGACATGGAAATATTTGAAACTTACCACATATAATCTCTAGACATGATATTCTATTTATGTTACAGACATGGAAATATTTGAACTTACATGCTGCACATAGGTCACATAGACAAATAAGTCAGCTCATGTTGCAGTCAGTTAAATGTTCGAACTTACAAATACTTTTGTTCGTATCTCCTTTCTTGCTTTCTTGTTCCGCAGACGTCCCTTCATCGCGTCTGTATCGGATTTCGAAATCATCCCACTTGCGATCAAATGAACCGTTCGGTCTCCCGCGGACAAACTTGATTTCACTGTTCTTCACTTTTGAAATTCCGTCTTGAAATCCCGATGCCGCGGATGTGTTTGGAATGTCAAAAATAGGCCAACGGGCCAATCTTCAAATTTTGGGATCCAGGTGGCCGTTGATCGGCGTTGACCGACGTTGACCGGTGTTGACCGGCGGTGGCATGGAGAAAGGCGGCCACTATCTCATAGATCTCAACTTGAGGAACCCATTGGTGGTGTCAATTTCACTAATCGAGGCCCCTATCACCTGAATCGAACCCCCGAAAGGCAGACGACAACGGCTAGCTTGAATCTCCATTTTCTCGATGTTTTTGCCCAAAATTGATTTGGGGCTTTTGATCCTCGTGAAATTCTGAACATTTTAGTACCGGTGGTGTGGCTTAACTCTGTCGGAAACGGTGAGTTTCACAGTGGTGACACGATGGCGATGACGAGGGCTTGGGCGGCACGATCAGGCGCTGTTGAGGTGAAACAAGGCCTGGGGTTTGTTCTCCTCTTCACCATGAAACTTTTGGGATCAAAATCAGCTCGATTGGATGTCGGACGACAGAGAAACGGCCGATCAAAATTTTCAGCCACCAGTGGCTTCGGGCGGCGCGTGTGGCTTGCTCCGGCAGCTGCTTCGTCGAGTCGACCCACCGTTGGACTCAGCTCAGCGAGAGCTCTCCAACGGTGTCGGCAGTGTCGAAAACGGACACCATTTCCGATGGTTGATTATTGTTCACCGACGGTATGTGGGAGAAACTAAGAGAATGAAAAAATTATGAGGGTCTTTTTTTACGAATTTCTGATTTTTCACCCTTATATATACTTTTTGTCCAAAATTTCAACATGAGCTATCCTGACTAATTTAAGCGTGCTGAATCTAAATATATTAGTTTTATTTTCATCTGAGATCATCTTGACTAGTTTCGGGTACTGCGAATTCCCAGTCAAAAATTACCTTTGTGCTCAATTAACTAATTTGAGAATACTGATAGGCTATACTGCCTAATTTGGGAGTACTGAACCCAAATTTATCAGTTTCAACTTCATTCAAGGTCATCTCGACCAGTTTTCTGTTACTGCATGTTTCCCGGTTAAAATTTACATTTTGTGTCTAATTGGCTAATTTGAGCATTCTGATTCCAAATATATCAGTTTTATATCAAGAAAAGGTCATCTTGACCAAATTCTTGATACTGTGTGTTACACACACATGTACACACATAAAATCACTACATTTCACATTTTGAATATGGAATTCATTATGTACATTCCATGTACTGATTTTCCGAGAATGATGAAAATTCCTGGTGGTCAAAGCACTAAAAGACAAAAATTTACGGTAATAAATTCGGGTCAAAAGGAAGCAAAATAAGGCAAACCAATCGCATCGGAGGCGTTAGAAACCCGCTGACGTGATTTTAGTAAATTTCCATTCGGTTTGACTTTCGATCAAAAGTTGACCACGAATTAATATGTGACGCCCCGTGCCCTTGGTGACCTGAACCGTCACTGAAAACTTACTTACTTTAATAATGCTTATACTTTCTTACAATTGATACTTAACTAAATATCATAAATTTAGGGATTTTTTTTATACGTACGTATTTACTATACACGTACGTATACCGATTACTTTTCAAAAATACTATTTAATAGTTAGTATTCCAAAATACTATTCAACGGTTACTATTTAAAAATACTGTTTATGGTTACTATTCAAAAGCACTATTTACAATTTCTATTCAAAAATACTATTTACGGTTACTATTCAAAAATACTGTATAACGATTACTATTCAAAGATACTATTTTAATGTTACTATTCAGATATACTATCACTATTCAAAAATACTATATACTTAAAATATGCGTAAGATTTACTCACGGTGTATCCATAACCTCGCCCTCACATCCACCCTCGACGCCATCATCGCCCATTGTGGTTTAAACCATAGGATGCTTACCTACAGCATGAACACACTTCGTGGGCTTTACACCTAGTAAGTACAATATGTTAACCGCAAAACATGTTTAAAACATAGTACATACTTCAAATCATATACAAAACTAGAAATCATATCTCATGTTCACACATAACATGAAAACAAATCTTGTAGCATCTCAGAATGCATATCGTGTGGGCATGTCCCATCATGCAACTAGGAAGCTTACTCTAACTGTATCTGGGGCATAACGTGTACACTACATGAACCGTTTATGCTCAGCTTATACTTCATTATTCATTAGCTTTCATGATGAACATTGACTTGGGCTCGTTACAAAATCTGAACCTAGATTATCCTTTCTTTATGAGCCTCGACTTGGACTCGTTATGTGTTAATAGTCTCGACTTGGACTCGTTATGTATGTTATGAGCCTCGGCTTGGACTCGTTATATGTTGTGAGCCTCGGCTTGGACTCATTACAGATTATGGGCCTCGACTGGGACCCATCATACTACACTTTAACTTTATTACCCAATTCTATATTTGATTATGCCATATGCTCTTCTAGGCTTATCCTCAATCTTACGTGATAGGGATCAATGGCATCCTACTTATGTTTTTATAAATCTACGTGATTATAAAACTATATGCTCTTCTAACATGCTATGTAACAACATGTGCATGCTATGCATACTTAACATAATGTAAAAATCACTTTAAACTCATTTTATTCATGTTGTAGGTGGAGTTATACTTACCTGATTACAAGCAAATTGCATACTCGCACCTTTAACAAATTACAGGTGACCACTTGTCATCAATAACATTCCTCATTAATACTCTTGTTGAGTCAACGTTAACGTTAGTGACTATATCTTGCGTTTCTATGGGGTACCGAGGCCCGTCGGTACCCTATTGGCCTACTATGGGGATTTGGTGTCTAACTTGTACCGTGTTTGATTAATTGTCTACTTGGCAGATTAATCTTCGTTCCTCATAGTGTTGTCCGAAACACAATCCATGACTAGGTGTTGGCCAGTTAACTGACCGGTTACCTCGTGCATTGGTTACTAAATAGCCTAACGGGTTACTACGCGTAAACTTGGTGTAGTAACTGGCCGGATTGCTTCGCTTGTTGGGGTGTGGTAACCTATCAAGCTACTATTCCTTTTTTGGTGTAATGGCCCACCGGGCCACTATGACTTGTTTGGGGTAATAGCCTACCGGGCTACACACTATTTTACTTTGAAAAAATTGTATGGGTTGGCTTGTAAAAATTCTTGGAAAAATTATGTGTTTAAAACCTATCCCCTTATCACCCCATTGAAAGGTGGGGGACGTTTTTATGAAAACCATGTTTATATTTCAAAGTGTTGAAAATACATTTTTATTTGAAGTATGTAGAACACATTTTAATGTTACATTTTAAAGGTGGTTTTTGAACCACTTTTGAAAAGGGTTTTGAAACTTGATTGAAATGACATTGTTTGTGATTTGGGCAAACATGAAAGTTTCATCCTCGATGAGATGAACAAATCTCGTGTTCACCTCAGAGCTAAATTCTAACTCTAACGGCTCCTAATCTTGCTTAACCCATGGGCTAAGTGCTTAGTTTTTTCTTAAAAGTCCCAGTTTTACATCACTTTGAAAACGGCTCTGGCCCAAAATGGCTAAATTTTTAAAACACACATGGGTCATTTTCAAGGTCTCTATGAGATCTACAACTTTCATGTTGAGCCTGATAATCGATTCGGACTCAAAATGGTCCATTCTTAATAAAATCCGAGACAAATTTCTGGGTTCGGATTTTGTTCCCAGTTTTAGACATCGAGTAAAAAACACTCTAAAAACCTATATTAGTGTCGTTTTTGGCCGAGGGGTATTTGATGCAAAAATGACCATATCAAAATTTCCTTAAAAACCATATTTTACCAAATTCCAAATTTGGACTCTAAGTGGGTCAAAATGGCCAAAATCCATGGCCTTTCCTATGGACAGATTTATGTCCAACAACGTTCTTAAATGTTCGTAGCATTACACATACAATAGCCATTCGTAAAAATTGTAAACACAACCACAACCACATAAACTTAAAAATGGAAAATTAAGGGCTCAAAATAAAATTATTACAAACCATGTGTATAAACAAATACATATAAATGGCCTTGATCAAAAACTTAAAATCACTAAATCACCAAAAGGGAAGGTTTCGGTTTTTACCTTTGTGCTTTGAACCAAGCATGTTTTTGAACTAAGGCTTGATGAACCAAATAGGCATGGAAAACCAAGGGAAATAAGGTCGATTTTTGCTAGACACAATACCAAAAATTTTCTCTTAAAATACAAACCAAAACAAAAACTAAAAACTACAAGATTGGATTTTGAAATCTTACCCTTGGTGCCTTAGAATGACTTGGATTCAAATCCTTCTAACACAAGCTTGTGAGGTTTGATTTTTGGTAAGTTTTTGGTATGATTTAATGCTTAAAGAGGGGGTCAGCTGCAGCTAGAAAGGGAGAGAAAAATGTTGTGTTTTGGAAGCCAAAATAAAGAAATGAACCCTTGTTGTCATGTGTGCCTTTTATAGGCAAAATTAATCAAGCTTGCTTAGACTTAATCCTAATTAATTGTTCACCATTTTAGCCTAATCAAGGGATAAAAATCTGCCATTTTTCTGCCCAAAAATTTATGGGGTGGCTGCAGCCAAAAAGGGTCAAATGGCCTTAAATGCAATGTTGGACCATGTGATGAATGTTGAGTATTTTATTCAACAAATGGTCCAACACATCCCTAACTTTAGGGAAAACTTTTCCTACTTGTTAGGGGCATGTTTGGGGCCATATGGCTGATGGCACATGGTTTTCTAGATGGAGAATTCATCTACAAAGTCTTCTCTTCATAGTCTAATTTCTACCGTTCGGTTTCCGATCCTTTTTCGGCAGTGTTCCAATTTTCACCCGAAAATTGGATTTCTGAATCCGATTTTTGTACAATAAGTTCCTGGTTATTTTATACTATCGAAGAGCCCATTATCAGTCTAATTTATTGTTCATGTCCTATACTATGGTTGTGTCTACACTATGTTGTCCTTTCGCATGCAAATCGAGGCGTTCTAGGGTGAAATTTTCAGGCACAGTTTCCTGATGACTAATTTGGACGTGCTAATTCCATTTTTATCAGTTTTATATCTATCAGAGGTCGTCTGGATCAATTTTTAGGATCTGTGTGACCCCATCTTGAAAAATATGTTAGGTGCCCGATTGACTAATTTAGACGTTCTGAGTCCAAATATATCAGTTTCGGAGCGCGTAAAGGTCGTCTTGACCCTCATCCTGATATTATGTATCTCTCAAACTAAAATTCTCGTTTTAAACTTAACTGACTAGGCTGAGTGCTCTGACTCCGATTTTGTCAGTCTCTAGGTGAGAAGAGGTCATCCGGGCCGTCGTTCTCGGTACTCTACCCCTAATAGGGTTTCTCTCTCTATCGTGCTCAGATGTTCGGTTCGAGCGTTCCGGTGACCCGTTCACCAGTCTTGTGTCAAGAAGTGGTTGTCCAGACCAGTTTCCTGGCACTGCACATCTCATACATTGATACACATAATAGGGTGGACCAAGTTCACTATCAGTCGCCCTTTCATTACATGAATAGTACTTAAACAGTACTGTACCTGTTTAATCTATTCAACTGGAAAATATACTATATTTTCCAACTTAATTACTCATGATATAGTAATTAGGTTTTATACATTTTGAGAGTCTATATACCGGCTCTCTGCTTATCACACGGCCTTCAACACGGCCTCTTACACGGGTGTGTATAAGGCAACATGGGCGTGTATTGTTCGGACACGGGCATGTGTCAGTTGAGCTTGCTCAACATAGCCATGTCTTGGAACACGTTCACTTAACTCGAGCGGTACACGACACTTACACGATCGTGTACCTGATCGTGTCATACTACACAGCCATGTACACTTACACGGCTTCTCTCACGTAAACAATCCAATCGGTACATGGCTATTTACACAGTCGTGTACCTGACCGTGTTCATCAATTTGCATCTAGAAGCTCTTAAAATACTCTAATTTTATTCCGTAATGTCTCGTTGCATGGTAAGTAGATGCCATGAAAATGGCGGTCCTTACAACCTACCCCGCTTACAAAATTTTTGTCCTAAAAAATTAGAATAGTTCTGGAAAGTTTCTTTTCATATATTCTTCCATTCCCATATGGCCTTTTCTATGTTATGGTTCCGCCACAACACCTTTATAAGTGGAATAAGCTTATTCCTAAATTCTTTGTCTTCTTTAGCTAGGATTCACGTGGTTTCTCCTCGTATGTCAGATCGGCATGCACTCTATGCAGTCTCCCTAGTTGGGCTTCATAAATTTCTACTAGTCTTCCTACTGAGTAGCTCCCTTTCGTAGCTAGAAATTGAGCTAATTTCGTCAATTTGTCCATAATTTCCTAAATTGTGTCGTTGCCGCTTGACGTTTTTTGGTAATCCATCTATGAAATTCATCATAATTTGGTCCCATTTCCACTTGGGTAGCCAAATTTCCTGTGATTCTCCTACTGGATATTGGTGTTTTGCCTTAATCTTTTGGCACGTAAGGTATCTAGTGATGAACTCGGTAACATCATCCTTCATTACAGGCTACTAAAAACTTTCATTTCGATCCTTGTTCATCTTGTTCACCCCTGAATGTACGGAATATAGCATCTCGTGAGCCTCTGAAAGGATTCATTTCCTAGGTTCTTCATCCTTCAGAATGAGCACTCTATCTCTGTGATAGAGTATGCCGCCCTTACAGACTCGAAACTCTGAGCTCTGGTCTTCCATAGCTCCCTTTTTGAGCTTGTACAGGGATGAATCAAGGCCCTAAATGGTCTTAATTTCTCCTAAAAGCGTCGATTGGACGGTCATTTCAGACAACCTCCCCGCTAAAATCTCGATCTCACTGCTGTGTAGCTCTTTTTTGTAGGGTTTCCGGTAAGGCATGGATAGCCATAAGTGATGATAAGTACTTTCTGCTCAGTGCATCTACCACCTTGTTGGCTTTTCCTGGGTGATATAGGATTTCACAGACATAATCCTTTCTAACTTTCTGTAATCAATACAGATTCTTAGTGTTCCGTCTCTCTTCTTCGTGAATAGTAGGGTACTCCCTAAGGTGAATAGCTCGGTCAAATGAATTGCTTGTCCAATAAATCCTTTAGCTGACTTGGAACTCTTTTAGCCTTGCAGGGCCCATTCGGTATGGGGCCTTAGAGATGGGGTGCTAATCCGGGTAGATGCTCAGTCTTAAATGAGATCTCGCACTCTAGCGGGAGTCTTAGTAGATCTTCTGGAATACCTTCGTGAATTCTCTGACTATCAGCACGTTCTCGAGTCCTGTCTCTATTCCTCAAGTCTTATCTACTACATGTGCTAAGTAGTTTGTGCATCCACTGGATAGCATCTTGTAAGCCTTCATTGTTGTGATCAACGTCTTTGGTTACCTTGGCAACAAGCCCCTTATGGACTAACCCTTCACACTTGATCGGTCAAAAAGTGACTTTCCGCATTTAACAGTCTATAATGGCGTCGTACTCACGAGGAATCCCATTCCCAAGATTACGTCATAATCGATCATGTCAATGATGATCAGATTAACGCTTAGCTCTCTACCGCAGATAATTATTGGCACATAACGTGTCCAATACTAGACAATAAAACTTCCCCTGAGGGAATCGTTGCTTTAAGAGTCTATTTCATCCTATCTAAGCCCCTATCTAGCTTCCTAACGAAGTCAGATGATGCAAACGAATGGGCGACTTGCTACTCCTTTCTGTTTGGCAAGGTCTCTTTCTTTCTTTCAGTCTTCTCCTGGCTTGATCCTCCTTTGCATCAGCCTTGGTTTTATTATAAGCCTTCTTCAACATGTATGGTCGAAGTCCATATCGATTTCTCATGGTGTATAGCATACGATAGAGCTGTGTCACCGGACATCAACTGTAATCTCTCCGTCCGATGAACAATTCTCCTATATCTGCAACTCTGGGGAACTTAGGTGGTTTCACTTCCCTGCTTACCCATAAAGAAAAACTGGGGCTGATGCTGAGCTCTTCTCGGTGATTTACTCGATCATGATATGGCGAAACTTGACCCAGTTAAGAGCTCATCCTGGTCATAAGAATCCTAATACATGCGAGAGTATCTTCCTGAAAGATATCACAGCTAATAGGACTCAGTTATCTTGATCAATGGAGTATAATCAAGGAGTTAACTTGACAGCGTGAAACCAGTCCTGACATTCTCATGGAGTGCAGGAGTACTACTTGCCACTCAAAACTTAGTGGACAACTAGCCCTGAAGATCAGTGTAACTCGAGTAGCAATCCATGTTCCTACTCTAAGCCGTTCTCTTAGTCACACTCTATCCTGTGTGAAAATGTTATATCTAAGCCTTTGGGCAAATCTACATTGCTTTTTATATCATCAAAAAAAGTACATAACTTTAGTCTATTGGGAGTGGTAAATACTTCCCAGTACATTGTCTCAAAAGGACATGCTAGGTTAGATCTAGCGAGATAAGCTACTACTTTCCATTATAAATATATACATGCCTAAAAAAAGATTTTGTCTTAGTTGTCTGGGGCTACCAGTCTACCTTGTACGATTGAAGGGCCTTCAATTCTGGTCTTTACAGCATGTAGTTGGTTACTGGTGGTACAAGCTTGGTTTTGTTGTTTCTGTGGGTTGAAATAGCAGTTTTTGGTGAGGTGACCTTCCTTGCCACATATGAAATAGCCACTCATCCCTTGCTTACATTCTCCCAGGTGTCTCTTTACGCATTTCGATCACATCGGGCATTGACTGTCGTCTCCTTTCTGATCATTTTTCTTTTGAGGGAAGTCTTTCTGTGAACCTTGATTGCCCGGATTACCCTTCCTCTTTTATTGTTGTAAGGATGCTTGCTATGTTGGTGGGTCTCCATTTTCTGCCCCTTGGTCTGCTTGGTCGATGTCTTCTCCTCTCTTCTGGCCTTGAAGATCTAAGCCTTCCACTCCCTGTCCTAAGCCAACGAGTACTCAGGTCAGATGGCCCTACTAACGCATTCCGTCACTATTGCAGGCCCATGGCACTGTAGACTTGGACGGTGATGTCCGTTCTGAACATTCTCAGCATCCGTCTGACTCTTTCCTTATCGGTGGGCACTAAGTCAGGGCAAAGTTGGGCTAATTGTTCAAACTTCCTGACCGCCTCAATCACGGTCATGCTGCCCTGATGCAGGTTGTTGAACTCATCCTGCTGGGCTGCTAGGGCCTCTTCATTAAAGTACATTTCTTTAACCTCTTCTATGAACTCTGACCAGCTCATCATACTGACATCCCTCCTGATTGTGACTGTCTTTCATCATTGCCTTGCCTCCTTATGCAGGGTAAAAGATGCACACGTTACCTTTTCCTTATCAACTAATCCCGTAAAATCAAAAATCATTGTGATGTCTGTTAGCCAATCGTCGGCCTCAATGGGATTTATGGTCCCTTTAAATTCTGGCACCTTCATGCGCCTGAATCGCTCATATAGGTCACCTTCCCTAGGGGTCGGCAAAAGAACATTGGCTGTTGCAGGAGCAACCACGGTTGGTGGTGCTGGGGTCATCTGCGTTGAAGGAGCTGCTTGCTCCATGAGAGTGTCAGGGACTGCTGAACCCTCTTGGACTGGCACCTCTACTGGTTGTGGTGCTTGGGGTTGTTGATCCAGCCATTCCCTAAGCTGGTTTAATTCCCATTGTTGATTTTCCATCATTTCTCGCATAACTATGAGCTGTGCCATTAATTCATCCCCCCAGGATGCTTGGTTTGTCTGTGTACGTGTACGAACCATTTGTCCTTTAGAATCCTTGTCATCTGGTAGCGCTCTACTGGCGTAGCCTCTACTAGTGCAGGCATAGTTACATGTTAACTTACATATTAATACTTGTAAAGTAAAAACTAACTTACTTGGACAGATGAGGCAAGCTTGCGGCAATGTAAGGTAGGGTGGCAGGAAACCGCTTTCATACCAACTGTGACGCCTCATGCCCTTAGTGGCCCGGACCGTCACTTAAAGACCTGCTTACTTAAATGATACTTATACTTTCTTGTGATTGATACTTAACTAGATATCATAAATTTAGGGATTTTTTTTTGATACGTACATATTTACTGTACACGTAAGTATACCAATTACTATTCAAAAATACTATTTAACGATTACTATTCCAAAATACTATTCAACAGTACTATTTAAAAATACTGTTTATGACTACTATTCAAAAGCACTGTTTACGATTACTATTTAAAAATACTGTATAACGATTACTATTCAAAGATACTATTTTAATATTACTATTCTGATATACTATCACTATTCAAAAATTCTGTATACTTAAAATGTGCGGAAGATTTACTTGCGGTGTATCCATAACCTCGCCTTCACATCCACCTCCGCCGCCATCATTGCTCATTGTGGTTTAAGTCATAAGACGCTTACCTACAGCATGAACATACTTCATGAGTTTTTCGTTTAGTAAGTACAACATGTTAACCATAGAACATGTTTAAAGCATAGTACATACTTCAAATCATATACAAAACTGGAAATCATATCTCACATTCACACAGAACATGGAAACAAATCTTGTAGCATCTCAGAATGCATATCGTGTGGGCATGTCCCATCATGCAACTAGGAAGCTTACTCTACCTGTATCTGAGGTATAACGTGTACACTACATGAACCGTTTATGCTCAGCTTATGCTTCATTATTCATTACCTTTCATTATCAACCCTGACTTGGGCTTATTATAAAATCTAAACCTAGATTGTTCTTTCTTTATGAGCTTCGACTTGGACTCGTTATGTGTTATTAGTCTCGACTTGGACTCGTTATGTATGTTGTGAGCCTCGGCTTGGACTCGTTATATATTGTGAGCCTCGGCTTGGACTCATTACAGATTATAGGCCTCGACTGGGACCCGTCATACTGACACTTTAACTTTATTACCCAATTCTGTATTTGATTATGCCATATGCTCTACTAGGCTTATCCTCAATCTTACGTGATAGGGATCTATGGCATCCTACTAATGTTTTCATAAATCTACGCGATAATGAAACTATATGATCTTCTAACATGCTATGCAACAACATCTGTATGCTATGCATACTTAACATATTTTAAAAATCACTTTAAACTCATTTTATTCATGCCGTAGGTGGAGTTGTACTTACCTAATTGCAAGCAAATTGTGTACTAGCACCTTTAACAAATTACAAGTGACCACTTGTTATCAATAACATTCCTCATTAATACTCTCGTTGAGTCACCATTAACGTTAGTGACTATATCTTGCGTTTCTATGGGGTACAGAGGCCCGTTGGTACCTTATTGGCCTACTATAGGAATTTGGTGTCTAACTTGTACCGTGTTTAATTAATTGTCTACTGGACAGATTAATATTCATTCCTCATAGTGTTGTTCACAACGCTGTTCTTGACTGGGTGTCGGCCAGTCAACTGACTAGTTACCTCGTGCATTGATAACTAAATAGCCTACCGGGTTACTATACGTAAACTTGGTGTAGTCACCGGCCGGGTTACTTCACTTGTTGGGGTATGGTAGCCTACCGGGCTACTATTCCTTGTTTGGTGTAATAGCCCACTAGGCCACTATGGCTTGTTTGGGGTAGTAGCCTACTGGGCTACTAAGGCTTGTTTGGTGTGGTAGTCTACCGGGCTACACACTATTTTACTTTGAAAAAATTGTATAGGTTGGCTCGTAAAAATTCTTGGAAAAATTACGTGTTTGGAACCCATCCCCTTATCACCCCATTAAAAGGTGGGGGATTTTTTTATGAAAACCATGTTTATATTTCAAAGTGTTGAAAATAAATTTTTATTTAAAGTATGTAAAACACATTTTAATGTTACATTTTAAAGATGGTTTTTGAACCACTTTTGAAAAGGGTTTTGAAACTTGATCAAAACGGCTTTGTTTGCGATTTTGGGGAACATAAAAGTTTTCATCCTCGACGAGATGAACAAATCTCGTGTTCACCTCAGAGCTAAATTCTAAGTCTAACGGCTCCTAATCCTGCTAAACTCGTGGGCTAAGTGCCCAATTTTTTTTGTAAAAGTTCCAGTTTTACATTACTTTGAAAACGGCTTTGTTTGAGGCATGAAATGCCCAAATTTTTAATAAAATCTGAGACAAATTTCTGGGTCAGATTTGGTTCTCAGTTTTAGACACCGAGTGAAAAACACTTTAAAAACATATCTTAGTGTCGTTTTTGGCCGAGCGCTATTTGAAGAAAAATGACCATATCGAAATTTTCTTAAAACACCATGTTTTACCAAATCCCAAATTTGGACCCTAAGTGGATCAAAATGGCCAAAATTTGTGGCCTTTCCTAGGGACACATTTATGTCCAGCCACGTTCCTAAACGTTCGTAGCATCGCACATACAATAGCCATTTGTAAAAATTGTAAACACAACCACAACCGCATAAACTTAAAAATGGAAACTTAAGGGCTCAAAATAAAATTATTACAAACCATGTGTATAAACAAATACACATAAATGGCCTTGATCAAAAACTTAAAATCACTAAATCACCAAAAGGGAAGGTTTCGGTTTTTACCTTTGTGCTTTGAACCAAGCATGTTTTTGAACCAAGGCTTAATAAACCAAATGGTCGTGAGAAACTAAGGGAAACGAGGTTGGTTTTTGCTAGACACAATACCAAAAATTTTCTCTCAAAAAACAAACCAAAACAAAAATTAAAAACTACAAGATTGGATTTTGAAAACTTACCCTTAGTGCCTTAGAACGACTTAGATTCGAATCCTCCTAACACAAGCTTGTGAGGTTTGATTTTTGACAAGTTTTTGGTATGATTTAAGGCTTGAAAATGTGAGGGTTTGGGGCCTTAAAAATGGGGTCGGCTGCAGCTAGAAGAGGGAGAGAAAAATGTTGTGTTTTGGAAGCCAAAAGAAAGAAATGAACTCTTGTTGTCATGTGTGCCCTTTATAGGCAAAATTAATCAAGCTTGCTTAGACTTAATCCTAATTAATTATCCACCATTTTATCCTAATCAAGGGATAAAAATCTGCTATTTTTCTGCCTAAAAATTCGTGGGGTGGCTGCAGCCAAAAAGGGTCAAATGGCCTTAAATGCAATGTTGGACCATGTGATGAATGTTGAGTATTTTATTCAACAAATGGTCCAACATATCCTTAACTTTTGGGAAAACTTTTCCCACTTGTTAGGGGTGTGCTTGGGGGCCTTATGGCTGATGGCACACGGTTTTCTAGGGGGAGAATTCATCTGTAAAATCTTTTCTTCACAGTTTAATTTTTACCGGTAGTGTTCTAATTTTCACCCAAAAATTGGATTTCTGAATCTGATTTTTTTACTGTAAGTTCCTAGTTGTTTAATACTATTTAAGAGCCCTTTATCAGTCTAATTTGCTGCTCACTTCCTATACTGTGGTTGTGTCTACACTGTGTTGTTCTTTCACACGTAAACCGAGACATTCTCGTGTGAAATTTCAAACACAATCTCTCTTGACTAATTTGGATGTGTTGATTCCATTTTTATTAGTTTTACATCCATTGGAGGTCGTCTGGACCAATTTTCTAGATCTATGTGACGCTACCTTGAAAAACGTGTCAGGTGCCTGATTGACTAATTTGGACGTTCTGAGTCCAAATATATTAGTTTCGGAGTGAGTCAAGGTCGTCTTGACCCTCATCCTGATACTGGGTATCTCCCAAACTAAAATTCTTATTTTAAACTTGACTGACTCGTCTGAGTGCTCTGACTCCGATTTTGTCAATCTCTCGGTGAGAAGAAGTCATCCGAGCCATCCTTCTTGGTACTCTACCCCTGCTAGGGTTTCTCTCTCTATCGTGCTTAGACGTTCGGTCCGAGTGTTCTAGTGATCTGTTCACCAGTCTTGTGTCAAAAAGTGGTTGTCCGGACCAGTTTCCTAGCACTACACATCTTATACACTGATACACATAATAGGGTGGACCGGGTTCACACCCCTTTCATTATATGAATAGTACTTAAACAATACCGTACCTGTTTAATCTATTCAACTAGAAAATATACTATATTTTCTAAATTAATTACTCATGACATAGTAATTAGGTTTCATACATTTTGAGAGTCTATATACCGGCTCTCTGCTTATCACACGGCCTCTTACATGGGTGTATATAAGGCAACACAGGCGTATATTGTTCGGACACGGGCATGCGTCAATTGAGCTTGCTCAACACGGCCATGTCTTAGAACACGTTCACTTAACCCGAGTAGTACGTGGCCACTTACACAGCCATGTACACTTACATGGCTTCTCTCACGTAAACAGTCCGATCGATACACGGCTATTTACACTGCCGTGAACCTAACCGTGTTCATCAATTTGCATCCGAAAGCTCTCAAAATACTTTAATTTTATTCTGTAATGTCTCATTGCATTGTAAATAGGTGCCATGAAAATGGCGGTCCTTACATAATATATATGAATTAATTAGATGATGTCATGGTGATATCATAAATATGATGTAATAAATGGAAATTAAGGCTTGTTAAGGAAGTTAGGAAGCAGGATTTATGGGAATCTTGGATCAAGGGCTAAGATTTAGCCAAAATGGCATGGAAAAATTTGATAAAAATGGGCAATATTGGAGTCGGCAAAGCAAGAAAAAAATCAGCACAAAACTTTCTTTTTGGGCCCTAGAATATTGCTAAAAGTCCCTAAACAATTATCAAATTATTGGGAAAATTTACCAATTGGTCCTCTACTCTTTTGCTTATAAATAGGAGTGGAAATTCACTTGAAAAAAATCTGAAAAATCAGCTAAATTTCTACCCATTTCTGGCCGTGTATCGCCCTTCCATTCCAAGCCAAATTTTGACAAATTTTCTTCACAAAATTAGTCTTTAATCCTAGTCCAAGTATCAAGGGATCAAATTGATAAGGTGAGCCACCATTTTAAAGCATTTTTCATTGATTTTCTTCAAGAAATCCATGGCTTTGTAGGTGTGGAAAAATGATGAAAAGTTTGATGAATTGTTTAGTGTTTATGTTGGTTTGGTGTTATGTCGATTAAAGCGTGTTGTAGAATCAAGAAACAAGCAAAATTGATGCATGTTTCATACCAAACCCGTGGCCAATATACATGAGAAAATGAGAAAAATTTTGTGATGAATTTGATGAGGAAATGTTGATAAAAGACTATAGGTATAAGAGAAAATTTTCTTATGGCTTTGAACATGAAACCGTGGCATTTGAAGGCTAGAATGGAATGGAAGCTTCTTAGATTTTTGATGTTGATTTGTGCATTAGAAACTTTAAGAATGAAATGTGATAATTGAGTTGTGTGATGAAAATTTTTAGTGTTGGATACCCTGAGAAAAACCGTGGGTTATGATGAGAAAAATATTGATTTGACATGTTGTGATTTGAATGATGTTAATGTGGAAAAATTTTACATAAATTTTGGTAACTTTGCATAAAATAGGTCTCTGTATAGTACGTGGCAGGTACCAAGGTTCTGAGGCATACCTAACGCTAGGGAAACCGAAAAATATAAGCATAAATGCTGTCGAAATTTCTAAAATGGCATAAGGGCATTTTAGGAAGTGAAGGGTAAAAATGTAGGCTCAGAAATAAAACTGAGACCCCTTGGTATGTCAAAACCGATAATGGAAACAAATCCCAAAAAGGAATAGTACAACGACCCTTTAATGTCTAAAATGCCGAGAACCGGAAAAATTAACATTAGGGGTATTTTAGGAAATGAGGGGAAAATTTATGGACGGGAACCAAGGCTCGGGAACAGGATGAGAAATGTTTCAGGAGCAGTGAAATACGCATTTAAGGCATCGAAATGCTAGAAAAACAAGAAACGATCCTAGGTGTTGGATGAATACTACCTGAGGGTCGGGTGAGGAATAGTTATCGATTTTGCAGCAAATAATACTGTAAAAATATATTGAAACCTAAGAAATATTATTTTATGATATTTGGGCTTAGAAAATCCTAGAAAAATAATAGAACGAAATTGTTACGATCCCGAGACTAGTTAGGGGTAAAATGGTCATTTTGACAAAAAAATTTCTGAAAGGCTCAGAAAGGACCGTAAAGGATCTAGAATGCTTTAAATAAGATTTGAGAGGTCATAACTAAGATTTTAAAGTTAAAAATCTAAAGTTTATAAGTACACGGGTGTGTACTATGGGACACGGGCGTGTAATGGAAACCTGAGAGGTACACGGGCTTGGACACGGGCGTGTATCAAGCCGTGTATCACAAAAAGAAATGAAATGTATTGTAAAGTTAATAACAAAATGAATATATCCAAAGTAATAATTGATGATGGGTATTAACAGACAATACTATGTCGTAGGGACCCAAACTAGAGAAGATAACAAAACTACGGAGGATTTCGGAAGGTGGACATTATCGTAGTTGTGGTAAGTTTAAGCATTTTCATGTCTACAACAAGAAATACTGTGATATTTAATTATGTACTAATTGTACATTAGATGTTAAGTCCTACGGGCACTAGGGTGTAGTTAGACTAATACACCCAGAGAAATGATAAAGTGAGATGTTTACTGTAGGTACACTATGGAAAGAGTGTGACTAAATTTAAGACACACCCTTAAAAGAAAGAATGTGTAAGACCTACGGGCAACAAAGGTTCTTGACTTTGAGGTGAAGATTAATGCGACCCAGTCGAAACTGTAATTGAAAAATGGTAATGAAACCATGTTTGGCGTACCGGCCTCCAATAATAAGGTAGAAGTTTATAGGTCCTTCGGGGACACAATGACCACTTAGGGCGATGATGGACTAGGGAGGATTAGCCTCAGGGTCACTCCTAAGGCCCCTCACAGTCAGCGAGCATATTATGGTACAAGGCCAAAATGAGCTCAAATCCAGAATATAAACAAAGATAATAGCCAAAAATGTGATGAAAGCCATAATTGAGTATAATTAAGCATAACCGACACTAATATTAAGTGTAGTGGACTTAGTTAGGGTGATGTGAATAGTAACTGATCAAAGTCAAAGTTACTATTCATAGATCAAAAGTCAAAGTACTATTCATGGTGAATAATAATACTATTCATAGGAAATTTTATTTTTGATGTTTTTGAATCTATGTGATTCATATTATGCATGTTTGAACTTACTAAGCCTGTTAGCTCACCGGTTTGTTTATGTTACAAGTAAGAAACTTGTCCTGTAGATCACCTGGATGGCGGCAGTATATGTGGTGCCAATGGGATAGGGAATCCATTGTGGATTATGGTCCTGCTACCAGTCTTCCACTGAGTGTCAAAAGAGAGAGAGATGAAAAAAATGTATTTTTGAGAAACAAAGTTAAGATTATGTATTTTTGTAAATACTGTATTGTATTGCAAAAAGACAACTAAAGGTTTAGTTTTAAATTTTATATGGCTTTCATACTTGGCATTCATGTGAAGAAAGTATTTTGAAAGGAAAAAAAATATGGGTGAAAATTTTGGGCCCTGTAAAATGAGAGATTCAAAGTAAAAGTGTTTTAGTGGCAAACCGATGAGGTGCACGGGCTGTCTCGGTCGACTACTGTGACGACCAGAGAATTTTAGCGGTGTGACCTAGTTTAATCTAGGGTTTTCTATGAGTTCTGTAAGTAAGAATGTAAAGAAACACTATGGTTGTAATTAGACAAATTATAGTGTTAATAGAAATAAATAAATGTTTTGGAGGAAATTAAAATCTCCAAAAATAAGTAGAGAATAAAGTATATGAGTAAGAAAGTGAATTCAGGCCCAAAACGCTCAAAAAGGAGTAGTTTCGGTATCTGAACAGTATAAAGATAAGAATATGGCAAGTCAAAGTAAGAGCACAGTAAGAAAAGTACAAATATATGTATATAATAATTTGTACTATTTAAAGAGTGAAATAGATGTATTTGTATTGTTTAGAATATATTAAAATGTTCTAACAATACTGACGAGTAAGAATTCAGTGTTGGAAAAATTCACTGAGTTGAAACGGGTGAAACGGTGCCAAAACCGGCACTGAAAACCCTAACCGAGCCAATAAAAGACGGTAAACTTCCGGGATTTATTTTGATCAAACGGAAGCAATTTAAATTGATCCGACTGCACAGGAGACCTCAGGAACACGCCGGGACGATTCCAGGAAAATTTCGGCTCGAACCGGTATCGGTCAAAAAGTAGTCGAATTAATGTGAATAGTGAAAGTCAAAGTCAACTTTCACTTTAGTAATTATGACATCATAAATCCATTTAAGAAATGGAAAGAAATTGGTGTTAGGTAGGATGAATGGCCATGATTCATTTGCTTTTTGATCTAAAGGCCAAGATTTGGCCAAAAATATACCTTTTTAATTTTTGAAAAATGGAGAAAGAATTAGGTGGAAAGGTGTTGAAATTTGATTGGTTTAGAGCCAAATTAATTGGCTTTCTTCCATGCATAAGTCGGCAAGTTGGTAACAAAGTGGCCGAAACTTTGTTTCATGCCAAACCAAAAGAAAATTTTTTTTTTTCTAAGTCATCCATGGAGTCTACGTGAGCCACCCAAGGAGAACCAAAGAATTCCTTCAACATTTCTTCACAAAAGGAGTGTCAAAGTGTTCTTAGAAGACAAAGGAAGCATTAGACCAAGGTAACTTCCTTTTTCACTTAATTTTTCATGGTTTTTCTTCATGGAATCCGTGGGTGAATAGTGAGAAAAAGATGAAAAATTTTTGGGTGTTTTTCATGGATTTGATGTTGGGTTTTGTTAAGGATGAAATAAGGAAGAAAACCATGTAATTTTTTTAAAGAAAAACCAAATTTTGGTTGGTTTTTCTAAGGAAAATCCGTGGGTTACCATGGGTAATCAATGAGAAAAAAGTTGTGGTTTATTGCTAACATGCTTTCTAAGTTTAAATTGGTGAAGAATAAAGCATGTATTTCATTATGGAAAAACTTGAAAAAAATTTTGGTGTGCATTGCTTAAGGAGGCCGTGGGTTTCCTAAAGGTTTGGAAGAAAAATTTTGCATGAATTATGTGGTATTTGGTTAATTTAAATCATGCAATTTAATGTGTAAATGGTGGAAATGTGATAGAAAGAATGAAACAAAAATGCTTGACATGTTTAGCATTCAATGGCCGTGGGTTATACAAGGGTAAAACCCTAAGAAATTTGGTTGAAAAGAACAAGAAAATGGGCTTGAAAAGTGTTAGAAAAATGGCATTTAATAGCCTAACAAGTGGTTGAAAAGTTTGAGAAATTTCGGTTCGGTTTCGTGGTGAAAACCGAAACCAAAACTAAGGGCAAAATTGTAAAAAAATTTTGTAATGTAGTTAAAAATGTGAAATTGGAATTTGTGAGCTTTTATGTAAAAGTTTGGAAAACTTTTACATAAAATAGGCTTGTGGTATAGTACGTGGCAGGTACATATGGTTCGAGGCGTACCTAACGCCGGAAGCCTTAAAATTACGCCGAAATGCTGCCGAAATTTCGAAAACGGCTTTCGGGGTAAAATAGGAATTAAAAATAAAAGTTTAGGGTCGGGTCGGAAACCCGAGTCCCTAACGGAGAATTGAATAAGGAAAACCTAAGGGGTGGTTCGTGAATAGTAGATCGACCCCTAAAAATGTAAAATGAGAGTGAAACGGAAAAACCGACCCCGAGGGGGGGCGTTTTTGGAAATGAAATAAAGGTCCGAGTCGGGTACGGAAAATCTGAGCCTCGGAGACCTAGGTCGGGAAAGTCTAGATGAACGTTTTAAATACTAGTAAAACGTCCATTTGAGGCTCCGAAACGATAGAAAATCACTAAACCGACGTAAGGGTCGGAATAGTGCTTCCCGAGGGTCGGGAAAGTGAAAAGTGGAAATATAATAGAAACGAACCCGGTAATGATTAGAAAAGAGTCAGAAAAGTTCCTGAGGGCCAAAAATGTAGTCTGGATCAATAAAATTCCGTCAGGGGCAAAATTGCAATTTTGCCAAAATATAGGGGCAAAATCGTAATTTTACAAAAGTTGGGAAAATTTGGGAAAATGATAAATAAAGCCCAAAAAGTTGTAAATAGGTTCTATTTAAGCTTTTTAATGAAAAATAAAAGTTATAAATGGAAATGAAATTAACAGACAAAGTTTGTCTGTAGGATCCAAAAATCGACCTACAAGGAGGGCGATCAAAGATCCTAGAGAGAAGAAGAGAAGAGATTGATAAGGTAAGTACAGACATTTAATTGTCTACTCACGAATGGACTTACCATAGAGTTGTGTTATATATATATACATTTAAGCTATTCAGTTGTGATATGATACTAACATGTTCACGAGAATAGTAAGCAAGATCAGAAATAGAAAAGAGGAATAAAATAAGTCAGATAATAAGACTTAAAAGTTAAGGTTGGCGTACCGGCCTCCCCAGTTGTGAGGTTCCCAGATAGCCTCCACCCCAGAAGTGTGGCGCTGCCTCGTTGATAATGAGGTAGTTTATGGCTTAACTTCCTGCCTCCACCCCAGAAGTGTGGCGCTGCCTCGTTAATAATGAGGTAGTTTATGGCATGACTTACTACCTATAAGGTCAGTAGTCTAGAGATGACCTTAGGGTTGATCGGTGGGTCGCTCCCCTGATCCCCTATTGGTCTGCGCGCACCAGGTACGTCCAACCACGGGCCCACAAGTGAAAGATAAAGCAGATGAAGTAAAGCAAAGAAAAGAAAGAAATAGAATAGAAAGAACAAGTAGTATAGGACTAAAGAAAATAATTAGTCCTAAGTTGACAAACCCTAGAGTGGTGTATTCAGCTTATTTACTTGTATGTATGTTTGTACTTACTGAGCTTTAGCTCATTAGTCTATTCGTACTGTAGGTAATAAAGGAAAGCAACCAGCAAGATGAAACAAGAGTAGCGGACTGACAGGCAGATCCCAGCGATGTCATGGACGGGTTATGATTCCGTTTCGCAGAATTCCGCTGTACTCAAGGTGTAAAAGAAAGAAAGTGTAATAGTGAGATATATGTATAAAGACAAGACAAGAGTGTAGTATGTAAAGTAGTGAAACAAGCTTAAAAGTATGTTTCTATTTTTACGTACTTTAAAGTAACAAGACTCCAAATTATATTTTGGGAAAAAGTATTAAGAAGTACGTATATATTTATGTATACACAATTTTCAAGAATTAGTAGTTTCCTCCAGTAAAAAAAAAATATATATATATTCCTAGTTTTTCAAGAACAAATCTTTTAAACCCCAAGGAGGAGAAAGCTATAGAAACAAGCAAGCTAAGTAAGACTAAGCAAAGAATAAAGAAAGCAAGCAAGATAAGGTGGACGACCTAAGCTAGAGGGGTCGCCCACAACTACGGAATCAGATTATGACAGTTTCACATGGCCAAAGTCGGGGGTGTCACAGTATGTTATATGTTATGTTAATACTTTGTGCTATGTGGTATGAGTATTTATAAGTCATGTATTAATGTTTGAACTTACTGAGCAATTAGCTCGTGAGTTTGTTCATGTTGCAGGTAGGCAACCTATATGCCAATAGACGAGTTAATGGATGATGGGTGTGATCTACATGTGCCAAGGGACTGGATGAAGGTTATGGTCTTGCTATAAGTTTTCCACTGAGTAGTTTAAAAAGAGTATTGGAATGATGATTTATGTATTTACAAACAAAAGTAGAATTTGAATGGATTTTAAAATGATGTATTTATGATGTAAATTAAGTTACGATAATGTAAGATATTTATTATAGTAAATGTTTTACGATGGTACAATTTTAAGTTTAAAGTTTTAAAAAAAAATTTATGTATATGTTAAAATGGAAAAGTTAAAATTAGTATGTTAAACAAAGAAAGTACATTAAAAGTAAGTTGCCGACGACCCATGAGATCGCAAGCTTTCGCAGTTGGCTTTCAGAGTTAGACCGTAATAGTGCTGTTTAGCCTCCACGTAGGGTGGGCTGCCACAGTATGTTATATGTTATGTAAATACTCTGTGTTATATGGTATGAATATTTATAAGTCATGTATGAATGTTTGAACTTACTAAGTAATTGGCTCATGAGTTTATTCATATTGCAGGTAAGCAACCTGCACTCCAGTAGACAAGTTGATGGATGTTAGGTAGGATCTGTATGTGCCAGGGGACTGGGTAAGGGATATGGTCCTGCTACAAGTCTTTCACTGAGCAAAATTTGAATGGATTTTGAAACGAAGTATTTATAATGTAAATTAAGTTACGATAATGTAAGATGTTTACTATAGTAAATGTTTTACGACGGTACAATTTTCAAGTTTAAAAAAATAAAAAACAAAAAAATTTTTTTTTTTATGTATACGTTAAAATGTCAAAGTTAAAATTAGTATGTTAAACAAAGAAAGTACGTTAAAAGTAAGTTGCTAGCGACTCATGAGGTGGCAAGCTATCGCAGTTGGCTTCAAAGCTCGATCATGATAGTACTATTTAGCCTCCATGTAGGGCGGGCCGCCATAGTTACCGTGCAAGATTTTGAAAGCACTCGGTTTTAATTCCATACCGCTTTTCAAAGCACTTGATATTATAACCTTGTCATTCCAATCTCATGCTAAGCACATTTGCTTGAGAAAAAACAATGCCTATAATAGTAGAGTGTAGCAGCCCACCTTACATGGAGGTTGAATAGTATTATCACTGTCGACTTCTGAAGCCAATTGCAATAGTCTGCCACCTCATGGGTCGCCGACAACTTATTTTTATTTTTATTTTTTACATTTTTTCTTTGTTTAACATACTTATTTTAATGTGAAAATAAGGAATATGTATTTTTTTAATAAAACTTATTTATTTAAAATTAAACTTCAAAATTGTATCATCGTAAAACATCTACTATAGTAAATATTTTACATTGTCGTACTTAATTTACATCATAAAACATCATTTCAAATCCATTTAAATATTGCTCAACGGAACACTCTTAGCAGGACTATTTCCCTCGCCTAGTCCCTTTGGCATATTTAGATCCCGCCTCTCATCCATTATAAATTTATTGACATATAGGTTGCTTACCTGCAACATAAACAAACTTGTGAGCTACGGGCTCAGTAAGTTCAAACATAAAGACCAGTAACATAGATCATAGACCATAACTTAGAGCATTAAATATAATGCTAGTGCACATTATGCTCAATTATGGGTAATGTTTAAATCTTAGATTTTTATCTTGTATTACGTTCTGGTTTTGGGCCCCATGTTGGTCGTACCATAGTGTGCACATGATTTAGAGGGACTCTGGGGAACGACCTACTGGCCAATTCTCAATAGTCTAACATACATTAACATAACAGAACATGAGTAACCTCCCCTTGTGGGAGGTCGGTATGCCAAAAGGTAGGTTCATTACCATCTTTCATATGGTTTCGACTAGGTGACATTTTCATTACCCCTTGGTCTGGAACACTTTACATATCTTTCTTTTATTATGTGTACTTTATTTGTCACACCATTGTCTATATAACACCTACATATATACTTTACATATTACATATAGCATATTACATATAGCACATAGACATATCAAGTAAATTCATGCTGCAGATAATGAGATGTTTGAACTTACAGATATTTTGCTAATGTTTCCTTCCTGGGGTCCACTGATGTTCCTTCGTCACTTGTAGGTTGGATCCCTATAACCGAATAATTAACGGTTATTTTTAAATCTTTATTTCATACATAAAACTCACAAAAATATAAAAATTCTAAGTCCGAGTCCCTAATGATGAATTTAGGGGTCTAACATTTCATTTTTAACTTTTGTGTCAACTTATGCCAAAATGACCATTTTGTCCCCAACTTTTGACAAAATGATCATTTTGTCCCTAGTTGACTTTTTTTCACTTTTCTTGTACTTAACTCTTGATTTTGACCATTAAAATCTTAATTAAGGCCTTAGGTTGCTATTCCAAGCCTTAATGTCCCTTTTCTAACTTTTGATAAAATGACCATTTTGTCCCCAACTTTTGACAAAATGACCATTTCGTCCTTAGCATGATTTTTCTTCGTAAATCTACTTTTCTTTGACTTAAATCTTAATTTTAGCCTTTATAATTTTAATTAAGCCAGTCTAAGGTCCTAACGGTCTTTTTCTAGTATTTCTGAAATTTTTAGTCAAAATGACCATTTTGCTCCTAATGGGTTTCTGGGCCATAACATTTTCACTTTAGCATCTTCGCAGGATTTTCTAAGCCCAAAAATTATAAAATAATTTTTTCTTAGACCTTACCATATTTTTACTGCCTTAATTGCTGCAAATTCTCAGTTTACTATTCACCCAACCCTCAAGTGGCACTATTCTGATCCTAGGTCATTAATCCTCTTTTTCTTACGTTTCGGGGCTCTAAATGGACGTTTTACTAATACTGAAAATGTCCATCATCCTTTCATAAGTGTAGGTCACCGAGGGGGCTTGGGTTTTCAAACCCTGACCACATTTTACCCCTCGTTTCCCAAAATACCCTTTGAACCATTTTAAAAATTTCGGCAGTATTTCTGTTTAAATTTTAGGTTCTCGGCATTCAAATAACGCCTCAAAACTACTATACCTGCCATGTACTAAACTAAACCCACGGATTTTAGCATGAAAATGCATCAAATTTTCTTGTTTCTTGATTCTAATTCATGCTTAATTCAACATGTAACCAAACGAAAATAAACACTAAACCAAATTACCAATTTCCAATCATTTTTCATACCAATGGTGCCACGGTTTTTCATTGAAACCAAGCATAAATTTTGCTTGTTTCTTAACCCTAAATCATGCTTTAATCTCTAAAACACCAAACTAATCATAATATAAACAAAACATCAATTTTTATCAATGTTTCTACACTTTCATACCCACAGATTTTCACTAAGAAAATCAAGTAAAATTGCTTCAATTTGGAAGCTTACCTTACCTATTTGATTGCTTGATGCTAGAAATGAAATGGAAGCTAATTTTGGTGTGAAATTTGGACAAATTTTAGCTTAAATGGGGGGAAACACCTACGGTTTTTGGCTGCTCAAGAATGGCAAGAGTTTGGCCTTTATTCATTTATTTGAATGGATTTTGAAGCCTACTTATACGCAAAAGCTAAGGACTATTTAGCAAATTTTTCCCAAAAATTTGCTAATTGTTCAAGGACTAAAATGCAATAATTTTGGGTCAAAAATCAAATTTTTTGTTGTCTCCTTTCCACATGGCCGAGTGGCCTTTTTTCTATATTTCTAAAATTGTTTTCAAGGTTATTTTGGCATGATCTTAAACCTTGATCTCAAGGGCATCAAATCCTAGCCATACACCTTTCCATATTACTTTCCATCCTAAATAAAAATTACATTTATGACATTAACATGGTGATGTCATCCTATTATATATGAATTAATTCACTAATTAATTTGTGGTCAAATTTTGACCGAAAGTCAAACCGAACGGAACTTTACCGAAATCGCGTAGGCGGGTTCTGGGTGTCTCTGGTGCTTGTTTTATTTTGCTTCCGTTTGGTCAAAATTCTCTACCGTAAATTTCTATCTTTTTAGTGTATTTTAGTGTACTCCCTAGGGTTTTCAGCTCTGTTTTCAAACTATCTCACCCGATTCTGTTCGGTAAGATTTTCCATCCCTGAACTCACACACTTTAACACTACCAGAACATTTTTACAGTATTCTCAACAGTATTAAAACACAACTTTTTATAATTTATTCATTAAAATTCATACATACATACATACAATTTTAATCTACTCTGAGAATCTAAAATTCCCGGTTATCACATTCACCCCTCCTTATAAAATTTTTATCCCAAAAAATTTAGAACAAGTGGGGGTACAAATTCCTAATTTTGTCTGCTTGCTCTCATGTAGCCTCTTCCACGTTGTGATTTCTCCATAGCACTTTGACTAATGGGATTGTTTTATTCCTCAAAACTTTATCTTCACGTGCCAAAATTTGAACAGGTCTTTCTTCATAGGTCAGATTTTCTTGAATCTGGATCGGTTCATGTTTCAACACATGGGACAGATCTGATATATATTTTCTTAACATCGACATGTGAAACACATTATGTACTGCTGAAATTTCTGGAGGTAACACCAATCTAGAAGTGACTTTACCAATGCGTTCGATTATCTCATATGGTCCAATATATCTTGGACTTAATTTCCCTTTCTTTTCAAATCGCATTATTCCTTTCATTGGCGAAACTCTTAGGAATACAAAATCCCCTTTGTTGAACTCCAAGGCTCTTCGTCTTTTGTCCACATAGCTCTTCTATCGGCTCTGGGCTATTTTCATTCGTTGTTGAATTTTTGTAACTGCATCCACTGTCTTTTGTACGAAATCTGTCTTATGCAGTCGTTTTCTTGTAAATCATACCAATGAATCAGTGATCTACACTTCCTTCCATATAGAGCTTCATAGGGTGCCATACCTATTGAAGCTTGGTAGCTGTTATTATACAAAAACTCTACCAATGGAAGTTTCTCATTCCAGCTTCCTGGGAAATCGATTGTACATGCGCGAAGCATGTCTTCTGGTGTTTGAATGGTTCACTCAGATTGCCCATCTGTCTAGGGATGAAATGTTGTGCTTAGACACACTTCTGTTCCCATAGCTTCTTGCACACATGTGCAGAAGTTCGAGGTGAATCGTGGATCATGATCTGACACAATGGATTTAGGAACTCCATGTAACTTGACTATGTGGTTAACATATAAGTTCGCTAACTTTTCCAACGAAAAGGTCATTTTTACAGCAATGAACCTGGCTGTCTTTATCAATCTGTCTATAATAACCCAAATGGCATCATAACCTTCTTGGGTCTTCGGTAGCCCTACCACAAAATCCATTGTGATATGTTCCCATTTCTATTCAGGAATCTTCCTTCATTCCTTTCCACCAGAATTGTAGCTTCAAATCCTGGCACATCTTACTGGCTCCAAGATGTACTGAATATGGCGTTTCATGGGCTTCTGCCATAATTCACCTTCGTAATCCTTCATCGTCTGGAACTTGAATTCTTCCTTGATGTAGGATTAATCCATCTTTAGATACTTCCTCTCGAGGACTTGTTAGCTTCGGGTCTCGTTTCCTAGCCTTTTTGATATCCTCATACAGCATTGATTCCAATTGTAATGCAGCTAACTTTCCGGCTATTAGCTCCACCTTCAGCATGTTGATTTCTTGTTGCAATGGTTTTGAAAGTTTTCCAATCGGCAGTTATTATGAAACAGTAGATTTTCTACTTAATACATCTGTAACACGATTGGCTTTTCCAGGATGATAGAGGATTTCACAGTTGTAGTCTTTGACTAGCTCCAGCCATCTTCTTTGCTGCATATTTAGCTCTTTTTGTGTGAAGAAATACTTTAGACTTTGGTGGTCAATATAAATCTGATACTAAGCTCCATACAGATAGTGTCGCTAGATCTTTAATGCGAACACTACTGTGGCAAGTTCCAAGTCATGCATGGGATAATTCTTCTCATGGTCATTTAATTGACGGGAGGCATAGGCAATCACCTTGTCGCCTTGCATCAAGATAGCTCCTAATCCCATCTTCGAGGCATCGTTGTATATCACGAACATCTCCCCTTCAGTAGGAAGTGTAAGTATCGAAGCACTCGTTAGTCATTTCTTCAGCTCTTGGAAGCTTCTTTAGCACACCTCCTTCCACTTGTATTTCCTCTCCTTGCATGTCAAAGCTGTAAGAGGTGCAGCGAGTCGTGCGAATTCCTCTACAAACCTCCTATAATAGCCGGCTAGACTAAGAAACTTTGTATTTCTGTCACGCTCTTAGGTGCGGGCCATTAGTTGATCGTCTCCACTTTTGCAGGATCCACAACGATTCCTTCCTTGGAAACCACATGTCCATGAAAATGTACTCTATCCAGCCAGAATTCGCATTTGGAGAATTTGGCATAGAGTTGATGCTTCCTTATCGTTTGTAGGATAATCATCAGATGCTCTTCATGCTCCTTACGAGTATTTGAATATATGAGTATGTCATCGATAAACACAATGACAAATTTATCTAAGTATTCCTTAAAGACTCGATTCATCGAGTCTATAAAAGCTATTGGCGCATTTGTTAACCCAAACGGCATCATAAGGAATTCGTAATGACCGTAGCAGGTCTGAAATGCGGTCTTGTAGTTGTCACTCTCCTTGATCCTCAGTTGATGATATCCTGATCGCAGATCAATCTTAGAGAACACTGCTGCGCCTTTTAGTTGATCGAACAAGTCATCAATTTTAGGTAACAGATACCTATTCTTGACAGTGACCTTGTTCAACTCCCGATAATCAATGCACATGTGAAACGTTCTATCCTTTTTCTTGACAAACAACATTGGAGCACCCCATGGGGAATAGCTCAGGCATATAAATACTTTGTCAAGAAGCTCCTTCAACTGTTCTTGTAACTCTTTTAATTCGACTGGTGCCATTCGGTATGGTGCCTTTGGGATAGGTGCAGTTCCTGGTATCAACTCAATCTCAAAGGAGATTTCTCGTTTAAGCGGCAATCCTGGTAATTCCTCTGGGAAGACATCTGTGACAACCGGGAAATTTAGGCATTCTCGGAAGAAAATGTACAAATGTATGTATATAACAATTTGTACTATTTAAAGAGTGAAATAAATGTATTTATATTGTTTAGAATATATTGAAATGTTCTAACAATACTGACGAGTAAAAATTCAGTGTTGGAAAAATTCACTGAGTTGAAACGGGCGGAACGGTGCCAAAAACGACATTGAAAACCCTAACCGGGGCAATAAAAGATGAAAAACTTTCGGGATTGATTTTGATCAAACAGAAGCAGTTTAAATTGATCCGACTACACAGGAGACCTTAGGAACCCGCCGGGACGATTTTAGGAAAATTTCAGCTCGAACCGGTATCGGTCAAAAAGTAGTCGAATTAATGTGAATAGTCAAAGTTTACTTTGCATTTATGACATCATAAATCCATTTAATAAATGAAAGAAAAATGGTGATTGGTAGCATTAATGGCCAAGATTAGTTTGCTTTTTGATCTAAAGGCCAAGATTTGGCCAAAATTCCACCATTTTAATTTTTGAAAAATGTGGAAAGAATTAGGCTTGAAAGGTGGTGATTTTTGATTGGTTGAAAGCCAAATTAATTGGTTTTCTTTGTGGTTAAGTCGGCAACTTTTGGGAACCAATGGCCGAAACAAATTTTCAAGCCAAAACATAACAAAAATTTTTCTAAGTGTTTTTCATGGTGAGTACGTGAACAACCCAAGAGAAACCAAGTGAATCCTTCAAGTTTAATTCACAAAATTGGTGTCAAACCTTTCATTGAAGTCCAAGGAAGTAAGTGAGCAAGGTAACTTTCCTTGGTTTGAAACTTTTCTTGATTTTTCTTCCAAGAATCCGTGTAATGAATAGTGTAAAGGATGGAAAATTCTCAAAATGCGAGTTTTGGCTGGACAGAGTACATTTCCTCGGACATGTTGTATCCCAGGAAGGTATTACTGTAGATCCGATGAAGGTAGAGGCAATTAACCAATGGCCTGCACCCAAGAGTGTGACGAAAATACGCAATTTCTTGGGGGTTAGCTGGTTATTATCGACGATTTGTAGAGAGATTCGAGCGATTAGCTGCACCTCTTACCGCTCTTACACACAAGGAAAGGAAGTATAAGTGGACTATGGAATGCGAAAGAAGCTTCCAGGAGTTAAAGAGACAACTGACAAGCGCACCAATCCTTACGCTTCCTACTGAAGGGGAGAAGTTTGTGATCTACAGTGATGCATCTAAAATAGGATTGGGAGCAGTCCTGATGCAAGGCGATTGCCTATACTTCCCGTCAATTAAAGGATTATGAAAAGAATTATCCTACGCATGACCTTGAACTTGCTGCAGTAGTATTCACACTTAAAATTTGGTGACACTATCTTTATGGAGCTCAATGTCAGATTTTCACTGATCACCAAAGCCTGAAGTATTTCTTCACGCAAAAGGAGCTCAATATGCGACAAAGAAGATGGTTGGAACTGGTGAAGAATTATGATTGTAAAATCCTATATCATCCAGGAAAGGCCAACCGTGTAGCGGATGCTTTAAGTAGAAAGTCTACCATATCGCACCAACTACCAATAAAAAGGCTTCCGAAGCCATTGCAGTAAGAGATAAATTCCTTGAACTTGGAGCTGATATCCGGAAGACTAGCTACACTCCAAGTGGAATCATCATTGTTTGAGGACATAAAGGAAGCTCAAAGACGAGATCCAAGAATGACCAGTTCTCAAGAAGGAATTTCCAAGGATGGAATGATCCTTTATCAAGGAAGGATTAATGTTCTAGCTGATGAGGAACTTAGAAGACGGATCATGTCAGAAGCCCATGAGACACCGTATTCGGTTCATCCCGGAGCTAGCAAGATGTATCAGGACTTGAAGTTACAGTTCTGGTGGAGAAGGATGAAGAACGATATAGCAAAATTCGTGAGCAGATGCATGACCTATCAAAGAATCAAAGCGGAACATAAACATCCAGTAGGAAGATTGGAACCTTTGGAGATTCCTGAATGGAAATGGGAACACATTACGATGGATTTTGTAGTGGGACTCCCAAAAACCCAAGAAGGATATGATGCCATCTGGGTTATTGTGGACAGACTGACCAAGACGGCACGGTTTATAGCTGTCAAGATGACCTTTTCGTTGGAAAAGCTTGCGTAGTTATACGTAACTCATGTCGTCAGATTACATTGTTAGGAAATGCCCTAAGTATTAGAGACATTTTGATGTATTCATTTTGAACTGGATAATAAAATTATATACATAGAGGTTATTCATTACATTGCTATTTGTCCTCGTCTTATTTACACATTAAAGTAAATGTAAGCAAATATGGCTCACTGACTGCTTATGTTAAAACTGTTAGAACGTTGCATGCAATGGACTTTTGTATGCAAGAAGACAATGTTCTAAAGTTAGCAGTCTAAACTATGGTCTGTAGTCTATGGGGTTAGACCGAGCATCTAACTCATGTTAAGACTATTATGTTGTCTAAAGCCTTGGAGGGGACGGTCTGTCTTGACTGTCTGGAGCTGGACTCCCAAGTAGAGACATGGATATGTTGCTCGGTGGTGACATATTAGACCGGGACTAAATCGTGATTGATCTACGTAGTCCGCTATGAGTGGATCAATCTGCTTTTGACGTTCATTGTGCAATAACCTTAATCCTGAGTAAATGAACTACTTCATGTATATGACTTGTGTACTTTGATGTTCCAATGGCTAAAGCGTCTCAGAGGTAGTAAGCTTATAGACCGGTTCGTTGGGTGCATGACTTGTATACGATGAAAGGTTTGTTTGCAGATATCGGAATCATAGCTCTGAGGAGTTAAAGGTATCCTCTTAAAGGCATTATACTGAATGTGAAAATGGACAAGGCCTTGGGTCGTCTGCTGGGCGGATGACTTCTTATTCACATATGGTGAATAATCATTTTCTTGATTCGGTAGTATAATGGAACTTTAAGATAGCCTGATCAGTAGGATTAAACGGACTTTGACCTAAGGCTGATCATGGATATCATATGAGGGTTTTGCATATATGACAAGGTCATTGGATGGTAGCTCGTCACAGGCTTACGTAATACGGTATATAATTGGGAGTTCAGTTTCAGGTTTATAGTGGTGTGACTCTGAAATTAGTGATCATATGATTGAGTTGTTCGGTACAGAATGATGATCACATGGAATCACGGGAGCCCGATTATATATGTCCAATCAGTCCCTCTACTAGCTCCACATAATTCCTTAACGTTTGGCAAATTGATTTGTGTATGCTATTGGCTAGTTTATTATGCATGGATGGTGATGACACAGGATTAGGATGGTAGACAAGATTCTCTCCGGTTGGATTCAGATTTTGTTTTGGATAATAGAGTACACAATTATTCGAACTCCAAATAAAGTTGCCATAATTTTATTTGAGATTGGATTGGAGTTGTAGAAAATTATCCATGAGAACAAGAATATGAAATACAACCGTTTTGTGGAATTTGAAATTTGAATTTTGAAATTTGAAATTTGAATTTTGAAATTTGAAATTTGAAATTCGGAATTTGAAATTTGAATTTGAAATTCGAAATTTGAAATTTGAATTTGAAATTTGAATTTGAAATTTGAATTTGAAATTCGAATTTGAAATTTGAATTTGAAATTTAAATTTGAAATTTGAAATTTGAAATTTGAAATTTGAATTTGAAATTTGAATTTGAAATTTGAAATTCAAATTTTGAATCACAGTCCAAGTAGGATTCGAATTTGTTGTGGAAAATCCACAAGGTTTGAAATTCGAATTTGAGTTGGATTTGGAGAGGATAATCTTGTTAGAATCCTACTTGAATTTTGAATCCAAATCCCAACAAAAGTGGGCGAATTTTTTAAGGATAATCCTCAATGGAAAATTCGGTTTTTGTGGATAAGATTCAAGGGAAAATTCAAGTTTCAATCCTAGTTGAATTTGGATTCTCTACCTCCCTAAAAGTGGCTGAAATTTTGGAGGCTTTATCCTAGGAAATTCGGTTATTTTTGGATAAGGTTGAGATGAGATTTAGCTTGAAAAATCCTAGTGGAATTTTGATTCTTCCTTATCCTAAAAGTGGCCGAAAATTTGGAGAAGATATTCTCCTAAAGATTTCGGATTTTTTGGTTGAAAAAGGGAGATAAAATTCTAGTTAAAATCTTGTTTAGATTTAGATTGGATTTTTCCTAGAAAAACCGAATTTAATTGTTAGGATTATCCTATGAAAAATTCAGATTTTTGGTTAAAGATAAGGGAGAAAATCTTTTCCTAGTCCAATTCGAATTCAGAGAATCACCTCATACAGGTCTATAAATAGAGGTCCTGCCACTCCAGTTCTCTTAGACCACAGACTCTCAGGTGAGCAGGCTTATTGTTGCACAGCTCATCGTGACAATAAAGTTCTTTAGAGATCTGGGTGGTCGGAAGAAGACTAGCAGTGCTAGCATACCGATCGAGGTTCAGAGTGCCCACACACTCAGCCATTCGGGAATTGGAGAATAGTAGAGAAGGCTAGTTGGTTGAAGCCTCCGGTCATTCTCCTCCTGCATATTGGTGTCCTTGAGGTATGAGTTTTAATTGTTGTTGATTTATTGTATATGGCATCATGAGATATTTAACGATCTAAAAATTTTTATTGTTCCGTTGCGCCACTCTGATACGTTTTTACCGGTTTATTTTCCTACATACATGGAGTACCAAAATCCATTGTATCAGATCGAGATGCACGATTTACTTCGAATTTCTGGAGGTGTGTGCAAGAGGCCATGGGTACTGAATTGAGACTCAGTACGGCATTTCATCCGCAAACAGATGGACAATCGGAGCAGACAATTCAGACATTAGAGGACATGCTTCGAGCTTGTGTAATGGATTTTACGGGAAATTGGAACGAGAAGTTACCATTAATTGAATTCTCGTACAATAATAGTTACCAAGCTTCTATAGGCATGGCACCTTATGAGGCTTTGTATGGACGGAAGTGCAGATCACCACTACACTGGTATGATTTGCGAGAAAAGCAGTTGCATAAGACAGATTTCATACAAGAGACTTCCGATGTAGTTGCTAGAATTCAGCGTCAAATGAAAATTGCGTAAAGTCGACAAAAGAGTTATGCAGATAAGAGGCGGAGATCCTTAGAGTTTGATGAAGAAGACTTCGTGTTTCTCAAGGTATTGCCCATGAAGGGGATTATGCGTTTCGGTAAGAAAGGGAAACTGAGGCCAAGATGTATTGGGCCTTACGAAATTATCGAACGCATTGGAAAGGTCGCTTACAGATTAGCGCTACCTCCAGAATTGTCGACAGTGCATAATGTATTTCATGTGTCGATGTTGAGAAAATATATACCAGATCCGTCCCATGTGTTGAAGCATGAACCTGTTCAAATCCACGAGGATTTGACATATGAGGAACTACCTATTCGAGTACTGGCTCGTGAAGAGAAAGTACTGAGGAATAAGACAATCCCACTAGTGAAGATTTTGTGGAAAAATCACAACATTGAAGAAGCTACGTGGGAACGAGAAGACGAGATGAGGAGTTTATACCCCCACTTGTTCTAATTTTTGAGGACGAAAATTTTATAAGGAGGGGTGAATCTGACAGCCGGGAAATTTAGGCATTCTCAGAAGAAAATGTACAAATGTATGTATATAACAATTTGTACTATTTAAAGAGTGAAATAAATGTATTTATATTGTTTAGAATACATTGAAATGTTCTAACAATACTGACGAGTAAAAATTCAGTGTTGGAAAAATTCACTGAGTTGAAACGGGCGGAACGGTGCCAAAAACGACATTAAAAACCCTAACCGAGGCAATAAAAGATGAAAAACTTCCGGGATTGATTTTGATCAAACAGAAGCAGTTTAAATTGATCCGACTGCACAGGAGACCTCAGGAACCCACCGGGACGATTTCAAGAAAATTTCGGCTCGAACCGGTATCGGTCAAAAAGTAGTCGAATTAATGTGAATAATCAAAGTCAAAGTCAAAGTCAAAGTTTACTTTGCATTTATGACATCATAAATCCATTTAATAAGTGAAAGAAAAATGGTGGTTGGTAGCATTAATGGCCAAGATTAGTTTGCTTTTTAATCTAAAGGCCAAGATTTGGCCAAAATTCCACCATTTTAATTTTTGAAAAATGTGGAAAGAATTAGGCTTGAAAGGTGGTGATTTTTGATTGGTTGAAAGCCAAATTAATTGGTTTTCTTTGTGGTTAAGTTGGCAACTTTTGGGAACAAATGGCCGAAACAAATTTTCAAGCCAAAACATAACAAAAATTTTTCTAAGTGTTTTTTATGGTGAGTACGTGAGCAACCCAAGAGAAACCAAGTGAATCCTTCAAGTTTACTTCACAAAATTGGTGTCAAACCTTTCATTGAAGTCCAAGGAAGCAAGTGAACAAGGTAACTTTCCTTGGTTTGAAACTTTTCTTGATTTTTCTTCCGAGAATCCATGTAATGAATAGTGTAAAGGATTGAAAAATTTTCGGTTTGTTTTGATTGATTTGGTGCTTGGGTTTTGTTAAGGGTGTAATTAGGAGAAAAACCATGCATTTGGTTTAAAGAAAAACCAAATTTTGGTTGGTTTTCCAAGGGTAAAACCGTGGGTTACCAAGAGTAGTCAATGAGAAATTGTTGTGGTTTAAGTGTTAACATGCTTTAAATCATATTTTGGTCTAATGTAAAGCATGATTTGTATGATGGAAAGCTTGAAAAAAAAAAATTTTGTGTGAAATAACCCTAAAAGGCCGTGGGTTAATTAGGGTTTGGAAAAAATTTTAGGCATGATTTATTTGATGTTTGGATGATTTAAATCATGCAATTTATTATGGAAATGATGGATTTGTGATTGAAAGCATGAAACAAAAAAATTGGTGTATGTTTCTCTTAATTTGGCCATGGGATGTAAAGGTTAAAAACGCCAGGAATTGTGTTGAAAAATACAATGAAATTGGCTTGAAAATGTGTTAGAAAATGACATTAGAATAGCCTAAAATTTGGTTGAAAAATTGAGAAATTTTGGTTAGGTTTTGATTGTGAAAACCGTGGCAAAAAACCAAGGGTAAAATTTAGAGAAAATTTTGTGTAATGTGGTTCAAAATGAGAATTGAAGTGTTGTGAGCTTTTATGTAAAAGTTTGGAAAAATTTTACATAAAATAGGCTTGTGGTATAGTACGTGGCAGGTACATATGGTTCGAGGCGTACCTAACGCCGGTAACCTTAAATTTACGCCGAAATGCTGTCGAAATTTTGAAAACGACATTTGGGGTAAAAAGAGAATTAAAAATAAAAGTTTAGGGCCGGGTCGGAAACCTGAGTCCCTAACGGAAAATTGAATAAGGAAAACCTAAGGGGTGGTTGGTGAATAGTAACCCATCCCTTAAAAATGTAAAACGCGAGTGAAACTGAAAAAACCGACCCCGAGGGGGGGCGTTTTTGGAAAATGAAATGAAGGTCTGAGTCGGGTACGGAAAATCCGAGCCTCGGAGACCTAGATCGGGAACGTCTGGATGAACGTTTTAAATGCTAGTAAAACGTCCATTTGAGATTCCGAAACGATAGAAAATCACTAAACCAACGTAAGGGTCGGAATAGTGCTTCCCGAGGGTCAGGAAAGTGAAAAATGGAAATAAAATAGAAACGAACCCGGTAATGATTAGAAAAGAGTCAGAAAAGTTCCTGAGAGCCAAAAATGCAGTCTGGATCAAGAAAATTCCGTCAGGGGCAAAACTGTAATTTTACCAAAATATAGGGGTAAAATCGTAATTTTGTAAAAGTTGAGAAAAATGGGGAAAATGATAAATAAAGCCTAAAAAGTTATAAATAGGTTTTATGTAAGCTTTTTAATGAAAAATAAAAGCTATAAATGGAAATGAAATTAACAGACAAAGTTTTGTCTGTAGCATCCAAAAATCGACCTACAAGAAAGGCGATCAAAGATCTAAGAGAGAAAAAGGGAAGAGATTGATAAGGTAAGTTCAGACATTTACCTGTCTGCAACATATAGCATTATTGTTGCTAACTTTGATGTACTAACTATAAGTTAGGTACATATGTGCTACGGGCACTATTATAGAGTAGAGAGAGAGACGTAATGTGCTACGGGCACTATTGAGAATGGACATTGTTAATTGTGCTTCGGGCACTAGAGCGAGGTTAATGAAACTTACTCACCTAAAATTAAAATGTGAACCATTCCAAACCACGGGACAATGTGAAGTCACCGGGTTAGAATTTTAAAAAGTCGGTAATGAAACCACTTTTGGCGTACCAGCCTTCCGTACAGGGAGGTAAATTTTGCCTTCGGGGCTATGAAAATGAGCTTAAGGCTGTGGAGGTCAGCACTAATGTACCGCTCCCAGTCATGTACAATTTTGCCTTCGGGGCTATGAGATTAAGGCTGTGGAGGTCAACACTACTGTACCGCTCTCAGTCATGCGCACTTAAATGGTACTGCCAACCTGAGCTCAAAACCAGAACGTAATCAAAGATAATTACCTAAAACTGAAACTATGCCATAATTGAGCATAAGACAGTTTCGTGAGGATGCTAACATCGCGGTAGATGTACTGTTGGTATACTGTGTTGTGGTCAAACTTACTATTCATAATGAATAGTGGTCAAAGTTACTATTTATGTATGAATAGTGGTCAACGATACTATTTATGATGAATAGTACTATTCATAGAAATTTTATTTCTTGCATGTTTGAACTTACTGAGCCTGTAGCTCACCATTTTTGCTAATGTTGCAGGTAAGCGACCAGCTCAGTAGCTTTGTTTGACTGGATGGCGTACGAGATAGCGCGTGTCAAATGGGATAAGTGGGCGAGGGATATGGTCCTACTAGAGTCTTTCCGCTGAGCGATAAAAGAGAAGGGAAAAAGAAACAGTCTTTTGTAATAGTATATATTTTACGAAAGTACTGTATTATGTAAATTACTTTGTACTTGCCAACAAAGTAAATAGTGAAAAATGTTTTACATGATGTTTAAAGAAAAAATTTTTTTTCTCAAAAACGTCATGATTTAAAGAGAGAGATTAGCCGGCGACCCATGAGAGTACAATCTATCGCAGTTAGCGATAAAGCTCAACTGTAATAGTATTGTATGATCTCTACGAGGGGCGGGCCGCCACAACATCAATGAATTCCTTTACTATAGGAACGTCTTCGGGTTGAAGCTTCCGTTCTTCCATCATGTCCAATATACATGCTAAGTATCTATCACAACCGCTCGACATTAGCCTCCTCGCTTTCATCGAGTTGATTATTATCTTCTTCGATTTACGTGACATATCGATGTACTCAAATCCCTCTTCTTGGTCAGGTTGAAACCTTATCTTCCGCTTTTGACAATCGATTGTGGCTTGATACTTCCTTAGGAAATCCATTCCTAGTATTACATCGTAGTCAGCAAGCTCCATCACGATCAATTTTGCAAACAACTCCCTATATGCCACAATTATTGGTACATGAGGTAACCAGTAATTGGACATCAAGACTTCCCCTAAGGGTAGTGCAGTTCTAAATGTCATACCCATATTGTCTTTAGGATATCCTATCCTATTCACAAATTGGTATGAAATGAAAGAATGCATAGCTCCAGAATCAAATAAAACAGACACCAAATTATTAGCAATAGAAAGCTACCCTGTCACTACATTTGACGTTCCAGCTTCCGCATCTTCCTTTGTATAGACCATGACTCTAGCATCTGCACGGGGCAAGCGTTCTGGTCTTTCCTGCCTCTCTGAATGGGACGAACCTTCAGCCTTAGCCTGCAGTGAATGTGCCTGGGAACATTGCTGTTGTGATTGAGACGAACCTTGCACATTTTGCCTATTTTCTGGACAGTTTCTGGCAAAGTGACCGTCCTTCCCACATTGAAAATAGGCATTTGGGGCAAGTTTGCATCAGCCTGCATGTCTCTTCCTGCAGACTACACAGTTTCGAACAATAGGGCCAGCATTATTGTTCATTCTCCTCTGCTGGTTCCTATTTCTAGAATTATTTCCTTTTCTCTTCCCCTAGGACTACTGACCAGAAGTACTTGGTTGCCCGGCCTTAGCGTTCCAATTCGCTTTGTTGCTTTGTCCAACCTGGGATCCAACTTATATAGCTTTGGCCAAGACCTTTTCCTTTTTCCTAGCATCCCAAATCTTTTCCCTTTCCTCCTTCTGTCGAACCAAGTAATATTCATCCCTCAATGCCCTGCTTACACAATCAGATACAGTAGTGGGCGGCGTCAATCCACTATCCACCAATGCTGAGATTTCAGGACGGAACATTCCTAGCATCTTCTGGATTTTCTCCCTCTCAGTGGTGATAGTGTATGGGCATAGTCGAGACAACTGGTCGAACTTGCTACAAACTTCAATTACTAACATGTCCCCCTGCTTTAATTCTGTAAACTCTCTTTCTTATGGTCGTTGTAATGCGGGATTGTAGTACTTTTGATTGAATTCCTCCAAAAAGTCCAACCAAGACATCGTATACATGTTTCTTCTCAACTTGATTGATTCCCACCAAAATCTTGCATCTTTCTTTAGAACAAAGGATGTACACAATCTTTTCCTGATCATTCAACTCCATAAATTCCAAGATCATATGGAGTGAAGACAACCACTCCTCTGCCTCTAAAGGGTTTGTGGAACCCTCAAACTCTGGCGGCTTCATTCGTCAGAATCTTTCATATAGTGGCTTGTGGTTGATCTGGGGTTGTGGTTGGGGTTCTATTTCTTCTTTTGGTACTACTGGCGGCACTTCTGGTTCAGGTGTGGCCATTTGTGTGTTCTGGCCCTCTTCTTGGCCTTGTCTTTGCTCCATTTGCTCTAGTCTTTGCCTTAATTCAGCATTTTCTCTCATTTGAGCCTCAATCAAAGCTTGTAACTCGTCTACTCTTTCTGACAGGACTGGACGCCCTCTCATGTTCCTCAAGTTTCATGGATTCACCATCTTTTCTACTTCCTATAATCACATAAGAGTCGATCGTTAGATTTTCACAAACATACTTTTACAATATAAATAAAAATAGTTTTAATCATCACATAATTTCAACATTTCATCCTTGAACATGTCAAAATGTGATTGTCATCTTTTTTTTTCATTTCAAAATTTTTCAAAAGTACATCAGTTCGAAGGCTCTTCTCAAAATAGCCTTTCGATACAGTCATATATACACATATGTAGACATATATATACATTTGTACAACACATGTATTTCTACACCTGATCTCCTAACTGAGGTTGTTCCGGGATAGTCAAAAATTCAATTGGACCCATTTCTTCCTCATCCATTTCGTTTCCGGCCTCGGACGGTGTTGATCCTTCAGCAGGACCCGTACCCTCTGGTTGTCTCGATGGACCAGCCTCATGGTCATTTGCCATCGATCCAGATCTGTACAGGCGTCTAACATTGCTTCCTATAGCACTGTTCACGCCTCTTGCGCACCATGCGCTCCATCATCATCTCTTCCTCTACTTTAGCTACAGTGACAATAAACTCACACAAAGTAGTAGGGTATAAAGGGGTTACCTTCTGTCTTATGTCGATAGTGAGTCCCTTCCAAAATATATCACAAAAATCCTCCTCCGTGAAGTTGGACAGAGGACATGTCCTTACGATGCCATCCTGAAATCAGACTGCATACGTGAACACTGTATCACTTAGCATCATCTACTGTCTCTCTGCCTGAAGAACAAAATCTTTGACATCTACATACTTAGGCATAGTTGGTGGTGGCGGTACTACCCTGCTCTCAGGAGGGTCTGACACCGGTGCTAAACTCCTCTACAGAAATTGCTACATCATGATTTGGTGAAACTCAGCCTAATCCAATGCTAACAGCATCTTCTGATCACAATACTCCCAATATAACCGTGCGTCCTCCAGGAATGTGCCAATGGCCATAAATACCCAGCAATCCTCATCTATATTAGACTGGCGCATGATCGTCTCTACATCATGTAGCCAGTCCCGAGTAGAGATCCCCTATTGACCTCCCTCGAACGTAGGTGGATGACTGCCTCTAAAAGTGTGTACTGCCCGCACTGATACTCTAGCTCCTATGCGAGCTCGATCTCCTACCACTGGAATATCTACTGCTACCGGTAGGTTTACAACTGGTCGAGGGGGTGGTACTTGTACCGGTACCAGTGCTACAATCCTTAGTGCTAGCGGCTCAGGTACTGTGGTCGTTGTGCTACTCGCCGGATTATAAATGGTCTGATCACGAGTCTAGTCCATACCCGGATCGGTCCTCTCGGTCGGTATGGGTGAGGTCCCACGTACAGGGATCTAGTCATCGTATGGCCTACAAGATTAAATAACCTCGAATAAACAGAAAGTTAACTAACTTAAAGAAAACTAACTTACTTAGATTGACGAGCAGATCACGCTTCGTGCCAATAGGGATATGGTCAACTGCTCTGATACCAACCTGTGACGCCCCTGAATCCAACCATGTGAAACTATCATGAACTAACTCTGTGCCCAATCAAGACAACCCTTGTGTCGAATCTGGATCGCCATTTAAAACTCTTTTTCTTAAACTCTTATTTTTTTCAGGGCCCGAAAATTTCGCCCATAAATTTTTTTTTAATACATACTTTCTCGAAAAGAAAGCTAAGTATAAAAACCACGTAAAATACAATACTAATTTTTAGTTTTCTTTTTTAGTACAATAGAATGTATAATATATAAAATATTCATACTGCATTTTTTTTTTCTGATACATTCTCTTCAATTAACTAACTTTCAAAGCTCAGCGGAAGACTTATGGCAGGACAAAGTCCACGATGAATTCCCTATCCCTTGACACACGCACATCCTGCCGCCATCCATATAGTCTATTGGACAGGTTTCTTACCTGCAACATGAACAAACTGGTGAGCTAACAGGCTCAGTAAGTTCAAACATACTTAGTTAGAATCACATGGATTCAAAAACTTTAAAAACTCAATTTCCTATAAATAGTACTATTCATAATAGTGACTTTGACCTTTAATCGATGAATAGTAACTGTTACCCTAACAGGTTACTATTCACATTATTATAACTGGATACTGTTCACATTAGCCTAACTGATTACTATTCACATTAGCCTAACGGTTACTATTCATATTTTTCTAACCGAGTTTGCTATACTTAATGTAAGCTTCGGTTATGCTCAATTATGGCTTTTATCATATTATTGATTATTCCTTCTCTATTTGTATTCTGGTATTGAGCTCTTTTATGGCAATACCGATAATTTATCTTATGCGCTGACTGGGAGGGCCTAGGGAGTGACCTTAAAGCTTCTGCCGCTACAGCCCTTATTATATTCCCGTAGGACCTGAAAAACGTCTATCACAACGTTGGAGAGGAGGTACGCCTCAAATGGTTTTATTACCATCTTTCAATTATAGTTTTGACCAAGTGACATTAATTGTCATCTCGAGGTCACTAACCTCCATCGCCCGTAGGCCTTAGATATTCTTTCCTTTTTATTATGTGGGACCTGTTATATTAACTAATCCCCAAATGTCCATAGGACTTGATACCTAGTGTACAACCAGTACATAATAGAGTAATACAGTATTTCAAGTTGCAGTCATGAAAATGCTTAAACTTACCAATACTGTGATAATGTCTACTTCTGGAACTCCTCCACAGTTCTATCTCTAATTTGGGTCCCTATAGACATAATATTGTCTGTTAATACCCTATATTAATTATCACTTTAAATATATTTATTTTGTGATAAATTTCACAAAACATTTCAATTCTTTATATGGTACACGGTTTGCGACACGCCCGTGTCCCTGGCCGTGTACCTCTCAGTTTTATTTTACACGGCTGTGTTCTACTATACACGCCGGTGTACTAATTAAACTCTAGATTTTCAACTCTAAAATCTTTATTTTGGGTCCTAAAATTTTATTTAAGTCGTTCTAGGTCCTTTAGGGTCCTTTCCGATCCTTTCAGAAATTTTTGATCAAAATGACCATTTTGCCCCTAACAGGTCTCGGGACCGTAACTATTTCGTTCTATAATTTTTCTCAAATTTTCTAAGCCCAAATATCTTAAAATAATATTTCCTAGGCTTTTGTATAATTTTACAGCTTAATTTTCTGCAAAATCCCAAGTATCCATTTTCCCGGCCCTCAATTACTATTCATCTATCACCTAGGGTCGTTTCTCATTTTTCGAGCATTTCGAAACCTCAAATGGCCGTTTCACTACTCTTGAAATGTTTTTTGTCCCGTCCCCAGCCCTCGGTCCACGAGAGGATCGGGTTTCCTATCCCGACCTAATTTTTCCCTCGTTTCCCAAAATACCCCTAACATGAATTATTTTCCTGTTTTAGGCATTTTAGTCATTAAGGGTCGATTTACTATTCCTCTTAGGTTGGTTTTCCATTTCCAATTTTAATCCACCTAGGGGTCCTGGTTTCCTTCCCGAGTCCAATATTTTTACCCCTCATTCCCCGAAATGTCCTTATGCCGTTTTGGAAATTTCAGCAGCATTTCCGCTTGTATTTTAAGGTTTTCCCGATATTAGGTACACTTCAGAACCTTTGTACCTACCACGTACTATACCAGAGGCCTATTTTATACAAAGTCTCTAAACTTTGTATAAAAATTTTTCACATCAACCAATATTCAAAATCAATACACAACATCAATTCTTTTCAAACCTAGCCTTGGTTTATCATGTTAATCATCACCAAAGTTTCTCATCACAACATCCCAATATCACATATCACTCTTAGGTTTTCTAATGTGCAAATCAACATTAAAACATAACCAAATTTTCATTTCAACCCTAGAATTGGCCATGGATTTTTCATGCAAAATCACATAGAAAATCTTGTTTTCTTTCCTAGGGTTTTTATCAACATTACACATTCTTATTCAACACCAAAAATTTCCTATTTTCTAGTGTTTATCACCCACGGATTTTAGCATGAAAATGCATCAAATTTTCTTATTTCTTGATTCTAATTCATGCTTAATTTAACATGTAACCAAATGAACATAAACACTAAACCAAATCACCAATTTCCAATCATTTTTCATGCCAATGGTGCCACGGTTTTTCATTGAAACCAAGCATAAATTTTGCTTGTTTCTTAACCCTAAATCATGCTTTAATCTCTAAAACACCAAACTAATCATAATATAAACAAAACATCAATTTTTATCAATGATTCTACACTTTCATACCCACGGATTTTCACTAAGAAAATCAAGTAAAATTGCTTCAATTTGGAAGCTTACCTTACCTATTTGATTGCTTGATGCTAGAAATGAAATGAAAGCTAATTTTGGTGTGAAATTTTGGACAAATTTTAGCTTAAATGGGGGGAAAGGCCCACGGTTTTTGGCTGCTCAAGAATGGCAAGAGTTTGGCCACTTTTCTTCATTTTTTTGAATGGATTTTGAAGCCTACTTATAGGCAAAAGCTAAGGACCATTTAGCAAAATTTTCCCAACAATTTGCTAATTGTTCAAGGACTAAAATGCAATAATTTTGGGTCAAAAATCAAATTTTTTTGTTGTCTCCTTTCCACATGGTCGAGTGGCCTTTTTTCTATATTTCTAAAATTGTTTTCTAGGTTATTTTGGCATGATCTTAAACCTTGATCTCAAGGACATCAAATCCTAGCCATACACCTTTCCATATTACTTTCCATCCTAAATAAAAGTTACATTTATGACATCAACATGGTGATGTCATCCTGTTATATATGAATTAATTCACTAATTAATTTGTGGTCAAATTTTGACCGAAAGTCAAACCGAACAAAACTTTACCGAAATCGCGTAGGTGGGTTCTGGGTGCCTCTGGTGCGATCGGTTTGTTTTATTTTGATTCCGTTTGGTCAAAATTCTTTACCGTAAATTTCTATATTTTTAGTGTATTTCAGTGTACTCCCTAGGGTTTTTCGGCTCCGTTTTTGAAACGTCTTACCCGATTTTGTTTGGTAAGATTTTCCATCCACGAACTCACACACTTTAACACTATCAGAACATTTTTACAGTATTCTCAACAATATTAAAACACAACTTTTTCATAATTTATTCATTAAAATTCATACATACATACAATTTTAATCTACACTGAGAATCTAAAATTCCCGGTTATCACAGCAACAGCGATAAAAACCCTAACCGTGGTACGGTTTCGAGAATAATGGTCCAGATGACCTTTTCTCGCCTAGAGATTGACAAAATCTGAGTCAGAACACTCAGACTGGTCAGTTGAACAGAAACAGTGAATAATGAATAGTGGAAAACACAGTGTCAGATTAATGGCCAAGACGGTCCTAATTTGATTTAAAACTGATATATTAAGAGTCAGTAGGCTCAATCTAGTCAATTGGGCATAAAATGAGAATTTTTGTGCGAGAGATATGCAGTATCAGGAAGAGGGTCAAGATGACCTTTTCTCACCCCGAAACTGATATATTTGGGCTCTGAACGCCCAAATTAGTCAATTGGGCACCTGACACATTTTTCGAGGTAGGATCATACAGATCCTGAAAACTGGTCCAAACGATGTCAGATGAACGTAAAACTAATAAATTTGAAATCAGCATGTCCAAATTAGTCAGGAGAGACTGTATTTGAAAATTTACACGGGAACGCCTCGTTTTGCATGTGTAAAGACAACATAGTGTAGACACAATCACAATATAGAAAATAAATAATAAACTAGTACAGAATGGGCTCTTAGACAGTATACACTGACTAGGAATGATCAGTACAAAAATCAGATTCAAAAAATCCAATTTCGGATGAAAACTAGAACACTATTGAGAAAGGACCGAACACCGCAATAGAAAATTAGATTGCAAAGAGAAGCAAATGCAGATGAATTTTTGGCCTTAAAAAACCATGTATCCTAACTACAAAAGTAACTACAATCAGCTACACACATAGCCCCAAAGGTGGTAATTTAATATTGTAAAAGTTATGACACCATTGATTAAACAATTCCAAATTCAAGCACATGGCCATCAACAAAATTTTTTTAATTTGGCCCCTCCTTCCATGCACAGCCTATGGCCATTAGGGGCAAAAAATGGTAGTAATTTGTCCCTTGATTAGGCAAAAAATGTGGACAATTAAGTAGGTTTAAGCTTAAGCAAGTTGGATCAGTTTTGCCTATAAAAGGCATACATGACCTAAAGGATTGTTTTCTTACTTTGGCTCCTAAAACCACAACTCTTTTCTCTCTTTCTTTTCTTGCTACAGTGGACTACTCCAGGCCCCCAAAACCACCATTTTTCAAGCCAAAATCCTACTAAAAGCTTACCAAAATTTAACCCCTATCAAGCTTGTGTTAGGAGATTCAATCCAAACCATTTCAAGAGCATTCAAATCCAATCTTTGTGATTTTAGTTATTGTTTTGGTTTGATATTAAGAAGAAAATTTTTGGTGTCTTTGTTAGCATAAAACCGACCCCCAATCTCCTTGGTTCACATGGCCATTTGGTCACTTAGGCCTTGACTCAAAATTGTGCTTGGTTTATAGCACAAGAGGTAAAACTGAAACCCTTTTTGGAAGTTTAGTTATTTTTAAGTTTTGGATCAAGAAATTTATGTGTATTTGATTATGCCATGGGTTGTAATAAGTTTATTTTGAGCCCTTAGCTTTTCATTTTTAAGTTATGTGGTTGTGTGGTTGTGGTTTATATTTTTACGAACGGATGTGTATAAGTGTGAGCACGAACGTTTTTAAGGTGGCTAGACACACAATCTGTCCCCAAAAAAAGGTCATGGGTTTTGGTCATTTTGACCATGTTAAATTCTAAATTTGGGATTTGGTAAACACAAAGTTTTAACGAAATTTCGTTACGGTTGTTTTTGCGCCAAATGTGTTTTGGCAAAAAAACGACATTAAGATAGGTTTTTTGAGTGGCATTCATTCGATGTCCAAAACTGGAACTAAAAATTCGAGCCTAAACACAGTCTCGGGTTTTTTAAAAATGGACTACTTAGAGTTCGAACCGGATCTTAGGCTCAACATGAAAGTTATAGATCTCGTCGAACTCTTTAAGAAAACCTATGCGTATTTTAAAAATTTGGCCGTTTCGAGCCTCAAACAGAGCCATTTTTAAAATAGTGCAAAACTGGGATTTTTGCAAAAACTAGGCACAAGTAGCCATAGGTTTAGTAAGATTAGGACCCGTTTGAGTTTGATTTGAGCTCTGAGATGAACATGAGAATTGTTCATCTCGTCAAGGATGAAAAATGTTATGTTCGTCAAATTTGCAAACTAAGTCGTTTCAAACATGTTTTTAAAATAGTTTCTGTAAGTTGTACAAAGACCACCTTTAAAATGTAATACCCAAAATGTGTTATACATACTTTAAAATGAAAATGTGGTTTTAATAAAATGTTCACCACCTTCCAACGAGGTAGCAAAGGGACGCTTTCAAAGAATGTGATTTTCCCGAGAATTTTATAAGTTAACCAAAACAATTTTCAAAATGAACATAAATAGTAACGGTAGCTCGGTAGGCTATCACATCAAACAAGCGATAGTAATCTGGTAGACTACCTAGTAACAATGTGCGAGGTAACCGGTCAGCTGACTGGTCTGTAAACCAGTCAAGGACCGTGTTTTGAATAATATAGTGAGGAATGATGATTAATCTGTCAAGTAGACAAGTTAATCAAACACGATAGAAGACAGATACCAAATTCTCAAAGTGGAGTAGTAGGGTACGGATAGGCCTCGGTACCATACCACAATATAAGTTACAGTCACTAACGGCAAAAGTGACCTAAGAACGCTTTAATTAATTTATGGGACAATAAATCAATTAAACACGCCTAGAGAATCAAACTCTGAATAGAGAGCACGTTAGTACCGACAGCAATCAGTACCAAGCGATTTTATCCTGCTTTAGTCACTAATACTATTAGTGACTCAACAAAAGTGTTGATCTGATACGTTATTGATGATAGGTAGTAACCTGTAAGTTGACAAAGGCGAGAGTACGAGTTTGCTTGCAAAGTAGGTAAGTATAACTCCGCCTACAGTATGAATAAAATGAATTTAAAGTAATGAATTTTACAGTATGTTAAGTATGCATATCATAAACACATTGTTGCACAGCATGTATAAGAGCATATAGTTTCACAATCGCATAGATCGATGAAAGAATAAGTTAGATGCCGTACATTCCTATCGCATAAGATTAGGGACAGCTTAGAAGAGCATATGGCCAGAATAGATAATCAAGTTGGAAATTTAATAAGCGTGTCGTACCGACCTTTTCAGTTGAAGAGGTTTAATGGGCCACCCGACTAGCTTGAGTCATCCACTCTCTTTCTTTCTTTCTTTCTTTGTTCTTATTTCCTCTTACTTAACTTGCTTTTCTTTAAAAGATTGGTATTTGAAAAACCGTGAATTTTTTTTATATATAAAATACTTGCGGTCTTGTTTTTTTGAAAATACTTAGTAATATAAACATACTTTATTACATAAGTATACCTTTAAATTTACTTCACTTTATACATAACACACTTGTCTTGTTTTGTCTTTATACATTTATACATACATTCTGGTACTATATTCTTTTCACAGCGGATGATTTGCGAAGCGGATCCATAACCCGTCCATGACAGTGTAGGAATCTGCCTGCCAGTCCTTTTGCTCTCTCTTCATAATGCAGGTTGTTTACCCTTGTTACCTACATTACGAATAGACTAGTGAGCCAAAGCTCAGTAAGTATAAACATACAGATAAAACATGATTTATGCCTAACACTTAGGGTTAGTCTGTTATGTGTGTCTATTTTCTGTTCTTATGTTTTTTTCATTCTTTCTTTTCTATCTTTTTCTTTTCTTTCTTTCCTTTTCTTTTTCTTTTCTTTTCTTTTCTTTTCTTTCTTTATCTTTGACTTGTGGGCCTATGGTTGGATGTACCTAATGCACGTAGACCAATGGGGGAAAGGGGGAGTGACCCACCAATCAACCCCAAGGTCAATCTTTACACTACCACACTTGGGGCAGCACATTTAGCCATTTACTACCACACTTAAGGTAGCACCATACACTGGGGTGGAGGCTATTTCTAAGCCTCACACTGGGAAGGCTAGTACACCAACCTTACATTTTCAGTCTTATTATCTTGCTTGCATTTATCTTTCTTTATGTTAGTTTTGCATGTTTCTTTAGCTTTGTGAATAGGTTAGATTGTTACGTTACAATATATATAACTTATATAGAAACATAATTTTATAATAAGTCAGTTCGTGAGTAGACACGTAAATGTCTGTACTTATAACATTTGTGCTAAAGTAAACTTTCTCGTGTCCTTTGAATTCCTGTGCCTGGCTCCGGTTGGGTTTCCTATAGTCAATAAGGTCATCGGTTAATTACATTTTTATTAAATAGTTTTTGTTTTACTAAAATCTAAACTTTGGCTTTTAACAACTTAATTAAAGCCTTAGGACAGCATTTAAAGCATGAATAATCCTATTTAGACCTTTCTAGAACCGCTTTGCATAATTACCATCTTACCCCAAACTTTTCGTAAAATTACCGTTTTGCCCCTGGTAGGATTTTTCTCTGTTTATTAGGCTTAAATTTTGATTTTGACCTTTAAAATCCTATTTAGACTCTTCTGAGGCTCTAACGATCTTTTCTAAGCAATTCAAAAATTTTGATCAAAACGATAAATAGTAACTTTGATCATGAATAGTACTATTTATCGTGAATAGTAACTTTGACTTAGACTGTGAACAATTTATTTTACTGCTTAAACTGGTTTTTTTAATCCCAAAAGCCATAAAATGACCTTCTAAGAGGTTCAACGCTCCTATTTTGACCTTTCTAAAATTTTTCGATCAAAATGACCATTTTGCCCTTGACGGGACCTTTGATCGTAAAATTTTCATTTTAACGTTTTAACTGGGTTTTCTAGTCCCAAAAATCATAAAATAATTTTTCTTAGGCCTTACGGAGCTTTTACTACATTTCTTATCGAAATGTTCAGGTTACTATTCACCCGACCCTCGGGTGGTACTATTCCGACCCTCAAGGTCGTTTCTCGTTTTTCTAACTTTTCGGGACCTCAAATGGACATTTCACTACTTTGGAAATTGTCTATTGCCCTTCCTCGAGCTTAAGTCCCCGAGGGGCTCGGGATTTCAAATCCCGACCCTTATTTTACCCCTCGTTTCCTAAAATGCCCTTCAAATCCCGACCCTTATTTTACCCCTAGTTTCCTAAAATGCCCTTCCTGTTGTTATACAAATTTCAGCAGCATTTCCGCTAAAATTCTAGGTTCTCGGCATTTAGGAAACGTCTCAAAACCTTCTATCCTATTCTAACCTGCCACGTACTATACCACAAATCTAATTTTACTCAAAAGTTACAAATTTTTTACGTAAAATTCTCCGTTAAAACCTACTCGTTTCTAACGGGATTTTAACCTGTTCTTTCTCATTTTTAGACCTGATTTAAACCACAAATTCCACCTCGTTTCATCCCATAACACATCATGCTCAAATAACATCTTTACCCATAATCTATACATGGTTTTTCTTAGGAAAATCCTAAACAAAATTTTTGTTTTAAAACTTCATTTTTTCATCATTCAATTTCCACATCAACACATGTTCATTACAACACAAAATCTAACCTAATCCATTAAAATTTCATGCATTTTATTCCCTTGGAAACCACGGATTTCTTTTAGGAAATCAAGCACAAAAATTTATTTTTATGTTCTCTTCCTTTTCTCATCCATTTCACACATCAAACTTCATTATCAAACCACTAAAAATCAAGGCTTAACATAAAATTTTCATTCACCAATACATATACACACATACACAGTTTCATATGCCACCATGATCAAACTTTTTGTTCTTGTTTCCAATGCTAACCAAACTTCATTCCCAAGCTTTTTCTTATCTCAAAAACATATTAACACACAAACACAACAAATGTGATGCAACCATTTTCACTTTCCATGCATTATGTACCACAGATTTTACTTGAAAAATAAGCACCAAAGTTGGTGTTTTTCAATTCTATTTCATCTCTTTCCTTTATCACCCTTTTTCACATGATTTACAACCAAAAACAACCAACAAAAATCTGAAATTTTAACTTCAAAACAACCCCATGTCCCACGGTTTTCACCCAAGAAAATGAGAAGAAAACTTGGAAAAATAGAAGCTCACCTTACTATGTTGATCTCTTGAGCTTTGAAATGAATTTTTGCAAACTTTCTTGAAGAAAACTTGAAGAACATTTCTTGTTTTATGGGGGAGAGATGCACGGCTGCTATGGGAGCTGAAGAACCAGAATTTTTCTGGTTTCTTTCACGCCAAAACCATGTGTATTTGAAGCCAAAAAGGAGGGACCAATTTGCAACACTTTTAGGGACCTTTTGTAAGCTTTTTGTGCAATTTTCCAAACCTTTAAGGGCTGTTTTGCAATTAAATAGAATAGGGCAGATTTTTTTTCTGATTTCCCTCTAAAAATTCACCACCTTTCATCCCTAGAATCATCTTGAAATTGTTCAAAGCTTTCTTTGACTTTTTCATGTTGACTTTGAATCATAGCCATTGGATCAAAGTAACTTTAAACCCTAGGCCTTGGATCTCGATGTATCCATACATCCATTCAAAGTTTCACATTCAATCTTTAACTCCTCTCATTAATTTTAGTCAAACTTTTTGACCAAAAGTCAAACCGAACGACTTTGCACTGAAATCGCGTAGACGAGTTTCTAAGGCTGTCTGTGCGATCGGTTTTCCTTAATTCACTCCAGTTTGCCTAAAAATTCATACCGTAAGTATTTCATCCTTAGTGCCATACAATATATTTCTAAAAATTTTGAAAACGGAAAGGCATCATTTGTCTGATTTCGGTTCGGTAAAATTTTCCATTCTTACTCACACTCGCTTTGGCATGGTTAGAACATTTCGTTGCATTCTAAATAGTATTAAAACATATGTTTTATGATTATACGCATAAAAATTATTGTGTACACATGTTATACAAAATTTCTGAAGACTAAAAAATTTCTTGATTGTGATAGGTTTTTCAACTTAACATAGTTAAGCATCCGTTGATGGCCCTTCAGTTATTGGCCATGGGTGTTTTCGATGGTCTACGCGCATTCGATACTGACACACGGGCCCTAACTAGACATAAGAAAGAAAAGAGAATATTGAAGCATAAATGAGCATAATCGGACCATGCATTGTTCATAATATGCATTAGTTATAGTTCATTATGCTTCCAACTATAGTAAGATGCATTCTGTATACAATGTTTTTTGCTATGCATATAGTATGTGAAGTTTGTATTCAGTGATATAATATGTGATGATCTAGTATGTGATATGTGGTATATGTTGATACCTGACATGCTTATATGATTTTAAGTATGTACTATGTTTAAACATATTTTGCAGTTAACATGTTGTACTTACTGGACATAAAACTCACAGTGTGCATTCATACTATAGGTAACCATCCTATGGCATAAACCGTAATGGACGATGATGGCGACGGAGGCAGATGTGAGGGCGAGGTTATAGATACCACCATGAGTTAAATCTTCCGCATAGTTTGAGTAATAGTATATTTTGGAACAGTTAACAATATATTTAAATAGTATATTTTGAATAGTAATTAGTTAAAGAATTTTATAATTATATATGTACGACTAAACTCCTTATAATTTAAGCGATGTATATTTAAAGTATACGTGCATAAATAGTAAATACGTATGCCTTCAAAAAAAATTCCCTAAAATTATGGTATCTAAGTAGGTAAGTTTAAGCATCAGTTTTAAAGTAAAAGTACAAGTAGTAGTTTTTAAGTGACGGTCCGAGCCACTCACGAAACGGGACGTCACACTCTAGCCCATGGTTTTCTTTGGATTCAAGCATAAAAATTGAAGTTTTGAGCTTCTAATTTCTTTCCTGGCTCAAACACCTACCACATACAACTTTTGAACCAACATATCATCAACCATCAAGCTAAAATTTTTCATTCAACATCCACATGAAGCTCATAGATTTCTTTGAAAACATTGCATCAAATTTTTGTTTTCAAGTTTCTAATCCTTTCTTTTTTTCATTCACATGTTTACATAACTTTTTAAAGAGTAGTCTAACAAAACAAAAGCTTAAATTTCATCACACGATTCCACAACTAACCCACGATTTTCCTTAAAAAAAAAAAAACTCAAGAAAAATTTAAGGAATTAAAGCTTACCTCACAAAGAATGCTTAACTTGAGCTTGGGATGAGTTTTGAACAAGTTTGTGTAGGAAAAAATTAGTAAAAATGCATCAGAGTAGCGTAGCGGAATTACAAAAATTTTTTAAGATCATTAATATCTTGTGATGCCATATACAATAAACTAACAACAGTAAAACTCATACCTCCAGAGGACGCCAAACTGCAGGAGAAGAATGACTGGAGGCCTTCAACCAACTAGCTTTCTCTACTATTCTCCAATTCCTAGATGGCAGAGTGTGTGGGCACTCGGATCCTCGACCGGTATGCTAGCACTACTAATCTTCTTCCGACCACTCAGATCTCTAAAGAACTTATTATCACAGTGAGTTATACAATAATAAGCCTACTCACCTGAGAGTCTGTGGTCTGAGAGAACTGGAGTGGTTTTATAGACTGACATGAGGTGATCTGTGACGGCCCGCCCTATGTAGGGTTAAACATTACTATTACAGCCAGCTACTGTTGCCAACTGCGATAGACTATAACCACTTGGGTCGTCGGCAACTTACTTTTAACTTATTCCGATACCATCTATGACAGCTAGTATCTTACTTTTAACATACTTTCTTTTACATGCTTACTCTAACTTCCCATTTGAATGTGAAAATAGGGAATAATGTTTTTTTTAACTAGTATCGTCATAAAACATTTATTATAATAAACATTTTACATTGCCTTAACTTCATTTACATTATAAAACATCATTTCAATACTCTTTTAAATAGCTCAGCGGAAGACTCATAGCAGTACCATAATCCTCACCCAGTCCCTTAGCATATGCAGATCTCATCCGTCATCCATCATTTGTCTTATCTTCGTGCAGGATGCTTACCTGCAACATAAACAAACTTGTGAGCGACAGGCTGAGTAAGTTCAAACATACATTCATGACAAAATACTAACTCATACCTTTTGGACAGAGCATATCTGATACCAACTGTGGCATCAGAACATGAACATACATCATACATTACTTTCAACTTCATACATAACATATTCTAACATTGAGAGAACAATCTTAACGTTCTTTAGCATAACATAATTTAAACATAGCATACAGAATGAATGTTTAACATCTTAAGCATAACATACTTAATTTCATACAAAACATTGTATACACGTATCAATTTAAACATAGCATACTTAATGTATGCTTAAACATCACAAATATACTTAAAATTGTATGACTGACTTATGCATATCAAATTATGCATATCATAACATAAGCATACATGTTAGTCGCATTATGTTTGCTTACTTTTCGTTCTTTCTTCTTCGTTGTATTCTTTTGTTCTTTGTTTCTTTCATATCATTCTTTTCTTTCTTTCATGACATTCTTTTCTTTTCTTCATGACATTCTTTTCTTTTCTTACTTAACTTTCATTTTCGTTGTTCGTTCTTTCTTTCAAATTATGTCGTTCTTCTTGTTCTATAGATCATATCCTATAACTTCATTCTATTTCCCTCTTTTCTTTTCTTTCCTTACTTGCTACCTTTCTTTCCTTTCTTTCTTTTTACTTTCACTGGTGGATCATATCCTAATCTGTCATTCTATCTCCTTCTTTTCTTTTCTTTCTTTATTTGTCTCTTTTCTTTTTTTTTTTTTACTCTCACTGGTGGATCATATCCTAGTCTGTTTCTTTTCTTTCACTGATGGATCATATCCTAATCTATTGTTCTATCTTCTTCCTTTCTTTTCTTTCTTTATTTGTCTCCTTTCTATTCTTTTCTTTCACTGATGGATCATATCCTAATCTGTCACTCTATCTCCTTCCTTTCTTTTCTTTCTTTATTTGTCTCCTTTCTATTCTTTTCTTTCACTGATGGATTATATCCTAATCTGTCGTTCTATCTCCATCCTTTCTTTTCTTTCTTTATTTGTTTCTTTTCTTTTCTTTTCTTTTTATTGGTGGATCATATCCTAATCTGTTTCTTTTCTTTCACTGATGGATCATATCCTAATCTGTCGTTCTATCTCCTTCCTTTCTTTTCTTGTCTCACTTAACTTTCATTTCTATTGTTCATCTTTCTTTCATATCATATCGTTCTATTCTTTTCTTGTCTTAGCTTTTCTTAATTTTTCTTTGCTTTACTTTCTTTTCTTTTCTTAACTTTACTTTCTTTTCTTTCCTTTTCTTTTCTTTCATTACTTGTCTTTTCTTTTCTTTACTTTTCTTATCTTTCACTTTCTCTTGTGGGCCCATGGTTGGACGTACCTAGTGCACACAGACCAATGGGGGAACGAGGGAGCGACCCACCAATCAACCCCAAGGTCAATCTTTACACTACCACACTTGGGGCAGCACATTAAGCCATTAACTACCACACTTGGGGAGCACCACACACTGGGGTGGAGGCTATTCTTATTCTTGAACCTCACACTGGGGAGGTCGGTATGCCAACCTTAACTTTTTAGTCTTATTATCTTGCTTATCTTTCTCTTTCTTTACTTTATCTTTTCGTTCATTCATTCATTCATTCATTCTTTCTTTCTTTCTTTCTTTTTCTTTCCATTCTTTCTTTCTTTCATTCATACCATTTCTTTCATTTGCATTTCATCCATTGTTTCTTTCTTTTGTTCTTTTCATTTCTTTCTTTCATATCATTTATTCTCTTTCATAAGCATGTCATAAATTCTTTCTTTCTTAACATAGTTTTTTTTTATAGTGTGCGTTATGTTAGTCACACTTTAGTGCATATAGCACTCACATACATTACTTTTATATAACACATAAGCATAGACATAAACATGTCAGTTCATACTACAAACAAATAAATGCTTGAACTTACTACGCATATCATATAGGCATAAAATAACATGTTAGTTCATGTTGCAGACAAATCACATGTTTGAACTTACAAATATTTGCTAGCATCTCTTTTCTTGCTTCCTTGGTCCGCAGACGCCTCTCCATCTCGTCTGAAGCGGATCCCTACAACCGAAATAATAACGGTTATTTTCCATACTTATTTCATATATAAAACTTAATAAAATGTAAAAATTATACGTTTCATTTCTCGATCATAAACTTAAGGTTCTAATATCTTATTTATAACTTTTCTGATAACTTTTGGCAAAATTACCATTTTACCCCTAATGAGATTTTTCATCATAACATTACATATCTTTGATTCACAACTTAGTTTTGGCCCTTAAAATCTTAATTAAGCCATTCTAAGTCTATTAGGATCCTTTTCTATCATTCTTGAAATTTTCTGTCAAAATGACCGTTTTGCCCCTGATAGGTCTTTGGGCCGTATCATTTTTATTTTATTGCTTAGACTGGATTTTCTAAGCCCAAAAAATCATAAAATAATTTTTCTTAGGCTTTACTAAATTTTTACGGCCTTATTTGCCACAATTTCTAGGTTTACTATTTACCGACCCTCGGGTGGTACTATTCCAACCCTCGGTCGTTAATCCTTTATTTTTCAGGCCTAGGTCACCGAGAGGGCTCGGGTTTCCATCCTGACCTTGTTTTTACCCTTCGGTTTCTAAAATACTCTTCTGAGCCGTTTTCAAAATTTTGGCAGCATTTCCGCTTAATTTTTGGGTTCCCGGCATTTAGGTAACGCCTCGAAACCATTTAACCTATTTCTATTCTACCATGTACTATACCAGAGGCCTATATTTTTACGTAAAACTCAACTTTTACGTAAAAATCTTTACATTTTACACATTTTCTCATTTGACTATTTTTCATACACAGTCCATTTTTCTTACAATTTCACATTCCAGAATACGTAATTCATATATACTCATTCCAAAACATAAATTTCAGGAATGGAGGGACCGAAGTCACTACCGGAATCGTCCCACTGGCAATCGAATGAACTGTTTGGTTTAGCGCGGACAAACTTTTCATTCTTTGATTTTAAAATTCCGTCTTGCAATTCTGACGCCGCGGATGTGTCCGGAACGTCGAAAATAGGCCAACGGGCCATTCTTCAATTTTTGGTCATCGGTCGCCGTTGACCGGCATTGACCGCCGTTGACTGGTGACGGCGTGGAGAAAGGAGACCACCATCTCGTAGATCTCGATGTGAGGAATCCATTGGTGGTGTCAATTTCACCAATTGAAGCTTCTATGGTCGGAAATCGACCCCTCGAAAGTCAGTGACAGCGTCGATGCTTGAATCTCCGATTTCCTAACTTTTTTTTCTTGAAATTAGTTTGGGGCTTTTGTTTCCCATGAAATTCTGAGCATTTTGGTACCCACCACATCACTCAACTCCGCCGGAATCGACGGCTTTCACGGCGGCGATGGCGTGACTTCGGGCGGTGTAATCCAGCGACCATTGAGCTAAAACAACACCTGGGTTTTGTTCTACTCTTCACCACGATTCTTTTGGGACTGGAATCACCTTCATCGGATGTCGAACGGCGGAGAAATCGGCGTTTGAAAATTCCGGCCACCGTGACCTTCGGGCGGCGCGTGCGGCTTCCTCGGATGACCGTTCCGTCGACTCAACCCACCGTTGGACTCAGCTTGGCGAGAGCTTTCAAACAAGACCGGCGGTGTCGAAAACAGACACTGTTTCCGATGGTCAGTTACTGTTCATTTTCGTGTAAGGGGAGGAAAGAGAAAGTGACAGAAAATTATGGGCTTATTTTTTAAATTTATGATTTTTTGCCATTTATATACTTTTTCACCCAAAATTTCAATATGGGCTATCCTGACTAATTTGGACATCCTGAATCTAAATATATCAGTTTTATTTTTATCTGAGGTCAACTTGACTACTTTCCGGTACTATGAATTCTCGGTCAAAAATTACATTTATACTCGATTAACTAATTTGAGCAAACTGATAGGCTACATTGACTAATTTGGATGTGCTGAATCCAAATTTATTAATTTCAACTTCATTCGAGGTCATCTCAACCAGTTTCTGATACTGCGGTTAGGCCTACACTATGTTGACACTGTGCATGCATAACGAGGTGTTTTCACACGAAATTTCAAATGCAGTGTCTCTTGACTAATTTGGACATGCTAATTTCAAATTTATTAGTTTTATGTCCATCTGAGGTCGTCTGGACCAGTTTTCGAGATCTTTGTGACCTCATCTCGAAAAACATGTTAGGTGCCCGATTGACTAATTTGGGCATCCTGAGTCTAAATATATCAGTTTTATTTTAAGAAAAGGTCATCTTGACCAATTTCTTGATACTGCATATCTGTCGGTCAAAAATGACATTTTTTTTGCTCAATTGATTATTTTGAGCATACTGATTCTAAATATATCAATTTTATATCAAGAAATAGACATTTTGACCAGTTTCTTGATACTATGTGTTACACACACACATACACACAAAAAATCACTACATTTCAAATTTTTTTTAAACATAAAATTCATCATGTACATTTCATGTATCAATTTTTTGAGAACGATGAATTTCCCGGTCATCACATGATCCCTTGCATTTAAATTGGACTAGGAGAAGATTTTCTCCCTATCTTTCCTCACAAAATCCGAATTCCCTATAGGCCATAATTAAGTGAAGATTCGGCCATCCTAGGGGATTTTGCATTCCAAATTCAAACAAGATTTTAACTTGAATTTTATCTCATCATTATCCATTAAAACTGAATTTTCCCTAGGCCAAGAACAAAGCTAGATTCGGCCATCCAAGTGTGAGGAGAATCAAAATTCAAATAAGATTTTCTAGCTTGAATTTTATCTCACCCTTATCGACATAAACACCGATTCTTCTTAGCCTTATCCACTAAGATTTTTGGCCACCTTTTGTAAGGGAGAGAATCAAAACTCAAATAAGATTAAAACTTAAATTTTTCACTCATCCATATCCACGTAAAAATCCAAATTCTCCTAGGGATAAATCTCCCTAACAAATTCGGCCATTATCCAATAGGTTTAGGATTCAAAATTTAAGTAGGATTCAAACAAGATTTTCCTCTCCCTTATCCATATTAAAACCGATTCTAACCATGTGGAATTATCCACAACAAAAATTCGGTTATTACAAGATATTGTGATTCAAAATTTGAATTTCAAATTTCAAAGTTCAAATTTCAAAATTCAAACTTCAAATTCAAATTTCAAATTTAAATTTTGAATTCGAATTTCAAATTTAAATTTTGAATTCAAATGTCAAATTTAAATTTCAAATTCAAATTTCAAATTCAAATTTCAAATTTCAAATTTCAAATTTCAAAATCCACAAAAAAGTTGTATTTCAAATTTTTGTACTCATGGATAATTTTCCACAACTCCAATCCAAACTCAAATAAAATCATGGCAACTTTATTTGGAATTCGAATAATTGTGTAATCTCTTATCCAAAACAAAAATTCAAATTCAACTGGAGAGAATCTTGTCTTCTATCCTTATCCTATGTAGACACAATACATATCCATGCATAGTCAACTAGCCAATAAGCATACACAGATCAATTTGCCATCCATTAAGGAATTATGTGGAGCTAGTAGAGAGACCAATTTGACATGTATAATCAGGCTCCCATGAATCCATATGATCATCATTTTGTATCGAACAACTCAATCACATGATCACTAATTTTAAAATCACACCACTATAAACCTGAAACTGAACTCCTAATCATATACTGTATTACGAAAGCCTACAACAAGCTAATGTCCAATGACCTTGTCATGTATGCAAAACCCTCATATAATATCCATGATCAGCCTTAGGTCAAAGTCCGTTCAACCTACTGATTATGCTATCTTAAAGTTTCATTATACTACCGAATAAGAAAATGATTATTCACTATATGTGAATAAGAAGTCATCTGTCTAGCAGACGACCCGAGGCCTTGTCCATTTTCACATCCAGTATAATGCCTTTAAGAGGATACCCTTAACTCCTTATTAGAGCTATGATTCCGATATCTGCAAACAAACCATTCATCATATACAAGTCATGTACCCAACGAACCGGTCTATAAGCTTATTACCTCTAAGATGCTCTAGCCATTGGAACATCAAAGTACACAAGTCATATACATAAAGTAGTTCATCTACTCAGGATTAAGGTTATTGCATAATGAATGTCAAAAGCAGATCGATCCACTCATAGCGGACTACGTAGATCAATCACACTTTAGTTTCTATCCAATATTTCACCACCAAGCTACATATCTACGTCTCTACTCAGGAGTGTATACTCCAGACAGTCAAGACAAACTGTCCCCACCATGGCTTTAGACAACATAATAGTCTTAACATGAGTTAGATGTTCGGTCTAACCCCATAGACTATAGACCATAATTTAGACTGTTTACTTTAGAACATTATCTTCTCGCATACAAAATTCTATTTTATGCAACATTCTAATAGTTTAATGTAAGCAATTAGTGAGCCACATTTGCTTACATTAACTTTAATATATAAATAGAATAAGGACAAATAACAATGCAATGAATAACCTCCATATATAATTTTATTATCCAGTTTAAAAAAAAATGAAATACATCAAAATGTCTTTCATGCTTAGGGCATTTCCCAACAATATAGGTTTCCATCTATCCATCCAAAATAGATAAAAGACTTATTTTTACGAATATCAACTCTTTTAGTAAAAGAAACTGAATAAGAATCTTTTATTAAACAAGCTACTGATGTAAGGTTCCTCCTAAAATTAGGAACATAAAAACAGTCTTTCAACAATATAGACCTAAATTCATCAAAGTAAAGATAAACGCCTCCCACTGCCTCAGTTACCACTAAGCTACGATCTCCAGTCTACAACGAGAGGCTCCTATCATGTAGACTTCTCGTTTCCACGAACCCCTGTATAGAAACACAGACATGATTAGTGGCTTCTGAATCAATGACCCAAGTGTCTTTCGATTCTTCCACCAAACACACTTCTAGATAAAGAAATTCCCTACATTCTTTGCCCTTGACAACTGGGAATTCCCAGCAAGCCTTCTTGAAGTGACCTACCTTCTCAAAGTGGAAGCACTTGGACTTTTTAGGGTCCTTAGGCTTCTTGTTCTTCTTCTTCTTCTTCCCATTCGAGACAGGAGGATTAAAAGAACTAGAAGGCACTTGCTTCTTATTTGGCCTCTTCCTCTTCCGTAAGGGTTTGGAAGATTCTGCCAAATTGGTCTCTCCTTTTGGTTGGACTGCATCCCCATCCCTGATCATCCGTTCACAAGCTTGGAGTTGCTTCATAAGCTCGGTGAGTCTTAACTCCCTTGTCGCCAGATTATATGTGGCTTTAAACCCCACAAAATCCTTTGACAGAATTTTAAACACCATCTTAATCTAGGTGTTATAGTCCAGCTCACCACTGTTTTTAGCAGCCTCAGTAAAGAATCCCATAAGTATGATCATATGGTCTTTTACCAAATTACCTGCCTTTTGCTTAGAGTTCATGATATTGGTGATGGCAGACTATCGAGCTAATTTTTCTTGGCCTCTGAACATGTCCTCCAACTTCTCCATGATTTCCCTAGCAACTTGATAAGTCTCATGCTGCTTTTGTAAAGCACTCGTCATGCTAGTAAGAATGTAGTACTGAGCTATCTCATTGCATTCTCTCCAACGAGTATAGGCAACCAGGACCTTCTCAAGCAGTGTGTCAGGTTTAGGCCCAGGTAGGCATGGTTCATCCAGTACAAACTTGTGTCTCTCGCAGCTGAGAACTATTAGCAGATTTCTTTTCCAGTCTTTATAATTAGTACCATTAAGTTTATTCTCAGTAAGTATTAAAATAAGGGGTGTCGGTGACATTTTGAATTGAAATAAAATTATACTAGACATTGTTACAGAGCCCAAGCAAATATAGAGATAATTTAGCAAATAAAACATACGAGTATGTTCCTACATGAAACTTGAAAAAAAAAAACATGTAACATTGCAACGGTAATCCTCAGCACCTATTGTCCCAAGCCATCGAGGGGTGGTCATGGGACAAATAGCCGAAACATGGACCACATCCAATTAATATATGTTACCTTAAATCCTCCAAGGTTAAGATATATATATTAATAACCACTTATTTTGACCACCAGTTTAGTTAACAGAGCTTCTAGGGAAGGTTAATAACTAAACGAGTCTTGAGTGTATAACCATTATTTACACAGTCTAATCCATGTCCTACTAAGCCACCGAGGGGTGGTCATGAATAGAATCTTGCCCGAACACATTTTCCATATAGGAGATCCAATCTAGTATACTGGTGATGGTAAACACCTACCAAGGGGTGTGGTCAGGGCAGAATTAATGCGAGGCGTTACCATACTTTCACATATGGATCAACAATGGAGGCCGTGGGTTCTGTTTGAAACCCTCTCCCACTCAATATTTTGAAAAACATGTAAGATTTGATAAATATGTATGATCAATATAGTCTGAGTGGTATTCACCTATCCTATATGATATGTTATCAAATATGCATCCAAATCATCCATCAATACATATTCATTCATCCATGACATATCACAGAAAAAATAATTGACGGAAAAATAATCAAGCCACGGTCCCATCCTAGAATAAAGAAAATAACGATTACAAAATTCTATCCAAAGCATTCTTTGGATCTTGAATTTTGTTTTGTCTTCTTGTATCCATCTTCATGCAGCCTCTCTATTTATTTCTCATCTCAAGAATCATTTAAAATTCAAATTTCAAAAATTTAAATTTCAAATTCAAATTTCAAATTCGAATTTCAAATTTAAATTTCAAATTTTGAAATTTTAAACAATTTAAATTTCATGTGTAATGATATGTAATTTCAAAAATATTAAATTTTCAATTACATATTTTTAAACATGATTTAAAATTAAATCTCAAATTCAAAATTGAAATTTTTGGTTTTTCGGCCTGTCAGCCCGGGGCACGGAGGCCCGCAACCACCGTGGCTAGCCCTAGCCCTCGGGGGTTGGTAGCCTACGCCCAGGCCAGGTGTAGCCCTACCTACAGCCTTAGGCTGTGTAGGGACTACCCCATTCCTGTAGCCTAATTTCTATTAATAAGAAATTGAGGAATAATTTGATGCCATTTAGTGCAAATTCGCAGAACACAGTTAGGTACACGGCCGTATAAGAAGCCGTGTACTGATCGGACTATATATATGGAAAGGCCGTGTAAGTGGCCGTGTACCGCTCAGGTAAAATGAACGTATTTCAGGACATGGCCGTGTTCAGCAAACTCAACTAGTACACGTCCGTGTCTGGAGAATACACGCCCGTGTTGCCTTGTACACGCCATGTTAGAACCCGTGTAGAAGGCCGTGTAATGAGCAGAGAGCCGTTACAATGACTCTCCAAAATTCATGAAACCTAATTACTATATAATGAGTAATTAAGTTGAAAATACAATATATTTTCTAGTTGAATAGGTTAAACAAGTACAATACTGTTTAAATACTATTCATGCAGTAAAAAGAGCAACCGATAGTGAACCCAGTTCACCCTATTATGTGTATGAGTGTATGAGACACACAGTGTTAGGAAACTGGTCTGGATGACCATTTCTTGACACAAGACTGGTGAATAGATCTCCAGAACGCTCGGACCTAACATCTGAGTATAATAGCGATAAATAACCCTAGTAAGGGTACAGAATCGAGAAAATAGTCCAGATGACCTTTTCTCATCCAGAAACTGACAAAATCAGAGTCAGAACGCTCAGATTAGTCAATTAGAATAGAAAATAGTGGATAGTGAAAAACGCAATGTCAAGTTACTGGCCAAGACGACCTTAATATGACATAAAACTAATATGTTAGTAATTAATAGGCTCAATCTAGTCAATTGGGCATAAAACGAGGATCTTTGTTTGGGAGATACGCAGTATCGGGATGAGGGTCAAAACGACCTTTTCTTGCCCTGAAACTAATATATTTAGATTCAGAACGCCCAAATTAGTCAATCGGGCACTTAACATGTTTTTTGAGACGGGGTCACACAGATCCCGAAAACTGGTTCAGATGACCCCAGACGGACTTAAAACTGATAAAATTAAAATCAACACGTCTGAATTAGTCAAGAGAGACTTTGTTGAAAATTTCGCACCAGAACGCCTCGTTTTGCATGCGTAAGGACAACACAGTGTAGACACAATCATAGTATAGAAAATAAATAGTAAATTAATATAGAATGGACTCTTAGATAGTATAAACCGACCCGGAATTGACAGTATAAAAATCAGATTTAGAAAATCTGATTTCTAGGTGAAAATTAGAACACTACCAAGAAAGGACCAAACACCATTGTAGAAAATTAAGCTGCAACAAGAGGCAAATGCAGATGAATTTTTGGCCTCAAAATTAGTGTATTTCTAGCTGAAAAGCAACTGCATTTTAGCTGCAAAATAGCCCTAAAAAGTGAGATTAAAATAATCAAAAGTTATGACACACTTTTGATTTAAAAATCCAAACATTCAAGCACATGGTCAATGCAAAATTTTTTATTCCCTCCCTCCTTATATGGCCACAACCCTCGGTTTTGTGGACTGAAAATGGGCAGATTTTTGTCCCTTGATTAGGCTAAAAATGTAAACAATTAAGTAGGTTTAAGTTAAGTTAAATTGGGTTAAGTTTGCCTATAAAAGGCATACAGGACCAACAAGCATTGTTTCCTTACTTTGGCCTCAAAACTTTCTCTCTTTCTTTCTTGCTGCAGCCGACCACTCCCCTAAGTGAAAACCCCCATTTTTCAAGCCAAAATCCTACCAAAAAGTTTACCAAAAAACCAGCCCTTTCAATCTTGTGATAGGAGATTCAATCCAAGCCATTTCAAGGTGATCAAGGGTAAGTTTTTGAAACCAACCTTTGTAGTTTTTAGTTATTGATTTGGTTTGATATTAAGAGGAAAAATTTTTAGTGTTTTGCTAGCATAAAACTGACCCCCATTCTCCTTGGTTCACATGGCCATTTTAGGCACTCAATCCCTTGATTCGGAGTTGTGCTTGGATCATTGCACAAGAAGTAAAACAGAAACCCTTCTTGCTGGTTAGTAATTTTTAAGTTTGATCAAGATCATTTATGTGTATTTGTTTATGCAAATGGGTCATAATAAGTTTATTTTGAGCCCTTAGCTTTCCATTTTTAAGTTTATAGTTGTGTGGTTGTGTTTACCTTTTTATGAATGGATGTATGCATGTGTAAGCATGAACGTTTTGTTTTAGAATGGCTGGACACAATCTGTCCCCAAAAAAAGGCCATAGATTTTGGCCATTTTGACCCCATTAGGTTCCGAATATGAGATTTGGTAAAACATAAAGTTTTAAGAAAATTTTATTACGGTTGTTTTTGTGTTCAAATAGGTTTTGGCTAAAAATGACATTAAGATAGGTTTTTCGAGTGGTTTTCATTTGGTGCCCAAAAACTGGGACTAAAAATCTGAACCCAGAATTAGTCTCGGATTTTGTTAAAAATGGACCACTTAGAGTATGAACCAGATCTCGGGCTCAACATAAAAGTTGTAGAATACATCAAAACCTTTAAGAGGACTGTGTGTGTTTTAAAAATTTAGCCGTTTTGGGCCTCAAACAAAGCTGTTTTTAAAATGACATAAAACTAGAATTTTTACAAAAAAACTAGGCATAATAGCCACAGTTTGGTAGGATTAGGACCCATTCGAGTTAGAATTAAGCTCTGAGGTGAACACATGAATTGTTCGTCTCGTCGAGGATGAAACATGTTATGTTCACAAAATTTACAAATGAAGTTGTTTCAAATAAGTTTTTAAAACGGTTTCGATAAGTAGTTCAAAAACCACCCTTAAAATGCAACATCCAAAATGTATTTTAACTCTTTAAAAATAAAAATGGTTTTAACAAAAACGTCCCCCACCTTCCAATGGGGTGATAGGGGACGGTTTCAAAGCACACAATTTTTCTAAGAATTTTATAAGGCAACCAAATGATTTTTCTAAAATAACTAAAACAGTGTGGGTAGCCCGGTAGGCTACCACACGCAAACAAGCAAAGTAACTTGGTCGGTTACTATACCACGTTTACGCGTAGTAACTCAGTAGGCTAACAACACGTGAGGTAACCAGTCAGATGACTGGTCGGCAACCAGTCAAGGACCGGGTTTGATCAATATTGTGAGGAACGATGATTTAATTGTCAAGTAGACAAACTTAATCACACACAATAGAAGTTAGACACCAAATCTCCAAAGTAGACTGATAGGGTACCGATGGGCCCCGGTACCATATAGAAACACAAGTTATAGTCACTAACGGTAATAGTGACCTAAGAACGACATTAATTAATTTATTGGGTAATTAATTAATTAAACATGCCTAGAGAATCAAACTCTGAATAGAGAGCGAGTTAGTACCGATAGCAATCGATACCAAGCGATTTTATCTGCTTTAGTAACTAACAGTATTAGTGACTCAACAAGAGTGTTAATGAGATACGTTATTGATGATAGGTGGTAACTTGTAAGTTGATAAGGTGAGAGTACGAATTGCTTGCAAACTAGGTAAGTATAACTTCGCCTACGGTATGAATGAAATGAATTTAAAATGATGTTTTTATAGTATGTTAAGTACGTATTCCATGCACACGTTGTTGCATAGCATGTATAAGAGCATATAGTTTCACAATCAAGTAGATTGATGAAGGAACAAGTTAGATGCCATATATCCCTACCGCGTAGGATTAGGGACAGCTTAGAGAAGCATGTGGCTAGAACAGATAAACAAGACGGAATTTAATAAGCGTGTCGTACCGACCTTTTTAGTTGAAGAGGTTTTTCAAGTTAAAGTAAGTTAACGCAAAGTTAAGCATCTGTTGATGGCTCTTCGGCTTTTTGACCGCGGGCGTTACCGATGGTCTGAGCGCACACGGTACTGGCACACAGGCCTTAAGTAGATAAGAGAAAAAAAAAAGAGTATTGAAGCATAAATGAACATAACCGGACCATGTATTGTTCATAATATAGTTTACTATGCTTCTAGCTACAATAAGATGCATTCAGTACTTGATGTTCCTGCTATGCATAAAATATGTGAAGTTTTGTATCCAGTGACATGATATGTGATGAATGTGTTATGTGCTATGTTAAATGGTATATGTTGACACCTGACATGCTTATATGATTTTATGTATTATGCTTTAAACATGTTTTGCGATTAATATATTGTACTTACTAGGCAATAAATCTCACGGTGTGTGTTCATGTTATAGGTAAGCGTCCTATGGCTTAAACCCTAATGGGCGATGACGGCGGCGAAGGCAGGTGTGAGGGCGAGGTTACGGATACCACCACGAGTATTATCTTCCGCATAGTTTTTGAGTAACAGTATATTTTGGAACAGTAAACAGTATATATATAAATAGTATATTTTTGAATAGTAATTAGTTAAAAAATTTTATAAGTATGTATGCAAAGCTAAACTCCTTATGATTTAGACGTTCTATTTTCGAAGGTACATGTACGTGAATAGTAAATACATATACCTTAAAAAAATCCCCTAAAATTAAGGTATCTAAGTTAATAAGTTTTAAGTCAGTATTAATGGTTTGCAAGAAAGTATAAGTATCAGTTCAAGTAGTAGTTTTTAAGTAACGGTTCGGGCCACTAAAGGCATGGGACGTCACAGTTGGTATCAGAGCGGTATCCTGCCACCCTACCTCACATCACCGTACGCCTGCCTCATCTATCCAAGTAAGTTAGTTTCCTTTTTCTTTCAGTGTTAACATGTTAGTTGATGTTTAAATTATAATATGAGATAATGGCCGCATCGATCGACCCCCATCAAGTGCAAGAGGACCGTCAAGCGAGCTTAGCTTTTATCGTTATGCTACCGGACATATACGATGGTCGTTGTTCGAGCAAACTTCCATATTGGATCCATCACTTGGAAGTTATCTTCAAAGCATGACATATCCCACCTCGCCTACAGGTAGTATTGGCCAGTAGCAGACTAGAGGGACCAGTGTTGACCTGGTGGAATGAATGACATAGGATTGGGCATTTGGTGCAGTGGGTCAAGTTCTGTTGCGACCTCTGTGATAGCGTTGAACCAGCCCGAGACAGAGATATATGGGATAATATGCATGAGAAGTGATACCAGGTCCTCTCCGACATCTGGGATATCTATGAAGGAGAGACCATGGGGCACTACTATTGGAGGTTCATGAATGCGATGCTTCCCCACATCCCTTTGGACTGACCCTTTGGAGAGACAGCTGACTTTCTATTGAGAAGGACACCGTGGTATGTAAGGGACCTTGTTCCCTACCCTCCACAGCACGAAGACCAGAGGTGCCTTGCCTGGGATATAGTAGAAGCTGAGAAAGTGGCACTCAACCCTGCACCTGGCAAAGGCTTTGCAACAGTAGCAGCTAACATGGAGGGTAACTCAGCGGATGTAGCATCCCAACTGGCCGATGAAAAGTTCATGGCCGCCCACCAGCCAGTAGTACCTGAGGGCGATGGGGAACCCATAGAGGGCCTCGAGCCAGCCCCTTAGTCTCTCGAGTACCACGAGGAGGAAGATGATGACGAGGCTCTCCCCGATGTCCAACCCGAAGATGAAGTGGAGGAGATCCTCAATCACTTCAGCGATGATGAGTAGATAGGGATGTACAAGCCCCAAGTCATCATCCCCAATGATGATAAAGTTGATTTTGCCTGGGGAGACGAGGAGGAGGACCCTGAGGAGTTTTCACTCAGTAACAGTGAGGATGAAGAGATGTTCGACGCTGAGTCAGGATTGTCCTCCAAGTAGTCATAATCCTTTCTGCGGGAATTTTGATTTTTATAAAAATATAGAGGGAAGCAATAGTTGTTCCCCTTAGACTTAGCTATACATACTTGTTGGGTTTGTATATTAGGAAGTGTATGTCACTCCATTGAACTAAAGTTTTGAATATATATATATTTTGTGAAATAGATTATGAAAAACAATGTTGTTTTGCCTAGAGGGCTTAAATTTGGTGTTTTCCACACATGTCAGTAGAAAGACAAAAAGTGCAAGATGGTTCCTGGCACTCCAACGATGTTCCAATACGATGCGGCAATTGTATTGAACATCACAGAATGAGAGAAAGAAAAAAAAGATATAATATATGTATTTATGATGTTTAAGTAAGGATGTTTAAGTAAGATTGTTAAGTAAGAAAAAAAATGATATGTGATACAAGCCCCAAGTATAGAATCTGAAAGACTCATAGTTTCTTTTCCCACTATGTGATAGGGTTACGTAGGAAGTGATGGCGAGAACAAGAGCTTAGACTAATCAAACTACCTGAGAAGACGAGCTAGTGGCACGGCTCGCAGCCATGCAAGAGATGATGTTAAATCAACAACAGGAACTCGCTCAACTCTCAACTGAATCAACAACCTCAAGCACCACAACTAGTGAAGGTGCCAGCTCAAGCAGCTCCAGTAGCTCCCAACACTCACAGAGAGCAAGCGGCCCCACCAGTCCAGACAACGCCAGCACCTTCAGCTGCAACTGCTCTCACAACAGCCAACGTCTTTGTGCCAGCCCATAGAGAAGGCAACCTGTACGAGCAGTTTAGGTGCATAAAGGTACCCTTATTTGAAGGGACTATGAACCCCATTGAAGTCGATGACTGGTTGATCGACGCCCAGGTCATCCTAGACCCTGTGGGGTTAACAGAGAGGGAGAATGTACTATGTGCATCTCTTGCCCTATGCAAAGGGGCACGTCAGTGGTGGAAGACCGTGGCCATCAGAAGGGATGTTAATGCAATGAACTGGGTAGACTTCGTCGATGAATTCAAAGAGATGTATTTTAACGACGAGGCCCTGGCAGCGCAACAAGATGAGTTTGATAATCTACACCAGAGAAGCATGACTATCATGGAGGCAGTAAGGAAGTTTGAGCAACTAGCTTAACTCTGCCCAAACTTAGTACCAACTGAGAAGGAAAAGGTCAAGAGGATGCTAAAAATGTTCAGAACGGATATCACCGTCCAAGTTTGTAGCAGAAGCCACGGACCCATAACTGTGGCTAAGTGTGTTAGCAAGGCCATCCGGGCCAAGTATTGGTTGGCCCAAGATAAAGAGAGAAGGGCCCAGATTTTCAAGGCCAAGAGAGAAGAGAAGAACTAGGTGAAACCAACCAAGGGCAGACAATATTCCAACTTGCAACATAAGGGTCAGAATGCAGGGAACAACCAGATTAAAAAAAACAGTCCCATCCGAACAACAAGAGGAGAGGGAATCCAAGCAATCAAGGGCAGCAAAGGAATTTCCCCCAGAAAAAGAACAATCTGGGGAGGAAATGGCAGCCAACACTTGCATTATTCAAAGTGTGGAAAAAACCATCCTAGGGAATGATGCCTAGGAACCAGTGGCTACTACATCTATGGCAAAGAAGGCCACTTCACCAAGCACTACCACTCAAACCCACAAAATCAATAGGGCCAAGCCCGTGCCACTAGCGGATAGCTACAGGCCATACAGACCAGGATTGAGGGTCCATCAATCGCATAGTGCAGATTGGAAGCTCCAGAGATACAAGGGAGGATTTACACCTTCACTCAAGAGGATGTAGAGGCTGGAACCTCGACAGTGGTGACAGGTCAGCTTTCTATCGCCAACTCCACTACATTAGTTCTATTTGATTCTGGAGCTATACATTATTTTGTATCATCTGAGTTTGCTAGGCAGATAGAGAAGAATCTAGATAGAATGGAACAAACTTTTTGAACTGCTCTTCCCTCTGGGGAAGTTTTGCTGTCTAATTACTGGCTACGTCACGTACTAGTAATTATCTACGGACGGGAGTTAAGTATCAACCTGATCATCCTCGACATGCACAATTATGACGTGATCGTGGGGATGAATTTCCTCACTAAGTACCACGCCGTCATAGACTGTCAAAGACTAGAGGTTATCTTCAAACCAGTCAGACACAAGAAGTTTGTCTACGAGAGCTTATCACTGAAGCAACCCAAGATGATGATATCGGCTAGAAAGGCTCACAAGTTACTATCCAGTGAATGCACCAGCTTCCTAGTGCATATAGTGGACAAGACCCAAAAGGCAGAGACAAGACCGGACAACATACCAGTAGTGAAGGAATTCTTAAAAGTATTTTCAAAAGATCTTCCAGGACTTCCACCAGAGCGCGAGATAGCATTTGAGATCGAGCTCCTATTAGGATCAGCCCCCACTAGGATCAGCCCCCACTCCAAGGCCCCCTACAAAATGGTCCTGGCAGAGTTAAAGGAACTTCAGACTCAGTTAAAGGATTTAATGGACAAGAGCTTCATCCGACAGAGCTGCTCACCATGGGGAGCACCTGTCTTTATTCATAAAGAAGAAGGATGAAACGTTAAAGATGTATATAGACTACTGGGAACTGAACAAGATCACAATCAAGAATAAGTATCCATTGCCACAGATTGACAATCTGTTCGACCAGCTCTGAGGTGCTATCGTATTTTCAAAGATTGACCTGTGTTCTAGGTATCACCAGCTGCGAATCTGGGATGAAGACGTACCTAAGATGGAATTCCAAATGCAATATGGGCATTATGAGTTCCTCATTATGTCATTTGGACTGACGAATGCCCCTGCAGCCTTCATGGACTTAATGAACCATGTCTTCAAGGATTTCTTAAACAAGTTTGTCATTGTGTTTATCGATGACATACTTGTATATTCCAAGACAAAGGAGGAGCATCTGAGGGCCATCCTACTCAGGCTAAAGGAGCATCAACTGTATGCCAAACTTTCCAAGTGTGAATTTTGGCTGGAGAACGTCCACTTTCTTGGCCATGTAGTCTCCAAAGAGAGAGTATCAGTATACCCAGCAAAAGTTGAATTAGTTAGTGAATGGCCAACTCCGAAGAATGTAACAGAAATCTGCAACTTCCTAGGACTAGCGGGCTATTATTAGCACTTTGTTGAAGGTTTCTTAAAGTTAGCCGCACTACTCACAGTGCTTACCAAGAAAGAGAAGAAGTATGAGTGGACTGATATGTGGTGGCCCGCCCTTCGTAGAGATCATAAATACTATTACAGTTAAGCTTTATCGTTAACTGCGACAGATTGTACTCTCATGGGTCACCGGCTAATCTATCTCTCTTTAAATCATGACGTTTTGGGGAAATTTTTTTTTTTTTTAACATCATGTGAAACATTATCCACTATTTACTTTGTTTACAAGTACAAAATAATTTACATAATACAGTACTTTCGTAAAATATATATTATTACAAAAGACTGTTTCTTTTTCCCTTCTCTTTTATCGCTCAGCGGAAAGACTCTAGCAGGACCATATCCCTCGCCTCCTATCCCAATTGACACACGCTATCCCGTCTGCCATCCAGTCATACAAAGCTACTGAGCTGGTCGCTTACCGGCAACATAAGCAAAAATGGTGAGCTACAGGCTCAGTAAGTTCAAACATGCAAGAAATAAAATTTCTATGAATAGTAGTATTCATCATGAATAGTAACATTGACCACTATTCATTATGAATAATAAGTTTGACCACAACACAGTATATCAACAATACATCTACCGCAATGTTAGTACCCTCACGAAACTGTCTTATGCTCAATTATGGCATAGTTTTAGTTTTAGGTAATTATCTTATATTATGTTCTGGTTTTGAGCTCAGGTTGGCAGTACCATTTAAGTACGCATGACTGGGAGCGGTACATCAGTGCTGACTACAGGAAAATAAATCGGTAAAAACGTATCAGAGTGGCGCAGCGGAACAATAAAAATTTTTAGATCGTTAAATATCTCATGATGCCATATACAATAAACCAACAACAATTAAAACTCATACCTCAAGGACGCCAATCTTGCAGGAGGAGAATGACCGGAGGCTTCAACCAACTAGCCTTCTCTACTATTCTTCAATTCCCGAATGGCTGAGTGTGTGGGCACTCTGAACCTCGATCGGTATGCTAGCACTGCTAGTCTTCTTCTGACCACCCAGATCTCTAAAGAACTTATTGTCACGATGAGCTGTGCAACAATAAGCCTGCTTACCTGAGAGTTTGTGGTTTGAGAGAACTGGAGTGGCAGGACCTCTATTTATAGACCTGCATGAGGTGATTCTCTGAATTTGAATTGGACTAGGAAAAGATATCTCCCTTATCCATAACCATAAAAATCTGAATTTTCTATGGGAGATTCTCAACAATAAAATTCGGCCATTATGGATAAATCCAATCCAAATCTAAACAAGATTTTAACAAGAATTTTATCTCCCCTTTTTCAACCAAAAAATCCGAAATTCCTAGGAGAAAATCTCCTCATAAAATTCGGCCACTTTTAGGATAATGGAGAATCAAAATTCCACTAGGATTTTCAAGCTTGAATCTTATCTCAACCTTATCCAAAATAACCGAATTTTCCTAGGAGATACACTCCAAATTTTCGGCCACTTTTCAGGGAGGAGAGAATCCAAATTCAACCGGGATTGAAACTTGAATTTTTCCCTTTGAACCTTATCCACAAAAACAGAAATTCCATTGAGGATTATCCTCAAAATTTTGTCCACCTTTTGTTAGGATTTAGATTCAAAATTTAAGTAGGATTCTAACAAGATTATCCTCTCCAAATCCAACTCAAATTCGAATTTCAAACCTTGTGGATTTTCCACAACAAATTCGAATCCCAATTGGACTGTGATTCAAAATTTGAATTTCAAATTTCAAATTCGAATTCCAAATTCCAAATTCAAATTTCAAATTTCAAATTCGAATTTTAAATTTAAATTTCAAATTCGAATTTTAAATTCAAATTTCAAATTCAAATATCAAATTCAAATTTCAAATTTCAAAATCCACAAAACGGTTGTGTTTCAAATTCTTGTTCTCATGGATAATTTTCTACAACTCCAATCCAATCTCAAATAAAATCATGGCAACTTTATTTAGAGTTCGAATAATTGTGCATTCTATTATCGAAAACAAAATCTGAATCCAACCGGAGAGAATCTTGTCTACCATCCTAATCCTGTGTCATCACCATCTATGCATAATAAACCAGCCAATAGCATACACAAATCAATTTGTCAAACGTTAAGGAATTATGTAGAGCTAGTAGAGGGACTGATTGGACATATATAATCGAGCTCCCACAAATCCATATGATTATCATTCTTTTACCGAACAACTCAATCATATGATCACTAGTTTCAGAGTCACACCATTATAAACCTGAAACTAAACTCCCAATTATATACCGTATTACGTAAGCCTGTGACAAGCTATCGTCCAATGACCTTGTCATGTATGCAGAACCCTCATATGATATCCATGATCAGCCTTAGGCCAAAGTCCGCTTAATCCTACTGATCAGGCTATCTTAAAGTTCCATTATACTACCGAATAAAGAAAATGATTATTCACCATATGTGAATAAGAAGTCATCCGCCCAGCAGACGACCCAAGGCCTTCTCCATTTTCACATTCAGTATAATGCCTTTAAGAGGATACCCTTAACTCCTCATTAGAGCTATGATTCCAATATCTGTAAACGAACCCTTCATCGTATACAAGTCATGCACCCAATGAACCGATCTATAAGCTTACTACCTCTAAGACGCTTTAGCCATTGGAACATCAAAGTACACAAGTCATATACATGAAGCTGTCCTTTTACTCAGGATTAAGGTTACTACATAATGAACGTCAAAAGCAGATTGATCCACTCAAAGCGGACTTCATAGATCAATCACGTTTTAGTCCCGGTCTAATATGTCACCACCAAGCAACATATCCATGTCTCTACTTGGGAGTCCAGCTCCAGACAGTCAAGACAAACCGTCCCCTCCAAGGCTTTAGACAAAATAATAGTCTTAACATGAGTTAGATGCTCGGTCTAACCCCATAGACTACAGACCATAGTTTAGACTGCTAACTTTAGAACATTGTCTTCTCGCATACAAAAATCCATTGCATGCAACGTTCTAACAGTTTAACACAAGCAATCAGGGAGCCATATTTGCTTACATTTACTTTAACATGTAAATACGATGAGGACAGATAGCAATGTAATGAATAACCTCTATATATAATTTTATTATCCAGTTCAAAATAAATACATCAAAATGTCTCTAACGCTTAGGGAATTTCCTAACAATCTCCCACTTGCCCTAAGCCAGCAGATGTGCCATGTTACGCATCCCCATCGCCTCTACGTGCCTCTCAAAGCTTCTAGCCACCAAAGTCTTAGTAAAGGGATCGGCGATGTTGTCCTCGGACGTGATCTTACATACATCCACTTGTCCTATCTCCACGTGCCCTCTAATAATATGATATCTCCGATCAATGTGCTTGGTCCTCTTGTGGTGCCGAGATTCCCTTGTGTTGGCAACAGCCCCTGTATTATCACAGTAAAGTGTGATAGGCTTGTCAACACCTGGAATGACCTCAAGGTCTCAAAAGAACTTGCGGAGCCAAACAACTTCTTTAGATGCCTCAGCCGCAGCCACATACTCAGCCTCCATAGTAGAGTCAGCTGTGCAGCCCTGCTTCACACTCCTCCACACAATGGCGCCTCCTCCAAGTAAAAACACTGATCCAGATGTCGATTTCCTCGAATCCTTACAAGTCTGGAAGTCTGAGTCCGTGTATCCTACGGGTGTTAGGTACCCTCCAGAATACACCAGCATATAATCCCTCGTTCTCTTAAGATACTTAAGTATATGCTTTACAGCTTGCCAGTGCTTGGTTCCAAGATTTTCTTAATATCGACTCACCATACCTACTGCAAAACATATATCCAGGCGAGTGCAAAGCATAGCGTACATAAGGCTACCCACAGTGGATGCATAAGGGACCTTACTCATACGCTCTCTTTCTTCCGATGTCTTGGGACAGTCATCCAATGAAAGAGTTAGACCGGCAACAGAAGGTTGTGAGCCTTTCTTTGCCTCTTACATTGCATATTTGTCAATTATTTTATCTATGTATGAAGCTTGGGATAACGCTATCATTTTGTTCTTTTGATCTCTGAAGAGACGAATGCCTAGAACATAATTGGCTTCACCCAAGTCCTTCATGTCAAACTGTTGGTGTAACCAAAGCTTGACCGATGATAAGTTCCCTACATCATTCCCAATGAGTAGTATATCATCGACATAGAGTATCAGAAAGACCACTTTTCCATCCTTAATACGTTTATAAACACAAGGTTCATCAACGTTCTGCTCAAAACCAAATGTCTTAATCACTTGATCAAACCTCTGGTTCCATGAGCGGGATGCTTGCTTTAATCCATAAATGGATCTAAGCAACTTGCAGACTTTCCTTTCTTGGCCTTTCGCTACGAACCCTTTGGACTGTATCATATAGATACACTCTTCAAGATGGCCATTCAAGAATGCCGTCTTGACATCCATTTGCCAAATCTCGTAATCGAGAGCCGCAGCAATGGACAGAAGAATACGAATAGACTTCGGCATAGCAACAGGCGAAAAGGTTTCATCGTAATCGATTCCAGCCTTTTGTGTGTACCCCTTTGCAACCAGTCTAGCTTTGAAAGTTTCCACTCTCCCTTCTGCATCCTTCTTTCTTTTGTAGACCCATTTGCATCCAATGGGTTTTATCCCATTCGGCAAATCTACAAGTTCCCAAACAGAGTTGGATTTCATAGAACCATCGCATTGTTCATAGCCTGTTTCCAAAATTTAGAATTAACATCATTTACAGCTTCATCATAAGTGACCGGATCATCCTCATGCTCATGAGCCTCGGCCTGGTATACCTCAGCATCATACATGAAGAAATTAGGTTTCTTAGAAACCCTCCCACTACGACGAGGCACCCTAAATTGTTGATCGTCTGCAGGTCTTTCACTGGAACTCAGACTTGCATCCAAGACCGAAATCTGTGGAGCAGTTCTTTCACCCGATAACTCCTCTAGCACCACTTTGCTTCGAGGCTTAAAGTCATTCATGTGACTTTCCTCCAAGAATGTCGCATGGGTTGAGACAATGACCTTTTGTTCCTTCGGGTTATAGAACAGACCTCCTTTAGTTCCTTTTGGATACCCTACAAACATGCACAATTCTAATCTTGGTTCCAACTTTTTCGCATCCCCATCGAGTACATGCGCCGGACAGCCCCATATTCTCATATGTCCAAGGGAGGGCTTCCTGCCACGCCACAATTCATACGGAGTTCTGGGAATTGATTTGCTCGGAACCTAGTTCAGAATATATCACGCCGTTTGTAAAGCATATCCCCAAAATGATAATGGCAGTGTTGAATAACTCATCATGGACCGTACCATATCCAATAAGGTTCTGTTTCTCCTTTCGGCTACACCATTCTGTTGTGGAGTACCAGGTGCAGTCAATTGGGATAATACCCCGTTCTCTACAAGATGTCCTAGAAATTCATTGGAGAGGTATTCGCCACCTCGATCAGATCGAAGTGTCTTTATGGATTTATCCAATTGCTTTTCCACTTCCTCACGATATTCTTTGAACTTGTCAAAGGTTTCGCTCTTGCGGTGCATCAGATACACATATCCATACCTCGAGTAATCATCTATAAAAGAGACATAATACTCGAACCCTCCTCGTGCTGTGACGTTCATAGGGCCACATACGTCAGTGTACACAATTTCTAAGAGCTCCTGAGCCCTTGTACCCTTAGCTTCAAAAGACCTCTTAGTTATTTTACCCTCTAGACAAGACTCACATTGGGGAAGTCGTACCTCCTCCAGAGATTCCAGAGGACCGTCTTTCACCAATCTTTGAATCCTATCCTGATTAATATGACCAAGTCTTAAATGCCAAAGATACGCCTTGTTAGAGTGAGAAACTTTCAACCTTTTAGAGTTATCAATTAATTCAGTGTCAAGTAGTGAGTACATCTTTGGTTTGATCAAATATAGGTTTCCATCCATCCAACCAGAATAGATAAAAGACTTATTTCTACGAATATCAACTCTTTTACGAAAAGAAACTGAATAAGAATCCTTTATTAAACAAGCTACCGATATAAGGTTCCTCCTAAAATTAGGAACATAAAAACAGTCTTTTAATAAAATAAACCTAAATTGATCAAAATAAAGGTAAACATCTCCCACTGCCTCAGCCACCACAAAGCTGCCGTCCCCAGTTCGCAACGAGAGGTTCCTATCATGTAGACTTCTCGTTTCCACGAACCCCTGCATAGAAACACAAACATGATTAGTGGCGCCCGAATCAATGACCCAAGTGTCTTTCGATTCTTCCACTAAACACGCTTCTAAGTAAAGAAGTTCCTTACCTTCCTTGCCCTTGGCGGCTAGGATTTCCCGGCAAGCCTTCTTGAAGTGACCTACCTTCCCACAGCGGAAGCACTTGGACTTTTTAGGGTCCCTGGGCTTCTTGTTCTTCTTCTTCTTCTTCCCATCCGAGACAGGAGGATTAGAAGAACTGGAAGCCTCTTGCTTCTGATTTGGCCTCTTCCTCTTCCGTGAGGGTTTGGAAGATTCTGCCAAATTAGCCTCACCTTTGGGTTGGACAGCATCCCCATCCCTGATCATCGGCTCATAAGCTTGGAGTGTAGGATAATAAATCAGTAAAAACGTATCAAAGTGGCGTAGCGGAACAATAAAAATTTTTAGATCGTTAAATATCTCATGATGCCATATACAATAAACCAACAACAATTAAAACTCATACCTCAAGGACGCCAATCTTGCAGGAGGAGAATGACCGGAGGCTTCAACCAACTAGCCTTCTCTACTATTCTCCAATTCCCGAATGGCTGAGTGTGTGGGCACTCTGAACCTCGATCGGTATGCTAGCACTGCTAGTCTTCTTCTGACCACCCAGATCTCTAAAGAACTTATTGTCACGATGAGCTGTGCAACATTAAGTGTAATAACCGGGAAATTTTACTGTTCTCGGAATATTGTAAATTGCATGTACATGATGAATTTCATGCTTAAAATGTAAAATGTATGATTAATATTGTGTAGAACGAGATAAAATGTTCTAACGATATTACAGATTAAGAATTCGGTGATGTAAAAGCATGCTGAATTGAGCTAGGGAAAAACAGTGAACTGTAAACCTTAGTACGTGACTCAGGGTAAGCTGAGTGCACAAAAAGATAAAATACTGATAGTAGTGATTTTAGACGTGAGTGTGTGTGTGTGTGTGTTGCACATAGTATTGAGAAGTTGGTCTAGATGACCTCTTCTTGACCTAAAATTGATATATTTAGATTCAGCATGCTCAAATTAGTAAATTGAGCATGAAAAGTAATATTTGATCTGGAGATACGCAGTATCAAGAAATTGGTCAAGATGACATTTTCTTGATATAAAACTGATATATTTGGAATCAGAATGCTCTAATTAGTCAATTAAGCACAAAATGAAAATTTTGACCGGGAAATGTACAGTATCGAAAACTGGCCGAGATGACATCGGATGACGACGAAATTGATATATTTGGATTCAGGACGTCCAAATTAGTTAGTACAGCCTATCAGAATGCTCAAATTAGTTAATTGAGCACAAAGGTAATTTTTGACGGGGAATTTACAGTACTGGAAACTAGTCGAAACGATCTTGGATGAAAATGAAACTGATATATTTGGGTTCAGCACGCCCAAATTAGTCAGGATAGCTCATGTTGAAAATCTGGACAAAAAGGGTATAAAAGGGCGAAATTGCAGAAAAGGCCCCATAATTTTCATTTTCTAGATTTTCTCCCCCACACCTACCCCGTCGGTGAACAGTAACCGACCACCAGAAACGGTGTCCGTTTTCGACACCGCCGGTCTCGTTGGAAAGCTCTCGATGAGCTGAGTCCAACGGTGTGCTGAATCGACGGAACCGACACCAGAGAACGCCGCACGCGCCGCCTGAAGTCACCGGTGGTCGAAAATTTCAAACGGCCGTATCTCCGCCGTCCGACCTCTGATCGACACGATTCCGGTCCCAAAAGACTTGTGGTGAAGAGTAGAACGAAACCCAGCTTCATTTCGGCTCAACAGTCACCGGATCGCGCCGCCCGAAGCCGCGCCGTCGCCGCTGTGGAATCCGTCGATTCCGGCGGAGTTGAGTGACGTGGTTGGTCTCAAAATGCTCAGAGAAGAACGGGGAGCAAAAGCCCTCAAACAATTTCGGGCAACAACCCCGGCACGGCGGAGATTCAACGTCGCTGCCGTGGGTCGTGTTTTCGAGGCCAATTGTCGACGATCGAAGCCTCCAATGGTGAAATTGACACCGCCAATGGACTCCTCTCGTCGAGATCTTCAAGGTGGACACCTCCGTTGTTCGCGCCGCCGCCGTTCACCGCCGGTCAACGCCGGAGTCAATGCTGGTCAACGCCGGTCAACGGCGACCCGGGGGTGGAAAAATGAAGAATGGTCCGTTGGCCTATTTTCTACGTTCTGGACACATCCGCGGCATCAGAATTGCCAACCGGGATTCCGAACGTGAAGAACGGAGACAAAAAGTTTGCGCAGTCAAGACCGAACGATTCGTCCGATCACCGACGGGACGATTTCGGTAGCGATTTCGTTTCCCTTCATTCCTTATGTATATATTGGAATGATTTGTATGTAATTTGTATTCAAATTGTAAAAAGAAAAGAAAAAAAAAGAGTAAAATGAATGAAATGTCAGAAAAAGAAAATGTATGGGAAATGTGAATATTTTTACGTAAAAAGTTGAGTTTTAAGTAAAAATTAGGCCTCTGGTATAGTACGTGGTAGAATAAAATAGGTTAGATGGTTTTAAGGTGTTTCCTAAACGTTGGAAACCTAGAAATTTAGCGGAAATACTACCGAAATTTTGAAAACAGCACTATGGGAATTTTGGTAAAAAACGAGAGGCAAATTGTGTTTGGTAATGGAAACCGAGACCCTTCGATGAGTTAGGCTCAGAAAATGGGAAAATGAACCTTTGAGGAATAGTAAACCATCCCTCCGAGATTGTGAAAATGTAAGAGAAAGGGAAAACCAATGGCAAGGGTATTTTAGGAAACGAAAGGTAAATTTGAGGTCGGGATGAAAACCCGAGCCCACGCGATGTCTAAGGCTCGGGATTAGCATAACAAACGTTTCAAGAGTAGTGAAATACCCATTTAAGGCTCCGAAACATGAGAAAAACGAGAAACGACCCTAGGTGTCGGAAAAGTATCACCCGAGAGTCGGATGATCAATAGTCGTCTATGGAAAAATAATGGATGCTGTAAAAGTGTGTAAAAACTTAAGAAATATTATTTTATGATATTTGGGCTTAGAAAATCCTGTTAAAAGTCACAGTAAGCATATAACAGTCCCAAGACCCGTCAGGGGCAAAATGGTCATTTTGACCAAAAATTTCTGAAAGGCTCAGAAAGGACTGTGAATGCCTAAGGATAGTTAAAATGAAATTATAAAAGTTAAATTGGGTCTTAAACCAACAAAAAATAGGTTTATGATGAGAGATCAAATCAGGGGCAAAATGGTAATTTTGCCAAGAGTTAGTGTAAAAATGGAAAATAGGATTTTAGATTCCTAAGACCATTTACGGGAAATAAAACGTAGAATTTTTACGTTTTACTAAATTTTGAATATGAAATGAAGATTTAGAATAACCGTGGTTATTCCAGTTATAGGAACCCGATCCAGAAGCGGCAAAGGAACGTCTGCGAAGTCGGGGAAGGAAATGCTAGCGAAAGTATCTGTAAGTTCGAACATTTAATTGACTACAACATGAATAGGCTATTATGTCTAAGTGTGATATGTGTAAGTTCCAGCATTCATTTGTCTGCTCATGAACATTCTGATGTTGTTCATTATATGAATGAGTTGATCTGTTATGTCTAGGTTTATGTGCTATATGAATGTTTCATAGCACGATGCTATGATAAATGTTTGGTAAGCTCAAATATTTACATGTCTGCAACATGAATTACAATTTGATTGATTTAAGTACTTTTCGTACAAACTTGTAAAGTCCTATGGGCAATAGGGGTGTAGTTAAACTAACTCACCTAATGAAATGAGAAATTAAAAAGTGTATAAATAATACACTATGGAGAAGTGTTAGGGCACTATAGTGTGGTTAATTAAAAACACACATAAAGAAATAAATGTAAAGACCTATGGGCAATAAGGGTTCCACCGTGGGATGATTCATATGAATGTCGCCGGTGGGGAACTATAAGAAAGATGGTAATGAAACCACTAACGCGTACCGCCCCTCCAACATAGTGGTGGAGGTTTTTCTCAGATCCTACAAGGATATCAAGGCTGTGGAGGCCGATGTTCTAAGGTCGCTCCTTAGACCCTCCCAGTCAGCACGCTAATAATTATCGGTACTGCCATAAACAGAGCTCTAAACTATAAATCCAATAGAGAATAAACAATCAATAAAATGATAAAAATCATAATTGAGCATAACCGAAACTTACGCTAGAATAATATAAATTCGGTTAGGGTATGTGAATAGTTACCCGTTAGGGTAAAATGAATAGTAACCAGTTAGGGTAACTGTTACTATTCATTAATCAAAGGTCAAAATTACTATTCATGATAAATAGTACTATTCATAAAAAATTGAGTTTTAGTGTTTTTGAATCAATATGATTCTTACTATGTATGTTTGAACTTACTGAGCTTGTTAGCTCATCAGTTTGTTTATGTTGCAGGTAAGAAACCTATTCAGTAGATTTCTGAATGGCGACAGGATGCGAGCGTGTCAAAGGGATAGGGAATCCACTGTGGATATGGTTCTGCTACAAGTTTTCCGCTGAGCGTTGAAAGAGGAGATTTGAATAAAGAAAAGACATGTATTGCAAAAAGATTTGAATTATGTATTGTGTATAAACTATGTTTGTACTTTTAAAAGTGACAAACATAGTTCAGTTTAATTACTTTATGTTTACAAACAAGAAAAAGTATTAAAAAAAAATGATTCCAAATTTCACAAAGGGTTTAAAGGAAAGAAAAGAATTTAGGTGACCCGACGAAGTTCACGAGCTATTTCAGTCGGCTAAGGAGCTTGATTATAATAGTTTCGGTGGACCGAGTTCGGGGGCATCACATTAAGCCTGCTCACCTGAGAGTCTGTGGTCTGAGAGAGCTGGAGTGGCAGGACCTCTATTTATAGACCTACATGAGGTGATTCTCTGAATTCGAATTAGATTAGGAAAAGATATTCTCCCTTATCCTTATCCATAAAATCTGAATTTTCCATGGGAAAATCCCAACAATAAAATTCGGTTTATTTAGGATAAATCCAATCCAAATCTAAACAAGATTTTAACTAGAATTTTATCTCCCTTTTTTAACCAAAAAATCTGAAATTTCCTAGGAGATTTTTCCTCCAAAAATTCGGCCACATTTAGGATAAGGGAGAATCAAAATTCCACTAGGATTTTCAAGCTTGAATCTTATCTCAACCTTATCCAAAATAACCAAATTTTCCTAGGAGATTTCCTCCATAATATCGGCCACTTTTCAGGGAAGGAGAGAATCCAAATTCAACTAGGATTGAAACTTGAATTTTTCCCTTAAACCTTATCCACAAAAACCGAAATTCCATTGAGGATTATCCTCAAAATTTCGTCCATAATTTGTTAGGATTTGGATTCAAAATTCAAGTAGGATTCTAACAAGATTATCCTCTCCAAATCTAACTCAAATTTGAATTTCAAACCTTGTAGATTTTCCACAACAAATTCGAATCCCACTTGGACTGTGATTCAAAATTTGAATTTCAAATTTCAAATTCGAATTTCAAATTCAAATTTCAAATTTCAAATTTCAAATTTCAAATTTCAAATTTCAAATTTAAATTTCAAATTCGAATTTCAAATTCGAATTTCAAATTTAAATTTCAAATTCAAAATTCAAATTTCAAATTTCAAAATTCAAATTTCAAAATCCACAAAACGGTTGTGTTCCAAATTCTTGTTCTCATGGATAATTTTCTACAACTCCAATCCAATCTCAAATAAAATCATGGCAACTTTATTTGGAGTTCAAATAATTGTGTACTCTATTATCCAAAACAAAAACTGAATCTAACCGGAGAGAATCTTGTCTACCATCCTAATCCTATGCCATCACCATCCATGCATAATAAACTAGCCAATAGCATACACAAACCAATTTGCCAAACGTTAAGGAATTATGTGAAGCTAGTAGAAGGACTGATTGGACATATATAATCGGGCTCCCGTGATTCCATATGATCATCATTTTGTACCGAACAACTCAATCATATGATCACTAATTTCAGAGTCACACCAATATAAACCTGAAACTAAACTCCTAATTATATACCGTATTACGTAATCCTGTAACGAGCTACTATCCAATGACCTTGTCATATATGCAAAACCCTCGTATGATATCCATGATCAGCCTTAGGTCAAAGTCCGTTTAATCCTGCTGATCAGGCTATCTTAAAGTTCCATTATACTACCGAATTAAGAAAATGATTATTCACCATATGTGAATAAGAAGTCATCCGCCCAGCAGACGACCCAAGGCCTTGTCCATTTTCACATTCAGTATAATGCCTTTAAGAGGATACCTTTAACTCCTTAGAACTATGATTCTGATATCTGCAAACAAACCCTTCATCGTATACAAGTCATGCACCCAACGAACCGGTCTATAAGCTTACTACCTCTGAGACGCTTTAGCCATTGGAACATCAAAGTACACAAGTCATATACATGAAGTAGTTCATTTACTCAGAATTAAGGTTATTGCACAATGAACATCAAAAGCAGATTGATCCACTCATAGCGGACTACGTAATCAATCACGCTTTAGTCCCGGTCTAATATGTCAACACCAAGTAAAATATCTATGTCTCTACTTGGGAGTCCAGCTCCATACAGTCAAGACAAACCGTCCCCTCCAAGGCTTTAGACAACATAATAGTCTTAACATGAGTTAGATGCTTGGTCTAACCCCATAGACTACAGACCATAGTTTAGACCGCTAACTTTAGAACATTGTCTTCTCGCATACAAAAGTCCATTGCATGCAATGTTCTAACAGTTTTAACACAAGCAGTCAGTGAGCCATATTTGTTTACATTTACTTTAACATGTAAATAAGACGAGGACAGATAGCAATGTAATGAATAACCTCTATATATAATTTTATTATCCAGTTCAAAATGAATACATCAAAATGTCTCTAATACTTAGGGCATTTCCTAACAATCTCCCACTTACCCTAAGCCAGTAGATGTGCCATGTTACGCATCCCCATTGCCTCTAAATGCTTCTCAAAGCTTCTAGCCACCAAAGTCTTAGTAAAGGGATCAGCGATGTTGTCCTCGGACGCGATCTTACATACATCTACTTGTCCTGTCTCCACATGCCCTCTAATAATGTGATATCTCCGATCGATGTGCTTGGTCCTCTTGTGGTGCCGAGATTCCCTTGTGTTGGCAATAGCCCCTGTATTATCACAGTAAAGTGTGATAGGCTTGTCAACACCCGGAATGACCTCAAGGTCTCTAAAGAACTTGCGGAGCCAAACCGCTTCTTTAGATGCCTCAGCCGCAGCCACATACTCAGCCTCCATAGTAGAGTCAGCTGTGCAGCCCTGCTTCATGCTCCTCCACACAATGGCGCCTCCTCCGAGTAAAAACACTGATTCAGATGTTGATTTCCTCGAATCTTTACAAGTCTGGAAGTCTGAGTCCGTGTATCCTATGGGTGTTAGGTCCCCTCCAGAATACACCAGCTTATAATCCCTCGTTCTCTTAAGATACTTGAGTATATGCTTTACAACTTGCCAGTGCTTGGTTTCAGGATTTGCTTGATATCGACTCACCATACCTACTATAAAATATATGTCTGGACGAGTACAAAGCATAGCGTACATAAGGCTACCCACAGCGGATGCATATGGGACGTTACTCATACGCTCTCTTTCTTCCGATGTCTTAGGACAGTCATCCAATGAAAGAGTTAGACCGGTAATAAAAGGTTGTGAGCCTTTCTTTGCCTCTTGCATTGCATATTTGTCAATTATTTTATCTATGTATGAAGCTTAGGATAACGCTATCATTTTGTTCTTTCGATCTCTGAAGAGACAAATGCCTAGAACATAATTAGCTTCTCCCAAGTCCTTCATGTCAAACTGTTGGTGTAACCAAAGCTTGACCGATGATAAGTTCCCTACATCATTCTCAATGAATAGTATATCATCGACATAGAGTATCAGAAAGACCACTTTTCCGTCCTTAATACGTTTATAAACACAAGGTTCATCAACGTTCTGCTCAAAACCGAATGTCTTAATCGCTTGATCAAACCTCTGGTTCCATGAGCGGGATGCTTGCTTTAATCCATAAATGGATCTAAGCAACTTGCAGACTTTCCTTTCTTGGCCTTTCGTTATGAACCCTTCGGGCTGTATCATATAGATACACTCTTCAAGATGGCCATTCAAGAATGCCGTCTTGACATCCATTTGCCAGATCTCGTAATCGAGAGCCGCAGCAATGGACAGAAGAATACGGATAGACTTTAGCATAGCAACAGGTGAAAAGGTTTCATCGTAATCGATTCCAGCCTTTTGCGTGTATCCCTTTGCAACCAGTCTAGCTTTGAAAGTTTCCACTCTCCCTTTCGCATCCTTCTTTCTTTTGTAGACCCATTTGCATCCAATGGGTTTTATCCCATCCGGCAAATCTACAAGTTCCCAAACAGAGTTGGATTTCATAGAATCTATCTCATTGTTCATAGCCTGTTTCCAAGATTTAGAATCAACATCATTTATAGCTTCATCATAGGTGACCGGTGTAGGAAAATAAATCGGTAAAAACGTATCAGAGTGGCGCAGCAGAACAAAAAAAATTTTTAGATCGTTAAATATCTCATGATGCCATATACAATAAACCAACAAAAATTAAAACTCATACCTCAAGGACGCCAATCTTGCAGGAGGAGAATGACCGGAGGCTTCAACCAACTAGTCTTCTCTACTATTCTCCAATTCCCGAATGGCTGAGTGTGTGGACACTCTGAACCTCGATCGGTATGCTAGCACTGCAAGTCTTCTTCCGACCACCCAGATCTCTAAAGAACTTTATTGTCACGATGAGCTGTCCAACAATAAGCCTGCTCACCTGAGAGTCTGTGGTCTAAGAGAACTGGAGCGGCAGGACCTCTATTTATAGACCTGTATGAGGTGATTCTCTGAATTCGAATTGGACTAGGAAAAGATATTCTCCCTTATCCATAACCAAAAAATCTGAATTTTTCCATGGGAAAATCCAACAATAAAATTCGGTTTTCTTAGGATAAATCCAATCCAAATCTAAACAAGATTTTAACTAGAATTTTATCTCCCTTTTTCAACCAAAAAATCCAAAATTTCCTGGTAGAAAATCTTCTGCACAAATTCGGCCATTATGGATAAGGGAGAATCAAAAATTCCACTAGGATTTTCAAGCTTGAATCCTATCTCAACCTTTTCCAAAATAACCGAATTTTCCTAGGAGATGCACTCCAAATTTTCGGCCACTTTTTAGGGAGGAGAGAATCCAAATTCAACTAGGATTGAAACTTGAATTTTTCCCTTTGAACCTTATCCACAAAAACCGAAATTCCATTGAGGATTATCCTCAAAATTTCGTCCATAGTTTGTTGGGATTTGGATTCAAAATTCAAGTAGGATTCTAACAAGATTATCCTCTCCAAATCCAACTCAAATTCGAATTTCAAACCTTGTGGATTTTCCACAACAAATTCGAATCCCACTTGGACTGTGATTCAAAATTTGAATTCAAATTTCAAATTCAAATTTCAAATTCAAATTTCAAATTTCAAATTTCAAATTTCAAATTTCAAATTTAAATTTCAAATTCAAATTTCAAATTCGAATTTCAAATTCAAATTTCAAATTCAAATTTCAAATTCAAAATTCAAATTTCAAATTTCAAATTTCAAAATTCAAATTTCAAAATCCACAAAACGGTTGTGTTTCAAATTCTTGTTCTCATGGATAATTTTCTACAACTCCAATCCAATCTCAAATAAAATCATGGCAACTTTATTTGGAGTTCGAATAATTGTGTACTCTATTATCCAAAACAAAATCTGAATCCAACGGGAGAGAATCTTGTCTACCATCCTAATCCTGTGTCATTACCATCCATGCATAATAAACTAGCCAATAGCATACACAAATCAATTTGCCAAACGTTCAGTAATTATATGGAGCTAGTAGAGGGACTGATTGGACATATACAATCGGGCTCCCGTAATTCCATATGATCATCATTCTTTACCGAACAACTTAATCATATGATCACTAGTTTCAGAGTCACACCACTATAAACCTGAAACTGAACTCCCAATTATATACCGTATTACGTAAGCCTGTGACGAGCTACTATCCAATGACCTTGTCATATATGCAAAACCCTTATATGATATCCATGATCAGCCTTAGGTCAAAGTCCGTTTAATCCTACTGATCAGGTTATCTTAAAGTTCCATTAGACTACCGAATAAAGAAAATGATTATTCACCATGTGTGAATAAGAAGTCATCTGCCCAGCAGACGACCCAAGGCCTTGTCCATTTTCGCATTCAGTATAATGTCTTTAAGAGGATACCTTTAACTCCTTAGAGCTATGATTCCGATATCTGCAAACAAACCCTTCATCGTATACAAGTCATGCACCCAACGAACCGGTCTATAAGCTTACTACCTCTGAGACGCTTTAGCCATTGGAACATCAAAATACACAAGTCATATACATGAAATAATTCGTTAACTTAGGATTAAGGTGATTAAGGTTATTGCACAATGAACGTCAAAAGCAGATTGATCCACTCATAGTGGACTATGTAGATCAATCACGCTTTAGTCCCGGTCTAATATGTCACCACCAAGTAACATATCTATGTCTCTACTTGGGAGTCCAGCTCCAGACAGTCAAGACAAACCGTCCCCTCCAAGGCTTTAGACAACATAATAGTCTTAACATGAGTTAGATGTTCGGTCTAACCCCATAGACTACAGACCATAGTTTAGACCGCTAACTTTAGAACATTGTCTTCTCGCATACAAAAGTCCATTGCATGCAACGTTCTAATAGTTTTAACACAAACAGTCAGTGAGCCATATTTGCTTACATTTACTTTAACATGTAAATAAGACGAGTACAGATAGCAATGTAATGAATAACCTCTATATATAATTTTATTATCTAGTTCAAAATGAATACATCAAAATGTCTCTAATACTTAGGGCATTTCCTAATAACCGGATCATCCTCATGCTCATGAGCCTCGGCCTGGTATACCTCATCATCATACATGAAGAAATTAGGTTTCTTATAAACCCTCCCACTACGACGAGGCACCCCAAATTGTTAATCGTCTGCAGGTCTTCCACTGGAACTCAGACTTACGTCCAAGACCGAAATCTGTGGAGCAGTTCTTTCAACCGATAACTCCTCTAGCACCACTTTGTTTCGAGGCTTAAAGTCATTCATGTGACTTTCCTCCAAGAATGTCGCATGGGTTGAGACAATGACTTTTTGTTCCTTCGGGTTATAGAACAGAGCTCCTTTAGTTCCTTTTGGATATCCTATAAACATGCACAATTCTGATCTTGGTTCCAACTTTTTCGCATCCCCATCCAGTACATGTGCAAGGCAGCCCCATATTCTCATATGTCCAAGGGAGGGCTTCTTAGCACGCCATAATTCATATGGAGTTCTGAGAATTGATTTACTCGAAACCTGATTTAGAATATAGCACGCCGTTTGTAAAGCATATCTCCAAAATGATAATGGCAGCGTTGAATAACTCATCATAGACCGTACCATATCCAATAAGGTTTTGTTTCTCCTTTCGGCTACACCATTCTACTGTGGAGTACAAGGTGCAGTCAATTGGGATAATATCCCGTTCTCTACAAGATGTCCTAGAAATTCATCAGAGAGGTATTCGCCACCTCGATCAGATCGAAGTGTCTTTATGGATTTAGCTAATTGCTTTTCCACTTCCGCACGATACTCTCTGAACTTGTCAAACGTTTCACTCTTGCGGTGCATCAAACACACATATCCATACCTCGAGTAATCATCTATAAAAGAGACATAATACTCGAACCCTCCTCATGCTGTGATGTTCGTGGGGCCACATACGTCAGTGTGCACAATTTCTAAGAGCTCCTGAGCCCTTGTACCCTTAGCACCAAAAGACCGCTTAGTCATTTTACCCTCCAGACAAGACTCACATTGGGGAAGTCGTACCTCCTCCAGAGATTCCAGAGGACCGTCTTTCACCAATCTTTGAATCCTATCCTGATTAATATGACCAAGTCTTAAATGCCAAAGATACGCCTTGTTAGAGTGAGAAACTTTCAACCTTTTAGAGTTATCAATTAATTCAGTGTCAAGCAGTGAGTACATCTTTGGTTTGATCAAATATAGGTTTCCATCCATCCATCCAGAATAGATAAAAGACTTATTTCTACGAATATCAACTCTTTTACTAAAAGAAACTGAATAAGAATCCTTTGTTAAACAAGCTACCGATATAAGGTTCCTCCTAAAATTAGGAACATAAAAATAGTCTTTCAATAAAATAAACCTAAATTGATCAAAATAAAGGTAAACCTCTCCCACTGCTTCAGCCACCACAAAGCTACCATCTCCAGTCCCCAACGAGAGGCTCCTATCATGTAGACTTCTCGTTTCCACGAACCCCTGCGTAGAAACACAAACATGATTAGTAGCGCCCGAATCAATGACCCAAGTATCTTTCGATTCTTCCACCAAACACGCTTCCAAGTAATGAAGTTCCTTACCTTCCTTGCCCTTGGCGGCTAGGAATTCCCGGCAAGCCTTCTTGAAGTGTCCTACCTTCCTACAATGGAAGCATTTGGACTTTTTAGGGTCCTTCTGCTTCTTGTTCTTCTTCTTCTTCTTCCCGTCTGAGACAGGAGGATTAGAATAACTTGAAGCCACTTGCTTCTTATTTGGCCTCTTCCTCTTCCGTAAGGGATTGGAAGATTCTGTCAAATTGGCCTCTCCTTTAGGTCGGACCACATCCTCATCCCTGATCATCCGCTCATAAGCCTGTAGTTGCTTCATAAGCTCGGTTAGTCCTAACTCCCTTGTCGCCAGATTGTATGCGGCCTTAAACCCCACAAAATCTTCAGACAGAGTTTTGAACACCATCTCGATCTGGGTGTTGCAGTCCAACTCAGCACCGTTGTCGGTAGCCTCAGTGAAGAATCCCATTAGAGTGATCATATGGTCCTTCACCGGAGTACCCGCCTTCTGCTTAGAGTTCATAATACTGGTGATATCGGACTGTCGAGCCAATTTTTCTTGGCCTCCGAACATGTCCTCCAGATTTTCCTTGATCTCCCCAGCAATTTGATAAGTCTCATGCTGCTTTTGTAAAGCACTCGTCATGCTAGCAAGTATGTAACATCGAGCTATATCATTGGATTCTCTCCAACGAGTATAGGCAACCGGGACCTCCTCAATCGCTGTGTCAGGTTTTGGCCCTGGTGGGCATGGTTCGTCCAGTACGAACTTGTGTCTCTCGCAGCTGAGAACTATTAACAGATTTCTTTTTCAATCCTTATAATTGTCGCCATTTAGTTTATTCTCGGTAAGTATTGAAATGAGGGGTGTCGGTGACATTTTAAACTGAAATAAAATTATACTAGACATCATTACAAAGCCCAAGCAAATATACAGATAATTTAGCAAATAAAACATACAAGTATGTTCCTACATGAAACTTGAAAAACATGTAGCATTGCAACGGTAATTCTCAGCACCTATTGCCCCAAGCCACCGAGGGGTGGTCATGAAAACAATAGCCGGAACATGGACCCCGTCCAATTAATATATGTTGCCTTAAATCCTCCCAGGTTAAGACATATATTAATAACCGCTTATTTGGCCACCAGTTTAGTTAACAGAGCTTCTAGGGAAGGTTAATCACTAAACGAGTCTTGAGTGTATAACCATTGTTTACGTAGCCTGATCCACGTCCTACCAAGCCACCGAGGGGTGGTCATGAATAGGATCGTACCCGAACACGTTTTCCACATAGGAGATCCAATCTAGTATATCGGCGGCGGTAAACACCTACCGAGGGGTGTGGTCAGGGCAGAACTGACGCGAGGCATTACCATGCTTTCACATAGGGATCAACAATGGAGGCCGTGGGTTTTGTTTGAAACCCTCTCCCACTCAATATTTTGAAAAGCATGCAAGTTTTGACAAATTATGTATGATCAATATAGTATGAGCGGCACTCACCTATCCTATATGACATGTTATCAAATATGCATAAAAAACATCCATCAGTACATATTTATACATCCATGACATATCACAGAAAAAATAATTGACAAAATAACCAAGCTATGGTTCCATCCTAAAACAAAGAAAATAAAGATTACAAAATTCCATCCAAAGCATTCTATGGGTCTTGAATTCTGTTCCGTCTTCTTGTATCCATCTTTATGTAGCCTCTCCATTTATTTCTCATCCCAAGAATTATTTAAAATTTAAATCTCCAAAAATTTAAATTTCAAATTCAAATTCCAAATTCGAATTTCAAATTTAAATTTCCAATTCAAATTTTCAAACAATTTTAAACATCATGTGTAATAATATGTAATTTCAAAAATTTCAACTTTTCAATTACATATTTTTAAACATGATTTAAAATTAAATTTCTAATTTAAAAATCAAAATTTTTCAATTTTTAGACCATCGTACCGCCGCCTCCGAAGGCGGCAATCGCCGTGGGCAGCCACCAGCCCCAAAGGGGCTGGCAGCCCACGGCTGCCCCCTATGTGCAGCCTTGCCGGGCTGCAGGCCAAGCCTGCAGCGCCAGGCTACACGCCCAGGCTGGGCGGCGCAGCCGGCAGGCTGCAGGCAGTGCCTGCAGCCAAAGGCTGCACGCCTAGGCTACGGCCAGCCTTGGGCAGGCCACGGCCACCCTTGGCTGCAGGCCAAGCCTGCGGCCGTGGGTGGTGTTGGCCTGCACAGGGGCTGCCGCAGCCCCATCCTGCCCGAGGGCAGGGGCTGCAGCCCCACCAAGGCCTGTCGGCCTATACCGAGGGGTCGTGTCTCGATTTTCATGCCATATTCCAATTTACCTATTAGGATCTCCAAAAATTAATTTGAATCCCAATTAAATTGAAATTTTCCACACAATCAAAATTTCAACCTTTAAATCAAATTTAACTTTTGGGAAAAAATAAATTACGGTCTTCAATCTTCAATCTCCTCCAAGAATAATTACATAAAATTTCCTAAACTGTTTCCGGTGTACAAAAATTCTAACAATTAAAATTCTAAGAGACAAAAATTAAAATCCATGGGAAAATTACAGTGTTAATAAACTGCTCCCATGGTTACATAAAAATTCCTAGATACAATTTTTCTAAATTCTAAGGAACCATAATAGGTATAAACAAGCATGCTTATAATAATTCAAAAAATTAAAATAACCACATACTTTATACATAATCCATGATAACAACATAAAGGAACCCTAGAATGCCACTCTCTAAATATCAAATTCATACATAAATAAAAAGATTAAGTAATTGTCTAATTTATGTACATGGCATAGTCATGAGATGGCTCTGATACCAATTGTAGGAAAATAAATCGATAAAAACGTATCAGAGTGGCGCAGCGGAACAATAAAAATTTTTAGATCGTTAAATATCTCATGATGCCATATACAATAAACCAACAACAATTAAAACTCATACCTCAAGGATGCCAATCTTGCAGGAGGAGAATGACCGGAGGCTTCAACCAACTAGCCTTCTCTACTATTCTCCAATTCTCGAATGGCTGAGTGTGTGGGCACTCTGAACCTCGATCGGTATGCTAGCACTACTAGTCTTCTTCCGACCACCCAGATCTCTAAAGAACTTATTATCACGATGAGCTGTGCAACAATAAGCCTGCTCACCTGAGAGTCTGTGGTCAGAGAGAACTGGAGTAGCAGGACCTCTATTTATAGACCTGCATGAGGTGATTCTCTGAATTTGAATTGGACTAGGAAAAGATATTCTCCCTTATCCATAACCATAAAAATCCGAATTTTCCATGGGAGATTCTCAACAATAAAATTCGGCCATTATGGATAAATCCAATCCAAATCTAAACAAGATTTTAACTAGAATTTTATCTCCCCTTTTTCAACCAAAAAATCTGAAATTCCTAGGAGAAAATCTCCTCATAAAATTCGGCCACTTTTAGGATAATGTAGAATCAAAATTCCACTAGGATTTTCAAGCTTGAATCTTATCTCAACCTTATCCAAAATAACCGAATTTTCCTAGGAGATACACTCCAAATTTTCGACCACTTTTCAGGGAGGAGAGAATCCAAATTCAACTGGGATTGAAACTTGAATTTTTCCCTTTGAACCTTATCCACAAAAACCGAAATTCCATTGAGGATTATCCTAAAAATTTCGTCCACCTTTTGTTAGGATTTAGATTTAAAATTCAAGTAGGATTCTAACAAGATTATCCTCTCCAAATCCAACTCAAATTCGAATTTCAAACCTTGTGGATTTTCGACAACAAATTCGAATCCCACTTGGACTGTGATTCAAAATTTGAATTTCAAATTTCAAATTCGAATTTCAATTTCAAATTTCAAATTTCAAATTTCAAATTTCAAATTTCAAATTTAAATTACAAATTCAAATTTCAAATTCGAATTTCAAATTCAAATTTCAAATTTCAAATTTCAAAATTCAAATTTCAAAATCCACAAAACGGTTGTGTTTCAAATTCTTGTTCTCATGGATAATTTTCTATAACTCTAATCCAATCTCAAATAAAATCATGGTAACTTTATTTGGAGTTCGAATAATTGTGTACTCTATTATCCAAAACAAAATCTGAATCCAACCGGAGAGAATCTTGTCTACCATCCTAATCCTGTGTCATCACCATCCACGCATAATAAACCAGCCAATAGCATACACAAATCAATTTGCCAAACGTTAAGGAATTATGTGGAGCTAGTAGAGAAACTGATTGGACATATATAATCGGGCTCCCGCAAATCCATATGATCATCATTCTTTTACCGAACAACTCAATCATATGATCACTAGTTTCAGAGTCACACCACTATAAACCTGAAACTGAACTCCCAATTATATACCGTATTACGTAAGCCTGTGACAAGCTATCGTCCAATGACCTTGTCATGTATGCAGAACCCTCATATGATATCCATGATCAGCCTTAGGCCAAAGTTCGTTTAATCCTACTGATCAGGCTATCTTAACGTTCCATTATACTACCGAATAAAGAAAATGATTATTCACCATATGTGAATAAGAAGTCGTCTGCCGATTATTCACCATATGTGAATAAGAAGTCGTCTGCCCAGCAGACGACCCAAGGCCTTGTCCATTTTCACATTCAGTATAATGCCTTTAAGAGGATACCCTTAACTCCTCATTAGAGCTATGATTCCAATATCTGTAAACGAACCCTTCATCTTATATAAGTCATGCACCCAACAAACCGGTCTATAAGCTTACTACCTCTGAGACGCTTTAGCCATTGGAACATCAAAGTACACAAGTCATATACATGAAGCTGTCCTTTTACTCAGGATTAAGGTTACTGCATAATGAACATCAAAAGCAGATTGATCCACTCAAAGCGGACTTCGTAGATTAATCACGCTTTAGTCCCGGTCTAATATGTCACCACCAAGCAACATACCCATGTCTCTACTTGGGAGTCCAGCTCCAGACAGTCAAGACAAACCGTCCTCTCCAAGGCTTTAGACAACATAATAGTCTTAACATGAGTTTGATGCTCAGTCTAACCCCATAGACTACAGACCATAGTTTAAACTGCTAACTTTAGAACATTGTCTTCTCGCATACAAAAATCCATTGCATGCAACGTTCTAACAGTTTAACACAAGCAAACAGGGAGCCATATTTGCTTACATTTACTTTAACAAGTAAATAAGACGAGGACAGATAGCAATGTAATGAATAATCTCTATAGATAATTTTATTATCCAGTTCAAAATAAATACATCAAAATGTCTCTAACGCTTAGGGCATTTCCTAACATTGACCTCCACAGCCTTAATCTCATAGCCCCGAAGGCAAAATTGTACATAACTAGGAGTGGTACATTAGTGCTGACCTCCACAGCCTTAATCTCATCATAGCCCCGAAGGCAAAATTTACCTCCCTGTACGGAAGGCTGGTACGCCAAAAGTGGTTTCATTACCGACTTTTTAAGTTCTAACCCGGTGACTTCAAATTGCCCCGTGGTTAGGAATGGTTCGCATTTTAATTTTAGGTGAGTGAGTTTCATTAACCTCACTCTAGTGCTTGAAGCACAATTTACTATGTGTCCCATTCTTAGTAGTGCCCGTAGCACATTTCGTCTCTCTTTCTACTCTATAATAGTGCCCGTAGCACATATGTATCTAACTTATAGTTAGTACATCAAAGTTAACAACAATAATGCTATATGTTGTGGACAGGTAAATGTCTGAACTTACCTTATCAGTTTCTTCCCCTTTTCTTTCTTGGATTTTTGATCGTCCTCCTTGTAGGTTGATTTTGGGAACCTACAAACAAAACTTTGTCTGTTAATTTCATTTCCATTTATAGCTTTTATCTTTCATTAAAAAGCTTAAATAAAACCTATTTATAACTTTTTAGGCTTTATCTATCATTTTCCCCATTTTTCTCAACTTTTGCAAAATTACGATTTTGCCCCTATATTTTGGTAAAATTACAATTTTGCCCTTGACGGAATTTTCTCGATCCAGACTGCATTTTTGGCTCTCAGGAACTTTTCTGACTCTTTTCTAATCATTACCGGGTTCGTTTCTATTTTATTTTCATTTTTCACTTTCCCGACCCTCGGGAAGCATTATTTCGACCCTTTCGTCGGTTTAGTGATTTTCTATCGTTTCGGAGTCTCAAATAGACGTTTTACTAGTATTTAAAACGTTCATCTAAACGTTCCTGATCTACATCTCCGAGGCTCGGATTTTCCGTACCCGACTCGGACCTTTACTTCCTTTCCCAAAAACGCCCACCTCGGGGTTGGTTTTTTTTTTTTCAGTTTCACTCACGTTTTACATTTTTAAGGGGACAGGTTAATATTCACGAACCACCACTTAGGTTTTCCTTATTCAATTTTCCGTTAGGGACTCGGGTTTCTGACCCGACCTTAAACTTTTATTTTTAATTTCCTTTTTACCCCAAATGCCGTTTTCGAAATTTCAACAGCATTTCGGCGTAAATTTAAGGCTACTGGCGTTAGGTACGCCTCGAACCATATGTACCTGCCACGTACTATACCACAAGCCTATTTTATGTAAAAGTTTCCCAAACTTTTACATAAAAGCTCACAACATTTCAATTCACATTTTGAACCACATTACACAAAATTTCTTTCAATTTTACCCTTGGTTTTGGCCACGGTTTTCACACTCAAAACCTAACCAAAACTTCTCAATTTTTTAACCAAATTTTAGGCTATTCCAATGTCATTATCTAGCACATTTTCAAGCCAATTTACATGCATTTTTCAACAAAATTCCTGGGGTTTTTCATCATTACAACCCACGGCCATTTAAGAGAAACATGCATCAAATTTTTTTTCTTTCATGCTTTCAATCACAAATCCATCATTTCCTTAATTCAATGCATGGATTTAACTATCCAAACATCAAGTAAATCATGCAAAAAATTTTCCCCAAACCCTAATTAAACCCACAGCCATATTAGGGTTATTTGACACCAAATTTTTTCCAAGCTTTCAATCATACAAATCATGTTTTACATTTAATCAAAACATGATTTAAAGCATTTTAACACTTAAACCACAACAATTCATCATTGACTACACTTGGTAACCCACGGTTTTACTCTTGGAAAACCAACCAAAATTTTATTTTTCTTTAAACAAAATGCATGGTTTTTCTTCTAATCACACCCTTAACAAAACCCAAGCACCAAATCAACCAAAACAAACCAAAAATTTTTCATCCTTCACACTATTCATTCCACAGATTTTAGGGAGAAAAATCAAGAAAAATTGCAAACCAATGAAGGTTACCTTGCTTTCTTGCTTCCTTGGACTTCAATGAAGTGTTTGACACCACTTTTGTGAAGAAAAGTTGGGTATTTGGCTTGGTTTTCCTTGGTGGCTCACGGTTCCTCTTGGGAGAACACTTAGAAAAATTTTTTCATATGTTTTTGGCTTTGAAAATGTTTCGGCCACTTTATTCCATGTTTTGCCGACTTAACACAAAGGAAGCCAATTAATTTGGCTTTCCACCAATCAAAATGCAACACTTTTCAAGCCTTTTCTTTCCATTTTTTAAAAAATTAAATGGGTGAAATTTTGGCCAAATCTTGGCCTTTAGATCAAAAAGCAAACTAATCTTGGCCATTAATGCCACCAACCACCATATTTCTTTCATTTAATAAATTTGCTTTATGATGTCATAAATGCAAAGTAATATGTTGACTTGGACTTTACTATTCATAGCTTCTATTCCTTTGTAGTATCCACCACATATGCCAGATATCCCATGCAACCACCGGCCATTAGCTTGTTTGCTTTCAGTGAACTGATCATCATCTTCCCAGGTTTTCGAGAAGCATCGACATATTCGAAACTCTCTTCTTCCTCGGGTTGGAATACTATTTTTCGATTTCGACAGTCGATCGTAGCTTGATATTTCCCTAGGAAATCCATGCCTAGAATCACATCGTAATCCACGATCTTCATTACGATCAACTCCGCATATAGCTCCCTATTTGCCACATATACTAGTACATGAGGTAGCCAGTAATTGGACAACAATACTTCCCCAAAGGGTAAAGCTGTCTTAAATACTCTTCCCATATAGTCCTTAGGAAGTCCTATCTTGTCAGCAAATTCATAGGAAACAAAAGAATGCGTAGCACCGGAATCGAACAGTACAGAGGCTACATGACTAGCAATAGGAAGCTGACCTATCACTACATTTGATGTTCCTACCTCTGCATCTTCTTTACTGTAGGCCATCACACGAGCATCAGCACGTGGTACACGCTCCTACCGTTGTGGCCTTACTGGAGACTCTTCAACTCTAGCCTGAAGGGAATGAGCTTGTGGGCGTGTCTGGTGCAGTTGGGAAGTGAATTATCCACCCTGCCTATTGTTTGGATAGTTCCTAGCATAATGACCTTCCTATCCACATTCATAGCAAACAAGTGGCCCATATCTGCATTGCCCAGAATGTCTCTTCCCGCATGTAGGACAATTTTGCACATTGGATTCCGCATTACCAGCTGTTCTTCGCTGCTGGTTTCGATTATTGGCCTGGCGATTCCCAGTAAAATTGCCTTTTTCTCTTGTTTTGCTGGGATCCTTGATTATTGCCCTGGCTTAGTTTAGCATTCTGATTTGGCTTGCTCGATTGACCAACTTGTGTAGACTTAGCCAAAGCCCTCTCCTTCTTTTTGGCCTCCCAGTGCTTCTCTCTTTCCTCTTTCTGTCGGGCTACGTGAAACTCAGCTCTGATGGCCCGACTAACACAATCTGCTCTAGAAGTAGGCGGTCCATGTCCCGTATCTATCAATGCAGCAATTTATGGCCTGAACATCCCGATCATTTTTTGTATTTTCTCCCTCTCAGTAAGGACTACATAAGGGCATAAACGGGATAACTGGTTAAACTTTCGGCAAACTTCACTTACCGACATATTTCCTTGCGTCAATTCTGAGAACTCTTTCTACTATTGTCTCAGAGATGCAAGGTCATAATATTTCTGGTTAAATTCTTCCAGAAATTCTACCCAACTCATGGTAGACACATTTCTTCTCATTCACACAGTGTCCCACCAAAAACGAGCATCTTTTCTCAACACAAAAGATGCACATGCGACCTTCTCCTAGTCAATTAGGTTCATGAATTCCATGATTACTTGCAAAGATGACAACCAATCTTCAGCCTCTAGAGGATTAGTAGAACCTTCAAATTCTGGCGGCCTCATATGCCTGAATCTTTCATAGAGGGGTTCCAGATTTAATACCGGTTGCAGTTCAGGAACTCTCTCATGTACAGCAGTTAGAGGGATAACCGGATCTACCTCAGCTTCCTGTTCTACTTGGGTACCTTCAGAGCCTTGCCTCTGTTCTAACTCCTCTACCCGTTGCCTCAGATTAGCGTTTTCTTACATCTGAGCTTCTAGTAAGGCTTGTATCTGATCTAATCTCTCCATGACGTTAGGACGTCGTTCTCGTCCCTCTGGTCAATTTCGCAAATCCACCATCTTGCCTATTCTCCTATTATGGCACAACAATTCACCGTTAGCTTTTCCATGACCACATTGGTAAAATCATATTAATTTACGAAATTCAGGGTAACGTAAAGCCACATCATTGTAACACATCATCGTACAACATATAATCATTTTGATATTTCATTCATAGCAAAACGTTTATATATCATACATAATCATCACCAGTCATACATACATCGGCCATCATATACACCTTGGCCACAAGTCTATACAAAAGAGCTTTTCTCTATAAGCTACTTATGTACATGCATACATCTACTGGTCACCCATCCCCTGTGTCTGGGACTAGAGGATATTCTTCTGGATCCTCATCTTCATCTGGATCATATGAGTCATCACCATCCCTAGGCAATGCTCCCTGTCCTGAGTCATCACCTCCTCGTGGTCTAGACGGTCCAGCCTCATGATCGTTCATCATCCTTCTCAGCCCAAAGATGCGTGCCAACATCTCATCTTGACCCAGTGTCTCTCGTCGACTCTGCGTCAGATGCTCAATCAAAATCTCCCTCTCGATCGTCCTGATCGTCACTACAAACTCTTGGAGCGTAGGAGGATATAGCTTAATCACTCTCTGTCTCAACTCCATGGGTAAACCTCTCCAAAAAAGCTCACAACAGTTTGCTTCAGTGAGGTTGGGCAACGGACATCTCCTCCTAATGGTCTCCTCAAATCGTGCTGCGTAAGACATAACTGTCTCACCAGATAACATGATCATCCTCTCAGTCTGGAGAATATAGTCCCTAACCTCATCAAATCCAGGGTATGCGGGTGTATCTGCCTCTCGTGTCTCTGGAGGTGCTGGAGCAGGTGCCGAATCCCTAGGCTGAAACTGATCAGCCAATCGCTGACAGAACTCAGCCCAACTGAATCCCAACAGAATCTCCTGGTTGCAATAATCCCAGAATACTCGAGCATCTCCCTGAAACATACTGATGGCCAACTGGATCCACATCTCTCAGTCGATATCGCACATCACCATAATCCTCTCTATGGCATGGAGCCAGTTCTTCATCTCCATTGACTGTCGTCCACCATCAAACATAGGGGGACTGCTATCTCTGAATGCCTGTACTACCCGAGCTAAAACTCTCACCTCAATATGTTGGCATCCACCAACAACTAGAATGTCCACTACTACAGGTGGATGAAGTACCGGTCGAGGTTGTACTACATCTACTGGAGCAGGTGCTAGTGCTGGAGGTCTCTCTGGCACCGGGGGTCTGACCACTGGTGGTTGGGAAATAGACGGCCTCACTATAGGTCTCGTCCATACCCGTAACACCCCTCTCTTTCGTGGTAGCGGCGGTCTCACATAAGGAGGTCTGGTCATCTTGCTACCTATAAGATAATTATTTTAATATAAGAAAATAATTCACTAAACTTAAGTAAACTACTTACTTGGATAGCGGTGCAGGATGCGTGAAGTGTCAAATCAGGATATGGTCCACACTGCTCTGATATACCAACTGTGACGACAGTCGGTAATCTAAACTAGATCAATCGTAATTCCGCGCTCTGATACCAACTGTGGCAGCAGTTGGTATTCTAAACTAAACTAACCGTAAACCCGCTCTGATACCAACTGTGGCGGCCCGCCCTTCGTAGAGATCATACAATACTATTACAGTTAAGTTTTATTGCTAACTGCGATAGATTGTACTCTCATGGGTCGCCGGCTAATCTATCTCTCTTTAAATCATGATGTTTTTGGGGAAAAATTTTTTTTTTTTAACATCATGTGAAACATTATCCACTATTTACTTTGTTTACAAGTACAAAGTAATTTACATAATACAGTACTTTCGTAAAATATATATTATTACAAAAGACTGTTTCTTCTTCCCTTCTCTTTTATCGCTCAGCGGAAAGACTCTGGCAGGATCATATCCCTCGCCTCCTATCCCAATTGACACACGCTATCCCGTCCGCCATCCAGTCATACAAAGCTACTGAGCTGGTCGCTTACCTGCAACATAAGCAAAAATGGCGAGCTACAGGCTCAGTAAGTTCAAACCTGCAACATAAGCAAAAATGGCGAGCTACAGGCTCAGTAAGTTCAAACATGCAAGAAATAAAATTCTATGAATAGACTATTCATTGTAAATAGTAATATTGACCACTATTCATACATGAATAGTAACTTTGACTACTATTCATTATGAATATTAAGTTTGACCACAACACAATATATCAATAATACATCTACCGCGATATTAGTACCCTCACAAAACTGTCTTATGCTCAATTATGGCATAGTTTCAGTTTTAGGTAATTATCTTATATTATGTTCTGGTTTTGAGCTCAGGTTGGCAGTACCATTTAAGTGCGCATGACTGGGAGCGGTACATCAGTGCTGACTTCCACAGCCTTAATCTCATAGCCCCGAAGGCAAAATTGTACATGACTAGGAGCGGTACATTAGTGCTGAAATCCACAGCCTTAATCTCATCATAGCCCCGAAGGTAAAATTTACCTCCCTGTACAGAAGGCTGGTACGCCAAAAGTGGTTTCATTACCGACTTTTTAAGTTCTAACCCGGTGACTTCATATTGCCCTGTGGTTAGGAATGGTTCACATTTTAATTTTAGGTGAGTGAGTTTCATTAACCTCTCTCTAGTGCCCGAAGCACAATTTACTATGTGTCCCATTCTAAGTAGTGCCCGTAGCACATTTCGTCTCTCTTTCTCTCTATAATAGTACCCGTAGCAGATATGTATCTAACTTATAGTTAGTACATCAAAGTTAGCAACAATAATGCTATATGTTGTAGACAGGTAAATGTCTGAACTTACCTTATCAGTTTCTTCCCCTTTTCTTTCTTGGATTTTTGATCGTCCTCCTTGTAGGTTGATTTTGGGATCCTACAGACAAAACTTTGTCTGTTAATTTCATTTCCATTTATAACTTTTATTTTTCATTAAAAAGCTTAAATAAAACCTATTTATAACTTTTTAGGCTTTATCTATCATTTTTCCCATTTTTTTCAACTTTTGTAAAATTACGATTTTACCCCTATATTTTGGCAAAATTACAATTTTACCCCTGACGGAATTTTCTTGATCCAGACTGCATTTTTGGCACTCAGGAACTTTTCTGACTCTTTTCTAATCATTACCGGGTTCGTTTCTATTTTATTTTCATTTTTCACTTTCCCGACCCTCGAGAAGTACTATTCCGACCATTACGTCGGTTTAGTGATTTTCTACTGTTTCGGAACCTCAAATGGACGTTTTACTAGTATTTAAAACGTTCATCTAGACGTTCTTGATCTAGATCTCCGAGGCTCGGATTTTCCGTACCCGACTCGGACCTTTCTTCCTTTCCCAAAAACGCCCCCCTCGGAGTCTGTTTTTTTTTCAGTTTCACTCGCGTTTTACATTTTTAAGGGGACAGGTTACTATTCATAACCACCCCTTAGGTTTTCCTTATTCAATTTTCCGTTAGGAACTCGGGTTTCTAACCCGACCCTAAACTTTTATTTTTAATTCCCCTTTTACCCCAAATGCCGTTTTCGAAATTTCGACAGCATTTCGGCGTAAATTTAAGGCTACCGGCGTTAGGTACGCCTCGAACCATATGTACCTGCCACGTACTATACCACAAGCCTATTTTATGTAAAAGTTTCCCAAACTTTTACATAAAAGCTCACAACATTTCAATTCACATTTTGAACCACATTACACAAAATTTCTTTCAATTTTACCCTTGGTTTTGGCCACTGTTTTCACACTCAAAACCTAACCAAAACTTCTCAATTTTTCAACCAAATTTTAGGCTATTCCAATGTCAATATCTAGCACATTTTCAAGCCAATTTACATGCATTTTTCAGCAAAATTCCTAGGGTTTTTCATCATTACAACCCACGGCCATTTAAGAGAAACATGCACCAAATTTTTTTCTTTCATGCTTTCAATCACAAATCCATCATTTCCTTAATTCAATGCATGGATTTAACTATCCAAACATCAAGTAAATCATGCAAAAATTTTTCCCCAAACCCTAATTAAACCCACGGCCATATTAGGGTTATTTGACACCAAATTTTTTTCCAAGCTTTCAATCATACAAATCATGTTTTACATTTAATCAAAACATGATTTAAAGCATTTTAACACTTAAACCACAACAATTCATCATTGACTACACTTGGTAACCCACGGTTTTACTCTTGGAAAACCAACCAAAATTTTGTTTTTCTTTAAACAAAATGCATGATTTTTCTTCTAATCACACCCTTAACAAAACCCAAGCACTAAATCAACCAAAACAAACCAAAAATTTTTCATCCTTCACACTATTCATTCCACAGATTTTAGGGAGAAAAATCAAGAAAAATTGCAAACCAATGAAGGTTACCTTGCTTTCTTACTTCCTTGGACTTCAATGACGTGTTTGACACCACTTTTGTGAAGAAAAGTTGGGTATTTGGCTTGGTTTTCCTTGGTGGCTCACGGTTCCTCTTGGGAGAACACTTAGAAAAAAATTTTCATATGTTTTTGGCTTTGAAAATGTTTCGGCCACTTTATTCCTTGTTTTGCCGACTTAACACAAAGGAAGCCAATTAATTTGGCTTTCCACCAATCAAAATGCAACACTTTCCAAGCCTTTTCTTTCCATTTTTTTCAAAAATTAAAAGGGTGAAATTTTGGCCAAATCTTGGCCTTTAAATCAAAAAGCAAACCAATTTTGGCCATTAATGCCACCAACCACCATATTTCTTTCATTTAATAAATTTGCTTTATGATGTCATAAATGCAAAGTAATATGTTGACTTTGACTTTACTATTCACATTAATTCGACTACTTTTTGACCGATACCGGTTTGAGCCAAAATTTTCCTGAAATCGTCCCGGCATGTTCTTGAGATCTCCTGTGTATTCGAATCAATTTATACTGCTTCTGTTTGATCAAAATCAATCCCGGAAGTTTTTCATCTTTTAGTGTACCAGTTAGGGTTTTCAACGCCGTTTTTGACACCGTTCCACCCGTTTCAACTTAGTAAATTTTTCCAACACTGAATTCTTACTCGTCAGTATTGTTAGAACATTTTAATACATTCTAAACAATATAAATACATTTATTTCACTCTTTAAATAGTACGAATTGTTATATACATACATTTGTATATTTTCTTCCGAGAATGCCTGAATTTCCCGGTTGTCACATGATAAGTGTGAAAAGAGCTTACAGGAGCTGAAACGGAGACTCACGAGCGCCTTAATATTGACCATTCTCAAAGCTAGTCAATGAAATTTTGTGATCTATAGTGACGCCTCCAAGACGGGATTAGGAGCTGTACTGATGCAAAATGGTAGAGTAGTCGCATACGCTTTGCGACAACTCAAGAACCACGAAAGGAACTACCCAACGCATGACCTGGAGCTTGCAGCGGTTGTTTTTGCACTCAAGATATGAAGGCATTACTTAGACGACATCAAATGCGAGATCTATGTGCAACACCAAAGCCTCAAGTATATCTTCACGCAGAAGGAGCTCAACATGAGGCAACAAAGATAGCTAGAACTGGTTAAGGATTACGACTATGAAATCTTGTACCACCCAAGAAAAGACAATAAGGTGGCTCATGCGCTAAGCAGAAAGCACTCTTCAATGCTTATGGCTATCCATGTCTTTTCGGAAACACTACAAAAAGAGCTACGGAGTAGTGACATTAAGATTTTAACAGGGAGGTTGTCCAAAATGACCCTCCAGTCGATGCTCCTAGAAGAAATTAAAGCTGGCCAAGACCTCGATTCGTCCCTGAACAAGCTCAAAAAGGAGGCAATGAAGGACCAAAGTTCAGAATTTCGAGTCTCTAGGGATGGCATACTCTATTTCAGAGATAGAGTGTGTGTTCCAAAGGATAAAGCTCATGAAAAAGATCCTTTCGAAAGCCCATGACACGCCATACTCGGTACATCCAGGGGTGAACAAAATGTACAAAGACTTGAAAGAGAGTTTTTGGTGGCTTAAAATAAAAAACGATGTTGTCGAATTCGTTGCAAAATGCCTCACATGCCAGAAAGTTAAAGTAGAACATCAGCGACTGGGAAGAGAACTGCCAAAGATCAAGCTACCCCAGTGGAAATAGGAGCAAATTACAATGGATTTCGTGGTCGGATTGCCCAGAACATCAAGTGGAAACGATGCCATTTGGGTAATTGTGGACCGACTGATGAAATCAGCTCGATTCTTAGCCATGAAGCTGAGTTATTCGATAGAGAGACTGGCAGAAATGTACGTCGCTCAGATAGTAAGATTGCACGGGTTATTGAAATCAATCATTTTAGATCGTGATGGACGCTTCACTTCCAAGTTTTGGTAGAGCATTCAAGCTTCAATGGGAACTAAATTGAAGTTCAGCACAGCTTTCCATCCCCAAACTGATGGACAAACTGAGAGAACCATTCAAACATTAGAGGATATACTGAGAGCTTGTGTCTTAGACTTCAAGGGAAACTAGGACCAGAAGTTACCATTGATTGAGTTCTTATACAACAACAGCTACCATTCCTTGATCAGAATGGCACCGTACGAGGCACTCTACAGAAGAAAATGTAGATCTCCAGTGTATTGGCACGAAACTGGAGAGAAACAGCTCACCAGCACGAACTTCGTTAAGAATACAACAGAAGATGTGAAGCTTATACGAGAGACTAGATACTGACGACATAGACCTCTCGGTTTTAAGAAGGAGATTCAGTTTTTCTTAAGGTGGCACCCATGAAGGGGGTGATGTGCTTTGGGAAGAAAGGAAAGCTCATTTCTAGATATATAAGACCCTTTGAGATCCTCAAGAGAGTCGGGAAGGTAGCTTACAAATTAACACTCACTCCCAAACTAGCTTCCGTGCATAATGTTTTCCACGTCTCGATGTTAAAGAAGTACGTGTTAGGAAATGCCCTAAGTATGAGAGACATTGATGTATTTATTTTGAACTAGATAATAAAATTATATATAGAGGTTATTCATTACATTACTGTTTGTCCTTATTTTATTTACATGTTAAAGTAAATGTAAGCAAATATGGCTCACTGACTGCTTGTGTTAAAACTGTTAGAACATTGCATGCAATGGACTTTTGTATGCGAGAAGACAATGTTTTAAAGTAAGTGGTCTAAACTAAGGTCTGTAGTCTATGGGGTTAGACCGAGCATCTAACTCATGTTAAAACTATTATGTTGTCTAAAGCCATGGTGGGGATGGTTTGTCTTGACTGTCTGGAGCATAGACTCCCAAGTAGAGACATAGAAATGTTGCTTGGTGGTGACATATTAGACCGGGACTAAAGCATGATTAATCTACGTAGTCCGCTATGAGTGGATCAATCTGATTTTGACGTTCATTATGCAATAACCTTAATCCTAAGTAAATGAACTACTTCATGTATATGACTTGTGTACTTTGATGTTCCAATGGCTAAAGCGTTTCAGAGGTAGTAAGCTTATAGACGGGTTCGTTGGGTGCATGACTTGTATATGATGAAGGGTTTGTTTACAGATATCAGAATCATAACTCTAAGCAGTTAAAAGTATCCTCATAAAGGCATTATACTAGATGTGAAAATGGATAAGGCCTTAGGTCGTTTGCTGGGCAGATGACTTCTTATTCACATATGGTGAATAATCATTTTCTTATTCGGTAGTATAATGGAACTTTAAGATAGCCTGATCAGTAGGTTGAACGGATTTTGACCTAAAGCTGATCATGAATATTATTTGCATACATAACAAGGTCATTGGAGATTAGCTTGTCGCAGGCTTTCGTAATACAGTATATAATTGGGAGTTCAGTTTCAGGTTTATAATGGTGTGACTCTGAAATTAGTGATCATATGATTGAGTTGTTCGGTACAGAATGATGATCATATGGATTCATGGGAGCTCGATTATATATATCCAATTGGTCCCTCTACTAGCTCTACAAAATTCCTTAACAGTTGGCAAATTGATTTGTGTATGCTTATTGGCTAGTTGATTATACATGGATGTTGTTGACATAGGATTAGGATGGTGGACAAGATTCTCTTCGGTTGAATTCATATTTTGTTTTGGATAATAGAGTACACAATTATTCGAACTCCAAATAAAGTTGCCATGATTTTATTTGAGATTGGATTGGAGTTGTAGAAAATTATCTATGAGAACAAAAATTAGAAATACATCTTTTTGTGGATTTTGAAATTTGAAATTTGAAATTTGAATTTCGAATTTGAAATTTGAATTTGAAATTTAAATTTGAAATTCGAATTTGAAATTTGAATTTGAAATTTAAATTTGAAATTCGAATTTGAAATTTGAATTTTAAATTTGAGTTTGAAATTTGAATTCGAAATTTGAATTTGAAATTTGAATTTGAAGTTTGAATTTTGAAATTTGAACTTTGAAATTTGAAATTTAAATTTTGAAACACAATCCATATAGGATTCGAATTTTTTGTGGATTATCCACAAGAGAAAATTCGGTTTTAATTTTGGATAAAAGAGAGGAAAATCTTGTTTGAATCCTACTTGAATTTTGAATCCTAATTTTAACAAAAGTGGCCGAATTTTTGTTGAGGAAAATCCTCCAAGATATTTTTGCTTTTTATGGACAAGGTTCAAGGGAAATTCAAGTAAGAAAATCCTAGTTGAATTTTGATTCTCTCCCTATCAAGCAAGGTCATTGGATAGTAGCTCGTCACAGGCTTACGTAATACGGCATATAATTGGGAGTTCAGTTTTAGGTTTATAGTGGTGTGACTCTGAAACTAGTGATCATATGATTGAGTTGTTCGGTAAAGAATGATGATCATATGGAATCACGGGAGCCCGATTATATATGTCCAATCAGTCCCTCTACTAGCTCCACATAATTTCTTAACGTTTGGCAAATTGATTTGTGTATGCTATTAGCTGGTTTATTATGCATGGATGGTGATGACACAGGATTAGGATGGTAGACAAGATTCTCTCCAGTTGGATTCAGATTTTGTTTTGGATAATAGAGTACACAATTATTCGAACTCCAAATAAAGTTGCCATGATTTTATTTGAGATTAGATTGGAGTTGTAGAAAATTATCCATGAGAACAAGAATATGAAACACAACCGTTTTGTGGAATTTGAAATTTGAAATTTGAATTTTGAATTTTGAATTTTGAATTTTGAAATTTGAATTTTGAATTTTGAATTTGAAATTTGAATTTAAAATTTGAATTTGAAATTCGAATTTGAAATTTGAAATTTGAATTTAAAATTTGAATTTGAAATTTGAAATTCAAATTTTGAATCACAGTCCAAGTAGGATTCGAATTTGTTGTGGAAAATCCACAAGGTTTGAAATTCGAATTTGAGTTGGATTTGGAGAGGATAATCTTGTTAGAATCCTACTTGAATTTTGAATCCAAATCCCAACAAAAGTGGACGAAATTTTTGAGGATAATCCTCATGGAAAAATTCGGATTTTTGTGGATAAGATTCAAGGGAATAATTCAAGTTTCAATCCCAGTTGAATTTGGATTCTCTCCTCCCTGAAAAGTGGCCGAAAATTTGGAGAATCTCTCCTAGGAAATTCGGTTATTTTTAGATAAGGTTGAGATAAGATTCAAGCTTGAAAATCCTAGTGGAATTTTGATTCTTCCTTATCCTAAAAGTGGCCGAAAATTTGGAGAAGATTTTCTCCTAGAAATTTCGGATTTTTTGGTTGAAAAAGGGAGATAAAATTCTAGTTAAAATCTTGTTTAGATTTGGATTGGATTTATCCTAAGAAAACCAAATTTAATTGTGAAGATTCTCCCTTGGAAAATTCAGATTTTATGGATATGGATAAGGGAAAATATCTTTTCCTAATCCAATTCAAATTCAGAGAATCACCTCATACAGGTCTATAAATAGAGGTCCTGCCACTCCAGTTCTCTCAGACCACAGACTCTCAGGTGAGCAGGCTTATTGTTGCACAGCTCATCGTGTCAATAAAGTTCTTTAGAGAACTGGGTGGTCGGAAGAAGACTAGCAGTGCTAGCATACCGATCGAGGTTCAGAGTGCCCACACACTCAGCCATTCGGGAATTGGAGAATAGTAGAGAAGGCTAGTTGGTTGAAGCCTCCGGTCATTCTCCTCCTGCAAGATTGGCGTCCTTGAGGTATGAGTTTTAATTGTTGTTGATTTATTGTATATGGCATCATGAGATATTTAACGATCTAAAAATTTTTATTGTTCCGCTGCGCCACTCTGATACGTTTTTACCGAATTATTATTCTACAAATGGTATCAGAGACATCTCATGACTATGCCATGTACATAAATTAGACAATTACTTAGTCTTTTTATTTATGTATGGATTTGATATTTAGAGAGTGGCATTCTAGGGTTCCTTTATGTTGTTATCATGGATTATGTATAAAGTATGTGGTTATTTTAATTTTTTGAATTATTATAAGCATGCTTGTTTATACCGGTTATGGTTCCTTAGAATTTAGAAAAATTGTATCTAGGAATTTTATGTAACCATGGGAGCAGTTTATTAACACTGTAATTTTCCAATGGATTTTAATTTCTATCTCTTAGAATTTTTATGGTTAGAATTTTTTGTACACCGGAAACGGTTTAGGAAATTTTATGTAATTATTCTTGGAGGAGATTGAAGATTAAAGACCGTAATTTATTTTTCCCAAAAGTTAAATTTGATTTAAAGGTTGAAATTTTGATTGTGTGAAAAATTTCAATTTAATTGGGATTCAAATTAATTTTTGGAGATCCTAATAGGTAAATTGGAATATGGCATGAAAATCGAGACACAACCCCTCAGGATAGGTCGACGGACCTTGGTGGGGCTACAGCCCCTGCCCTCGGGCAGGATGGGGCTGCAGCAGCCCCTGTGCAAGCCCACAGCACCCACGGCCGCAGGCTTGGCCTGCAGCCAAGGGTGGCCTTGGCCTGCCCAAGGCTAGCCGCAGCCTGGGCGTGCAACCTCTGGCTACAGGCGCTGCCTGCAGCCTGCTGGCTGCTGCGTGCAGCCTGGCGCTGCAGGCTTGGCCTACAGCCCGGCAGGGCTGCACATGGGGGCGGCCGTGGGCTGTCAGCCCCTTCGGGGTTGGTGGCTGCCCACGGCGGCTGCCGCCTACAGGGGCGGCGGTCCGACGGTCCAAAAATTAGAAAATTTTGATTTTTAAATTTGAGATTTAATTTTAAAACATGTTTAAAAAATATGTAATTAAAAATTTGAAATTTTTGAAATTACATATTATTACACATGATGTTTAAAATTGTTTAAAAATTTAAATTTGAAATTTAAATTTGAAATTCGAATTTGGAATTTGAATTTGAAATTTAAATTTTTGGATATTTAAATTTTAAATAATTCTTGGGATGAGAAATAAATGGAGAGGCTACATAAAGAAGGATACAAGAAGACGGAACAAAATTCAAGACCCAAAGAATGCTTTGGATGGAATTTTGTAATCTTTATTTTCTTTATTCTAGGATGGAACCATAGCTTGGTTATTCTGTCAATTATTTTTTCTGGGATATGTCATGGATGTATAAATATGTATTGATGGATGTTTTGTATGCATATTTGATAACATGTCATATAGGATAGGTGAGTGCCGCTCATACTATATTGATCATACATAATTTGTCAAAACATGCATGTTTTTCAAAATATTGAGTGGGAGAGGGTTTCAAACAAAACCCACGGCCTCCATTGTTGATCCATATGTGAAAGCATGGTAACGCCTCGCGTCAGTTCTGCCCTGACCACACCCCTCGGTAGGTGTTTACCGCCGCCGGTATACTAGATTGGATCTCCTATGTGGAAAACGTGTTCGGGTGCGATCCTATTCATGACCACCCCTCGGTGGCTTGGTAGGACGGGGATCGGGCTACATAAACAATGGTTATACACTCAAGACTCATCTAGTTATTAACCTTCCTTAGAAGCTCTGTTAACTAAACTAGTGGCCAAATAAGCGGTAATTAATATATGTCTTAACCTTGGAGGATTTAAGGCAACATATATTAATTGGACGGGGTCCATGTTCTGGCTATTTGTTCTCATGACCACCCCTCGGTGGCTTGGGGCAATAGGTGCTGAGAATTACCGTTGCAATGCTACATGTTTTTCAAGTTTCATGTAGGAACATACTTGTATGTTTTATTTGCTAAATTATCTGTATATTTGCTTGGGCTTTGTAATGATGTCTAGTATGATTTTATTTCAGTTCAAAATGTCACCGACACCCCTCATTTCAATACTTACTGAAAATAAGTTGAATGGTGACAATTATAAAGATTGGAAAAGAAATCTATTAATAGTTCTTAGCTGCGAGAGACACAAGTTCGTACTGGACGAACCATGCCCACCTGGGCCCAAACCTGACATACCACTTGAGGAGGTCTCGGTTGCCTATAATCGTTGGAGAGAATCCAATGAGATAGCTCGATGCTACACCCTTGCTAGCATGACAAGTGCTTTACAAAAGCAGCATGAGACTTATCAAGTTACTGGGGAGATCATGGAAAATCTGGAGGACATGTTCGGAGGCCAAGAAAAATTAGCTCGACAGTCCGCTATCACTAGCATTATGAACTCCAAGCAAAAGGCGGGTACTCCGGTGAAGGACCATATGATCACTCTAATGGGATTCTTTGCTGAGGCTGCCGAGAATGGTGCTGAGTTGGACTACAACACCCAGATCGAGATGGTGTTCAAGACTCTGTCTAAAGATTTTGTGGGGTTTAAGGCCGCATACAATCTGGCGACAAAGGAGTTAGGACTAACCGAGCTCATGAAGCAACTACAGGCTTATGAGCGGATGATCAGGGATGAGGATGTGGTCCGACCTAAAGGTGAGGCCAATTTGGCGGAATCTTCCAATCGCTCACGGAAGAGGAAGAGGCCAAATAAGAAGCAAGTGGCTTCTAGTTCTTCTAATCCTCCTGTCTCGGACGGGAAGAAGAAGAAGAAGAACAAGAAGCCAAAGGACCCTAAAAAGTCCAAATGCTTCCATTGTGGGAAGGTAGGTCACTTCAAGAAGGCTTACCAGGAATTCCTAGCCGCCAAGGGCAAGGAAGGTAAGGAACTTCATTACTTGGAAGCGTGTTTGGTGGAAGAATCGAAAGACACTTGGGTCATTGATTCGGGCGCCACTAATCATGTTTGTGTTTCTATGCAGGGGTTCGTGGAAACGAGAAGTCTACATGATAGGAACCTCTCGTTGCGGACTAGAGATGGTAGCTTTGTGGTGGCTGAAGCAATGGGAGATGTTCATCTTTATTTTGATCAATTTAGGTTTATTTTATTGAAAGACTGTTTTTATGTTCCTAATTTTAGGAGGAACCTTATATCGGTAGCTTGTTTAATAAAGGATTCTTATTCAGTTTCTTTTAGTAAAAGAGTTGATATTCGTAGAAATAAGTCTTTTATCTGTTCTGGATGGATGGATGGAAACCTATATTTGATCAAACCAAAGATGTACTCACTGCTTGACACTGAACTAATTGATAACTCTAAAAGGTTGAAAGTTTCTCACTCTAACAAGGCGTATCTTTGGCATTTAAGACTTGGTCATATTAATCAGGATAGGATTCAAAGATTGGTGAAAGACGGTCCTCTGGAATCTCTGGAGGAGGTACGACTTCCCCAATGTGAGTATTGTCTAGAGGGTAAAATGACTAAGAGGTCTTTTGGAGCTAAGGGTACAAGGGCTCAGGAGCTCTTAGAAATTATGCATACTGACGTATGTGGCCCCATGAACGTCACAACACGAGGAGGGTTCGAGTATTATGTCTCTTTTTTAGATGATTACTCGAGGTATGGATATGTGTATCTGATGCACCGCAAGAGCGAAACCTTTGATAAATTCAAAGAGTATCATGCGGAAGTGGAAAAGCAATTGGATAAATCCATAAAGACACTTCGATCTGATCGAGGTGGCGAATATCTCTCCAATGAATTTCTAGGACATCTTGTAGAGAACGGGATTTTATCCCAATTGACTGCACCTGGTACTCCACAACAGAATGGTGTAGCCGAAAGGAGAAATAGGATCTTGTTGGATATGGTACGGTCCATGATGAGTTATTCAACGCTGCCATTATCATTTTGGGGATATGCTTTACAAACGGCGTGCTATATTCTGAACCAAGTTCCAAGCAAATCAATTCCCAGAACTCCGTATGAATTGTGGCGTGGCAGGAAGCCCTCCCTTGGACATATGAGAATATGGGGCTGCCCGGCACATGTACTGGATGGGGATGCGAAAAAGTTGGAACTAAGATCAGAATTATGCATGTTTGTAGGGAATCCAAAAGGAACTAAAGGAGGTCTGTTCTATAACCCGAAGGAACAAAAAGTCATTGTCTCAACCCATGCGACATTCTTGGAGGAAAGTCACATGAATGACTTTAAACCTCGAAGCAAAGTGGTGCTAGAGGAGTTATCGGGTGAAAGAACTGCTCCACGGATTTCGGTCTTGGACGCAAGTCCGAGTTCCAGTAAAAAACCTGCAGACGATCAACAATTTAGGGTGCCTTGTCGTAGTGGGAGGGTTTCTAAGAAACCTAATTTCTTCATGTATGATGCTGAGGTATACCAGGCTGAGGCTCATGAGCATGAGGAAGATCCGGTCATATATGATGAAGCTATAAATGATGTTGATTCTAAATCTTGGAAACAGGCTATGAACAATGAGATGGATTCTATGAAATCTAACTCTATTTGGGAACTTGTAGATTTGCCGGATGGGATAAAACCCATTAGATGCAAATGGGTCTACAAAAGAAAGAAGGATGCGGAAGGGAGAGTAGAAACTTTCAAAGCTAGACTGGTTGCAAAGGGATACACGCAAAAGGCTGGAATCGATTACGAGGAAACCTTTTCGCCTGTTGCTATGTTGAAGTCTATCCGTATTCTTCTGTCCATTGCTGCGGCTCTCGATTACGAGATCTGGCAAATGGATGTCAAGACGGCATTCTTGAATGACTATCTTGAAGAGTGTATCTATATGATACAGCCCGAAGGGTTTGTAGCAAAAGGCCAAGAAAGGAAAGTCTGCAAGTTGCTTAGATCCATTTATGGATTAAAGCAAGCATCCAGCTCATGGAACCAGAGGTTTGATCAAGCGATTAAGACATATGGTTTTGAGCAGAACGTTGATAAACCTTGTGTTTATAAACGTATTAAGGATGGAAAAGTGGTCTTTCTGATACTCTATGTCGATGATGTACTACTCATTGGGAATGATGTAAGGAACTTATCATCGGTCAAGCTTTGATTACACCAACAGTTTGACATGAAGGATTTGGGAGAAGCCAATTATGTTCTAGGCATTCGTCTCTTCAGAGATCGAAAGAACAAAATGATAGCGTTATCCCAAGCTTCATACATAGATAAAATAATTGACAAATATGCAATGCTAGAGGCAAAGAAAGGCTCACAACCTTCTATTGCCGGTCTAACTCTTTCATTGGATGACTGTCCCAAGACATCGGAAGAAAGAGAGCGTATGAGTAAGGTCCCTTATGCATCCGCTGTGGGTAGCCTTATGTACGCTATGCTTTGCACTCGCCCGGACATATGTTTTGCAGTAGGTATGGTGAGTCGATATCAAGCGAATCTTGGAACCAAGCACTGGCAAGCAGTAAAGCATATACTCAAGTATCTTAAGAGAACGAGGGATTATATGCTGGTGTATTCTGGAGGGGACCTAACACCCGTAAGATACACGGACTTAGACTTCCAGACTTGTAAGGATTTGAGGAAGTCGACATTAGAGGGCATATGGAGACAGGATAAGTAGATGTATGTAAGATCACGTCCGAGGACAACATTGCCAATCCCTCCACTAAGACTTTGGTGGCTAGAAGCTTTGAGAGGAATGTAGAGGCGATGGGGATGCGTAACATGGCACATCTACTGGCTTAGGGCAAGTGGGAGATTGTTAGGAAATGCCCTAAGTATTAGAGACATTTTGATGTATTCATTTTGAACTAGATAATAAAATTATACATAGAGGTTATTCATTACATTGTTATCTGTCCTCGTCTTATTTACATGTTAAAGTAAATGTAAGCAAATATGGCTCACTGACTGCTTGTGTTAAAACTGTTAGAACGTTGCATGCAATGGACTTTTGTATGCGAGAAGACAATGTTCTAAAGTTAGCAGTCTAAACTATGGTCTGTAGTCTATGGGGTTAGACCGAGCATCTAACTCATGTTAAGACTATTATGTTGTCTAAAGCCTTAGAGGGGACGGTTTGTCTTGACTGTCTGGAGCTGGACTCCCAAGTAGAGACATGGATATGTTGCTCGGTGGTGACATATTAGACCGGGACTAAAGCATGATTGATCTACGTAATCTGCTATGAGTGGATCAATCTGCTTTTGACGTTCATTGTGCAATAACCTTAGTCTTGAGTAAATGAACTACTTCATGTATATGACTTGTGTACTTTGATGTTCCAATGGCTAAAGCGTCTCAGAGCTAGTAAGCTTATAGACCGGTTCGTTGAGTGCATGACTTGTATACGATGAAGGGTTTGTTTGCAGATATCGGAATCATAGCTCTGAGGAGTTAAAGGTATCCTCTTAAAGGCATTATACTGAATGTGAAAATGGACAAGGCCTTGGGTCGTCTGCTGGGCAGATGACTTCTTATTCACATATGGTGAATAATCATTTTCTTAATTCGATAGTATAATAGAACTTTAAGATAGCCTGATCAGTAGGATTAAACGGACTTTGACCTAAGGCTGATCATGGATATCATATAAGGGTTTTGCATATATGACAAGGTCATTGGATAGTAGCTCGTCACAGGCTTACGTAATACGGTATATAATTGGGAGTTCAGTTTCAGGTTTATAATGGTGTAACTCTGAAACTAGTGATCATATGATTGAGTTGTTCGGTAAAGAATGATGATCATATGGAATCACGGGAGCCCGATTATATATGTCCAATCAGTCCCTCTACTAGCTCCACATAATTCCTTAACGTTTGGCAAATTGATTTGTGTATGCTATTGGCTGGTTTATTATGCATGGATGGTGATGATACAGGATTAGGATGGTAGACAAGATTCTCTCCGGTTAGATTCAGATTTTGTTTTGGATAATAGAGTACACAATTATTCGAACTCCAAATAAAGTTGCCATGATTTTATTTGAGGTTGGATTGGAGTTGTAGAAAATTATCCATGAGAACAAGAATATGAAACACAACCGTTTTGTGGAATTTGAAATTTGAATTTTGAAATTTGAAATTTGAATTTTGAAATTTGAAATTTGAATTTTGAATTTGAAATTTGAAATTCGAATTTGAAATTCGAATTTGAAATTTGAATTTGAAATTTAAATTTGAAATTTGAAATTTGAAATTTGAAATTTGAATTTGAAATTTGAAATTCAAATTTTGAATCACAGTCCAAGTAGGATTCGAATTTGTTGTGGAAAATCCACAAGGTTTGAAATTCGAATTTGAGTTGGATTTGGAGAGGATAATCTTGTTAGAATCCTACTTGAATTTTGAATCCAAATCCCAACAAAAGTGGACGAAATTTTTGAGGATAATCCTCATGGAAAAATTCGGATTTTTGTGGATAAGATTCAAGGGAATAATTCAAGTTTCAATCCCAGTTGAATTTGGATTCTCTCCTCCCTGAAAAATGGCCGAAAATTTGAAGAATCTCTCCTAGGAAATTCGGTTATTTTTGGATAAGGTTGAGATAAGATTCAAGCTTGAAAATCCTAGTGGAATTTTGATTCTTCCTTATCCTAAAAGTGGCTGAAAATTTGGAGAAGATTTTCTCCTAGAAATTTTGGATTTTTTGGTTGAAAAAGGGAGATAAAATTCTAGTTAAAATCTTGTTTAGATTTGGATTGGATTTATCCTAAGAAAACCGAATTTAATTGTGGAGATTCTCCCTTGGAAAATTTGGATTTTATGGATATGGATAAGGGAAAATATCTTTTCCTACTCCAATTCAAATTCAGAGAATCACCTCATGCAGGTCTATAAATAGAGGTCCTGCCACTCCAGTTCTCTCAAACCACAGACTCTCAAGTGAGCAGGCTTATTGTTGCACAGCTCATCGTGACAATAAAGTTCTTTAGAGATCTAGGTGGTCGGAAGAAGACTAGCAGTGCTAGCATACCGATCGAGGTTCAGAGTGCCTACACACTCAGCCATTCGGGAATTGGAGAATAGTAGAGAAGGCTAGTTGGTTGAAGCCTCCGGTCATTCTCCTCCTGCAAGATTGGCGTCCTTGAGGTATGAGTTTTAATTGTTGTTGACTTATTGTATATGGCATCATGAGATATTTAACGATCTAAAAATTTTTATTGTTCCGCTGCGCCACTCTGATACGTTTTTACTGAATTATTATCCTACACCAGTTGAATAGGTTAAACAGGTATGGTACTATTTAAGTACTATTCACATAGTGAAAAGAGCGACCGACAGTAAACCCGGTCCATCTTATTATGTGTATGAGTATATGAGACATGCAGTATCAGGAAACTGGTCTGGATGACCATTTCTTGCACAAGACTGGTGAACAAATCACCAGAACACTCGGACCGAACATCTGAGCATAATAACGATAAATAACCCTAGCAAGGGTACGGTATCGAGAAAATGGTCTAAATAACCTCTTCATATCTAGAAACTGACAAAATCGGAGTCAGAATGCTTAGACTAGTCAGTTAGAATAGAAAGCAATGAATAGTGAATAGTGAAAAATACAGTGTCAAGTTATTGGCCAAGACTGCCTTAATTTGACATGAAACTGATATATTAGTAGTCAATAGGCTCAATCTAGTCAATTGGGTATAAAATGAGAATCTTTGTTTGGGAGATACGTAGTATCGGGGTGAAGGTCAAAACGACCTTTTCTTACCCCGAAACTAATATATTTAGATTCAGAATGCCCAAATTAGTCAATAGGGCACCTGACATTTTTTTGAGACGAGGTCACACAGATCCCGAAAGCTAGTTCAGATGACCCCAGACAGACATAAAACTGATAAAATTGAAATCAGCACGTCCGAATTAGTCAAGAGAGACTATGTTGAAAATTTCACACTAGAACGCCTCGTTTTGCATGCGCAAGGACAACATAGTGTAGACATAATCACAGTATAGAAAATAAATAGTAAACTGGTATAGAATGGGCTCTTAGACAATATAAACTGACCCAGAATTGACAGTATAAAAATCAGATTCAGAAAATCTGATTTCCAAGTGAAAATTAGAATACTACCGAGAAAGGACCGAACACCATTGTAGAAAATTAAACTACAACAAGAGGCAAATGAAGATGAATTTTTGGCCTCAAAATCTGTGTATTTCTAGTTGAAAAGTAGCTGCATTTTCGCTACAAAATAGCCCTAAAAAGTGAGATTAAAATAATCAAAAGTTATGACACACTTTTGATTTAAAAATCCAAACATTCAAGCACATGGTCAACATAAAATTTTTTATGCCCTCCCTCCTTAAATGGCTGTAGCCCTCGGTTTTGTGGACTGAAAATGGGTAGATTTTTGTCCCTTGATTAGGCTAAAAATGTAGACATTAAGTAGGTTTAAGTTAAGTTAAATTGGGTTAAGTTTGCCTATAAAAGGCACACATGACCAACAAGGGTTGTTTTCTTTCTTTGGCCTCAAAATCACAACTCTCTTTCTCTCTTTCTTTCTTGCTGCAGCCGACCACTCCCCTAAGCCAAAACCCCTATTTTTCAAGCCAAAATCCTACCAAAAATTTTACCAAAAATCCAACCCTTTCAATCTTGTGATAGGAGATTCAATCCAAGCCATTTCAAGGTGATCAAGGATAAGTTTTTGAAACCAACCTTTGTGGTTTTTAGTTATTGTTTTGGTTTGATATTAAAAGGAAAAATTTTTGGTGTTTTACTAGCATAAAACTGACCCCCATTCTCCTTAGTTCACATGGCCATTTTATGCACTCAAGCCCTTGATTCGGAGTTGTGCTTAGATCATTGCACAAGAGGTAAAACCGAAACCCTTCTTGGTGGTTAGTAATTTTTAAGTTTGATCAAGGCCATTTATGTGTATTTGTTTATGGAAATGGGTTGTAATAAGTTTATTTTGAGACCTAAGCTTTCCATTTTTAAGTTTGTGGTTGAGTTTACATTTTTATGAAGGGATATATGCACATGTGAGCATGAACGTTTTGTTTTAGAATGGCTGGACAAAATCTGTCCCCAGAAAAAGGCCATAGATTTTGGCCATTTTGACCTCTTTAGGGTCCTAATTTGGGATTTGGTAAAACATACAGTTTTAAGAAAATTTTATTACAGTCGTTTTTACATCAAATAGGTTTTGGTCAAAAATGACATTAAGATAGGTTTTTCGAATGGTTTTCATTTGGTGCCCAAAACTGGGGCTAAAAATCCTAACCCAGAATTAGTCTCAGGTTTTGTTAAAAATGGACCACTTAGAGTCCGAACCAGATCTTGGGCTCAACACGAAAGTTGTAGAACACATCAAAACCTTTAAAAGGAACTATGCATGTTTTAAAAATTTGGCCGTTTGGGCCTCAAACAGAGCCCTATTTAAAATGACATAAAACTAGAATTTTTACAAAAAAACTGGGCACAATAGCCACGGGTTTGGTAGGAATAAGACCCGTTTGAATTAGAATTAAGCTCCAAGGTAAACATAAGAATTGTTCATCTTGTCGAGGATGAAACATATTAGTTCACAAAATTTACAAATGAAGTCGTTTCAAACAAGTTTTTTAAAACGGTTTCGATAAGTAGTTTAAAAACCGCCCTTAAAATGCAACACCTAAAATGTATTTTAACTCTTTTAAAAATAAAAATGATTTTCACAAAAACGTCCCCCACCTTCCAACGAGGTGACAAACGGACGGTTTCAAAGCATACAATTTTTCCAATAATTTTATAAGGCAACCAAATGATTTTTCTAAAATAACTAAAACAGTGTGGGTAGCCCGGTAGGCTACTACACTCAAACAAGTAGAGCAACCCGGTCGGTTACTACACCAAGTTTACGTACAGTAACCTAGTAGATTACCTAGTTAACAACGCGCGAGGTAACCGGTCAGTTGACTGATCAGCAACTAGTCAAGGATCGAGTTTGATCAATATTGTGAGGAACAATGATTTAATTTGTCAAGCAGACAAACTTAACCAAACATGATAGAAGTTAGACACCAAATTCCCAAAGTAAACCGATAGGGTACCGATGGGCCCCGGTACCATATAGAAACACAAGTTATAGTCACTAACAGTAATAGTAACCTAAGAACAATATTAATTAATTTATTGGGTAATAAATTAATTAAACACGCATAGAGAATTAAACTCTGAATAAAGAGCAAGTTAGTACCGATGGCAATCAGTACCAAGTGATTTTATCTACTTTAGTCACTAACAGTATTAGTGACTCAACAAGAGTGCTAATGAGATACGTTATTGATGACAGATGGTAATCTGTAAGTTGACAAGGCTAGAGTATGAATTGCTTGCAAACTAGGTAAGTACATCTCCGCCTATGGCATGAATGAAATGAATTTAAAATGATATTTTTACAATATGTTAAGTACGTATGCAATGCACACGTTGTTGCACAGCATGTATAAAAGCATATAGTTTCATAATCAAGTAGATTAATGAAGGAACAAATTAGATGCTATATATCCCTACTGCGTAGGATTAGGGACAGCTTAGAGAAGCATATGGCTAGAACAGATAAACAAGACAGAATTTAGTAAGCATGTCGTACCTGTAAGTACCCCTATACTCATGTAACCTAAATTTTATATAATGAGAAATTGAGGAATGAATTTGGATTAGTTTGATGCCTTTTAGTGCAAATTCGAGGAACACGGTCACGTACATGGCCGTGTAAGAAGCTGTGTACCGATCAGACTGTATAAGTATGAGAAGCCGTGTTACCTTGTATACGCCCGTGTTAGAACCTGTGTAGAAGGCCGTGTAAGAAGCAGAGGGCCGTTATACCAACTCTCAAAATGTATGGGACAAATTGTTGCCCATTTTCAATCCAAAAGGGGCGTGGGCTGCTGCATTAAATGGGAGAAGAATAAAGAAAAATTATTGACCAAACTTTTGAAAACCCTTGAATATTTTATTCAAGTGCGTCATGGCTAGGGTAATTTTTTAATGGCCACCTTTTGGGCTATGTATGCAGCTAATTACAGCTGCTTTTGCAGCTAGGGGGCATGAAATTTTAAGGCCAAAATTTATCTGTGTTGGCTTCTCATCGCAGTCTAATTTTATACTGTGGTGTTCGGTCATTTCTCGATAGTGTTCCAATTTTCACCCGAAAATTAGATTTCTGAATCCGATTTTTGTACTGTAAATTCCTAGTTGTTTTATACTATCTAAAAGCCCATTATCAGTCTAAATTACTGTTTATATCCTATACTGTAGTTGTGTCTATAATATGTTGTCCTTTCACACACAAACCGAGGCGTTCCTGGGTGAAATTTCAGACACAGTCTCTCTTAACTAATTTGGACGTGCTGATTCCATTTTTATCAGTTTTACATTCATCGAAGGTCATCTAGACTAGTTTTCAGAATTTGCACGTGTCAGGTGCCCGATTGACTAATTTGAGCGTTCTAAGCCTAAATATATCAGTTTCGGGGTGAGTAAAGGTCGTCTTGACCCTCATCCTGATACTGCGTATCTCTCAAACTAAAAATCTCGTTTTGTACTCAATCAACCAGATCGAGTCTACTAACCGTTCATGTATTAGTTTTAGATCAAATTAAGGCCATCTTGGCTAATAACTTGACACTGCATTTCTCACTATTTACTATTCATCGTTTTCTACTTAACTGACTAGTCTAAGTGCTCTAACTCTGATTTTGTCAGTCTCTAGGTGAGAAGAGTTCATCCGGACCATTTTCTCGATATCGTACCCTTGCTAGGGCTATCTCTTGCTATTGTGCTCAGATGTTCGGTCCGAGCATTCTGATGATCTATTCACCAGTCTTGTGTCAAGAACTAGTCGTCCGGACCGGTTTCCTAACACTGCATGTCTCATTCATTTATACACATAATAGGGTGGACCGGGTTCACTGTCGGTCGCCCCTTTCACTACATGAATAGTACTTAAACAATACTGTATATCTGTTTAGTCTATTCAACGGAAAATATACTATTATTTCCAACTTAATTACTCATTGTATAGTAATTAGGTTTTATACATTTTTGAGGATCTTTATCACGGCCTTCAACACGGGCGTGTATCTGATCGTCTCACTTAAATTTGCACCAATTGGCATCAAATTATTCTTTAATTTCTCATTAAATGAAAATTAAAGTACATGATCGGGGTGGTCCGTACAATAAGGGCTGGAGAGGAAGAAGCTCTAGGGGTCGCTCCCTAGGCCCTCCAAGTCAGCATGTAAGATAAACTATTGGTACTGCCACAATGAGCTTAACATTAAATAGAGAAAATAGTCAATAATGTGACGAAAGTCATAATTGAGCATAACTGACACTAATACTAAGCTTTGTGAATTCGATTAGGATAATGTGAATAGTAACCGGTTAGGGTAATATGAATAGTAACCAGTTAGAGTGATGTGAATAGTAAACAGTAGGGTAATATGAATAGTAACTGGTTAGAGTAATATGAATAGTAACCAGTTAGGGTAACAATTACTCTTCACCAGTCAAAGGTCAAAGATACTCTTCATAGTAAATAATACTATTCACGTATGAATAGTATTATTCATAGGAAATTAGATTTTAATGTTTTTGAATCTATGTGATTCTTATTAAGTATGTTGAACTTACTGAGCCTGTTAGCTCATCAGTTTGTTCATGTTACAGGTAAGAAACCTATCCAGTAGACTAATGGATGATGACAGGATGTGTGTGTGTCAGTGGGATAGGGAATTCACTGTAGATCTGGTCCTGCCATAATCTTCCACTGGGCGTTAAGAGTTAGTGAATTGAAGAGAATGTGTCGTTGAAAAATACAGTATAAATATATTGTATGTTATACATTATGTTGTACTCAAAAAGATATCTAAAAGCTAATATTGTATTTTATGAGGCTTTCGTACTTAACTTTCTTTTAAGGAAAAGTGTGTATTAAAAAGAAAAAAAAATTATGGGCGAAATCTGGGCCCTGAAAAATAAGAGTTGAGAGAAAAAGATTTTTAAATGGCTATCCAGATTCGGCACACTGGCTGTCTTGGTCGGTAACAGAGTCGATTCATGACAATTACGGGTTGTTGGATTCGGGGGTGCCACAAAAAGTGCGAGTAAAGTGAGGAATTTATACATGAAGCCAAAGTCATTCGATTGCTAGCTCCACAATGCCTTCAAGGTCCTCAACAAGGATGCCACCAGCTTCGTCTATATCGCCAAGCTCTGCCACATCCTCACCACCATTTGTAAGAAGCTTGAGCCAGTCAAGTTTGACAAGTGGATCCATGAGGTTGTCATCAGATCCGATGACAATTTCCACTAAGAGTATTTCAATGCCATAATGGTCACCAAATGAGGAATCAAAATTTGATTGTGGATATATTTGATGTAATGTTTTTCAAATCTCTTCTGTTCTTCTCTCTTTTCATCTTTTTTTTTCTTTTTATGTACATAATGAGATTACAAAAAAAAAAACTCCTACTGAAATTTTTAATTAGGCAAATGAGAAGAATTTTTTTTTAATTTTTACCAATATATTCCATGACCGTTTTCACAGAAAATGGTCATGGAAAGCAAAACTACCATGACTATTTTAAAAAAATAGTCATAATATCATAGATTCCATGACCATATTTTAAAAAACGATCAAGGAAACCTTAGCATTGTACCCGTATGGGAATATTCCGTGATCGTTAAAAATAGTTATGGAAGACGAAATACCACGGGGGCGTTTGTTTTTGTTCTTGAAAATGATTTTCCATTTTAAAAAACGTAGAAAATGAAAACGGTTTCAAAATAGCGTTTGTTTATTTAACGTTTTCAAAACTGTTTTGAAAACACCGTTTTCAATTATGTTGTTTTTTTGAGTTTTTTGAAAACGAAAAAAAGTTGTTTTCACTTTTTGTTTTCATTTCCAAAAAATATTGTGTTTTTTGGGTTTTTTAAAAATGAAATGGGTTTTGAAAAATATAACCAAACAAAGTTTCATTTTTATGTTTTTCAAAATATACACTCAGAAAATATAACCAAACACAGTTTCAGAAATGATCTTAACACAGTTTTCAAAACATTCTCATTTTTAATTTTTTTGAAAACAGAAAACATTTCATAAACAATACCAAACGCCACTCACGATTGTGGATTTCACAATCGTTTTTATAAGGTTGTGGTATTCTTTCATGATCATAAAAACCAGTCGTGAAATTCTCTTTTTCTCTAGTAGGTCAACATCAACTCAACTCAGACAATTGTTTGTTATAATTTTATTATTTTGTATTATAAATAATCTAATAAAATTATTTGAAGAATATGAAAAACTTATAGCAGACAATATTTTGCATAAAATAAAAACTTTATTCGATAACCCAAACTTTAAATTTTCTAAAAATGAATTATATTGCTATTTATTGTATGAATTAGATAAACTATTAAGTATAAATTCATCTCCTTTGATAAATTTTTATTTACTTGTTCTCGTTAGAGCACTAATTGATGATTTAAATAATATACTATCACGAGAAGAAGTAAATTACAACATAAATAAATTAAAAGATGAAAATACTATCTTAGTATAAAATTTAAATAATGAACAATGATATATTTATGAACAAATTTTAGAATCACTTAATTATAAAAAAAAAACAAAATCTATTCTTCATTTATGGTTATAGAGGAATAAGAAAAACATACCTATAGAGTGCAATAATCAGCAAAGTAAAATCAAATAATAAAATTGTGTTAATTATTGCAATTTCTAGAATTGCTTCACTATTATTACCTAAAGGTAGAACTACACACTCTAGATTTTGATTTCCATTGCCAATAAATAAAATTTCCACCTATCATATAACAAAAAAAAAAACTCAACTAACAAAATTAATTGAAAAAACATCACTATGATTATGGGATGAAATACCTATGAACAACAAACATTGCTTTGAAACCTTAGACAAAACACTTCAAGATTTTGATCAACCATTTGGTGGAATGATTATTATTTTAGACAATGATTTCTAATAAATTTTACCATTTATTCAAATAGGATCAAAAGAGTATACAATAAATGCAAGCATAAACAATTCTTACTTATGGCTATATTTTTTAGTATTAACATTAACCAAAAAAAAAAAAAGAGATTAAAACATTATAAAACCACAAAACAAGAAAAAAAAAATATCAAATTCTCAAATTGAATATTAACCGTTAGAAATGATACCACTAAAGGAATAAAAGACTCAGAGAAAACGAAGACGCTACATAGATTAAGGTACTAGAGAAATACATAATACAATATGAATCAAATCCAATTGAAAATGTTCAAAACTAATATTTGACACCTTAAACAAAAATTATGACAATATTGAATATTTAAGACAATGAATAATAATAACCCCTAAAAAATAAAACAACTAATGACATCAGTAAATATACATTATCTTTGATACATAATGAATAAAAATCTAATTATAGTTATGATACAATAGTGTACTCATCTGAAAATAACTTAATTTTTTATATTCTCAAAAATTTTTACATACTCTAAATTTCAATGTTAAACCACTACAAGTCCTAAAATGGGAACCCTTATTATGTTACTAAAAAATTTAAATCAATCAATGGTTGCATTTAATAGAACAAGACTCAATATAACACAATTAACAAATAAAATTATAAAAAAACAAATTATAAATTCAACTAATATAAATGAAAAAGTTTATATTTCTAAAATAGAAATCAAGATGGCCTTTTACACTAAAAAGATGACAATTTTATGTAAAAATTTGTTATAGTATGATAATAAATAAAAGTTAAGAGCAAACATTAAATAAAATTAGTATCCATTTAAAAAATGAAATTTTTACACATGGTCAATTATATGTAACTTTATCAAAAATAACAATACCTAAATATTATATATATTAATTCATGAATTAATTAATAAATATCTAAACCATATAACAAACATAGTTTATATAGAAATCATACATAATATTACATAATTATAAAAATTGTATCACTAATTAAATATTATCAATATAATATACCAATATCAATTGATATATATGTTTCTTTGAATTGCTTACAAAAAATTTTAAAGATATCATTTATATAATTTCTTTTATTAAATTTTTATAGTTGATAAAAAGGATAACACCAACACGTATTTTTAAACCAAATGAATTATATGGAATAATAAAGGCATGTGTCATCAGATTATGACATAATAAAGACAACATCATAAGACATCCAATTAGTCTCGTCTGCATTTTAGTTGATAATGAGGTAAGAATTTTATCATATAATACTTTATTTTATATTCCATTATAATTTAAAATAAATAACATATATATATATATTTAATTATATGCAATTTAAAACATATAAAATAATAAATAATTACTCTTTTATAAAATACAGCAAGAAGCAATATATGGTTTTATTAAAACTCGAGATGCCAATCATCTATTCAATAAAATAAAAAAAGGGCAAATATATCAAATCAGCAATTTTAATGTTACACCAAACAAATCAAGACACAAGATTGTAACTCACAATGCAATGATACAATTTGTAAGAGTAACATCTTTTGTTCCAATAGTAAAAGAAAAACCTGATATACTCTTACATAAATTTTATTTCGTAGATTTTGATCAATTATCATCAAGGACAGATATAAACAAAGGATTGATAGGTAAAATTTTTTTTTATTAATGTATATATACGTGAAAGAGTTTTTAATGGTTACTCTTTTTTTATAATTATGGATAGTTACAAATAAAATTATAAAAATTTGTGCATTTCTTAAATAGATTTGATGATATAACATTTTATACAGCATGCTATTACAAATTATGCAACCTGTTAACCTTTAAAAATTAAATAATTTTTTTTTATATTTTTACATATGAGATATTAATATTTTTTTATATTTTTTAAATATGAGATATTAATATATATTTTAAAAGTTAATTTTGTTACAGTCACAATCTCCAAATCTATATATATCTTTCATTTCATCTAGGAGAAAGATGATGGCTTATTAACAAGTTAGCATTTTAAAAATTTTGGTTTCAACTTTTTATAAAATTTTTTGTCACTATTAATTTTGTCGTTTCGTTTTAAATAGAAGGTTAAAGAGAAATCTGAAACGGACTAAATGATGCATATAAAATGGGAGCTTGACAAAATTAACAATAAAGAAAACTGACTCTGGCAATTGGTAAGAATAACACTAAATCAACCTCCTGAAGACAACAATTGTAAATGTGAACTCAAATGAAAAATAGTTTCAGAAGTTAATGAAGACTTATACTAACTTTTTACAATATCATTTAAAATTTCCTTTTGCCAACTTATGTGCCATGGGAACAAAATAAAAAAAAGAAAAAGAAAAAGTGGATTCAAAAAAAATCTATGTATAAGATAAACGTAAAATTATTAGACAAAAGACATTTTTCAAATAAAATAATTGAAAAAAAAGGAATAGAATAATGATTATTATAGAATAAGAAATAAACAAAATCCGAAATGTAAATAAAATTAAGAATAAGATTCCAAAACTATAAATGGATTTTAAATATATAATTTATTTTAAAAAATATTTAAAAAACCATGTCAACGGCTTAGCAACAAGTTACCAATTTAAAATAACATTTATTGAATTCTCTAAGTTCCATATTCATTAATTATTATTGAAGTATTAGGTTAACTACTCAATTTGTTACAACTATTTAATTAAAATCATACAATTAAAACAACAGTAACCATCGATAGGTAAATGTTAGAATAATCATTGAAATCACACCCATATATACATATATAACCTTTAATATATTACTATCATTTTTTTAATACATTTAGAACTGTTTTAATTTTATTTATGTTATATGTTATAGAAATGTTAACAAAAGTTTAAGCTGTCGAATAAACAAATGTCAAATACAAGATGATATTAAGACGCATACTAACAATGCAAAACATTAGACAATTAAACTAGTAAGTTTTATTACTCGTATTATAAACAACATCTTATTATTTGCTTTAATTATATTATAACATTATTTATTTTAAATTACAGAAGTGAAAATTACAAATAACCTTATGGAGAGCAACTATAGAAAAATTTGAATCAAATATTTTGAAGACAATAGATGATCCAATGATAACAATTTTTACATCAATGACTATGAAATAATATCTAGGTAATTAATTCCTATAATCACTATATACATACACACACTTCATAATCTTAATCAAATATTGCTTATTACAATTTTTCTTCCAAACATGAAGCATATATGATGTAAGCATTGGTGCAATGGTATATTACATAAATTTAGACATACTAGAAACGAAAACATAAAATTAAGTTAATAAATATATCTAATCTTTGCTTTAAAAATAGCATAAAATAATTTTACTCTATTTTATTAATCTCTACTAAATATTTTTTTATATCTATTATATATTCCGTCACACAATATAGCACATCAACTTTGACCCAACTTCAATTAAACAAATACAACCACCTGAATAACAAAAATTAGAGAACAGGAAAACAATTGAAGATGTGAACAAAATTGATTGTTTGGAAAATCAGGTAAATATAAAAAAATAATAATATTCATAAAAATGAGATTATATACTATAATTAAAAGTAACATCTAATTCTTATATTCAGGAAGATAGATTTACGGTAAAAGCAATAATATTTCAATTTGATAATAAGATTAGTATTATAATTCTAGCCACTAATACTATAGATAAATAAGTAAAGCAAAGAAGTGGATGATGAAATGACACTCATGAATATTTAACTTCAATGTCAACTCCATGGTATAAAATAAAATTGAATACCCTATATTTATATATCTTTTTTTTTTTGCGACTTACTTATAAAAAATTATATGATATATTATCAATTACTAATTACTTTTTTTTTTCAACAAGTACAAGTTAAAAATAAATATCCAAAATGAAAGTGATCATACAATTATAATAATATCTGGAAGAGCAGTCCAAATGTTGATAAAAAAAATCATGTTCTACATTAACGATTAAAAAATATTATATATATCCAACAACACTGCCACGTATAATTGAGCAACTAATGTCTCGTTTGTTTATCATATTGCATTCAAATGTAATGCAATTTTCATCTAAATGTAAAAAAATTGCATTCAAATATCAATTACATCACATTTTAAATCCAATACAATCACTATTAATTATTTTACTTTTTAGTTACTTTTACTAATTACATCATATACTCTCTTTTTCTCTTCCTTTTTTCCCTCTACTTTTACCTGTTATATCATATATTCATTATTTAAATATAATTCAAATACTTTTAATTCAAATGCAATGTAAATATTTTTCATTTAAATGTAAATTGTAGTCAATGTATTGCATTCAAACACAATGCACGTACCAATGCATTTACCAAACAACTCCTGAAAAGCCAAATAAAGATTTTTCAAGTCTATTTCAAGCTCAAAGGAACACTCATAGATACAATTGTCTTAAAAAATATTTAATGACGACGAATTTATACCTCTTTTGCCGTTAGCACCAACAACAACTTTAAAATCACAAGTACCAACAATAGTATCACTAGATCCTAAAATACCTAATCTAAAAAAGGTTATTATTAGGTAATAAATTATTACTAAAATATATTTTATTTAATAAACTATATAAATATTAATATAAACTAAACAATAATATATTCTATTGTCAAAACAAGAGCAATGAAATCATCAACAAATCAAAAACTAATTAGGTAATTAATAATTTATAATCAACATAAATATTTTTTAACTACCAATAAAAATTATAATTATTTATTTAACTATTTAAAAATTATAATTTTCTTAGTTTTTTTCAACTTTCTAATTAAATGTTTGCAATAAGGAGGAGCAGCAAGCAAGTGGCAAACGAAAGTTGTAATATAAATATTTAACTTTTGCTATTATGTAAATATTCTATAAAAACACATATAAGAGGCATCTTATTACAAAAAATTGTAATATAATATATTATATATCTAATATTCTATGCATTACTTATCATATATCATAACAACTTATTATGCATTGCAACAACACTGTAGGCATTTTTGCTCGTGGTTAACTATTGGATGAAGAGAGAGCTTATTTCTCATGTTATTTTATTGTGTTGGACTTTTTGAGTCACCCATTTTGGTACATCACCCAATAGTCAACATCTGGGTTTTATTTGGAATAAAATCAAAAAGGTAAATATTAATTTGGAGCATATGTCAAAATCCTAATATCATGGCCGATTGAGTAAATCAAGGTATTTACTCTCTGCCTATTAATGATCTTGATACTTTCCATATGTTGTACATGTCTTGGATACGTTTTTCTTTTTCTAGGAGTGTTTGTGTGTTTATTATACGTTTGTCAGACAAAAGTGGTAAGATTTTCACGTAACTTGAAAATCACCCAAAGGCTCTCTCCCTTTCTCTCTCTCTCTATCACTCTCAATGAGCAATCGAGGACAAGAAGATCTTGTTCATGAAGGATTGTGACTTAGAGTGTGAAGATCATGTTCATGTTGATGGAATATCGTGAGTCTAGCTTTGGCGGATCCTGAAATGGTATAAATATTAGATCAGATATAAAACAGTGAACAGATGCTTCTACACAAGTACCAATTATTTTTCCCTTCGTATCATTACATTATGGTAACACTTTTGCACATGTACTAAGTACTTTTCCCTTCCTATTGTTTCATTTTGGTTTGATTAGACTTTGTTTTGGCCATGTAAATTGGGCTAAGGATTTATTTAAGTGTATTTAAGATTCTTTATAACCTATATCATTCTAATTCTTCGTAAACTTAAAGCCTTTCAAGTTGGTTAGAAGTCTAATTAGATTAAATAAATAGGTACATTCATGTTTCTTGACCCTCTAAATTGTGGCTTTTTCAAAAATCTCCAAAGCATGGACCGAATATATTAGTACATTCATGTTTTGTGGCCTTCGCACTCAAAGAAGCGTGGTTTGAGTCCATAGTACTACATTTGGCCTACATCACGGGATGTGAGTTAGGCTTATGCCTTGTTAAATTTCGGGCATCAACATCAGTTAAACTCACCAATTTCGTACCAAATGTCGATGCCTTGATCAAGTTGAGTTTCCACATAAGTGTCGTCTCATATCTAATCAGATATGAGATTTAGCCTTAAAACTTAAATAAAAGAGAGAAAAAGTTTTTGATTAATAAAAAGACAATTAAAATGTTATGGATGGAAAAATATTTTCAAATGTTTAAAGCAATAGGTGTAATTTTTATATTATGATTGAATAAAAATGTCATGTATTTTTCTTCATTTTTGCTAGAACAACTTATTTGTATGGTCTGGCATGTCTAAGTTTAGAAATAGAAAAAATAAAAAGGAAAAAACAAAAGTTTTTTCTGAATTTTTTCCATCAGCCTTCTCATTTTAAAAATGTAAACTATCATATTTTCAAAATTATGTTATGGAGTATCTATTTGAAAAATGAAAAAAGAAAAAAGAATCCTTTTAAAATCTTCTTACATTATATTATTCTTAGCATTATTTCTTTTTATTTTAAACAATTTTTTTTGTTTTTAAGAATAAATATTTTTAGAGTAATATTAAGAAATATCAATAATATTAATGATATATTTGGATGAGAGGTTTATTTTTTAAAAAATAAAAAATTTTTAGATTTGAAAAATAAAAAAATTATTTGAATTTTTTAAAAAAATGAAAATTATTTAAGTGGATAAAAAAATTTTTTTTATCTAAAAATAACTCTTTTTTCATTTTTAAAAATAAAAAATTTTAAATATTCAAATACAAAAAAAAAAAAAAAAATTTTTGAAATAATTTTTTTTTTTACTTTTAAAAAATAGAACTCCCAACTAACTATAGCATAAATATCTAATAAAAAATAAGGATAGAACTCTTTTTTTTTTTTTATTGATAATAGTGTTTAACATTTCCTCTAGTCATTTTTCATGTTTTTATATCTTTTTATTTATAAAAAAAAGTATTTTTATGAGATGTTTGGTAATCGTATTGTATTTTGATTGTATTTGAATGAAATTTGTTTTTAAAATGTTGTATTTGGTTGAAAAGTATTTATTTTGTATTTAAATTAAATGTGTGTTTTAATAAATAGTATTTTAGAGTTAAAAAATTGATATAATTGACAAAAATAAAGATAAATAATAAAATTAAAAAGTTGATATGATTATTTTAAAAAAATTTTAAATAATAATTATTTTTATAATATTATTATAAAAAATTTTATTTAATATAAAATTTTATATTTAATATAAAATTATATTATATTTGAATATAATTAAAATGAAATTGTCTACCAAACGGCTCCTAATTTTTTTAGACAGCAATTCGAACGGAGGGTAAAATTTTCAGAAAAATTTCCGCTGCGGGGCAGTTGGTGAAATTGAAAGGCATTTTTGATTCCAGCGGCTCTGCTGAGTCCCCATTCCTTGCCTGTAAGTATTCATTGCATTCCTCGATTAAAACCCTCCAGCTCAAATGGAGGCAAAACGTCCTCAGCTGAGATAATAGCGAGTGAGACGGAATGATGGAGTGGGCAGGGAGGCCAAACCACCTGCGAGGGTTTCCGAGGAAGATGGTGTTCATGGCGGCGGGTGGGTTCGCCAAAGCGGTGGCGTCGTTCCTCAACTCCACCTCCGTCGAGAACGCCGACAATCTCATTGGCCTCGTCCGATCCCGACCTCTCGGCGTCCCTCTCATCACGGTCAGCAACCACATGTCCACCTTGGACGACCCTCTCATGTGGGGCTTCCGCGGCTTTCCCTCCTCCGATGCCCACCTCGCTCGTTGGGTCTTGGTTGCCCACGACATCTGCTTCACCAACTCCCTCTTATCTTACCTTTTCCGCCTCGGTTCTCTACTTTCTCTTTGTCTTTTTTTTTTTTCCCCGTCACTTTGGAGCTCAAATTATGATTTTGATGTGTATACGAATCATCTTGTATTCTATTTATCTTGGAGATCATTTTTTTTTTGAGCTTAAGATTGCAACAATGTATATTGTAACCGATGGTGATAGCTAATGTTTTGATCATATGAACTGAGTAAAAGAGGTGGATTCAAGCAATAAAGAGAAGGGAAAAAGAGATTAAAAAAATGAAAAAAAATAAAATAGGGTTTACCTTATTGTGTTTGTTTATAAAATTCAGACAAAATTCTATGATCTTAGAAGAATTTTGGACACCGCCAACTTTTTTTTTTTTAACTCAATCATCCTATTTATTTTTTTGTGTGGGGTTTTCAGATTGATTACCTTTGGTTGTTCTACTCATAATATATTTTCTTTTATCTACTTCTTTTGGACTAATTTAGAGTTTAAAACCCTTTCTAATAAATAAAATTGTGCAGGGAAGTGCATACCTATTACAAGAGGTGGTGGAATTTATCAAGAACACATGAATGAAGCTCTTGATCGGTTAACTGATGGAGCATGGGTATATTTACTATTATTCTTATTTTTCTTAATTTCTTAAGGCTAACAGCAGTGTTTGCTAGACATAATCTGTAGTCGATGATTAGATGCAAAATGATTGGTGTCCGGAAGTTCAAATTGATCTGTGGGAATGTATGTATTTATCTATTTAGAACCATTTATATTTCCTACTCAAGTAAGTATATCGAGTATTGGCAAAGGCATTGAATGTGATTTGTTAGATCTTATCGTGGGGGTAAAAAGACATCAGACTGAGCTCCTGTGATGGTGAGAAGGAATCTGAAAGTTGGTCGGCTTGGTCGTTTCCAAGCTCGGAAGTCCACAGACGTTTTAAGTGGATTAACCTTTTGTGATAAATACGTGCAAGAGTGGCTTCTTTATCACACGTCTTATCGTTTCTAGAAAAAACAAAGAGTAACTCGTGTCTACTGTTGATGCTAGCAAGTGTCTTCAATAACTGCGCTTAAACCTTCCTCTCGACGAATTAACGGTTTTGGAAATTTGTTTGTTTTATTGAAAATATTGCTCTTTCATGCTAATGCAAAAAGATTATTAGTCAAGGGTTGTTTGTTTGTTTGTTTGGTTGGATTATTATTATTATTATTATTATTTTTTGCAGCTGCATACATTTCCAGAAGGAAAAGTTTTGCAAGAAGATGCACCCATTCGAAGATTGAAATGGGGAACAGCCAGCCTTATAGTTCGATCGCCGGTAACCCCAATAGTTTTGCCAATTGTTCATCATGGATTTGAGCAGGTAACTTCCATTTGTTTCCCTTTAAAATGCTCTTTCAGCATCTTTATATAGCCAGTAGGGCAGTTTTAGGATGTTTATAGACTACACTGTAAATGTCTTTTGTGCAAATCATATCACACAGGGTAAACGTTTATATACATTTAGATAACTTACCTTTTCAGCATTAAGGACTCAATAAAATTGTTTATATCCTGAAATGTAGCTATTCATGTTTAGTTTTCTTTTTAAAATCGTAAAACTAAAACAGACAGAATTTTAGGGGCGTTTGGTTTTGTTTTTGAGAATGATTTTCTATTTTTAAAAGCATTGAAAATGAAAACGATCTCGAAATAATGTTTGTTTATTCAATATTTTCAAAATCATTTCGAAAATACCGTTTTCAACTAACTGTGGTTTTTTTGAAAACGAAAATAAGCTGTTTTCACTTTTTTGTTTTCATTTTCTCTCTCCCTCTCCCCTCTCTTTCTCTCTCTGTTTGTGTAGCGTCAGTGATGACGACCATGTCCGACAATGGCCTCCATTTCCTGCGAAGGGCGACCACCACGGACTGGCGAAGAGCCCCTTGCGACAACGATCACTGACTCATGGCGACGACCATCAACTCGTGACTTAAATCTTGTCGTCGCTCCCACCTAGGCTCAAACCACCAATGTATTCTACCTTTACCCCTCATTGCAAAATCCACCACCAAAGGTTTTTTTATTTTTTTTCTTTTAATTATGACTAATAATTTATTTTTTATTTTTTTTTAAATTAAAAATAAATATTAAATTATAAAATATTCCCTTACGAAATGGATTTTTAAAAAATATAATCGAACACAGTTTCAGAAATAGTCTCAACATAGTTTTCAAAACATTTTCATTTTTAGGTTTTTTGAGAGCAGAAATTATTTCAAAAATAATATCAAACGCCATCTTAGTTTTTATTGCCCACTTTTTCACTGGTAGTTTGGATTGTCTGACCGTGCAGTTGAACCCAATATTTAAATAGATTGCCATCTAGTGCCAAACAAATGGGGTCCTTGACATCTGATTTATGGGATGCTAGGAATGTTCTCCATAAATCAAACCAACCTTTCTTAGTCCTTGAATTTCAATAGAAAGGACATTTAGTCTCTTGACACAGTTACGTATGTTTGCAGACCAATTGTCTCATTAAAATCCTGTGTGATATGAGATTTCTATAACAGCTCAGGGGCCGTTAAAGAAATAATTCTGATATTAAAATTTAGTTCAAGCAATCTTCTAAGAGTAATTGAAAGTTTAAGTTGGTTAAAAAAGAAACGGTTACTGAATGAGGAAAAACGAAAAGAGGCAGCCAAACCGTTTGTCGATATCAGCTTAAGTAATGATGTCCTGGCTTTGTCTGGTTTCAGAAATCAAATGTACCTCTATTGACACCGCATTTAAAACTCTTGGCAAGAAGAGAATACTTAAAAAAGTGTCACGCTCCCGCTATACCTATTGTCGAACGTTGTGATAGTGATTTGTTTTCTTTTAAGATGTGCTGATTACCGTCATTATGCTATCAAATCTAGTAATATTTACCCGAATCATGAACTTATTTGGATTAAACATATGCAAATCTAGTATGCCATGTCTCCAGCAGCGCACTATTAAATATAGTGCACTTGCTGAAATCATCTGCATATCCTGGTAGACTTAGTAATTCAATTTGCATGAGATTCAGATGCAGTTACAAATTTTAAAGTGGAAATTCACTCTGTTTTAATCATGGAATCTTGTTGAGATGGCTCAAGGTCTATCCCTCACTGCATCAGTTTATCCGGCTGTGTATGCAGTAAGAAATTTTGCAAATGCTCCACGTCCACGAGATTATATATCTTGTACAGATGGACATAGGACACACGAAACTCTGATAGGTTTTACCTGAAATCAACATTAAACTCTTTATACATAAATATTTATATATATATAAATATATTTGATTTTATTGTTTAAAAAAAATTGCAAACCAGGACAAACAATTGCAGAGTCTAGAAAAGATACTTAAAACACCAGAACAAAAAAGAAGTAGCGACTAAAAGCAACAAAGACAAAAGAGGGACAAAAGCGGCTGAGAGACAATCTGCCAGAGTAAAAAAATAAATAAATAAATAAATACACACACACACACATATATATAAACGTGTTAGGAGAGAAAACAGTCAGCCTAGAAGAAAATCCTTTTCATTGAGAAGGGTCCATTTGGGCACCAATTCACAAAAAGATTTAGCATCTTAGCAATCCACCTAAACTGAAGTTGCTGAGCAGGCTTTTTAACAGCCCAGATTTCTTCCCAAATGCTACTAAAAATGCAATCTGCGGTAACCTCTTTGTTGATAGCTCTGATAAAGATCATGGAAATCGCTCTCACAGACCATAGAAGTTTAGTTGAGCTTTCTGGCCAACTTTCTAGTCTCTAAAAGAGCCATTGCCTCTCCCACAGGCGCATTCATCTTCTTTGCCGGCGTCACCCAAATATGAGTGATCCTTGCTATAGCATCTCTTACCACTGTCCCCTGTGTCATGAGTTCCGTACCAAAAGCAGTTTCACAAGAGAAGCAGAGGTAGTTTTCTGAGTCCAATTCTCAGAACATTTGGACCAGTCTGATGGCTAGTTGAAGACCAAGCAACTAAGAACTCGAACAATCCAAGACCAAGCAACACGAACCTCCATAGCTTTTATACAATTGTCCCATAACATCATTACAACAGTGTATAAAGCTAAATAAGTGACTGCACATTTCTAACATAACTTTTAAGAATGTCATACTTTGGATAGTAACGTCTTTAACTTTGAACGTTATATATTTAAAGTAGTTGCCTCCTTTCAGTTGTTATCATTTCCTTTTTCTAAATTGACACAATGTTAAAGAATTACTGAATTAATAATTCCTCTGCCTGACCTCAATTTTTGTGTAAAGCCTTTCAAGATGAATTTGTATTTTTAGAATAAACATGATTTTGCGGAATGTGAGATGCTCTAGTTGTGGTTGCCTATTTTGGCCTTAACACATTCGCTTTTGATGATCTCTATCTCCAGACTCTACAGTTCAAATCTTGGATTTTTCTTGCCCCCTGGATTTTTTGTTAGTGTCATTGACTCCTTGATATGTTGTGTTTAATAATTGTATAAGCTCGATCGGACTTGATTTTCTATGGTATATTTTTTCATTATTGGTTCATTTCTCATTTTCTCCTGTTAAAATTTACAGGTTATGCCTGAGAACTTTATGTTTGGTAGAAGACCTCTGGTTCCATTATTTAACAAGAAGATTAGAATCATTATTGGTGAGCCAATAGAATTTGACCTTCCGACAATGACGCAAACGGCAATTTCTCTGTCTCATAATTTTTCACTTCCATTATTGGGATGGCCAAGCACCAGTAGTGGTCTGGATGAGGCAGCACAAAGGTGTCTCTACTCTGTCATCTCAGAGAAAATCCAAGCTGCCATGGAGAGTTTACGGACCTTGAGGAAAAGTCAAAAGGTTTAACTCCAAGCATTCTCTGAAACTGCGTTATTTTGTTTTTCAACAGTCCAACAACAGGCGATACATCTTCTGATCCAAAGTCCGGAATGGGAAACACTTGCTCGGGGACTGTAGTTTGTCGAAGTTGGTTTGGGTTGAGGAAGTTAGTCTGGTTTAAATTGCTGGGGCGCAAAAAGATGATTTAGTGTTATTTTTTCCTCCAACCAGAACCTAAGCCAAACTTGATAGAAAGAAATCTTCATTCGTTTTCATTCTTCTCTCGTAAGAGATAATTGAAGTACTTTTGAAGCACCAGTTGCCCTATTAGATATTTCATTTTAAAGGAAGGAAAAATTTTTTTTTTTTTCAGTAATTGTTATCTAATCGAAATAATAAGTCTAAGGCTTCCGATGCGATTACACTGAGCAAGAGAATGAAATTGTGCCTCTGACGTGTTCTTGGAAATTATGACTGACGAGGGGCGGGTTGGGGTCATTGGAGGGGCGGTGGGAGAGGGCGGAGAGGAGCGAGCATCGTTTTGGGTTTTTTTGGATTTTTTTTTAATTTTTCTAAAATATTTTAGTCTCTAATAATACTATCAGATAGTAATCATATATACCTTCAATATTACAATTAATAGGTTACATTAGAATGGCCTAAAATACAAACCTTAACCTCTTTCAATAGAGTCCTATCATAGCTTTCCCTTAAAATAAAAGGTTTTTTTTTTTTTTAATAATTAAATTTCCTCCTTTTTTTAAGGCGACAAACAGGAATTAAAGCATCAAGAAAAATCCAGAATATCCTTCCGTCTTTCTTTCCTTTTTTTTTTTTCTTCTTTTTTGAGTAATTTTTGTAAAGAACCAGTCAAGAAAAACGAAATCGGTTGATTGGCAACACAAAATTCCCAGCTCAACACCTCAACAAATCCAATTGAGACGAAACCAATTTAGCCAAAAGAAAAAAAGAAGGGCAAACCCAAAAAATAAGAGAGAATCTAGAATAACAACAAAGTTGCTTGATGATCTAATTTTGTCAAATTGATACTGAAATTGCTCCATATAAAATTTCCAACAATTAATAGAACGACGCATAAAGAAATTACCACCCCAGCTTGACAAACATCCATCCATCCTCAACCAAACAAGTTGAGACCAAAAAGAATATTAAAAAGGAGAAAAAAAAAAGGGAATTTAACAACTCTACAAAAAAAGAACAACCCACACAAGCACATATATAGTAACTAACTAAAAGATTATGATTCTCTATCTCTCTCAAGATTTACTGAAGCTTGTGGCAATGGAAATGACAACGACAAGAATGATGATCAAGAGAAGAACGATCCCAAAACACATCCACTTCCTGCTTCCTTTCTGGTACTCCTTTGCAGTCTTGAGCTGCTTACTCCCATCCTTGACATACTGAGCAGCATTTATGACATGGTGCTCAATGTCATCCATCTGCTCCCCCTGAGCCTCCACCATCACCGCCATGTCCAGAAACACCTGGTGCAGCTCCAGCAGGTTCCGCTCGATCTCCCGCGCCGCCCCGTGCCTATCCTGGATCTCCACCACCGTCTCCATCACCTTCCCCCTCCCGTGCTCCCTCACCGCCTTCTCCATAAACTCCTCCCCTCCGTCGGCTATGATCTTCTCGATCACCGCCTCATCGGGGCTCTCCCCCGTCACCGTGAAGTACCGCCGGCCCAGCGTCTCCTTGTACTCCGCCATCATCCTCTGCCTCAGGCCCTGGAAGTCCATCATCAGCTCCTTCAGCTTCTTCCTCAGACCGTTGGTCACCGCGGTTCGGGTTCGGTAGATTGGCGTCCCTTCCTTCTGCCCCGACAGCCGCTTGTTGGCCGCATTGGCCCGGTCCATCCCCTCGAGCTGCGACCGGATCGCCCTTGCCTTCTTGAGAACCGCCACAATGTCAGCATTGATCCGAGCCCGGAGAGATTTCAGGGCGTCAGACTCGTGGAGGGACTTGGATTCCTCATTGGCTTGCTGGAGCTTGCAGAGGATTTCGCGGAGGGAGGCCATTTCTTGCTTTACCTTCTCGGCCTCTTGGAGGAATAGGCCGAGATCAGTGTCCATGTGGGATGCGGAGGACGACATCTCGAGGTTTCCGGCCTCGAGGTCGAGGTCTTTCATGGCGGCTTTCTTAAGATCGACGTAATTGGTGAAGGATTTCGTCATGAGGTCGTTCATTTTCGCTGCTTTTCCAAACTGGGGATTTGGAGAAAGTGGGTCTGGAAATGGAAAGAAGTTTTGAAGTTTTTTTTAGATGAATTCTGATATATATTTTTTTTCAGATGAATTGCAACAAATGAGCTTTAGATTATTACCTGTTTTATTATTCGAAGGGATAACGGCTATGTGAATTTGTTTTATTTTTAAAAAGAAAAAAAAAAAAAATCAGATGTCTGAATGTAACCGTTGCTCTTTCTTCCCAACGGCTATATTTTGAAATCGACGTGAGTTTTCTTTTCATCAGCTTTTAAGGACAAAATGGTAATACTATTGTTGTAGAAGGACAAAAACGGAAAACAGGGGAGAGCTATCGGCGGGTGTCCTCGGCCCAGCGCCCCAGCCCAACCCAAACTATTTTAAGTGGTCATTGGCCATAACTTCGAATTATTTTGGGAAAAAAATTGAAGGCTAATTCTATCATTGGATAAGCTTGCTCTATTTCATGGATGAGGTAAAAATTTTCAAGCATTGAGTACTATTTTAATGGCTAAGATATCATGTGTACACAAAATTTGTCGTGCACTCAATTATATCATATTAGAGTGCAATAATGGACCAAAATGGGGGGGTGTTGGTGGAAGGGAATTTCATTCATGGGGTTTCTAGCCAGCAAAGGGTTTCAAAGATCACCGGTGTTTGGTGGAAAAGAGTGCATTGTCTTCACACCACCATGAGGAGTGGGTAGATGCACGCCATCCATGAGATTCAGAGGCTAGCAAAGGAGATCACGCATATCGCTGTCGATGAAAACCCATATCTTTGTGACTGTCATCATTCCCTCACTCCTTCCTAACCATCCATAGCTAAAGCTAAAATCAACCATTTAAACACCATTTTAAGAATTAAAAAACTTGGCTTTTAAGTATCTTCATCACACAGTTCAAAAAAAAAAAAAAGGTATATTCATCACAAAACTTTCGAACTTGCTAATTCACATTCATAATCATGATTATTAGTTCAGCCAAATAACACTTGAGTCAAACCTTTTCTCTTATATTCTTTGGAGGAGATGAAGATAGCTAGAAAGTAGAAGATTATGCAAACTATAAACAAAAGATCACCACTTTTTCTTATTAAAATTCGGACACCATATAAACAAAAAATTAGATCATAACCATTCACCAATAAACATACAAATATTCATCAAATCAAACTACATGGCTTCAAAGCTTGTTCCTTGGATGAGTTGCATTAGCAATTAAGGCTTATTGGGCTCCACATCACCGAGACCCCACTAGTTGTCGATGCCTACCTACCCAAAAGGCCTCTCATTAACAGGTGGCGTCGTCGAGGTGAAGGTGGTGTTCTCTGTGGAGCCGTACCACATTGTTGAGGAACATGTTCCTTACCTAGCTCAATGTCCATTGTGTCGCATCATTGCAAGCTCCTTCTGCTATCAGTTTTCTAGATCCATTTCCCATGGGGAATAGATGCCGGCCATTGCAATCCTTTGTCACGCTTTAAGTGGCCTTCATTGTGAATCATTCCTTGGCTTCCCCACATCATTGACAATTGTTATTGGTCATTGTGGGCAAGACCTTACTTTTGTGAGTCTCACCAACAATAGTTTCTTTTCTTTTCTCTCTTTTTTCGAAATCTGGAAAGGTTGGTAAATATTGTATGTGGGAGGTTTTATTTTAGTTACGTGACCTTCAGCCTTTACTAACCTTTGAATTTGAAACTAAGAGTGAATAATTTTTACCCTATCAATGGAATAAAGTAGCCTATCCTATTGTAGAAGTTATACAATAGGGTAAGTAATAAGTAGGGATGGCAACAAGACAGGTTTGGAATGGGGTAGGTTTCACACTAACCCGCCCCACGAGAATAAATACTCCACCATCCCCACCCTGTATACCCGTTTACGTTAACGGGTTTGGGGTGGGCTTTTTGAGGGTAGATTCAGGATTTCTCCATTAATTAGTTTAGAGATGCATAGCATAAAAATTGTCTAAAAATATATAAAAAATAATATATATGTACATATATGTTCTTCATACGAAGATAGACACATTTTTATTTATAGATTTAAATATATATATGTTATTTATTACAATATATATACAAATATATTTTAAAAAAGCATTACACCTAAACGAGGCAAGTAATTGGGTCAAGGAGCCTTAAACTCATCCTTGCCCCAAACTTGTCAAGGGTATTGAAAACTCATTCCATTTATAACCCCATTTAAATCAGGTTTTCCCCACCCCATTTAAGTTGGGTCACTGTAAGTAAATGAGTTGGTAGATAAAATTACCATCCGTAGTGATGAGTGAGTATTTTACTCATGAATCAAGCATCTTTGACTTAAGTATTTACCTCAAGATTTGATGTGGTGGCTCGCCCTACGTGGAGGCAAAACAGCACTATCACGGTTGAGCTCTGAAGCCAACTGCGATAGTCTGCCACCTCATGAGTTGCCGGCAACTTACTTTTAACATACTTTCTTTGTTTAATATACTTATTTTAAACTTTCCATTTTATCGTAAAAATAAGAAAGATTTTTTTTTAAAACTAAAATTGAAAATTGTATCATCGTAAAACATTTACAATAGTAAACATTTTACATTGTCGTAATTTAATTTACATCATAAAAACATCTTTTCAAAATCCATTTGAACATAGCTCAGTGAAAGACTTGTAGCAGGACAATTTCCCTCGCCTAGTCCCTTGGCACATGCAGATCTCGCCCTTCATCCATCATAATTTTACTGACGTATAGGCTGCTTACCTACAACATGAACAAACTTGTGAGTTACAGGCTTAGTAAGTTTAAACATAAAGACAAGTCACATAGACCATAGACCATAACTCGGAGCATTACATATAATGTTAGTGCATATTATGCTTATTTATGCTTACTTATGGGTAACATTTCAATCTTATGTCTTTATCTTCCATTATGTTCTGGTTTTAAGCACCATGTTGGTCGTATCGTAGTGCGTGCATGACTGAGAGGGACACTGGGGAACGACCCACTGGCCAATCCTTAATAGTCTAACATAACATTAACATAAACATAAACATAACATGAAGAACCTCTACCTTATGGGAGGCCGGTATGCTAATAGGTGGTTTCATTATCATTTTTCATATGATTTTGAACAGGTGACATTCTCTTTACCCCTTAGTCTAGAACTCTTTACATGTCTTTCTTTTATTGTGTGTATTTTATTAGACACACCGTTATGCATATAGCACCTTACATATATCATTTACATTTTACACATAACTCATAGACATGTTAAGTAAATTCATGTTGCAGACAATAAGATGTCTGTACTCACAGGTATTTTGCTAATATTTCCTTCTTGGGGTCCATCGACGTTCCTTCGTTGCCTCTAAATTGGATTCTTATAACCGAAATAATCAATGATCATTTTCAATATTTATTTCATACTTAAAATGTCGTAAAAACGTAAAAATTTTAAGTTCAAGTCCCTAACGATGAATTTAGGGATCTAACATTTTATTTTTAACTTTTCCGTCAACTTTTACAAAATGACCATTTTGTCCCGATCTTTTGACAAAATGACCATTTTGTCCCTAGTGGACTTTTCTTACTTTTCTTATACTTAACTCTTGATTTTGGCCATTAAAACCCTAATTAAGGCCTTAGGATAATATTTCAAGCCTTAACGTCTCTTTTTCTAACTTTTGGCAAAATGATCATTTTGTCCCCAACTTTTGACAAAATGACCATTTTGTCCCTAGCATGATTCCTCTTCGTAAATATACTTTTCTTTGACTTAAAACTTAATTTTGGCCTTTAAAATTTTAATTAAGCTATTCTAAGGCCCTAATGGTCTTTTTTTAACATTTCTAAAATTTTTGGTCAAAATGATCATTTTGCCCCTAACGGGTTTTTGGGCCGTAACATTTTCACTTTAGCGTTTTGTCGAGATTTTCTAAACCCAAAAATTATAAAATAAATTTTCCTAGATCTTACCATGTTTTTACAGCACTAATTGCTGTAAATTTTCTATCTATTTTTCACTCGACCCTCGGGTGGTACTATTCTGACTCTAGGTTGTTTATCCTCTTTTTCTTGCGTTTCGGGGTTCCAGATGGATGCTACACTAATATTGAAAACATCCATCATCCTTTCCCTAGCCTAGGTCACCGAGGGGGTCTGAGTTTTCAAACCCCGACCACATTTTACCCCTTGTTTCCCAAAATATCTTTCAGGTCATTCTAAAAATTTTGACAGTGTTTCAGCTTAAATTTTTGGTTCTCAGTTTTTAGGTAACGCCTCAAAACCATAGTATCTGCTACGTACTAAACCAGAAGCCTAATTTTTACATAAAAACACAAGCTTTTTACGTAAAAATTTCTATAAAACCCTCGTCATTTTTAACGGTATTTCGATCGTTTTTTTTCTCCTAATCTCACCCTCGATTTTTATCCATATTTCAAACACACACTTTTCCTTACAAAAATCTCAATTCATCACATAAACATAGCCCACGATTTTCTTTGATTCTATGCATGAAATTGAAGTTTTGAGCTTCTAATTTTTTCCTAACTCAATCATATACCATATACAAATTTTGAACCAACATATTATCAAAATCAAGCTTAAAATTTTCATTAAGCATCTCCCCATAATAGTCACAGTTTTCTCTTGGGAAAACATGCACAAATTTTGTTTTCAAGCTCCTAATTCATTCTTTAGTTCAATCACAGGCTAACCAAACTTTTAAAAGCATAAACTAGCAAAATACTAGCTTGAAATTCATCACACCATGCCACATGCTAGCCCACAGTTTTCATCACCAAAACTCAAGAAAATTTTGGGAATTTGAAGCTTACCTCACAAATAATGCTCAACTTGAGCTTGGGAAGGTTTTTTAGCTAGCTTGGTGTGAAAAACTTGAAAAAACTTGGCTTAGATGGTGGTAGTAGTGCACGGCAGGGCAGCAAGTGAACTGAATTTGTGACGCCCCCGATTCCGATCACCCGCAACTGTCATGAACTGACTTTATTGCCGATCAAGACAACTCTTGCGCTAAATCTGGGTTGTCAATTTAAAACTCTTTTTCTAATACTTTCATTTCTCAAGACCTAAAAATTTTGCCCATAAAATTTTTTTTTTCTTTTTAATACATACTTTCTCCAAAAGAAAGCTAAATATAAAAACTAGGTAAAATACAATACTAATTTCTAGTTGTTCTTTTTGAGTACAACATAATGTATAATATACAAAATATTTATACTGCATATATCAATCTCTTCAATTCACTAGCTTTAAAAGCTCCGCGGAAAACTTATGACAGGACCAAGTCTATGGTGAATTCCCTATCCCTTGACACGCGTACATCCTGCCATCATCCAGATATTCCACTGGATAGGTTTCTTACCTGCAACATGAACAAACTGGTGAGCTAACAGGTGTAGGAAATAAATCGGTAAAATGTATTAGAGTGGCGCAGCGGAACAATAAAAATTTTTAAAGATCGTTAAATATCTCATGATGCCATATACAATAAACCAACAACAATTAAAACTCATACCTCAAGGACGCCAATCTTGCAGGAGGAGAATGACCAGAGGGCTTCAACCAACTAGCCTTCTCAACTATTCTCCAATTCCCGAATGGCTGAGTGTGTGGGCACTCTGAACCTCGATCAGTATGCTAGCACTGCTAGTCTTCTTCCGACCACCCAGATCTCTAAAGAACTTATTGTCACGGTGAGTTATGCAACAATAAGCCTGCTCACCTGAGAGTTTGTGATCTTAGAGAACTGGAGTGGTAGGACCTCTATTTATAGACTTGCATGAGGTGATTCTCTGAATTCGAATTGGATTAGGAGAAAATATTCTCCCTTATCCACAACAAAAAAACCTGAATTTTCTAAAGGGAAAATCTCAACAAATTTTTCGGCTAACTTAGGATTATCCAATTCAAATCTAAACAAGATTTTAACTAGAATTTTATCTCCCTTTTTCAACCAAAAAAATCCGAAAATCCTAGAGGATCTTCACCAAATATTTTCAGCTACTTTAGGATAAGGGAAGAATCAAAATTCCACTAAGATTTTCAAGCTTGAATCTTATCTCATCCTTATCCAAAATAACCGAAAATCTCCTAGGAAATCTTGATCAAATTTTCGGCCATAATCAGGGAGGAGAGAATCCAAATTCAATTGGGATTGAAACTTGAATTTTTCCCTGAAACTTATCCACAAAAATCTGAAAATTGCATGAGGATAATCCTCAAAATTTTCGTCAATTATTGTTAGGATTTGGATTCAAAATTCAAGTAGGATTCTAACAAGATTTTCCTCTCCATATCCAACTCAAATTCGAATTTCATTCCTTGTAGATTTACCACAATAAATTTGAATCCTACTTGGACTGTGATTCAAAATTTGAATTTCAAATTTCAAATTCAAATTTCAAATTTCAAATTTCAAATTTCAAATTTCAAATTTCAATTTCAAATTCAAATTTCAAATTCGAATTTCAAATTCAAATTTCAAATTCAAATTTCAAATTTCAAAATTCAAAATTCAAATTTTGAAATTCAAATTTCAAAATCCACAAAACAGTTATATTTCAAATTCTTGTTCTCATGGATAATTTTTTACAACTCCAGTCCAATCTCAAATAAAATCATGACAACTTTATTTGGAGTTCGAATAATTGTGTACTCTATTATCCAAAACAAAATCTGAATCCAACAGGAGAGAATCTTGTCGACCATCCTAATCCTATGTCAACACCATCCATGCATAATAAACTAGCCAATAACATACACAAATCAATTTTTGCAAACGTTAAGGAATTGTGTGGAGCTAGTAGAGGGACCAATTAGACATATATGATCGTGCTCCCGCAAATCCATATGATCATCATTATTTACCGAACAACTTAATCATATGATCACTAATTTCAGAGTCACACCACTATAAACCTGAAATTGAACTCCCAATTATATACCGTATTACGTAAGCCTGTGACAAGCTATCATCCAATGACCTTATCATGTATGCAGAACCCTCATATGATATCCATGATCTGTAGGAAATTAAATCGATAAAAACGCATCAGAGTGGCACAGCGGAACAATAAAAATTTTTCAAGATCGTTAAAGATCTCATGATCCCATATACAATAAACCAATAACAATTAAAACTCATACCTCAAGGATGCCAATCTACAGGAGGAGAATGACCGGAGGGCTTCAACCAACTAGCCTTCTTTACTATTTTCCAATTCCCGAATGACTGAGTGTGTGGGCACTCTAAACCTCGACCGGTATGCTAGCACTGCTAGTCTTCTTCCAACCACCCAGATCTCTAAAGAACTTATTGTCACGGTGAGTTATGCAACAATAAGCCTGCTCACCTGAGAGTCTGTGGTCTGATAGAACTGGAGTGACAGGACCTCTATTTATAGACTTGTATGAGGTGATTCTCTGAATTCGAATTGGATTAGGAGAAGATATTCTCCCTTATCCACAAGCATAAAATCCGAATTTTCCAAGGGGAAAATCCCAACAATAAATTTGGCCACTTTAGGATAATTCCAATCCAAATTCAAACAAGATTTTAACTAGAAATTTATCTCCCTTTTTCCAACAAAAAAATCTGAAAATCCTTAAGGATATTCACCAAATAATTTCAGCCACTTTTGGATAAGGAAGAATCAAAATTCTACTAGGATATTCAAGCTTGAATCTTATCTCATCCTTATCTAAAATAACCGAAAATCTCCTACGAGATCTTCCTCAAATTTTCGACCATAATCAGGGAGGAGAGACTCCAAATTCAACTGGGATTGAAACTTGAATTTTTTCCTTGAACCTTATCCACAAAAAATCTGAAAATTCCATGAGGATAATCCTCAAAATTTTCGTCCATTATTGTTAGGATTTGGATTCAAAATTCAAGCAGGATTCTAACAAGATTTTCCTCTCTTTATCTAACTCAAATTCGAATTTCATTCCTTGTGGATTTACCACAAGAAATTTGAATCCTACTTGGACTGTGATTCAAAATTTGAATTTCAAATTTCAAATTTAAATTTCAAATTCGAATTTCAAATTCAAATTTCAAATTCAAAATTCAAAATTCAAATTTCAAAATTCAAATTTCAAAATCCACAAAACAGTTGTATTTCAAATTCTTGTTCTCATGGATAATTTTCTACAACTCTAATCCAATCTCAAATAAAATCATGGCAACTTTATTTGGAGTTCGAATAATTGTGTACTCTATTATCCAAAACAAAATCGAAATCCAACCGGAGAGAATCTTGTCGACCATCCTAATTCTATGTCAACACCATCTATGCATAATAAACTAGCCAATAACATACACAAATCAATTTTTCCAAACATTAAGGAATTATGTGGAGCTAGTAGAGGGACCAATTGGACATATATGATCGGGCTCTCGCAAATCCATATGATCATCATTCTTTACCGAACAACTCAATCATAGGATCACTAATTTCAGAGTCACACCACTATAAACCTGAAATTGAACTCTCAATTATATATCGTATTACGTAAGCCTGTGATAAGCTATCGTCCAATGACCTTGTCATGTATGCAGAACCCTCATATGATATCCATGATCAGCCTTAGGCTAAAGTCTGTTTAATCCTACTAATCAGGCTATCTTAAAGTTCCATTATACCACTGAATAAAGAAAATGATTATTCATCATATGTGAATAAGAAGTCATCCACCCAGCAGACGACCCAAGGCCTTGTCCATTTTCACATTCAGTATAATGCCTTTAAGAGGATACCCTTAACTCCTCTTTAGAGCTATAATTCTGATATCTGTAAACGAACCCTTCATCGTATACAAGTCATGCACCTAACGAACCGGTCTATAAGCTTACTACCTTTGAGATGCTTTAGCCATTGGAACATCAAAGTACACAAGTCATATACATGAAGCTATCCGTCTACTTAGGATTAAGGTTACTGCACAATGAACGTCAAAAGCAGATCGATCCACTCAAAGCGGACTTCGTAGATCAATCACACTTTAGTCTCAGTCTTATGTGTCACCGCCAAGCAACATATCTATGCCTTTACTTGGGAGTCCAGCTCCAGACAGTCAAGACAAACCGTCCCCTCCAAGGCTTTAGACAACATAATAGTTTTAACATGAGTTAGATGCTCAGTCTAACCCCATAGATCACAGACCATAGTTTACACCGCTTACTTTAGAACATTGTCTTCTCGCATACAAAAGTCCATTGCATGCAACATTCTAACAGTTTAACACAAGCAGTCAGGGAGCCATATTTGCTTACATTTACTTTAACATGTAAATAAAACGAGAACAGATAGCAATGTAATGAATAATCTCTATATATATAATTTTATTATCTAGTTCAAAATAAATACATCAAAATGTCTCTAATGCTTAGGGCATTTCCTAACAATCTCCTACTTGCCCTAAGCCAGCAGATGTGCCATATTACGCATCTCCATCACCTCTACGTGCCTCTCAAAGCTTCTAGCCACCAAAGTCTTAGTAAAAGGATCGTCAATGTTGTCCTCGGACGTGATCTTACATACATCTACTCGGCCTGTCTCCATGTGCCCTCTAATAATATGATATCTCTGATCTATGTGCTTGGTCCTCTTGTGGTGCCGAGATTCCCTTATATTGGCAATAGCCCTAGTGTTATCACAGTAAAGTATGATAGGCTTGTCAACACTCGGAATGACCTCAAGGTCTCTAAAGAACTTGCGGAGTTAAACTGCTTCTTTAGATGCTTCAGCCGCAGCCACATACTCAGGCTCCATAATAGAGTCAGTTGTGCAGCCCTGCTTCACGCTCCTCCACACAATGGCGCCTCCTCTGAGCAAAAACACTGATCCAGATGTCAATTTCCTCGAATCCTTGCAAGTCTGGAAGTCTGAGTCCATGTACCCTATGGGTGTTAGGTCCCCTCCAAAATACACCAGCATATAATCCCTCGTTTTCTTAAGATACTTGAGTATATGCTTTACTGCTTGCCAGTGCTTGGTTCCAGGATTCGCTTGATATTAACTCACCATATCTACTGCAAAACATATGTCTGGACGAGTGCAAAGCATAGCATACATAAGACTACCCATAGCGGATGCATAAGGGACCTTACTCATACGCTCTCTTTCTTCCGATGTCTTTGGACAGTCATTGTGGTGGCCCGCCCTGCTGTAGAGGCGCTACATGGCTATTACAGCCAACTCTGTAGTTAACCGCAATAGTCTGCAGGCCTCTAGGGTCACCGGCAATCATGCTGAACTGAAAACTTGCTTGCTAATTTGTGGAATAAATTTTTTTTTAAATTCATAAACTGTTCGAGAATGTGATAAGGAAATCATGTTAACAAAATAACATGTACCTGAATCATGATTCCCCTATCACATAATCTTAACTTAAAAACTTGTTCTTGTAACTACATGGTTTAAATATTCAAAATCTGTACAGCGGAAGACTTAAGGGTGACCAAATCCCTCGCCCAATCCTCCCCGGTATGCATTTTCCCTGTTCGTCGTCCACTGTATACTACTGGTGAACAGGTTTCTTACCTGCAACATGTGAACAAACTGATGAGCTATGGGCTCAGTAAGTTCAAACATAAAAACATAAAACATGACATGCCTGCTGTGCTCATGCATGAAACTGGACTCTGTAAACATGCTCGTGGCTGAAGGATTAGTCTTAGGACATTATCTGATAATTTAGTTCTGGTTTTGGGCCCCTGATTGGTCGTACCGACATGTTAGCACAACTGGGAGCGGTACTTTAGTGCTGACCTCCTCAGTCTTAACTGATGGTAAACATGAAAACCTCCCCGTGGGTCGAGAGGCCGATACGCCAATAACTGGTTTAATTACCATCTTGTTAGTGTTCCAACTGGGTAGCATACTGATCACTCCCACAGTCGGAACCTGTTACATGAATTACTGGGGTGTGAGTTTTATTAACACACTAAGGTGCCTTGTGCACCTACCTGCTTTTGTGTTCTGGTACCTGTCTGACATGTGTACTGAAACATGCAACTCTATATGCATGACATGAACTGACCTGTGCTGACATGAGACTGACATGAATATCGTGATGTAGACAGTCAATGTCTAACATATACGTCATGCAACATACATAACATCATAATATAACAAGCTTGTCTACGTTGCAGTCAGGACAATGCTTGAACTTACAGAAAATCAGCTAGCGTGAGCCTCTGCTGCTCTGGGACTGCTGATTCGGGGTCTCTGGCTTGAACTCCTATAAAAGGAATAATCACTGATTATTTCCATTGTTTATCTTATACTGGAAATATGGAAAAACATGTAATTTCTATTTCCAGATTTTTTTTTTTTTTACTCTCTGGCTTCGAACACCCCCTCCTACACGGCCGTGTACCTCTCTGGACTTACATGCTTGGCCGTGTACTTTATGGAACATGACCGTGTATACTTACACGGGTGAATACACGGCCGTGTTACTGGCCGTGTACTCCTCTGGACTCTTACACGGTTACTTACACGGCCGTGTTTCTGGCCGTGTTTTCCTACCGTCTAACATGGTCTGCTACACGCCTTCCCTTGACCGTGTGCCCCTTGACACGGCCCGATACACGGCCGTGTTCTTGGCCGTGTACCTCTCGGGTCTGATTTTTTTCTTGCAACACGGTCGTGCATATGGGCATGTTCGGGGCCGTGTACTAAACACGCCCTTGTACACGCCCGTGTTCATACCAGAATCAAGATTCTGGGTCCGAACTGCTCTGCTCTGATTTTCTAAGGCTTTTATAGCCTTTGTTCTACTTCTTACACTCAAAATCGATCTCCATAAGATCATTTCAAGGTATCTACTACGTTTTTACTATCACAAATCCATGATTTCATAGCAACAATTCCACATTTTGCTCATTTACACCTCTTGACTCAAAAATCTGAGCTTTCTTAAAGAAAACTCACTAAACTCGGTTTTCTAAACCATCCACTCATGGATTCGTGTTTGAAAACATCTAGACTAGAACCATGTTTCGATTTTAACCGAAAACCTCAACATGATTCACTCACATTCTCCTTTTTTTTTTTCACTTAAAACCCTAGATTTTCCTCCCGAAAAACAAGAGAAAAACGAGGGTTTACCTTGCTTGAATCTTGAGATTTTCTTGCTGCTGATCCTTGACTGAATCTCGATCAATCTGTTTGCTTGAACAAGAAAATCCGAACTTGTTTGGATTTCCTTTTTCTTCTCTCTCTTTTCTCGGTTTTTCCCTTTCTCTCTTTCCCTTTCTTTCTTTCTTTTTCTCTTTCTTTCTTTTTTTCTGTCGGCTGCTTTGTAGCTAAGGGGATTAATTTGCCCCCTTTAGCTTACGTGCCTCTCACTTTCTCCCTTACTTTCATTTTTTTTTTTGAAAAAGGCTAGGGCTTGTTTGGCTACTTCTAGGCATTGATCAATGTGGCTCACTTGTGTGCCATTGATCTCTTAATATATATTTTCACATACTTTTCTATTAAATTTTAAAACTTAGCTTTTAACTATTTTCATTAATTCATTGTCAAATTTTTGATTAAAACTTAATTAATCAAAATTTTCTTCTGCTCTGTATTCTGTAACTTGTCTCACTCTAAGTGTACATTTATTTACATATTTTGTACAAATAATTCTGAGAACGTAGATTTCTCGGTTATCACAATCATCCAATAAAAGAGTTAAACCGGCAATAAAAGGTTGTGTACCTTTCTTTACCTCTTGTATTGCATATTTGTCAATTATTTTATCTATGTATAAAGCTTGGGATAACGCTATCATTTTGTTCTTTTGATCTCTGAAGAGACGAATGCCTAGAACATAATTAGCTTCTCCCAAGTCCTTCATGTCAAACTGTTGGTGTAACTAAAGCTTGATCAATGATAAGTTCCCTACATCATTCCCAATGAGTAGTATATCATCGACATAGAGTATCAGAAAGACCACTTTTCCATCCTTAATACATTTATAAACACAGGGTTCATCAACATTCTGCTCAAAACCGAAAGTCTTGATCGCTTGATCAAATCTCTGGTTCCATGAACGGGATGCTTGCTTTAATCCATAAATGGATCTAAGCAACTTGCAGACTTTCCTTTCTTGGCCTTTCGCTATGAACCCTTCAGGCTGTATCATATAGATACACTCCTTAAGATGGCCATTTAAGAATGCTGTCTTGATATCCATTTGCCAGATCTCGTAATCGAGAGCCGTAGTAATGGACAGAAGAATACGGATAGACTTCAGCATAGCAACAGGCGAAAAGGTTTCATCGTAATCGATTCCAGCCTTTTGCGTGTACCCCTTTGCAACCAGTCTAGCTTTAAAAGTTTCCACTCTCCCTTCCGCATCCTTCTTTCTTTTGTAGACTCATTTGCATCCAATGGGTTTTATCCCATCTGGTAAATCTACAAGTTCCCAAACAGAGTTGGATTTCATAGAATCCATCTCATTGTTCATAGCCTGTTTCCAAGATTTAGAATCAACATCATTTATAGCTTCATCTTAGGTGACCGGATCATCCTCATGCTCATGAGCCTCGGCCTGGTATACGTCAGCATCATACATGAAGAAATTAGGTTTCTTTGAAACCCTCCCACTACGACGAGGCACTCTAAATTGTTGATCGTCTGCAGGTCTTTCACCAGAACTCGGACTTGCATCCAAGACCGAAACCTGTAGAGTAGTTCTTTCACCCGATAACTACTCTAGCACCACTTTGCTTCGAGACTTAAAGTCATTCATGTAACTTTCCTCCAAGAATGTCACATGGGTTGAAACAATGACTTTTTGTTCCTTCGGGTTATAGAACAGACCTCCTTTTGTTCCCTTTGGATACCCTACAAATATGCACAGTTCTGATCTTGGTTCCAACTTCTTCGCATCCCCATCCAGTACATGTGCCGGGCAGTCCCATATTCTCATATGTCCAAGGGAGGGCTTCCTGCCATGCCACAATTCATACAGAGTCCTGAGAATTGACTTACTTGGAACCTAGTTCAGAATATAGCATGCCGTTTGTAAAGTATATCCCCAAAATGATAATGGCAGCGTTGAATAACTCATCATAGACCGTACCATATCCAACAAGGTCCTGTTTCTCCTTTCGACTACACCATTCTATTGTGGAGTACCAGGTGCAGTCAATTAGGATAATATCCCATTCTTTACAAGATGTCCTAGAAATTCATCAGAGAGGTATTCGCCACCTCGATCAGATCGAAGTGTCTTCATGGAATTATCCAATTGCTTTTCCACTTCCGCATGATACTCTTTGAACTTGTTAAAGGTTTCGCTCTTGCGGTGCATCAGATACACATATCCATACCTTGAGTAATCATCTATAAATGAGACATAATACTCGAACCCTCCTTGTGCTGTGACGTCCATGGGGTCACATACATCATGTTAGGAAATGGCCTAAGCATTAGAGACATTTTGATGTATTTATTTTGAACTGGATAATAAAATTATATATAAAGGTTATTCATTATATTGCTATATGTCCTCGTTTTATTTACATGTTAAAGTAAATCTAAGCAAATATGGCTCCCTGACTGCTTGTGTTAAACTGTTAGAACGTTGCATGTAATGGACTTTTGTATGCGAGAAGACAATGTTCTAAAGTTAGCGGTCTAAACTATGGTTTGTAGTCTATGGGGTTAGACCGAACATCTAACTCATGTTAAGACTATTATGTTGTCTAAAGCCTCGGAGGGGACGGTTTGCCTTGACTGTCTGGAGCTGGACTCCCGAGTAGAGACATAGATATGTTGCTTGGTGGTGACATATTAGACCGCGACTAAAGCGTGATTGATCTACGAAGTCCGCTTTAAGTGGATCGATCTGCTTTTGACGTTCATTATGCAATTGGATAAATTCATAAAGACACTTCGATCCGATTCAAACAAGATTTTAACTAGAATTTTATCTCCCTTTTTCCAACCAAAAAATCTGAAAATCCTTAAGGATATTCACCAAATAATTTCGTCCACTTTTGGATAAGGAAGAATCAAAATTCCGCCAGGATTTTCAAGCTTGAATCTTATCTCATCCTTATCCAAAATAACCGAAAATCTCCTAGGAGATCTTACTCAAATTTTCGGCCATAATCAGGGAGGAGAGAATCCAAATTCAACTGAGATTGAAACTCGAATTTTTCCTTGAACCTTATCCATAAAAAATCTGAAAATTCCATGAGGATAATCCTCAAAATTTTCATCCATTATTGTTAGGATTTGGAGTCAAAATTCAAGCAGGATTCTAACAAGATTTTTCTCTCCATATCCAACTCAAATTCGAATTTCATTCCTTGTGGATTTACCACAAGAAATTCGAATCCCACGTGGACTGTGATTCAAAATTTGAATTTCAAATTTCAAATTTAAATTTCACATTTGAATTTCAAATTCAAATTTCAAATTCAAAATTCAAAATTCAAAATTCAAAATTCAAAATTCAAAATTCAAAATTCAAATTTCAAAATCCACAAAACAGTTGTATTTCAAATTCTTGTTCTCATGAATAATTTTCTAAAACTCCAATCCAATCTCAAATAAAATCATGGTAACTTTATTTGGAGTTCGAATAATTGTGTACTCTATTATCCAAAACGAAATCTGAATCCAACCGGAGAGAATCTTGTCTACCATCCTAGTCCTATGTCAACACTATCCATGCATAATAAACTAGCCAATAGCATACACAAATCAATTTTTCCAAACGTTAAGGAATTATGTGGAGCTAGTAGAGGGATCAATTGGACATATGTGATTGGGCTCCCGCAAATCCATATGATCATCATTCTTTACCGAACAACTCAATCATATGATCACTAATTTCAGAGTCACACCACTATAAACCTGAAACTGAACTCTCAATTATATACCATATTACGTAAGCCTATGACAAGCTATCATCCAATGACCTTGTTATGTATGCAGAACCCTCATATGATATCCATGATCAGCCTAAGGTCAAAGTCCGTTTAATCCTACTGATCAGGCTATCTTAAAGTTCCATTATACTATCGAATAAAGAAAATGATTATTCACCATATGTGAATAAGAAGTCATCCGCCCAGCAGACGACCTAAGGCCTTGTCCATTTTCACATTCAGTATAATGCCTTTAAGAGGATACCCTAAACTCCTTATTAGAGCTATGATTCTGATATCTGTAAATGAACCCTTCATCGTATACAAGTCATGCACCTAACGAACCTGTTTATAAGCTTACTACCTCTGAGACACTTTAGCCATTGGAACATCAAAGTACACAAGTCATATACATGAAGCTGTCCTTTTACTCAGGATTAAGGTTACTGCACAATGAACGTCAAAAGCAAATCGATCCACTCAAAGCGGACTTCGTAGATCAACCACACTTTAGTCCCAGTCTAATATGTCACCACCAAGCAACATATTTATGTCTCTACTTGGGAGTCCAGCTCTAGACAGTCAAGACAAACAGTCCCCTTCAAGGCTTTAGACAACATAATAGTCTTAACATAAGTTAGATGCTCGGTCTAACCCCATAGACTACAGAACATAGTTTAGACCGCTTACTTTAGAACATTGCCTTCTCACATACAAAAGTCCATTGCATGCAACGTTCTAATAGTTTAACACAAGCAGTCAGGGAGCCATATTTGCTTACGTTTACTTTAACATGTAAATAAAATTAGGACAGATAGTAATGTAATGAATAACCTCTATATATATAATTTTATTATCCAGTTCAAAATAAATACATCAAAATGTCTCTAATGCTTAGGGCATTTCCTAGCATGATCAGCCTTAGGCCAAAGTCCATTTAATCCTACTGATCAAGCTATCTTAAAGTTTCATTATACTAACGAATAAAGAAAATGATTATTCACCATATTTGAATAAGAAGTTATCTGCCTAGTAGACGACCCAAGGCCTTTTCCATTTTCACATTCAGTATAATGCCTTTAAGAGGATACCCTTAACTCCTCATTAAAGCTATGATTCCGATATCTGTAAACGAACCCTTCATCATATACAAGTCATGCACCCAATGAACCGGTCTATAAGCTTACTACCTCTGAGACGCTTTAGCCATTGGAACATCAAAGTACACAAGTCATATATATGAAGCTGTCCATCTACTCAAGATTAAGGTTACTGCACAATGAATGTCAAAAGCAAATCGATCCATTCATAGTAGACTACGTAGATCAATCACGCTTTAGTCCCGGTCTAATATGTCACCACCAAGCAACATATCTATGTCTCTACTTGGGAGTCTATGCTCCAGACAGTTAAGACAAACTGTCCCCACCATAGCTTTAGACAACATAATAGTCTTAACTTGAGTTAGATGCTCAGTCTAACCCCATAGACTACAGACCTTAATTTAGACCACTTACTTTAGAACATTGTCTTCTTGCATACAAAAAGTCCATTGCATGCAACGTTCTAATAGTTTTAACACAAGCAGTCAGGGAGTCATATTTGCTTACATTTACTTTAACATGTAAATAGAATGAGGACACACAGCAATGTAATGAATAACCTCTATATATAATTTTATTATCCAGTTCAAAATAAATATATCAAAATGTCTCTAATGCTTAGGGCATTTCCTAACAATAGGCTCAGTAAGTTCAAACATACTTAGTACGAATCCTACGGATTCAAAAATATTGAAAACTCAATCTCCCATGAATAGTACTATTCATGATATGAATAGTACTATTTGCTATAAATAGTACTATTCATCATAAATAGTGACTTTGACCTTTGACCGATGAATAGTAACTTGTTACCATAACTGATTACCATTCATATTACTTCAACCAGATACTATTCACACATCCTAACCGAAATCACTATATTTAGTATACTCTTCAGTTATGCTCAATTATGGTTTTCATCATATTATTGATGGTTCATTCTTTATTTACTTTCTAGTATAGAGCTCTTTTTGTGACAATACCGTTATTAATCTTACACGCTGACTGGGAGGGCCTAGGGAGTGACCCTAGAGTTTCGACCTCCACAGCCCTTATATCCCCGTAGGACCTGAGAGACCTCCATCAATATGTTGGAGGGACGGTACGCCTTAATGGTTTTTGTTACCATCATTCAATTATAGTTTTGACCAAGTAACATTAATCGTCACCTCAAGATCACTATCCTCTATCGCCCGTAAGCCTTACTTATTCTCTTTTCTCATTATATGGGATATGTTATACTAACTAATCCTCAAATGTCCTTAGGGCTTTATATCTAGTGCACATCTAGTACATAATAAAAGAACACAGTATTTCATGTTGCAGACATGAAAATGCTTGAACTTACCAATACTGCGACAATGTCCACTTCCGGAACTCCAACGTAGTTCTATCTCTTGTTCGGGTTCCTACAGACATAATATTGTCTGTTAATACCTTCTATTAATTATCACTTTAAATATATTTATTTTGTGATAAATTTTTTAATACAATTCAACTTGTAATATGGTATACGGCCTTCAACACGCCCATGTTCATGACCGTGTACCTCCTGGTTTCTCACTACATGGCCGTGTTGTTTACTATCTAGCGGTATAACTGTACACGGCTTGATACACGCCCGTGTTCAAGCTTGTGTACCTCTCGAGTTGTAAATTTTTTTTCCTATACACGGCCGTGTATTCTTCTACATGCCCGTGTTCTTCAAAATTTTTGGTTTTTTAACTCTAAAATCTTTGTTTGAGTCCTAGAATTTTATTTAAGTCATTCTAGGTCCTTTCAGGTGTTAGGAAATGCCCTAAGCATTATAGATATTTTGATGTATTTACTTTGAACTGGATAATAAAATTATATATAGAGGTTATTCATTACATTACTGTTTGTCCTCATTCTATTTACATGTTAAAGTAAATGCAAGCAAATATGGCTCACTGACTGCTTGTGTTAAAACTGTTAGAACGTTGCATGCAATGGACTTTTGTATGCGAGAAGACAATGTTCAAAAGTAAGCGGTCTAAACTAAGGTTTGTAGTCTATAGGGTTAGATCGAGCATCTAACTCATGTTAAGACTATTATGTTGTCTAAAGTCATGGTAGGGACGGTTTGTTCTGACTATCTGGAGCATAGACTCCCAAGTAGAGACATAGATATGTTGCTTGGTGGTGACATATTAGATCGGGACTAAAGTGTGATTGATCTACGTAGTCTGCTATGAGTGGATCAATCTGCTTTTGACGTTCATTGTACAGCAACCTTAATCTTGAGTGAATGAACTACTTCATGTATATGACTTGTGTACTTTGATGTTCCAATGGCTAAAGCGTCTCAGAAGTAGTAAGCTTATAGACCAGTTCGTTGGGTGCATGACTTGTATACGATGAAGGGTTTGTTTACAGATATCGGAATCATAGCTCTATTAAGGAGTTAAGGGTATCCTCTTAAAGGCATTATACTGGATGTGAAAATGGACAAGGCCTTGGGTCGTCTGCTGGATGGATGACTTCTTATTCACATATGGTGAATAATCATTTTCTTATTCGGTAGTATAATGGAACTTTAAGATAGCCTGATCAGTAGGGTTGAACGGACTTTGACCTAAGGCTGATCATGGATATCATATGAGGGTTCTGCATACATGACAAGGTCATTGGACGATAGCTCGTCATAGGCTTACGTAATACGGTATATAATTGGGAGTTCGGTTTCAGGTTTATAGTGGTATGACTCTGAAATTAGTGATCATATGATTGAGTTGTTCGGTAAATAATAATGATCATATGGATTCACGGGAGCCCGATTATATATGTTTAATTGGTCCCTCTACTAGCTCCACATAATTCCTTAACGATTGGCAAATTGATTTGAGTATGCTATTAGCTAGTTGAATATGCATGGATGATATTGACATAGGATTAGGATGGTGGACATGATTCTTTCCGGTTGAATTCAGATTTTGTTTTGGATAATAGAGTACACAATTATTCGAACTCCAAATAAAGTTACTATGATTTTATTTGAGATTGGATTGGAGTTATAGAAAATTATCCATGAGAACAAGAATTTGAAATACAACTGTTTGTGGATTTTGAAATTTGAATTTTGAAATTTGAAATTTGAATTTTGAATTTGAAATTTGAAATTGAAATTTGAATTTTGAAATTTGAAATTGAAATTTGAAATTGAAATTTAAATTTGAAATTTGAAATTTGAAATTTGAAATTTGAATTTTGAAATTTGAAATTCAAATTTTGAATCACAATCTAAGTGGAATTTGAATTCTTTATGGATAATTTCACAAGGCTAGAATTTGAATTTGAGTTGGATTATGAAGAGGAAAATCTTGTTTGAATCCTACATGAATTTTGAATCCCAATTCCATCAAAAGTGGCCGAATTTTTGTTGAGGAAAATCCTCCAGGAGATTTTCGGTTTTTGTGGATAAGGATGCAGGAAAAAAATTCAAGTTTCAATCTCAGTTGAATTTGGATTCTCTCCGCCCTAAAAGTGGCCGAAATTTTGAGGGTAAATCTCAAGGAGATTATCGGTTTTATTTGGATAAGGATGAGATAAAATTCAAGCTAGAAAATCCTATTTACATTTTGATTCTCCTCACTTTTAATGGCCGAATCTAGTCATGATTTTGGCACTAGGGAAATTCAGTTATTATGGATAAATAAGGAGATAAAATTCAAGTTAAAATCTTGTTTAAATTTGGATTGGATAATCTCCAAGATTGGCCGAATTTTTGGTTGGGATTTGCCCCTAGAAAATTCAGATTTTGTGAGTGGATAAGGGAGAAAATCTTCTCCTAATCCAATTCAAATTCAGAGGATCACCTCATGCAAGTCTATAAATAGAGGTCCTACCACTCCAGTTCTCTCAGACCACAGACTCTCAGGTGAGCAGGCTTATTGTTGCATAACTCACCGTGACAATAAGTTCTTTAGAGATCTGGGTGGTAGGAAGAAGACTAGCAGTGCTAGCATACCGATCAAGGTTCAGAGTGCCCACACACTCAGCCATTCGGGAATTGGAGAATAGTAGAGAAGACTAGTTGGTTGAAGCCTTTCGATCATTCTCTTCCTGTAGATTTGCGTACTTTGAGGTATGAGTTTAAATTGTTGTTGGTTTATTGTATGTGGCATCATGAGATATTTAATGATCTTGAAAAATTTTTTATTGTTCTACTGCGCCACTCTGATACGTTTTTACCGATTTATTTCCTACAATTGGTATCAGAGCCATTTCATGACCATGCCATGTACATAAATTAGATAATTAATTAGTCTTTTTATTTATGTATGGATTTGATATTTAGAGAGTGGCATTCTAGGATTCCTTTATGTTGTTTTCATGGATTATGTATATAGTATGTGGTTATTCTAATTTTTTAAATTATTATAAGCATGTTTTTTTATGTCGGTCATGGTTCCTTAGAATATAGAAAATTATATATAGGAATTTTTATGTAACCATGGGAGTAGTTTGTTAACACTGTAATTTTCTCATGGATTTTAATTTTTGGTCTCTTAGAATTATTAAGATTAGAATTTTTGTACACCGGAAACGGTTTAGGAAATTTTATGTAATTATTCTTATAGGAGATTGAAGTTTGAAGACTGTAATTTATTTTTTTCCAAAAGTTAAATTTAATTTAAAGGTTGAAATTTTGATGTGTGGAAAATTTCAATTTAATTAGGATTCAAATTAATTTTTGGAGATCATAATGGGTAAATTGGAATATGACATGAAAATCGAGGCATGACCCATTGGGATAGGCCATCGGCCTTGGAGGGGTTGCAACCCCTCCCCTCAGGTAGGATGGGGCTGCGACAGGCCCTGTCTAGGCCATGACCACCCATGGCGCTGCCTGTAGCTAGCTGGACTGCACCAGGCCTGTGGCCGTGGGCTGCCAGCCCCCTTGGGGGCTAGGGGCTGCCCACGGCAGTTTCGGGCCTCCGGGCCCCGTGGGCCGAAAAAAATAGAAGATTTTAATTTTTAAATTTGAGATTTAATTTTTAAATCATGTTTAAAAATATGTAATTAAAATTTTAAATTTTTGAAATTACATATCATTACACATGATATTTAAAATTGTTTAAAATTTAAAATTTGAATTTGAAATTTGAAATTCGAATTTGAGATTTGAATTTGAAATTTAAATTTTTGGGATTTAAATTTTAAACGATTCAAGAGATGAGAAATAAATGGAGTGTTAGGAAATACCCTAAGCATTAGAGACATTTTTGATGTATTTATTCTGAACTGGATAATAAGATTATATATAGAGGTTATTCATTACATTGCTATCTGTCTTCATCTTATTTACATGATAAGTAAATGTAAGTAAATATGGCTCCATGACTGCTTGTGTTAAACTGTTAGAACGTTGCATGCAATGGTTTTTTGTATGCAAGAAGACAATGTTTTAAAGTTAGCGGTCTAAACTATGGTCTGTAGTCTATGGGGTTAGACCGAGCATCTAACTCATGTTAAGACTATTATGTTGTCTAAAGCCTTGGAGGGGACGGTTTGTCTTGACTGTCTGGAGCTGGACTCCCAAGTAGAGACATAGATATGTTGCTTGGTGGTGACATATTAGACCGGGACTAAAGCGTGATTGATCTACGAAGTCCGCTTTGAGTGGATCGATCTGCTTTTGACGTTCATTATGCAGAAACCTTAATCCTGAGTAAAAGGATAGCTTCATGTATATGACTTGTGTACTTTGATGTTCCAATGGCTAAAGCGTCTCAGAGGTAGTAAGCTTATAGACTGGTTCGTTAGGTGCATGACTTGTATACGATGAAGGGTTCATTTACAGATATTGGAATCATAGCTCTAATGAGGAGTTAAGGGTATCCTCTTAAAGGCATTATACTGAATGTGAAAATGGACAAGGCCTTGGGTCGTCTGCTGGGCGGATGACTTCTTATTCACATATGGTGAATAATCATTTTCTTTATTCGGTAGTATAATGGAACTTTAAGATAGCCTGATCAGTAGGATTAAACGGACTTTGGCCTAAGGCTGATCATGGATATCATATGAGGGTTCTGCATATATGACAAGGTCATTAGACGATAGCTTGTCACAGGCTTACGTAATACGGTATATAATTGGGAGTTCAGTTTCAGGTTTATAGTGGTGTGACTCTGAAACTAGTGATCATATGATTGAGTTGTTCGGTAAAAGAATGATGATCATATGGATTTGTGAGAGCCCGATTATATATGTCCAATCAGTCCCTCTACTAGCTCCACATAATTCCTTAACGTTTGGCAAATTGATTGTGTATGCTATTGGCTGGTTTATTATGCATGGATGGTGATGACACAGGATTAGGATGGTAAACCAGATTCTCTGCGGTTGGATTCAGATTTTGTTTTGGATAATAGAGTACACAATTATTCGAACTCCAAATAAAGTTGCCATGATTTTATTTGAGATTGGATTGGAGTTGTAGAAAATTATCCATGAGAACAAGAATATGAAACACAACCGTTTTGTGGAATTTGAAATTTGAATTTTGAAATTTGAATTTTGAATTTTGAATTTGAAATTTGAATTTGAAATTTGAATTTGAAATTTAAATTTGAAATTTGAAATTTGAAATTTGAAATTTGAATTTGAAATTTGAATTTGAAATTTGAAATTCAAATTTTGAATCACAGTCCAAGTAGGATTCGAATTTGTTGTGGAAAATCCACAAGGTTTGAAATTCGAATTTGAGTTGGATTTGGAGAGGATAATCTTGTTAGAATCCTACTTGAATTTGAATCCAAATCCTAACAAATGTTGCACGAAATTTTGAGGATAATCCTCAAGGAAATTTCAGATTTTTTGTGGATAAGATTCAAGGGAAAAATTCAAGTTTCAATCCCAGTTGAATTTGGATTCTCTCCTTCCCTGAAAAGTGGCCGAAATTAGGGAGAAAATCTCCTAGGAAAATTCGGTTATTTTGGATAAGGTTGAGATAAGATTCAAGCTTGAAAATCCTAATGGAATTTTTGATTCTCCCTTATCCATAATGGCTGAAATCTTTAGGAGATATTCTCCTTGTAATTTTCGGATTTTTTGGGTTGAAAAAGGGAGATAAAATTCTAGTTAAAATCTTGTTTAGATTTGGATTGGATTTATCCTAAGAAAACCGAATTTTTTGTTGAGATTCTCCCTTGGAAAAGTTCAGATTTTTTGGTTATGGATAAGGGGAAAATATCTTTTCCTAATCCAATTCAAATTCAAAGAATCACCTCATGCAGGTCTATAAATAAAGGTCCTACCACTCCAGTTCTCTTAGATCACAGACTCTTAGGTGAGCAAGCTTATTGTTGCAAAGCTCATCATGATAATAAAGTTCTTTAGAGATCTGGGTGGTCGGAAGAAGACTAGCAGTGCTAGCATACCGATCGAGGTTCAGAGTGCCCACACACTCAGCCATTCGGGAATTGGAGAATAGTAGAGAAGGCTAGTTGGTTGAAGCCTCTGGTCATTCTCCTCCTGCAGATTGGCATCCTTGAGGTATGAGTTTTATGTAATTATTCTTGGAGGAGATTGAAGATTGAAGACCGTAATTTATTTTTTCCCAAAAGTTAAATTTGATTTAAAGATTGAAATTTTGATTGTGTGGAAAATTTCAATTTAATTGGGATTCAAATTAATTTTTGGAGATCCTAATAGGTAAATTGGAATATGACACGAAAATCGAGACACGACCCCTCGGAATAGGCCGACGGTCCTTGGTGGGGCTGTAGCCCCTGCCCTCGGGCAGGATGGGGCTGCGGCAGCCCCTGTACAGGCCAACACCACCCACGGCCGCAGGCTTGGCCTGCAGCCGAGGGTGGCCATGGCCTGCCCAAGGCTGGCCGCAGCCTGGGCGTGCAGGCTCTGGCTGCAGGCGCTGCCTGCAGCCTACCGGCTGCTGCTCCCAGCCTGGGCGTGCAGCCTGGCGCTGCAGGCTTGGCCTGCAGCCCAGCAGGGCTGCACATGGAGGCGGCCGTGGGCTGCCAGCCCCTCCAGGGTTGGTGGCTGCCCAAGGCGGCTGTCGCCTTCGGGGGCGGCAGTGCGATGGTCTAAAATTCGAAAAATTTTGATTTTTAAATTTGAGATTTAATTTTTAAATCATGTTTAAAAATGTGTAATTGAAAATTTGAAATTTTGAAATTACATATTATTACACATGATGTTTAAAATTGTTTAAAATTTGAATTTCAAATTTAAATTTTTGGAGTTTTAAATTTTAAATGATACTTGGGATGAGAAATAAATGGAGAGGCTACATAAAGATGGATACAAGAAGACGGAACAAAATTCAAGACCCAAAGAATGCTTTGGATGGAATTTTGTAATCTTTATTTTCTTTGTTCTAGGATGGAACCATAGCTTGGTTATTCTGTTAATTATTTTTTCTGTGATATGTCATGGATGTATAAATATGTATTGATGGATGTTTTGTATGCATATTTGATAACATGTCATATAGGGTAGGTGAGTGCCGCTCATACTATATTGATCATACATATTTGTCAAAACTTGCATGTTTTTCAAAATATTGAGTGGGAGAGGGTTTCAAACAAAACCCACGGCCTCCATTATTGATCCATATGTGAAAGTATGGTAATACCTTGCGTCAGTTCTGCCCTGACCATACCCCTCGGAAGGTGTTTACCACTGTCGGTATGCAGGAAAATAAATCGATAAATACATATCAGAGTGGCGCAGCGGAACAATAAAAAATTTTTTAGATCGTAAAATATCTCATGATGCCATATACAATAAACCAACAACAATTAAAACTCATACCTCAAGGATGCCAATCGTGACAATAAAGTTCTTTAGAGATCTGGGTGGTCAGAAGAAGACTAGCAGTGCTAGCATACCGATCGAGGTTCAGAGTGCCCACACTCAGCCATTCGGGAATTGGACAATAGTAGAGAAGGCTAGTTGGTTGAAGCCTCCGGTCATTCTCCTCCTGCAGATTGGCGTCCTTGAGGTATGAGTTTTAATTGTTGTTGATTTATTGTATATGGCATCATGAGATATTTAACGATCTTAAAATTTTTATTGTTCCACTGCGCCACTCTGATACGTTTTTACCGGTTTATTTTCCTACATGGAGAGGCTACATAAAGATGGATACAAGAAGATAAAACAAAATTCAAGACCCAAAGAATACTTTGGATGGAATTTTGTAATCTTTATTTTCTTTGTTCTAGGATGGAACCATGGCTTGGTTATTCTGTCAATTATTTTTTTTGTGATATGTCATGGATGTATAAATATGTAATGATGGATGTTTTATATGCAAATTTGATAACATATCATATAAGATAGGTGAATGCCGCTCATACTATATTGATCATATATAATTTGTCAAAACTTGCATGTTTTTCAAAATATTGAGTGGGAGAGGGTTTCAAACAAAACCCACGGCCTCCATTATTGATCCATATGTGAAAGCATGGTAACGCCTCGCGTCAGTTCTACCCTGACCACACCCCTCGGTAGGTGTTTACCGCCGCCGGTATACTAGATTGGATCTCCTATGTGGAAAACATGTTCGGGTGCGATCCTATTCATGACCACCCCTTGATGGCTTGGTAGGACGTGGATCGGGCTACGTAAACAATGGTTATACACTCAAGACTCATTTAGTTATTAACCTTCCCTAGAAGCTCTGTTAACTAAACTGGTGGCCAAATAAGCGGTTATTAATATATGTCTTAACCTTGGAGGATTTAAGGCAACATATATTAATTGGACGGGGTCCATGTTCCGGCTATTTGTTCTCATGACCACCCCTCGGTGGCTTGGGGCAATAGGTGCTGAGAATTACCGTTGCAATGCTACATGTTTTTCAAGTTTCATGTAGGAACATACTTGTATGTTTTATTTGCTAAATTATCTGTATATTTGCTTGGGCTTTGTAATGATGTCTAGTATAATTTTATTTCAGTTCAAAATGTCACCGACACCCCTCATTTCAATACTTACTGAGAATAAACTGAATGGCAACAATTATAAGGATTGGAAAAGGAATCTGTTAATAGTTCTCAGCTGCGAGAGACACAAGTTCGTACTGGACGAACCATGCCCACTAGGGCCAAAACCTGACACACCGATTGAGGAGGTCCCGGTTGCCTATACTCGTTGGAGAGAATCTAGTGATATAGCTCGATGCTACATACTTGCTAGCATGACGAGTGCTTTACAAAAGCAGCATGAGACTTATCAAATTGCTAGGGAGATCATGGAAAATCTGGAGGACATGTTCGGAGGCCAAGAAAAATTGGCTCGACAGTCCGCTATTACCAGTATTATGAACTCTAAGCAGAAGGCGGGTACTCTGGTGAAGGACCATATGATCACTCTAATGGGATTCTTCGCTGAGGCTGCCAAAAACGGTGCTGAGTTGGACTACAACACCCAGATCGAGATGGTGTTCAAAACTCTGTCTAAAGATTTTGTGGGGTTTAAGGCCACATACAATCTAGCGACAAGGGAGTTAGGACTAACCGAGCTCATGAAACAACTCCAAGCTTATGAGCAGATGATCAAGGATGGGGATGCTGTCCAACCCAAAGGTGAGGCCAATTTGGCGGAATCTTCCAAACCCTCACGGAAGAGGAAGAGGCCAAATCAGAAGCAAGTGGCTTCCAGTTCTTCTAATCCTCTTGTCTCGGATGGGAAGAAGAAGAAGAAGAACAAGAAGCCCAGGGACCCTAAAAAGTCCAAGTGCTTCCATTGTGGGAAGGTAGGTCATTTCAAGAAGGCTTGCCGGGAAATCCTAGCCGCCAAGGGCAAGGAAGGTAAGGAACTTCTTTACTTCGAAGCGTGTTTGGTGGAAGAATCGAAAGATACTTGGGTCATTGATTCGGGCGCCACTAATCATGTTTGTGTTTCTATGCAGGGGTTCGTGGAAAGGAGAAGTCTACATGATAGGAACCTCTCGTTGCGAACTGGGGACGGCAGCTTGGTGGTGGCTGAGGCAGTAGGAGATGTTTACCTTTATTTTGATCAATTTAGGTTTATTTTATTAAAAGACTGTTTTTATGTTCCTAATTTTAGGAGGAACCTTATATCGGTAGCTTATTTAATAAAGTATTCTTATTTAGTTTCTTTTAGTAAAAGAGTTGATATTCGTAGAAATAAGTCTTTTATCTATTCTGGATGGATGGATAGAAACCTATATTTGATCAAACCAAAGATGTACTCACTGCTTGACACTGAATTAACTGATAACTCTAAAAGGTTGAAAGTTTCTCACTCTAACAAGGCGTATCTTTGGCATTTAAGACTTGGTCATATTAATCAGGATAGGATTCAAAGATTGGTGAAAGATGGTCCTCTGGAATCTCTAGAGGAGGTACGTCTTCCCCAATGTGAGTCTTGTCTAGAGGGTAAGATGACTAAGAGGTCTTTTGGAGCTAAGGGTACAAGGGCTCAGGAGCTCTTAGAAATTGTGCACACTGACGTATGTGGTCCCATGAACGTCATAGCATGAGGAGGGTTCGAGTATTATGTCTCTTTTATAGATGATTACTCGAGGTATGGATATGTGTATCTGATGCACCGCAAGAGCGAAACCTCTGACAAGTTCAAGGAGTACGTGCGGAAGTGGAAAAGCAATTGGATAAATCCATAAAGACACTTCGATCTGATCGAGGTGGCGAATACCTCTCCGACGAATTTCTAGGACATCTTGTAGAGAACGGGATATTATCCTAATTGACTGTACTTGGTACTCCACAACAGAATGGTGTAACCGAAAGGAGAAACAGGACCTTATTGGATATGGTACGGTCCATGATGAGTTACTCAACGCTGCCATTATCATTTTGGGGATATGCTTTACAAACGGTGTGCTATATTCTGAACCAAGTTCCGAGCAAATCAATTCCCAAAACTCCGTATGAATTGTGGCATGGCAGGAAGCCCTCCCTTGGACATATGAGAATATGGGGCTGCCCGGCACATGTACTGGATAGGGATGCGAAGAAGTTGGAACCAAGATCAGAATTGTACATGTTTGTAGGGTATCCAAAAGGAACTAAAGGAGGTCTGTTCTATAACCCGAAGGAACAAAAAGTCATTGTCTCAACCCATGCGACATTCTTGGAGGAAAGTCACATGAATGACTTTAAGCCTCGAAGCAAAGTGGTGCTAGAGGAGTTATCGGGTGAAAGAATTGCTCCACAGATTTCGTTCTTGGACGCAAGTCCGAGTTCCAGTGAAAGACCTGCAGACGATCAACAATTTAGGGTGCCTCGTCGTAGTGGGAGGGTTTAGAAGAAACCTAATTTCTTTATGTATGATGCTGAGGTATACCGGGCCGAGGCTCATGAGCATGAGGAAGATCCGGTCACATATGATGAAGCTATAAATGATGTTGATTCTAAATCTTGGAAATAGGCTATGAACAATGAGATGGATTCTATGAAATCCAACTCTGTTTGGGAACTTGTAGATTTGCCGGATGGGATAAAACCCATTGGATGCAAATGGGTCTACAAAAGAAAGAAGGATGCAGAAGGGAGAGTGGAAACTTTCAAAGCTAGACTGGTTGCAAAGGGATACACGCAAAAGGCTGGAATCAATTACGAGGAAACCTTTTCGCCTGTTGCTATGCTGAAGTCTATCCGTATTCTTCTGTCCATTGCTGCGGCTCTCGATTACGAGATCTGGCAAATGGATGTCAAGACGGCATTCTTGAATGGCCATCTTGAAGAGTGTATCTATATGATACAGCCCGAAGGGTTCGTAGCGAAAGGCCAAGAAAGGAAAGTCTACAAGTTGCTTAGATCCATTTATGGATTAAAGCAAGCATCCCACTCATGGAACCAGAGGTTTGGTCAAGCGGTTAAGACATTTGGTTTTGAGCAGAACGTTGATGCACCTTGTGTTTATAAACGTATTAAGGATGGAAAAGTGGTCTTTCTGATACTCAATGTCGATGATATACTATTTATTGGGAATGATGTAGGGAACTTATCATCGGTCAAGCTTTGGTTACACCAACAGTTTGACATGAAGGACTTGGGAGAAGCTAATTATGTTCTAGGCATTCGTCTCTTCAGAGATCGAAAGAACAAAATGATAGCGTTATCCCAAGCTTGATATATAGATAAAATAATTGACAAATATGCAATGCAAGAGGCAAAGAAAGGCTCACAACCTTCTATTGCCGGTCTAACTCTTTCATTAAATGACTGTCCCAAGACATCGGAAGAAAGAGAGCGTATGAGTAAGGTCCCTTATGCATCCGCTGTGGGTATCCTTATGTACGCTATGCTTTGCACTCGCCCAGACATATGTTTTGCAGTAGGTATGGGGAGTCAATATCAAGTAAATCCTGGAACCAAGCACTGGCAAACTGTAAAGCATATACTCAAGTATCTTAAAAGAACGAGGGATTATATGCTGGTGTATTCTGGAGGGGACCTAACACCCGTAGGATACACGGACTCAGACTTCCAGACTTGTTAGGATTCGAGGAAATCGACATCTGGATTAGTGTTTTTACTCAGAGGAGGCACCATTGTGTGGAGGAGCGTGAAGCAGGACTGCACAGCTGACTCTACTATGGAGGCTGAGTATGTGGCTGCAGCTAAGGCATCTAAAGAAGCGGTTTGGCTCCGCAAGTTCTTTAGAGACCTTGAGGTCATTCCGGGTGTTGACAAGCCTATCACACTTTACTGTGATAATACAGGGGCTATTGCCAACACAAGGGAATCTCGGCACCACAAGAGGACCAAGCACATCGATCAGAGATATCATATTATTAGAGGGCATGTGGAGTCAGGGCAAGTGGATGTATGTAAGATCACGTCCGAGGACAACATCGCCGATCCCTTTACTAAGACTTTAGTGGCTAGAAGCTTTGAGAAGCACGTAGAGGCGATCGGGATGCGTAACCTGGCACATCTGCTGGCTTAGGGCAAGTGGGAGATTGTTAGGAAATGCCCTAAGCATTAAAGACATTTTTGATGTATTTATTTTGAACTGGATAATAAGATTATATATAGAGGTTATTCATTACATTGCTATCTGTCCTCGTCTTATTTACATGTTAAAGTAAATGTAAGCAAACATGGCTCCCTGATTGCTTGTGTTAAACTGTTAGAATGTTGCATGCAATGGACTTTTGTATGCGAGAGGACAATGCTCTAAAGTTAGCGGTCTAAACTATGGTCTATAGTCTATGGGGTTAGACTGAGCATCTAACTCATGTTAAGACTATTATGTTGTCTAAAGCCTTGGAGGGGACGGTTTGTCTTGACTGTCTGGAGCTGGACTCCCAAGTAGAGACATAGATATATTGATTGGTGGTGACATATTAGACCGGGACTAAAGCGTGATTGATCTACGAAGTCCGCCTTAAGTGGATCGATCTGCTTTTGACGTTCATTGTGCAGTAACCTTAATCCTGAGTAAAATAACAGCTTCATGTATATGACTTGTGTACTTTGATGTTCCAATGGCTAAAGCGTCTCAGAGGTACTAAGCTTATAGACCGGTTCGTTGGGTGCATGACTTGTATACGATGAAGGGTTCGTTTACAGATATTGGAATCATAGCTCTAATGAGGAGTTAAGGGTATCCTCTTAAAGGCATTATACTGAATGTGAAAATGGACAAGGCCTTGGGTCGTCTGCTGGGCGGATGACTTCTTATTCACATATGGTGAATAATCATTTTCTTTATTCGGTAGTATAATGGAACTTTAAGATAGCCTGATCAGTAGGATTAAACAGACTTTGGCCTAAGGCTGATCATTGATATCATATGAGGGTTCTGCATATATGACAAGGTCATTAGACGATAGCTTGTCACAGGCTTACGTAATACGGTATATAATTGGGAGTTCAGTTTCAGGTTTATAGTGGTGTGACTCTGAAACTAGTGATCATATGATTGAGTTGTTCGGTAAAAGAATGAAAATCATATGGATTTGCGGGAGCCCGATTATATATGTCCAATCAATCCCTCTACTAGCTCCACATAATTCCTTAACATTTGGCAAATTGATTGTGTATGCTATTGGCTGGTTTATTATGCATGGATGGTGATGACACAGGATTAGGATGGTAAACAAGATTCTCTACGGTTGGATTCAAATTTTGTTTTGGATAATAGAGTACACAATTATTCGAACTCCAAATAAAGTTGCCATGATTTTATTTGAGATTGGATTGGAGTTGTAGAAAATTATCCATGAGAACAAGAATATGAAACACAACCGTTTTGTGGAATTTGAAATTTGAATTTTGAATTTTGAATTTGAAATTTGAATTTGAAATTCGAATTTGAAATTTGAATTTGAAATTTAAATTTGAAATTTGAAATTCAAATTTTGAATCACAGTCCAAGTAGGATTCGAATTTGTTGTGGAAAATCCACAAGGTTTGAAATTCGAATTTGAGTTGGATTTGGAGAAGATAATCTTGTTAGAATCCTACTTGAATTTTGAATCTAAATCCTAACAAATGTTGCACGAAATTTTGAGGATAATCCTCAAGGAAATTTCGGATTTTTTGTGGATAAGATTCAAGGGAAAAATTCAAGTTTCAATCCCAGTTGAATTTAGATTCTCTCCTTCCCTGAAAAGTGGCCGAAATTAGGGAGAAAATCTCCTAGGAAAATTCGGTTATTTTGGATAAGGTTGAGATAAGATTCAAGCTTGAAAATCCTAATGGAATGTTTGATTCTCCCTTATCCATAATGGCTGAAATGTTTAGGAGATATTCTCCTTGTAATTTTCAGATTTTTTGGGTTGAAAAAGGGAGATAAAATTCTACTTAAAATCTTGTTTAGATTTAGATTGGATTTATCCTAAGAAAACCGAATTTTTTGTTGAGATTTTCCCTTGGAAAAGTTCGGATTTTTTGGTTATGGATAAGGGGAAAATATATTTTCCTAATCCAATTCAAATTCAGAGAATCACCTCATGCAGGTCTATAAATAGAGGTCCTACCACTCTAGTTCTCTTAGATCATAGACTCTCAGGTGAGCAGGCTTATTGTGGCACAGCTCATCGTGACAATAAAGTTCTTTAGAGATCTGGGTGGTCAGAAGAAGACTAGCAGTGCTAGCATACCGATCGAGGTTCAGAGTGCCCACACGCTCAGCCATTCGGGAATTGGACAATAGTAGAGAAGGCTAGTTGGTTGAAGCCTCCGGTCATTCTCCTCCTGCAGATTGGCGTCCTTGAGGTATGAGTTTTAATTATTGTTGATTTATTGTATATGGCATCATGAGATATTTAACGATCTTAAAATTTTTATTGTTCCACTGCGCCACTCTGATACGTTTTTACCGGTTTATTTTCCTACATGGAGAGGCTACATAAAGATGGATACAAGAAGATAAAACAAAATTCAAGACCCAAAGAATACTTTGGATGGAATTTTGTAATCTTTATTTTCTTTGTTCTAGGATGGAACCATGGCTTGGTTATTCTGTCAATTATTTTTTTTGTGATATGTCATGGATGTATAAATATGTAATGATGGATGTTTTATATGCATATTTGATAACATATCATATAAGATAGGTGAATGCCGCTCATACTATATTGATCATACATAATTTGTCAAAACTTGCATGTTTTTCAAAATATTGAGTGGGAGAGGGTTTCAAACAAAACCCACGGCCTCCATTATTGATCCATATGTGAAAGTATGGTAATACCTCGCGTCAGTTCTGCCCTGACCACACCCCTCGGAAGGTGTTTACCACTGTCGGTATGCAGGAAAATAAATCGATAAATACATATCAGAGTGGCGCAGCGGAACAATAAAAAATTTTTTAGATCGTAAAATATCTCATGATGCCATATACAATAAACCAACAACAATTAAAACTCATACCTCAAGGATGCCAATCTACAGGAGGAGAATGACCAGAGGGCTCCAACCAACTAGCCTTCTCTACTATTCTCCAATTCCCGAATGGCTGAGTGTGTGGGCACTCTGAACCTCGATCAGTATGCTAGCATTGCTAGTCTTCTTCCGACCACACAGATCTCTAAAGAACTTATTGTCATGGTGGGCTGTGCAACAATAAGCTTGTTCACCTGAGAGTCTGTGGTCTGAGAGAACTGGAGTGGCGGGACTTCTATTTATAGACCTGCATGAGGTGATTCTCTGAATTCGAATTGGATTAAAAGAAGATATTCTCCCTTATCCACAAGCACAAAATCCGAATTTTCCAAGGGAAAAATCCCAGTAATAAATTCGGCCACTTTAGGATAAATCCAATCCAAATCTAAACAAGATTTTAACTAGAATTTTATCTCCCTTTTTTCAACCAAACAATCTGGAAATTCAAGGGCAAATCCCCACAAAAAATTCGGTCACTTTTGGATAAGGAAGAATCAAAATTCCACTAGGATTTTCAAGCTTGAATCTTATCTCATCCTTATCCAAAATAACCGAAAATCTCCTAGGAGATTTACTCCAAAATTTCGGCCATTATCTGGGAGGAGAGAATCCAAATTCAACTGGGATTGAAATTTGAATTTTTCCTTGAACCGTATCCACAAAAATCCGAAAATCCATTGAGGATAATCCTCAAAATTTTCGTCCATCTTTAGTTAGGATTTAGATTCAAAATTCAAGTAGGATTCAAACAAGATTTTCCTCTCCATATCCAACTCAAATTCGAATTTCATTCCTTGTGGATTTACCACAAGAAATTAGAATCCCACTTAGACTGTGATTCAAAATTTAAATTTCAAATTTCAAATTCGAATTTCAAATTCAAATTTCAAATTCAAATTTCAAATTTCAAATTTAAATTTCAAATTCAAATTTCAAATTCAAAATTCAAATTCAAAATTCAAAATTCAAAATTCAAAATTCAAAATTCAAAATTCAAATTTCAAAATTCGCAAAACAGTTGTATTTCAAATTCTTGTTCTCATGGATAATTTTCTACAACTCTAATCCAATCTCAAATAAAATCATGGCAACTTTATTTGGAGTTTGAATAATTGTGTACTCTATTATCCAAAACAAAATCTGAATCCAACCGGAGAGAATCTTGTCGACCATCCCAATCCTATGTTAACACCATCAATGCATAATAAACTAGCCAATAGCATACACAAATCATTTTGCCAAAAGTTAAGGAATTATATGGAGCTAGTAGAGGGACTGATTGGACATATCTAATCGGGCTCCCACAAATTCATATGATCATCAATTTTTACCAAACAACTCAATCATATGATCACTAATTTCAGAGTCACACCATTATAAACCTGAAACTGAACTCTCAATTATATACCGTATTACGTAAGCCTATGATAAGCTATCGTCCAATGACCTTGTCATGTATGCAGAACCCTCATATGATATCCATGATCAGCCTTAGGCCAAAGTCCGTTTAATCCTACTGATCAGGCTATCTTGAAGTTCTATTATACTACCGAATTAAGAAAATGATTATTCACCATATGTGAATAAGAAGTCATCCACCCAGGAGACGACCCAAGGCCTTGTGCATTTTCACATTCAGTATAATGCCTTTAAGAAGATACCCTTAACTCCTTGTTAGAGCTATGATTCTGATATCCGTAAACGAACCCTTCATCGTATACAAGTCATGCACCCAACCAACCGGTCTATAAGCTTACTACCTCTGAGATGCTTTAGCCATTGGAACATCAAAGTACACAAGTCATATACATGAAGCTGTCATTTTACTCAGGATTAAGGTTACTGCACAATGAACGTCAAAAGCAGATCGATCCACTTAAGGCGGACTTCGTATATCAATCACGCTTTAGTCCCGGTCTAATATGTCACCACCAAACAATATATTTATGTCTCTACTTGGGAGTCCAGCTCCAGACAGTCAAGACAAACCATCCCCTCCAAGGCTTTAGACAACATAATAGTCTTAACATGAGTTAGATGCTCGGTCTAACCCCATATACTATAGACCATAGTTTAGACCGCTAACTTTAGAGCATTGTCTTCTCGCATACAAAAGTCCATTGCATGCAACTTTCTAACAGTTTAACACAAGCAGTCAGGGAGCCATATTTGCTTACATTTACTTTAACATGTAAATAAAACGAGGACAGATAGCAATGTAATGAATAACCTCTATATATAATTTTCTTATCCAGTTCAAAATAAATACATCAAAATGTCTCTAATGCTTTTGGCATTTCCTAACAATCTCCCACTTGCCCTAAGCCAGCAGATGTGCCATGTTACGCATCTCCATCGCCTCTACGTGCATCTCAAAGCTTCTAGCCACTAAAGTCTTAGTAAAGGGATCGGTAATGTTGTCCTCGGACGCGATCTTACATACATCTACTTGTCCTGTCTCCACGTGCCCTCTAATAATACGATATCTTTGATCTATGTGCTTGGTCCTCTTGTGGTGTCGAGATTCCCTTATGTTGGCAATAGCCCCAGTGTTATCACAGTAAAGTGTGATAGGCTTGTCAACACCCGGAATGACCTCAAGGTCTCTAAAGAACTTGCGGAGCTAAACCGCTTCTTTAGATGCCTCAGCTGCAGCCACATATTCAGCCTCCATAGTAGAGTCAGCTGTGCAGCCCTGCTTCATGCTCCTCCACACAATGGAGCCTCCTCTGAGGAAAAACACTGATCCAGATGTCGATTTCCTCGAATCCTTACAAGTCTGGAAGTCTGAGTCCGTGTATCCTACGGGTGTTAGGTCTCCTCCAGAATACACCAGCATATAATCCCTCGTTCTCTTAAGATACTTGAGTATATGCTTTACTGCTTGCCAGTGCTTGGTTCCAGGATTTGCTTGATATCAACTCACCATACCTACTACAAAACATATATCCGGGAGAGTGCAAAGCATAGCATACATAAGGCTACCCACAGCGGATGCATAAGGGACCTTACTCATACGCTCTCTTTCTTCGATGTCTTGGGACAGTCATCCAATGAAAGAGTTAGACCGGCAATAGAAGGTTGTGAACCTTTTTTTGCCTCTTGCATTGCATATTTGTCAATTATTTTATCTATGTATGAAGCTTGGGATAACGTTATCATTTTGTTCTTTCGCTCTCTGAAGAGACGAAAGCCTAGAATATAATTAGCTTCTCCCAAGTCCTTCATGTCAAACTGTTGGTGTAACCAAAGCTTGACCGATGATATGTTCCCTACATCATTCCCAATGAGTAGTATACCATCGACATGTATCAGAAAGACCACTTTTCCATCATTAATATGTTTATAAACACAGGGTTCATCAACGTTTTGCTCAAAACCAAATGTCTTAATCGCTTGAACAAACCTCTTGTTCCATGAGCGGGATGCTGGCTTTAATCCATAAATGGATCTAAGCAACTTGCAGACATTCCTTTCTTGGCCTTTCGCTATGAACCCTTTGGGCTGTATCATATAGATACACTCTTCAAGATGGCCATTCAAGAATGCCGTCTTGACATCCATTTGCCAGATCTCATAATCGAGAGCCGCAGCAACGGACAGAAGAATACGGATAGACTTTAGCATAGCAACAGGTGAAAAGGTTTCATCATAATCGATTCCAGCCTTTTGCGTGTACCCCTTTGCAACCAGTCTAGCTTTGAAAGTTTTCACTCTCCCTTCTGTATCCTTCTTTCTTTTGTAAACCCATTTGCATCCAATAGGTTTTATCCCATCCAGCAAATCTACAAGTTCCCAAACAGAGTTGGATTTCATAGAATCCGTCTCATTGTTCATAGCCTGTTTCTAAGATTTAGAATCAACATCATTTATAGCTTCATCATAGGTGATCGGATCATCCTCATGCTTATGATCCTCAGCCTGGTATACCTCAGCATCATACATGAAGATATTAGGTTTCTTCGAAACCCTCCCACTACGACGAGGCACCCTAAATTATTGATCGTCTGTAGGTCTTTCACCGGAGCTTGGACTTGCGTCCAAGACTGAAATCTGTGGAACAGTTCTTTCACCCGATAACTCCTCTAGCACTACTTTGCTTTGAAGCTTAAAGTCATTCATGTGACTTTCCTCCAAGAATGTTGCATGGGTTTAGACAATGACTTTTTGTTCCTTCGGGTTATAGAATAGACCTCTTTTAGTTCCCTTTGGATACCCTACAAACATGCACAATTTTGATCTTGATTCCAACTTTTTCGCATCCCCATCCAGTACATGTGCCGGGCAGCCCCATATTCTCATATGTCCAAGGGAGGGCTTCTTGCCACGCCACAATTCATACGGAGTTCTGGGAATTGATTTTCTTGGAACCTGGTTCAGAATATAGCATGCCGTTTGTAAAGCATATCCCCAAAATGATAATGGCAGCGTTGAATAACTCATCACGGACCGTACCATATCCAACAAGGTCCTGTTTCTCCTTTCGGCTACACCATTCCGTTGTGGAGTACTGGGTACAGTCAATTAGGATAATATCTCGTTCTCTACAAGATGTCCTAGAAATTCATCGGAGAGGTATTCGCCACCTCGATCAGATCGAAGTGTCTTTATGGATTTATCCAATTACTTTTCCCCTTCCGCACGATACTCTTTGAACTTGCCAAAGGTTTCGCTCTTGTAGTGCATCAGATACACATATCCATACCTCGAGTAATCATCTATAAAGGAGACATAATACTCGAACCTTCCTCTAGCTGTGACGTTCATAGGGTCACATACGTCAGTGTGCACAATTTCTAAGAGCTCCTGAGCCCTTTTACCCTTAGCTCCAAAAGACCTCTTAGTCATTTACCCTCTAGACAAGACTCACACTGAGGAAGACGTACCTCCTCTAGAGATTCCAGAGGAAATATGACAAAGTGTTAAATGCCAAAGATATGCCTTGTTAGAGTAAGAAACTTTCAATCTTTTAGAGTTATCTATTAATTCAGTGTCAAGCAGTGAGTACATCTTTGGTTTGATCAAATATAGGTTTCCATCCATCCATCCAGAACAGATAAAAGACTTATTTCTATGAATATCAACTCTTTTACTAAAAGAAACTGAATAAAAATCCTTTATTAAACAAGCTACCGATATAAGGCTCCTCTTAAAATTAGGAACATAAAAACAATCTTTCAATAAAATAAACCTAAATTGATCAAAGTAAAGGTAAATATCTCCCACTGCCTCAGCCACCACCAAGCTACCATCTCCAGTTCGCAATGAGAGGCTCCTATCATGTAGACTTCTCATTTCCATGAACCCCTGCATAGAAATACAAACATGATTAGTGGCACTCGAATCAATGACCCAAGTGTCTTTTGATTCTTCCACCAAACACGCTTCTAAATAGTGAAGTTCCTTACCTTCCTTGCCCTTGGCGGCTAGGAATTCCCTGCAAGCCTTCTTAAAGTGACCTACCTTCCCACAGCAGAAGCACTTGGACTTTTTAGGGTCCCTGGGCTTCTTATTCTTCTTCTTCTTCTTCCCATCTGAGACAGGAGGATTAGAAGAACTGGAAGCCGCTTGCTTCTGATTTGGCCTCTTCCTCTTCCGTGAGGGTTTGGAAGATTCCGTTAAATTGGCCTCTCCTTTAGGTTGGAGCACATCCCCATCCCTGATCATCCGCTCATAAGCTTGGTGTTGCTTCATGAGCTTAGTTAGCCCTAACTCCCTTGTCACCAGATTGTATGCGGCCTTAAACCCCACAAAATCTTTAGACAGAGTTTCGAACACCATCTCGATCTGGGTGTTGTAGTCCAACTCAGCACCGTTCTCGGCAGCCTCAGTAAAGAATCCCATTAGAGTGATCATATGGTCCTTCACTGGAGTACCTGCCTTTTGCTTAGAGTTCATAATACAGGTTATAGCAGACTGTTGAGCCAGCTTTTCTTGGCCTCCAAACATGTCCTCCAGATTTTCCATGATCTCCCCAGTAACCTGATAAGTCTCATGCTGCTTTTGTAAAGCACTCGTCATGCTAGCAAGCATGTAGCATCGAGCTATATCATTAGATTCTCTCCAACGAGTATAGGCAACCGGGACCGCCTCAATCAGTGTGTCAGGTTTTGGCCCTGGTGGGCATGGTTCGTCCAGTACGAACTTGTGTCTCTCGCAGTTAAGAACTATTAACAGATTTCTTTTCCAATCCTTATAATTATCGCCATTCAGTTTATTCTCAGTAAGTATTGAAATGAGGGGTGTTGGTGACATTTTGAACAGAAATAAAATTATACTAGACATCATTACAAAGCCCAAGCAAATATACAGATAATTTAGCAAATAAAACATACAAGAATGTTCCTACATGAAACTTGAAAAACATATAGCATTGCAACGGTAATTCTCAGCACCTATTACCCCAAGCCACCGTGGGGTGGTCATGAAACAAATAGCTGGAACATGGACCCTATCCAATTAATATATGTTGCCTTAAATCCTCCAAGGTTAAGACATATATTAATAACCGCTTATTTGGCCACCAGTTTAGTTAATAGAGCATCTAGGGAAGATTAATAACTAAACGAGTCTTGAGTGTATAACCATTGTTTACGTAGCCCGATCCACGTCCTACCAAGCCACCGAGGGGTGGTCATGAATAGGATCGTACCCGAACACGTTTTCTACATAAGAGATCTAATCTAGTATACTGGCGGTGGTAAACACCTACCGAGGGGTGTGGTCAGGGCAGAACTGACGCGAGGCGTTACCATGCTTTCACATATGGATCAACAATGGAGGCCGTGGGTTTTGTTTGAAACCCTCTCCCACTCAATATTTTGAAAAACATGCAAGTTTTGACAAATTATGTATGATCAATATAGTAAGAGCGGTACTCAGCTATCCTATATGACATGTTATCAAATATGCATACAAAACATCCATCAATTCATATTTATACATCCATGACATATCATAGAAAAAAATAATTGACAAAATAACCAAGCCATGATTCCATCCTAGAACAAAGAAAATAAAGATTACAAAATTTCATCCAAAGCATTCTTTGGGTCTTGAATTTTGTTCCGTCTTCTTGTATCCATCTTTATGTAGCCTCTCCATTTATTTCTCATTCCAAGAATCATTTAAAACTTAAATCTCCAAAAATTTAAATTTCAAATTCAAATTTTAAACAATTTTAAACATCATGTGTAATAATATGTAATTTCAAAAATTTCAAATTTTCAATTACATATTTTTAAACATGATTTAAAATTAAATCTCAAAATTAAAAATCAAAATTTTTTTCGATTTTTTTGAATCGTCGGACCACCACCCCTGGAGGCGGCAGCCGCCATGGGTAGCCACCAGCCCCCGGGGGGGCTGGCAGCCCACAGCCACCCCATGTGCAGCCCTGCCGGGCTGCAGGCCAAGCCTGCAGTGCCAGGCTGGGCGCAGCAGCCGGCAGGCTGCAGGCAACTTCTGTAGCCACTGGCTGCACGCCCAGGCTGCGGCCAGCCTTGAGGAGGCCACGACCACCCTTGGCTGCAGGCCAAGCCTGTGGCCGTGGATTATTATGGCCTACACAGGGGCTGCCGCAGCCCATCCTGCCCGAGGGCAGAGGCTGCAGCCCCACCAAGGGTCGACTGCCTATCCCGAGGGGTCGTGTAATTAAAATTTCCACACAATCAAAATTTCAACCTTTAAATTAAATTTAACTTTTGGGAAAAATAAATTGCGGTCTTCAGTCTTCAATCTCCTGCAAGAATAATTACATAACATTTCCTAAACTGTTTCTGGCGTACAAAAATTCTAACCAAAATAATTCTAAGAGACAAAACTTAAAATCCATGGGAAAATTACAGTGCCAATAAACTACTCCCATGGCTACATAAAAATTCCTAGATACAATTATTTCTAAATTCTAAGGAACCATAACCGGTATAAACAAGAATGCTTATAATAATTCAAAAAATTAAAATAACCACATATTACATACATAATCCATGATAACAACATAAAGGAATCCTAGAATGCCACTCTCTAAATATCAAATCCATACATAAATAAAAAGACTAAGTAATTGTCTAATTTATGTACATGGCATAGTCATGAGATGGCTCTGATACCAATTGAAGGAAAATAAATCAGTAAAAACGTATCAGAGTGGCGCAGCGGAACAATAAAAATTTTTAAAGATCGTTAAATATCTCATGATGCCATATACAATAAACCAACAGGAGGAGAATGACCGGAGGGCTTCAACCAACTAGCATTCTCTACTATTCTCCAATTCTCGAATGGCTGAGTGTGTGGGCACTCTGAACCTCGATCGGTATGCTAGCACTGCTAGTCTTCTTCTGACCACCCAGATCTCTAAAGAACTTATTATTACGGTGGGCTGTGCAACAATAAGCCTGCTCACCTGAGAGTCTGTAGTCTAAGAGAACTGGAGTGGCAGGACCTCTATTTATAGACCTGCATGAGGTGATTCTCTGAATTCGAATTGGATTAGGAGAAGATATTCTCTCTTATCCACAAGCACAAAATCTAAATTTTGCAAGGTAAAAATCCCAACAATAAATTCAGCCACTTTAGGATAAATCCAATCCAAATCTAAACAAGATTTTAACTAGAATTTTATCTCCCTTTTTTCAACCAAAAAATCCAAAAATTCAAGGGGAAAAACCCCACAAAAAATTCGGTCACTTTTGGATAAGGAAGAATCAAAATTCCACTAGGATTTTCAAGCTTGAATCTTATCTCATCCTTATCCAAAATAACCGAAAATCTCCTAGGAGATTTACTCCAAAATTTCGGCCATTATCTGGGAGGAGAGAATCCAAATTCAACTGGGATTGAAACTTAAATTTTTCCTTGAACCTTATCCGTAAAAATCCGAAAATCCATTGAGGATAATCCTCAAAATTTTCGTCCATCTTTAGTTAGGATTTGGATTCAAAATTCAAGTAGGATTCTAACAAGATTATCCTCTCCAAATCCAACTCAAATTCGAATTTCAAACCTTGTGGATTTTCCACAACAAATTCGAATTCCACTTGGACTGTGATTCAAAATTTGAATTTCAAATTTCAAATTCGAATTTCAAATTCAAATTTCAAATTTCAAATTTCAAATTTCAAATTTCAAATTTAAATTTCAAATTCAAATTTCAAATTCGAATTTCAAATTCAAATTTCAAATTCGAATTTCAAATTCAAAATTCAAAATTCAAATTTCAAAATCCATAAAACGGTTGTGTTTCAAATTCTTGTTCTCATGGATAATTTTCTACAACTCCAATCCAATCTCAAATAAAATCATGGCAACTTTATTTGGAGTTCGAATAATTGTGTACTCTATTATCCAAAACAAAATCTGAATCCAACCGGAGAGAATCTTGTCTACCATCCTAATCCTGTGTCATCACCATCCATGCATAATAAACTAGCCAATAGCATACACAAATCAATTTGCCAAACGTTAAGGAATTATGTGGAACTAGTAGAGGGACTGATTGGACATATATAATCGAGCTCCCGCAAATCCATATGATCATCATTCTTTACCAAACAACTCAATCATATGATCATTAGTTTCAGAGTCACACCACTATAAACCTGAAACTGAACTCCTAATTATATACCGTATTACGTAAGCCTGTGACGAGCTACTATCCAATGACCTTGTCATATATGCAAAACCCTCATATGATATCCATGATCAGCCTTAGGTCAAAGTCCGTTTAATCCTATTGATCAGGCTATCTTAAAGTTCCCTTATACTACCGAATTAAGAAAATGATTATTCACCATGTGTGAATAAGAAGTCATCCGCCCAGCAGACGACTCAAGGCCTTGTGCATTTTCACATCCAGTATAATGCCTTTAAGAAGATACCCTTAACTCCTTGTTAGAGCTATGATTCCGATATCTGTAAACGAACCCTTCATCGTATACAAGTGATGCACCCAACGAACCGGTCTATAAGCTTACTACCTCTGAGACGCTTTAGCCATTGGAACATCAAAGTACACAAGTCATATACATGAAGCTGTCATTTTACTCAGGATTAAGGTTACTGCACAATGAACATCAAAAGCAGATCGATCCACTCAAGGCGGACTTCGTAGATCAATCACGCCTATAGTCCCGGTCTAATATGTCACCACCAAGCAATATATCTATGTCTCTACTTGGGAGTCCAGCTCCAGACAGTCAAGACAAACCCTCCCCTCCAAGGCTTTAGACAACATAATAGTCTTAACATGAGTTAGATGCTCGGTCTAACCCCATAGACTATAGACCATAGTTTAGACCGCTAACTTTAGAACATTGTCTTCTCGCATACAAAAGTCCATTGCATGCAACGTTCTAACAGTTTAACACAAGCAGTCAGAGAGCCATATTTGCTTACATTTACTTTAACATGTAAATAAAACGAGGACAGATAGTAATGTAATGAATAACCTCTATATATAATTTTCTTATCCAGTTCAAAATAAATACATCAAAATGTCTATAATGCTTAGGGCATTTTCTAACAATCTCCCACTTGCCCTAAGCCAGCAGATGTGCCATGTTAAGCATCCCCATCGCCTCTACGTGCCTCTCAAAGCTTCTAGCCACCAAAGTCTTAGTAAAGGGATCGGCAATGTTGTCCTCGGACGCGATCTTACATACATCTACTTGTCCTGTCTCCACGTGCCCTCTAATAATATGATATCTTCGATCTATGTGCTTGGTCCTCTTGTGGTGTCGAGATTCCCTTATGTTGGCAATAGCCCCAGTGTTATCACAGTAAAGTGTGATAGGCTTGTCAACACCTGGAATGACCTCAAGGTCTCTAAAGAACTTGCGGAGCTAAACCGCTTCTTTAGATGCCTCAGCCGCAGCCACATATTCAGCCTCCATAGTAGAGTCAGCTGGGCAGCCCTGCTTCATGCTCCTCCACACAATGGCGCCTCCTCTGAGCAAAAACACTGATCCAGATGTCGATTTCCTCGAATCCTTACAAGTCTGGAAGTCTGAGTCCGTGTATCCTACGGGTGTTAGGTCTCCTCCAGAATACACCAGCATATAATCCCTCGTTCTCTTAAGATACTTGAGTATATGCTTTACTGCTTGCTAGTGCTTGGTTCCAGGATTTGCTTGATATCAACTCACCATACCTACTGCAAAACATATATCCAGACGAGTGCAAAGCATAGCATACATAAGGCTACCCACAGCGGATGCATAAGGGACCTTACTCATACGCTTTCTTTCTTCCGATGTCTTGGGACAGTCATCCAATGAAAGAGTTAGACCGGCAATAGAAGGTTATGAACCTTTCTTTGCCTCTTGCATTGCATATTTGTCAATTATTTTATCTATGTATGAAGCTTGGGATAACATTATCATTTTGTTCTTTCGATCTCTGAAGAGACGAAAGCCTAGAACATAATTAGCTTCTCCCAAGTCTTTCATGTCAAACTGTCGGTGTAACCAAAGCTTGACAGATGATATGTTCCCTACATCATTCCCAATGAGTAGTATATCATCGACATGTATCAGAAAGACCACTTTTCCATCATTAATACGTTTATAAACACAGGGTTCATCAACGTTTTGCTCAAAACCAAATGTCTTAATCGCTTGAACAAACCTCTGGTTCCATGAGCGGGATGCTGGCTTTAATCCATAAATGGATCTAAGCAACTTGCAGACATTCCTTTCTTGGCCTTTCGCTATGAACCCTTTGGGTTGTATCATATAGATACACTCTTCAAGATGGCCCTTCAAGAATGCCGTCTTGACATCCATTTGCCAGATCTCATAATCGAGAGCCGCAGCAACGGACAGAAGAATACGGATAGACTTTAGCATAGCAACAGGCGAAAAGGTTTCATCATAATCGATTCCAGCCTTTTGCATGTACCCCTTTGCAACTAGTCTAGCTTTGAAAGTTTCCACTCTCCCTTCCGTATCCTTCTTTCTTTTGTAAACCCATTTGCATCCAATAGGTTTTATCCCATCCAGCAAATCTACAAGTTCCCAAACAGAGTTGGATTTCATAGAATCCGTCTCATTGTTCATAGCCTGTTTCTAAGATTTAGAATCAACATCATTTATAGCTTCATCATAGGTGACCGGATCATCCTCATGCTTATGATCCTCAGCCTGGTATACCTCAGCATCATACATGAAGATATTAGGTTTCTTCGAAACCCTCCCACTACGACGAGGCACCCTAAATTATTGATCGTCTGTAGGTCTTTCACCGGAGCTTGGACTTGCGTCCAAGACTGAAATCTGTGGAGCCGTTCTTTCACCCGATAACTCCTCTAGCACTACTTTGCTTCGAAGCTTAAAGTCATTCATGTGACTTTCCTCCAAGAATGTTGCATGGGTTAAGACAATGACTTTTTGTTCCTTCAGGTTATAGAATAGACCTCTTTCAGTTCCCTTTGGATACCCTACAAACATGCACAATTTTGATCTTGATTCCAACTTTTTCGCATCCCCATCCAGTACATGTGCCGGGCAGCCCCACATTCTCATATGTCCAAGGGAGGGCTTCTTGCCACGCCACAATTCATACGGAGTTCTGGGAATTGATTTGCTTGGAACCTGGTTCAGAATATAGCATGCCGTTTGTAAAGCATATACCCAAAATGATAATGGCAGCGTTGAATAACTCATCACGGACCGTGCCATATCCAACAAGGTCCTGTTTCTCCTTTCGGCTACACCATTCCATTGTGGAGTACTAGGTACAGTCAATTAGGATAATATCTCGTTCTCTATAAGATGTCCTAGAAATTCATTAGAGAGGTATTCGCCACCTCGATCAGATCGAAGTGTCTTTATGGATTTATCCAATTACTTTTCCACTTCCGCACGATACTCTTTGAACTTGCCAAAGGTTTCGCTCTTGTAGTGCATCAGATACACATATCCATACCTCGAGTAATCATCTATAAAGGAGACATAATACTCGAACCTTCCTCGAGCTGTGACGTTCATGGGGTCACATACGTCAGTGTGCACAATTTCTAAGAGCTCCTGAGCCCTTTTACCCTTAGCTCCAAAAGACCTCTTAGTCATTTACCCTCTAGACAAGACTCACACTGAGGAAGACGTACCTCCTCTAGAGATTCCAGAGGAAATATGACTAAGTCTTAAATGCCAAAGATATGCCTTGTTAGAGTAAGAAACTTTCAACCTTTTAGAGTTATCTATTAATTCAGTGTCAAGCAGTAAGTATATCTTTGGTTTGATCAAATATAGGTTTCCATCCATCCATCCAGAACAAATAAAAGACTTATTTCTATGAATATCAACTCTTTTACTAAAAGAAACTGAATAAGAATCATTTATTAAACAAGCTACCGATATAAGGCTCCTCTTAAAATTAGAAACATAAAAACAGTCTTTCAATAAAATAAACCTAAATTGATCAAAGTAAAGGTAAATATCTCCCACTGCCTCAGCCACCACCAAGCTACCATCTCCAGTTCGCAATGAGAGGCTCCTATCATGTAGACTTCTCGTTTCCATGAACCCCTGCATAGAAATACAAACATGATTAGTGGCACTCGAATCAATGACCTAAGTGTCTTTTGATACTTCCACCAAACACGCTTCTAAATAGTGAAGTTCCTTACCTTCCTTGCCCTTGGCGGCTAGGAATTCCCTGCAAGCCTTCTTAAAGTGACCTACCTTCCCACAGCAGAAGCACTTGGACTTTTTAGGGTCCCTGGGCTTCTTATTCTTCTTCTTCTTCTTCCCATCTGAGACAGGAGGATTAGAAGAACTGGAACCCGCTTGCTTTTGATTTGGCCTCTTCCTCTTCCGTGAGGGTTTGGAAGATTCCGTTAAATTGGCCTCTCCTTTAGGTTGGACCACATCCCCATCCCTGATCATCCGCTCATAAGCTTGGTGTTGCTTCATGAGCTTGGTTAGCCCTAACTCCCTTGTCACCAGATTGTATGCGGCCTTAAACCCCACAAAATCTTTAGACAGAGTTTCGAACACCATCTCGATCTGGGTGTTGTAGTCCAACTCAGCACCGTTCTCGGCAGCCTCAGTAAAGAATCCCATTAGAGTGATCATATGGTCCTTCACTAGAGTACCTGCCTTTTGCTTAGAGTTCATAATACAGGTTATAGCAGACTGTTGAGCCAGCTTTTCTTGGCCTCCAAACATGTCCTCCAGATTTTCCATGATCTCCCCAGTAACCTGATAAGTCTCATGCTGCTTTTGTAAAGCACTCGTCATGCTAGCAAGCATGTAGCATCGAGCTATATCATTAGATTCTCTCCAACGAGTATAGGCAACCGGGACCGCCTCAATCAGTGTGTCAGGTTTTGGCCCTGGTGGGCATGGTTCGTCCAGTATGAACTTGTGTCTCTCGCAGTTAAGAACTATTAACAGATTTCTTTTCCAATCCTTATAATTATCGCCATTCAGTTTATTCTCAGTAAGTATTGAAATGAGGGGTGTTGGTGACATTTTGAACAGAAATAAAATTATACTAGACATCATTACAAAGCCCAAGCAAATATACAGATAATTTAGCAAATAAAAGATACAAGAATGTTCCTACATGAAACTTGAAAAACATATAGCATTGCAACGGTAATTCTCAGCACCTATTACCCCAAGCCACCGAGGGGTGGTCATGAAACAAATAGCCGAAACATGGACCCTATCCAATTAATATATGTTGCCTTAAATCCTCCAAGGTTAAGACATATATTAATAACCGCTTATTTGGCCACCAGTTTAGTTAACAGAGCTTCTAGGGAAGATTAATAACTAAACGAGTCTTGAGTGTATAACCATTGTTTACGTAGCCCGATCCACGTCCTACCAAGCCACCGAGGGGTGGTCATGAATAGGATCGTACCCGAACACGTTTTCTACATAAGAGATCTAATCTAGTATACTGGCGGTGGTAAACACCTACCGAGGGGTGTGGTCAGGGCAGAACTGACGCGAGGCGTTACCATGCTTTCACATATGGATCAACAATGGAGGCCGTGGGTTTTGTTTGAAACCCTCTCCCACTCAATATTTTGAAAAACATGCAAGTTTTGACAAATTATGTATGATCAATATAGTATGAGCGGCATTCAGCTATCCTATATGACATGTTATCAAATATGCATACAAAACGTCCATCAATTCATATTTATACATCCATGACATATCATAGAAAAAAATAATTGACAAAATAACCAAGCCATGATTCCATCCTAGAACAAAGAAAATAAAGATTACAAAATTTCATCCAAAGCATTCTTTGGGTCTTGAATTTTGTTCCGTCTTCTTGTATCCATCTTTATGTAGCCTCTCCATTTATTTCTCATTCCAAGAATCATTTAAAACTTAAATCTCCAAAAATTTAAATTTCAAATTCAAATTTTAAACAATTTTAAACATCATGTGTAATAATATGTAATTTCAAAAATTTCAAATTTTCAATTACATATTTTTAAACATGATTTAAAATTAAATCTCAAAATTAAAAATCAAAATTTTTTTCGATTTTTTTGAATCGTCGCACCACCACCCCTGGAGGCGGCAGCCGCCATGGGTAGCCACCAGCCCCGGGGGGGCTGGCAGCCCACAGCCGCCCCATGTGCAGCCCTGCCGGGCTGCAGGCCAAGCCTGCAGTGCCAGGCTGGGCGCAGCAGCCGGCAGGCTGCAGGCAGCTTCTGCAGCCACAGGCTGCACGCCTAGGCTGCGGCCAGCCTTGGGGAGGCCACGACCACCCTTGGCTGCAGGCCAAGCCTGCGGCCGTGGATTATTATGGCCTACACAGGGGCTGCCGCAGCCCATCCTGCCCGAGGGCAGAGGCTGCAGCCCCACCAAGGGTCGACTGCCTATCCCGAGGGGTCGTGTAATTAAAATTTCCACACAATCAAAATTTCAACCTTTAAATTAAATTTAACTTTTGGGAAAAATAAATTGCGGTCTTCAGTCTTCAATCTCCTACAAGAATAATTACATAACATTTCCTAAACCGTTTCTGGCGTACAAAAATTCTAACCAAAATAATTCTAAGAGACAAAACTTAAAATCCATGGGAAAATTACAGTGCCAATAAACTGCTCCCATGGCTACATAAAAATTCCTAGATACAATTATTTCTAAATTCTAAGGAACCATAACCGGCATAAACAAGCATGCTTATAATAATTCAAAAAATTAAAATAACCACATATTACATACATAATCCATGATAACAACATAAAGGAATCCTAGAATGCCACTCTCTAAATATCAAATCCATACATAAATAAAAAGACTAAGTAATTGTCTAATTTATGTACATGGCATAGTCATGAGATGGCTCTGATACCAATTGAAGGAAAATAAATCGGTAAAAACGTATCAGAGTGGCGCAGCGGAATAATAAAAATTTTTAAAGATCGTTAAATATCTCATGATGCCATATACAATAAACCAACAGGAGGAGAATGACCGGTGGGCTTCAACCAACTAGCATTCTCTACTATTCTCCAATTCTTGAATGGCTGAGTGTGTGGGCACTCTGAACCTCGATCGGTATGCTAGCACTGCTAGTCTTCTTCTGACCACCCAGATCTCTAAAGAACTTATTATCACGGTGGGCTGTGCAACAATAAGTCTGCTCACCTGAGAGTCTGTAGTCTGAGAGAACTGGAGTGGCAGGACCTCTATTTATAGACCTGCATGAGGTGATTCTCTGAATTCGAATTGGATTAGGAGAAGATATTCTCCCTTATCCACAAGCACAAAATCTGAATTTTCCAAGGTAAAAATCCCAACAATAAATTCAGCCACTTTAGGATAAATCCAATCCAAATCTAAGCAAGATTTTAACTAGAATTTTATCTCCCTTTTTCCAACCAAAAAATCCAAAAATTCAAGGGGAAAATCCCCACAAAAAATTCCGTCACTTTTGGATAAGGAAGAATCAAAATTCCACTAGGATTTTCAAGCTTGAATCTTATCTCATCCTTATCCAAAATAACCGAAAATCTCCTAGGAGATTTACTCCAAGATTTCGGCCATTATCTGGGAGGAGAGAATCCAAATTCAACTGGGATTGAAACTTAAATTTTTCCTTAAACCTTATCCGTAAAAATCCGAAAATCCATTGAGGATAATCCTCAAAGTTTTCATCCATCTTTAGTTAGGATTTGGATTCAAAATTCAAGTAGGATTCTAACAAGATTATCCTCTCCAAATCCAACTCAAATTTGAATTTCAAACCTTGTGGATTTTCCACTACAAATTCGAATCCCACTTGGACTGTGATTCAAAATTTGAATTTCAAATTTCAAATTCGAATTTCAAATTCAAATTTCAAATTTCAAATTCGAATTTCAAATTCAAAATTCAAAATTCAAATTTCAAAATCCATAAAACGGTTGTGTTTCAAATTCTTGTTCTCATGGATAATTTTCTACAACTCTAATCCAATCTCAAATAAAATCATGGCAACTTTATTTGGAGCTCGAATAATTGTGTACTCTATTATCCAAAACAAAATCTGAATCCAACCGGAGAGAATCTTGTCTACCATCCTAATCCTGTGTCATCACCATCCATGCATAATAAACTAGCCAATAGCATACACAAATCAATTTGCCAAACGTTAAGGAATTATGTGGAGCTAGTAGAGGGACTGATTGGACATATATAATCGGGCTCTCGCAAATCCATATGATCATCATTCTTTACCGAACAACTCAATCACATGATCATTAGTTTCAGAGTCACACCACTATAAACCTGAAACTGAACTCCTAATTATATACCGTATTACGTAAGCCTGTGACGAGCTACTATCCAATGACCTTGTCATATATGCAAAACCCTCATATGATATCCATGATCAGCCTTAGGTCGAAGTCCGTTTAATCCTACTGATCAGGCTATCTTAAAGTTCCCTTATACTACCGAATTAAGAAAATGATTATTCACCATGTATGAATAAGAAGTCATCCGCCCAGCAGACGACCTAAGGCCTTGTCCATTTTCACATTCAGTATAATGCCTTTAAGAGGATACCTTTAACTCCTTAGAGCTATGATTCCGATATCTGCAAACAAACCCTTCATCGTATACAAGTCATGCACCCAACGAACAGGTCTATAAGCTTACTACCTCTGAGACGCTTTAGCCATTGGAACATCAAAGTACACAAGTCATATACATGAAGTAGTTCATTTACTCAGGATTAAGGTTATTGCACAATGAACGTCAAAAGCAGATTGATCTACTCATAGCGGACTACGTAGATCAATCATGCTTTAGTCCCGGTCTAATATGTCACCACCAAGCAACATATCTATGTCTCTACTTGGGAGTCCAGCTCCAGATAGTCAAGACAAACCGTCCCCTCCAAGGCTTTAGACAACATAATAGTCTTAACATGAGTTAGATGCTCGGTCTAACCCCATAGACTACAGACCATAGTTTAGACCGCTAACTTTAGAACATTGTCTTCTCGTATGCAAAAATCGATTGCATGCAATGTTCTAACAGTTTAACACACGCAATCAGGGAGCCATGTTTGCTTACATTTACTTTAACATGTAAATAAGACGAGGACAGATAGCAATATAATGAATAACCTCTATATATAATTTTCTTATCCAGTTCAAAATAAATACATCAAAATGTATCTAATGCTTAGGGCATTTCCTAACAATTTCCCACTTGCCCTAAGCCAGCAGATGTGCCATGTTACGCATCCCCATCGCCTCTACGTGCCTCTCAAAGCTTCTAGCTACCAAAGTCTTAATAAAGGGATCGGCGATGTTGTCCTCGGACGCGATCTTACATACATCCACTTGTCCTGTCTCCACGTGCCCTCTAATAATATGATATCTCCGATCAATGTGCTTGGTCCTCTTGTGGTGCCGAGATTCCCTTGTGTTGGCAATAGCCCCTGTATTATCGCAGTAAAGTGTGATAGGCTTGTCAACACCCGGAATGACCTCAAGATCTCTAAAGAACTTGCAGAGCCAAACCGCTTCTTTAGATGCCTCAGCTGCGGCCACATACTCAGCCTCCATAGTAGAGTCAGCTGTGCAGCCCTGCTTCATGCTCCTCCACCCAATGGCGCCTTCTTCCGAGTAAAAACACTGATCCAGATGTCGATTTCCTCGAATCCTTACAAGTCTGGAAGTCTGAGTCCGTGTATCCTACGGGTATTAGGTCCCCTCCAGAATACACCAGCATATAATCCCTCGTTCTCTTAAGATACTTGAGTATATGCTTTACAGCTTGCCAGTGCTTGGTTCCAGGATTTGCTTGATATCGACTCACCATACCTACTGCAAAACATATATCCGGGCGAGTACAAAGCATAGCGTACATATGGCTACCCACAGTGGATGCATAAGGGACCTTACTCATATGCTCTCTTTCTTCCGATGTCTTGGGATAGTCATCCAATGAAAGAGTTAGACCGGCAATAGATGATTGTGAGCCTTTCTTTGCCTCTTGCATTGCATATTTGTCAATTATTTTATCTATGTATGAAGCTTAGGATAACGCTATCATTTTGTTCTTTCGATCTCTGAAGAGACAATGCCTAGAACATAATTAGCTTCTCCTAAGTCCTTCATGTCAAACTGTTGGTGTAACCAAAGCTTGACCGATGATAAGTTCCCTACATCATTCTCAATGAGTAGTATATCATTGACATAGAGTATCAAAAAGACCACTTTTCCCTCCTTAATACATTTATAAACACAAGGTTCATCAATGTTCTGCTCAAAACCAAATGTCTTAATCGCTCGATCAAACCTCTGGTTCCATGAGCGGGATGCTTGCTTTAATCCATAAATGGTTCTAAGTAACTTGCAGACTTTCCTTTCTTGGCCTTTCACTACAAACCCTTCGGGCTATATCATATAGATACACTCTTCAAGATGGCCATTCAAGAATGCTGTCTTGACATCCATTTGCCAGATCTCGTAATCGAGAGCCGCAGTAATGGACAGAAGAATACGGATAGACTTCAGCATAGCAACAGGCGAAAAGGTTTCATCGTAATCGATTCCAGCCTTTTGCGTGTACCCCTTTGCAACCAATCTAGCTTTGAAAGTTTCCACTCTCCCTTCCGCATCCTTCTTTCTTTTGTAGACCCATTTGCATCCAATGGGTTTTATCCCATTCGGCAAATCTACAAGTTCCCAAACAGAGTTGGATTTCATAGAATCCATCTCATTGTTCATAGCCTGTTTCCAAGATTTAGAATCAACATCATTTACAACTTCATCATAAGTGACCAGATCATCCTCATGCTCATGAGCCTCGGCCTGGTATACCTCAGCATCATACCTGAAGAAATTAGGTTTCTTAGAAACCCTCCCACTACGACGAGGCACCCTAAATTGTTGATCGTCTGCAGGTCTTTCACTGGAACTCGGACTTGCGTCCAAGACCGAAATCTGTGGAGCAGTTCTTTCACCCGATAACTCCTCTAGCACCACTTTGCTTCGAGGCTTAAAGTCATTCATGTGACTTTCCTCCAAGAATGTAGCATGGGTTGAGAAAATGACCTTTTGTTCCTTCGGGTTATAGAACAGACCTCCTTTAGTTCCTTTTGGATACCCTACAAACATGCACAATTCTGATCTTGGTTCCAACTTTTTCGCATCCCCATCCAGTACATGCGCTGGACAGCCCCATATTCTCATATGTCCAAGGGAGGGTTTCCTGCCACGCCACAATTCATACAGAGTTCTGGGAATTGATTTGCTCGGAACCTAGTTCAGAATATAGCACGCCGTTTGTAAAGCATATCCCAAAAATGATAATGGTAGCATTGAATAACTCATCATGGATCGTACCATATCCAATAAGGTTCTGTTTCTCCTTTCGGCTACACCATTCTGTTGTGGAGTACCAGGTGCAGTCAATTGGGATAATATCCCGTTCTCTACAAGATGTCCTAGAAATTTATCGGAGAGGTATTCGCCACCTCGATCAGATCAAAGTGTCTTTATGGATTTATCCAATTGCTTTTCCACTTCCGCACGATATTCTTTGAACTTGTCAAAGGATTCGCTCTTGTGGTGCATCAGATACACATATCCATACCTCGAGTAATCATCTATAAAAGAGACATAATACTCGAACCCTCCTCATGCTGTGACGTTCATGGGGCCACATACGTCAGTGTGCACAATTTCTAAGAGCTCTTGAGCTCTTGAGCCCTTGTACCCTTAGCTCCAAAAGACCTCTTAGTCATTTTACCCTCTAGACAAGACTCACATTGGGGAAGTCGTACCTCCTCCAGAGATTCCAGAGGACCGTCTTTCACCAATCTTTGAATTCTATCCTGATTAATATGACCAAGTCTTAAATGCCCAAGATACGCCTTGTTAGACTAAGAAACTTTCAACCTTTTAGAGTTATCAATTAATTCAGTGTCAAGCAGTGAGTACATCTTTGGTTTGATCAAATATAGGTTTCTATCCATCCATCCAGAACAGATAAAAGATTTATTTCTATGAATATCAACTCTTTTACTAAAAGAAACAGAATAAGAATCCTTTATTAAACAAGCTACCGATATAAGGTTCCTCCTAAAATTAGGAACATAAAAACAGTCTTTCAATAAAATAAACCTAAATTGATCAAAATAAAGGTAAACATCTCCCACTGCCTCAGCCACCACAAAGCTGCCATTCCCAGTTCGCAACGAGAGGTTCCTATCATGTAGACTTCTCGTTTCCCCGAACCCCTGCATAGAAACACAAACATGATTAGTGGCGCCCAAATCAATGACCCAAGTGTCTTTCGATTCTTCCACCAAACACGCTTCTAAGTAAAGAAGTTCCTTACCTTCCTTGCCCTTGGCGGCTAGGATTTCCCGGCAAGCCTTCTTGAAGTGACCTACCTTCCCACAGCGGAAGCACTTGGACTTTTTAGGGTCCCTAGGCTTCTTGTTCTTCTTCTTCTTTTTCCCATCCGAGACAGGAGGATTAGAAGAACTGGAAGCCGCTTGCTTCTGATTTGGCCTCTTCCTCTTCTGTGAGGGTTTAGAAGATTCCGCCAAATTGGCCTCACCTTTGGGTTGGACAGCATCCCCATCCCTGATCATCCGCTCATAAGCTTGGAGTTGCTTCATGAGCTCGGTTAGTCCTAACTCCCTTGTCGCCAGATTGTATGCGGCCTGAAACCCCACAAAATCTTTAGACAGAGTTTTGAACACTATCTCGATCTGGGTGTTGTAGTCCAACTCAGCACCGTTTTCGGTAACCTCAGTGAAGAATCCCATTACAGTGATCATATGGTCCTTCACCGGAGTACCCGCCTTCTGCTTAGAGTTCATAATACTGGTGATAGCGGACTGTCGAGCCTATTTTTCTTGGCCTCCGAACATGTCCTCCAGATTTTCCATGATCTCCCCAGCAATTTGATAAGTCTCATGCTGCTTTTGTAAAGCACTCGTCATGCTAGCAAGTATGTAGCATCGATCTATATCATTGGATTCTCTCCAACGAGTATAGGCAAGCGGGACCTCCTCAATCGGTGTGTCAGGTTTTGGCCCTGGTGGGCATGGTTTGTCCAGTACGAACTTGTGTCTCTCGCAGCTGAGAACTATTAACAGATTTCTTTTCCAATCCTTATAATTGTCGCCATTCAGTTTATTCTCAGTAAGTATTGAAATGAGGGGTGTCGGTGACATTTTGAACTGAAATAAAATTATACTAGACATCATTACAAAGCCCAAGCATATATACAGATAATTTACCAAATAAAACATACAAGTATGTTCCTACATGAAACTTGAAAAACATGTAGCATTGCAACGGTAATTCTCAGCATCTATTGCCCCAAGCCACCGAAGGGTGGTCATGAAAACAAATAGCAGGAACATGGACCCCGTCCAATTAATATATGTTGCCTTAAATCCTCCAAGGTTAAGACATATATTAATAACCGCTTATTTGGCCACCAGTTTAGTTAACAGAGCTTCTAGGGAAGGTTAATAACTAAATGAGTCTTGAGTGTATAACCATTGTTTAAGTAGCCCGATCCACGTCCTACCAAGCCACCGAGGGGTGGTCATGAATAGGATCGTACCCGAACATGTTTTCCACATAGGAGATCCAATCTAGTATACCGGCGGCGGTAAACACCTACCGAGGGGTGTGGTCAGGGCAGAACTGACGCGAGGCGTTACCATGCTTTCACATATGGATCAACAATGGAGGCCGTGGGTTTTGTTTGAAACCCTCTCCCACTCAATATTTTGAAAAACATGCAAGTTTTGACAAATTATGTATGATCAATATAGTATGAGCAGCACTCACCTATCCTATATGACATGTTATCAAATATGCATACAAAACATCCATCAATACATATTTATACATCCATGACATATCACAGAAAAAATAATTGACAGAATAACCAAGCTATGGTTCCATCATAGAACAAAGAAAATAAAGATTACAAAATTCCATCCAAAGCATTCTTTGGGTCTTGAATTCTGTTCCGTCTTCTTGTATCCATCTTTATGTAGCCTCTCCATTTATTTCTCATCCCAAGAATTATTTAAAATTTAAATCTCCAAAAATTTAAATTTCAAATTCAAATTCCAAATTCGAATTTCAAATTTAAATTTCCAATTCAAATTTTAAACAATTTTAAACATCATGTGTAATAATATGTAATTTCAAAAATTTCAAATTTTCAATTACATATTTTTAAACATGATTTAAAATTAAATTTCTAATTTAAAAATCAAAATTTTTTAATTTTTAGACCGTCGTACCACCGCCTTCAAAGGCGGCAACTGCCATGGGCAGCCACCAGCCCCAAAGGGGCTAGCAGCCCACGGCTGCCCCCTATGTGCAGCCTTGCCAGGCTGCAGGCCAAGCCTGCAGCGCCAGGCTGCACGCCCAGGCTGCGGCCAGCCTTGGGCAGGCCACGGCCACCCTTGGCTGCAGGCCAAGCCTACGGCCGTGGGTGGTGTTGGCCTGCACAGGAGCTGCCGTAGCCCCATCCTACCCGAGGGCAGGGGCTGCAGCCCCACCAAGGCCCGTCGGCCTATCCCGAGGGGTCGTGTCTCGATTTTCGTGCCATTTTCCAATTTACCTATTAGGATCTCCAAAAATTAATTTGAATCCCAATTAAATTGAAGTTTTCCAGACAATCAAAATTTCAACCTTTAAATCAAACTTAACTTTTGGGAAAAAATAAATTACGGTCTTCAATCTTCAATCTCCTCCAAGAATAATTACATAAAATTTCCTAAACCGTTTTCGGTATACAAAAATTCTTACCATAAAAATTCTAAGAGACAAAAACTAAAATCCATGGGAAAATTACAGTGTTAATAAACTGCTCCCATGGTTACATAAAAATTCCTAAATACAATTTTTCTAAATTCTAAGGAACCATAACCGGTATAAACAAGCATACTTATAATAATTCAAAAAATTAAAATAACCACATACTTTATACATAATCCATAATAACAACATAAAGGAACCCTAGAATGCCACTCTCTAAAAATCAAATCCATACATAAATAAAAAGACTAAGTAATTGTCTAATTTATGTACATGACATAGTCATGAGATGGCTCTGATACCAATTGTAGGAAAATAAATCGATAAAAACATATCAGAGTGGCGTAGCAGAACAATAAAAATTTTTAGATCGTTAAATATCTCATGATGCCATATACAATAAACCAACAACAATTAAAACTCATACCTCAAGGACGCCAATCTTGTAGGAGGAGAATGACCGGAGGCTTCAACCAACTAGCCTTCTCTACTATTCTCTAATTCCCGAATGGCTGAGTGTGTGGGCACTCTGAACCTCGATCGGTATGCTAGCACTGCTAGTCTTCTTCCGACCACCCAGATCTCTAAAGAACTTATTGTCACGATGAGCTGTGCAACAATAAGCCTGCTCACCTGAGAGTCTGTGGTCTAAGAGAACTGGAGTGGCAGGACCTCTATTTATAGACCTGCATGAGGTGATTCTCTGAATTTGAATTGGACTAGGAAAAGATATTCTACCTTATCCATAACCATAAAAATCTGAATTTTCTATGGGAGATTCTCAACAATAAAATTCGGCCATTATGGATAAATCCAATCCAAATCTAAACAAGATTTTGTCTAGAATTTTATCTCCCCTTTTTCAACCAAAAAATCCGAAATTCCTAGGAGAAAATCTCCTCATAAAATTCGGCCACTTTTAGGATAAGGGAGAATCAAAATTCCACTAGGATTTTCAAGCTTGAATCTTATCTCAACCTTATCCAAAATAACCGAATTTTCCTAGGAGATACACTCCAAAATTTCGGCCACTTTTCAGGGAGGAGAGAATCCAAATTCAACTGGGATTAAAACTTGAATTTTTCCCTTTAAACCTTATCTACAAAAACTGAAATTCCATTGAGGATTGTCCTCAAAATTTCGTCCACCTTTTGTTAGGATTTAGATTCAAAATTCAAGTAGCATTCTAATAAGATTATCCTCTCCAAATCCAACTCAAATTCGAATTTCAAACCTTGTGGATTTTCCACAACAAATTCGAATCCCACTTGCACTGTGATTCAAAATTCGAATTTCAAATTTTAAATTCGAATTTCAAATTCAAATTTCAAATTTCAAATTTCAAATTTCAAATTTCAAATTTCAAATTTAAATTTCAAATTCAAATTTCAAAATTCAAATTTCAAAATCAACAAAATGTTTGTGTTTCAAATTCTTGTTCTCATGGATAATTTTCTACAACTCCAATCCAATCTCAAATAAAATCATGGCAACTTTATTTGGAGTTCGAATAATTGTGTACTCTATTATCCAAAACAAAATCTGAATCCAACCGGAGAGAATCTTGTCGACCATCCTAATCCTGTGTCATCACCATCCATGCATAATAAACTAGCCAATAGCATACACAAATCAATTTGCCAAACGTTAAGGAATTATGTGGAGCTAGTAGAGGGACTGATTGGACATATATAATCGAGCTCCCGTAAATCTATATGATCATCATTCTTTTACCAAACAACTTAATCATATGATCACTAGTTTTAGAGTCACACCACTATAAACCTGAAATTGAACTCCTAATTATATACCGTATTACGTAAGCCTGTGACAAGCTATCGTCCAATGACCTTGTCATGTATGCAGAACCCTCATATGATATCCATGATTAGCCTTAGGCCAAAGTCCGTTTAATCCTACTGATCAGGCTATCTTAAAGTTCCATTATACTACCGAATAATGAAAATGATTATTCACCATATGTGAATAAGAAGTCATCCGCCCAGCAGACGACCCAAGGCCTTGTCCATTTTCACATTCAGTATAATGCCTTTAAGAGGATACCCTTAACTCCTCATTAGAACTATGATTCCAATTGTCTGTAAACGAACCCTTCATCGTATACAAGTCATGCACCCAACGAACCGGTCTATAAGCTTACTACCTCTGAGATGCTTTAGCCATTGGAACATCAAAGTACGCAAGTCATATACATGAAGCTGTCCTTTTACTCAGGATTAAGGTTACTGCATAATGAACATCAAAAGCAGATTGATCCACTCAAAGCGGACTTCGTAGATCAATCATGCTTTAGTCCCGGTCTAATATGTCACCACCAAGCAACATATCCATGTCTCTACTTGGGAGTCCAGCTCCAGACAGTCAAGACAAACCGTCCCCTCCAAGGCTTTAGACAGCATAATAGTCTTAACATGAGTTAGATGCTCGGTCTAACCCCATAGACTACAGACCATAGTTTAGACTGCTAACTTTAGAACATTGTCTTCTCGCATACAAAAATCCATTGCATGCAACGTTCTAACAGTTTAACACAAGCAATCAGGGAGCCATATTTGCTTACATTTACTTTAACATGTAAATAAGACGAGGACAGATAGCAATGTAATGAATAACCTCTATATATAATTTTATTATCCAGTTCAAAATAAATCCATCAAAATGTCTCTAACGCTTAGGGCATTTCCTAACACTATTACGGAGTTAAGGGTATCCTCTTAAAGGCATTATACTGGATGTGAAAATGGACAAGGCCTTGGGTCGTCTGTTGGGCGGATGACTTCTTATTCACATATGGTGAATAATCATTTTCTTATTCGGTAGTATAATGGAACTTTAAGATAGCCTGATCAGTAGGATTGAACGAACTTTGACCTAAGGCTGATTATGGATATCATATGAGGGTTCTGCATACATGACAAGGTTATTGGACAATAGCTCGTCACATGTTTACATAATACGGTATATAATTGGGAGTTCAGTTTCAGGTTTATTGTGGTGTGACTCTGAAATTAGTGATCATATGATTGAGTTATTCAGTAAAGAATGATGATCATATGGATTCATGGGAGCTCGATTATATATGTCCAATTGGTCCCTCTACTAGCTCCACATAATTCCTTAACGATTGGCAAATTGATTTGAGTATGCGATTGGGTAGTTGATTATGCATGGATGGTGTTGACATAGGATTAGGATGGTGGACAAGATTCTCTCTGGTTGAATTCTGATTTTGTTTTGGATAATAGAGTACACAATTATTCGAACTCCAAATAAAGTTGCCATGATTTTATTTGAGATTGGATTGGAGTTGTAAAAAATTATCCATGAGAACAAAAATTTGAAATACAACTGTTTGTGGATTTTGAAATTTGAATTTTGAAATTTGAATTTTGAATTTTGAATTTGAAATTTGAATTTGAAATTTGAATTTTGAAAATTGAAATTCAAATTTTGAATCACAGTCCAAGTGGAATTTGAATTCTTTGTGGATAATTCCACAAGGCTAGAATTTGAATTTGAGTTAGATTATGAAGAGGAAAATCTTGTTTGAATCCTACTTGAATTTTGAATCCCAATTCCATCAAAGTGTCCGAATTTTTGTTGAGGAAAATCCTCTAGGAGATTTTCAGTTTTTGTGGATAAGGATGTAGGAAAAAATTCAAGTTTCAATCCCAGTTGAATTTGGATTCTCTCCACCCTAAAAGTGGCCAAAATTTTGAGGGCTAATCTCAAGGAGATTATCGGTTTTATTTGGATAAGGATGAGATAGAATTCAAGCTAGAAAATCCTATTTGGATTTTGATTCTCCTCACTTTTAATGGCCGAATCTAGTCATGATTTTGGCACTAGGAAAATTCGATTATTATGGATAAATGAGGAGATAAAATTCAAGTTAAAATCTTGTTTAAATTTGGATTGGATAATCTCCAAGATTGGCCGAATTTTTGGTTGGGATTTGCCCCTAGAAAATTCAGATTTTGTGAGTGGATTAGGGAGAAAATCTTCTCCTAATCCAATTCGAATTCAGAGGATCACCTCATGCAAGTCTATAAATAGAGGTCCTGCCACTCCAGTTCTCTCAGACCACATACTCTCAGGTGAGTAGGCTTATTATTGCATAACTCACCGTGACAATAAGTTCTTTAGAGATCTGGGTGATCGGAAGAAGACTAGCAGTGCTAGCATACCGATCAAGGTTCAGAGTGCCCACACACTCAGCCATTCAGGAATTGGAGAATAATAGAGAAGGCTAGTTTGTTGAAACCCTTCGATCATTCTCTTCCTGCAGATTGGCGTCCTTTGAGGTATGAGTTTAAATTATTGTTGGTTTATTGTATATGGTACAATGAGATATTTAACGATCTTGAAAATTTTTTTATTATTCCGCTGCGCCACTTTAATGCGTTTTTATTGATTTATTTCCTACATCGGGTCCTTTCTGAGCCTTTCAGAAATTTTTGGTCAAAATGACCATTTTGCCCCTTATGGGTCTCGGGACCGTAACTATTCCGTTCTATCATTTTTCTTAAATTTCTAAGCCCAAATATCTTAAAATAATATTCTCTAGCCTTTTGTATTATTTTTACAGCTCAATTTACTATAATTTCTCGATTGTCTATTTTCCCGACCCTTGGTTACTAGTCATCCATCATCTAGGGTTGTTTTTCATTTTTTGAGCGTTTCGGAGCCTCAAATGGCCTTTTCACTACTCTTGAAACACTTTTTATCCCACTCTCAACCCTCGGTCCTCGAGAGGCTCGGGTTTCCTGTCCAAACCTAATATTTTTCCTCGTTTCTCAAAATACCCCTAACAGGAAATTTTTTTTTCCTGTTTCAGACATTTTAGACATTAAGGGTCGGTTTACTATTCCTTTTGGGTTGGTTTTCCATTTTCAATCCTAATCCACCGAGGGGTCCCTGTTTCCTTATCAAATCCAATATTTTTACCCCTCGTTCCCTGAAATGCCCTTATGCCATTTTAGAAATTTTGACAGCATTTCCGCTTGTATTTTTAGGTTTCTTGGCGTTAGGTACACCTCAGACCTTTGTACCTGCCACGTACTATACCAGAGGCCTATTTTATACAAAGTTTCCAAACTTTGTATAAAAATTTTCCACATAATCAATATTTAAAAATCCATACACAATCAACAATATTTTCCAAACTAACCTCGGTTTAACACGTTAATCATCACCGATGTTTTTCATCACAACACTTCAAGTATCACATGTTACTCTTAGGTTATCTAATGTGTAGAACAATATCAAAACTTAACCAAATTTTCATTTCAACCCTAGCATTGTCCACGGATTTTAGCCTAAAAATTCATCAAAATTTTCTTATTTCTTGATTCTAATTCATGCTTGATTCAACATATAATTAATTGAACATAAACACTTATTCAAATCATCAATTCCCAATCATTTTTCACACCACTAATACCATGGATTTCTTAGGGAAACATGCAAAATTTTTGCTTGTTTCTAAACCCTAAATCATGCTTTAAATTCTACAACATCAAACAAATCATATCATCATCACAACATCAACCTTTCAATGTTTTCCCACTCTACATACCCACAGATTTTCACTAAGAAATCAAAGAGAAATGCTTCAATTTAGAAGCTTACCTTATCTAGTTGATGTCTTGATACTAGAAATGTAATGAAAGCTTATTTTGGTGTGAAATTTAAAACAAAATTTTGGCTTAAAGGGGAGAAAAGGCCACGGATTTTTGGCTAAAAAAGAGCAAGAGTTTGGCGTAGTTTTTCTATTTTTTTGACTGATTTTGGATGCCTATTTATAGGCAAAAGCCAATGGTTTTTTAGCAAAATTTTCCAACAATTTGCTAATTGTTCAAGGATCAAAATGCAATAATTTTGGGCCAAAAACCTAATTTTTTTCTTTCTCCTTTTCCACATGGCTGAATGGCCTTTTTGATAATTCTAATAATTTTTTTAATCATTTTGGCATGATCTAAGCCATTGATCAAAAAGCAAGGTGATCCTAGCCATACACCTTTCATCTTACTTTCCAAACCAAAAAATAAAATAAAATGGATTTATGACATCAACATGATGATGTCATCTTACTATTTATATTAATTCACTAATTAATTTGTGGTCAAATTTTGACCGAAAACCGAACCGAATAGAACTTTACTGAAATCGTGTAGGCGGGTTCCAGGCGCCTCTGGCGCGATCGGTTTGTTTTATTTTGCCTCCGTTTGGTCAGAATTCTCTACCGTAAATTTCTATTGTTTTAGTACATTTCTATGCATTCTCTAGGGTTTTCGGCTCTGATTTCGAATCCTCACACCCAAAAATGTTCGGTAAGATTTTCCATCCCCGAACTCACTCATTCTAACACTGCCGAAAAATTTTCACAGTATTCTCAACAGTATTAAAACACAGCTTTTTCATATTTTGTTCATTAAAATTGCTACATACATATAATTTTAACCTACTCCGAGAATCTAAATCCCAGTTATCACATTCACCCCTCCTTATAGAATTTTCATCCTCGAAAATTTAGAACAAGTGGGGGTACAAATTTCTAATCTCATCTTTGCGTTCCCATGTAGCCTTTTCAACGTTGTGATTTTTCCATAGCACTTTGACTAATGGGATTGTTTTATTCTCAAAACTTTATCTTCGCGTTCCAAAATTTGAACAGGTCTTTCTTCATAGGTCAGGTCTTCCTGAATCTGGATCGGTTCATGTTCCAACACATCGGACGGATCCGATATGTACTTCTGTAGCATCGACACATGAAACACATTATGTACTGCCGACATTTCTGGAGGTAACGCCAATCTATAGGCAACTTTACCAATGCGTTCGATGATCTCATATGGTCTAATATATCTTGGACTCAATTTCCCCTTCTTCCTGAACCGCATTATTCCTTTCATCGGTGAAACTCTTAAGAATACGAAATCCCCTTCGTTGAACTCCAAGGCTCTTCGTCTTTGTCTGTATAGCTCTTCTGTCGGCTCTGGGCTATCTTCATCCACTGCTATATTTTTGTAACTGCATCCACTGTCTCTTGTACAAAATTTGTCTTATGCAGTCGTTCTCTTATAGGTTGTACCAATGAACTAGTGATCTACACTTCCTTCCATACAAAGCTTCATAGGGTGCCATACCTATCGAAGCTTGGTAGCTATTGTTATATGAAAACTCTACCAATGGAAGTTTTCATTCCAGCTCCCCAGAAAATCTATTGTACACGCACGCAGCATGTCTTCTAGTGTTTGCATGGTTCGCTCGGGTTACCCGTTTGTCTGCGGATGAAATGTTGTGCTTAGATGCACTTCTGTTCCCATAGCTTCTTGCATACATGTCCAGAAGTTCGAAGTAAATCGTGGATCACGATCTGACAGAATAGATTTAGGAACTCTATGTAGCCTGACTATGTGATTAACATACAAGCTCACTAATTTTTTCAACAAGAAGGTCATTTTTACTGCAATAAACCTTGCCATCTTTGTCAATCTATCTACAATAACCCAAATGGCATCATGGCCTTCTCGGGTCTTCAGTAGTCCTACCACAAAGTCCATTGTGATATGTTCCCATTTCCACTCAGGAATTTCCAGTGGCTCTAACTTTCTGCCTAGATGACGATGTTCAACCTTAACTTTTTGGCACGTCATACATCTGTTTACAAACTCGGCTATATCCTTCTTCATCCCTTTCCACCAAAATTATAGCTTCGAGTCCTGGTACATCTTACTGGCTTTGGGATGTACTGAATAAGGTGATTCATGGGCTTCTACCATAATTCACCTTGTTAATCCTTCATCATCTGGAACTTGAATTCTCCCCTGATGTAGGATTAGTCCATCTTTATACGCTTCCTCCTGCGAACTTGCTAGCTTCAGATCTCATTTCTGAGCTTCTCTGATATCTTCATACAACATTGACTCTAATTATAATGCAGCTATCTTTCTGGCTATTAGCTCCATCTCCAGCATGTTGATTTCTTGTTACAATGGCTTTGGAAATTTTCCAATTGGCAGTTGCTGCGAAGCAGTAGATTTCCTACTTAATGCATCTGTAACACGATTGGCTTTTCCCGGATGATAGAGGATTTCGTAATCATAATCCTTTACCAGCTCTAGCCATCTCCTTTGCCGCATATTTAGCTCCTTCTATGTGAAGAAATATCTTAGACTCTGGTGATCAATATAAATCTGACACTGAGCTCCATATAGATAGTGTCGCCAAATCTTTAACACGAACACTACTACAGTAAGCTCTAAATCGTGCGTGAGATAATTTTTCTCATGGTCCTTTAATTGATGAGAGGCATAGGTAATCACCTTGTCGCCTTGCATCAGGACGGCTTCTAATCCCATCTTTGAGGCGTCCCTGTATATCATGAACATCTCCCCTTCAGTTGGAAGTGTAAGTATCGGCGCGCTTGTTAATCGTTTCTTCAGCTCTTGGAAGCTTTTCTCGCACTATTCAGTCCATTCATACTTCTTTTCCTTGCGTGTAAGTGCCGTGATAGGAGCGGCGAGTCGTGCAAATCCTTCAACAAATCTTCTATAATAGCTGGCTAGACCTAAGAAACTCTGTATTTCTGTCACGTTCTTAGGTGCGGGCCATTAGTTGATCACCTCTATTTTTGCAGGATCCATAGCGATTCCTTCCTTGGAAACCACATGTCCAAGAAAATGTACTATATCTAGCCAGAATTCACATTTGGAGAATTTGGCACAGAGTTGATGCTCCCTTATTGTCTACAAGACAACTTTCAGATGCTCCTCATGCTCCTCGCGAGTATTTGAATATATGAGAATGTCTTCAATAAACACAATGACAAACTTATCCAGATATTCCTTAAAGACTCGATTCATTAAGTCCATAAAAGCTCTGGCGCATTTGTTAACCTAAACGGCATCACAAGGAATTCATCATGACCGTAGCGGGTCCGAAATGTGATTTTGGAGATGTCACTCTCCTTGATTCTTAGTTGATGATATCCTGATTGCAGATCAATCTTGGAGAATACTGCTGCGCCTGTTAGTTGATCGAACAGGTTGTCAATTATAGTTAATGGATACCTATTCTTGACAGTAACCTTGTTCAACTCCCGATAATCGATGCACATCCGAAATGATCCATCCTTCTTCTTGACAAACAGTACTGGAGCACCCCATGGGGAATAGCTCAGGCGTATGAATCCTTTGTCAAGAAGCTCTTTCAGCTGTTCTTGTAACTCTTTTAACTCTGCCGATGCCATCCGGTATGGTGCCTTTGAGATAGGTGTAGTTCCTGGCATCAGCTCGATCTCAAACGAAATTTCTCGTTCAGGCGGCAATCCTGATAATTCCTCTGGAAAGATATCAATGAATTCCTTCACAATATGAACGTCATCAGGTTGGAGCTTTCATTCCTTCGTCACGTCTAATATACATGCTAGGTATCCAGCACAACCGCTAGACATTAGCCTCCTTGCTTCCATTGAGTTGATCATTATCTTCTTTGATCCGCGTGACGTATTGTGACGCCTTAAATTTTATTTAAGGGTCAATATATAATTTAAATAAAATTAGTGTGCAAAAAATTAATTAAAAATCCTTTTGGAAACCCTAGGTTGGTTTCCTAGTCAAATTCCGCTCAAAAAGTCAACAATTTGAACTTCAAAAAGAAACCCTAAAATATTCGGCCATCACTTGGGATTTTAATTAAAATTTAAATTCCACATATCCAAGGAGGATTCAAATTCAAATTTCATTCCTTAGATATAAAGAAGAGATTTGGCCATAAAGTGTAGGAAATAAAGGAGATTTTATTGAATTAAAAGCTAAGTCAAAACTCAATCAAAATTCAAATTATTTTTCCTTAAAAACTAAGGGAATTTTGGCCACTTAAGGGGAAATAAGAGAGGAAACCCTCAAAACAGCACAAAAACTTTCCCTTTTGCCCCTTACAATTTTCGGCCAAACAAGGAAGAGAAAGGGAAAGAAAAACCTAGTATAAAAACCCCCTTTTAACTCTCATTCACCCTTCCTTTCACCCTCAAAAATTCGGCCAGCTTTCCCCTCTCTCCTCTCTGAATTTTCTCTCCCAAAACACACCCAAAACAACAAACAAAACTTACCAAAAGGCAGCTCAAAAATTCAACAATCTTTGAGACAAAAACAAGGTGAGAAATCAAAATTTTTTTTCCTTTCTTTTCCTTTTGATTTCAAATCCGAAATTTTATATGGTTTTCTCCACTGTTTCCCTACTGTTTTGAAGACTCCAACACTCACACAAATTCAGCTAAAAGGGAGACCAAACATCAAAAATAGTGCAGCACAAACAAGGTGTGATTTCTCTCTCAAACCCTAAAATTTTGCCTCATTGATCCCCTTTTCAAAAACCCTATTATCATATGTGTAAGATTTTATGATTTTGTCAATTTGATTCTTGGGTTGTGTTAATGACATATAAATACGGTTTTCCACGAAATTTCGTGATCATTGGATGAAAATTTAATTGGTTTGAGGCTAATCGAAATTCAGACACAGAAAAACGGAAATCTGGAAAATTACCATATAAACAGTAAATTTGTGTCAGCCATAACTTGAGTTTTAAAAACGATTTTTGAGTGATTCTTGAGCCTAAAATTAAATTCAAGATGTCCCCTAAATTCCTGAAAAATTTCAGAACCAAACTCATCCGTTTGCCTAGTCAAAATATTTTTCTAAGATAGGCAGACAGAATTGCCAGGTTTTGAACCGAAACTGAAACCCAGATTTTTATGCCTGAAAACAACCCTCGGTTTTTGGCCTAGTTGAATGACCAAATGATGTCTAAAAATTATAAAAGTTATATGGAATTAAAGCTACGGATGTCTAGTTTAACATATTAAAAATTTAGAATTTTTGGGATTAAAAATGAATTGATATTGATTTTACAATCAGCCTAGGTCAGTCTGCCCATGACCAGAAATATCCTAACTTAGAGTTTTTCACAAATTTTAAATCCCAAATGTTTATTAAACGTTTTAAAATCTTTTGAGGCACACTAAAATGATTGGATGATTATGTCTAGACCTAGACTGATCATATGTTGTGATTATAGGATTTATTTGACGTTCTTGCTGGATTTGTGGATCACGTTATCGTAACGCTTGTGCGATAATCGAGGTAGGACGTTCTAGCCTTTTTTGGGAGTAGTCAAGTATTTTAAATTTCCCTGTTTTATCGATGGTATGCTATTTTCAGTTTATGAAATTATTATATTGTTTTTTTTTAATGAAATAAACGCATGCAATGTATTTGGTAATAAATGTGTATTTTAAAACGTGTTTTGATTTATGGCATAATATAACTTAGTAAATACCATCTTTTGAATAATCCGGTGAACATAATTGAGCTCTAGTTCACGATCATTGTAAATGATGCGTGCGTCCCAAAGTTGACGCCATGGGGGAAGGTCCCTAAACCTGCGCAGGGCCGTTCGGCCTATTTAGACCGTAACGAGATGATCTAGGATAATTCAAATTCGAGGCACGTATATTATAGCTACGACAAGTTCTCACTCATAATATGATGGTTGTTTTAATGATTTATTATTTTCATATTGGGGCACGTATATTGCAGCTACGCTAAGTCCTCAGCAGAATAAAACTTGTTTTAAAAATGTTTTTCACGAAATTGTTGATTATTTTTTTTTATGATTATTATGTCATGTATTTTTTTTAAATTGTTGATTATTTTTGGAAACGAATATTACGCCATACTTTTAAATGTTATCTGTTAACCCACTTTGTTTCTATCCTACTGAGCCAGCGCTCACGTCCCTTTTTCTTTGTGATTTCGAAATGACTACTTCCAGGTACGGGAGGTAGCAGTTCCGAAATTTGTTGAGATATCCGTTATTACCGAAGATGATGCTATCCGTTTTCTCCATCTTCTTCTTTCTGTTTCTCGTTCTGATGTAATGAGACTTTAAGTTTGTACTTTATTTCATGTTATTCAAATTTCATGCTTGGGAATATTTTATGGTTGGTAATTTCTTTTGAAAACCGATTTTGTGTTTGACTTCCGCATTAAAAAGAATTTATTTTCTTCTTTATTTTATTTTATGGTTATGATGCTACTTTATAATTAGGCTTAGCTAAATTATAATGTTGACCCGTTGTTTTTCGTAATAAATGTTTTCCTTAAATCTCGGGTTGATATTATAATTTGCTGCCGTGTCACGTGTCTAAATTTTGGGCCGTGACACGTATCTACGTACTCAAATCCCTCTTCTTGGTCGGGTTGAAATCTTATTTTCCGCTTTCGTTAATCGATCGTGGCTTGATACTTCCCTAGGAAATCCATTCCTAGTATTATATCATAGTCGGCAAGCTCCATTACAATCAATTCTGCAAACAATTCCCTATTTACCACAATTATTGGCACATGAGGTAACCAGTAATTGGACATCAAGACTTCCCCTAAGGGTAGTACAGTTCTAAACGTCATACCTATATTGTCTTTAGGATATCCTATCCTATTTGCAAATTGGTATGAAATGAAAGAATACGTAGATCCAGAATCAAATAAAACAGACGCCAATTTATTAGTGACAGAAAGCTGACTTGTCAGTATATTTGACGTCCTAGCTTCCGCCTCTTCCTTTGTGTATACCATGACTCTAGCATCAGCTTGAGGTAAGCGTTCTTGTCTTTCTTGCCTCTCAGAATGGGATAAACCTTCAGCTTTGGCCTGTAACAAATGTGCCTGAGGACGTTACTATAGTGACTGATATGAACCTTGCACATTCTACCTATTTTTCGGACAGTTTCTAGCAAAATGGCCGTCCTTCCCACATTAGAAGCAAGCATTTAGGGCAAGTCTACATCAGCCTGCATGTCTCTTTCCGCAGACTACACAGTCCCTAACAGTAGGGCCAACATTATTGTTTGTTCTCCTCAACTGGTTCCTATTTCCATAATTATTTCCCTTTTTCTTCCCCTGGGACTGTTAACTGGAAGTACTTAGCTACCCAGCCTTAGTATTCTGATTTAGTTTGCTACTTTGTCTGACCTGGGATCCAACTTGTACAGCTTTGGCTAACACCTTCTCCTTCTTCTTAGCGTCCTAAATCTTTTCTCTCTCTTCCTTTTGTCGGACCAGATAATATTCTGCCTTCAACGCATGACTAACACAATCAGCTACAGTGTTAGGTGGCGTCAACCCACTGTCCACCAGTGCTGAAATCTCAGGGCAGAACATTCCTAGCATTTTCTGGATTTTCTCTCTTTCAGTGGTGATAGTGTATGGGCACAGTCGGGACAGTTGATCAAAATTGCTACAGACTTCTATCACTATCATATCCCCCTGCTTCAACTCTGTGAATTCTCGTTGTTGTGGCCGCAACAGTACAGGATTATAATATTTCTAGTTAAACCCCTCCAGAAAGTCTAACCAAGACATCGTATACATATTTCTTCTCAACTTGACAGATTCCCACCAAAGCCTCGCATCCTTTTTCAGAACGAAGGACGCACACATAATCTTCTCCTGATCGTTCAGCTCCATAAATTCCAATATCATGTGGAGTGAAGACAACCACTCCTCTGCTTCTAGAGGGTTTGTGGAGCCCTCGAAATCTGGCGGCCTCATTCGTCGAAATCTTTCATATAGTGGCTCAGGATTGTGTTAGGAAATGCCCTAAGCATTAGAGACATTTTGATGTATTTATTTTAAATTGGATAATAAAATTATATATAGAGGTTATTCATTACATTGCTGTGTGTCCTCATTTTATTTACACGTTAAAGTAAATGTAAACAAATATGGCTCCCTGACTGTTTGCGTTAAAACTGTTAGAATGTTGCATGCAATGGACTTTTCGTATGCGAGAAGACAATGTTCTGAAGTAAGTGGTCTAAACTAAGCTCTGTAGTCTATGGGGTTAGACCGAGCATTTAACTCATGTTAAGACTATTATGTTGTCTAAAGCCATGGTGGGGATGGTTTGTCTTGACTGTCTGGGGCATAAACTCCCAAGTAGAGACATAGATATGTTACTTGGTGGTGACATATTAGACCGGGACTGAAGCATGATTGATCTACGTAGTCCGCTATGAGTGAATGATCTGCTTTTGACGTTCATTGTGTAGTAACCTTAATCCTGAGTGAATGAACTACTTCATGTATATAACTATGTACTTTGATGTTCCAATGGCTAAAGCGTCTCAGAGGTAGTAAGCTTATAGACCGGTTCGTTAGGTGTATGACTTGTATACGATGAAGGGTTTGTTTATAGATATCAGAATCATAGCTCTATTAAGGAGTTAAGGGTATCCTCTTAAAGGCATTATACTGGATGTGAAAATAGACAAGGCCTTGGGTCGTCTGCTAGGCGGATGACTTCTTATTCACATATGGTGAATAATCATTTTCTTATTCGGTAGTATAATGGAACTTTAAGATAGCCTGATCAGTAGGATTGAACAGACTTTGACCTAAGGCTGATCATGGATATCATATGAGGGTTCTGCATATATGACAAGGTCATTGGACGATAGCTTGTCACAGGCTTACGTAATACGGTATATAATTGGGAGTTCAGTTTCAAGTTTATAGTGGTGTAACTCTGAAATTAGTGATCATATGATTGAGTTATTCAGTACAGAATGATGATCATATGGAATCACAGGAGCCCGATTATATATGTCCAATTGGTCCCTCTATTACCTCCACATAATTCCTTAATGATTGGTAAATTGATTTGTGTATGCTATTGGCTAGTTGATTATGCATGGATGGTGTTGACATAGGATTAGGATGGTGGACAAGATTCTCCCCAGTTGAATTTAGATTTTGTTTTGGATAGTAGAGTACACAATTATTTGAACTCTAAATAAAGTTGCCATGATTTTATTTGAGATTGGATTGGAGTTGTAGAAAATTATCCATGAGAATAAGAGTTTGAAATACAACTGTTTGTGGATTTTGAAATTTGAAATTTGAAATTTGAATTTGAAATTTGAATTTGAAATTTAAATTTGAAATTCAAATTTGAAAATTGAATTTGAAATTTAAATTTGAAATTTGAAATTTGAAATTTGAAATTTGAAATTCAAATTTTGAATCACAGTCCAAGTAGGATTTGAATTTTTTGTGGTAAATCCACAGGGATGAAATTCGAATTTGAGTTGGATATAGAGAGGAAAATCTTGTTTGAATCCTATTTGAATTTTGAATCACAATCCTAACTAATTTTGGTCTAAAATTTTGAGTATTATCCTCATGGAATTTTCAAAAATTTTGTGGATAAGATTCATGGAAAAATTCAAGTTTCAATCCCAGTTGAATTTGCATTCTCTCCTCCCTAATTGTGGCAAAAATTTTTGAAGGAATATCCAAGGAGATTTTCTGTTATTTTGGATAAGGATGAGATAAAATTCAAGCATGAAAATCCTAGTTGAATTTTGATTCTTCCCCTACTTTTTGTGGCCAAAAATATTCATTGAAAATCATTATAGATTTTCAGATTTTTTGGTTGGTTGATGGGAGATAAAATTCAAGTTAAAATCCTGTTTGAATTTTGAACATAAAATCTACAAAGTAGCTGAATTCTTTTGGTGGATTTTGGCTTGAAAATTTCAGATTTTGTGTTGTGGATAAGGGAGAAAATCTTCTCCTAATCCAATTTGAATTCAGAGGATCACCTCATGCAACTCTATAAATAGAGGTCCTGCCACTCCAGTTCTCTGAGACCCCAGACTCTCAGGTGAGCAGGCTTATTGTTGCACAACTCACCGTGACAATAAGCTCTTTAGAGATCTGGGTGGTCGGAAGAAGTCTAGTAGTGCTAGCATACCGATCGAGGTTCAGAGTGCCCACACACTCAGCCAGTCGGGAATTGGAGAATAGTAGAGAAGGCTAGTTGGTTGAAACCCTCCGATCATTCTCCTTTTGCAGATTGACGTCCTTGAGGTATGAGTTTAAATTGTTGTTGGTTTATTGTATATGGCATCATGAGACATTTAACGATCTTGAAAAATTTTTATTGTTCCGCTGTGCCACTCTGATACGTTTTTACCAATTTATTTCCTACAGATTGGCCCTGGGTTGTGGTTGGGGTTCTACTACTTCTTCTGGTACCACTGACGGCACTTCTGGTTCTGGTGCGGCTATTTATGGATCTTGGCCTTCACCTTATTCTTGTCTCTGTTCCATTTGCTCGAGTCTTTGTCTTAACTCGGCATTTTCCCTCATTTGGGTTTCTATTAGAGCTTCCAATTCATCCACTCTTTCAGAAAGGACTGGACGCCCTCTCATGTTCCGCAGATTCCTTGGATTCACCATCTTATCCTATTTCCTAAAATCGCATGAGAGTCGATCGTTAGATTTTCACAAACATATTTTTTCAATATAATATAAAATAATAATAATATAGTTTTTATCGTCACATAATTTCAACATTTCATTCATTGAACATGTCAAAATATGATTGTCATTCCCTTTCATTTCAAAAGTACATCAGTTTGAAGGCTTTTCTCAAAATGCCTTTCAATACAGTCATATATACACATATACAAACATATATACATTAGTACAACCCATATATTTCTACGCCTGATCTCCTAACTAAGGTTGTTCTAGGATCGTGAAAAACTCAATTGGATCCATTTCTTCCTCATCCGTTCTGTTTCTGACCTCAGATGGCGTTGATCCTTCAGCTGGACCCGTACCCTCTGGTTGTCTCGACGGACCAGCCTCATGGTCGTTTGCCATCAGTTTAGATCCATACAGACGATCTAACATTGCTTTCTATAGCAACTGTTCACGCGTCTTGTGCACCGTGCGCTCTATCATCATTTCTTCTTCTACTTTCGCTACCGTAACTATAAACTCATGTAAAGTAGTAGGGTATAAAGGGGTTACCCTCTGTCGTAGGTCAATGGTGAGTCCCTTCCAAAATATGTTACAAAATTCATCATTTGTGATGTTGGATAGAGGACATGTCCTTACGACGCTATCCTGAAATTTGACTGCATACGAGAATATAATATCGCTTAGCATCATTTGCTGTCTCTCTACCTTCAGGAAAAAGTCTTTGACATCCGCATACTTGGGCATAGTCGGTGGTGGCGATACCGTCCTGCTCTCCGGAGGGTCTACAACTGGTGCAGCACTTTTCTATGAAAACTGCTCCAGCATGACATGGTGAAATTCAGCCCAATCCATTGCTAATAGCATCTCCTGATCACAATACTCCCAATATAACCGTGCATTCTCACGGAATGTGCCAATGGCCATCAAAACCCAATAATCCTCATCTATATCACACTGACGCATGATGACCTCTACATCATATAGCCAGTCCCGCGTAGAGATCCCCTGCTGACCTCCCTCGAACGCAGGTGGATGACTACCTCTAAAAGCATGTATGGCTCATACTGATACTCTAGCTCCTATGCGAGCTCGATCTCTCATCACTGGAATATCTATTGCTACCTGTGGGTTTACAATCGGTCGCAGAGGTGGTGCTTGTACCGGTGCTGGCGCTACAATCCTTGGCACTAGCGGCTCAGGTACTGGTGGTCACTGTATAGCTCACCTTATCATGGATGGTTTGATCACAGGCTTAGTCCATACTCGAAGTGGTCCTCTCAGTCAGTATGGGTGAGGTCGCATATAAGGTGGTCTAGTCATCTTAAATCCTACGAAAATATATAATCTCGAATAAACGAAAAGTTAACTAATTTAAAGAAAGCTAACTTACTTGGATTGACGAGCAGATCGTTCTTCATGCCAATAGGGATATAATCAACCGCTCTGATACCAACCTGTGACGCCCCCGATTCCGATCACCCGCAACTGTCATGAACCGACTCTATTGCTGATCAAGACAGCTCATGTGCCGAATCTGAGTTGTCAATTTAAAACTCTTTTTCTAATACTTTCATTTCTCAGGGCCTGAAAATTTTGCCCATAAATTTTTTTTTCTTTTTAATACATACTTTCTCCAAAAGAAAGCTAAATATAAAAACCAGGTAAAATACAACACTAATTTCTAGTTGGCCTTTTTGAGTACAACATAATGTATAATATACAAAATATTTATACTGCATATATCAATCTCTTCAATTCACTAACTTTAAAAGCTCAGCGGAAAGCTTATGGCAGGACCAAGTCCACGGTGAATTCCCTATCCCTTGACACGCGCACATCCTGCCGTCATCTAGATATTCTACTGGACAGGTTTCTTACCTGCAACATGAACAAACTGGTGAGCTAACAGGCTCAGTAAGTTCAAACATACTTAGAAAGAATCATACGTATTCAAAAAATTGAAAACTCAATCTCCTATGAATAGTAGTATTCATCATGAATAGTATTATTTACCATAAAAAGTGACTTTGACCTTTGATCGATGAATAGTAACTTGTTGCCATAACTGGTTACTATTCACATTACTTCAACCTGATACTATTCACACATCCTAATCAAAATCACTATACTTAGTATACTCTTCGGTTATACTCAATTATGCTTTTCATCATATTATTAATGGTTCATTCTCTATTTAGTTTCTAGTATAGAGCTCTTTTTATGACAATACCGTTATTAATCTTGCGCGCTGACTGGGAGGGCCTAGGGAGCGACCCTAGAGCTTCGGCCAACACAGCCCTTATATCCCCGTAGGACCTGAGAGACCTCTATCAATATGTTGGAGGGACGGTATGCCTTAATGGTTTTTGTTACCATCTTTCAATTATAGTTTTGATCAAGTGACATTAATCGTCACCTCAAGGTCACTATCCTCCATCGCCTGTAGGCCTTACTTATTCTCTTTTCTCATTAAATGGGATATGTTATACTAACTAATCCCCAAATGTCCTTAGGACTTTATATCTAGTGCACATCTAGTACATAATAAAAGAACACAGTATTTCATGTTGCAGACATGAAAATGCTTGAACTTACCAATACTACGATAATATCTACTTCTGGAACTCCTCCGTAGTTCTATCTCTAGTTTGGGTTACTACTGTTAGGAAATGCCCTAAGTATTAGAGACATTTTGATGTATTCATTTTGAACTGGATAATAAAATTATATATAGAGGTTATTCATTACATTGCTATCTGTCCTCGTCTTATTTACATGTTAAAGTAAATGTAAGCAAATATGGCTCACTGACTGCTTGTGTTAAAACTGTTAGTACGTTGCATGCAATGGACTTTTGTATGCGAGAAGACAATATTCTAAAGTTAGCGGTCTAAACTACGGTCTATAGTCTATAGGGTTAGACCGAGCATCTAACTCATGTTAAGACTATTATGTTGTCTAAAGCCTTGGAGGGGACGGTTTGTCTTGACTGTTTGGAGCTGGACTCCCAAGTAGAGACATAGATATGTTGCTTGGTGGTGACATATTAGACCGGGACTAACGCGTGATTGATCTACGTAGTCCGCTATGAGTGGATCAATCTGCTTTTGACGTTCATTTGTGCAATAACCTTAATCCTGAGTAAATGAACTACTTCATGTATATGACTTGTGTACTTTGATGTTCCAATGGCTAAAGCGTCTCAGAGGTAGTAAGCTTATAGACCAGTTCGTTGGGTGCATGACTTGTATACGATGAAGGGTTTGTTTGCAGATATCGGAATCATAGCTCTAAGGAGTTAAAGGTATCCTTTTAAAGGCATTATACTGAATGTGAAAATGGACAAGGCCTTGGGTCGTCTGCTGGGCGGATGACTTCTTATTCACATATGGTGAATAATCATTTTCTTAATTCGGTAGTATAATGAAACTTTAAGATAGCCTGATCAGTAAGATTAAACGGACTTTGACCTAAGGCTGATCATGGATATCATATGAGGGTTTTGCATATATGACAAGGTCATTGGATAGTAGCTCGTCACAGGCTTACGTAATACGGTATATAATTGGGAGTTCAGTTTCAGGTTTATAGTGGTGTGACTCTGAAATTAGTGATCATATGATTGAGTTGTTCGGTACAGAATGATGATCATACGGAATCACGGGAGCCTGATTATATATGTCCAATTAGTCCCTCTACTAGCTCCACATAATTCCTTAATGTTTGGCAAATTGATTTGTGTATGCTATTGGCTAGTTTATTATGCATGGATGGTGATGACACAGGATTAGGATGGTAGACAAGATTCTCTCTGGTTCAATTCAGATTTTTTTTTGGATAATAGAGTACACAATTATTCGAACTCCAAATAAAGTTGCCATGATTTTATTTGAGATTGGATTGGAGTTGTAGAAAATTATCCATGAGAACAAGAATTTGAAACACAACCGTTTTGTGGATTTTGAAATTTGAATTTTGAATTTTGAAATTTGAATTTTGAATTTTGAATTTGAAATTTGAATTTGAAATTTTAATTTGAAATTCGAATTTGAAATTTGAATTTGAAATTTAAATTTGAAATTTGAAATTTAAAATTTGAAATTTGAATTTGAAATTCGAATTTGAAATTTGAAATTCAAATTTTGAATCACAGTCCAAGTAGGATTCGAATTTGTTGTGAAAAATCCACAAGGTTTGAAATTTGAATTTGAGTTGGATTTGGAGAGGATAATCTTGATAGAATCCTACTTGAATTTTGAATCTAAATCCTAACAAAAGTGGACGAAATTTTTGAGGATAATCCTCAATGGAATTTCAGTTTTTGTGGATAAGGTTCAAGGGAAGATTCAAGTTTCAATCCTAGTTGAATTTGGATTCTTTCCTTCCCTGAAAAGTGGCCGAAATTATGGAGGATCTCTCCTAGGGAAGTTCGGTTATTTTGGATAAGGTTGAGATAAGATTCAAGCTTGAAAATCCTAGTGGATTCTCCCTTATCCTAAATGTGGCTAAATATTTGGAGAAAAATCTCCTAGGAAATTTCAGATTTTTTGGTTGAAAAAGGGAGATAAAATTCTAGTTAAAATCTTATTTAGATTTGGATTGGTTTTATCCTTAAAAAACTGAATTTATTGTTGGGAATTTCCCATGGAAAAATTCGGATTTTATGGTTATGGATAAGGGAGAATATCTTTTCCTAGTCCAATTCAAATACAGACAATCACCTCATGCAGGTCTATAAATAGAGGTCCTGCCACTCCAGTTCTCTCAGACCACAGACTCTCAGGTGAGTAGGCTTATTGTTGCACAGCTCATCGTGACAATAAAGTTCTTTAGAGATCTGGGTGGTCGGAAGAAGACTAGCAGTGCTAGCATACCGATCGAGGTTCAGAGTGCCCACACACTCAGCCATTCGGGAATTGGAGAATAGTAGAGAAGGCTAGTTGGTTGAAGCCTCCGGTCATTCTCCTCCTGCAGATTGGCGTCCTTGAGGTATGAGTTTTAATTGTTGTTGATTTATTGTATATGGCATCATGAGATATTTAACGATCTAAAAAATTTTTATTATTCCGCTGCGCCACTCTGATACGTTTTTAGCGATTTATTTTCCTACAATTGGTATCAGAGCCATCTCATGACTATGCCATGTACATAAATTAGACAATTACTTAGTCTTTTTATTTATGTATGGATTTGATATTTAGAGAGTGGCATTCTAGGGTTCCTTTATGTTGTTATCATGGATTATGTATAAAGTATGTGGTTATTTTAATTTTTTGAATTATTATAAGCATGCTTGTTTATACCGATTATGGTTCCTTAGAATTTAGAAAAATTGTATCTAGGAATTTTTATATAACCATGGGAGCAGTTTATTAACACTGCAATTTTCCCATGGATTTTAATTTTTGTCTCTTAGAATTTTTTATGGTTAGAATTTTTGTACACCGGAAACGGTTTAGGAAATTTTATGTAATTATTCTTGGAGGAGATTGAAGATTGAAGACCGTAATTTATTTTTTCCCAAAAGTTAAATTTGATTTAAAGGTTGAAATTTTGATTGTGTGGAAAATTTCAATTTAATTGGGATTCAAATTAATTTTTGGAGATCCTAATAGGTAAATTGGAATATGGCATGAAAATTGAGACACGACCCCTCGGGATAGGCCGACGGGCAGGATGGGGCTACGGCAGCCCCTGTGCAGGCCAACACCACCCACGGCCGCAGGCTTGGCTTGCAGCCAAGGGTGGCCGTAGCCTGCCCAAGGCTGGCCGCAGCCTGGGCGTGCAGCCTGCCGGCTACTGCGCCCAGCCTGGGCGTGCAGCCTGCCACTACAGGCTTGGCCTGCAGCCCGGCAAGGCTGCACAAAAGGGGGCAGCCGTGGGCTGCCAGCCCCTTTGGGGCTGGCGGCTGCCCACTGCGGTTGCCGCCTTCAGGGGCGGCGGTGCGACGGTCTAAAAAAAAATCAGTAAATTTTGATTTTTAAATTAGAGATTTAATTTTAAATCATGTTTAAAAATATGTAATTGAAAATTTGAAATTTTTTGAAATTACATATTATTACACATGATGTTTAAAATTGTTTAAAATTTGAATTTGAAATTTAAATTTGAAATTCGAATTTGGAATTTGAATTTGAAATTTAAATTTTTGGAGATTTAAATTTTAAATAATTCTTGGGATGAGAAATAAATAGAGAGGCTACATAAAGATGGATATAAGAAGACGGAACAAAATTCAAGACCCAAACAATGTTTTGGATGGAATTTTGTAATCTTTATTTTCTTTGTTCTAGGATGGAACCATGGCTTGGTTATTCTGTCAATTATTTTTTCTGTGATATGTCATGGATGTATAAATATGTATTGATGGATGTTTTGTATGCATATTTGATAACATGTCATATAGGATAGGTGAGTGCCGCTCATACTATATTGATCATACATAATTTGTCAAAACTTGCATGTTTTTCAAAATATTGAGTAGGAGAGGGTTTCAAACAAAACCCACGGCCTCCATTGTTGATCCATATGTGAAAGCATGATAACGCCTCGCGTCAGTTCTGCCTTGACCACACCCCTCGGTAGGTGTTTACCGCTGCCGATATACTAGATTGGATCTCCTATGTGGAAAACGTGTTCGGGTACGATCCTATTCATGACCACCCCTCGCTGGCTTGGTAGGACGTGGATCGGGCTACGTAAACAATGGTTATATACTCAAGACTCGTTTAGTTATTAACCTTCCCTAGAAACTCTGTTAACTAAACTGGTGGCCAAATAAGCGGTTGTTAATATATGTCTTAACCTTGGAGGATTTAAGGCAACATATATTAATTGGATGGGGTCCATGTTCCGGCTATTTGTTTCCATGACCACCCCTCGGTGGCTTGAGGCAATAGGTGCTGAGAATTACCGATGCAATGCTATATGTTTTTCAAGTTTCATGTAGGAACATACTTGTATGTTTTATTTGCTAAATTATCTGTATATTTGCTTGGGCTTTGTAATGATGTCTAATATAATTTTATTTCAATTCAAAATATCACCGACACCCCTCATTTCAATGCTTACTGAGAATAAACTGAATGGCGACAATTTTAAAGATTGGAAAAGAAATCTATTAATAGTTCTCAGCTGCGAGAGACACAAGTTTGTACTGGACGAACCATGCCCACCTGGGCCCAAACCTGACACACCATTTGAGGAGGTCCCGGTTGCCTATAATCGTTGGAGAGAATCCAATGAGATAGCTCGATGCTACATCCTTGCTAGCATGACGAGTGCTTTACAAAAGCAGCATGAGACTTATCAAGTTGCTGGGGAGATCATGGAAAATCTGGAGGACATGTTCGAAGGCCAAGAAAAATTGGCTCGACAGTCCGCGATCACTAGCATTATGAACTCTAAGCAAAAGGTGGGTACTCCGGTGAAGGACCATATGATCACTCTAATGGGATTCTTCGCTGAGGCTGCCGAGAATGGTGCTGAGTTGGACTACAACACCCAGATCGAGATGGTGTTCAAGACTCTGTCTAAAGATTTTGTGGGGTTTAAGGCCGCATACAATCTGGCGACAAAGGAGTTAGGACTAACCGAGCTCATGAAGCAACTACAGGTTTATGAGCGGATGATCAGGGATAAGGATGTGGTCCGACCTAAAGGTGAGGCCAATTTGGCGGAATCTTCCAATCCCTCACGGAAGAGGAAGAGGCCAAATAAGAAGCAAGTGGCTTCTAGTTCTTCTAATCCTCCTGTCTCGGACGGGAAGAAGAAGAAGAAGAACAAGAAGCCGAAGGACCCTAAAAAGTCCAAATGCTTCCATTGTGGGAAGGTAGGTCACTTCAAGAAGGCTTGCCGGGAATTCCTAGCCGCCAAGGGCAAGGAAGGTAAGGAACTTCATTACTTGGAAGCGTGTTTGGTAGAAGAATCGAAAGACACTTGGGTCATTGATTCGGGTGCCACTAATCATGTTTGTGTTTCTATGCAGGGGTTTGTGGAAACGAGAAGTCTACATGATAGGAGCCTCTCGTTGCGGACTGGAGATGGTAGCTTTGTGGTGGCTGAAGTAGTGGGAGATGTTTATCTTTATTTTGATCAATTTAGGTTTATTTTATTGAAAGACTGTTTTTATGTTCCTAATTTTAGGAGGAACCTTATATCGATAGCTTGTATAATAAAGGATTCTTATTCAGTTGCTTTTAGTAAAAGAGTTGATATTCGTAGAAATAAGTCTTTTATCTGTTCTGGATGGATGGATGGAAACCTATATTTGATCAAACCAAAGATGTACTCACTGCTTGACACTGAATTAATTGATAACTCTAAAAGGTTGAAATTTTCTCACTCTAACAAGGCGTATCTTTGGCATTTAAGAATTGGTCATATTAATCAGGATAGGATTCAAAGATTGGTGGAAGACGGTCCTCTAGAATCTCTGGAGGAGGTACGACTTCCCCAATATGAGTCTTGTTTAGAGGGTAAAATGACTAAGAGGTCTTTTGAAGCTAAGGGTACAAGGGCTTAGGAGCTCTTAGAAATTGTGCACACTGACGTATATGGCCCCATGAACGTCACAGCACAAGGAGGGTTCGAGTATTATGTCTCTTTTATAGATGATTACTCGAGGTATGGATATGTGTATCTGATGCACTGCAAGAGCGAAACCTTTGACAAGTTCAAAGAGTATCGTGCGGAAGTGGAAAAGCAATTGGATAAATCCATAAAGACACTTCGATCTGATCGAGGTGGCGAATATATCTCCGATGAATTTCTAGGACATCTTGTAGAGAACAGGATTTTATCCCAATTGACTGCACCTGGTACTCCACAACAGAATGGTGTAGCCGAAAGGAGAAACAGGACCTTATTGGATATGGTACGGTCCATGATGAGTTATTCAACGCTGCCATTATCATTTTGGGGATATGCTTTATAAACGGCATGCTATATTCTGAACCATGTTCCGAGCAAATCAATTCCCAGAACTCCATATGAATTATGGCGTGGCAGGAAGCCCTCCTTTGGACATATGAGAAGATGGGGCTGCCCGGCACATGTACTGGATGGGGATGCAAAAAAGTTGGAACCAAGATCAGAATTGTGCATGTTTGTAGGGTATCCAAAAGGAACTAAAGGAGCTCTATTCTATAACCCGAAGGAACAAAAAGTCATTGTCTCAACCCATGCGACATTCTTGGAGGAAAGTCACATGAATGACTTTAAGCCTCGAAGCAAAGTGGTGCTAGAGGAGTTATCGGTTGAAAGAACTGTTTCACAGATTTCGGTCTTGGATGCAAGTCCGAGTTCCAGTGAAAGACCTACAGACGATCAACAATTTAGGGTGCCTCGTCGTAGTGGGAGGGTTTCTAAAAAACCTAATTTCTACATGTATGATGCTAAGGTATACCAGGCCGAGGCTCATGAGCATGAGAATGATCCGGTCACTTATGATAAAACTGTAAATGATGTTGATTCTAAATCTTGGAAACAGGCTATGAACAATGAGATGGATTCTAGGAAATCCAACTCTGTTTGGGAACTTGTAGATTTGCCGGATGGGATAAAACCCATTGGATGCAAATGGGTCTACAAAAGAAAGAAGGATGCGGAAAGGGAGAGTGGAAACTTTCAAAGCTAGACTGGTTGCAAAGGGATACACGCAAAAGGCTGGAATCGATTACGATGAAACCTTTTCGCCTGTTGCTATGCTGAAGTCTATCCGTATTCTTCTGTCCATTGCTGCGGCTCTCGATTATGAGATCTGGCAAATGGATGTCAAGACGGCATTCTTGAATGGCCATCTTGAAGAGTGTATCTATATGATATAGCCCGAAGGGTTCGTAGCGAAAGGCCAAGAAAGGAAAGTCTGCAAGTTGCTTAGATCCATTTATGAATTAAAGCAAGCATCCCGCTCATGGAACCAGAGGTTTGATCAAGCGATCAAGACATTTGGTTTTGAGCAGAACGTTGATGAACCTTGTCTTTATAAACGTATTAAGGATGGAAAAGTGGTTTTTCTGATACTCTATGTCGATGATATACTACTCATTGGGAATGATGTAGGGAACTTATCATCGGTCAAGCTTTGGTTACACCAACAGTTTGACATGAAGGACTTGGGAGAAGCTAGTTATGTTCTAGGCATTCGTCTCTTCAGAGATCGAAAGAACAAAATGATAGCGTTATCCCAAGCTTCATACATAGATAAAATAATTGACAAATATGCAATGCAAGAGGCAAAGAAAGGCTCATAACCTTCTATTGCTAGTCTAACTCTTTCATTGGATGACTGTCCCAAGACATCGGAAGAAAGAGAGCGTATGAGTAAGGTCCCTTATGCATCCGCTGTGAGTAGCCTTATGTACGCTATGCTTTGCACTCACCCAGACATATGTTTTGCAGTAGGTATGGTGAGTCGATATCAAGCAAATCCTGGAACCAAGCACTGGCAAGCTGTAAAGCATATACTCAAGTATCTTACGAGAACGAGGGATTATATGCTGGTGTATTCTGGAGGGGACCTAACACCCGTAGGATACACGGACTCAGACTTCCAGACTTGTAAGGATTCGAGGAAATCGACATCTGGATCAGTGTTTTTACTCGGAGGAGGCGCCATTGTGTGGAGGAGCGTGAAGCAGGGCTGCACAGCTGACTCTACTATGGAGGCTGAGTATGTGGTTGCGGCTGAGGCATCTAAAGAAGCGGTTTGGCTCCGCAAGTTCTTTAGAGACCTTGAGGTCATTCCGGGTGTTGACAAGCCTATCACACTTTACTGTGATAATACATGGGCTATTGCCAACACAAGGAAATCTCGGCACCACAAGAGGACCAAGCACATCGATCGGAGATATCACATTATTAGAGGGCATGTGGAGACAGGACAAGTGGATGTATGTAAGATCGCGTCTGAGGACAACATCGCTGATCCCTTTACTAAGACTTTGGTGGCTAGAAGCTTTGAGAGGCATGTAGAGGCGATGGGGATGCGTAACATGGCACATCTACTGGCTTAGGGCAAGTGGGAGATTGTTAGGAAATGCCCTAAGTATTAGAGACATTTTGATGTATTCATTTTGAACTGGATAATAAAATTATATATAGAGGTTATTCATTACATTGCTATCTGTCCTCGTCTTATTTACATGTTAAAGTAAATGTAAGCAAATATGGCTCACTGACTGCTTGTGTTAAAACTGTTAGAACGTTGCATGCAATGGACTTTTGTATGCGAGAAGACAATATTCTAAAGTTAGCGGTCTAAACTATGGCCTATAGTCTATGTGGTTTGACCGAGCATCTAACTCATGTAAAGACTATTATGTTGTCTAAAGCCTTGGAGGGGACGGTTTGTCTTGACTGTCTAGAGCTGGACTCCTAAGTAGAGACATAGATATGTTGCTTGGTGGTGACATATTAGACCGGGACTAAAGCGTGATTAATCTACGTAGTCCGCTATGAGTGGATCAATCTACTTTTGACGTTCATTGTGCAATAACCTTAATCCTGAGTAAATGAACTACTTCATGTATATGACTTGTGTACTTTGATGTTCCAATGGCTAAAGCGTCTCAGAGGTAGTAAGCTTATAGACTGGTTCGTTGGGTGCATGACTTGTATACGATGAAGGATTTGTTTGCAGATATCGGAATCATAGCTCTAAGGAGTTAAAGGTATCCTCTTAAAGGCATTATACTGAATGTGAAAATGGACAAGGCCTTGGGTCGTCTACTGGGCGGATGACTTCTTATTCACATATGGTGAATAATCATTTTCTTAATTCAGTAGTATAATGGAACTTTAATATAGCCTGATCAGTAGGATTAAACGGACTTTGACCTAAGGCTGATCATGGATATCATATGAGGGTTTTGCATATATGACAAGGTCATTGGATAGTAGCTCGTCACAGGCTTACGTAATACGGTATATAATTGGGAGTTCAGTTTCAGGTTTATAGTGGTGTGACTCTGAAATTAGTGATCATATGATTGAGTTGTTCGGTACAGAATAATGATCATATGGAATCATGGGAGCCCAATTATATATGTCCAATCAGTCCCTCTACTAGCTCCACATAATTCCTTAACGTTTGGCAAGTTGATTTGTGTATGCTATTGGCTAGTTTATTATGCATGGATGGTGATGACACAGGATTAGGATGGTAGACAAGATTCTCTCCGGTTGGATTTAGATTTTATTTTGGATAATAGAGTACACAATTATTCGAACTCCAAATAAAGTTGCCATGATTTTATTTGAGATTGGATTGGAGTTGTAAAAAATTATCCATGAGAACAAGAATTTGAAACACAACCGTTTTGTGGATTTTGAAATTTGAATTTTGAATTTTGAATTTTGAATTTTGAATTTGAAATTTGAATTTGAAATTCGAATTTGAAATTTGAATTTGAAATTTAAATTTGAAATTTGAAATTTGAATTTTGAATTTAAAATTCGAATTTGAAATTTGAAATTCAAATTTTGAATCACAGTCCAAGTAGGATTCGAATTTGTTGTGGAAAATCCACAAGGTTTGAAATTCGAATTTGAGTTGGATTTGGAGAGGATAATCTTGATAGAATCCTACTTGAATTTTAAATCTAAATCCTAACAAAAGTGGACGAAATTTTTGAGGATAATCCTCAATGGAATTTCGGTTTTTGTGGATAAGGTTCAAGGGAAGATTCAAGTTTCAATCCTAGTTGAATTTGGATTCTCTCCTTCCCTGAAAAGTGGCCGAAATTATGGAGGATCTCTCCTAGGAAAATTCGGTTATTTTGGATAAGGTTGAGATAAGATTCAAGCTTGAAAATCCTAGTGGAATTTTGATTCTCCCTTATCCTAAATGTGGCCGAATATTTGGAGAAAAATCTCCTAGGAAATTTTGGATTTTTTGGTTGAAAAAGGGAGATAAAATAGTTAAATTCTTGTTTAGATTTGGATTGGTTTTATCCTTAAAAAACCGAATTTATTGTTGGGAATTTCCCATGGAAAAATTCAGATTTTATGGTTATGGATAAGGGAGAATATCTTTTCCTAGTCCAATTCAAATTCAGAGAATCACCTCATGCAGGTCTATAAATAGAGGTCCTGCCACTCTAGTTCTCTCAGACCACAGACTCTCAGGTGAGCAGGCTTATTGTTGCACAGCTCATCGTGAAAATAAAGTTCTTTAGAGATCTGGGTGGTCGGATGAAGACTAGCAGTGCTAGCATACCGATCGAGGTTCAGAGTGCCCACACACTCAGCCATTCGGGAATTGGAGAATAGTAGAGAAGGCTAGTTGGTTGAAGCCTTCGGTCATTCTCCTCCTACAGATTGGTGTTCTTAAGGTATGAGTTTTAATTGTTGTTGATTTATTGTATATGGCATCATGAGATATTTAACGATCTGAAAAATTTTTATTGTTCCGCTGCGCCACTCTGATACGTTTTTAGCTATTTATTTTCCTATAACTACAGACATAATATTGTTTGTTAATACCTTATATTAATTATCACTTTAAATATATTTATTTTGTGATAAATTTTTCAATACAATTCAACTTGTAATATGGTACACGACTTTCAACATGCCCATGTTCATGACCGTGTACCTCCTGGTTTCTCACTACATGGCCGCATTGTTTACTATCTAGAGGTATAACTGTACACTGCTTGATACACGCCCGTGTTCAAGCTTGTGTACCTCTCGGGTTGTAAATTTTTTTTCCTATACACAGCCGCGTATTCTTCTACCCGCCCGTGTTCTTCAAAAATTTTAGATTTTTAACTCTAAAATCTTTATTTTGAGTCCTAGAATTTTATTTAAGTCATTCTAGGTCCTTTCGGGTCCTTTTCGAGCCTTTCGGAAATTTTTGATCAAAATGACCATTTTGTCCCTAACGGGTCTCGGGACCGTAACTATTCTGTTCTATCATTTTTCTTAAATTTTCTAAGCCCAAATATCTTAAAATAATATTCTCTAGGCTTTTGTGTTATTTTTACAGCTCAATTTACTATAATTTCTTGATTATCTATTTTCCCGGCCTTCAATTACTATTCATCTGTCACCTAGGGTCGTTTCTCGTTTTTCGAGCGTTTCGGAGCCTCAAATGGCCTTTTCACTATTCTTAAAACACTTTTTATCCTGTCCCCGACCCTCAGTCCTCGAGAGGCTTGGGTTTCCTATCCCGGCCTAATATTTTTTTTCGTTTCCCAAAATACTCCTGACATGAAATTTTTTTTTTCCTGTTTTAGGCATTTTAGACATTAAGGGTCGGTTTACTATTCCTTTTAGGTTGGTTGTCCATTTTCAATCCTAATCCACCGAGGGGTCCCGATTTCCTTCCCGAGTCCAATATTTTTACCCCTCGTTCCCTAAAATGCCCTTATGCCGTTTTAGAAATTTCGACAGTATTTCCGCTTGTGTTTTTAGGTTTCCCAGCGTTAGCTACGCCTCAAAACCTTTGTACCTGCCACGTACTATACCAGAGGCCTATTTTATACAAAGTTTCCAAACTTTATATAAAAATTTTCCACATAATCGATATTCAAAAATCCATACACAATCAACAATATTTTCCAAACTAACCTCGGTTTAACATGTTAATCATCACCCATGTTTTTCATCACAACACTTCAAGTATCACATGTTACTCTTAGGTTTTCTAATGTGTAGAACAATATCAAAACCTAATCAAATTTTCATTTTAACCCTAGCATTGTCCACGGATTTTAGCATGAAAATTCATCAAAATTTTCTTATTTCTTGATTCTAATTCATGCTTGATTCAACATATAATTAATTGAACATAAAAACTAATCCAAATCATCAATTCCCAATCATTTTTCACACCACTAATACCACATATTTCTTAGGGAAACGTGCAAAATTTTTTCTTGTTTCTAAACCCTAAATCATGCTTTAAATTCTATAACATCAAATAAATCATATCATCATCACAACATCAACTTTTCAATGTTTTCCCACTCTAAATACCCACGGATTTTCACTAAGAAAATCAAAGAGAAATACTTCAATTTAGATGCTTACCTTATCTAGCTGATGTCTTGATACTAGAAATGTAATGGAAGCTTATTTTGGTGTGAAATTTAAAAAAAAAATTTGGCTTAAAGGGGGGAGAAGGCCATGGATTTTTGGCTTAAAAAGAGCAAGAGTTTGGCTTAGTTTTTCTATTTTTTTGAATGATTTTGGATGCCTATTTATAGGCAAAAGCCAAGGGTTTTTTAGCAAATTTTTCCAACAATTTGCTAATTGTTCAAGGATCAAAATGCAATAATTTTGGGCCAAAAACCTAATTTTTTTCTTTCTCCCTTTCCACATGGTCGAATGGCCTTTTTGATAATTCTAATAATTTTTTTAAATCATTTTGGCATGATCTAAGCCATTGATCAAAAAGTAAGGTGATCCTAGCCATACACCTTTCATCTTACTTTCCAAACCAAAAAATAAAATAAAATGGATTTATGACATCAACATGATGATGTCATCCTACTATTTATATTAATTCACTAATTAATTTGTGGTCAAATTTTGACCGAAAACCGAACCGAACGGAACTTTACCGAAACCGCATAGGCGGGTTTCGGGCACCTCCGGTGTGATCGGTTTGTTTTATTTTGCCTTTATTTGGTCAAAATTCTCTACCATCAATTTCGATTGTTTTAATACATTTCGATTCATTCTCTAGGGTTTTCGGCTCTGATTTCGAACCGTCACACCCAAAAATGTTCGGTAAGATATTCCATCCCCGAACTCACTCATTCTAACACTATCGGAACATTTTCACAGTATTCTCAATAATATTAAAACACAATTTTTTCATATTTTATTTATTAAAATTGCTACATATATACAATTTTAACCTACTCCGAGAATCTAAAATTTCGGTTATCACAGAATTTTTTTTCTAGTTTTTGAAGTTCAAATCGTGGCTTAGGTGGCAGCCAAAAAGGAGGGACTAACTTGCAAGGATTTTGGGCAAATTTGTAATATTTTGGGGGGTTTTTTGAAACTTTTTAAGGGTTCATTTGCAATAAACCAAATATTTTTCTGATATCTTCTTCACTAACTGACTCCAATCTTCCCATTTTCCCAAATTTTTTAATCCAAAATTCTTCATGCAATTTTGGCAACCTCTTGGCCTTTGGATCAAGCTTACTTTAAACCTAAACCATCAGATCTTCCTAATTCTTTCAACTCAAATTTTTGTTTCATTTATATCATCATATGGTGACATCATTTGGTGACCTCATATCTATGCTTTTTGGTCAAAGTTTGACAAAAAGTCTAATTAAACGAAACTTTCCTGAAATCGCGTAAGCGGGTTTGTGGGGCCGTCTATGTAATCAGTTTACAATAAATCACCTCTGTTTGGCCAAAAATCCTCTCCATAAGTATTTCATCTGTTTATGGATCCTGATCATCGTTTAGGGTTTTTGATACTGAAATGGCATCATTTTACCCATTTCGATTCGGTAAAATTTTCCATCACTAAATTCCTTTCCTTTAACATTGTTAGAACATTTTATTGCATTCTAAACAATATTAAATCATACATTTTATATTTTAAATGTAAAAATCATTATATACATACAATGTACATATTTTTCGAAAATGATGAAATTTCTCAGTTATCACATTTTGTGTTGTTTTGATGCTTTTTGATTATTGTGTAGGTGAAAATGGAAAATAGAGCACTTAGTGGAATTTTGATGCAAAAATAGAGGCTTTTTGGAAAACTTTGAAAACCACCACTAGAGAGCCTGGCACAGGCATGCCATCCCCAGTACGCGCTCGTGCCACCTCAAGTTTAGCAAGCCCATCAGGATAAAAGCAATGGTGTAGGTGTGTTTCCCAGGTGCGCACTCACACCATCCTTGTGTTAGGAATACCTTAAATGGGAAAGACATTTTATGTGTTTCATCTATATTTTAAATGGATTAATAAAATTATATTAGAGGTTGTTCATTATATTGCTATATGTCTCATCCTATTTACATGTTAAAGTAAATGTAAACAAATATGGCTCACTGATTGCTTGTTTTTAAATTGTTAGAATGTTGTACATAAAAAACTTTTATATGTGAGAAGACAACGTTCTAAAGTAACCAGTCTAAACTATAATCCGTAGCCTATTGGGTTAGACCGAGCATCTAACTCATATTTGTTAGGAATGTTCTAAGTGAGAAAGACATTTTATATATATTTTTTATTTATTTTTAATTGGATGATAAAATTATATTAGAGGTTATTCATTACATTGCTATATATCCTTATCTTATATATATATATATGTTAAAGTAAATGTAAACAAATATGGCTTACTAACTGCTTGTGTTAAACTGTTAAAATGTTGTATGCAATGGACTTTTGTATGCGAGAAGACAACGTTCTCAAGTAAGTAGTCTAAACTATGGTCCGTAGTCTATAGGGTTAGATCGAGCAATCTAACTTATGTTAAGACTATTATGTTGTCTAAAGCCAAATGGGGGGATAGTTTGTCTTGACTATCCGGTGCTTTGACTCTCGAGTAGACGTAGATATGTTACTTGGTGGTGGTGTATTGGGCTAGGACCAAAGTGTAATTGATTGCATAGTCCGCTTGAGTACATCATGTCACTTTTGACGTTCATTGTGTAATAACCTTAATCTTGAGTAGATGAATCGCTTCATGTGTATAACTTGTGTCCTTTGATATTCCAATTGTTAAAGCATTTCAGAGATAATAAGCTTATAAACCAGTTTGTTGGGTACATGACTTGTATAAGACGGAATGTTTGTTTGTAGATATTGGAATTATAGCTCTAATGAGGAGTAAAGGTTATTCTTTTAAAGGTATTATATTAGATGTGAAAATGAACAAGGCCTTGGGTCATTTGTTGGGTAGATGACTTCTTATTCACATATGGTGAATAATCATTTTCTTATTTGAGAGTATAATGGATCTTTAAGATAACTTGATCAGTACATCAAATGAACTTTAACCTAAGGCTAATCATGGATATCATGTAAGGGTTTTGCATGTATAACAAGGTCATTGAATGATAGCTTATCACCAGCTTATGCAATACAGTATATAATTGGGAGTGCAATTTTAAGTTTATAGTGGTGTAACTCTACAATTAATAATTGTAATGGATTTATTTGGTATAGAATAATAGTTACATAGATTATTAGAGTCCACATTATATATGCCCAATTGGTCTCTTACTAGCTTTGCAGAGTTTCTTAACAGATGGTATTTGGTTGGTATATTCTTTTTATAAATAGTAACTTTGACCTTTGATCAATAAATAGTAACTTTGACCTAATCGATTACTATTCATGTCAATCTAACTGAGTCCACCACACTTAGTGCTAGTGTCGGTTATACTCAATTATGCTCTGTTATGGCTTTTGTCACATTATTGTCTATTATTTCTATTTAAATTCTGAGTTCGAGCTCTTAATGGCTGTACTGATAATTTATAGGAGGGCTTAGGGAGCGACCCTAAAGCTTCTTCCACTCTAGCCCTTATCGCTAGTAGCGATTATTATATCCTCGAAGGACCTGTAAAACCTCCACCACAACGTTGGAGGGGCAGTACGCCTTAAATGGTTTTATTACTATCTTTTAATTATAATTCTGACCAAGTGACATTAACGTCACCTCTAGGTCAGTATTTTTGGAATGGTAATAGTTAAACAGTATTTTTGGAATGGTAACAGTTAAATAGTATTTTTAAATAGTAACAGTTGAACAATTATTTTTGAATAGTAATAGTTAAACAATATTATAAGTGTGTATAGGTTATTGAACTCCCAATGTTTAGACAATATATATTTAAAGTATATGTACATGAATAGTAAATACATACGCATCATAAAAAACAAAAAAACAAAAAAAATCCCTAAAATTAGGGTATCTAAGTAATAGATTTTAAGTAAGTATTAATGACTTGCAAGAAAGTATAAGTATTAGTACAAGTAGTAGTTTTTGAGTGACGGTCCGAGCCACTCAGGGCACGAGACGTCACAGTTGGTATCAAAGTGGTTTTCTTGCCACCCTACCTCACATTGCCGCATGCCTAGCTCATTTGTCCAAGTAGGTTAGTTTTTATTTTACAATATTAATACGTAAGTAATATAAGTCATAACGTGTAACTATGGCTACATCAGTATAGGCTATGCCAGTAGAGCCCCACCAGAGGATGAGGGTTCCAAAGGACAAAATGGTTCGAACACATACACGGATAAACCAAGCATCCCAGGAGGATGAATTAACGGTGTAGCTCACAGCTATGCGAGAGATAATGGAGAATCAGCAACAAGAACTCGCTCAGCTCAGGGAGTAATTAAACTAATAACCTCAGGCACCTCAAAAGATAAGAGTACCAGTCCAAGAGGCTCCAGTAGCCCCTGATACTCCTAGGGAGAAAGCGGCTCCTCCAACCCAAACGACTCCGATGCCATCAACCATGGCTGCTCCCGTAACAACCAATGTTTTTGTGCCAATTCCTAGAGAAAGCCACCTCTATGAGCGATTATTGGGCTTGAAAATTCCAGAATTCGAAGGAACCACGAATCCCATCAAGCCCGATGACTGGCTGACTGATATCTAGGTCATCTTGGACCTCGTAGGACTAACAAAGAGGGAGAAGGTATTGTATGCATCCCTAGCCCTACGTAAAGGGGCATGATCATGGTGGAAGACTGTGGCCATCAAAAGAAATGTCAATGAAATGAACTGGGCAGACTTTGTCGATGAATTCAAAGAGATGTACTTTAATGACGAGACCCTGGTAGCGCAACAAGGTGAGTTCAATAATCTACACCAGGGAAGCATGATTGTCATGGAGGTAGTAAGGAAGTTCGAGCAGCTGGCTCGACTCTGCCCAGACTTAGTATAGATTAAGAAGGAGATGATCAGGACATCACCGTCCAAGTTTGCAGCGATAGCCATGGGCCCGTAATAATGGCAGAATGCATCAACCGAGCCATTCGAGTTGAGTATTGGTTAACTCAGGACAAAGAGAGAAGGGATCAGATTTACAAGGCCCGAAGGGAGGAAAGGACCCCAAACAAGCCAGCACAAGGGTAGTAGAACCTAGAATCTCAAGAGAGAAGGCACAACATGGGGACCGACCAAAATAGCAGGTAGTCCCACAACAACAACAAGAAGAAAGGGAATTAGGGCCACCAAGGTTCACAAAAGGACTTCCCCCAAAAGAGAAACGACCAGGGATGAGATGACAACAACACCCGACGTACCCGAAATGTAGAAGGAGGCACCTAGGAGAATGCCACCAAGGAACAAGTGGCTGTTTCATCTATGGCAAGGAAGGTCACTATGCGAGGGACTATTATTCTAACCAATAGAATCAACAGAACCGAGCTCGTCCCATAAATAATCAACTCCACGCTATCCATACTAGAATTAAAGGACCTTCAGTTGCACAAGGTAGACTGGAAGCCCCAGACAACCAAGGAAGAACCTTTTCTTAGGCGCGTATATATGTATTATGGGAAGCAATAGCTTACCCCCGCTAGATCTAAATCTAGCATGTCCTTTTGAGACTATATACCTAGAAATGTTTACCACTCCCAATAGATTAAAGTTATATACTTTTAAAATGATATAAAAAGTTGTGCAGTTTTGCCCAAAGGCTTAGATATAATATTTTCACAGGTGACTAGAGTACGACTGAAAAAGAAAGAGTCAGAAGAGATATTGAGATCACTATATGTAAAATCACGACCGTGTAATGCTAAAGAACTGCTCAAAGTAGGAGCATGGATTGCTACCAAGTGATACCAATCTTTAGGGCTAGTTGTCCATTAAGTTTTGAGTTGCAAACAGTACTTCTACACTCCATGGGAATGTCGGGACTGGTTTCGTGCTACCAAGATGATTCCCCGATTGTACGCCATTGATCAAGATAACTGAGTCTTGTTGGCTGTTGATATCTTTCAGGAAGATATTTTCATGTGCATTGGGATTTTTGTGACCAGGATGAGCTCTTAACTGGGTCAATTTTCACCATACCATAATCGAGTAAATCTCCGAGAGGAGTCCAGCATCAGTCCTAGTTTTTCTTATTAGGCTAGCGAGGAAGTGAAACCACCTAAGTTCCCTAGAGTAGCAGACTGTTAGGAAATGCCCTAAGCATTAGAGACATTGTATGTATTTATTTTGAACTGGATAATAAAATTACAATATAGAGGTTATTCATTACATTATTGTTTGTCCTTATTCTATTTACATGTTAAAGTAAATGTAAGCAAATATGGCTCACTGACTGTTTGTGTTAAAATTGTTAGAACGTTGCATGCAATGGAATTTTGTATGCTAGAAGACAATGTTCTAAAGTAAGCTGTTTAAACTAAGGTCTGTAGTCTATGGGGTTAGACCGAGCATCTAACTCATGTTAAAACTATTATGTTGTCTAAAGCCATGGTGGGGATGGTTTGTCTTGACTGTCCGGAGCATAGACTCCCAAGTAGAGACATAGATATCTTGCTTGGTGGTGACATATTAGACCGGGACTAAAGCGTGATTGATCTACGTAGTCCGCTATGAGTGGATCAATCTGCTTTTGACGTTCATTATGCAATAACCTTGATCCTGAGTAAATGAACTACTTCATGTATATGACTTGTGTACTTTGATGTTCCAATGGCTAAAGCATCTCAGAGGTAGTAAGCTTATAGACCGGTTCGTTGGATGCATGACTTGTAAATGATGAAAGGTTTGTTTATAGATATCGGAATCATAGCTCCAAAGAGTTAAAGGTATCCTCTTAAAGGCATTATAGTGAATGTGAAAATGGACAAGGCCTTGGGTCGTCTACTAGGCAGATGACTTCTTATTCACATATGGTGAATAATAATTTTCTTATTCGGTAATATAATGGAACTTTAAGATAGCCTAATCAGTAGGATTAAATGAACTTTGACCTAAGGCTGATTATGGATATCATATGAGGGTTCTACATACATGACAAGGTCATTGGACATTAGCTTGTCAAAGGTTTTCGTAATACGGTATATAATTGGGAGTTCAGTTTCAGGTTTATAGTGGTGTGACTCTGAAATTAGTAATCATATGATTGAGTTGTTTGGTACAGAATGATGATCATATGGATTCACAGGAGCCCGATTATATATATCCAATTGGTCCCTCTACTAGCTCCATATAATTCCTTAACGGTTGGCAAATTGATTTGTGTATGCTTATTGGCTAGTTGATTATGCATGGATGGTGTTGACATATGATTAGGATGGTAGACAAGATTCTATCCGGTTGAATTCATATTTTGTTTTGGATAATAGAGTACACAATTATTCGAACTCCAAATAAAGTTGCTATAATTTTATTTGAGATCGGATTAGAGTTGTAGAAAATTATCCGTGAGAACAAAATTTTGAAATACAACTTTTTGTGGATTTTGAAATTTGAATTTTGAAATTTGAAATTTAAATTTTGAATTTGAGATTTGAATCTGAAATTTAAATTTTGAATTTGAAATTTGAATTTGAAATTTAAATTTGAAATTCGAATTTGACATTTGAAATTGAAATTTGAATTTGAAATTTGTATTCGAAATTTAAATTTAAAATTTGAATTTGAAGTTTGAATTTTGAAATTTAAACTTTGAAATTTTGAAATTCAAATTTTGAATCACAATCCATATAGGATTCGAATTTTTTGTGGATTATCCACAAGAGAAAATTCGGTTTTGATTTGGATAAAGGAGAGGAAAATCTTGTTTGCATCCTAATTCTAATAAAAGTGGCCGAAAATTAGTTGAGGAAAATCCTCCTAGATATTTTCGGTTTTTATAGATAAGGATGAAGGGAAAAATTCATGTTTCAATCCTAGTTGAATTTGGATTCTCTCCTCCCTAGATTGGCTGAAATTTTGAGGAAAATCTCGAGGGGATTTTCGGTTTTAAAATTGGATAAGGATAAGATAAAATTCAAGCTAGAAAATCCTATTTGGAGTTTGATTCTCCTCATACTTTAATGGACGAATCTGAACAGTTTTATGGCCTTAGGAAATTCGGTTTTTGTTAATGAGTGAGGAGATAAAATTCAAGTAAAAATCCTATTTGAATTTGGAAAGCAAAGATCCCAAAATGGCCGAAATCTTTTGATGGTTATTAGCCCTAAAAATTCAGACTTTTGGTTGTGGATAAGGGAGAAAATCCTCTCCTAATCCAATTCGAATTCAGAGAATCACCTCATGCAAGTCTATAAATAGAGGTCCTGCCACTCCAGTTCTCTCAGACCACAGACTCTCAGGTAAGCAGGCTTATTGTTGCACAACTCACCGTGACAATAAGTTCTTTAGAGATCTGGGTGGTCTGAAGAAAACTAGCAGCGCTAGCATACCGGTCGAGGAACCGAGTGTCCACATACTCTATCATTTAGGAATTAGAGAATAGTAAAGAAGGCTAATTGGTTGAAGCTCTCCAGTCATTCTCCTCCTACAGTTGGCGTCCTCTTGAGGTATGAGTTTTATTATTGTTAATTTATTGTGTATGGCACAACAAGATATTTAATGATCTTGAAAAATTTTTATTATTCCGCTGCGCCACTCTGATACGTTTTTACCGATTTATTTCCTACAATTGGTATCAGAGCCATCTCGTGACTATGCCATGTACATAAATTAGACAATTAGTTAGTTTTTTTTTATTTATGTATGGATTTGATATTTAGAGAGTAGTATTCTAGGATTTCTTTATGTTGTTATCATGTATTATGTATGTAGTATGTGGTTATTTTAATTTTTTAAATTATTATAAGCATGCTTGTTTTATGCCAGTTATGGTTCCTTAGAATTTAGAAAATTGTATCTAGGAATTTTTTATGTAACCATAGGAGCGGTTTATCGTCATTCCCATGGATTTTAATTCTTTGTCTCTTAGAATTATTATGATTAAAATTTTTGTACACCGGAAACGGTTTAGGAAATTTTATGTAATTATTCTTGGAGGAGATTGAAATTTGAAGACTGTAATTTATTTTTTCCAAAAGTTAAATTTAATTTAAAGATTGAAATTTTATTTATATGGAAAATTCCAATTTAATTAGGATTTAAATTAATTTTTGGAGATCCTAATGGGAAAATTGGAATATGGCATGAAAATCGAGGCGCGACCCCTCAGGATAGGCCATCTACCTTGGTGAGGCTGCAGCCCCTGCCCTCGAGCAGGATGGAGCTGCGGTAGCCCATGTCCAGGCCAAGACCACCCATGGCCGCAGGCTTTGCCTGCAGCCAGGGGTGGCTGTGGCCCACCCAAGGGCTGGCCAGCCCTTGGGCGTGCAGCCCATGTGCCTGCAGCCTGCTGGACTACACCCAGCTAATGGTCGTGAGCTGCCACCCCCCCCGAGGGGCTGGGGGCTGTCCACGGCAGCTGTGGGGCTTCAGGGCCCCGTGGGCCGACGAGCTGGAAAACAAAAATTTTGATTTTTAAATTTGAGATTTAATTTTAAAATCATATTTAAAAATATGTAATTAAAAATTTAAAGTTGTTGAAATTACATATTATTGCACATGATATTTAAATTGTTTAAAATTCGAATTTGAGATTATAATTTAAAATTCGAATTTGAGATTTTAATTTAAAATTCGAATTTGAGATTTGAATTTGAAATTTAAAAATTTAATTTAAATTTTAAATGATTCTTGAGATAAGAAATAAATGGAGAGGTTACATAAAGATGGATACAAGAAGACGGAACAAAATTCAAGGCCCAAAGAATGCTTTGGATGGAATTTTGTAATTTTTATTTTCTTTGTTCTAGGATGGAACCATGACTTGGTTATTTTTCTGTCAATTATTTTTTCTATGATATGTCATAGATGTATAAATATGTATTGATGGATGTTATGTATGCATATTTGATAACATGTCATACAGGATAGGTGAATGTCGCTCATACTATATTGATCATACATATTTGTTAAAACTTGCATGTTTTTCAAAATATTGAATGGGAGAGGGTTTCAAACAAAACCCACGGCCTCCATTGTTGATCCATATGTTAAAGCATGGTAATGCCTCGCGTCAGTTCTGCCCTGACCACATCCCTCGGTAGGCGTTTACCGCCACCGGTATACTAGGTTGGATCTTCTATGTGGAAAACGTGTTCAGGCACGATCCTATTCATGACCACCCCTCGGTGGCTTGGTAGGACGTGGATCGAGCTACGTAAACAATGATTATACACTCAAGACTCGTTTAGTTATTAACCTTCCCTAGAAGCTCTGTTAACTAAACTGGTGGCCAAAATAATCGGTTATTGATATAGGTCTTAACCTTGGAGGATTTAAGGCAATATATATTAATTGGACGGGGTCCGTGTTCCGGCTATTTGTGTCATGACCACCCCTCGGTGGCTTGGGGCAATAGGTGCTGAGAATTACCATTGCAATGCTACATGTTTTTAAAGTTTCATGTAGGAACATACTTGTATGTTTTATTTGCTAAATTATTTGTATATTTGCTTGGGCTTTGTAATGATGTCTAGTATAATTTTATTTTAGTACAAAATGTCACCGACACCCCTCATTTTAATGCGTATTGAAAATAATCTGAATGGTAATAATTATAAAGACTGGAAAAGAAATCTACTGATAGTTATCAGCTGTGAGAGACATAAGTTTGTGTTAGACGAACCATGCCCACCTGGGCCCAAACCTGACACACCGCTTGAGGAGGTCCCGGTTGCCTATACTTGTTGGAGAGAATCCAATGAGATAGCTCAGTGCTACATTCTAGCTAGCATGACGAGTGCTTTACAAAAGCAGCATGAGACTTATCAAGATGTTAGGGAGATCATGGAAAATCTGGAAGACATGTTCGGAGGCCAAGAAAAATGAGCTCGACAGTCTGCAATCACCAACATTATGAACTCTAAGCAAAAGGTAGGTACTATGGTGAAGGACCATATGATCACTCTAATGGGATTCTTTGCTAAGGCTGCCGAGAATGGTGCTGAGCTGGACTACAACACCCAAATCGAGATGGTGTTTAAAACTCTGTCTAAGGATTTTGTAGGGTTTAAGGCTGCATATAATCTGGCAACGAGGGAGTTAGGACTCACTGAGCTCATGAAGCAACTCCAAGCTTATGAGCGGATGATCAGGGACGAGGATGCGATCCAATCTAAAGGAGAGGCCAATTTGGCGGAATCTTCCAGACCCTCACGAAAGAGGAAGAGGCCAAATAAGAAGCAAGTGGCTTCCAGTTTTTCTAATCCTCCTGTCTCGGATGGGAAGGAGAAGACGAAGAACAAGAAGCCCAAGGACCCTAAAAAGTCCAAGTGCTTCTACTATGGGAAGGTAGGTCATTTCAAGAAGGCTTGCCGGGAATTCCTAGCCGCCAAGGGCAAGGAAGGTAAGGAACTTCACTATTTAGAAGCTTGTTTGGTGGAAGAATCGAAAGACACTTGGGTCATTGATTCGGGTGCCACTAATCATGTTTGTGTTTCTACACAGGGGTTCGTGGAAACGAGAAGTCTGCATGATAGGAGCCTCTTGTTGCGGACCAGAGGTGATAGCTTTGTGGTGGCTAAGGCATGGGAGATGTTTATCTTTACTTTGTGAATTTAGATTCATATTATTGAAAGACTGTTTTTATGTTCCTAATTTTAGGAGGAACCTTATATCGGTAGCTTGTTTAATAAAGGATTCTTATTCAGTTTATTTTAGTAAAAGAGTTGATATGCGTAAAAATAAGTCTTTTATCTGTTTTGGTTGGATGGATGGAAACCTATATTTAATCAAACCAAAGATGCACTCACTACTTGACACCGAATTAATAAATAACTCTAAAAGGTTGAAAGTTTCTCACTCTAATAAGGCGTATCTTTTGCATTTAAGACTTGATCATATTAATCAAGATAGGATTCAAAGGTTGGTGAAAGATGGTCCTCTAGAATCTCTGGAGGAGGTACGTCTTTCTCAATGTGAGTTTTGTCTTGAGGGTAAGATGGTTAAGAGATCTTTTGGAGCTAAGGGTACTAGGGCTCAGGAACTCTTAGATATTGTACACACTGACATATGTGGCCCCATGAAAGTCACAGCACGAGGAGGGTTCGAGTATTATGTCTCCTTTATAGACGATTACTCGAGGTATGGATATGTGTACCTGATGCACCGCAAGAGCGAAACCTTTGATAAGTTCAAAGAGTATCGTGCGGAAGTAGAAAAGTAATTAGGTAAATCCATAAAGAACTTCGATTTGATCAAGGTGGCGAATACCTCTCTGATGAATTTCTTGGACATCTTATAGAGAATGGGATATTATCCCAATTGACTGCACCTGGTACCCCATAACAAAATGGTGTAGCCGAAAGGAGAAACAAGACCTTATTAGATATGGTACGGTCTGTGATGACTTATTCAACGCTACCGTTATCATTTTGGGGATATGTATTACAAACGGCATGCTATATTCTGAACCAGGTTCCAAGCAAGTCAATTCCCAGGACTCCGTATGAATTGTGGCATGGTAGGAAGCCTTTCCTTTGACATATGAGAATATTGGGTTGCCCGACACATGAACTGGATAAGGATGCAAAAAAGTGGGAACCAAGATCAGAATTGTACATGTTTGTAGGGTATCTGAACGGAACTAAGGGAGGTCTGTTCTATAACCCGAAGGAACAAAAAGTCATTGTTTCAACCTATGCGACATTCTTGGAGGAAAGTCACATGAATGACTTTAAGTCTCGAAGCAAAGTAGTGCTAGAGGAGTTATCGGGTGAAAGAACTGCTCCACAGATTTCAGTTTTGGACGCAAGTCCGAGTTCTAATGAAAAACCTATAGACGATCAATAATTTAGGGTGCCTCATCGTAGTGGGAGGGTTTCAAGGAAGCCTAATTTCTTCATGTATGATGCTGAGGTATACCAGGTCGAGGCTTATGAGCATGAGGATGATCCGGTCACTTATGATGAAGCTATAAATGATGTTGATTCTAAATCTTGGAAACAGGCCATGAACAGTAAGATGGATTCTATGAAATTGAACTTTGTTTGAGAACTTGTAGATCTGTCAGATGGGATAAAACCCAATGGATGCAAGTGGGTCTATAAAAGAAAGAAGGATGTAGAAGGGAGAGTGAAAACTTTCAAAGCTAGACTGGTTGCAAAGGGGTACATGCAAAAGGCTAGAATCGATTACGATGAAACCTTTTCGCCTGTTGCTATATTGAAGTCTATCCGTATTCTTCTGTCCGTTGCTACGGTTCTCGATTATGAGATCTGGCAAATGAACGTCAAGACGGCATTCTTGAATGGCCATCTTGAGGAATGTATCTATATGATATAGCCCGAAGGGTTTGTGGCAAAAGGCCAAGAAAGAAAAGTCTGTAAGTTGCTTAGATCCATTTATGGATTAAAGTAAGCATCCCACTCATGGAACCAGATATTTGATCAAGTGATCAAGACATTTGATTTTGAGCAGAACGTTGATGAACCCTATGTTTATAAATGTATTAAGGATGGTAAAATGGTCTTTCGAGTACTCTATGTCAATGGTATACTACTCATTGGTAATGATGTAGGGAACTTATCATCGGTTAAGCTTTGGCTGCACCAACAATTTGACATGAAGGACTTGGGAGAAGCTAATTATGTTCTAGGCATTCGTCTCTTTAGAGATCGAAAGAACAAAATGATAGCATTATCCCAGGCTTCATATATAGATAAAATAATTGACAAATATGCAATGCAAGAGGCAAAGAAAGATTCACAACCTTCTATTACTGGTCTAACTCTTTCATTGGATGATTGTCTCAAGACATCGAAAGAAAGGGAGCGTATGAGTAAGGTCCCTTATGCATCCACTGTGGGTAGCCTTATGTACACTATGCTTTGCACTCGCCTAGATATATGTTTTGCAGTATGTATAGTGAGTTTATATCAAGCGAATCCTAGAACCAAGCACTGGCAAGCAGTAAAGCATATACTCAAGTATCTTAACAGAATGAAGGATTATATGCTGGTGTATTCTAGAGGGGACCTAAAACCCATAGGATATACGGACTCAGACTTCTAGACTTACAAGGATTCAAGGAAATTGACATCAGGATCTGTGTTCTTACTCAAAGGAGGCGCCATTATGTGGAGGAGCATGAAGCATGGTTGCACAGCTGACTCTACGATGGAGGCTGAGTATGTGGCTACGGCTGAGGCATCTAAAGAAGCAGTTTGGCTTCGCAAGTTCTTTAGAGACCTTGAGGTCATTCTGGGTGTTGACAAGCCTATCACACTTTATTGTGATAACACTAGGGCTATTGCCAACACAAGGAAATCTTGGCACCACAAGAGGACCAAGCACATAGATCGGAGGTATCACATTATAAGAGGGCACGTGGAGATAGGACAAGTGGATGTATGTAAGATCGTGTTCAAGGAAAACATTGTCGATCCCTTTAGTAAGACTTTAGTGGCTAGAAGCTTTGAAAGGCATGTAGAGGTGATGAGGATGCGTAACATAGCACATCTATTGGCTTAGGGCAAGTGGGAGATTGTTAGGAAATGCACTAAGCATTAGAGACATTTTATGTATTTATTTTGAACTAGATAATAAAATTATAATATAGAGGTTATTTATTACATTGCTGTATGTCCTCGTTCTATTTACATGTTAAAGTAAATGTAAGCAAATATGGCTCACTGACTGCTTGTGTTAAAACTATTAGAACGTTGCATGCAATGAACTTTTGTATGCAAGAAAACAATGCTCTAAAGTAAGTGGTCTAAACTAAGGTCTGTAGTCTATGGGGTTAGACCGAACATCTAACTCATGTTAAGACTATTATATTATCTAAAGCCATGGTGGGGACGGTTTGTCTTGACTGTCTGAAGCATAGACTCCCAAGTAAAGACATAGATATGTTGCTTGGTGGTGACGTATTGGACCGGTAGTAAAGCGTGATTGATCTACATAGTCCGCTATGAGTGGATCAGTCTGCTTTTGACGTTCATTATGCTATAACCTTAATCCTGAGTAAATGAACTACTTCGTATATATGGCTTGTGTACTTTGATGTTCCAATGGCTAAAGCATCTTATAGGTAGTAAGCTTATAGACCGGTTCGTTGGGTGCATGACTTGTATACGATGAAGGGTTTGTTTATAGATATAGAATCATAGCTCTATTAAGGAGTTAAGGGTATCCTCTTAAAGGCATTATACTGAAAATTCTAACAAAAGTGACCGAAAATTAGTTGAGGAAAATTCTCCTAGATATTTTTGGTTTTTGTGGATAAGGATGAAGGGAAAAATTCAAGTTTCAATCCCAGTTGAATTTAGATTCTCTCCTCCCTAGATTGGCCAAAATTTTGAGGAAAATCTCAAGGGGATTTTAGGTTTTTTAATTGGATAAGGATGAGATAAAATTCAAGCTAGAAAATCCTATTTAGATTTTGATTCTCCTCACACTTTAATGGACGAATCTGGACAGGTTTATGGCCTTAGGAAATTCAGTTTTTTGTTAATGAGTGAGGAGATAAAATTCAAGTAAAAATCCTGTTTGAATTTGGAAAGCAAAGATCCCAAAATGGCCGAAATCTTTTGATGGTTATTGGCCCTAGAAAATTCAGATTTTTGGTTATGGATAAGGGAGAAAATCTTCTCCTAATCCAATTCAAATTCAGATAATCACCTCATGCAAGTCTATAAATAGAGGTCCTGCCACTCTAGTTCTCTCAGACTATAGACTCTCAGGTGAGCAGGCTTATTGTTACACAACTCACCATGACAATAAGTTCTTTAGAGATCTAGGTGGTCTGAAGAAGACTAGCAGTGCTAACATACCAGTCCAGGAACCAAGTGCCCACACACTTTGCCATCTGGTAATTGGAGAATAGTAGAGAAGGCTAGTTGGTTAAGCCCTCCAATCATTCTCCTCCTTTAATTGGCGTCCTCTTGAGGTATGAGTTTTATTGTTGTTAATTTATTGTATATGGCACCATGAGATATTTAACAATCTTGAAAAATTTTTATTATTCTGTTGCACCACTCTGATACGTTTTTACTGATTTATTTCCTACACGGACATACAAGGATTTGCTCATCGGACTGAGAGATTATAGTCGATGTCCGGTGATGCAATTCTAGAGTATGTTGTGTGCCACGACGAAACTGATATAGACTTCTACAACACATGTTGAAGAAGGCTCATAATGAAACCAAGGCCTAACATTAGCTAAGAACGCTTGAGGATGTTAGGGGAACCCATGGAAGAACCCGAACCAACCCCTTCATCCCCCGAACACCTTCTAGAGGTAGAGGTTAACAATGACGATGATGAGGAGCTTCCTGACGCTCATCCCGAGGATGAGGAGATGGGTGTGATGAAGAGGAGGAAACCCCCGACTACTACAGTAAAGGCGAATAGATGAGGATGTATGAGCCTCAAGTCATTATAGTCAGTAATGACGAGGCTAGTACTGCCAAACATTCCAGTAGCCTTCATGGAATTAATGAACCGGGTATTCAAGGACTTTTGGGATGAATTTGTCATCGTATTCGTTGATGACATACTATTATACTCCAAGATGAAAGGAGGAGCATAAAGAACATTTAAGGATAGTATTGCGCATATTAAAGGAGCATCAACAGTATGCCAAGTTCTCCAAGTACAAGATTTAGCTGGAAGAAGTCCATTTTCTAGGCCATGTGGTCTCTAAGGAGGGAGTAACCGTCAATCCGGTGAAAATTAAGGCAGTTAACGGTGACCAACTCGGAGGAAACGTGATGAAAATCCATAGTTTCCTAAACTTAATAGGATATCATCGCGCTTCGTCGAAGGTTTTAAAAGTTAACCACTCCACTTTCGGCGCTTACCAAGAAAGGAAAAAGGTATTAATGGATCCATGAGTGTGAGTATAACTTTCAAAAACTGAACAGAGACTCATGAGCACTCTAACACTGACCAATCTGAATGCTGGTCAGGGAAACTTCATGATTTATAGCAATGCATCCAAGATCGGGTTAGGAGCTGTGTTAATTCAGAGTAGTAGAGTGGTCGCGTATGCTTCACGACAACCCAAGGACCACAAGAAAAACTACCCTTCACGTGATCTAGAGCTAACAGCAGTAGTTTTCACACTCAAGATACAAAGGTGCTTCCTAGATGATGTCAAGTACAAAATTGACACAGACCGCCAGAGTCTTAAGTACATCTTCACATAAAAGGAGCTCAACATGAGGTAGCGAAGATGGCTAGAACTAGTGAAGGATTATGGTTGTGAAATCCTATACCATCTAGGGAAAGCCAACAAGGTGGCCGATGCGCTGAGTAGAGAGCACTCCTCATTACTTATGGTTGTACGTGCCTTGCCAGAAGCACTACAAAAGGGGCTACACAGTAGTGAAATCAAGTTTTTGGCGGGAAGATTGTCTAAGATGACCCCCCAATCGACACTCTTAGAGGAAATTAAGGTCAGTTAGGACCTTGATTTGACCCTAAACAAGCTTAAAAAGGAATCCATGGAGGACCAGAGTTCAGAATTTCGAGTCTCTAAGGATTGCATACTCTATTTCAGAGATAAAGTATGTGTTCCAAATGGTGAGGAACTCAGTAAACAGATCCTTTTGGAGGCTCATGAAATGCCATATTTGGTACATCTGGGAGCAAATAAGATGTACAAGGACTTAGAAGAGAGTTTTTAGTGGTCGGGAATGAAAAATGACGTTGCTGAGTTCATTACCAAATGCCTCACATGCCAGAGGATTAAAGTAGAACATCAACGACCAGCTGGAGAACTATAGAAAAACTAGTTGGCCGAGTAGAAATGAGAGCAGATTACGATTGATTTTGTAGACGGATTGCCAAGAATGTCAAGCCACAATGGCATAATTTAGGAAATTGTGGACTGATTGGCAAAATCAGCTTGATTTTTAACCATGAAAGTGATCTACTCAGTAGGAAGACTAGTAGAAATTTATGAAGCTCAGCTAGTGAGACTGCATGGAGTGCATGCCGATCTGACATACGAGGAAAAACTGTGCGAATCCTAGCCAATGAAGACAAAGTACTTAGAAATAAGGTTATACCACTTGTAAAAGTGTTGTGGCAGAACCACAACATAAAAGAAGCCATATCGGGATAAAAAGAGTATATGAAAAGAAACTTCCCAGAACTATTCTAATTTTCGAGGACGAAAATTTTATAAGGGGGGTAGGTTGTGAGGACCCCCATACTCATGTAACCTAAATCCTATACAATGAGAAATTGAGGAATGAATTTTGGTTAGTTTGATGCCTTTTAGTGCAAGTTTGAGGAACATGGTCAGGTACACGGCCGTTTAAGAGGCCGTGTGAGTGAACATGGCCTGTAGTGTAAAATGGTCAGGTACACGACCATGTAAGTGGCCATGTACCACTCGGGTAAATGAACGTGTTCAAGACATGGCCGTGTTGAGCAAGCTCAACTAGTACACACCCGTGTCCGGACAATACACGCCCGTGTTGCCTTGAACACGCTCGTGTTAGAACCCGTGTAGAATGCTGTGTAATGAGCAGAGAGCCACTATACAGACTCTCAAAATGAAGAAAACCTAATTCCTATGTATTGAGCAATTAAGTTAAAAAATATAGTATAATTTCCAGTTGAATATATTAAACAGGTACGGTGCTGTTTAAGTACTATTCATGCAGTGAAAGGGGCGACCGACAGTGAACTCGGTCCACCCTATTATGTGTAAGAGTGTATGAGACACATAGTGTCAGGAAACTGGTCCGGATGACCATTTCTTGACAAAAGACTAGTGAACAGATCACCAGAATGTTCGAATCGAACATCTGAGCACAACAGCAATAGAAACCCTAGCAGCGGCACAATATCAAGAAAATGGTCCGGATGACCTCTTCTCATCTGGAAACTGACAAAATTGGAGTCAGAACACTCAGACTAGTCAGTTAGAACAAAAAGTAATGAATAATAAATAGTAAAAACACAGTGTCAGGTTAATGGCCAAGACGGCCTTCATCTGACATAAAACTGATATATTAACAGTCCGTAGGCCCAATCTGATCAATTGGGTATAAAAACAGAATTTTTTTCTAAGAGATATGCAGTATCAGGATGAGGGTCAAGACGACCTTTTCTTACCCTAAAACTGATATATTTAGACTCAGAACGCCCAAATTAGTCAATTGGGCACCTAACACGTTTTTTGAGGTAGGGTCACACAGACCTCAAAAATTGGTCTAGACGACCTCAGGTGGACATAAAACTAATAAAATTGAAATTAGCACATCCAAATTAGTCAAGAAAGACTGTGTTTGAAATTTTACTCGAAAACGCCTCGATATGCGTGCGAAAGTGCAACACAGTGTAGACATAACCACAGTATAGGAGATAAATAGTAAATTTGTCACGGCCCAAAATTTAGACACGTGACACGGCAGCCAAATCATAATATCAACCCGAGATTTACGGAAAAACATTTATTACGAAAAACGGGTCAACATTATAATTTAGCTAAGCCTAATTATTTATAAAGTAGCATCATAACCACAAAACAAAATAAAGTAGAAAGTAAATACCTTTTAATGCGGAAATCAAACACAAAACCTGTTTTCAAAAGAAATTACCAACCATAAATATTCCCAAGTATAGAATTTAAATAACGTGAAATAAAGTCCGAACTTAATGTCTCATTACATCAGAACGAGAAACATAAAGAAGAAGATGGAGAAAACGGATAGCATCATCTTCGGTAGTAATGGATATCTCAACGAATTTCGAAACTACTACCTCCTGTACCTGGAAGTAGTCATTTCAAAATCACAAAGAAAAAGGGACGTGAGCACTGGCTCAGTAGGACAGAAACAAGAGTGGGTTAACAGATAACATTTAAAAGTATGGCATAATATTCGTTTCCAAAAATAATCAACAATTTAAAAATATACATGACATAATAATCATTAAAAAAAAATAATCAACAATTTCGTGAAAAACATTTTTAATACAAGTTTTATTCTGCTAAGGACTTAGCGTAGCTGCAATATACGTGTCCCAATATTAAAATAATAAATCATTAAAACAAACCATCATATTATGAGTGAGGACTTGTCGTAGCTATAATATATGTGTCTCGAATTTGAATTATCCTAGATCATCTCGTTACGGTCTAAACAGGCCGAACGGCCCTGCGCAGGTTTAGGGACCTTCCCCCATGGCGTCAACTTCGGGACGCACGCATCATTTACAATGATCGTGAACTAGAGCTCAATTATGTTCACTGGATTATTCAAAAGATGGTATTTACCAAGTTATATTATGCCATTAATCAAAACACTCTTTAAAATACACATTTATTACAAAATACGTTGCATGCGTTTATTTCATAAAAAATAGTATAATAATTTCATAAATCGAAAACAGCATGCCATCAATAAAACAGGGGAATTTAAAACACTTGACTACTCCCAGAAAAGGCTTGAACGTCCTACCTCGATTATCGCACAAGCGTTACGATAACGTGATCCACAAATCCAGTAAGAACGTCAAATAAGTCCTATAATCACAACATATGATTAGTCTAGGTCTAGACATAATCATCCAATCATTTTAGTGTACCACAAAATGATTTTAAAACGTTTAATAAACATTTGGGATTTAAAATTTGTGAAAAACTCTAAGTTAGGATATTTCTGGGCGTGGGCAGACTGACATAGGCTGAATGTAAAATCCATATTAATTTATTTTTCATCCCAAAAATTCTAAATTTTTAATATGTTAAACTAGACATCCGTAGCTTTAATTCCATATAATTTTTATAATTTTTGGACATCATTTGGTCATTCAACTAGGCCAAAAACTGAGGGTTGTTTTCAGGCGTAAAAATCTGGGTTTCAGTTTCGGTTCAAAACCTGGCAGTTCTGTCCGCCTATTTTAGAAAAATATTTTGACTGGGTAAACGGATGAGTTTGATTCTGAAATTTTACAGAAATTTAGGGGATATCTTGAATTTAATTTTAGGCTCAAGAATCACTCAAAAATCATTTTTAAAACTCAGGTTATGGCTGACACAAATTTACTGTTCATATGGTAATTTTCCAGATTTCCGTTTTTCTGTGTCCGAATTTCGATTAGCCTCAAACTAATTCAATTTTCATCCAATGATCACGAAATTTTGTGGAAAACCTTATTTATATGTCATTAACACAACCCAAGAATCAAATTGAAAAAATCATAAAATCTTACACATATGATAATAGGGTTTTTGAAAAGGGGATCAATGAGGCAAAATTTTAGGGTTTGAGAGAAAAATCACACATTGTTTGTGCTGCCCTATTTTTGATGCTTGGTCTCCCTTTTGGCTGAATTTGTGTGAGTATTGGAGTCTTCAAAACAGTATGGAAATAGTGGAGAAAACCATATAAATTTCGGATTTAAAATCAAAAGGAGAAGGAAGGAAAAAGTTTGATTTCTCACCTTGTTTTTGTCTCAAAAGTTGTTGAATCTTTGGGCTGCCTTTTGGTAGGTTTTGTTTGCTCTTTTGGGTGTGTTTTGGGAGAGAAAATTCAGAGAGGGGAGAGGGGAAAGCTGGCCGAAATTTTGAGGGTGAAAGGAGGGGTGAATGAGATTTAAAAGGGGGTTTTTATACTAGGTTTTTTTCTTTCCCTTTCTCTTCCTTGTTTGGCTGAAAATTTTAAGGGGCAAAAGGGAAAGTTTTTGTGCTGTTTTGAGGCTAGGGTTTTCTCTCTTATTTCCCCTTAAGTGGCCGAAAATTATCCCTTAGTTTTTAAGGAAAAATAATTTGAATTTTGATTGAGTTTTAACCTAGCTTTTAATTCAAATAAAATCTCCTTTATTTCCTACACTTTATGGCTAAATTTCTTCTTTATATCTAAGCAATGAAATTTGAATTTGAATCCTTCTTGGATTTGTGGAATTTAAATTTTAATTTAAAATCCCAAGTGATGGCCGAATGTTTTAGGGTTTCTTTTTGAAGTTCAAATTGTTGACTTTTTGAGCGGAATTTGACTAGGAAACCAACCTAGGGTTTCCAAAAGATTTTTAAATTAATTTTTGGCACACTAATTTTATTTAAATTATATATTGACCCTTAAATAAAATTTAAGGCGTCACAAATATCTACCACTAAAAATAGTTTCGTCCTCGAAACTTTAAGAATTACTCCACACTAAAGAAGAGAATAAGAATATGAATAACTTCTCATTTCATTAAGCGATCTTAATGCACCTTTCAAAACATATAGTGGTATATCTACCATTATGAGCAGAGTAGGGTTACAAAACAAACTTAAGTCGACTACATTACATGTACTCTACTGCTTAGCGAACCATTCAGCATGGTTCTCGCGCATATCTTTCTAGGTTTCCCATGTGGCTTCCTCTTCACCATGGTTACTCCAAAGAACCTTCACCATGGGTATTGTTTTCATTCTCAGCTGCTTGTCCTTTCGATCCAAAATCTTCACTGAAACCTCAATGTAAGAGACATCTGGTTGGATTTCTATATCATCCGTTGAAATGACTTCTGACTCTGTTCGTGCACTCTTCCTCAGCATCGATACATGGAAAACGTTGTGCACTCCCAAGGTGTCGGGTAACTTCAACTCATATGCAACCTTACCAACTCTGCGTACGATCTCGAAAGGTCCAATGTAACGTGGTGCTAGCTTCCCTTTAACTCCGAAACGAGAGATACCTTTCTTCGGTGAAACCTTTAGCAATACAAACTCTCCGACCTCGAACTCTAACGGCTTTCTACGTTGATCAGCATAGCTCTTCTGTCGACTCTGTGCTGTTAGAAGTCGTTGTTTGATGATGGCAATCTTCTCGTACTGGTCTAGGATCATCTCGGGTCCACCCACTGGTGCTTCCTGGTTGTCAACCCAATAGATGGGTGATCTACAAGGCTTTCCGTACAACGCTTCAAAGGGTGCCATTCCGATACTCGCTTGATAACTGTTGTTGTATGCGAACTCTGCCATGTAGAGGTGTTTGCTCCATCCATCTATAAGATCAAGAACGCAGGCACATAGCATATCCTCGAGAATCTGTATGAGACGCTCCAACTGACCATCTGTCTGTGGATGAAAAGCGGTGCTAAAGTTCAGTTCCGTGCCTAGAGCTTCCTGTAGACTTTGCCAAAAGCGAGCGTTGAAGCACGTATCACGATCAGAAACAATCACCGAAGGAACTCCATGCAATATGACTACGTTCCTCATGTAAAGCTCGGCTAGCTGGTTCCTGGTGCAAGTCGTCTTGAACGGGATGAAGTGTGCAGTCTTCGTGAGACGATCTACAACTACCCAGACTCCATCAGATCCATCCTGTGCTCTCGGTAAGCCGGTTAAGAAGTCCATTCCTATACTATCCCACTTCCACCGAGGTATTGGAAGTGGTTGGAGCAGACCTGCGGGTCTCTCCCGTACTGCCTTTACTTTCTGACACGTCAAACAGTTGGCCACGAAGTTCTTCACATCTAACTTCATACCTCTCCACCAAAGTTGCTGTCTTAAGTTTTGATACATCTTGTTTCCACCTGGGTGCATGGCGAACCTCGACTGATGAAACTCTGACAAGATCTCTTGTATAAGCTCTGGGATGTGTGGCACTGCTAAGCGACCTTCGTTGTAAAGAATTCCACTGGCGTCCATCGACAACTCTGCAACACGCTTTCCCTTTAATAATCTATCTCGGATGTCAACGAAACATGTATCTGCTAACTGATTCTCCTTGATCCTCTACACGTAGTCTGGTTCCATCACGAAGTTGTATAACACTGGGTGACCCTGAACTTCGCCAAAACGAACTTGATAAGCTGTGAGAACTCTGTCCTTTTCCCACTCATCTATCTGCATCGCCATTATAGAAGCATCATGATCAGGATTGGGAACTGCCTCTCTTTTCCTACTTAGTGCATCTGCAACCACGTTTGCTTTACCCGGATGGTACTCGACTTGGAAGTCGTAGTCTTGCATGTATTCTACCCACCTTCTCTGACACAGGTTGAGATCTTTCTGTGTAGCTAGGTATTTCAAACTCTTGTGATCTGAAAACAGTCTAAAACTGGCACCGTACAGATAACAACGCCAAATCTTAAGCGCAAACACTACTGCAGCTAACTCTAGATCGTGTGTAGGGTAGTTTCGTTCGTGTTGTTTCAGCTGTCGTGAGGCATAAGCGACAACTCGGTTCTGTTGCATCAAGACTGCTCCAAGACCTTGATGAGAAGCATCGGTGTAGACGTCATATACTTGATCCTGATTCGGAATGATAAGGATAGGTGCAGACGTCAAACGACTCTTTAACTCTTGGAAGACTGACTCACAGCTGTTGTCCCAAACAAAAGGTATATCCTTCTTTGTCAGATTGGTGAGGGGAGCGGCGAGCTTACTGAAGTCCTGTACAAAACGTCGATAATATCCCGCTAAGCCCAAGAAGCTTCGGATCTCTGGAACATTCTTCGGTCGTTCCCACTTAAGAATCGCTTCAACCTTGGATGGATCAACTGATATACCATCTCTTGAGATGATATGTCCGAGAAACTTAACCTCTGTCATCCAAAACTCACATTTTTCTTTCTTGGCGTACAACTGATGTTCACGAAGAGTCTGTAAAACTATACTGAGATGCCGTGCATGATCTTCACGAGTTCGGGAGTAGATGAAGATGTCGTCGATGAATACGATGATGAACTTATCAAGAAAAGGTCGGAAGACTCTATTCATCATATCCATGAAGGCTGCTGGCGCGTTTGTCAAACCGAAAGGCATTACTAAGAACTCGTAACTGCCATACCTCGTTCGGAACGCCGTCTTCGGGATATCCTCCTCTCTAACCGAAGCTGATGATAACTGGATCTCAAATCAATCTTGGAGAAGAAACAAGCTCCACCCAACTGGTCGAACAAGTCATCTATACGTGGTAACGGATACTTATTTTTGATGGTCACACTGTTGAGCTTTCTGTAGTCTACACAGAGACGAAGCGAACCGTCGGCTTTCTTCACAAAAAGAACTGATGAACCCCAAGGTGAGTTGCTGTCTCGGATAAAGCCCAGCGATTTCAACTCATCCAGCTGCTTGCGTAACTCTTTCATCTCTAGAGGTGCCATACGATATGGAGCAGAAGCAAAAGGAGCTGTTCCAGGAACTAAGTCGATACGAAACTCTATTTCTCGATGAGGTGGTACACCTGGAAGAGCTTTTGGAAAAACATCTGGAAAACTATCGACAACAGGTATAGGTTGGGTACTCTTTTTAGAACTGGATCCTTCTACCGCACACAAGGATAAGAAGCAAAGAATACCCTGTCTACTCTTCGACACTAACCTCAGAGCAGATCTATCAACATCTGAAACTAAGCTTAACTGATAGGACACTACATGTCCAAAATCAGTTGTAAAGATAACGCGACGATCACGACAATCAAGCATAATCCCATATCGGGAAAGCCAGTCATATCCCAGAATAACATCATAAGCAAACATAGGCATTACTACAAGTGATGCCTCCAAACAAACATCCCCAACATAAACATAGGCTTGACACCCATCACTAACGGTAGTCGTGCCCAACGGGGATTTCACACATAAGGGAGAGTCAAGATTTTACAGTTTTAAACCAAGCGTACGAGCATAATGTTGGGCTATAAAAGAGTGTGTAGCTCTGGTGTCAAACAAAACATGTGCATATGTACCAAAGATAGGAATTATACCATCTAATGCAATTGGTATATGATCTATCTCCATGCTGTCAGCTCCAAGAGCGTGTACCTGTGGTGCTTTATCACGATTTTGAGCTGTATTCCCTCGCTGATAGCCCGTACTCTGACCCTGTGGTGGCGGTCTCTGATAACTCGGCACTGGGAACTGCTGTAGCGGTGTAGCATGTGGAGCATAAGGCACAGTGTACTGGCTCGTGCGCTGAGGCTGATAGGGAGCCGGAAGCTGAGGGCGCTGTGACTGCGAAAACTGAGGAGTAAACTGTTGTCTTTGTGGAAGACCATTCTGATTCCGCTGATGATGATGTCTATGAGCATTGTCTCTCGACTGTCTCTTCGGGCAAACATTTCTTTTGTGGCCTTCATCACCACACTCGAAGCAGGTAATCACATTCACCCGACCCTGTCGCTGTCCAGAAGACTGATAAGAACCCGATCCCTGAGACTGCTGGTTCTTCTGGTAAGGAGTCTGTGACTTGTGTTGAGGCTTGTTGCGGATTGGTCCAAACTTGTTTTTGTTACGAGCTTCAAGGAACTCCTTATCGCCCTCTTCCACTGTCAACGCCTTAGCAACTATCTGCTGGTAGCTATCCCTGATCTGGAACGGTTGTACACCCCTCTTCACATAGAGGCTAAGCCTTTCCTACCCTTCCTCAAAGCGGAGACACTTAGTAGCTTCATCCAAAACCTGATTCTTCGCATACCGGGCCAACTCAGTGAACTTGGCTTCATATTCCCGCACTGACATAGACCCTTGCTTCAAACGGATGAACTCCCTAGCTTTTCTGTCGCAGAACTGAGCTGAAAAGAAACGCTCGTGAAAACGCTCCTCAAAAACTGTCCAAGAAGACCTCTGCTCCTCTATCAAACCATCCTCAATACTAGCCCACCAGGTAGAGGCTAGACCCACCAGCTTGTTGGAAGCAAACTCAACCCAGAACTCTGCGGGTGTGGTGGTCAACTTTAGTTGCTTGTGAATGGCATCAAACCAGTAGTCGGCATCCATCTCTGTGCCCGTGCCGTCGAAAGTGGGTACGTGAGGCTTAAAGAAAAGAGTTAGGGCTGCCTGTTTAGGATGTATCATAGGCTGTGTAGGTACTGCTCCAGAGGTAGGGTTTTCGGTGGTAGGCATTTGCTGAGGAGTCTGAGAAGAACTCCCCGCTCTCTGGGTCTCATTAGGAACAACATTGGCTACAGGAGCTGGGTTAGGTGTTCCAAAAGGTAAGACGGTGAGGAGAGCCTGTATCGCTACCGTGAGATTCTGCATCACCGTTAGCTGATCGTTCGGTGTAGGGACCGCTGTATTCTGACTCCCTTGAGGCTGCATGTTCCCGGGGTTCTCTTTGTCGTTGCCTCTCTGCTGCCTCTGACTACGCGTGCCGGGACGAGCCATTTTGCTGAATAAGATTGAAGGAAGAGGAAATCCTATAAGCTTCTAAGAGTAAAGAAAACTATGCTTGGGTATTTTGAAAACGTTTTGATGAACACCCCTTTGAAAATGTTTTGATGAAAAACCCTTTTGAAAACGTTTTGATGAAAAACCCTTTTGGAAAACGTTTTGATGAAAAACCCTTTTGAAAACATGGGCTCTGATACCATTATTTGTCACGGCCCAAAATTTAGACACGTGACACGGCAGCCAAATCATAATATCAACCCGAGATTTAAGGAAAACATTTATTACGAAAAACGGGTCAACATTATAATTTAGCTAAGCCTAATTATTTATAAAGTAGCATCATAACCACAAAACAAAATAAAGTAGAAAGTAAATACCTTTTAATGCGGAAATCAAACACAAAACCGGTTTTCAAAAGAAATTACCAACCATAAATATTCCCAAGTATAGAATTTAAATAACGTGAAATAAAGTCCGAACTTAACGTCTCATTACATCAGAACGAGAAACATAAAGAAGAAGATGGAGAAAACGGATAGCATCATCTTCGGTAGTAATGGATATCTCAACGAATTTCGGAACTACTACCTCCTGTACCTGGAAGTAGTCATTTCAAAATCACAAAGAAAAAGGGACGTGAGCACTGGCTCAGTAGGACAGCAACAAGAGTGGGTTAACAGATAACATTTAAAAGTATGGCATAATATTTGTTTCCAAAAATAATCAACAATTTAAAAAAATACATGACATAATAATCATAAAAAAAAATAATCAACAATTTTGTGAAAAAAATTTTTAATACAAGTTTTATTCTGCTGAGGACTTAGCGTAGCTGCAATATACGTGCCCCAATATTAAAATAATAAATCATTAAAACAAACCATCATATTATGAGTGAGGACTTGTCGTAGCTATAATATACGTGTCTCGAATTTGAATTATCCTAGATCATCTCGTTACGGTCTAAACAGGTCGAACGGCCCTGCGCAGGTTTAGGGACCTTCCCCCATGGTGTCAACTTCGGGACGCACGCATCATTTACAATGATCGTGAACTAGAGCTCAATTATGTTCACCGGATTATTCAAAAGATGGTATTTACCAAGTTATATTATGCCATTAATCAAAACACTCTTTAAAATACACATTTATTACAAAATACGTTGCATGCGTTTATTTCATAAAAAATAGTATAATAATTTCATAAATCGAAAACAGCATGCCATCAATAAAACAGGGGAATTTAAAACACTTGACTACTCCCAGAAAAGGCTTGAACGTCCTACCTCGATTATCGCACAAGCGTTACGATAACGTGATCCACAAATCCAGTAAGAACGTCAAATAAGTCCTATAATCACAACATATGATTAGTCTAGGTCTAGACATAATCATCCAATCATTTTAGTGTGCCACAAAAGGATTTTAAAACGTTTAATAAACATTTGGGATTTAAAATTTGTGAAAAACTCTAAGTTAGGATATTTCTGGGCTTGGGCAGACTGACCTAGGCTGAATGTAAAATCCATATTAATTTATTTTTCATCCCAAAAATTCTAAATTTTTAATATGTTAAACTAGACATCCGTAGCTTTAATTCCATATAATTTTTATAATTTTTGGACATCATTTGGTCATTCAACTAGGCCACAAGCCAAGGGTTGTTTTCAGGCGTAAAAATCTGGGTTTCAGTTTCGGTTCAAAACCTGGCAGTTCTGTCCGCCTATTTTAGAAAAATATTTTGACTAGGTAAACGGATGAGTTTGATTCTGAAATTTTACAGGAATTTAGGGGACATCTTGAATTTAATTTTAGGGTCAAGAATCACTCAAAAATCGTTTTTAAAACTCAAGTTATGGCTGACACAAATTTACTGTTCATATGGTAATTTTCCAGATTTCCGTTTTTCTGTGTCCGAATTTCGATTAGCCTCAAACCAATTCAATTTTCATCCAATGATCACGAAATTTTGTGGAAAACCTTATTTATATGTCATTAACACAACCCAAGAATCAAATTGACAAAATCATAAAATCTTACACATATGATAATAGGGTTTTTGAAAAGGGTATCAATGAGGCAAAATTTTAGGGTTTGAGAGAAAAATCACACCTTGTTTGTGCTGCCCTATTTTTGATGCTTGGTCTCCCTTTTGGCTGAATTTGTGTGAGTATTGGAGTCTTCAAAACAGTATGGAAATAGTGGAGAAAACCATATAAATTTCGGATTTAGAATCAAAAGGAGAAGGAAGGAAAAATTTTGATTTCCCACCTTGTTTTTGTATTAAAAGTTGTTGAATCTTTGAGCTGCCTTTTGGTAGGTTTTGTTTGCTGTTTTGGGTGTGTTTTGGGAGAGAAAATTCAGAGATGGGAGAGGGGAAAGCTGGCCGAAATTTTGAGGGTGAAAGGAGGGGTGAATGAGAGTTAAAAGGGGGTTTTTATACTAGGTTTTTTTCTTTCCCTTTCTCTTCCTTGTTTGGCTGAAAATTTTAAGGGGCAAAAGGGAAAGTTTTTGTGCTGTTTTGAGGCTAGGGTTTTCTCTCTTATTTCCCCTTAAGTGGCCGAAAATTATCCGTTAGTTTTTAAGGAAAAATAATTTGAATTTTAATTGAGTTTTAACCTAGTTTTTAATTCAAATAAAATCTCCTTTATTTCCTACACTTTATGGCCGAATTTCTTCTTTATATCTAAGGAATGAAATTTGAATTTGAATCCTTCTTGGATTTGTGGAATTTAAATTTTAATTTAAAATCCCAAGTGATGGCCGAATGTTTTAGGGTTTCTTTTTGAAGTTCAAATTGTTGACTTTTTGAGCGGAATTTGACTAGGAAACCAACCTAGGGTTTCCAAAAGATTTTTAAATTAATTTTTGGCACACTAATTTTATTTAAATTATATATTGACCCTTAAATAAAATTTAAGGCGTCACAAAATTAGTATAGAATGGGCTCTTAGATAGTATAAATCAACTAGGATTGATCAGTACAAAAATCGGATTCAGAAAATCCAATTCCAGATGAAAACTAGAACACTGCTGAAAAACGGTCGGATACCGAACGGCAGAAACTGGACTACGAAGAGAACCAAATACAGATGAAAAACTAGCCTTAAAAACCATGTCCCTTGGCTGGAAACCAGCTGATTTTTCTGCACAAAAACCCCAAAAACTGAGAATAAAATAAAGGGGTGAGTTATGACACATCCATTAAAAAATGTCACAAATCAAGCACATGCCAACAACCCAAAATTTTTTATCTCGCCTCCATTATGGCTGCAGCTCATTCGATGGTGATGGGCTAAAATGGGGTAGAATTTGTCCCCAAATTAGCTTAAAGTTGGCTTGGTTAATCAAGCTTAGATTTGGTTAAAGTTTGCTTAGGTTTTTCTATAAAAGGGTGACCGTACCTTAGCTTGTGTTCCTTTCTTTTCACACTCCAAAACACAACCCATTTTCTCTCTCATTTTCCTTGTTGTAGCTAATCACCCTCAAGCCCCAAAACCATCCATTTTTCATGCCAAATACTAGGCCAAAAGTTTACTAAAAACCAACATCTTCAAGCTTATGTTAGGACGTGTTCATCCAAGCCATTTCAAGTGCACCAAGGGTAAGGTTCTAGACCAAAACTTTGTGGTTTTTAGTAGTTATTTTAGGGTTGATGTTAAGAGAAATTTTGATGGTGCCTTGCTAGCATAAACTAACCCTTTTTTCACCAAGAACCACATGGCCATTTTGTCATTCAAGCCCTAGTTCAGATTTGTGCTTGGTCCATAGCACAAGAGATAAAACCAAAAACCCCATCTTATGGTTAGTTGATTTTAAGTTTTTGATCAAGAAATTTATGTGTATTTGTTTATGTACATGGGTTGTAATAAGTTTATTTTGAGCCTTTAACTTTCCATTTTTAAGTTTGTGGTTTTGTGGTTGTGTTTACATTTTCTACGAATGGATGTGAGTATGTGTGATGCATGAACATTTAGAAAAGTGACTGGACATAATCTATCCCCAGAAAAAGGCCATGGATTTTGGTTATTTTGACCCCCTTAGTTTCCGAATTTAGGATTTGGTGAAACACAAAGTTTTAAGAAAATTTGATACGGTCGTTTTTGCATCAAATAGGTTTTGGCCAAAAATGAAGCTACGATAGGTTTTTCAAGTGGTTTTCACTCAGTACCCAAAATTGGGACTGAAAAATCTGAGCCCAAAATTAGTCTTGGATTTTGTTGAAAATGGACCACTTAGAGTCCGAACCAGATCTCGGGGTCAACACAAAAATTGTAGAACACGTCAAAATATTTAAGATGACTTGCACCTGTTTTAAAATTTTGGCCGGTTCGGGCCACTAACAGAGCTGTTTTTAAAATGACATAAAACAGGAATTTTGAAAAAAACTATGCACATTAGCCACGGGTTCAATGAGTTTAGTAGCTGTTAGAGTTAGATTTGAGCTCCTAGGTAAACACGAGAATTGTTCATCTTGTCGAGGATGAAAAATTTCATGTTCGCCAAATTTATAAACAAAGTCGTTTTAATCAAGTTTCAAAACAGTTTTCAAAAATGGTTCAAAAACCATACTTAAAATATAACACCAAAATGTATTTTGCTTTGTTTAAAATAAAAATATGGCTTTCATAAAAACGTCCTCCACCTTCCAATAGGGTGGCAAGGGGACGATTTCAAAACAAAAGAATTTTCCCAAGAATTTTATAAGACAACCAAAAATGGATTTTCTTAAATGGCCAAAACAATGTGGGTCGCCCGGTAGGCTACCACACCAAACAAGCCATAGTAGCCTGATAGGGTACCACACAAGCCATAGTAGCCTGGTAGACTACCACACCCAAATAAGCAAAGTAATCCAGTTGGTTACTACCCTAAGTTTACACATAGTAACCTGGTAGGCTATCTAGTTACCAACACGCAAGGTAATCGATCAGTTGATTGGTCGGTAAACCAGTCAAGGACCGTGTTTTGAACAACACTGTGAGGAACGATGATTAATCTATCAAGAAGAAAATTAATCAAACACGATGGGAGTTAGATGCCAAATCCCCAAAGTAGGCCAATAGGATACCGAAGGGCCTTGGTACCATATAGAAACACAAGTTATAGTCACTAATGGAAATAGTGACCTAAGAATGCTATGATTAATTTATTGGGTAATAAATTAATTAATCACATCTGGATAAGCAAACTCCCGAGATAGAGAGTGAGTTAGTACCGACGGCAATCGGTACCATATATTACTCACTAATGGTACTAGTGACTCAGCGATCAATATTAACGAGATACGCTATTGATGACAGGTAATAACCTGTAAGTTGATAAAGGCGAGAGAATGAGTTTGTGTGTAAACTGAGTAAGTACAACTCCGCTTACGGCATGAATAAAATGAATTTAAATGATGGCTTTTACAATATGTTAAGTATGCATACCATGGCACACGTCGTTGCACAGCATACATAGGAGCATATAGTTTCATTATCTCGTAGATTGGTGAAAATATATATCCCAATCACGCAAGATTAGGGACAACTGAGAGGGGATATAGGTAGAACAGATAAACAAGATGAGAATAAGGTTGTCAGTATAATGGCCAAGGCCCATAAAATCTAACAAGCTGAGGCTCATAATTTATAACAGGCCAACGCCATAAAATATATCCATAATAGGCCAAGGCCCAAGATTAGGGGCGTTCCCGATGATCCATGCATAGTTCGGTACTGACACACGGGCCCTAAGTAGACATAACAAAGAAAAGAGAATAACGAAGCATAAATGAGCACAACTGGACCATGCATTGTACATGGTATGCAATAGTTCATTATGATTCCATTCATAGTAAAATGCATTTTGGTATACAGTGATATCTGTCATGCGTATAGTATGTGAAGTTGATTCAGTGATACGATATATGATTATCTGGTATGCGACATGTTTAAGTGATATATGTTGAATACTTGGCATGTTTATATGATTTTAAGTATGTACTATGCTCAAACATGTTTTGCGGTTAACATATTGTACTTACTGGGCGTAAAGCTTACAAAATTGTTCATGCTATAGGTAAGCGTCCTATGGCTTAAACCATAATGGGCGATGACGGTAGCGGTGGCGGATGTGAGGGCAAGTTATGGATACACCGTGAGTAACTCTTCCGCATAGCTTGAGTAACTAGTATTTTTGAATAGTAACAGTAAACAGTATTTTTGAATAGCAACTGTAAACAGTATTTTTGAATAGTAACAGTAAGCAGTATTTTTGAATATAACAGTTAAATAGTATTTTTGGAATGGTAACAGTTAAACAGTATTTTTGGAATGCTAACAGTTAAACAGTATTTTTGAATAGCAACAGTTGAACAGTATTTTTGAATAGCAATAGTTAAACAATATTATAAGTGTGTATGGGTTATTAAACTCCCAACATTTGGACAATGTATATTTAAAGTATACGTATATGAATAGTAAAATTGTACGCATAAAAAAAACAAAAAACAAAAAAACCCTAAAATTAGGGTATCTAAGTAAATAGATTTTAAGTAAGTATTAATGATTTGCAAGAAAGTATAAGTATCAGTATAAGTAGTAGTTTTTTAGTGACGGTCTGGGCCACTCAGGGTACGGGATGTCACAACCTCACATCGTCACATGCCCACTTCATCTGTCTAAGTAAGTAAGTTTTTATTTTACGGTATTAGTATGTAAGTTAATGTTTAAGTTATAATATATGGCCATGACAGTACCAGTAGAACCCCCACCAGAGGACGAGGGTTTCAGTGGACAACATGGTTCGAACGCGTACGCAAACAACCTAAGAGGATGAGTTGATAGCATAACTCACGACTATGCGAGAAATAATGGAGAATCAACAGTGCGACCTAAACCAGCTCAAGGAGCAGCTAGGTCAATAAAACTACGCACCACATATGGTAAGGGTGCCAGTTCAGGAGGCTTAACCAAGCTTAGAGACTTCAACGGAGCGAGCAGCTCTGCTAGTCCAAGGAGTTTCGCGAGGGCAGGAATTTCCTGAACCACCACCAGGCCCTCCAGCAATGGCTGCTCCCGTAGCAGCAAACGTACCTCAGCTAGCCTTTAGGGAATGTGACTTATACAAGAAATTCTTGCTCATGAAGGCGCTAGAGTTCGAAGGAACCACCAACCCCATAGAGGCCAATGACTGGCCAACGGATATTTAAGTGATCTTGGATTTTATGGGATTGACTGATAAAGAAAAGGTGATGTACGTATCCTTCACCCTGTGCAAGAAGGAACGTCAATGGTGGAAGATAGTCACCATTAGGAGGAACATCAGCGAGATGAGCTGAAGTGACTTCACTGACGAATTTAAGGAAATGTACTCCAACAAGGAAGCACTGCAACACAGCAAGACGAGTTCAACAACCTGCGCCAAGGTAGCATGACTGTCATGGAGGCAATCAGGAAATTTGAACAACTAGCCCGACTTTGTCCAAACTTGGTACCGACTAAAAAGGAGAGAGTTAGACGAATGCTAAAGATGTTCTAGACAAACATCGCAGTTCAGATCTATAGCAACAGCCATGAACCAACTATAGTAGTAGAATTTGTTAGCAGGGCCATCCAAGCTAAATACTAGTTAGGTCAGGATAAGGAGTGAAGGGCTCAGATTTTTAGGGCACGAAAGGAGGAGGAAACGCAAGCTAACTAGGCTCTGGGGAAGCAGAACCCGAGTCACAACACAGAGGGCAGAACGTGGGGACCGGCCAGAACAGTAGGCAATCCCATAACAATAGCAAGAGAAAGGGGAGCATGGACAACCAAGGCTCACAGAAGAATTTCCCCTAAAAGAAAAACAATAAGGGAGTAAATGGCAACCAACACTTAACATGCCTGAAATACAAAAAGAGGCACCGAGGAGAGTGCAGACAGGGAATAAGTGGCTGTTTCATCTGTGGTAACGAAGGCCACTACGCTAAAGACTGTTTTTCCAACCTGCCGAATCAACAGAACTAAGCTTGCACCACAAGTAACCAACTACACACCGCCTAGACCAGGATTGAAGGCCCTTCAATCACACAAGGCAGACTGGAAGCTCCAGACAACTAAAAGAGAATCTACACCTACACGATGAGGATCCAGAGGATTTTTCCCTCGATGAGAGTGACGATGAGGAGATCTCAGATGCAGAGTCAGGATTATGCTCAGAGTATTAGTGACCCGTTTTAGCAAGACTTTTGACTATGTATATATATATGACGAAGAGCAATAGCTTACTCCCACTAGACTTAGCCTAGTATATCCTTTTGGGGTTATGTACCAGGAAGTGTGCGTCACTCCCACCAAGCTAGAGTTTTGTACATATTTTTGTGAATATTTTATGAAAAGCAGTATAGTATTGCCCAAGGGCCTAGATAGGATGAAATAGTCTTTTAGAATAGCACTTTCCTCAGGAGAAGTTTTATTGTCTAATTATTGGATGCGTTATGTACCGGTAATTATCTGCGGTAGAGAGTTGAGCGTTTATCAGATCATCATCGACATGATTGATTATGACGTAATCTTGGGAATGGACTTCCTTGCAAATTACAATGCTATCATAGACTATCAAAGGCAGAAGGTTGCTTTTGAACTGATCGAGAACGAAAAATTCGTCTACATTGGTTTGTCATTGAAGCAACCAAAGACAATAATCTCAGCAATAAAGACTCACAAGTTGATACCCAATGGATACACAGGCTTCCTAGTACACGTAGCAGACAAGACTCAAGAAGCAGAGATAAGGCCGGAGAGTGTACCAATAATTAGGGAATTCGTGGAAGTGTTTCTAGAAGATCTCCCAGGACTCTCGCCAAAGCGTGAGATCTCATTCGAGATTGAACTTCTGCCAGGATTAGCCACAATTTTTAAGGGCCCATACTGAATGGTCCCTGTAGAGCTAAAGGAGCTCCAAGCCCAACTGAAGGATCTGATGGATAAAGGATTCATTCGACTGAGCTATTCAACCTAGGGAGTGCCCGTGCTATTCATGAAAAAGAAAGACGAAACACTTAAAGATAGCATTGCGCATGTTAAAGGATCATCAGTTGTACGCCAAGTTCTCCAAGTGTGAGTTTTGGTTGGAGAAGGTTCACTTTCTAGGTCATGTAGTCTTCAAGGAGGGAGTATCTGTAGACCCAGTAAAGGTTGAGGCCATTAGTACGTGGTCAGCTGTGAGGAATGTGATAGAGATATGCAATTTCCTGGGCCTAGTAGGATATTACTGATGCTTCGTCGAAGGCTTTTTGAAGCTAGCTTCCTCACTTATAACACTTACCAAGAAAGGAAAGAGGTATGAATGGATCGATAAGTGTAAGGAGAGCTTCTAGGAGCTGAAACGGAGACTCACAGGCACTCCACTTCTGACCAATGCAGATGCTGATCAAGGAAACTTTGTGATTTATAGCGACACATCCAAGATTGGATTAAGAGCTGTGCTGATGCAGGGTGTTAGAGTATTCATGTATGCTTCACGATAGCTCAAGGACCACGAGGCGAACTACCCTACACATGATCTAGAGCTAGCTACAATAGTTTTTGTGTTAAAAATATGGAGGCACTACCTCTATGGAGTCAAGTATGAGATTTTCACCGACCACCAGAGCCTCAAGTATATCTTTACGCAGAAAGAGCTCAACATGAGACAGTAAAGATGGCTAGAGTTGGTAAAGGATTACGACTGCAAGATCCTATACCATCCAAGAAAAGCCAATGATGTGCTGAGTTGGAAGCATTCCACTTCACTTATGATTATCAGTGCCTTGTCGAAAGCTCTACAGAGGGATTTGTTTAGTAGTGAGATCGAGATCCTGACAGGGAGATTGTCTGACATGACCCTCTAGTCGACACTCCTAGATGAGATCAAGGCCGACCAAGAGCTCGATTCGTTCCTGGTCAAGTCTAGAAAGGAAAGCTCAGTCCTAGGTACATAGGACCCTTCAAGATAATCGAGATAGTTGGGAAAATGGCTTATAGACAAACGCTTCCCCCAGAGTTAGCTTCAGTGCACAACATCTTTCACGTCTCGATGCTAAAGTAGTACGTGCCAGACAGTTCCCATGTTTGGAGACAAGAACTGGTTGAAGTGCATGCCAATCTGACGTACGAGTAGAAATCTGTATGAATCCTAGCTACATAGGAGAAAATACTTAGGAATAAAGTAATACCACTTGTAGAAGTGTTGTGGTAGAATCATAATGTAGGGGAAGCCATATGGGAATGGGAAGAAGACTTAAGAAGAGACTTCCCGAAATTATTCTAATTTTCAAGGATGAAAATTTTGTAAGGGGGTAGGTTGTAATGACCTTCAAGTTCATGGAACCTAATTACTATGTAATAAGTAATTAAGTTAATGAATGCAATATATTTTTCTAGATTGAATGAATTAAATGTGTACAGAAACGTTTAATTACTATTCATACAGTGAAAGAGGCAACCGAGAGTTAGATTGGTTCACTTTAGTACATGTGTGTGTGCATGTGAGACATGCAGTATCAAGAAATCAATCCAGATGACCATTTCTTGACACAAAACTGATGAGCTAGTCATCAGTACGCTTAGGCTGGTTATCAGAGCACAATAGTGAGATTTGGCTTGATAAAGGTACCGTATCAAGAAAAGTGGTCAAGATGACCTCTTCTCACAAAGAAACTAACAAAATTGGAGTCAGAACGCTCAGATTAGTTAGTTAAGCATAGAATAGTAAATTATGAATAGTAGATACGCAGCGTCAGGTTAATGGCCAAGACGGCCTTCATTTGACATAAAACTAATATATTTATAGTCAGCAGGCTCAATTTATTCAATTGAGCACAAAACGTGAAGTTTTTCTGAGGGATACGCAGTATTGGGAAAGGGGTCAAGACGACCTTTTCTCAACCCGAAACTGATATATTTAGACTCAGTACGCTCAAATTAGTCAGTTGAGCGCAAAATATGTTTTTCGAAATGAGAACATACAATACCTAAAAACTGGTCCAGATAACCTCAGATGGACGGAAAACTGATAAAATTGAAATCAGCACGTCCAAATTAGTCAAGATAGACTATGTTTGAAATTTCACATGAAAAAGCCTCGTTATGCGTGCGTAGTGTCAACACAGTGTAGACACAACCACAGTACCATAAATGAGCAGTAAATAGATACAGAATGGGCTCATAGGTACTACAACCTAACCCAGAATAATCAGTATAAGAATCATATCAAGAAAACCTATTTTCGATCAAAATCTAGAACACCGTCGAGAAAGGGCCAAACACCATCGGAGGAAATTAGACTGTGAGGAGAAGACAACACAGATGAACTTCCCACCTTAAAAACTGTGTGATTAGTAGTTGGAATTCAGAAAAAGCAGTCGAAAAGTTGCCTTAAAATATTGATATAGACTTGTAAGCTTTTGGAATAAAAAAATGCAAAAGTGTATGACACACACATATAACTTTTGGCAACTATTTAATGCAAAATTTGGTGTAAAAACCTAGTAGCAGCCCCTTAGTTTTTGAAAGCAGCTAGCAGCCAAGATTTGTCCCCTAGGTTAGCAAAAAATTTGGCTTAATTAAGTGGGCTTAAGGTTGATTAATTTTACTTAGCTTTTGCTTATAAAAGGTGTGTATGGCCTTAGGTCTTGCTTTCTTCTTTTGCACACCCAAAAACACAAAATTTTCTCTCCCTTTTTCTTTATAGCTGACCCCTTTTTCTAGCCAAAAACTAACCCTTTTTCTTAGCCAAAACTTACCAAAAATCAGCCATACTTTAGCTTGTGTTGGAGCCATTTCTTCAAGATCATTTCAAGGCCACTTGAGGTAAATTACTAAGGCATTTTCTTTGTGGTTTTAGTTGGTTATTTGGTTTGATAATAAGACAAAATTTTTGTGCTTCCTTCCAGCTCAAGTCGATCCCTTTTGTTCACTTTGGTTCAAATGGATTTTGGTCCCAAGCCTTAGTTCGATTGCGCTAGTTCAAGCACACAAAGGTAAAAACCGAAAACCCCTTCGTTTTGTGGTTTAGCTCTTTTTAACTTTTAAGATCAAGGAAATTTATTGTGTATTTCAAGCAATGGGTTGTAATAAGTTTATTTTGAGCCCTTAGAATTTTATTTTTAAGTTTATGTGGTTATATGGTTGTGATTTAAGTTTTTGTAGATGGATGTTTTTATGGACATTTTAGGGTTTGGCTGGAAACCAAACCTGTCCCAGATTTTAGCCATGGTTTTTTAGATTTTTGAGCACGTTACCGATAGATTTTGAGATTTTGCAAAACATAAAAGTTTCAGGAAATTTTGTTACAGTCGTTTTTGCATCAAATAGCCTTTGGCCAAAAATGACATCAATATAGGTTTTCAGAGTAGTTTGTAACTGGAGTTCAAAAACTGGGACTGAAACCTGGGGAAAGGGGACAATCTCGGATTTTTATAAAAATAAGCAACTTAGAATCCGAACCTGTGATGTCCCGTGTCCTGAGTGCCTCGAACCATCACTTAAAAACTACTACTTGTGCTAATACTTATACTTTCTTGCAAACCATTAATACTTACATAAAATCTATTTACTTAAATACCCTAATTTTAGGGATTTTTTTTGTAAGGACACCCATACTCATGTAACATAATTTCTATATAATGAGAAATTGAGGAATGAATTTGGGTTAGTTTGATGCCTTTTTGTGCAAATTCGAGGAACACGGTCAGGTACACGGCCGTGTAAGAAGCCATGTACCGATCAGACTATATAAGTGTAAGAAGCCGTGTGAGAGTACATGGCCGTGTGTTGTGACATGGTCAGGTACACGGCCATGTAAATGGTCGTGTACCACTCGGAATTATGAACGTGTTTCAGGACATTGCCGTGTTGAGTAAGCTCAAATAGTACACACCCGTGTCCAGACAATACACACCCGTGTTGCCTTCTACGTACCCGCATTAAAACCTGTGTAAGAGGCCTTGTATTGGGCAAAGAGCAGCTAAACAGACTCTTAAAATGTATAAAACATAACTACTATGTAATGAGTAATTAAGTTGGAAAATACAGTATAGTTTCCAGTCAAATATATTAAACAGGTATAGTACTGTTTAAGTACTATTTATGCAGTGAAAGGGGTGACCGACAGTAAACTCGGTCCACCCTATTATGTGTATGAGTGTATGGTGCCCCCGCAATGCAGGTCACGCATAACTGTCTCGAATCCGACTTCGTCGTCAATCGAGACAGCCCGTGCACCTCATCGGGACATCATTTTAAAACACTTTTACTTTTAATCTCTCATTTTTAGGGCCCAAAATTTTCACCCATATTTTTTTTTCTTTCCAAAATACTTTTCTTACATAAAGTATTATATGAAAGCCATATAAAATACAAACTTAGTTGTCTTTTATGTAATACAACATAATTTACAAAGATAATATTTGTAAGCTTTGTTTCAAAAATACATTCTCTTCAATTCACTATCTTTTGTTGCTTAGCGGAAGACTGGTAGTAGGACCATATCCACAGTGGATTCCCTATCCCCATTGGCACACGCACATCCCGCCGTCATCCATTGCACTCTACTGCTGAGATACAGGTTTCTTACCTACAACATTAACAAACTTGTGAGCTAAAGCTTAGTAAGTTCAAACATAAATACATGACATATAAAAGCTCTTACCATCTAGTAAGGAGCATATTTGATACCAACTGTGGCATCACAGTAATCATAACATAAAACATAGCTCTGTCACTAACTAGGGCATCAGAGCATTAACCTAGCATATGCTATACACCATTCATTGCATTAATACATTCATACGTAACATAGTAAGCATACTCAATACTTACTTGCCCATCATAAACATACTTGATATCATATCATACCTCAAATTACTTACATTTCGTAAGCTTATTCACAACACATCGCATACTAGTATCATATACTAGTAGTAGTAACATTCATACATATTAAATACTCATACCATATAGTACCGAGCATTAACCTTTGATACCAAACTGTGGCATCAATAACCATAATAATAAATTTAACCATGAATACTACTATTTATCAGGAATAGTATCTCGACTTTGACCAAACACTACTCATGAATAGTAACTTTGACTTTTGATCAATAAATAGTAACTTTGACCCTAGCCAGTTACTATTTATGTCACCCTAACCGAGTCCACTACACTTAGTATTAGTGTCGGTTATGTTCAATTATGCTCAGTTATGGCTTTCATAACATTTTTATCCATTACCTTTATTTATATTTTGGTTTTAAGCTTATAGTGGCCCTACAGATATTTTATGCGTGCTGACTGGGAGGGCGTTGAGAGCGACCCTAAAGCTCGTTCTTCTCCAGTCCTATCATCTCCCGAAGTGGTCATTATATCACCGTAGGACCTGTAAACCTCCACCACATTGTTGGAGTGGCGGTACACCAAAGGTGGTTTCATTACCATCTTTTATTTACAGTTCTGGCCAAGTGACATTAATTGTCATCTTAAGGTCAAAAACCTTTGTTGCTTGTAGGTCTTACATATTCTCTTTTTAAGAGTGTGTCTTAAATTCAGTCACACTCTTTCTATAGTGTACCCACAGTACACTTTTCACCTTATCAGTTCATTGGGTGTGTTAGTCTAACTACACCCTAGTGCCCGTAGGTCTTTGCATTTAATGTACAAATAGTATATAATTAAATATCACAATATTTCATATTGTAGACAATTAAATGTCTGAACTTACTACACATAACACTTAGACATAATAGTCTATTCATGTTGTAGTCAATGTAATATTTGAACTTACAGATACTCTTGCGTGTATATCCTTTCCCAGGTCCGCAGACGTTCCTTCGTTGAGTCTAGATCGAGTTCCTATAATCGAAAAATCAACGGTTATTTTCAATCTTATTTCATACATAAAACTAAATAAAACATAAAAATTTTACGTTTTATCTCTTAATCATTAACTTGGGAGTCTAAAATCCCATTTTCCACTTTTCTACTAACTTTTGGCAAAATTACCATTTTACCCCTAGCGGAATTTTCTCACTTTTTCCCTTCTTAATCCTTAACCGGTCTTAAAATTCTCAATTACGGCCTTAGGATACCATTTTTAGCCTTCGCGGCCCTTTTTCCAACTTTTGACAAATTTAGCATTGTGTCCTAAACTTTTGGCAGAATTACCATTTTGCCCCTAATTCACTTTTCTCACCGTAAACCCACTTTCCATTGGTTTAAAACCTAACTTTTGCTCTTAGAATATTATTTTAACTGTTCTAAGGCACTCACGGTCCTTTCCAAGCATTTCAGAAATTTTTGATCAAAATGACCATTTTACCCCTAACGAGTCTTGGGACCGTATAATTTTCATTTTCATGTTCTATCGGGCTATTCTATGCCCAAAAATTATGAAATAATTCTTCTTAGGCCTTATCAAGCTTTTTCGGTATTAATTACCGAAATACTCAAGTTACCATTCACCGAGCTTCGGGTGGTACTATTCCAACCCTAGGTCATCGAGGGGCTCGGGTTTCCATCCTAACCACATTTTTTTAAATTATCCCTCGTTTCCTAAAATGTCCTTTGTGCTGTTTTAGAAATTTCGACAGTATTTCTGCTTAATTTTTGGGTTCCCGACGTCTAGTAAACCCCTCAAAACCATCTAACCAAATTCTAATCTACCACATACTATACCAGAGGCCTATAATTTTACGTAAAACTTAACTTTTACATAAAAATCTTCACATTCCCATACATTTTTTTATCCATCATTTTTATCCATTTTTCTTACAATTTCACATGACAAAATACATAATTAATACATAATCATTCCCAAACTTAATTTAAGGAATGAAGGAACCGAAATCACTATCGAAATCGTCCCATCAGCGATCGAACGACCGTTCAGTCTTGCATGTACAAACTTTGTTTCTCTGTTTTTCACATTTGAAATTCTGTCTTGCAATTCTGACGCCACAGATGTGTCTGGAATGTCAAAAATAGGCCAATGGGCCATTCTTCAATTTTTGGTCACCGGTCGTTGTTGACCGGTGTTGACCGCCATTGACCGGTGTTAACTGTGGCGGCAAGGAAAAAGGCAGCCACCATCTTGAAGAGCTCGACGAGAGGAACCCATTGGTGGTGTCAATTTCACCAATCGAGCCTCTTATCACCGGAAATCGACCCTCAAAAGGCGGACGGCGGTGGCGATGTTTGATTTCCACCATGCCAGCTTTATTGCCTAAAATTGAGTTGGGGCTTTTGCTCTACACACAATTCTGAGCATTTTGGTATCCACCACGTCACTCAACTCCATCAGAATCGATGGATTCCATGGTGACGACGACGAATGCGATGGGCAGACTTGGGTGGTGCGATTCGACAGTCGTTGAGGTGAAATGAGGCCTGGGTTTTGTTCTACTCTTCACCACGAATCCATTGGGACCGGAATCATGGCATTTGGACGTCAGATGGCAGAGATCCGGTGTCGCGAAATTCTCGGCCTTTGATGACTTCAGGCGGCGCGTGCGGCTTCCTCCGACGACCGTTCCATCGACTCGACCCACCATTGGACTCAGCTCGTCGAGAGCTTTCCAACGAGACCGACAGTGTTGAAAACGGACACCGTTTCCGGTGGTCAGTTATTGTTTACATTTGGGTGGTATGGGGAGAAAAATAGATATGGGAAAATATAGGGGCCCTATTTGCAATATCTAATTTTTTGCCCTTATATATACTTTTTTTGTCCAAAATTTCAACATGAGCTATCCTGACTAATTTGGGCGTATTGAACCCAAATTTATCAGTTTTATTTTCATCCAAGGACATCTTGACCAGTTTCCGATACTGTGAATTCCCAGTCAAAAACTACCTTTTACACTCAATTAACTAATTTGAGCATGCTGATAGCCTATACTGACTAATTTGGGTGTGCTGAACCCAAATTTATCAGTTTCAACTTCATGCAAGGTCATCTCGACCAGTTTTTCGATACTATATGTTTCTTGGTCAAAATTTACTTTTTGTGCTCAAATGACTAATTTGAGCATTCTAATTTCAAATATATCAGTTTTATATCAAGAAAAGGTCATCCTGACCAATTTCTTGATACCGTATGTTCCTCGGTCAAAAATTACATTTTATGCTCAATTGACTATTTTGAGCATACTGATTCTAAATATATCAGTTTTATATCAAAAAAAGATCATCTTAGCTAATTTCTTGATACTGCGTGTAACACACACGCGCACACATATAACATCATTACCGTAACTCTTTCATCTTTTAGTGGACTTGTCTTACTACAATTCACCTTTTAGGGCTCTCGATACCCAAATGGCACCATTTTTTCCTGTTTTGGTTTTGTGAAATTTTTCCACAACCGAATTTCTCACCTTTAACATTGTCAGAACATTCATCATGTTCTAAATAATATTAAATCGTTCATTTCACATTTTAAACCTAAAAATCACAATGTACATTCAATGCACCTATTTTCCGAGAATGGTGAAATTTCTCAGTTGTCACAGAGTGTATGAGATATGCAGTGTCAAAAAACTAGTTCGGATGACCATTTTTTAACACAAGACTGGTGAACAGATCACTAGAACACTCGGACTGAACATCTAAGCACAATAGCGATGAATAACCTAAGCGAGGGTATGGTATCGAGAAAATGGTCCAGCTGACCTCTTCTCGTCTAGAAACTGACAAAATCAGAGTCAGAACACTCAGACTAGTCAGTTAGAACAGAAAGTAGTGAATAGTAAATAATGAAAAATGCAGTGTCAAGTTACGGGCCAAGACGGCCTTAATTTGACATAAAACGGATATATTGACAGTCAGTACGCTCAATTTGGTTAATTGAGTATAAAATGAAAATTTTTGTGTAAGAGATACGTAGTATTGGGAAAAGGGTCAAGACGACCTTATCTTGCCCCGAAATTGATATATTTAGACTTAGAACGCCCAAATTAGTCAATCGGACACCTGATACGTTATTCGAGGTGGGGTCACACAGATCCTGAAAACTGGTCCAGATGACCTCAGATGGATGTAAAACTAATAAAATTGGAATCAGCATGTCTGAATTAGTCAAGAGAGATTGTGTTAAAAATTTCACGTGAAAACACCTCTGTATGCGTGTGTAAGTACAACACAGTGTAGACACAACCACAGTATAGGAAATAAATAGTAAACTAGTGTAGAAAGGGCTCTTACACAGTATAAACTAACTAGAAATCATCAGTATAAAAATCAGATTCAGAAAATCTGATTTCCAGATGAAAATTAGAACACTACCGAGATGGGACTGACAACCGCAGTAGAAAACTGGACTGCGAAGAGAGCAACATAGATGAATTTTATTGGCCCCAAAACCATGTGTCCCTAGTTGGAAAACCAGTTGGTTTTGTTGCACCAAACCCTAAAAAAGTGAGAAATAAAATAAAGGGTAGGTTATGACACAAATGAATAAACAATGTCAGACTTCCATCAAGCCATCAACCAAAATTTATTGTTTATTTTCCCTCTTTAATGGCTACAGCACATTCAGTGGGATGGGCTGAAATGGGGCACATTTTTGTCTCCAAATTAGCTTAAAATTAGCTTGATTAATCAAGCTTCTATGAAAGGGTGACTATGCCTTAGGCTTAGGTTCTTTCATTTTCACACTTCCAAAAACACAACCCATTCTCTCCTTCTTTCTCTAGCTACTACCGACTATTCCCAAGCCCCAAACCACCATTTTTCAAGTCCAAAATTCCACCAAAAGTTTACCAAAAACCAACCTCTTCAAGCTTGTGTTAGAGGTCTTAAATTCCAAGCTATTTCAGGAGCACCAAGGGTAAGGTTCTAGACCAAAACTTTGTGGTTTTAGTAGTTATTTTTAGGTTGATGTTAAGAGAAATTTTTGTGGTGTCTTGCTAGCACAAAACTGAACATGGCCATTTGATCACACAAGCCCTAGCTTAGATTTGTGCTTGGTTCAAAGCACAAGAGGTAAAAACCAAAAACCCTATGTCTTGTGGTTAGTTGATTTTAAGATTTTGATCAAGGGATTTATGTGTATTTGTTTATGCACATGGGATGTAATAAGTTTATTTTGAGCCCTTAGCTTTCCATTTTTAAGTTTATATGGTTGTGGTTATGTTTGTATTAATTTTACGAATGGATTTATGAATGTGTGAGTATGGATGTTTAGGAAAGTGGCAGGACACAATCTTTCCTTAAGAAAAGGCCATGGATTTTGGCCATTTTGACCCCCTTAGGTTTTGAATTTGGATTTGGTAAAATGCAAAATTTTAAGGAAATTTCGATAGGGTCGTTTTTACGACAAATAGCCTTTGGCCAAAATCGAGACTATGATAGGTTTTTCAAGTGGTTTTGACATGGTGTCCAAAACTAGGACCAAAAAGTCTAGAGTCCGAACCAAACATCGGGCTCAACACGAAAGTTGTAGATCTCATCAAACCTTTGAGATGACTTGTGCGGGTTTTAAAAATTTGGCCATCTCAGGTCTTAAACAGAGCCGTTTTCAAAAACTGGGCATAATAGCCACGGGTTTAGTAAGATTAGGACCCATTTGAGTTAAAATTGAGCTTTGAGGTGAACACGAGAATCGTTCATCTCGTCGAGGACAAAAAATGTTATGTTCGCTACATTTGCAAACGAAGTTGTTTTGATCAAGTTTCAAAATAGTTTTTGAAAATGGTTCAAAAACTACCTTTTAATACAAACACCAAAAATGTATTTTTACATACTTTAAAATAAAAACATGGTTTTAACAAAACGTCCCCACCTTCCAACGGGGTAATAAGGGACAGTTTCAAAACACATAATTTTCCAAGAATTTTATAAGTCAACCAAAACAGTTTTTCAAGTTAAAACAGTGTGGGTGGCCCAGTAGGCTACCACACCAAATAAGCCTTAGTAGCTCGGTAAGCTACCACACCAAACAAGCCATAGTGGCCCAGTAGGCTACCACAACAGACAAGCAATAGTGGCCCAGTAGGCCACCACACCAAACAAGCTATAGTAGCTCAGTAGGTTACCACACCCAAGCAGGTAAAGTAACCCGGCCGGTTACTACACCAAGTTTACGCATAGTAACCCAGTAGGCTACTTAGTTTCCAACGCGCGAGGTAACCGGTTAGTTGACTGGCTGGTAAACCAGTCAAGGACTGTATTCTGAACAACACTGTGAGAAGCGATGATTAATCTGTCAAGAAGACAATTAATCATACACAATGGAAGTTAGATGCCAAATCCCTAAAGTAGGCCAATAGGGTAATGAAGGGCCTCGGTACCACATAGAAACACAAGTTATAGTCACTAATGGAAATAGTGACTTAAGAACGATAGTAATTAATTTATTGGGCAATAAATTAATTAATCACGTATAGAGAAGTAAACTCTTGAGATAGAGAGCGAATTAGTACCGACGACAATTGATTCCAAGCAATTTATCTGCTTTAGTCACTAACGGTAATAGTGACTTAGCAAGGTATTAATGAGAAATGTTATTGATGACAGGTGGTAACCTGTAAACTAATAAAGACGAGAGAACGAGTTGCTTACAGATTAGGTAAGTACAACTCCGCCTACAGCATGAGCAAAAATGAATTTAAAGTACTGTTTTCATACTATGTTAAGTATAAACCATGCACAGTTGTTGCAGAGGATGTTAGAAAAGCATATAGTTTCATAATTGCATAGATTTATGAACAGTATAAGTTAGATGCCATTAGATCCCTATCACATAAAATTAGGGAATAGCTTAGTAGAGCTTATGGCATGAGGATAACAGATATGATTTAACAATTGGGAAATTGTTAAACAATGTCATAGTGGCCTTTTTTGTTTGAAGAGGTTTTAGGTTTAAGTTTGACGGTTCTCCGCATAGTGACCCTCAACAAAATAACCCTTTGACCATTGGTCCTCCGTGAAGTGGCTCTCTGCACAGTGGCCCTTGGTAAGGTAAAGAAAGATAATTAATAAGGAAGCATAACTAAGCATAAACGGTCCATATAGTATACACATTATGCCCGAGATACAGATAGAGCAACCTTCCTAGTTGCATGATAGGACATGCCCACATGATATGCATGCTGAGATGCCTTATGATATGTTTCCATGTTCTGTGTGAATGTGTAACAAGATTTGCCAATTGTATATGCCTTAAGTATGGCTTACGATTTAAACATGTTTTGCTGATGACATGTTATACTTAATCGGCATAAAGCTCACAGTATGTGTTCATGCTGTAGGTAAGTGTCCTATGGCTTAAACCACAATGGGCGATGACGGCGGCGAAGGCAGATGTGAGGGCGAGGTTATGGATACACCGCGAGTTAATCTTCTGCACAACTTGAGTAAATAGTATTTTTGAATAGTAGCAGTTAAACAGTATTTTTAAATAGTAATAGTTAATAATATTTTTTGAACAGTAACAGTTAAACAGTATTTTTGGAATGGTAATAGTTAAATAGTATTTTTGAATAGTAGTAATTAAACAGTATTTTGAATAGTTACAGTTAAACAGTATTTTCTGTATAATAACAGTTGAACAATATTTTTGAATAGTAAATAGTTAAACAATATTATAAGTATGGATGTATGACTTAGAGTTTGTATTCTAAAGTATACATACGTGAACAGTATAGACGTACACAACAAAAAAAAAAATGCCCTAAAAATTATGGTATCGAGATAAGTAAGTTGAAGCATCGATTTTGAAGAAGAAGTACAAGTAGTAGTTTTTAGTAACGGTTCAGGTCACTAAGGGCACGGGACGTCACAGTTGGTATCAGAGCGGTTTTTCAACCACCCTACCTCACATCGTCACATGCCTACCTCATCTGTCCAAGTAAGTTAGTTTTTATTTTACATTATCAATACGTAAGTAAATGTAAGTTATAACGTGTAACCATGGCTGCATCAGTATAGGCTATGCCAATATAGTCCTACCAGAGGACGAGGGTTCTGAAGGACAAAATGGTTCAAACATGTACACGAACAAACCAAGCATCCCGGGAAGATGAATTAACGGCACGGCTCGAAGCCATGCAAGAAATGATGCTAAATCAACAACAAGAACTTGCTCAGCTCAGGGAGCGATTAAACCAACAACCTCAGGCACCCCAAACGGCAAGAGTGCGTGTCCAAGAGGCTCCAGCAGCCCTTAATACTCCCAGGGAACAAGCGGCTCCTCCAACCTAAGTGACTCCGACACCATCAGCCGTGGCTACTCCCTTTGAGCCCAAGATATATTGGGCCATTTCAGATAATCGAACGCATTAGGAAGGTAACTTATAGATTAGCATTACCCCCAGATTTGTCGACAGTACACAATGTTTTCCATGTGTCAATGCTAAGGAAGTATAAACCTGATCCTTCACATGTGCTGGAGAATGAGCCAATATAAGTTCAAGAAGATTTGACCTATCCAGAACAACCAGTGCAGATTTTAGCACGAGAAGAGAAGGTATTGAGAAATAAGACGATCCCACTAGTCAAGATTTTATGGAGAAATCACAGTGTAAAAGAGGCTACGTGGGAACGTGAAGATGAGATGAAAGCCTTATACCCTCACTTATTCCAATTTTTGGGGACGAAAATTTTATAAGGAGGGGAGAATGTCATAATCGCAAAATTTTACTGTTTTTAGAAATTTTGTATAACCTGTATACTCTATGATTTTCATGTGAAAAACTGTAAAGTATATGTTTTAATATTATTTAGAAGGCGCAGAAATGTTTGGACAGTGCAAACAAGACAGTGCTCAGAAACGGAAAATTTTACCGAACCGAAATCAGACGAATTATGCCTTTTCAGTTTCAAAAATTTTGATAATATACTGTAAACCACTAAAAGACAAAAATTTAGGCAAACCAGAGTGAAATAAAGAAAACTGATCGCACGGACAGCCTCAGAACTCGTCTACACGATTTTGGTGTAAAAATCTTCGGTTTGAATTTTGGTCAAAAGTTTGACTCCATATATATATAAGAAGTCAAAGATTGAGTGTTTGCCTTTGAATGGATGTAAGAATACATTCAAATCCAAGGGCTAGGGTTTAAAGACAAGAAAAATCAATGGTTAGGATGCAAAGTCAATTAGAAAAAGTCAAAGGAAGCTTAAGCAAAATTCTTGAAGCTTCTAGGGCACATATGTGGTGGATTTTGGGGCCAAAATTAGATGAAAATCTGGTCCTTTTAGTTTAATTGCAAAACAGCCCCTAAAGAGTAGAAAAATTACATAAAAAGTTTGCTAAAATACCCTTAAATTCTCTGCAATTTGGTCCCTCCTTTTTGGCTGTTTATATGCACAGTTTTGGGGACATAGAAACCAGAACAAATTCTAGTTTTCAGCCATTAGAGCAACCGTGCATCACCCTTAGTGAAAGCTCAAAAATTTCTTCAAGATTTGTGCAAGAAAGAGGGAAAAATTCATCACAAGATTCAAGTTATCAAGCAAGCAAGGTAATCCTTCATTTTGGCACCATTTCTTCTTGTTTTTCATGAAGAAAAACCATGTATTATGGGCTGATTTGAAGTGAGAAAAAAATCAGTTTTTATTTCATTGATTTATGCTTGAAAGTGTGTAAATGGTGAATGATTAAAACAAGTGTGAAATCATGAGTAAGAAAAGCAAGTTTTTGTATGTTTTTCTTTCATCAAAACCGTGGGTTATTAAGGTTTGTAATTATGAAATTTTCATGTTATTTTGGTTGATTTTTGATGTTGAAAATCATGTGGAAATGTGAAGAAAGAAATAGATGAAATGTGATTGAAAAACATTCAATGTTGGTGTTGTTTTTCAATTTAAAATTGTGGAGAATAAAGAGGAAAAAATGAAACTTTATGTTGTTGATTGTATATGGTAAATGTGATGTTGATTTTGTGTAGAAAAGAAGAAAGAAAAAATGGAAATGAAACCAAAATTTTGAGGTTGATTTTCCAAGGAAAATCTGTGGGATAATGCATGAGATTTTGAAGAGTTATGTTACGGTTTTGTGGTGAAAAATGAATGTGTTAATGTGGAAAACAAATAAGGAAAATCTGAGTTATAAAACAAAAATTTGTGTTTAGGATTTTTGAAGAAAAACTGTGTATGAGTTTAGTAGAAAATGAGAAAGTTTTGTTAAGTTATGATAATGTGTGATTTGAGTATAAAACCGGGCCTAAAAGTGATAAAGAACGGGTTGAAATTCCGTTAAAAATAAGCAAGTTTTGTGATGAAATTTTACATAAAAAGTTTGTAACTTTTACGTAAAATTAGGTTTGTGGTATAGTACTTGGCAGGGTAGAAAAGGATAGATGGTTTCGAGGCGTTTCCTAAACGATGAAAACCTAGAATTTCAGCGAAAATGCTGTCGAAATTTTCAGAACGCCCGAAGGGCAATTTGGTAAACGAGAGGTAAAAGTAGGGTTGAGAATTGAAAACCCGAGCCCCCTTGGAAACCTAAGCTAGAGAAAAGAATAAGGGATGATTACATAGCTTGTAAGCCAGTCATTTGAGGTCCCGAAAGGCTAGAAAAATGAGAAACGACCTCGAGGGTCGGAATAGTACCACCTGAGGGTCAGGTGAATAGTAACCCGAGCGTTTTGGCAGAAAATATTGTAAAAGCTTGGGAAAACCTGTGAAATGTTATTTTAGGATTTTTGGGATCAGAAAATCCAAATAAAATGATAAAACGAGGATTTCTCGGTTTATAATCCCATCAGGGGCAAAATGATCATTTTGACCAAAATTTTCTAAATTATCAGAAAAAGGTCGTAAAAGCCTCAGAATAATTTTATTTAAATTCTAAAGGCTAAAATAGAGTGGTAAGTCAGAAAAATGAGGGAAAACCCCGCTAAAGACGAAATGGTCATTTTACCAAAAGTTAGGGGCAAAACGGTCATTTCGTCAAAAAGTTCAGAAAAGTGATATTAAGGCCCGAAATAGTAGTTTATGCAGTAGAATGATTCCATAATTAAAAATATGAATCGTAAAATGAATAATTAAGAATTTCAATTAGAAATTTTATACTTTCACTGTATTTTAGATATGAAGTGAATAGTAAAAATAATCGCAATTTATTTCGGTTATAGGAAAGCAACCAAAAGGCAATCTAAGGAAGCTGGTTGACTCAGGAAAGGAATTGCTAGTAAAATATCGGTAAGTTTAGACATTTATTTGTCTGCAGCATGAATTTACTCAGTACGCTTATGTGATATAGATGACAGAAATTTAGTAGTCAGGTGTGGTAGGCACACTAACATAAGATATAAAATCTTAAGAAAACTACAGAATAAATTACAGAATAAATTATAGAGAGTTTCAGACCCAGGAGGTAGCATAATTGCCACCGGTCAGGAACCACCAGAAATTCAGTAATTAAATCAATATTGGCATACCAGCCTCCCACACAGGTGGAGGTTTCTCAAAAATTCATGGTCAAAAGTCAAAGTTACTCTTCATGTAAATAGTGTTTTTTCAGGATTTTATGATTTATGTTCCTGCATGTATGTTTGAACTCACTGAGCCTGTCGCTCACCAGTTTATTCATGTTGTAGGTAAGCAACATGTACACCAGTAGACAGAGGATGGACGAGGGGCGGGATTGCATCTACCTTCAGGGCTGGGCAAGGGGAATGGTCCTGCTGCTGTTTTCCACTGAGCAGATTAAAAGTGTTGTTTTTGAGAGCAGATTTTAAGTTGTATTTTAGAAATATGTCATGATGTAAATTATGTACAACCAGTATAATAGTAGTATATCCTATGTTTTATGTTGCTTATAGTTTTACAGTTTACAGTCACCAACAGTTTAAAAAAAAATCCCTTGGTTTTTAGATTAAAAATCATTTTAATTACAAATAGTAATTTAACAAGAATAAGTTACAAGTAAGATGCCGGTGACCCATTGAGGTAACGGTCTACCATAGTGGACTTTAGAGCTCTACTATGCTAGTACTGTAGCCTCAATTCAGGGCAGGGTGCCACATATTCAACTCTCTATAATCAATGTACATCCGGAGAGTTGCGTCTTTCTTTTTAACAAATAGTACTAGAGCGCCCCATGGGGAATAGCTTGGTTAGATAAATCTCTTATCAAGTAGCTCCTTTAATTGCACCTGTAGTTCTTTCAATTCTGCTGGGACCAAACGATATGGAGCCTTGGAAATTGGAGCAGCCCCTAGCATGATCTCAATTTCAAATGAAATCTCTCTTTCTGGAGGTAACCCTGGCAACTCCTCTGGAAATACATCGAGGAATTCATTGATAACTGGAACCTCTTTGGTTGCAATTTCTTTTCTTTAGTCACATCTATCACGTATGCTAGGTATTCCATACAACCATTAGCCATTAATTTTTTCGCTCTCATTGAACTAATCAACATCTTCTTCGATTGACAAGATGTGTCGACATATTCAAAACTTTCCATGTCGTCTGGTCGAAAGACTATTTTTCGCTTCCGACAGTCGATGGTGGCTTGGTATTTTCCTAAGAAATCCATTCCTAGGATCACATCATAGTCGAAAATTTTCATTATGATCAAATCGACATATAGCCCCCTACTTACTACAATTACTAGTACATAACGTAACCAGTAATTTGATAGCATCACTTCCCCTGAGGGTAGAGCTATCCTAAAAGTCATTCCTATAGGGTCTTTAGCATACCCTAGTTTATTAGCAAATTTATGGGACACAAAGGAATGTGTGGCTCCTAAATCAAAAAGGACACATGCCACGTGGTTAAATACAGAAATCTGACCTGTAACCACATTGGATGTTCCCGCTTCAGCATCTTCCTTTGTAAAAACATTAACACGAGCATCCAGTCGTGAGGTTTGTTCTGGGCGCTCGGACCATACAGGTGGCACTCCTAAAGGCCTTTCAATCTTCCCCTATAAAGCATGAGCTTGAGGCGGTTGCTGACGTTGAGGATATTGTTGGCGCTGTTGCACTGGTCCTGGGATATTCTGGCGGTTCATTGGATAATTCTTCACAAAATGCCCTTCTCTTCTGCACTGATAGCATACAGTAATGCCAATTTTGCACTGGCCTGGATGCCTCCTTCCACACGTAACACACGTGGGAAAACTCGGCCCTGTGCCCTGACTGGTCTTCCGCTATTGATTGTGGTTGTCCTGACTTCTATTTCTAGAAAAATTACCTTTTCTTCTCTCCTGCTGTTGTTGGGAGCCTTGAGGGTTGGACTGGTTTGGCCTACTCTGGCCAGATTTGCTACCCTGTCCTATCTGTATCCCTGCTTGTGCTGATTTGGCAAGGATCTTCTCTTTTTTCTTTGCTTCCCGAACTTTCTCTCTTTCCTCTTTTTGCCTAAGCAAGTGATATTCAGCCCTGAGGGCTCTGCTTACACAGTCTGCCACTGAAGTAGGTGGTACTGGCCCACTGTCAACTACTATTGCTATCTCTGACCTGAACATGCCTATCATTTTCTGAATCTTTTCTCTTTTTGTTGGCACCACATATGGACATAACCGGGATAACTGATCAAATCTCCTTCACACTTTACTCACATAATGGTTTCCTTGTTTTAGTTCAGCAAACTCTTTCTCTTGACGGCGGAGAGTAGTTAGGTCATAATACTTATGATTAAACTCTTCCAGAAATTCTTCCCAAGTCATGTTGGTCACATCTCTTCTCATACGGATCGTATCCCACCAAAAACGGGCATCCTTTTTTAGCACAAAGGACGCACACAAAATCTTCTCTTGATCTGTTAAATTTCATGAAGTCGAGGATCCTTTGTAGTGAAGAAAGCCACTCCTCTGCCTCAAGTGGATCAATCGAACCTCAAACTTCGGTGGCTTCATCCGACGGAATCGTTCATACAAGGGTTCCTGATTCACAACTCGATTGAGGCTGCTAAACTTCTGGAATGACTAGTGGCTCTGTTGGTACTGTTTCAGTCACCTAGGAGGCATTGCCCTCTTCTTGGGCCTGTCTTTGTTGTTCCATAGCGGAGAGTCATTATCGTAGTTTAGCATTTTCTTTCATTTGGTTTTCAAGGAGAGCTTGTAATTCCTCCAACCTCTTAGCTAATGTAGGGCGTCGACCTCTTCTGGCACTCATTTTGATCTCTTTCTTCTACTCTTGCAAAATAACCAATCATTAGATTTCCCATAGTTTGCTAGGAAGATAGACAAGAACCTAGATAGAATGGAACAAACTTTCCGAACTGCCCTTCCCTCAGGGGAAGTTTTGTTGTCTAATTACTGGGTATATCACGTGTCAGTAATTATCTTCGGGTAAGAGTTAAGTATTAACCTGATCATCCTCGACATGTATGACTATGACTCTTCACCAAGTACAACGCCATCATAGATTGTCAAAGACGGGAGGTTACCTTCGAACCGATTAGATGCAAGAAGTTTATCTACAAGGGTTCATCATTGAAGTAGCCAAGAATGATGATATCAGCAATGAAGGCCCATAAATTATTATCCAACGGATGAACTGGCTTCCTAGCACACATAGTGGACAAGACCCAGGAAGCAGAGATAGGTAGGGATAGTGTCCCAGTGGTTCGAGAATTTGTAGAAGTGTTTCCAGAGGATCTTCTAGGGCTTCCACCTGAGTTTGAAATATCATTCGAGATCGAGCTCCTACCAGGATTAGCCCCCATATCCAAGGCCCCGTACCGAATGGCCCCTACAGAATTAAAAGAACTCCAGGCCCAGCTAAAGGACTTAATGGACAAGGGTTTCATCTGACAAAGCTATTCACCTTGGGGAGCACCTGTTTTGTTCGTAAAGAAAAAGGACGGAACGCTAAGGATGTGCATAGACTATAGGGAGCTGAACAACATCATGATAAAGAATAAGTATCCATTGCTATGGATTGACGATCTATTCGATAAGCTCCGAGGTGCTACAGTATTCTCGATGTTCTAATAGTGTTAAAGAGTGTGAGTTCGGAGATGGAAAATCTTCCCGAACAAAATCGGGTGAGACGGCTCGAAAACGGAGCCAAAAACCCTGGAGAGTGCATCCAAGTGCACTAAAAGACGAAATTTTATGGTAGTGAATTCTGGTCAAACAGAAGCAAAATAAGATAGACCAATCGCACCAGAGGCGCCTGGAACCCACCTATGTGATTTCAGTAAATTTTCGTTCGGTTTGACTTTTGGTCAAAATTTGACCATGAATTAATTCATAGATTAATTAAATGATCTCATATATGACATCATAATTATGATGTAATAAAAGAAAAATTAAAACTTGTTAGATAAGTTTGATGACATGTATGGCCAAGATTAGTGGAATCTTTGATCAATGGCCAAGATCAAGCCAAAATGGCTTGAAAAAAATTTAAAGAAAATGCAAAAAAGGGGTTTGGCCAACCTAGAAAAAATCAGCCAAGAAATTTTCAAATTTACCCCAAAAAGTTTACAAAAAAGTCCTTGAATAGTTATCAAATTGTTGTGAAAAAATTGCAAAAAGGTCCTCCACTTTTGTCTATAAATAGGTGATGAAAAATCACTTCAAAAATTAGAAAAATGCAACCAAACTTTTGCTCTCCAAAACCGTGAGCTTTCTTCCCCCCTTAAGCCAAAATTTGACAAAAATTTCACACCAAATTAGCCTCCAATTCTAGTTCAAGTTGCCAAAAGCAAATTGATAAGGTGAGTAACCATTTTGGAGCATTTTTCATTGATTTTCTTTTAGAAAATCCATGTATATTGGGTGTAGAAAATGATGAGAATTGGATGTTTTGTTCTAAGTGTTGTGTTGTTTTAGTGTTATGTTGATGAAAGCATGTTTTGGAATTTAGAAACAAGCAAAATTTTGTGCATGTTTCTTAAAAAATCCATGGGCCTTGGGTGAAGAAAATGAGAAAAAATTTTGTGATATAAATGATGAAAAAGGTTGATAAAAGGCCATAGGAATAGAAGAAATATTTTCCTAAGGTGTTACGTATGAAAAACCATGGCTAAGGCTAAGGGTGAGAATGAAAAATTCTTAGGTTTTTAACTTTGAATTGTACATTAGGAACCCTAAGAATAAGTGGTGAAAATTGAACATGGTGATGCAAATATTGTGGTGCTGATTTTCATGTGAAAACCGTGGCCATGATTGTGGAAAATTTATGAGTTATGTGTTGAGATTGAATAATGGCTAATGTGGAAAATTTTTATACAAAGTTTGGTAACTTTGTATAAATAGGCCTCTGGTATAGTACGTGGCAGGTACAAAGGTTTTAAGGTGTACCTAACGCCGGGGAAACCTAAAAATATAAGCGGAAATGCTGTTGAAATTTCTAAAACGACATAAGGGCATTTCGAGAAACGAGGGATAATAATATAGGATCGGAAATAAAACCGAGACCCCTCGGTGGGTTAGGGTTAATAATGAAAACTGAACCCAAAAGGAATAGTAAAATGACCCTTTAGTGTCTAAAATACCGAGAATGGAAAAAAAATTCACTTTAGGGGTATTTTAGGAAATGAGGTAGAAAAGTTGTGAACAGGATAGAAAACCCGAGCCCCTCAGGAATAGAGGCTCAGATACGGGATGAAAAACGTTTCAGGAGTAGGGAAATACCCATTTGAGGCTCTGAAACACTAGAAAAATGAGAAACAACCATAGGTGTCGGATGAATAGTATCTGAGGGTTGGGTGATGAATAGTTATTGATTTTACAGCAAATAAAGTTGTAAAAAGATACAGAAGCCCAGAGAATATTATTTTATGATATTTGGATTTAGAAAATCTGCAAAAAATGATAGAACGAAATTGTTATGGTCCCGAGACCCGTCAGAGGCAAAATGGTCATTTTGATCAAAAATTTCTGAAAGGCTCAGAAAGGATTGTAAAAGATCTTGAATGCTTAAAATAAGATTCTAGAGGCCAAATAAAGATTTTAAGGTTAAATCTAAAAATTATAAAGTACACGGGCGTGTACTATGGAACACGGCCGTGTAGTGTAAACCCAAGAGGTACATGGGCTTGAACACGGGCGTGTTGCAGGCCGTGTATCACATAAAGAGTTGAAATGTATTGTAAAATTCATAATAAAACGAATAAATCCAAAGTGATAATTAATGATGGGTATTAACAGATAATATTCTGTCTGTAGGAACCCAAAGTAGAGAAGATATCAAAACTGTAGAGGATTTCCGAGGGTGGACACTATCGCAGTTGCAGTAAGTTCAAGCATTTTTATGTCTGTAACATGAAATACTATAATATTTTATTATGTACTAATTGTACATTAGATGTTAAGTCCTACGGGCACTGAGGGAATTGTTAGAATAACACATCTCACATAATGAGAAAAAGAGAAGTGTACTGTGGGTATACTGTGGAAAGTGTGTGACTGAATTTAAGACACGCCCTTAAAAAGAGAATATGTAAAACCTACGGGCAACAGAGGTTACTGACCTTGAGATGACGATTAATGTCACTTGGTCAGAACTATAAATAAAAGATGGTAATGAAACCACCTTTAGCGTTCCACCCCTTCAACAATGTAGTGGAGGTTTGCAGGTCCTTCAGGGATATAATGATCGCTTCGGGCGATGATAGCACTGGAGAGGAAGGAGCCTTAGGGTCGCTCCTAAGGTGCTCCCAGTCAATGCACATAAAATATCGATACGGTTACTATGAGCTCAAAACCAAGATATAAATAGAGATAATAGATAAACATGTTATGAAAGCCATAACTGAGCATAATTGAACATAACCGACACTAACACTAAGTGTAGTGGACTCGGTTAGGGTGACCTGAATAGTAACCGGTTAGGGTCAAAGTTACTATTCATCCATCCAAGGTCAAAGTACTATAATACTATTTATAGATGAATAGTATTATTCATAGAAAATTGGATTTTTGATGTTTTTAAATCTATGCGATTCATAGTTGTATGTTTGAACTTACTGAGCTTGTTAGCTCACCAATTTGTTCATGTTGTAGGTAAGAAACCTATCTAGTAGACTACCTGGATGGCAGCAAGATACGCGTGTGTCAATGGGATAAGGAATCCACTGTGGATCATGGTCCTGCTGCTAGTCTTCTACTGAACAACAAAAGATAATGAATTGAAGAGAATGTATTTTTGAAACAAAGTTTACAAATAGTATCTTTGTAAATTATGTTGTATTGTACAAAAGACAACTAAGTTTGTATTCTAATGGCTTTCATATAATGCTTTATGCAAGAAAAGTATTTTGAAAAGAAAAAAATATATGGGTGAAAATTTTGGGCTCAAAAATTAGAGATTCAAAGTAAGAAATGTTTTTAAATGACAACCCAACGAGGTGCACGGGCTGTCTCGGTTGACGATGGAGTCAGATCGAGGCAGTGTCACATGGCCGAGGTCTGGGGCATCACAAATCAAGCCACAGTTTTTGCAAAGAAAACCAACGGAAAATGCTTCAAACTAGTGGCTTACCTTATAAATTTGAATCCTTGCAACTTGGACTAGGATTGGAAGCTAGTTTAGTGTGGAAATTTTGTCAAAACTTGGCTTGAAATGGGAAAAGGATACACGGTTTTTGGAGAGCAAGAGTTTGGCTAGTTTTCTCTAATTTTCAAATGAATTTTTTTCATGTCTATTTATAGGGAAATGGTGGAGGAACTTTTTGCAAAATTTCCCAATAATTTGATAATTGTTTAAGGACTTATTTGCAAACTTTTTATGGTCAAAAATAAAAATTCTTAGCTGATTTTTTTCTTCCTTGGCCGAATCCCTTTTTCCAATTTTCTTAAATTTTTTTCAAGCCATTTTGGCTTAATCTTGGCCATTGATCAAAGATTCCTTTAATCCTAGCCATTAATGCCACCAAACTTATATAACAAGCTTTAATTTCTTATTAATTACATCATAATTATGATGTCACATATGGGATCATCTAATTAATTCATGAATTGATTCGTGGTCAAAGTTTGACCGTAATTCAAACCGAAGAGAAAGTTACCGAAATCGCGTAGGCTGGTTTCTGGCCCCTCCAGTGCGATCGGTCTGCCTTTGTAACGGCCCATGCCCTCAGTGGCCCGGACCGTCACTAAAAACTGAACTTGCTTGCTTTTTTTATACTTTCTAGTAATTTATACTTAACTAGATATCGTAAAATTAGGGATTTTTTTTATTATACATGTACCTATTTACTGTATGCGTACGTATATCGATTACTATTCAAAAATACCATTTAACGATTACTATTCAAAAATATTGATACTCGATTACTATTTAAAAATACGGTTTACGAGTACTATTCAAAAATACCATTTAATGGTTACTATTCAAACATACTATTTAACGATTACTATTCAAAAACACTGTTTGACAATTACTATTCAAAGTACTATTTTAACTATTACTATTCAAAATATTGATAATCAAATTTGTGGAAGATAAACTCGCGCTGTCTCCATAACCTTGCCTTCACATCTGCCTCTGCTGCCACCATCGCCCATTGGGATTTAAGCCGTAGGATGCTTACCTACAGCATGAACACACTACGTGAACTTTACACCCAGTAAGTATAACATGTTTACCACAAAACATGTTTAAACATAGTACATACTTAAAAACATATAAGCAGTCATATATCACATATACCACTTTAACATATCACATATCACATATCATGTCAAAGATTATAAAACTTCACATAACATGTGCATCACAGAAACATCGTGTACTGAATGCATCTAGAAGCATGGTGAACTATAACTAATGCATGATCCGGTTATGTTCATTTATGCTTCAAACTTCTCTTTTCTTTTCTTGTCTATTTAGGGCCCATGTGTCAGTACTGTGCGTGCATAGACCATCGGTAACGCCCATGGTAAAATAGCCGGAGAGCTATCAACGGATGCTCAACTTTCTGCTTTAACTTAGAACCTCTTCATTTGAAAAGGCCGGTACAACACGCTTACTAATTTCCGTCTTATTTATCTTTTCTAAGGGTCAAAAGTTGAAAATGGGAACGATAGACGATAACGCTCGGAGTTACTATTCATGATAAATACTACTATTCATGATAAAAATGTAATTTTACCAAAAATTGATGGAAATATTAAAAATGAGGCTCAAAGACCTCAAATTCATTTTTAAGAAATAAAATGCAGGATTTTTATGTTTTGCAAAATTTTCCTTATGAAATAAAGATTTTAAAATAACCGTTAACTTTTCGGTTATAGGAATCCGACGAGACAGCAACGAAAAGACATCAACAGATCATGGGAAGCTGACACTAGCAGAATTACTATAAGTTCAGACATTTAATTTGTTTGTGCATGAACAAATTGATATTGTTGTGTTCTCGTGAAAAAACATATTTTTCACGAATTGATATAATTACGTGACATGTGTTTGACGCCAGGTGCATGACCACTGGTAGAGTTGTGTACTAGACTGTATATTTTATAATTGACTGGATAATTACAAACTGTTTCAGATTCCCTCGAATCTGACTCTTATACTATTAAGACTAGACTGATGACACGCACGCCTTATATATAATAGGGTGACCTCCTAGTGGTGTGAAGTACTGTTTTGACGAAATGATGAGAGTGATGTGACTGTTAAGAATAAATAAGACGGTAATGTAAAGATGTAATTTTGGCGTACCAGCCTCCTACGAGGTAGAGGTTATTTTGTGATTGATGACTGGATAGGTGAGGACAAGCTAGGGTCGCTCCTCGGCTCCTCGCTCTTGCGTGCAAGGTATGACCAAAAGGGCCCAAATTGACAGATGACTGATAAGACTGAAAGACGGACTGAATAAATAAAAACTAAGCATAATAAATGAGTGATACGACAGTATACCTGTTTAATAGAGTATTATTATTATTTTATGGCTGTGACGGTATGTTTGAATTTACTGGGCTTGTAGCTCACTAGTTTGTTCATGTACAGGTAACAAAGGTAAACAACCTACGATTTGAGCTATACTAGAGATGCTGGACTAGTGGAATGGGTTGCAAATGTCATGACAAGGGTTATAGACCTGCCAGGCTAAGTCTGCCAAATAAAAAGACAGAAAAAAAAATGTTTACTTTCGTGGAATGAACCTTTATGTTAACTGTAAATTATATACGATAGTGTCTTGTAATATATGTATGTAAGAAAAAAAAAATATAATAGTCTCCTTTTTCTGCTATCGACAGAAAATAGTTTTAACAAAATCAACATGAAACGGTTATTGGTTTTGAAAGAAGAAAAAAAAAATTTTCCGTACAAATTACCAAGTTTTCATTACGGTTAAAGTAAGAAATAACAACGGAAAAATAACTGATGGATAGTGATCCTCGTGCTAGGTGAGGCGTCATAGGTTGGTATCAGAGCCGGTGGTTCACCATAACCAATCATGACATTGTTTGCATCCTCTTCCACACAGTCCAAGTAAGTTAGTATTTTATTTTCTAAGTTTAATTTAAACAGCACATGGACGGTAGGATTGGGGGTTGGATTGTAGACTGAAAATAATGATATGTTAACAAGTATTCGGATTGAATCATTTTGCTCTTGGTGTTAGGTATAAAAGAGCAAGATGACATTGAGACAAGTATAACCAGGTAGACGTGGTAGATCCTAATCCTTAAAAAACAGAGTGACGGAATTAGAAGCTTTGTTAGCTGACTAGATGAGAGAAAATCAGGAACTTAGAAATCTACTAAATCAACTGAATCAGGAATGAGTTGAAGAGGAAGTTTCACCGGCACAACAAGTGTCAGAAACTTCAAGGATGACAGAAGCAGAACCGAATCCTGCAGTAACACCTGCTTAGCAAGAAATAGTCCAGATACAACCATATATGGTAATTCAATAAGAGCCACTATACGAAAGGTTCCAACAAATGAGACCACCCGAGTTCGATGGTACAACGGATCCATTGGAAGCAGAGGAATGGCTATCATCTTTCCAGCGCATCATAAATTTTATGAATTTGACTGATAGGGAGAAAATTCTCTGCGTGTCCTACGTGTTAAACTGAGATGCCCGCTACTGATGGGAGACAGTCTACCTTAGGAGAGATGAGACCCAAATGACGTGGAGCGACTTTATAAAAGAATTTAACCAGAAGTACTACGACCCTATAGCACTTGGACCATAGCAAAAAGAGTTCAAAAATCTGAAGCAGGGCAATATGATAGTTAATGAAGCCTGTCAAAAATTTGATCAGCTTTCGAGGTTATGCCCATATATGGTCCCTATTAAAAGGGATCGGATTAGGAAATTGATTGGGGTATTCTGGTCGGAGATAGCAGTTTTGGTCGATAATGCATCATCTCCGCCAACTTCAGTGGCCGACTGTGTCTCTAGAGCAGTCAAAGCTGAATTCCATCTGGCCAGAGTAAAGGAGGAAAGGGCTCAAGCATGGGAAGCTTGAAAGAAGGAGAAACAACAGACTATTCAGGCTCAAGGAGGAAATCAAGCTTCACATGGAAATCGACCTGCCCAACCAATGAGACCGAGACAAGAAAATAGACAGAGACAACTGAACCCCAATAAAAGAAAGGGGAATTTTACAGGTAACCGGAACCAGCAACAAAAGCAGTCTGCCAATGTGAGTACAGGTGCCACTGGTACTGTGAGTACCCCGAATTGTCTGATTTATGGAAAATGACATTGGGGAGAATGCAGACTAGCCCTTAATGTTTGCTACCTCTGCAGTAAGGAAGCCATTATACAAGAAGCTATACAAATAGTCGACAAGTTCAGACTGGCATGATTCCACAATGCCCTCAATATCTGTGACAGCCCACCCCTTGTGGAGATCATACAATACTATTACAGTTGAGCTTTATCGCTAACTGCAATAGATTGTACTCTCATGGGTCGCCGGCTTATCTCTCTACTCTTTTTAAATCATGACGTTTTTGGGAAATTTATTTTTTCTTTAAACATCATATAAAATCTTTTTCCACTATTTACTTTGTTGATAAGTACAAAGTAATATAAATAATACAGCACTTTTGTAAAATATATATATAATTACAAAAGAACTGTTTCCCCCTTTTTTTTTTCTTCACTTTAACGCTCAGCGGGAAGACTCTGGCAGTACCATATCCCTCGCCCAGTTATCCCATTTGACACGCGCCATCCCGTACGCCATCCAGTCAAACAAGCTACTGAGCTGGTCGCTTACCTGCAACATTAGCAAAAATGGTAAGCTACAGGCTCAGTAAGTTCAAACATGCAAGAAATAAAATTTCTATGAATAGTACTATTCATCATGAATAGTACCTTTGACTACTATTCATACGTAAATAGTAACTTTGACCACTATTCATACGTGAATAGTAAGTTTGACCACAACACTGTATCACACTAGTACATCTACCGCGATGTTAGTGCTCTCACTAAACTGTCTTATGCTCAATTATGGCACAGTCTCAGTTTTAGGTCATTATCTTTAATTACGTTCTGGTTTTGAGCTCGGTTGGCAGTACCATTTAAGTGCGCATGACTGGGAGCGGTACATTAGTGCTGACCTCCACAGCCTTAATCTCATAGCCCCGAAGGCAAAATTTTACATGACTGGGAGCGGTACATCAGTGCTGACCTCCACAGCCTTATCTCATAGCCCCGAAGGCAAAAGTACCTCCCTGTACGGAAGGCTGGTACGCCAGAAAGTGGTTTCATTATCGACTTTTTAACATTCTAACACGGTGACTTCACATTGTCCCGTGGTTAGGAATGGTTCACATTTTAATTTTAGGTGAGTGAGTTTTATTAACCTCACTCTAGTGCCCGAAGCACAATTAACCATGTGTCCCATTCTTATAGTGCCCGTAGCACATTTCGTCTCTCTCTCTATTCTATCATAGTGCCCGTAGCACATATGTACCTAACTTATAGTTAGTACATTAGAATTAGCACAATATTGCTATATGTTGCAGACAGGTAAATGTCTGAACTTACCTTATCAGACTGTTCTCTTTCTCTCTCTTGGATCTTGAATCGCCTTCCTTGTAGGCCGATTTTGGGATCCTACAGACAAAACTATGTCTATTAATTTCTTTCCCATTTATAGCTTTTATTTTTCATTAAAAATCTTAAATAAAACCTATTTATAACTTTTTAGGTTTTATTTATTATTTTCACCGTTTTCCCCCAACTTTTACAAAATTACATTTTACCCCAAATATTTTGGCAAAATTGCAGTTTTACCCCTGACGGAATTTTATTGATCCAGACTGCATTTGTGGCTCTCAGGAACTTTTCTGACTCTTTTCTAATCATTACCGGGTTCGTTTCTATTTTATTTCCACTTTTTGCTTTCCCGGCCCTCGGGAAGCACTATTCCGACCCTCACGTCGGTTTAGCGATTTTCTATCGTTTCGGAGCCTCAAATGGACGTTTCACTAGTATTTAAAACGTTCATCTAGACTTTCCCGACCTAGGTCTCCGAGGCTCGGGTTTTCCGTTCCCGACTCGGACCTTTATTTTATTTCCAAAACGCCCCCCCCTCGGGGTCGGTTTTTCAATCTCACTCACGTTTTTCATTTTCAAGGGGACGGGTTACTATTCACGACCCAACCCGTAAATTTTCCTTATTCACTTTTCCGTTAGGGACTCGGGTTTCCCTCCCGGCCATAAATTTTATTTTAAATTCCTATTTTACCCCGAATGTCGTTTTTTGAAATTTCGGCAGCATTTCGGTGTAATTTTAAGGCTTCCGGCATTAGGTGCGCCTCGAACCGTATGTACCTGCCACGTACTATACCACAAGCCTATTTTATGTAAAAGTTTTCCAAACTTTTACATAAAAGCCCACAAATTTCAAATTTCACATTATCACCCACATTACAAAATTTTTTTCACATTTTTACCCTTAATTTGGTTTCGGTTTTCACAACCAAACCGAACCAAATTTTGTCAAACTTTCACCACATTTTAGGCCATTCAAATGTCACGTTTTCAACACATTTTCAAGCCCATTTCCTTGTACTTTTCAACCAAATTCTTAGGGTTTTTTAAACACTTAAAACCCACGGCCATTGAATTGAAAACATGCACACATTTTTGTTTTCATTCTTTCAATCACAATTCCATCATTTGCATATTAAAATGCATAATTCCAATCAACCAAATACCACATAAAACCATGAAAAATTTTCTTCCAAACCCATTGTAAACTCACGGCCACTTTATACAATTCATACAAAAAATTTTTTTTCGACTTTCCACAATGAAATACAAGCTTTGTTCTTCACCAAATTAAACTTAGAAAGCATACTAACAATTAACCACAAAGTTTTCTCATTGGTTACCTAAGGTAACCCACGGATTTTCCCTTGAAAAACCAACAAAATTTCGGTTTTTCTTTATTGAATTTGCATGGTTTTCTTCCTTATTTCATCCTTAACAAAACCCAACATCAATTAAATGGAAAACAACCAAAAATTTTCTATCTTCTTCTCACTATTCACCCACGGATTTTAAGAAGAAAAACCATGAAAAAATCAAGTGCAAGGGAAGATACCTTAATTGATTGCTTCCTTTGTCTTCAAGGAGTGTTTTGACACACTTTTTGTGAAGAAAAACTGAAGAAATCAAGTGGTTCCTCTTTGGTTGCTCACGTACCCACCAAGAGAAAAACTTAACAATTTTTCTTTGGTTTTTGGCTTTTGAAAGTTTCGGCCATTTCTTCCAAAATTTTTGCCGACTTAAGCATGAAGGAAAGCCAATTAATTTGGCTCTAAACCAATCAAAATTTGACATCTTTCCAAGCCATTTCTTTCCATAATTTTCAAAAATTAAAAAGGGTGAATTTTGGCTAAATCTTGGCCTTTAGATCAAAAGGTGGATGAATCATGGCCTTTCATTCTACCAACCACCATTTTCTTTCCATTTATCAAATGGATTAATGATGTCATAATTACTAAAGTAAAAGTTGACTTTGACTTTCACTATTCACATTAATTCGACTACTTTTTGACCGATACCGGTTCGAGCCGAAATTTTCCTGAAATCGTCCCGGCGTGTTCCTGAGGTCTCCTGTGTAGTCGGATCAATTTAATCTGCTTCCGTTTGATCAAAATCAATCCCGGAAGTTTACCGTCTTTTATTGCTCCGGTTAGGGTTTTCAATGCCGATTTTGGCACCGTTTCACCCGTTTCAACTCAGTGAATTTTTCCAACACTGAATTCTTACTCGTCAGTATTGTTAGAACATTTTCATATATTCTGAACAATATAAATACATTTATTTCACTCTTTAAATAGTATAAATTGTTATATACATACAATTGTACATTTTCGTCCGAGAATTGCCTGAATTTCCCGGTTGTCACATTCACCCCTCCTTATAAAATTTTCGTCCTCGAAAATTAGAACAAATGGGGGTATAAACTCCTCATCTCGTCTTCTCGTTCCCACGTAGCTTCTTCAATATTGTGATTTTTCCACAAAATCTTCACTAGTGGGATTACCTTATTCCTCAGTACTTTCTCTTCACGAGCTAGTACTTGAATAGGCTGTTCCTCATATGTCAAATCCTCGTGGATTTGAATAGGCTCATGCTTCAACACATGGGACGGATCTGGTATATACTTTCTCAGCATCGACACATGAAATACATTATGCACTGCCGACAATTCTGGGGGTAGCGCTAATCTGTAAGCGACCTTTCCAATGCGTTCAATAATTTCATAAGGTCCAATGTATCTTGGACTCAGTTTCCCCTTCTTACCGAAACGCATAATTCCCTTCATAGGCGATACCTTGAGAAACACGAAGTCTCCTTCATCAAACTCCAAGGATCTTCGCCTTTTATCCGCGTAGCTCTTTTGTCGGCTTTGCGCAATTTTCATTTGATGCTGAATTCTAGCAACTGCATCGGAAGTCTCTTGCATGAAATCCGTCTTATGCAACTGCTTTTCTCGCAAATCGTACCAATGTAATGGTGATCTGCACTTCCGTCCATACAAAGCCTCGAAGGTGCCATGCCTATCGAAGCTTGGTAACTATTATTGTATGAGAATTCAATCAATGGTAACTTCTCGTTCCAATTTCCCGTAAAATCCATAACGCAAGCTCGAAGCATGTCCTCTAACGTCTGAATTGTCCGCTCTGACTGCCCGTCTGTTTGCGGATGAAAAGCCGTACTGAGTCTCAATTCAGTACCCATGGCCTCTTACACACACTTCCAGAAATTCGAAGTGAATCGTGCATCTCGATCTGATACAATGGATTTTGGTACTCCATGTAGTCTGACGACATGAGTTACGTATAGCTGAGCAAACTTTTCCAACGAAAAAGTCATCTTGACAGCTACGAACCGTGCCGTCTTAGTCAGTCTGTCCACAATAACCCAAATGGCATCATAACCTTCTCGGGTTTTTGGGAGTCCCACTACAAAATCCATCGTAATGTGTTCCCATTTCCATTCAGGAATCTCCAGAGGTTCCAATCTTCCTGCTGGATGTTTATGTTCCGCTTTGATTTTCTGACAGGTCATGCATCTGCTCACGAATTTCGCTATATCCTTCTTCATCCCTTTCCACCAGAACTGTAACTTTAAGTCCTGATACATCTTGCTCGCTCCGGGGTGAACCGAATAGGGTGTCTCATGAGCTTCTGACATGATCCGTCTTCTAAGTTCCTCATCAGCTGGAACATTTATCCTTCCTTGATAAAGGATTATTCCATCCTTGGAAATTCCTTCTTGAGCACTTGCCATCATTGGATCTCGCCTTTGAGCTTCCTTTATTTCCTCAAATAGCGATGATTCCACTTGGAGTGCAGCTAATCTTCCAGATATCAGCTCCAAGTTCAAAGAATTTATCTCTTGCTGCAATGGCTTCGGAAGCCTGTTTATCGGTAGCTGGTGCGATATAGTAGACTTTCTACTTAAAGCGTCCGCTACACGATTGGCCTTTCCTGGATTGTAGAGGATTTCACAATCATAATCCTTCACCAGTTCCAACCATCGTCGCTGTCACATATTGAGCTCTTTTTGCGTGAAGAAATACTTCAGGCTTTGGTGATCAGTGAAAATCTAACATTGAGCTCCATAGAGATAGTGTCGCCAAATTTTAAGTGTGAACACTACTGCAGCAAGTTCAAGGTCATGCGTAGGATAATTCCTTTCATGCTCCTTTAATTGACGGGAAGCATAGGCAATCACCTTGCCGTCTCGCATCAGGACTGCTCCCAATCCTATTTTCGATGCATAACTGTAGATCACGAACTTCTCCCCTTCAGTGGGAAGCGTAAGGATTGGTGCGCTTGTCAGTCGCCTCTTTAACTCCTGGAAGCTTCTTTCGCATTCCATAGTCCACTCGTACTTCCTTTCTTTGCGTGTAAGAGCAGTAAGAGGTGCAGCTAGTCGCGCGAATCCCTCTACAAATCGCCGATAATAACCAGTCAATCCCAAGAAACTGCGTATTTTCGTCACACTCTTGGGTGCAGGCCACTGGTTAATTGCCTCTACCTTTGTCGGATCTACAGCAATACCTTCCTGGGATACAACATGTCCAAGGAAATGTACTCTGTCCAGCCAAAATTCGCATTTTGAGAATTTGGCATACAGTTGATGCTTCCTTATCGTATTCAACACGATCCTCAGATGTTCCTTGTGCTCTTCATGAGTCTTCGAGTATATAAGAATGTCATCAATGAATACAATGACAAACTTATCCAAATACTCTTTAAAAATTCTGTTCATCAAATCCATGAATGCTGCTGGCGCATTTGTCAATCCGAATGGCATCACAAGGAACTCGTAGTGACCATAACGAGTCCTAAACGCCGTCATAGGAATATCACTCTCTTTAATTCTCAACTGGTGATATCCTGATCGTAAGTCGATCTTGGAAAATACCGCTGCGCCTTTTAACTGGTCGAATAGGTCATCAATTCTAGGTAACGGATACCTATTTTTGATCGTAACCTTATTCAACTCCCGGTAATCAATGCACAGTCGGAATGTTCCATCCTTTTTCTTGACGAATAACACAGGTGCACCCCATGGAGAAAAACTCGGCCTGATGAATCCCTTATCCAAAAGCTCCTTTAATTGTACCTGCAGCTCCTTTAACTCCACTGGAGCCATACGGTATGGTGCTTTGGAAATAGGTGCTGTTCCAGGCATCAATTCAATTTCAAACGAGATTTCTCTCTCTGGCGGTATCCCTGGTAACTCTTCTGGAAATACGTCAAGAAACTCATTAACCACAGGAACATCTTCAGGTTGAAGCTTCTGTTCCTCTGCAGTATCCACCACATATGCCAGATATCCCATGCAACCACTGGCTATCAGCTTGCTTGCTCTCAGCGAACTGATCATCATCTTCCCGGGTCTTCGAGAAGTATCAACATACTCGAAAACTCTCTTCTTCCTCGGGTTGGAAGACTATCTTTCGATTTCGGCAGTCGATCGTAGCTTGGTATTTCCCTAGGAAATCCATGCCTAAAATCACATCGTAATCCATGATCTCCATTACGATCAACTCAGCATATAGTTCCCTATTTGCCACATATACTGGTACATAAGGTAGCCAGTAATTGGACAACAATACTTCCCCAGAAGGTAAGGCTGTCTTAAATACCCTTCCCATATTATCCTTAGGAAGTCCTATCTTGTCAGCAAATGCATAGGAAACAAATGAATGCGTAGCACCGGAATCGAATAGTACAGAGGCTACATGACTAGCGACAGGAAGCTGACCTGTCACCACGTTTGATGTTCCTGCCTCTGCGTCTTCCTTGCTGTAGGCCATCACACGAGCATCAGCACGTTGCATACGCTCCTGGCGTTGCGGCCTCACTGGTGACTCTTCCACTCTGGCTTGAAGGGAATGAGCTTGTGGGTGTGTCTGGTGCGGTTGGGAAGTGCCTTGTCCACCCTGCCTATTTGGACAGTTCCTGGCGTAATGGCCTTCCTTTCCACATTCGTAGCAAACAAGTGGCCCAAATCTGCATTGCCCAAAATGTCTCTTCCCGCATGTAGGGTAGTTTTGCACATTAGATTCTGCATTACCAGCTGTTCTCCGCTGCTGGTTTCGATTATTACCCTGGCGATTCCCAGAAAAATTCCTTTTTCTCTTATTTTGCTGAGATCCTTGATTGTTGCCCTGGCTTGGTTTCTCATTCTGACTAGGCTTGCTCGATTGACCAACTTGCGTAGACTTCGCCAAAGCCCTCTCCTTCTTTTTAGCCTCCCAGTGTTTCTCTCTTTCCTCTTTCTGTCGAGCTACATGGAACTCAGCCCTGATGGCCCGACTCACACAATCGGCTACAGAAGTAGGTGGCACTAGTCCAGTGTCTACTAACGCAGCAATTTCTGGCCTGAACATCCCGATCATTTTCTGTATCTTTTCCCTCTCAGTAGGGACTACATAAGGGCACAAACGGGATAGTTGATCGAACTTTCGGCAGACTTCACTTACCGACATGTTCCCTTGTGTCAACTCTGAGAATTCTTTCTGTTGTTGTCTCAGAGATGCAGGGTCGTAATATTTCTGGTTAAATTCTTCCAAAAATTCCGCCCAACTCATGGTAGACACGTCTCTTCTCATTCGTACGGTGTCCCACCAAAACCGAGCATCTTTTCTCAGCACAAAAGATGCACATGCAACCTTCTCTCGGTCGGTTAGGTTCATGAACTCCATGATCACTTGTAATGATGACAACCAGTCTTCAGCCTCTAAGGGATTTGTAGACCCTTCAAATTCTGGCGGCCTCATACGCCTGAATCTTTCATAGAGGGGTTCCAAATTCAATACTGGTTGTGGTTCAGGAGCTCTCTCATGTACTGCAGCTGGAGGAATAACCGGATCTACCTCAGCTTGTTGTTCTACTTGGGTACCCTCAAAGCCTTGTCTCTGTTCTAGCTCCTCTACCCGTCGCCTCAGATTCACATTTTCTTGCATCTGAGCTTCTAACAAACCTTGTATCTGATCCAGTCTCTCCATAATATCAGGACGTCGCTCCCGTCCCTCTGGTCGATTTCTCAAATCCACCATCTTGGCTATTGTCCTATTATGGCACAATAATTCACCGTTAGCTTTTCCATAACTGCATTCGTAAAATTATATCAATTTACGAAATTTAGGGTACTGTAAAGCCACATCATCGTACAACATATAATCATTTTGGTATTTCATTCATAGCAAAACATTTATATGTCATACATAGGCATCACCAGTCATATATACATCGGCCGTTTATACAAAATGGCCACAAGTCTATACAAAAGAGCTTTTCTCTCTAAGCTACTTATGTACATTTACACATCTACTGATCACTCGTTCCCTACATCTGGGACTAGAGGATATTCTTCTAGATCCTCATCGTCATCTGACTCATCTGAGTCGTCACCACCCCTAGGTAATACTCCCTGTCCAGAGTCATCACCTCTTTGTGGTCTAGACGGTCTGGCCTCATGATCATTCATCATTCTTCTCGGCCCGAAGATGCGTGCAAACATCTCATCTTGACCCAGCGTCTCTCGTCGACTCTGCGTCAGATGCTCGATCAGAATCTCTCTCTCGATCGCCCTGATCGTTACCACGAACTCTTGGAGCGTCGGAGGAAACGGCTTGATCACCCTTGGTCTCAGCTCCAAGGATAAGCCTTTCCAAAACAGCTCACAGCAGTTTGCTTCCGTGAGGTTAGGCAACGGACATCTCCTCCGAATGGTCTCCTCAAACCGTGCTGCGTAAGACATCACTGTCTCACCAGACAGCATGACCATCCTCTCGGTCTGGAGAATGTAATCCCTGACCTCATCGAATCCAGGGTACACAGGTGTATCAGCCTCTCGTCTCTCTGGAGGTGCTAGAGCAGGTGCTGGATCCCTAAGTTGAAACTGATCAGCCAACCGCTGACAGAACTCAGCCCAACTGAATCCCAATAACATCTCCTGGTCGCAATATTGCCAGAACACTCGAGCGTCTCCCTGAAACATACTGACAGCCAACTGGATCCACATATCTCGATCGATATCGCATATTACCATGATCCTCTCCACAGCATGGAGCCAGTCCTTGGTCTCCATCGACTGTCGTCCACCGTCGAACATAGGAGGACTGCTGGCCCTAAATGCCTGTACTGCCCGTGCCGACACTCTCACCCCAATATGTTGGCGTCCACCAACAACTGGAATGTCCACTACTACCGGTGGATGAACTATCGGTCGTGGCTGTACTATCTCTACTGGCGCTGGCACTGGTGTTGGTACTGGTACGGGAGGTCTCTCGGGTACCGGGGGTCTAACTACCGACCTTTGGGAAATGGGCGGCCTCACAATAGGTCTCGTCCATACCCGTAATACCCCTCTCGGTCGTGGTAGCTGGGGTCTCACATATGGAGGTCTGGTCATCGTGCTACCTATAAGATAATTATTTTCACATAAGAAAATAATTAACTGAACTTAAGTAAACTACTTACTTGGATAGCAGTGCAGGATGCGCAAAGTGTCAAATCGGGATATGGTCACACTGCTCTGATATACCAACTGTGACAGCCGTTGGTATTCAAAACTTCACCAACCGTAAACCCGCTCTGATACCAACTGTGACGGCCCGCCCCTTGTGGAGATCATACAATACTATTACAGTTGAGCTTTATCGCTAACTGCGATAGATTGTACTCTCATGGGTCGCCGGCTTATCTCTCTACTCTTTTTAAATCATGACGTTTTTGGGAAAATTTATTTTTTCTTTAAACATCATATAAAATCTTTTTCCACTATTTACTTTGTTGATAAGTACAAATTAATATAAATAATACAGTACTTTTGTAAAATATATATATAATTACAAAAGAACTGTTTCCCCTTTTTTTTTTTCTTCACTTTAACGCTCAGCGGGAAAACTCTGGCAGTACCATATCCCTCGCCCAGTTATCCCATTTGACACGCGCCATCCCGTACGCCATCCAGTCAAACAAGCTACTGAGTTGGTCGCTTACCTGCAACATTAGCAAAAATGGTGAACTACAGGCTCAGTAAGTTCAAACATGCAAGAAATAAAATTTCTATGAATAGACTATTCATCATGAATAGTACCTTTGACTACTATTCATGCGTGAATAGTAACTTTGACCACTATTCATACGAGAATAGTAAGTTTGACCACAACACTGTATCACACTAGTACATCTACCGCGATGTTAGTGCTCTCACTAAACTGTCTTATGCTCAATTATGGCACAGTCTCAGTTTTAGGTCATTATCTTTAATTACGTTCTGGTTTTGAGCTCGGTTGGCAGTACCATTTAAGTGCGCATAACTGGGAGCGGTACATTAGTGCTGACCTCCACAGCCTTAATCTCATAGCCCCGAAGGCAAAATTTTACATGACTGGGAGCGGTACATCAGTGCTGACCTCCACAGCCTTATCTCATAGCCCCGAAGGCAAAAGTACCTCCCTGTACGGAAGGCTGGTACGCCAGAAAGTGGTTTCATTATCGACTTTTTAACATTCTAACACGATGACTTCACATTGTCCCGTGGTTAGGAATGGTTCACATTTTAATTTTAGGTGAGTGAGTTTTATTAACCTCGCTCTAGTGCCCGAAGCACAATTAACCTTGTGTCCCATTCTTATAGTGCCCGTAGCACATTTCGTCTCTCTCTCTATTCTATCATAGTGCCCGTAGCACATATGTACCTAACTTATAGTTAGTACATTAGAGTTAGCACAATATTGCTATATGTTGCAGACAGGTAAATGTCTGAACTTACCTTATCAGACTGTTCTCTTTCTCTCTCTTGGATCTTGAATCGCCTTCCTTGTAGGTCGATTTTGGGATCCTACAGACAAAACTATGTCTGTTAATTTCTTTCCCATTTATAGCTTTTATTTTTCATTAAAAAGCTTAAATAAAACCTATTTATAACTTTTTAGGTTTTATTTATTATTTTCACCGTTTTCCCCTAACTTTTACAAAATTACGATTTTACCCCAAATATTTTGGCAAAATTGCAGTTTTGCCCCTGACGGAATTTTATTGATCCAGACTGCATTTGTGGCTCTCAGGAACTTTTCTGACTCTTTTCTAATCATTACCGGGTTCGTTTCTATTTTATTTCCACTTTTTGCTTTCCCGGCCCTCGGGAAGCACTATTCCGACCCTCACGTCTGTTTAGCGATTTTCTATCGTTTCGGAGCCTCAAATGGACGTTTCACTAGTATTTAAAACGTTCATCTAGACTTTCCCGACCTAGGTCTCCGAGGCTCGGGTTTTCCGTTCCCGACTCGGACCTTTATTTTATTTCCAAAACGCCCCCCCCCTCGGGGTCGGTTTTTCAATCTCACTCACGTTTTTCATTTTCAAGGGGACGGGTTACTATTCACGACCCACCCCTTAAATTTTCCTTATTCACTTTTCCGTTAGGGACTCGGGTTTCCCTCACGGCCATAACTTTTATTTTAAATTCCTATTTTACCCCGAATGCCGTTTTTTGAAATTTCGGCAGCATTTCGGTGTAATTTTAAGGCTTCCGGCGTTTGGTGCGCCTCGAACCGTATGTACCTGCCACGTACTATACCACAAGCCTATTTTATGTAAAAGTTTTCCAAACTTTTACATAAAAGCCCACAAATTTCAAATTTCACATTATCACCCACATTACAAAATTTTTTTCACATTTTTACCCTTAATTTGGTTTCGGTTTTCACAACCAAACCGAACCAAATTTTGTCAAACTTTCACCACATTTTAGGCCATTCAAATGTCACGTTTTCAACACATTTTCAAGCCCATTTCCTTGTACTTTTCAACCAAATTCTTAGGGTTTTTTAAACACTTAAAACCCACGGCCATTGAATTGAAAACATGCACAAATTTTTGTTTTCATTCTTTCAATCACAATTCCATCATTTGCATATTAAAATGCATAATTCCAATCAACCAAATACCACATAAAACCATGAAAAATTTTCTTCCAAACCCATTGTAAACTCACGGCCACTTTATACAATTCATACAAAAAAATTTTTTTCAACTTTCCACAATGAAATACAAGCTTTGTTCTTCACCAAATTAAACTTAGAAAGCATACTAACAATTAACCACAAAGTTTTCTCATTGGTTACCTAAGGTAACCCACGGATTTTCCCTTGAAAAACCAACAAAATTTCGGTTTTTCTTTATTGAATTTGCATGGTTTTCTTCCTTATTTCATCCTTAACAAAACCCAACATCAATTAAATGGAAAACAACCAAAAATTTTCCATCTTCTTCTCACTATTCACCCACGGATTTTAAGAAGAAAAACCATGAAAAAATCAAGTGCAAGGGAAGATACCTTAATCGATTGCTTCCTTTGTCTTCAAGGAGTGTTTTGACACACTTTTTGTGAAGAAAAATTGAAAAAATCAAGTGGTTCCTCTTTGGTTGCTCACGTACCCACCAAGAGAAAAACTTAACAATTTTTCTTTGGTTTTTGGCTTTTGAAAGTTTCGGCCATTTCTTCCAAAATTTTTGCCGACTTAAGCATGAAGGAAAGCCAATTAATTTGGCTCTAAACCAATCAAAATTTGACATCTTTCCAAGCCATTTCTTTCCATAATTTTCAAAAATTAAAAAGGGTGAATTTTGGCTAAATCTTGGCCTTTAGATCAAAAGGTGGATGAATCATGGCCTTTCATTCTACCAACCACCATTTTCTTTCCATTTATCACATGGATTAATGATGTCATAATTACTAAAGTAAAAGTTGACTTTGACTTTCACTATTCACATTAATTCAACTACTTTTTGACCGATATCGGTTCGAGCCGAAATTTTCCTGAAATTGTCCCGACGTGTTCCTGAGGTCTCCTGTGCAGTCGGATCAATTTAATCTGCTTCCGTTTGATCAAAATCAATCCCGGAAGTTTACCATCTTTTATTGCTCCGGTTAGGGTTTTCAATGCCGATTTTGGCACCGTTTCACCCGTTTCAACTCAGTGAATTTTTCCAACACTGAATTCTTGCTCGTCAGTATTGTTAGAACATTTTCATATATTCTGAACAATATAAATACATTTATTTCACTCTTTAAATAGTACAAATTATTATATACATACAATTGTACATTTTCGTCCGAGAATTGCCTGAATTTCCCGGTTGTCACAATATGCTCAAGTTCATGTGATTCAAGCAAAGACAGAGGCACCTGTGATGTCAAGAAAGCATGTGGAGAACATGCCACAAGTAAATGCATGATGATGGCCTACACAAAAGAGGATGTTGAAGCAAGAACATCGATGGTTGTTACAGGTCAACTCTCTATTACTCAACACTTGGCATATGCATTGTTTGATTCTGGTGCATCCAACTTATTTGCATCACATGAATTTGCCGCAAAGTTAGAGCATGTTAAGGATAGGATTGGAATGACCTTTAGGACTATGTTACCTTTGGGTGAGATGTTGTTGTCTAATTACTAGTTACGACATGTGCCAGTAAATGTGATAGATAGAGAGTTATTTATTGACCTAATAGTGATAAAACTAGCTGATTATGACGTAATCCTAGGAACGGATTTTCTGGGTAAATATCAAGCAACCATTGATTGTGGACAACGGAGAGTAGTCTTCCGACCGGACAAAGAAGAGAGTTTTGAATACGTGGCTTCATCTCCAAAACAGTCAAAAATGATGATTAATTCAATGAAGGCTCACAACCTAATGTCCAGCGGATGCGTGGGATACTTAGCTTTTGTTACAGATGTAACGAAAGAGGACGAGCTGCGACCAGAAAATATTCTAATAGTCAATGCATTCACTGATGTCCTACCCGGATTTCCATTGGAGCGTGAGATTTCCTTTGAAATTAAGTTGATACCAAGGACTGCACCAATATCCAAGGCACCTTATCATATGGCTCCAGCCAAACTAAAAGAGCTACAAATTCAGCTGAGAGACCTACTCGATATAAGATTTATATGGCCGAGTTATTCACCTTGGGGAGCTCCAATTTTATTTGTGAAGAAGAAAGATGGGACCTTACGGATGTATATAGATTACAGAGAGCTAAATAAGGTCACTATCAAGAATAAGTACCCACTACCCAGGATCGACGATCTGTTCGACCAACTAAAGGGAGTGTCGATATTTTCAAAGATAGATTTACGCTCAGGGTATTATCAACTGAGGATTAAGGACAGTGACGTGACAAAGACTACGTTCAGAACCCGATACGAACATTATGAGTTTCTAATAATGCCATTCGGACTGACGAATACCCCAGCTGCATTTACAGACTTGATGAATTGTGTTTTTTAGGAGTTTTTGGATAAGTTTGTCATTGTATTTATTGATGACATTCTTATTTATTCAAAGACTCGAGAAGAGCATCTACGACTCGTTTTGTAAATGCTGAGGATAACCAGCTATACGCTAAGTTTTCAAAATGCAATTTTTGGCTTGATCAAGTACATTTTCAAGGACATGTGGTTTCTAGAGATGGAATTTCTATAGATCCTGCCAAGATTGAAGTAGTCAGTAAGTGGCCAATCCTAAAGAATGTTACAGAAATTCGTAGTTTTCTGGGTTTAGCCGGATTGTACCAACGGTTCATTGAGGGAATCACTAGACTTGCTGCACCCCTTACAGTGTTGACAAGGAAAGAGAAGAAATACGAGTGGACGAGTACATGTGAAGAAAGCATGCAAGAGTTAAAAAGGAGATTGACCAGTGCACCTGTTCTCACTATCCCCATTGAAGTGGAACAGTTCAACATCTATATAGATGCATCGAAAGTGGGACTGGGAGCAGTATTAATGCAGAATGGTAAGGCTATAGCTTATGCATCATGGAAACTAAAGAATCATGAAAGGAATTACCCGACTCATGACCTGGAATTAGCCACAGTCATGTTTGCACTCAAAATCTGGAGGCATTAGTTGTATGGAGCTCAATGCCAGATTTATACGGACCACAAGAGCCTGAAGTACTTCTTCACTCAAAAGGAGTTGAATATGCGACAGAGACAATGACTGGAATTAGTAAAGGATTACTATGAAATCCTTTACCATCCAGGCAAAGCGAACCGAGTTGCTGACGCACTAAGTCATAAGTCAACATCAGTACAACAATTATCCATTAATGGATTACCAAAGCCATTGCAATGGGAAATTAATTCATTAGAATTGGAATTGATTTCTGACAATTGGATGCATTGCAACTAAAACCGACCTTGTACGAAGAGATCAAGGAAGCTCAAGGACAGGACCCTCACCTAGAAAAGCTCAGGGAAAGAGCAGCGAAGAATGAAGAGATTGAGTTAACCATCGCTGAGGATAGAGTAATACTGTGTCAAGACATAATATACATTCCAACTAATGAGGAATTTAAGAGGCACATTATGACGAAAGCTCATATGACTCCATATTCTATACATCCTGGAGCCACCAAAATGTACCAAGACTTGAGGTTACAATTTTGGTGGAGAGGAATGAAGAATGACATTGCAGCATTCGTTAGTTGATGTTTGATGTGTTAAAAGGTTAAAGCCGAGCATAAGCATCCAAGAGGAAAATTGGAACCATTAGAGATTCCCAAGTGGAAATGGGAGCACACTACTATGGATTTCATGGTAGGGCTACCCAAGACACGAGAGGGATATGATGCGATATGGGTGATAGTGGACAGGCTAACGAAGACGGCTTGATTCATAGCAGTGAAAATGACTTTCACGTTGGAGAGGTTAGCAAATTTATATGTTGCTAGCGTGATTAGACTACATAGAGTTCTGAAGTATATCGTGTTTGATTGAGACAGTCACTTTACCTCCAAATTTTGGAAGTATGTACAAGAAGAACTGGGCACAGAACTGAAGTTTAGCACTGCGTTACATCCCCAGACTGATGGTCAATCAGAACGAACCATTCAAACCCTGGAGGATATGTTACGGGCTTGTGATATGGATTTCAAGGGAATATGGAACGAGAAGCTGGCGTTGATAGAATTTTCTAACAACAATAGCTATCAAGCCTCGATTGGAATGGCACCTCATGAAGCACTGTATGGAAGAAAGTGCAGGTCTCCAATCCATTGGTACTACTTACGGGAGAAGCAACTGCACAAAACTGATTACGTTCAAGAAATGTCAGTGTGATGACCGAGAATTTTCAGACTCTCAAAAAGAATTAAAATTGTATGTATATAACAATTTTGATGTATAAAATGTGAAAAAGTTATGTTTTAACACTATTGAGAATATTGTGAAAACGTTCTAACAGTGTAGTGTAAGTTCGGAGATAAAAAATCTTCCCAAACAGAGTTAGGTGAGACGGCTCGAAAATGGAGCCAAAAATCCTGGAGAGTGCATCGAAGTGCACTAAAAGATGAAATTTTACTTTAATGAATTATGGTCAAACGGAAGCAAAATAAGGCTGTAAGGACTGCCCCGATCATGTACTTTAATTTTCAATTTAATGAGAAATTGAAGAATAACTTGATGCATTTTAGTGTAATTTTTAAAGTACACAGTCAGGTACACGGCCGTGTAAGTGGCCGTGTATCACACAAACTGTGTACGTGTGTGTAGTCGTGTAAGTATACATGGTCGTGTAGTAGAACACGATCAGGTACATAGCCGTGTAAGAGGCCGTGTACCACTCAGGTTGTGAACATGTGAAAAGCCATGTAACTGAACATGGTCGTGTACAGAGACACAGTTAAGAACACGGCCATGTAAGAGGCCGTGTACCGCTCGGGTTGTGAATGTGTAAAAGGCCGTGTTTTGAAACAGGGCCATGTTGAAAACTTTTGACTAGTACAGGCCTGTGTCTGGTGTATACACGCCTGTGTTAGAGGTCGTGTTGAAGGCTGTGTAATGAGCAGAAAGCCGTGACACACACCCACAAATTTGCATGAAACCTAATTACTATACAATGAGTAATTGAGTTGGAAAATATAGTATATTTCCCATTGAATAGACTAAATAGATACGATACTGTTTAAGTACTATTTATGTAGTGAAAGGGGCGATCGACAATAAACTCGGTCGACCCTATTATGTGTATAAATGAATGAGACATGCAGTGTCGAAAAACTGGTCTGGACGACTATTTCTTGACACAAGACTGGTAAATAGATCACCAGTACACTCGGACCGAACATCTAAGCACAATAGCGAGAGATAGCCCTAGCAAGGGTACGATATCAAGAAAACTGGTCTAGATGACCTCTGATGGATGTAAAGCAGATAAAAATGGAATCAGCACATCCAAATTAGTCAAGAGACACTGTGTCTGAAATTTCGTCCAGAAACGGCTCGGTTAGCGTCCGAAAGGACAACACAGTGTAGACATAACCACAGTATAGGATGTGAACAGTAATTTAAACTGATTATGAGCTCTTAGACAGTATAAAACAACCAAGAATTTACTATACAAAATCAGATTCAGAAAACCAATTTTCAGATGAAAATTGAAACATTGCCGAGAAAAGACCGAACACCGTAGTATAAAATTAGACTGCAATGAGAAGCTAACACAGATAAATTTGGCCTTAAATTTCTGTGCCCTTTAGCTGCAAAAGCAGCTGTAATCAGCTGCACACGTAACCCAAAAGGTGGCCATTAAAATATTTTCCCTAGCCATGACACACTTGAATAAAATATTAAAGGGTTTGAAAAAGTTAGTCAACAATATTTGTTTATTCCTCCCTACTTCCAATGAGCAGCCCACGCCCACTTGGTCTGAAATTGGGCAGCAAATTTGTCCTAAGATTTGGCTAATTTGGTAGACAATTAAGTAGGATTAAGTCTAAGTAAGTTGATCAATTTTGCCTATAAAAGGCACCCTTTACACAAGTGATTTGTTTCCTTTCTTTTTGGCTTCCAAAACACATTCCACTTTCCCTTTTTCTCCTAGCTATAGTTGAACCCCTTAAGTCCTCCAAACCTTTACTTTTTCAAGCCTTAAATCATACCACAAACTTACCAAAAATCAAACCTCACAAGCTTATGCTAGGAGGATTCAAATCCAAGTCGTTCTAAGGCAACAAGGGTAAGTCTTCAAAAACCGATCCTTGTAGTTTTTAGTTTCTGTTTTGATTTGATTTTTAAGAGAAATTTTTGGTATTTGTTCTAGCAAAAACAGACCCCATTCTCTTGGATTCCCGCGACCATTTTTTTGTTCCTCAAGCCTAGTTGAAACCGTGCTTGGTTCAAGGCACGAAGGTAAACTGAAAAACCTTATCTTGTGTTAGTTGGTTTTAAGTTTTGACCAAGGCCATTTATGTGTACTTATTTATGTAAATGGTTTGTAATAAGTTTATGTTGAGCCCTTAGATTATCATTTTTAAGTTCATGTGGTTGTGGTTGTGGTTATGTTTACATTATTTTTTTTATGAATGGTTATGTGCGAATGAGAGCATGAACGTTTTAGTGGCTGGACACAAATCTGTCCTTAAGGAAAGGTCACGGATTTTGGCCATTTCAACCCCCTTAGGTTCTGAATTTGGGATTTGATAAAACATGGTGTTTAGGTTCCGAATTTGGGATTTGATAAAACATGGTGTTTTAAAAAAATTTCAATATGGTCATTTTTGCGTCAAAAGCCCTCGGCCAAAAATGAACCTAAGATAGGTTTTTAGAGTGTTTTTCATTCGATGTCCAAAACTAGGAACAAAATTCGAACCCAGTGTTTAGTCTTGGGTTTTTCTAGAAATTGACCACTTAGAGTCCGAACCGGTTCTTGGACTCAACACAAAAGTTGTAGATCTCGTCGAGACCTCGAAAACCAGCAGCGTGTGTAAAAATTTGGCCATTTCAAGCCTCAAACCGAGCCGTGTTTACAGAGACATAAAACTTGGACTTTTACAAAAAAACTAGGCACCAAGCCCATGGTTTTAACAAAATTAGGAGCCGTTAGAGTTAGATTTTGGCTCTGAGATGAACATGAGATTTGTTCATCTTGTCGAGAATGAAAACTTTCATGTTTGACAAAATCACAAATGAAGTCGTTTCGACCAAGTTTCAAAATCGTTTTCAAAAGTGGTTCAAAAACCACCTTTAAAATGCAAGCTTTAAAAGTATGATTTATACACTTCAAAATAAAAATGTGTTTTTAACACTTTAAAATATGAACAAGGTTTTCATAAAAACATCCCCCACCCTCCAGCGAGGTGATAAGGGGCGGTTTCAAAATAGGGAATTTTTCCAAGATTTTTACAAGCCAACCCAAACAATTTTTCAAAGTAAAATAGCATGTGTAGTCCGGTAGGCTACCACACCAAACAAGCCTTAGTAGCCCGGTAGGCTACTACCCCAAACAAGCCATAGTGGCCTGGTGGGCTATTACACCAAACAAGCCTTAGTAACCCGGTAGGCTACCACATCCCAACAAGCGAAGTAACCTGGTCGGTTACTACACTAAGTTCACGTATAGTAACTCGATAGACTACTTAGTTACCAACACATGAGTTAACCGTTCAGTTGACTGAGTGGTAAACCAGTCAAAGGTCGCGTTTTGAACAACACAATGAGGAACGATGATTTATCTGTCAAGTAAACAATTGATTGAACACAATAAGAGTTAGACACAAAATCCCCATAATAGGCCAATAGGGTACCGACGGGTCTCGGTACCCCATAGAAACGTAAGTTATAGTCACAAACGTTAATAGTGACTCTATAAGAGTATTAATGAGAACCGTTATTGATGACAGGTGGTAACCTGTGAATTGATAAAGGCGTGATTTCAAGTTGCTTGCAATTAGGTAAGTACAACTCCGCCTATGGCATGAATGAAAATGCTTTTAAATGATATTTTACAGTATGTTAAAATATGTATGCCATGCACACGATGTTGCACCGCATGTTTAAGAGTATGTAGTTTCACAATCAAGTAGATTGATGAAAAAGCAAGTTAGATGCCATACGTTCCTACCATGTAGGATTTAGGACAGCTTAGAGAAGCATATGGCTAGAAAAGATAAACAAGACGGAAATTAGTAAGCGTGTCGTATCGGCCTTTTCAAATGAAGAGGTTCTAAGTTAAAGCAGAAAGTTGAGCATTCGTTGATGGCTGTGCAGCCATTTTACCACTGGCGTTACCGATGGTCTATGCACGCAAGGGACTGACACATGGGCCCTAAATAGACAAGAAAAGAAAAGAGAAGTTTGAAGCATAAATGAACATAACCGGATCATGCATTAGTTATAGTTCACCATGCTTCTAGATGCATTTAGTACACGATATTTCTGTGATGCACTTGTTATGTGAAGTTTTATAATCTTTGATATAATATGTGCTATGTGATATGTTAAAGTGGTATATGTGATATATGACTGCTTATATGTTTTTAAGTATGTACTATATTTAAACATGTTTTGCAGTAAATATGTTGTACTTACTGGGCGTAAAGCTCACGTAGTGTGTTCATGCTGTAGGTAAGCGTCCTACGGCTTAAATCCCAATGGGCGATGGTGGCAGCGGAGGCGGATGTGATGGCAAGGTTATGGAGACATTGCGAGTTTATCTTCCACAAATTTGAGTATCAGTATTTTGAATAGTAATGGTTAAAATAGTACTTTGAATAGTAATTGTCAGACAGTATTTTTAAATAGTAATCGTTAAACAGTATGTTTAAATAGTAACCATTAAATGGTATTTTTGAATAGTAATCGAGTATCAGTATTTTTGAATAGTAACCCTTAAATAGTATTTTTGAATAGTAATCGGTATATGTACGCATACAATAAATACGTACATGTATAATAAAAAAAATCCCTAATTTTATGATATCTAGTTAAGTATAAATTCCTAGAAAGTATAAGAAAAGCTAGTAAGTTTAGTTTTTAGTGACGGTCCGGGCCACTGAGGGCACAAGGCATCACAGTTGGTATCAGAGCGGTTTCCTGCCACCCTACCTCACATCGCTGTATGCTTGCCTCATCTGTCCAAGTAAGTTAGCTTTTGTTTTTCAAAAATTTAGTGTATGAGTTGACGATTAATCTATAATAGGAGAATGGCTGCACCGGTTGACCCTCAGCAAGTGCAAGAGGACCCAGAAGCGAGTGTAGCTTTCGTCGCCATGCGACCACGCATATATGATGGCAGTAACCCATACGAACTTCCTTATTGGATTCATCATATGGAGACAATCTTCGAAGGGTGCCATATTCCACCCCGTCTACAAGTGATAATGGCCAATAGTTGATTACGAGGACCAGTAATGACATGGTGGAACAATCGACGTAGGATCAGGGGTCCAACGATGCAATGGGATGAGTTCTGCCAAGATCTTCGCAACTCTGATGACCTAGCTAAGGATGCAGGCATCTGGGATGATATGCATGAGAGGAGATATCAGGTCCTCTCTGAAATTTAGGACATTTATGAGGGAGAGACCATGGTACACTACTGTCAGCGATTTTTGGACGCCATGTTGCCGACTTGCTTTAGAGAGGGATTCCATGGTACGTGAGGGACCTCATCCACTACCCTCCGCCACATGAGAACCTGAGGTGCCTGGTCCGAGACATAGTGGACGCTGAGCGAGTGGCACTCAACCCTGACCTGGTAAATGCCGCACCTCAGCTGGCCGATGAAGAGCTCGCAGCCGAACCATAGCCAGCAGTACCTGAAGACAATGGAGACCCGATGGAGGACCCCAAACCTGCCCCTCTGTCTCTCGGACACTAGATGGATGAAGACAGTGACGGGGCTATTCCCGATGCTTAACCTAACAATGAGGAGGAGGAGATCCCCGACCACATCAGTGACGATAAAGGGGTAGAAATGTACGACCCCCAAGTCATCATCGCCAGTGATGATGAAGTTGATTTTGCTTGGGAAGACGAGGATGAAGACCCCGAGGAGTTTCCCCTAAGTAAGAGCGAGAATGAGGAAATGTCCGACGCAGAGTTAGGATTGTCCTCTGAGTAGTAGTAACCCTTTTCATGGAAATTTTTGTTATGTAGTTATGTAGAGGGAAACAGTAGCTTCCCCGTCTGACTTAACTTAATGTACTTAACGGGATCGTATTTTGGGAAGTGTGTGTCACTCCCATCAAATTTAAAATATATATATGTTTTATGAGATGTTTTATGAAAAGTAGTATCATTTTTCTCTGAGGGCCTAAATATGATTTTTCTACGAGTATGATCAAGTATGATAAAGAGTACAGGACAGTTCTTAGCACTCAGACGATGTCCCAATACGACACGATAGTGGTATTGAACATCATAAGAATAAGAGAAGAAAGGAAAGATATAGTATGTATATATCTATGATGCTTAAAATGAAGTTGTTTAGTAAGAAGGAAAATGATATGTAAATACGAATCCCAAGTACAAAATATGAGAAGTTTATGTTCTCTTTTTCCATTGTGTGATAGGTTACATAGGTGACAATGGCAAGAATAAGAGCCCAAACAAACCAAGCTACGCGAGACGACGAGCTACTGGCATGTCTCGCAACGATGCAAGAAATGATGGTAAATCAACAACGGGAGCTTAACCAGCTCAGAGAACAAATAAACTGACAACAACAGACACCACAACCCGTGGAGGAACCAGTCCAAGCTGCACCAGTAGCCCCTGACACTCCCAGAGGGCAAGCTGCGCCACCAGCCCAAGCAATGCCAGCACTACCGGTTGTGGCTGCTCCTGCAACAGCTAATGTTATTGTACCAGCCTATAGAGAGGGTGACTTATACGAGCGGTTTAGGTACATGAAGGTGCCTGAATTTGAAGGAACTACGAACCCTATTGAAGGGAACGATTGGCTGACTTATGTTCAAGTCATTCTAGACCTCGTGAGACTGACCGAAGGACAAAAAGTTATATGCGCATCCCTAGCCCTATGGAAAGGAGCACATTAGTGGTGGAAGGCCGTGGCTATCAAAAGGAACATCAATGAGATGAACTGGGTAGACTTCATTGCCGAATTTAGAGAAATGTACTTCAACGACGAAGCCTTAGCAGTCCAGCAAGATGAATTTAACAATTTACGCCAAGGAGGCATGACGGTCATGGAGGCCGTACGAAAATTCAAATAGCTAGCTCGACTTTGCCCTGTCCGAGTGCTGACTGAGAAGGAAAAGGTCAGGAGGATGCTGAAAATGTTTCAGACGGATATAGCTGTCCAAGTCTGCAGCGGCAGCCGTGGGCCAACAACCATGGCCGAATGTGTCAGTAGAGCCATCCTGGTTGAGTATTGGCTAGCCCAAGACAAAGAAAGGAGGGTGTAAATCTTCAAGGCAAAGAGAGAAGAGAAAACCAACCGTAGCTGATCAAGGGCAGACAGTACTCTAAATTTCAGCACAGAGGGCAGAGCATGGGAAACAACCAATACAACTGATCATCCAACAACAACAATAAGAGGAAAAGGAATCCAGGCAATCAAGGCCAGTAAAGGAACTTTTCTCAGAAGAAAAATAACCGAGGAGGAAAAGAAAATCAACACCCGCCTTGTCCAAAATGCGGAAGGAACCATCCGGGAGAATGCCGCCAGGGCACCACTACTATTACATATGTGGCAAGGACAGCCACTTCGCTAAACACTGCCACTCGAACCCGCAAAATCAACAAGGTCAAGCTCACCCTACTAGTGGATAGCTGCACGTTGCCCACGGAAGGATTGAAGGCCCAGCAATCAGCAAAGGCAAATTAGAAGCTCCAAAGCTGCAGGGAAGGATTTATGCCTTTACTCGCGAGGATGCACAGGCCAGAACCTTGATCGTGGTGACAGGTCAGCTTTCTGTTGCCAACTCCACTGCACTAGTTTTGTTTGATTCCAGCACTACGCATTCTTTTGCATCATCAGAATTTGCTAGGAGGTTAGGCAAGAACTTAGACAAGATGAACCAGACTTTTCGAATTGCCCTTCCCTCTGGGGAAGTTTTGTCGTCTAGCTATTGGATACGTCACGTACTAATAGTTATCAGCGGGCACGAGCTAAGCATGGATCTAATCGTCATTGAGATGTGCGACTATGACGAGATTATAGGAATGGATTTCCTTGCCAAGTACCACGTTGTTATAGACTGTCAGAGACGGGAGGTGACCTTCCACACGAGCGAACATGAAAAATTTGTCTACAAGGGCTTATCGTCGAAGCAACCAAAGACGATGATATCGGCAATAAAGGCTCACCAGCTACTATCTAGTGGATGCACTGGTTTTCTCGCACACATAATGGATACGACCTAAGAAGTGAAAACTAGACCGGAAAACGTACCAGTAGTAAAGGAATTCACGGAAGTATTCCCCGAAGATCTTCCAGGACTTCCGCCAGAGCTGGAGATATCGTTCGAAATCAAACTATTACTACGATTAGCACCAGTATCCAAGGCTCTCTACAGAATGGCCCCGGCAGAATTGAAGGAGCTTCAAACTTAGTTAAAGGAGCTGATGGACAATGGTTTCATTCGACAAAGCTACTCGCCGTAGGGAGCACTGGTCTTATTTGTAAAAAAGAAAGACGAAAAGTTACGAATATGCATAGACTATCTGGAGCTGAACAAGATCACGATCAAGAACAAGTATCTATTGCCATGGATTGATGATTTCTTTGACCAGTTACGTGACGCTGTCATATTTTCCAAGATCGACCTATATTCCAGGTACCACCATTTGTGGATCCGAGATGCAGACATCCCCAAGATGGCATTCCAAATACGATATGGACATTATGAGTTCCTCGTTATACCGTTAGGGTTGACAAACGCACTTGCCGCTTTCATGGATTTGATGAACTGAGCATTCAAGTAGTTCCTGGACAAGTTTGTCATTGTGTTTATCGATGACATACTTATATATTCTAAGACAAAGGAAGAGCATGCAGAGCATTTGAGAGCCATCCTACTCAAGCTTAAGGAGCATCAATTGTATGCCAAATTCTCTAAGTGTGAATTTTAGCTGGAGAAGGTTCATTTTCTCGGTCACATGGTCTCCCCTGAGCGAGTGTCTGTGGACCCAACAAAGGTAGAAGCAGTTAGCAATTGGCCGACTCTGAAGAACATAACAGAAATTCACAGCTTCTTAGGTTTAGTAGGATACTACCGACGCTTTGTTGAAGGATTTTCGAAGCTAGTTGCACCACTCATGACACTAACCAAGAAAGAAAAGAAGTACTAGTTGTCTGACAAGTACGAAAAGAGCTTTCAGAAGCTAAAAAGCCGACTCACGAGCACTCCAATCCTGACCATACCAGATGCTGAATAAGGGAATTTTGTAATTTACAACGACACGTCCAAGACTGGACTAGGAGCTGTGTTAATGTAAGGTGGTGGGGTAGTAGCATACGCCTCACAACAACTCAAGAACCACGAAAGGAACTACCCGACACATGACTTGGAGCTTGCAGCAGTGGTCTTTACGCTCAAAATATGGAGGCAGTACCTATATGGCATCGAGTACGAGATCTAAAAGGACCACTAGAGCCTTAAATACATTTTTACGCAGAAGGAGCTTAATATGAGGCAACAAAGATGGTTGGAGCTGGTAAAGGATTATGACTGTGAAATCCTATATCACCTAGGAAAAGCCAATAAGGTGGCTGATGCGTTGAGCAGGATGCACACTTCGACGCTTATGACCATCCAGGCCCTGCCGGAAACACTGCAAAAGGAGCTACGGAGCAGCGAGATTGAGATGTTAACGGGAAGGTTGTCTGAAATGACCCTCCAGTCAACGCTCATAGAGGAAATCAAGGTCAGCCAGGACTTTGATTCATCCCTGCACAAGCTCAAAAGGGAGGCAATGGAGGACCAGAATTCAGAGTTTCAGGTCTCTAAGGATGGCATACTCTATTTCAGAGATAGAGTGTGTGTTCGAAAGGATGAAGAAGTCAAGAAGCAGATCTAGTCTGAAGCTCATGACACGCTGTACTCGATACATCTAGGAGCAAATAAGATGTACCAAGGCTTGAAATGAAGTTTTTGGTGGCCAAACATGAAGAATGACATCACCGAGTTCGTAGTAAGGTGCCTCACCTGCCAGAAAATTAAAGCAGAACATCAGTGACCTAGAGGAGAGCTACAGAAGATCGAGCTACTAGAGTGGAAATGGGAGCAAATTTCCATGGACTTCATGGTCGGATTGCCCAGAACCTCAAGCGGGAACAATGCCATCTGGGTAATTATGGATCGAGTGACGAAGTCAGCTCGATTTTTAGCCATGAAGTTGAGCTACTCGGTAGAGAGGTTAGCAGAAATGTACGTCGCTCAAGTAGTAAGACTGCACAGAGTACCCAAATCGATCATCTCAGATCGCGATGGACACTTCACTTCAAGGTTTTGGCAGAGCATTCAAGCTATAATGTGAACCAAATTGAAGTTCAGCACCGCTTTCCATCCTCAGACTGACGGTCAGTCTAAGAGGACTATACAAACGTTAGAAGATATGTTGAGAGTGTGTGTCTTAGACTTCAAGGGGAATTGGGATCAAAAGCTGCAATTGATAGAGTTCTCGTACAATAATAGCTATCATTCCTCGATTGGGATGGCTCCGTTCGAGGCACTTTATGGAAGAAGATGCCGATCTCCAATTCACTGGCATGAGACTGGAGAAAAACAGCTCACCAGTACCGACTTCATCAAGGATACAACAAAAGCTGTGAAGCTTATACGAGAGAGATTGGATATAGCGCATAGCCGCCAGAAGAGTTATGCAGATAGATGACGAAGACCTCTTGAATTTCAAGAAGGAGACTCAGTTTTCCTCAAAGTGGCACCCATGAAAGGGGTAATGCGCTTTGGGAAGAAAGGGAAGCTTAGTCCTAGATATATAGGACCTTTTGAGATCCTCGAGAGGGTCGGGAAGTTAGCCTACCGATTAGTGCTTCCTCCCGAACTAGCTTCCGTACACAATGTTTTCCACGTCTCGATGTTGAAGAAGTACGTGCCGGATAGTTCCCACATACTAAGCCAAGAGCCAGTTAAAGTACATGTAGATCTAACCTATGAAGAAAGACCTGTGTAGATTTTAGCCAGGGAAAATAAGGTTCTTAGGAATAAAGTGATTCCGCTTGTTAAAGTATTATGGTGGAACCATAACCTCGAAGAAGCTACATGGGAACGGGAAGATGATATGAAAAGAGACTTCTCGGATTTATTCTAATTTTTAAGGACGAAAATTTTTGTAAGAGGGGTAGATTGTAAGGACCGCCTCGATCATGTACTTTAATTTTCAATTTAATAAGAAATTGAAGAATAACTTGATGTATTTTAGTGTAATTTTTAAAGTGCACGGTCAAGTACACGGCCGTATACCACACAGACTGTGTACGTGTGTGTAGCTGTGTAAGTATACATGGTCGTGTAGTAGAACACGGTCAGGTACACGGTCGTATACCGCTTGGGTTGTGAATGTGTGAAAAGCCATGTAACTGAACATGGCCGTGTACAGAGACACGGTCAAGAACACGGTCGTGTAAGAGGCCGTGTATCGCTCGGGTTGTGAAAATGTAAAAGGCCGTGTTTTGAAACAGGGCCGTGTTGAAAAATTTCAACTAGTACACGCCCATGTCTGGTGTATACACGCCCGTGTTACCTTATACACACCCATGTTAGATGTCGTGTTGAAAGCCGTGATACAGACCTGTAAATTTGCATGAAACCTAATTACTATGCAATGAGTAATTAAGTTGAAAAATATAGTATATTTTCCATTGAATAGACTAAACAGATACATTATTGTTTATGTAGTGAAAGGGGTGACCGACAGTGAACCCGATCTACCCTATTATGTGTATAAATGAATGAGACATGCAGTGTCAGAAAACTGGTCCAAGCGACCATTTCTTGACACAAGACTGGTAAATAGATCACCAATACACTCAGACCGAACATCTAAGCACAATAGCGAGAGATAGCCCTAGCAAGGGTACGATATCAAGAAAACTGGTCTAAATGACCTCCGATGGATGTAAAGCTGATAAAAATGGAATCAGCATGTCCAAATTAGTCAAGAGAGACTGTGTCTGAAATTTCGCTTGGAAACGCGTTGGTTTGTGTGTAAAAGGACAACACAGTGTAGACACAACCATAGTATAGGATGTGAACAGTAATTTAGACTGATAATGAGCTCTTAGACAGTATAAAACAACCAAGAATTTACAGTACAAAAATCGAATTCAGAAAACCAATTTTCAGATGAAAATTGGAACACTGCCGAGAAAAGACCGAACATCGCAGTATAAAATTAGATTGCGATGAGAAGCCAACACAGATAAATTTTGGCCTTAAATTTTAATGCCCCTTGGCTGTAAAAGCAACTGTAATCAGCTGCATACATAGCCCAAAAGGTGGCCATTAAAATATTTTCCCTAGCCATGACACACTTGAATAAAATATTCAAAGGTTTGAAAAAGTTAGTCAAGAATATTTGTATATTCCTCACTCCTTCCAATGAGTAGCCCATGCCCACTTGGTCTGAAATTGGGCAGCAAATTTGTCCCAAGATTTGGCTAATTTGGTAGACAATTAAGTAGGATTAAGTCTAAGTAAGTTGATCAATTTTGCCTATAAAAGGCACCCTTTACACAAGTGATTTGTTTCCTTTCTTTTTGGCTTCCAAAACACATTTCACTTTCCCTTTTACTCCTAGCTGCAGCTGAACCTATTAAGCCCTCCAAACCTTTACTTTTTCAAGCCTTAAATCATACCAAAAACATTCCAAAAATCAAACCTCACAAGCTTGTCCTAGGAGGATTTGAATCCAAGTCATTCTAAGGCACCAAGGGTAAGTCTTCAAAAACCAATCCTTGTAGTTTTTAGTTTCTATTTTGATTTGATTTTTAAGAGAAATTTTTGGTATTTATTCTAGTAAAAACAGACCCCATTCTCTTGGATTCCCATGACCATTTTTTGGTTCCTTAAGCCTAGTTGAAACCGTGCTTGGTTCAAGGCACGAAGGTAAACTGAAAAACCTTATCTTGTGTTAGTTGGATTTAAGTTTTGACCAAGGCCATTTATGTGTATTTATTTATGCAAATGGTTTGTAATAAGTTTATGTTAAGCCTTTAGATTATCATTTTTAAGTTCATGTGGTTGTGGTTATGTTTACATTATTTTTTTTATGAATGGTTATGTGCGAATGAGTGTAGGAAAATAAATCGGTAAAAATGTATCAGAGTGGCACAGCGGAGCAATAAAAATTTTTAGATCGTTAAATATCTCATGATACCATATACAATAAACTAACAACAATTAAAACTCATACCTCAAGGATGCCAATCTGCAAGAGGAGAATGACTGGAGGCTTCAACCAACTAGCCTTCTCTACTATTCTCCAATTCCCGAATGGCTGAGTGTGTGAGCACTCTGAACCTCGATCGGTATGCTAGCACTGCTAGTCTTCTTCCGACCACCCAGATCTCTAAAGAACTTTATTGTCACGATGAGCTGTGCAACAATAAGCCTGCTCACCTGAGAGTCTATGGTCTTAGAGAACTGGAGTGGTAGGACCTTTATTTATAGACCTGCATGAGGTGATTCTCTGAATTTGAATTGGACTAGGAAAAGATATTCTCCCTTATCCATAACCAAAAAATCCGAATTTTTCCATGGGAAAATCCAACAATAAAATTCGATTTTCTTAGGATAAATCCAATCCAAATCTAAACAAGATTTTAACTAGAATTTTATCTCCCTTTTTCAACCAAAAAATCCAAAATTTCCTAGGAGAAAATCTTCTCCAAATATTCGGCCACTTTTAGGATAAGGAAGAATCAAAATTCCACTAGGATTTTCAAGCTTGAATCTTATCTCAACCTTATCCAAAATAACTGAATTTTTATAGGAGATTATCTCCAAAATTTCGGCCACTTTTCAGGGAGGAGAGAATCCAAATTCAACTGTGATTGAAACTTGAATTTTTCCCTTGAATCTTATCCACGAAAACCGAATTTCCATTGAGGATTATCCTCAAAATTTCATCCATAGTTTGTTGGGATTTGGATTCAAAATTCAAGTAGGATTCTAACAAGATTATCCTCTCCAAATCCAACTCAAATTCGAATTTCAAACCTTGTGAAATTTCCACAACAAATTCGAATCCCACTTGGACTGTGATTCAAAATTTGAATTTCAAATTTCAAATTCAAATTTCAAATTTCAAATTTCAAATTTCAAATTTCAAATTTCAAATTTAAATTTCAAATTCAAATTTCAAATTCGAATTTCAAATTCAAATTTCAAATTCAAATTTCAAATTTCAAATTTCAAAATTCAAATTTCAAAATCGACAAAACGGTTGTGTTTCAAATTCTTGTTCTCATGGATAATTTTCTACAACTCCAATCCAATCTCAAATAAAATCATGGCAACTTTATTTGGAGTTCGAATAATTGTGTACTCTATTATCCAAAACAAAATCTGAATCCAATCGGAGAGAATCTTGTCTACCATCATAATCCTGTGTCATCACCATCCATGCATAATAAACTAGCCAATAGCATACAGAAATCAATTTGCCAAACGTTAAGGAAAATGTGGAGCTAGTAGAGGGACTGATTGGACATATATAATCGGGCTCCCGTGATTCCATATGATCATCATTCTTTACCGAACAACTCAATCATATGATCACTAGTTTCAGAGTCACACCACTATAAACCTGAAACTGAACTCCCAATTATATACTGTATTACGTAAGCCTGTGACGAGCTACTATCCAATGACCTTGTCATATATGCAAAACCCTCATATGATATCCATGATCAGCCTTAGGTCAAAGTCTGTTTAATCCTACTGATCAGGCTATCTTAAAGTTCCATTATACTACCGAATTAAGAAAATGATTATTCACCATATGTGAATAAGAAGTCATCCGCCCAGCAGACGACCCAAGGCCTTGTCCATTTTCACATTCAGTATAATGCCTTTAAGAGGATACCTTTAACTCCTTAGAGCTATGATTCTGATATCTACAAACAAACCCTTCATCGTATACAAGTTATGCACCCAACGAACTGGTCTATAAGCTTACTACCTCTGAGACGCTTTAGCCATTGGAACATCAAAGTACACAAGTCATATACATGAAGTAGTTCATTTACTCAGGATTAAAGTTATTGCACAATGAACGTCAAAAAGCAGATTGATCCACTCATAGCGGACTACGTAGATCAATCACGCTTTAGTCCCGGTCTAATATGTCACCACCAAGCAACATATCTATGTCTCTACTTGGGAGTCCAGCTCCAGACAGTCAAGACAAACTGTCCCCTCCAAGGCTTTAGACAACATAATAGTCTTTACATGAGTTAGATGCTCGGTCTAACCCCATAGACTACAGACCATAGTTTAGACCGCTAACTTTAGAACATTGTCTTCTCGCATACAAAAATTCATTGCATGCAACATTCTAACAGTTTTAACACAAGCAGTCAGTGAGCCATATTTGCTTACATTTACTTTAACATGTAAATAAGACGAGGACAGATAGCAATGTAATGAATAACCTCGATATATAATTTTATAATCCAGTTCAAAATGAATACATCAAAATGTCTCTAATACTTAGGGCATTTCCTAACAATCTCCCACTTGCCCTAAGCCAGTAGATGTGCCATGTTACGCATCCCCATCACCTCTACGTGCCTCTCAAAGCTTCTAGCCACCAAGGTCTTAGTAAAGGGATCAGCGATGTTGTCCTCGGACGCGATCTTACATACATCCACTTGTCCTGTCTCCACATGCCCTCTAATAATGTGATATCTCCGATCGATGTGCTTGGTCCTCTTGTGGTGCCGAGATTCCCTTGTGTTGGCAATAGTCCCTGTATTATCACAGTAAAGTGTGATAGGCCTGTCAACACCCGGAATGACCTCAAGGTCTCTAAAGAACTTGCGGAGCCAAACTGCTTCTTTAGATGCCTCAGCCGCAGCCACATACTCAGCCTCCATAGTAGAGTCAGCTGTGCAGCCCTGCTTCACGCTCCTCTACATAATCGCGCCTCCTCGGAGTAAAAACACTGATCCAGATGTCGATTTCCTCGAATCCTTACAAGTCTGGAAGTCTGAGTCCGTGTATCCTACGGGTGTTAGGTCCCCTCCAGAATACACCAGCATATAATCCCTCATTCTCTTAAGATACTTGAGCATATGCTTTACAGCTTGCCAGTGCTTGGTTCCAGGATTTGCTTGATATCGACTCACCATACCTACTACAAAACATATGTCTAGGCGAGTGCAAAGCATAGCGTACATAAGGCTACCCACTGCGGATGCATAAGGGACCTTACTCATACGCTCTCTTTCTTCCGATGTCTTGGGACAGTCATCCAATGAAAGAGTTAGACTGGCAATAGAAGGTTGTGAGCCTTTCTTTGCCTCTTGCATTGCATATTTGTCAATTATTTTATCTATGTATGAAGCTTGGGATAATGCTATCATTTTGTTCTTTCGATCTCTGAAAAGACGAATGCCTAGAACATAATTAGCTTCTCCCAAGTCCTTCATGTCAAACTGTTGGTGTAACCAAAACTTGACCGATGATAAGTTCCCTACATCATTCCCAATGAGTAGTATATCATCGACATAGAGTATCAGAAAGACCACTTTTCCATCCTTAATACGTTTATAAACACAAGGTTCATCAACGTTCTGCTCAAAACCAAATGTCTTAATCGCTTGATCAAACCTCTGGTTCCATGAGCGGGATGCTTGCTTTAATCCATAAATGGATCTAAGCAACTTGCAGACTTTCCTTTCTTGGCCTTTCGCTACGAACCCTTCGGGCTGTATCATATAGATACACTCTTCAAGATGGCCATTCAAGAATGCCGTCTTGACATCCATTTGCCAGATCTCATAATCAAGAGCCGCAGCAATAGACAGAAGAATACGGATAGACTTCAGCATAGCAACAGGCGAAAAGGTTTCATTGTAATCGATTCCAGCCTTTTGCGTGTATCCCTTTGCAACCAGTCTAGCTTTGAAAGTTTCCACTCTTCCTTCCGCATCCTTCTTTCTTTTGTAGACCCATTTGCATCTAATGGGTTTTATCCTATCCGGAAAATCTACAAGTTCCCAAACAGAGTTAGATTTCATAGAATCCATCTCATTGTTCATAGCCTGTTTCCAAGATTTAGAATCAACATCATTTACAACTGCATCATAAGTGACCGGATCATCCTCATGCTCACGAGCCTCGGCCTGGTATACCTGAGCATCATACATGAAGAAATTAGGTTTCTTAGAAACCCTCCCACTACGACGAGGCACCCTAAATTGTTGATTGTCTGCAGGTCTTTTACTGGAACTTGGACTTGCGTCCAAGACCGAAATCTGTGGAGCAGTTCTTTCACCCGATAACTCCTTTAGCACCACTTTGCTTCGAGGCTTAAAGTCATTCATGTGACTTTCCTCCAAGAATGTCACATGGGTTGAGACAATGACTTTTTGTTCCTTCGGGTTATAGAACAGACCTCCTTTAGTTCCTTTTGGATACCCTACAAACATGCACAATTCTGATCTTGGTTCCAACTTTTTCGCATCCCCATCCAGTACATGTGCCGGGCAGCCCCATATTCTCATATGTCCAAGGGAGGGCTTCCTGCCACGCCACAATTCATACAGAGTTCTGGGTATTGATTTGCTCGGACCTGGTTCAGAATATAGCACGCCGTTTGTAAAGCATATCCCCAAAATGATAATGGCAGCGTTGAATAACTCATCATGGATCATACCAGATCCAATAAGGTCCTGTTTCTCCTTTCGGCTACACCATTCTATTGTGGAGTACTAGGTGCAGTCAATTGGGATAAAATCCCGTTCTCTACAAGATGTCCTAGAAATTCATCGAAGAAGTATTCGCCACCTCGATCAGATCGAAGTGTCTTTATGGATTTATCCAATTGCTTTTCCACTTCCGCACGGTACTCTTTGAACTTGTCAAAGGTTTCACTCTTGCGGTGCATCAGATACACATATCCATACCTCGAGTAATCATCTATAAAAGAGACATAATACTCGAACCCTCCTCGTGCTGTGACATTCATGGGGCCACATACGTCAGTGTGCACAATTTCTAAGAGCTCCTGAGCCCTTGTACCCTTAACTCCAAAAGACCTCTTAGTCATTTTACCCTCTAAACAAGACTCACATTGGGGAAGCCGTACCTCTTCCAGAGATTCCAGAGGACCGTCTTTCACCAATCTTTGAATCCTATCCTAATTAATATAACCAAGTCTTAAATGCCAAAGATACGCCTTGTTAGAGTGAGAAACTTTCAACCTTTTAGAGTTATCAATTAATTCAATGTCAAGCAGTGAGTACATCTTTGGTTTGATCAAATATAGGTTTCCATCCATCCATCCAGAACAGACAAAAGACTTATTTCTACGAATATCAACTCTTTTACTAAAAGAAACTGAATAAAAATCCTTTATTAAACAAGCTACCGATATAAGGTTCCTCCTAAAATTAGGAACATAAAAATAGTCTTTTAATAAAATAAACCTAAATTGATCAAAATAAAGGTAAACATCTCCCACTGTCTCAGCCACCACAAAGCTACCATCTCCAGTCCGCAACGAGAGGCTCCTATCATGTAGACTTCTCGTTTCCACGAACCCCTGCATAGAAACACAAACATGATTAGTGGCGCCCGAATCAATGACCCAAGTGTCTTTCAATTCTTCCACCAAACACGCTTCCAAGTAATGAAGTTCCTTACCTTCCTTGCCCTTGGCCGCTAGGAATTCCCGGCAAGCCTTCTTGAAGTGACCTACCTTCCCACAATGGAAGCATTTGGACTTTTTAGGGTCCTTTGACTTCTTGTTCTTCTTCTTCTTCTTCCCGTCCGAGACAGGGGAATTAGAAGAACTAGAAGCCACTTGCTTCTTATTTGGCCTCTTCCTCTTCCGTGAGGGATTGGAAGATTCCGCCAAATTGGCCTCACTTTTAGGTCAGACCACATCTTCATCCCTGATCATCCGCTTATAAGCCTGTAGTTGCTTCATGAGCTCGGTTAGTCCTAACTCCTTTGTCGCTAGATTGTATGCAACCTTAAACCCCACAAAATCTTTAGATAGAGTCTTGAACACCAACTCGATCTGGGTGTTGTAGTCCAACTAGCACCATTCTCGATAGCCACTTGCTTCTTATTTGGCCTCTTCCTCTTCCGTGAGGGATTGGAAGATTCCGCCAAATTGGCCTCACTTTTAGGTCAGACCACATCTTCATCCCTGATCATCCGCTTATAAGCCTGTAGTTGCTTCATGAGCTCGGTTAGTCCTAACTCCTTTGTCGCTAGATTGTATGCGACCTTAAACCCCACAAAATCTTTAGATAGAGTCTTGAACACCAACTCGATCTGGGTGTTGTAGTCCAACTAGCACCATTCTCGGTAGCCTCAGCGAAGAATCCCATTAGAGTGATCATATGGTCCTTCACCGGAGTACCCGCCTTTTGCTTAGAGTTCATAATACTGATGATAGCGGACTGTCGAGCCAATTTTTCTTGGCCTCCGAACATGTCCTCCAGATTTTCCATGATCTCCCCAGCAACTTGATAAGTCTCATGCTGCTTTTGTAAAGCACTCGTCATGCTAGCAAGGATGCAGCATCGACCTATCTCATTGGATTCTCTCCAACGATTATAGGCAACCGGGACCTCCTCAAGTGGTGTGTCAGGTTTGGGCCCAGGTGGGCATGGTTCGTCCAGTACGAACTTGTGTCTCTCGCAGCTGAGAACTATTAATAGATTTCTTTTCCAATCTTTATAATTGTCGTCATTCAGTTTATTCTCAGTAAGTATTGAAATGAAGGGTGTCGGTGACATTTTGAACTGAAATAAAATTATACTAGACATCATTACAAAGCCCAAGCAAATATACAGATAATTTAGCAAATAAAACATACAAGTATGTTCCTACATGAAACTTGAAAAACATGTAGCATTGCAACGGTGATTCTCAGCACCTATTGCCCCAAGCCACCGAGGGGTGGTCATGAAAACAAATAGTCGGAACATGGACCCCGTCCAATTAATATATGTTGCCTTAAATCCTCCAAGGTTAAGACATATATTAATAACCGCTTATTTGGCCACCAGTTTAGTTAACAGAGCTTCTAGGGAAGGTTAATAACTAAACGAGTCTTGAGTGTATAACCATTGTTTACGTAGCCCGATCCACGTCCTACCAAGCCACCGAGGGGTGGTCATGAATAGGATCGTACCCGAACACGTTTTCCACATAGGAGATCCAATCTAGTATACCGGCGGTGGTAAACACCTACCGAGGGGTGTGGTCAGGGCAGAACTGATGCGAGGCGTTACCATGCTTTCACATATGGATCAACAATGGAGGCCGTGGGTTTTGTTTGAAACCCTCTCCCACTCAATATTTTGAAAAACATGCAAGTTTTGACAAATTATGTATGATCAATATAGTATGAGCGGCACTCACCTATCCTATATGACATGTTATCAAATATGCATACAAAACATCCATCAATACATATATATACATCCATGACATATCACAGAAAAAATAATTGACAGAATAACCAAGCTATGGTTCCATCCTAGAACAAAGAAAATAAAGATTACAAAATTCCATCTAAAGCATTCTTTGGGTCTTGAATTTTGTTCCGTCTTCTTATATCCATCTTTATGTAGCCTCTCCATTTATTTCTCATCCCATGAATCATTTAAAATTTAAATTCCAAAAATTTAAATTTCAATTTCAAATTCCAAATTCGAATTTCAAATTTAAATTTCAAATTCAAATTTTTAAACAATTTTAAACATCATGTGTAATAATATGTAATTTCAAAAAAATTTCAAATTTTTAATTACATATTTTTAAACATGATTTAAAATTAAATCTCTAATTTAAAAATCAAAATTTTCTGATTTATGGACTATCGCATCGCTGCCCCCGAAGGCGGTAGCCGCCGTAGGCAGCCACCAGCCCCAAAGGGGCTGGCAGCCCACGACTGCCCCCTATGTGTAGCCTTGCTGGGCTGCAGGCCAAGCCTGCAGTGCCAGGCTACACGCCCAGGCTGGGCGCAGCAGCCGGTAGGCTGCAGGTAGCGCCTGCAGCCAGAGGCTGCACGCCCAGATTGCGGCCAGCCTTAGGCAGGCCACGGCCACCCTTGGCTGCAGGCCAAGCCTGCGGCCGTGGGTGGTGTTGGCCTGCACAGGGGCTACCGCAGCCCCATCCTGCCCGAGGGCAGGGGCTGCAGCCCCACCAAGGCCCGTCGACCTATCCCGAGGGGTCATGTCTCGATTTTCGTGCCATATTCCAATTTACCTATTAGGATCTCCAAAAATTAATTTGAATCCCAATTAAATTGAAATTTTCCACACAATCAAAATTTCAACCTTTAAATCAAATTTAACTTTTGGAAAAAATAAATTACGGTCTTCAATCTTCAATCTCCTCCAAGAATAATTACATAAAATTTCCTAAACCGTTTCCTGTGTACAAAAATTCTAACCATAAAAATTCTAAGAGACAAAAAATTAAAATTCATGGTAAAATTACAGTGTTAATAAATTGCTCTCATGGTTACATAAAAATTCCTAGATATTCTAAGGAACCATAACCAGTATAAACAAGTATGCTTATAATAATTCAGAAAATTAAAATAACCACATACTTTATACATAATCCATGATAACAACATAAAGGAACCCTAGAATGCCACTCTCTAAATATCAAATCCATTCAAATTTCAAAATCGACAAAACGGTTGTGTTTCAAATTCTTGTTCTCATGGATAATTTTCAACACCTCCAATCCAATCTCAAATAAAATCATGGTAACTTTATTTGGAGTTCGAATAATTGTGTACTCTATTATCCAAAACAAAATCTGAATTCAACCGGAGAGAATCTTGTCTACCATCCTAATCCTGTGTCATCACCATCCATGCATAATAAACTAGCCAATAGCATACAGAAATCAATTTGCCAAACGTTAAGGAATTATGTGGAGCTAGTAGAGGGACTGATTGGACATATATAATCGGGCTCCCGTGATTCCATATGATCATCATTCTTTACTGAACAACTCAATCATATGATCACTAGTTTCAGAGTCACACCACTATAAACCTGAAACTGAACTCCCAATTATATACCGTATTACGTAAGCCTGTGACGAGCTACTATCCAATGACCTTGTCATATATGCAAAACCCTCATATGATATCCATGATCAGCCTTAGGTCAAAGTCCGTTTAATCCTACTGATCAGGCTATCTTAAAGTTCCATTATACTACCGAATTAAGAAAATGATTATTCACCATATGTGAATAAGAAGTCATCCGCCCAGCAGACGACACAAGGCCTTGTCCATTTTCACATTCAGTATAATGCCTCTAAGAGGATATCTTTAACTCCTTAGAGCTATGATTCCGATATCTGCAAACAAACCCTTCATCGTATACAAGTCATGCACCCAACGAACCGGTCTATAAGCTTACTACCTCTGAGACGCTTTAGCCATTGGAACATCAAAGTACACAAGTCATATACATGAAGTAGGTCATTTACTCAGGATTAAAGTTATTGCACAATGAATGTCAAAAAGCAGATTGATCCACTTATAGCGGACTACGTAGATCAATCACGCTTTAGTCCTGGTCTAATATGTCACCACCAAGCAACATATCTATGTCTCTACTTGGGAGTCCAGCTCCAGACAGTCAAGACAAACCGTCCCCTCCAAGGCTTTAGACAACATAATAGTCTTAACATGAGTTAGATACTCGGTCTAACCCTATAGACTACAGACCATAGTTTAGACCGCTAACTTTAGAACATTGTCTTCTCGCATTCAAAAATCCATTGCATGCAACGTTCTAACAGTTTTAACACAAGCAGTCAGTGAGCCATATTTGCTTACATTTACTTTAACATGTAAATTAGATGAGGACAGATAGCAATGTAATGAATAACCTCTATATATAATTTTATTATCCAGTTCAAAATGAATACATCAAAATGTCTCTAATACTTAGGGCATTTCCTAACAATGAGAGCATGAACATTTTAGTGGCTAGACACAAATCTGTCCTTAAGGAAAGGTCACAGATTTTGACCATTTCAACCCCATTAGGTTCCGAATTTAGGATTCGGTAAAAACACAGTGTTTTAAGGAAATTCAATACGGTCATTTTTGTGTCAAATAGTCCTCAACCAAAAACGAACCTAAGATAGGTTTTCAGAGTGTTTTTCATTCGGTATCCAATACTGGGAACAAAATGCGAACCCAGTGTTTAGTCTCAAGTTTTGCTATAAATGGACCACTTAGAGTCCAAACCAGTTCTCGGACTCAATACGAAAGTTGTAGATCTCATCGAGACCTTGAAAACCATTCACACATGTCAAAAATTTGGCCATTTTGGGCCTCAAACCGAGTCGTCTTTACAGAGACATAAAACTTGGACTTTTACAAAAAAACTAGGCACCAAGCCCACGGTTTTAATGAAATTAGGAGCCATTAGAGTTAGATTTAGGCTCCGAGATGAACATGAGATTTGTTCATCTTGTCGAGGATGAAAACTTTCATGACAAAATCACAAACGAAGTCGTTTCGACCAAGTTTCAAAATAGTTTTCAAAAGTGGTTCAAAAACCACCTTTAAAATGCAAGCTTTAAAAATATGATTTATACACTTCCAAATAAAAATGTGTTTTTAACACTTTAAAATATGAACAAGTTTTTCATAAAAACATCCCCCACTTCCAATGGGGTGATAAGGGGACGGTTTCAAAATAGGGAATTTTTCCAAGATTTTTACAAGCCAACCTAAACAATTTTTCAAAGTAAAATAGCGTGTGTAGTCCGGTAGGCTACCACACCAAACAAGCCTTAGTAACCCGGTAGGCTACTACCCCAAACAAGCCATCGTGGCCCAGTGGGCCATTACACCAAACAATCCTTAATAGCCCAGTAGGCTACCACACCCCAACAAGCGAAGTAACCCGGTCAGTTACTACACTAAGTTCACGTATAGTAACTCAATAGACTACTTAGTTACCAACATGTGAGTTAACCGATCAGTTGACTAGGCGGTAAACCAGTCAAGGTTCGTGTTTCGAACAACATAGTGAGGAACGATGATTAATCTATCAAGTAAATGGTTGATCGAACACGATACGAGTTAGACACCAAATCCCCATAATAGGCCAATAGGGTACCGACAGGTCTCGGTACCCCATAGAAACGCAAGTTATAGTCACTAATGTTAATAGTGACTCCACGAGAGTATTAATGAGAAATGTTATTGATGACAGGTGGTAACCTGTGAATTGATAAAGGCGTGATTTCAAGTTGCTTGCAATTAGGTAAGTACAACTCTGCCTATGGCATGAACGAAAATGCTTTTAAATGATATTTTACAGTATGTTAAAATATGTATGCCATGCACACGATGTTACACCGCATGTTTAAGAGTATGTAGTTTCACAATCAAGTAGATTGATGAAAAAGAAAGTTAGATGCCATACGTTCCTACCATGTAGGATTTATGACAGCTTAGAGAAGCATACGGCTAGAAAAGATTCTAAGGTCGTTACAGTCCTTTTTTCACATTTCTGAAAATTTTCAGTCAAAATGACCGTTTTGCCCCTGACGAGACATTTAACCGTAAAATCTAGTTTTCAATTTTTGAAGTAAATTTTGTAAGCTCAAAAATTCTCAAATCGACTTTTTAGTTCTTACTGGACCTTTTTTGGATTAATTTCTATATTCTTCATGATTTTTCATATTTCTGACCTTCGGGGTACTATTCCAATCCCCTGGGGTTGTTTCCCTTTTTCTAACGTTTTACTAATCTTGAAAACATCCCTCCTCTTTTCCTTGAGTCTAGGTCACCGAGGGCTCAGGTTTGCCTTACTCGATGTCACGTTTTCAGGGTCGTTCCTAAAAACGCCCTTGGAGTCGGTTTTCCTCTTTTCTTACTTTTAAGGGCTTCAGAAGGGCGTTTAACTAATTCATAAAATGTCAGTCCTTTTTTTTTCTCACGTCAAACCTTCCCAGGGGGGCTCGAGTTTCCATCCTGACATATTTTACACGTAATTTCCCGGAATGTCCTTCGCACCGTTTTGAAAATTTTGATGGTATTTTCGCTTAATTTTTAGGCTTCCGACGTTTAGGAAACGCCTCGAAACTATCTAACCTAGTCTAACCTGTCACGTACTATACCAGAGGCCTATTTTATGCAAAAGTTTCTAAACTTTTTGTGTAAAAATTTTACACACACACAGTCCACATTTCAATCACATTTTTCTTTCTAGCAATTTCCATAACAATGTCCAATTCTTTGAATCATAAGACACATAGAATTTCAACCAAATTCCACTCTTACTCTTGGTAACCCTATGGTTTACCTCTTAAAATCTCATGGCCACAGTGGACACCATAATGCACACCAAAATTTTAAAAGTTTCAAACATATCACAAACCATTGCATGTATCCATTCAATCTTTAAACTAACCAACAACATCATACTATATAAATTTCATCACCAAAACTCACAACCACCATCCATGGATTTCATAAGAATTTTCACACCAAACTTTGATTTTTCAATCAATTAAACACATAACCTCCTTCTCTAATCAAAACACAACCAAAAAATCAACACTTAATTCTACAACACCATAGCTTTCCAAGTCACCCAAAATTCCATTATTCCTACATAAATCACCTATGGCTAACCTTGACAAAAGTTCAAGGAAACAAGTCAAATGAAACTCACCTTGTCTCTTTGATCTTTTCTTGCACAAGGAGGAGACCGGTTGAAATTTTTGGTGGCCAAGTTGTAATTTCCTCTTGGTTTGGTGCGCACTTCCTCACGGCTTCATCATGGAAGAAACACTTAGAAAACTTCAAAATTTGGTTTCAGTTTTTTTTCCTTACCAAAACGGCCGAACTTCTAGCTTAAGGGAAGGCAATTAATTTGCTTTCTTTTGGCCTTATTCTTCCTTCTTGGCCAATAGAAATTGGGCACCTTGCAAGCCTTTACTTTTCATAATTTTCAAAAATGGAAATTAAAGCATTTTTGTCACCATTTTAACCTTTAGATCAATCTTTCTTTTGATCTCCACCATTCATTCTACCTACCACTTTTTTTTCATTTATTAATTCCATTTATGGCATCATCCATGACATCATAAGGGATGACTCACCATTCACCTTTTCACTATTCATCTTAATTCGGTCAACTTTTTGATCAAAAATTAACCTGGGCGAAACTTTCCCGAAATCACCCCGGCGAGTTCCTGAGGTCTCCGGTGCAGTCGGATCCCCTTATTCTTCTTCTGTTTGTCCAAAATTAATTTTGGAAGATTTTAGATACCGAAACAGCTCCATTTCTTCCGTTTCAATTTGGTAAAATTTTTCTTCACCGAATTCTTGTCCGTCAACATCAATAAAACATTTTAATATATTCTAATCAGTATTAAACCAGTATATAACCCTAGATTTTTCATCTTTTTCTATCCCAGGTCTATGGATAGTGCGTTTCTAGTCTTAGTAAATTTTTGTTTTAAGGTATCGAAAATGCACTGTCAATAACATTTCGATCCCTCAGTCATTTCCATCACTGTCATCTCAGTATAACATCATTATAACACAGTTATAAACTCGGCCTCAATATTGGAAACATAATTAACACTCTTTGTACATAGGTTGTATGTATACTCTTTACATCAGTCCGAGGACTAGAAAAGCCTTGGCTGTCACAGTTAAGTCCTACGGGCACTAGTGTGTATATAGACTATGTAATGACCGTCATTTTCATGGCACCTACTTACCATGTAATAAGTCACTAAGGAATAAAATGGACATAATTTAATGTCTTTTAGTGCAAATTTAAGAAACACGGTCAAGTACACGGCCGTGTAAGAGGTTGTATACCGCTCAGATAGATGAATGTATTTCAAAGACATGGCCGTGTTGAGTAGTCTGAAATGTACACGCCCGTGTCTGAAATGTACACGCCCGTGTTGCGTTGCACACGCACGCGTAAGAGTCCGTGTAGAACGCTGTGTAATGAGCCGAGAGCCACTGTAATGACTCTCATGAATTATGAAACTTAATTACTATGTAATGATGTAATTAAGTTAATAAACACAGTGTGCTTTTCAGTTGAATGAATTAAACAAGAATAGTAATGTTTAATTACTATTCATGCAGTGAAAGGGGCAACCGACAGTGAAATCGGTCCACCCTATTATGTGAGTATGCGTTGAGACACGCAATATCAAGAAACCGGTCCAGACGACCATTTCATGATATAAAACTGATGAGTTAGTCATCAGTACCCTCAGACTGATCATCTGAGCACAGCAGCGATAATTACCCTAATAGATGTACAGTATCGCAAAAAGTGGTCTAGATGACCTCTTCTCGCCTAGGGACTGACAAAATCAAAGTCAGAATGCTCAGATTAGTCAGTCAGATAGTGAATAGTGAATAATAAATAGTGATTAGTGAATAGTGAGAAATGCAGTGTCAGGTTAGTGGCCAAGACGGCCTTAATCTGGCATAAAACTGACATATTAATAATCAGTAGGCTCAATTTGATCAATTAAGCATAAAATGTAGATTTTGTTTAAAAGATACGCAGTATCAGGATGAGGGTCAAGATGACCTTTTCTCACCCCGAAACTAATATATTTAGACTCAGGACGCCCAAATTAGTCAATCGGACACCTGACACGTTTTTCGAGATGGGGTCATACGGATCCCGAAAACTGGTCTAGAAGACCTCAGATGGATGTAAAACTGATAAATTTGAAATCAGCATGTCCAAATTAGTCAAGGGAGACTGCGTTTGAAATTACGCGAAAATGCCTCGTTATACGTGCGCAGTGTCAACACAGTGTAGGCCTAACCACAGTATCAAGAAATTAGTCAAGATGACCTTTTCTTGATATAAAACTGATATATTTGGAATCAGAATGCTTAAATTAGTCATTTGAGCACAAAAAGTAATTTTTGACTAAGAGCCATGCAATATCAGAAAACTGGTCGAGACGACCTCGGATGAAGATAAAACTGATATATTTGGGTTCAGCACGCCCAAATTAGTCAGTATAGCCTATCTTAAAATTTTTCAAAAAATTAGTATAAAGGACGAAATTTTGGGGATTCTAGAAAAATAGCCCCCATATTTTTCCAAATCTCATTTTCTCCCTCCCCCACACGGCACGAAGATGAACAGTGACCGACCATCAAATCCGACCTCCGTTTTTGACACCACCGGCACCATTCGAAAGCTCTCGACGAGCTGAGTCCAACGGTGTGCCGAGTCGACGGAACCGATGTCAGAGAACGCCGCACGCGCCACCTAAAGCTGCCGGTGGCCGAATTTTTCAAACTGTGATTTCTCCACCGTCCGACGTCCAAATGCCACGATTCCGGTCCCAATGGATTCGTGGTGAAGAGTAGAACAAAACCCAGGCTTCATTTCACGTCAATAGCCGCCGCATCGCGCCACCCAAGGTTCGTCGTCGCTGTCGCCATCGCCACTGTCGAATCTCGCTATTCCGGCGGAGTTGAGTTGCAAGGTCGGTATCAAAATGCTCAGAACAACACGTAGATCAAAAGCCCCAAATCAATTTTGGGCGACAAAGTCAGAAAATGAAGATCCAACACCGCCGCCGTCGTCGACTTTTCGAGGGCCGATTTCCGGTGATAGGAGTCTCGATTGGTGAAATTGACACCACCAATGGGTTCCTTTCGTCGAGCTCTTCAAGATGGTGGTCGCCATTCCCATCGCCGTCGTGGTCAACGCCGATCAACAGCCGGTCAACAGCGGTCAACGCCGGTCAACGGTGACCCGGAGACCGAAAATTGAAGAATGGCCTGTTGGCCTATTTTTGACGTTTCGAACACATCCGCGTCATCGGATTTGCAAACCGGAGTTTCAAAAATGGAGAACGATGATTCAAAGATTGTGCAATCGAGATCGAATGGTTTACCCGACTGCCGGCGGGAACGATTTTGGTAGTGGTTTTGATCCCTTGATTCCTCAATTTATTATTAGAAATAATTATGTATGAATTATGGTTTACTAACTTGAGGAATTGTAAGAAAAAGGGATGAAATGTTGGAAAAGAGAATGTGAGGAAATGTAAATATTTTTACGTAAAAAGCTGAGCTTTTACGTAAAAATTAGGCCTCTGGTTTAGTACTTGGCAGGTTAGAATAGGTTAGATGGTTTTGAGGCGTTTCCTAAACGCCGGAAACCTAAAAATTAAGCGGAAACGCTGCCAAAATTTCTAAAACGGCACAAAGGGGTATTTTAGGAAACGAGGGGTGAAAATGTGATCGGGATGGAAACCCGAGCCCCCTCGATGACCTAGGTCCGGGAAAGAAGGACGGACGTTGTAAGGATTAGTGAATCGCCCCATTAGAAATTTCGTAATGTAAGAAAACGACCCCTATGTCCGAATAGTACCACTCGAGGGATGGGTGCAATCTAAGTATAAAATTTGGGGCGATTACATCGGTAACGGTAACCCGACAGGCTAAATGGTCATACGGGAGGTATTCAGTCAGTTGACTGGTCGGTTAACCAGTCAAGGACCAAGTCGGAATGGGATAGTGAGAGACAGTGATTAATTTGTCAAGTAGACAAATTAATCAAGCACGATTAAAAATTAGATATCAAATTTCCCAAAGTAGAGCAGTTGGGTACCGATCCTATCAGTACCACACAACGATAAGTTTATTAGTTCCTAACGATAGAGTGACCTAAGAGCGATGTTAATTAATTTATTGGGTAAATAAATTAATTAACAATGATTAGAAAATCAAATTCTTAAGAAGAGGGCAAATAGTACCGATAAGGATCGGTACCACATAACGAGAATTTTTATTAGTCACTAATGACCACGGTGACCTAAGAGTGAATGTTAATGTAATGCATTATGATTACAGGGAGGTACCTGATTTGTGACGAAGGCGAGAGTATAAACTGTCTGCTGACAGGTAAGTACAACTCCGCCTACAGCATGGATAAAATGAATTTAAAATGATACTTTTCCAGTATTTTAAGTATGTATCTTGCACACGATGCTGCACAGCATACATAAGAGCATATAGTTTCACAATCGAGTAGATTGATGAAAGAACAAGATAGAAGCCATAGATCCCTACCGCGTAGGATTGGGGATAGCTTAGAGAAGCGTATGGCTAGAACAGTTAAACAAGATGGAAATAAATAGGTGTGTCGTACCGGCTCCTTCAGTCGAAGGGCTTTCCAGTTAAAGAAAGTTAAGGCCAAAAGTTGAGCATCAGTTGATGGCTCTTCGGCATTAGTTGACCTCGGGCATTACCGTTGGTCTGCGCGTACACGGTACTGACACATGGGCCCTAAATAGACAAGAAAAGAAAAGAGAAGTTTGAAGTATAAATGAACATAACCGGACCATGCATTAGTTATAGTTCACTATGCTTTCTGTTTCAGTAGAGTGCATACAATACACGATGCTTCTGTCACGCATAAAGTATGTGAAGTTTTATATTCAGTGTTATGACATATTATGTGATGACATGATATGTGAGCTGATATGTGATATGCTTAAATGGTATGTGATTTATTAAGTGATATATGTCATGCTTAGGATTTTAAGTATGTGCTATATTTTAAACATGTTTTGCGGTTAACATGTTATACTTACTGGGCGTAAAGCTCACGGAGTGTGTTCATGTTGTAGGTAAGCTTCCTATAGTGCAAACACCAGGGGACGATGATGGCGGCGGAGGTGGATGTGAGGATGAGGTTATGGATACACCGCGAGTATTCTTCCGCACTGTATGAGTAAATAGTATTTTGAACAGTGACAGCTAAATAGTATTTTGAATAGTAAAGATTAATTGGTATTTTGGAACAGTAAACAGTATATGTATGAATAGTATATTTAAATAGTGTCTGGTGAATATTAATCAGATAAACAAGTATATAAGTGTGTATGTATAATTGAAATCCTTATGTTTTTCAAATTCCACATTTTAATAGTATACGTACGTGAATAGTAAATACGTACGTGTATATTAAAAAAAAAATCCCTCTAAATTTATGCTATTAAATTCAGCAAGTTTAAGTATCGGTTTTAAAGAGGAAGTATAAGTAAAAGCTAAAGAAGCAAGTAATAGTTTTCAGTGACGGTCCGGGCCGCTGAGGGCACGGCGCGTCACAGTTGGTATCAGAGCGGTTTCCTGCCATCCTACCTCACATTGCCACATGCCTGCCTCATCTGTCCAAGTAAGTTAGTTTTATTTTTAGTTGGTAAATGTTTATCTATTGAAGATAACATTTTGTAGTAATTAGATGACGAAACCTATGATGGCGAGGATAAGACGAAGAGATGTTGAGATCATTATACGAAAATCACGACCGTGCAGTGCTAGAGAGCTGCTCAGAGAAAGAACATGGATTGCTGCCCGAGTTGTACCGATCTTCAGGGCTAGTTGTCCACTAAGTTTTGAATGGCAAACAGTACTCCTGCACTCCATGAGAATGTCAGGACTGGTTTCACATTATCAAAGTGATTCCCCGATTGTACGCCATTGATCAGGATAACTGAGTCCTGTTGGCTGTTGATATCTCTCAGGAAGATACTCTCGTGTGTATCGGGATCCTTATGACCAGGATGAGCTCTTAACTGCGTCGAGTTTCACCATACCATGATCGAGCCAATCTCTGAGAGGAGTCCAGCATCAGCCTCAGTTTTTCTTTATAGGCAAGCGGGGAGTGAAACCGCCTAAGTTCCCTAGAGTTATGGATATATGAGAATTTGTTCATCGGACTGAAAGACTGCAGCTGATGTCCGTTGATACAGTTCTAACGTATGCTGTTCGCTACAAGGAACCGATATGGACTTCTACAATACATGCCGAGACAAAAGTGGATCAAGACAGGAGAAGACCCAAAGAGAGAAAGAGACCTTGCCAAACAGAATTAGAAGAGCGATCAAACAGGACTAGCAAGCCTTATCAAGGGGATAGTGAATGCTGAGAGAAAAGTGCTCAACCCCAGGAACCCTGCACAAGCCCAAGGCATTATAGCAGCCGCCATTATGGAGGGTGACCCGGTAGAACCAGCACCCCAACTGGCTGATGAAGAGTTCATGGCCGAGCACTAGCCAGAAGCACACGAGGGCAATAGGGAGCCGATGGAGAACCCGAACCAGCCCGTATGTCTCCCGAACACCCCATGAAGGAGGAAGATAACGAGACTCTTTCTAACGCCCAACCCGACGAGGAGGGAGAGGAGAACCCAGAGGAGTACTCACTTAGTGATAGTGACGATGAGGAGATGCCTGATACTGAATCAGGATTGTCCTTCCAATAGTAGTAACCCTTCTGCGGGAATGTTAGTTATGAAAATATATTGAGGGAAGCAGTAGCTCTCCCCCGTCAATTGTAGCATAATGTACTTGTTGGGATCGTATAGGGGAAGCGTGTGTCATTCCCGCTGAACTAGAATCTTGAATATATATATTATGTGAAATATATTATGAGATAAGTAGTAAAGCTTTGCCCTAGGTGCTAGATATAATTTTTTTCCACAGTGTGAGTATGATATAACAGAAAGTGCAGGACGAATCCTAGCACTCAGACGATGTCCCAATACAATGCGGCAATTGTTTTGAACATCACAGTATGAGAGAAAGAAAGATGGATATAGTGTGTATATTTATATCCATAATGTTTAAGTAAGATTGTTAAGTAAGAAAGAAAATTATATGTGATACGAGTCCCAAGTATAGAATTTAAGAGACTTATATTTTCCTTTCCCGCTGTATGATAGGGTTACATAAGAAAACATGGCAAGAACGAGAGCTTAGTTAAACCCAGCATCCTGTGAGGATGAGTTGATAGCACAGATCGCAGCCATGCGAGAGATGATGGAGAACCAGTAACGGGAGTTAAACCAGCTTAGGGAACAGCTGGGCCAGCAACCCTAGGCACCACAGTCAGTAGAGATGCCAACACAGGAGGCTCTAGCAGCCCCAGAAACTCTGAGGGAGCAAGCAGCTCCTCCAGCTCAGGAAGCACTAGCACCCATAGTAATGGCTGCTTTCGTAGCAGTAATTATTTTCTACCAATCCCTAGGGAAGGCGACTTATATGAGAGATTCTGGCGCATGAAAGCGTTAGAATTCTTAGGAATCACCAACCCTATAGAGGCCGATGATTGGCTAACGGATATCCAAGTAATCTTGGATTTTATAGGGTTAACAGATAGAGAGAGAAAGTGATGTACGCTTCCTTCACCCTGCACAATGAGGCGCGTTAGTGGTGGAAGATGGTAACCATTAGGAGGAACATTAGAGAGATGAGCTGGAGCGATTTCATTGAGGAATTCAAGGAGATGTACTTCGACAAGGAAGCACTAGCAGCGCAGTAAGACGAGTTCAACAACCTGCGCCAAGGTAGTATGACTGTTATGGAGGCAGTCAAGAAGTTTGAGCAGTTGGCTCAACTTTTTCCAGATTTAGTGCCGACTAAAAGGAGAGAGTCAGACGAATGCTGAAGATGTTTAGAACAGAAATCGCAGTTTAGGTCTGTAGCGGAAGCCACAGACCAGCGACACTAGCAGAATGTGTCAGCAAGGCTATCTAAGCCGAGTACTGGTCGGCTCATGATAAGGAGCGAAAGGCACAGAATTTTAAGACACGAAAGGAGGAGAAAACGTAAACTGAGCAGGCTCAGGGGAAGCAGAACCTTGAGTTACAAACACAGAGGACAGAACATGGGAATCGGCCAAAATAGCAGGCATTCCAACAATAATAACAAGAGAAAAGGGGAACCAGGGCAACCAAGATTCACAGGAGAATTTCCCCCAGAAGAGAAACGACCAGGAAGGAAATGATAGCCAACCCGACGTGCACGAAATACGGAAAGAGGCACTCAAGAGAATGTAAGCAAGGAGTAAGTGGTTGTTTCATCTGTGGCAAGAAAGGCCACTATGCCAAAAAAATTGCCACTCCAACCTACAGAATCGATAGAATTAACCCCGCATTGGGAATAATCAACTTCACACCAACCAGACCAGGATCGAAGACCCTTCAATCACACAAGACATACTGAAAGCTTCAGACAGCTAAGGGAGAATCTATGCTTATGTGAGGAGTGACGCTGAAGCTGTAACTTCTGTAGTGGTGACAGGCCAGCTTTCTATCACCAACTTTGATGTGTTAGTTCTACTTGATTCTGGAGCCACCCATTCGTTGCATCATCAGATTCTGCCAAAAAAAAAAGCTTAGGACACAACGTTGTCATAAACTGTTGAAGGCAGAAAATCGTTTTCGAACCAATCAGATGTGAAAAGTTCATCTACAAGGATTTGTCACTAGAGCAACCAAAGATGATGATATCAGCAGTGAAGGCTTACGAGATGCTATCCAGTGGATGCATGGACTACCTAGCATACATAGTAGATAATACACGAGGAACAGAGATAGGACCAGAGAACATGTCGATAGTCAGGGAATTCGTGGAGATATTTCCAGAAGGTCTTCTAGAACTCTCGTTAGAGCGTGAGATCTCATTCGAGACTGAACGTCTACCAGAATCAACCCCCATCTCCAAGGCCCCATACAAAATGGGCCCTACAGAGCTAAAAGAGCTCCAAGCTCAGCTGAAGGACTAAATAGGTAAGGGATTCACTCGACATAATTGTTCACCCTGGGGAGCACCCGTACCATTCGTAAAGAAGAAAGATGGACCACTGCGAATGTGCATCGACTACAGAGAGTTTAATAGGATTACGATTAAGAACAAGTATCCATTGCCACGGGTTGACGATCTATTTGATCAGCTTCAAGACGCTGCGATGTTCTCGAAGATCGATCTACGTCCCGGGTACCATCAACTAGGAATCAGGAATGAAGATGTACCCAAAATAGCCTTTCAAACGCGGTACGGATATTACGAGTTTCTATTCATGTTGCTCAGATTGACAGACGCGCCAGCAGCTTTCATGAACCGGATGAACTGCATGTTCAAGGGCTATTTGGATAAGTTTGTCATTGTGTTCATCGATGACATACTTATACACTCTAAGACGAAGGAAGAGCACGAAGAGCACTTAAGGATCATTTTGCGCATGTAACAGGACCATCAGTTATACGCTAAGTTCTCGAAGTACGAGTTTTGACTAGAGAAAGTCCATTTCCTGGGCCACGTAGACCCCAAGGAAGGAGTATCTGTGGCCTGACAAAAATTGATGCAGTTAGCACGTGGCCAGCTCAAAGGAACGTAACGGGAATTCACAGTTTCTTTAAACTAACAGGATGTTACCTACACTTAGTCGAAGGCTACTCAAAGTTAGCTGCTCCGCTCACAGTGCTCACCAAGAAGGGAAAGAGGTATAAGTGAATCGACAAGTGTGAGGAAAGCTTTCAAGAGCTGAAATGAAGACTCGTAAGCGCTCCAATGCTAACCATTTCAAATGTTGGTCAGGGAAGCTTTGTGATTTAAGCACCGCATCTAAAACCAAGTTGGAAACTGTGTTGATGCAGAGTGGTAGAGTAGTCACGTATGCTTCACGACAACTCAAAAACCTTGAGAAGAGCTACCCAACGCGTGATGTGGAGCTAGTAGCGATAGTTTTTACGATAAAAGCATGGAGGCACTACCTGTACGGAGTCACATGCAAGATTTACATCGACCACTAGAGCCTCAAATGTATCTTCACGTAGAAAGAGCTCAACATGAGGCAGCGTAGATGGCTAGAGTTGGTAAGGATTACGACCATGAGATCCTATACCATCCGGGGAAAGCCAATAAGGTTGCCGATGCACGGAGTCAGAAGTATATTACTATGCCTATGACTATTAGTGCCTTGTCAGGAGCACTACAAAGGAGCTATGTGACAGCGAGATCAAGATTTTGATAGGGAGATTGTCTGACATGACCCTCCAATCGACGCTCCAAGAAGAGATCAAGATCGGTCAAGGTTTCGATTTGTCCCTGCTTACGTCCAGAAAGGAAGCTATAGAGGACAAGGATTCAGAGTTTAAGATCCTTAAGGACGACACATTCTACTACAGAGATGGAGTGTGTGTTCGGAAAGATGAAGAACTCAAGAAGCGAATCCTTTTGGAACCTTACGAGACGTCATATTCCGTACATTCGATAGTGAATAAGATGTACAAGTACCTAAAGGAAAGCTTTTGGTGGCCTGAAATAAAGAATGACAGTGTCGAGTTCGTTGCCAGATACCTTACGTGTCAGAAGGTTAAGGCAGAACACCAGCGCCCAGTAGGATAATCGTAGAAAATTAAGCTACCTGAGTGGAAATAGGACCAGATTACGATGAATTTCGTAGTCGGACTGCCGAAGACGTCAAACGATAATGACGCAATCTGGGTGATTGTAGACAGACTGATGAAATCAGTTAATTTTTTTTTAGCAATGAAAGTTAGCTACTTGGTGGAATGACTAACAGAATCCATGCGACACAGTTCGTGAAACGGCACGGAGCACCAGAGTCAATCGTCTCAGATCGTAGTGGATGCTTTACCTCCAGATTTTGGTGAAGTGTTCAGGCTGCATTACGGTCTAAGTGAGAGTTTAGCATACCATTTCATCCTCAGACCGAAAGTTAGTCTGGGAGGACCATACAGATGTTAGAGGACATGTTGAGACCTGCGTCCTAGACTTCAAAGGAAATTGAGATCAGAAGCTACCATTGAGCGAGTTCTCGTACAACAGCAACTATCATTCCTCGATAGGAATGGCACCGTACGAGACACTCTGTGGAAGGGAAAGTAGATCCCTGGCTCATTAGTACGAAACCGGAGAGAAACGGCTAATTAGCTCAGACATCATCAAGAATACCATGGCAGACGTGAAATTGACATGAGAAACGTTAGATACAGTGCACAGTCGACAGAAGAATTTTGACGATAAGCGCTATAGACCCCTTGAGTTTCAAGTAAGAGACTTAGTCTTTTTCAAGGCAGCACCCATGAAAGGGGTGGTGCACTTTGAAAAGAAAAAAAAAAAAAAGCTCAGTCCTAGGTACATAGGAACCTCGAGATAATATAGAAAGCCGGGAAGGTGGCTTATAGACTAGCACTTCGTCCCGAGTTAGTTACAGTGCACAACGTCTTTCATGTCTTCATGTTGAAGAAGTACGTGCCAGACAGCTCCCATGTTCTTAGGCAAGAATCCGTTGTACTATACGCTGATCCGACGTACGAGGAGAGACCCGTGCAGATCCTCGTCAGAGAGGAGAAGGTACTTAGGAATAAAGTATACTGCTAGTAAAAGTGTTGTGGCGGAATCATCGTGTTGAGGAAGCCACATGAGAATGGAAAGAAGACATGAGAAGAGACATCCTGGAATTATTCTAATTTTCGAGGACGAAAATTTTGTAAGGAGGGAAGGTTGTAATGACCGTCCTTTTCATGGCACCTACTTACCATGTAATAAGTCACTAAGGAATAAAATGGACATAATTTAATGTCTTTTAGTGCAAATTTAAGAAATACGGTCAAGTACACGGCCGTGTAAGAGGCTGTATACCGCTCAGATAGATGAATGTATTTCAAAGACATGGCCGTGTTGAGTAGTCTCAACTAGTACACGCCCATGTCTGAAATGTACACGCCCATGTTGCGTTGCACACGCACGCGTAAGAGTCCGTGTAGAACGCTGTGTAATAAGCCGATAGCCACTGTAATGACTCTCATGAATTATGAAACTTAATTACTATGTAATGATGTAATTAAGTTAATAAACACAGTGTGCTTTTCAGTTGAATGAATTAAACGGGAATAGTAACGTTTAATTACTATTCATGCAGTGAAAGGGGCAACCGACAGTGAAATCGGTCCACCCTATTATGTGAGTATGCGTTGAGACACGCAATATCAAGAAACCGGTCCAGACGACCATTTCATGATACAGAATTGATGAGTTCGTCATCAGTACCCTCAGACTGGTCATCTGAGCACAGCAGCGACAATTGCCCTAATAGATGTACAGTATCGCGAAAAGTGGTCTAGATGTCTTCTTCTCGCCTAGGGACTGACAAAATCAAAGTCAGAACGCTCAGATTAGTCAGTCAGATAGTGAATAGTGAATAGTAAATAGTGATTAGTGAATAGTGAGAAATGCAGTGTTAGGTTAGTGGCCAAGACGGCCTTAATCTGGCATAAAACTGACATACTAATAGTCAGTAGGCTCAATCTGGTCAATTGAGCATAAAATGTAGATTTTGTTTAAAAGATACGCAGTATCGGGATGAGGGTCAAGACGACCTTTTCTCGCCTCGAAACCAATATATTTAGACTCAGGACGCCCAAATTAGTCAATCAGACACCTGACACGTTTTTCGAGATGGGGTCATACGGATCTCGAAAACTGGTCTAGAAGACCTAAGATGGACGTAAAACTGATAAATTTGAAATCAGCATATCCAAATTAGTCAAGGGAGACTGCGTTTGCAATTTTGTGCAAAAATGCCTCCTTATACGTGCGCAGTGTCAACATAGTGTAGGCCTAACCACAGTATCAAGAAATTAGTCAAGATGACCTTTTCTTGATATAAAACTGATATATTTGGAATTAGATTGCTTAAATTAGTCATTTGAGCACAAAAAGTAATTTTTGACTAGGAGCCATGCAGTATCGGAAAACTGGTCTAGACGACCTCGGATGAAGATAAAACTGATATATTTGGGTTCAGCACGCCCAAATTAGTCAGTATAGCCTATCTTAAAATTTTTCAAAAAATTAGTATAAAGGACGAAATTTTGGGGATTCTAGAAAAAAAGCCCCCATATTTTTCCAAATCTCATTTTCTCCCTCCTCCACACCACACGAAGATGAACAGTGACCAACCATCAAATCCGGCCTTCGTTTTTTACACCGCCGGCACCATTCGGAAGCTCTCGACGAGCTGAGTCCAACGGTGTGCCGAGTCGACGGAACCGACGTCGGAGAACGCCGCAAGCGCCGCCTAAAGCCGCCGGTGGCAGAATTTTTCAAACCGTGATTTCTCCACCGTCCGACGTCCAAATGCCATGATTCCGGTCCCAATGGATTCGTGGTGAAGAGTAGAACAAAACCCAGGCATCATTTCACGTCAACAGCCGCCGGATCGCGCCGCCCAAGGTTCACCGTCGCCGTCACCGTCGCCATCGCCACTGTCAAATCTCGCTATTCCGGCGGAGTTGAGTTTCAAGGTTGGTATCAAAATGCTCAGAACAACATGTAGATCAAAAGCCCCAAATCAATTTTGGGCAACAACACCAGAAAATGAAGATCCAATACCGCCGCCGTCACCGACTTTTCGAGGGTCGATTTCCGGTGATAGGAGTCTCGATTGGTGAAATTGACACCACCAATGGGTTCCTTTCGTCGAGCTCTTCAAGATGGTGGTCACCACTCCCATCGCCGCCGTGGTCAACGCTGGTCAACGGCCGGTCAACGGCTGTCAACGCCGATCAACGGCGACCTGGAGACCGAAAATTGAAGAATGGCCCGTTGGCCTATTTTTGACGTTCCAGACACATCCGCAGCATCGGATTTGCAAACCGGAGTTTCAAAAGTGGAGAACGATGATTCAAAGATTGTGCGATCGAGATAGAACGGTTCACCCGACCGCCGACGAGAACGATTTTGGTAGTGGTTTTGATCCCTTGATTCCTCAATTTATTATTAGAAATAATTGTGTATGAATTATGGTTTACTGACTTGAGGAATTGTAAGAAAAAGGGATGAAATGTTGAAAAAGAGAATGTGAGGAAATGTGAATATTTTTACATAAAAAGCTGAGCTTTTACGTAAAAATTAGGCCTCTGGTTTAGTACTTGGCAGGTTAGAATAGGTTAGATGGTTTTGAGGCGTTTCCTAAATGCCGGAAACCTAAAAATTAAGCGGAAATGCTGCCAAAATCTCTAAGACGGCACAAAGGGGTATTTTAGGAAACGAGGGGTGAAAATGTGATCGGGATGGAAACCCGAGCCCCCTCGATGACCTAGGTCCGGGAAAGAAGGACGGACGTTGTAAGGATTAGTGAACCACCCCATTAGAAATTTCGTAATGTAAGAAAACGACCCCTATGTCAGAATAGTACCACTTGAGGGACGGGTGCAATCTAAGTATAAAATTTGGGACGATTACATCGGTAACGGTAACCCGACAGGCTAAATGGTCATACGGGAGGTATTCAGTCAGTTGACTAGTCGGTTAGCCAGTCAAGGACCAAGTCCGAATGGGATAGTGAGAGACAGTGATTAATTTGTCAAGTAGACAAATTAATCAAGCACGATTAAAAATTAGATATCAAATTTCCCAAAGTAGAGCAGTTGGGTACCGATAGGCATCGGTACCACACAACGATAAGTTTATTAGTTCCTAACGATAGAGTTGTTGGAAATTAAACCGGTAAAAACGTATCAGAGTGGCGCAGCGGAACAATAAAAAATTTTTAGATCGTTAAATATCTCATGATGCCATATACAATAAATCAGCAACAATTAAAACTCATACCTCAAGGACGCCAATATGCAGGAGGAGAATGACCGGAGGCTTCAACCAACTAGCCTTCTCTACTATTCTCCAATTCCCGAATGGCTGAGTGTGTGGGCACTCTGAACCTCGATCGGTATGCTAGCACTGCTAGTCTTCTTCCGACCACCCAGATCTCTAAAGAACTTTATTGTTACGATGAGCTGTGCAACAATAAGCCTGCTCACCTGAGAGTCTGTGGTCAAGGAGAACTGGAGTGGTAGGTCCTCTATTTATAGACCTGCATGAGGTGAATCTCTGAATTTGAATTGGATTAGGAAAAGATATTTTCCCTTATCTTTAACCAAAAAATCCGAATTTTTCCATACGATAATCCTAACAATAAATTCGGTTTTTCCTAAGATAAATCCAATCCAAATCTTAACAAGATTTTAACTAGAATTTTATCTCCCTTTTTCAACCAAAAAATCCGAAATTCACAAGGAGAAAATCCTCCAAAAAATTTTGGCCATTATGGATAAGGGAGAATCAAAAATTCCACTAGGATTTTCAAGCTAAATCTCATCTCAACCTTATCCAAAAATAACCGAATTTCCTAGGATAAAGGCTCCAAAATTTTGGCCACTTTTAGGGAGGAGAGAATCCAAATTCAACTAGGATTGAAGCTTGAATTTACTCTTGAATCTTATCCACAAAATCCGAAATCTTTCATGAGGATTATCCTCAAAAATTTCGTCCCTTATTTGTTGGGATTTGGATTCAAAATTCAAGTAGGATTCTAACAAGATTATCCTCTCCAAATCCAACTCAAATTCGAATTTCAAACCTAGTGGATTTTCCACAACAAATTCGAATCCTACTTGGACTGTGATTCAAAATTTGAATTTCAAATTTCAAATTCAAATTTCAAATTCAAATTTCAAATTTCAAATTTCAAATTTCAAATTTAAATTTCAAATTCAAATTTCAAATTCGAATTTCAAATTCAAATTTCAAATTCAAATTTCAAATTCAAAATTCAAATTTCAAATTTCAAAATTCAAATTTCAAATTTCAAAATTCAAATTTCAAATTCCACAAAACGGTTGTGTTTCATATTCTTGTTCTCATGGATAATTTTCTACAACTCCAATCCAATCTCAAATAAAATCATGGCAACTTTATTTGGAATTCGAATAATTGTGTACTCTATTATCCAAAACAAAATCTGAATCCAACCGGAGAGAATCTTGTCTACCATCCTAATCCTGTGTCATCACCATCCATGCATAATAAACTAGCCAATAGCATATACAAATCAATTTGCCAAACGTTAAGGAATTATGTGGAGCTAGTAGAGGGATTGATTGGACATATATAATCGGGCTCCCGTGATTCCATATGATCATCATTCTGTACCGAACAACTCAATCATATGATCACTAATTTTAGAGTCACACCACTATAAACCTGAAACTGAACTCCCAATTATATACCGTATTACGTAAGCCTGTGACGAGCTACCATCCAATGACCTTGTCATATATGCAAAACCCTCATATGATATCCATGATCAGCCTTAGGTCAAAGTCCGTTTAATCCTACTGATCAGGCTATCTTAAAGTTCCATTATACTACCGAATCAAGAAAATGATTATTCACCATATGTGAATAAGAAGTCATCCGCCCAGCAGACGACCCAAGGCCTTGTCCATTTTCACATTCAGTATAATGCCTTTAAGAGGATACCTTTAACTCCTCAGAGCTATGATTCCGATGTCTGCAAACAAACCCTTCATCGTATACAAGTCATGCACCCAACGAACCGGTCTATAAGCTTACTACCTCTGAGACGCTTTAGCCATTGGAACATCAAAGTACACAAGTCATATACATGAAGTAGTTCATTTACTCAGGATTAAGGTTATTGCACAATGAACGTCATAAGCAGATTGATCCACTCATAGCGGACTACGTAGATCAATCACGCTTTAGTCCCGGTCTAATATGTCACCACCGAGCAACATATCCATGTCTCTACTTGGGAGTCCAGCTCCAGACAGTCAAGACAGACCGTCCCCTCCAAGGCTTTAGACAACATAATAGTCTTAACATGAGTTAGATGCTCGGTCTAACCCCATAGACTACAGACCATAGTTTAGACTGCTAACTTTAGAACATTGTCTTCTCGCATACAAAAGTCCATTGCATGCAACGTTCTAACAGTTTTAACACAAGCAGTCAGTGAGCCATATTTGCTTACATTTACTTTAACATGTAAATAAGACGAGGACAGATAGCAATGTAATGAATAACCTCTAAGTATAATTTTATTATACAGTTCAAAATGAATACATCAAAATGTCTCTAATACTTAGGGCATTTCCTAACAGTTGTTACGTATAGAATGATGATCATATGGATTCACGTGAGCTCAATTATATATGTCTAAGTGGTCCCTCTACTAGCTCCACATAATTCCTTAATAGATGGCAAATTGTTCAGGGTATACTTGTTGGCTGGTTGTCTTGCATGAAATATGGATTGTGTCCACATAGGATTAGGATGGTAGACAAGATTCTCTCCTGTTGAATTCAAATTTTGTTTTGGATAAGAGATTACACAATTATTTGAATTCCAAATAAAGTTGCTATGATTTTATTGGAGTGGTGAAAAATTATCTATGAGGATAAAATTTGAAATACAAGTTTTTGTGGAGTTTGAAATTTGAAATTTGAAATTTAAATTTGAAATTTGAATTTTATATTTGAATTTGAAATTTAAATTTAAAATTTGAAATTTGAAATTTGAAATTTGAATTTGATATTTAAATTTGAAATTTGGATTTAAAGTTTGAATTTTGAATCACAAATCCAAGAAGTAACTGAATTTTTGTAGATAAATCCACTTGAAAATTCAGATTTTATTGTGAATAAGGGAGAGGAAGATCTTGTTCGAATCTCACTTAAATTTTGAATCCTAAATCTATTGAAGGTGGCCAAATTTGTTAAGGGAAATCTACCCTAGGTAGATTCAGTTTTTATAGATAAGAATGAAGGGAAATTCAAGATAGAAAATCTTATTTGAATTTTGAATCTCTCCCTCACAATGGTGGCCGAAATTTCTATGGATAAGCCTGAGGTAAATTTGGACTTTTTGTGCATAAGGGTGAGATGAAATTCAAGCTACAAAATCCTATTTGAATTTTGATTCTCCTCAAACTTGGATGGCCAAATCTAGACATCCCTCTTGGCACAAGGGAAAATCGGTTTTTTGTGGATAAATAAGGAGATAAAATTCAAGTTAAAATCTTATTTGAATTTTGAATGCAAAATCTCCTAGGGTGGCCGAATCTTCCCTTGATTTTGGCCTATAGTGAATTCAGATTTTGTGTGGAAGAAAGGGAGAAAATCTTCTCTTGGTCTAATTCAAATTCAAGAGATCACCTCATGTAAGTCTATAAATAGGTCCTACCACTCCAGTTCTCTCAGACCACAGACTCTCAGGTGGTAAGCTTATTGTTGCACAACCCACCGTGATAATAAGTTCTTTAGAGATCTGGGTGGTTGGAAGGAGATTAGCAGTGCTAGCATACCAATCGAGGATCCGAGTGCCCACACACTCTGCCATCCGGGAATTGGAGAATAGTAGAGAAGGCTAGTTGGTTGAAGCCCTCCGGTCATTCTCCTCCTGTAGCTTTGGTGTGACGTCCCGCCCTACGTAGGGTTAACAGCACTATTACAGTCAGCTACTATTGCCAACTGCGATAGATTGTAACCACTTGCGTCGTCGGTAACTTACTTTTAACTTATTCTGATACCATATGTGACGGCTGGTATCTTACTTTTAACCTACTTCCTTTAACATGCTTATTTTAACATCCCATTTGAATGTGAAAATTGGGAATAAATTTTTTTTTCTTAAACTTTAAACTTTAAACTTTAAACTTGAGAACTGTATCATTTTCAAACATTTACTACAGTAAACATTTTACTTTATCATAACTTAACATACATCATAAAACATCATTTTAATATTCTTTTAAATAGTTCAGCAGAAGACTCATAGCAGTGCCATAACCCTCACCCAGTCTCTTGGCACATGCAGATTGCATTTGTCATCCATCACTTGTCTTATTTTCATGTAGGATGCTTACCTGCAACATATATTTTACATGCAGCATACTTAACATGTGGAAACATAAAATACTTAGCGTATGTTTACACATCGTAAACATAACATACTTAATGTATGTTTACACATCGTAAACATAACATATTTAACGTACTTATTATCGTGAAAATACTTCACATTTAACATAATGAATATACTTATTATATCTAAATACATAAAACTTCGTACATATACTTTAGCATCGTAAACATACTTACGTATACTTAAATATCCTTAACGTCATAAACATACTTTTATACATACAAAACATTACATACACATATCATTCATTACTTAAACATTCATATTTAATGTGATAATTGGGAATTTTAAATTCTTTAAGTAGATTAAAATTGTACGTATGTATCAATTTTTGTGATAACCAGGAAAATTCATATTTCTCGAAAAATAAATACACAATGAATTTAAGTGTTAAAATGTGAAATTAAGTGATTCAATATTGTTTAGAACTAAATAAAATGTTCTAACAATGTTAAAGGATGAAAAATGATTGATAGTGATTTTAGGTGTGAGCATGTGTGTGCCACTCACAGTATCAAGAAGTAGGTCAAGATGATATTATCTTGACATAAAACTAATATATTTAGAATCAGTATGCTCAAATTAGTTAATTGAGCCCAGAATGTGAATTTTGATCGAGAAACAGGCAATATCAGAAAACTGGTATAGATGACCTTGAATGAAGTTAAAACTGATAAATTTGGGCTTAGCACACCCAAATTAGTCAAGATAGCCTATCAGCATGCTCAAATTAGACAATTGAGTACAAAGGTAATTTTTGACCGAGAATTCACAGTATCAAAAACTAGCCGAAATGACCTCAGATGAAAATGAAACTGATATATTTGGATTCAAGACACCCAAATTAGTTAGGATAGCTCATGTTGAAATTTTGGCCGAAAAAGTATATAAAGCGTGAAAAAAAAAGTGAAATTTCCTTATTTTTCCACGTACACTCTCTCTCCTCCCTTCTCTTTCTCTCTCTGCCTGCACATGTATAGTGACCATTCACTGGAAACGGCCTTTGTTCATGACACCGCAGGTTCTGTTGGAAAGCTCTCGTCGAACTGAGTCCGACAGTGGGTCGACGCGATGGAAAGGCCGTTGGAGCACTCCGCACGTGCCGCTTGAAGGCTGCCGGAGCTGAAATCTTTCCAATGAGATTTCTCAGCCGTCCAGCCACCGTTTGCCACGAAACCAGTCCCAAAAGGTTCGTGGTGAAAAGTACTACAAAACCCACGTGGTGGTTCATGGCAACAACCGCCGTATCGTGCCGACCAAGTTTCGAGAAATTCGTTGCCGCCGCCGTGGGAGCCACCATCGATTTTTGTCGATTCCGACCAAATTGAAGATAGCCACCGGTGCACACATGGCCATGTGGTTGTGGGGAGCAAAAGCCCTCAACCAATTTCCGGAAAAAAGTCCGGCACGATGAAGTTCCACCGTCGCTGCCGTGGCCATGGCTTTCGAGGGGATTTTCCGACGATAGGGGCCTCCAAACATGAAATTGAGACCACCAATGGAATCTTCCCATCGAGATCTTCAAGATGGACTACCCACCTTCCACCGTCGCCGCCAGTCAATGCCTGTCAGTGGGCGGTCAACGGCGGTCAACGCCAGTCAACGGTGACCGTTGACCAATTTTGAAAGTTTGGCCCGTTGGCCTATTTTCAACGTTCCGGATGCATCCGCGGAGTCGGATTTGCAAGACGGGACCTCAGATATGAAGAACGAAGAATTAGGTTTTATGCTGTTGAGACCGAACTGCAATTCGATATAAATCCCGACCTCTTTACGTTCTGCAATTTAATTGTTTGGGACTATTGTATGCTTTTATGATTATTAGTATGAAAATTTTGGAAAAGAATGTATGTAAAAAGAAGAAAATTGCTGTAATGAAGGAAAAGAAAAATATGTGATAATGTAACGATTTTCCGTAAACAGTATGAGTTTTACGTAAAATCTAGGCCTCTGGTATAATACGTGATAGAATTAGATCAGGATAGATGGTTTTCAGGCGTTTCCTAAACGCTGGAACCTCAAAAATTAATCGAAAATGTTGTCAAAATTTCTAAAAACGGCACTAAGGGTAATATGGGAAACGAGGGGTAAAATATGATCGGAAAGGTAACCCGAGTCCCCTCAAAGAATTAGGGCATGGAAAAAGGAATGGGCAAGTTACGATTAGTAAACTGACTCTTAGGTCGGAATAATACTTCCCGAGGGCCGGGAATGTGAAAAATTGGCCAAATGATAAGAATTGATCCGAAAAAGGTCTGATAAGATTTAAAAAGTTAATTAGATGATTTTGAGTTTAGAAAATCCAGCCTAAGTATGAAAATGAAAATGTTATGGTTAAACAACCCATAAGGGGCAAAATGACCATTTTGTCCAAAGATTCTCAAATTATGGGAAAAGAGCCCCAATGACCCCGAAATAGGGTAATGAAGTTTGTAAAAGCAAAAATTGAGGTTTAAGTTATGAAAAATCACGTCAAGGGTAAAATTGTAATTTTGTCAAAAGTTAGGGGTAAAATCGTAATTTTTCAAAAAGTTGGAGAAAAATTCGAACATGGCCATTGAGGTTTAAAAACCTATCCTAAGGCTATAATTAAGGATTATAAGATCAGAATCAAGCTTTTTAATAAAATAAAAGCTATAAATGAAAATGTGATTAACGAACAAAGTTTGTCTGTAGCAACCCGATCCAGACGCGACAAAGGACGTCGATGAATTCCAAGAAGAGGATAATGTTAGGAAATGCCCTAAGTATTAGAGACATTTTGATGTATTTATTTTGAACTGGATAATAAAATTATACTTAGAGGTTATTCATTACATTGCTATCTGTCCTCGTCTTATTTACATGTTAAAGTAAATGTAAGCAAATATGGCTCACTGACTGCTTGTGTTAAAACTGTTAGAACGTTGCATGCAATGGACTTTTTGTATGCGAGAAGACAATGTTCTAAAGTTAGCAGTCTAAACTATGGTCTGTAGTCTATGGGGTTAGACCGAGCATCTAACTCATGTTAAGACTATTATGTTGTCTAAAGCCTTGGAGGGGACGGTCTGTCTTGACTGTCTGGAGCTGGACTCCTAAGTAGAGACATGGATATGTTGCTTGGTGGTGACATATTAGACCGGGACTAAAGCGTGATTGATCTACGTAGTCCGCTATGAGTGGATCAATCTGCTTTTGACATTCATTATGCAATAACCTTAATCCTGAGTAAATGAACTACTTCATGTATATGACTTGTGTACTTTGATGTTCCAATGGCTAAAGCGTCTCAGAGGTAGTAAGCTTATAGACCGGTTCGTTGGGTGCATGACTTGTATACGATGAAGGGTTTGTTTGCAGATATCGGAATCATAGCTCTGAGGAGTTAAAGGTATCCTCTTAAAGGCATTATACTGAATGTGAAAATGGACAAGGCCTTGGGTCGTCTGCTGGGCGGATGACTTCTTATTCACATATGGTGAATAATCATTTTCTAGATTCGGTAGTATAATGGAACTTTAAGATAGCCTGATCAGTAGGATTAAACGGACTTTGACCTAAGGCGGATCATGGATATCATATGAGGGTTTTTGCATATATGACAAGGTCATTGGATGGTAGCTCGTCACAGGCTTACGTAATACGGTATATAATTGGGAGTTCAGTTTCAGGTTTATAGTGGTGTGACTCTGAAATTAGTGATCATATGATTGAGTTGTTCGGTACAGAATGATGATCATATGGAATCACGGGAGCCCGATTATATATGTCCAATCAGTCCCTCTACTAGCTCCACATAATTCCTTAACGTTTGGCAAATTGATTTGTGTATGCTATTGGCTAGTTTATTATGCATGGATGGTGATGACACAGGATTAGGATGGTAGACAAGATTCTCTCCGGTTGGATTCAGATTTTGTTTTGGATAATAGAGTACACAATTATTCGAACTCCAAATAAAGTTGCCATGATTTTATTTGAGATTGGATTGGAGTTGTAGAAAATTATCCATGAGAACAAGAATATGAAATACAACCGTTTTGTGGAATTTGAAATTTGAATTTTGAAATTTGAAATTTGAATTTTGAAATTTGAAATTTGAATTTTGAATTTGAAATTTGAATTTGAAATTTGAATTTGAAATTCGAATTTGAAATTCGAATTTGAAATTTAAATTTGAAATTTGAAATTTGAAATTTGAAATTTGAATTTGAAATTTGAATTTGAAATTTGAAATTCAAATTTTGAATCACAGTCCAAGTAGGATTCGAATTTGTTGTGGAAAATCCACAAGGTTTGAAATTCGAATTTGAGTTGGATTTGGAGAGGATAATCTTGTTAGAATCCTACTTGAATTTTGAATCCAAATCCCAACAAATAAGGGACGAAATTTTGAGGATAATCCTCATGAAAGATTTCAGATTTTGTGGATAAGATTCAAGGGAATATTCAAGCTTCAATTCTAGTTGAATTTGGTTTCTCTCTCTTCCCAAAAGTGGCCGAAATTTTGGATCCCTAATCCTAGGAAATTCGGTTATTTTTGGATAAGGTTAAGATGAGATTTTGCTTGAGAAATCCTAGTGGAATTTTGATTCTCCCTTATCCTAAAAGTGGCCGAAAATTTGGAGGATTTTCTCCTTGTGAATTTCGGATTTTTTGGTTGGAAAAGGGAGATAAAATTCTAGCTAAAATCTTGTTAAGATTTGGATTGGATTTATCTAGAAAAACCGAATTTAATTGTGGAGATTCTCCCTTGGAAAATTCGGATTTTTTGGGTTTGGATAAGGGAAAATATCTTTTCCTAGTCCAATTCAAATTCAGAGATTCACCTCATGCAGATCTATAAATAGAGGTCCTGCCACTCCAGTTCTCTCAGACCACAGACTCTCAGGTGAGCAGGCTTATTGTTGCACAGCTCATCGTGACAATAAAGTTCTTTAGAGATCTGGGTGGTCGGAAGAAGACTAGCAGTGCTAGCATACCGATCGAGGTTCAGAGTGCCCACACACTCAGCCATTCGGGAATTGGAGAATAGTAGAGAAGGCTAGTTGGTTGAAGCCTCCGGTCACTCTCCTCCTGCTCATTGGCGTCCTTGAGGTATGAGTTTTAATTGTTGTTGATTTATTGTATATGGCATCATGAGATATTTAACGATCTAAAAAATTTTTATTGTTCCGCTGCGCCACTCTGATACGTTTTTACCGGTTTATTATCCTACAATTGGTATCAGAGCCATCTCATGACTATGCCATGTATATAAATTAGACAATTACTTAGTCTTTTTATTTATGTATGGATTTGATATTTAGAGAGTGGCATTCTAAGGTTTCTTTATGTTGTTATCATGTATTATGTATAAAGTATGTGGTTATTTTAATTTTTTGAATTATTATAAGCATGCTTGTTTATACCGGTTATGGTTCCTTAGAATTTAGAAAAATTATATCTAGGAATTTTTTATGTAACCATGGGAGCAGTTTATTAACACTGTAATTTTCCCATGGATATTAATTTTTGTCTCTTAGAATTTTTATGGATAGAATTTTGTACACCAGAAACGGTATAGGAATTTTTTATGTAATTATTCTTGGAGGAGATTGAAGATTGAAGACCGTAATTTATTTTTCCCAAAAGTTAAATTTAATTTAAAGGTTGAAATTTTGATTGTGTGGAAAATTTCAATTTAATTGGGATTCAAATTAATTTTTGGAGATCCTAAAAGATAAATTGGAATATGACACGAAAATCGAGACACGACCCCTCAGGATAGGCCGACGGGCCTTAGTGGGGCTGCAGTCCCTGCCCTCGGGCAGGATGGGGCTGCGGCAGCCCCTATGCAGGCAAGCATCACCCACGGCCGCAGGCTTGGCCTGCAGCCGAGGGTGGCGCAGCCTGCCCAAGGCTAGCCGCAGCCTGGGCGTGCAGCCACTGGCTGCAGGCGCTGCCTGCAGCCTGCCGGCTGCTGCGCCCAGCCTGGGCGTGCAGCCTGGTGCTGCAGGCTTGGCCTGCAGCCCGGCAGGCTGCACAAGGGGCGGCCGTGGGCTGCCAGCCCCTCCGGGGTTGGTGGCTGCCCACGGCGGCTGCCGCCTACGGGGGTGGCGGTCCGACGGTCCAAAAATCAGAAAATTTTGATTTTTAAATTTGAGATTTAATTTTAAATCATGTTTAAAAATATGTAATTGAAAATTTGAAATTTTTGAAATTACATATTATTACACATGATGTTTAAAATTGTTTAAAAATTTAAATTTGAAGTTTAAATTTGAAATTCGAATTTGGAATTTGAATTTGAAATTTAAATTTTTGGAGATTTGAATTTTAAATAATTCTTGGGATGAGAAATAAATGGAGAGGCTACATAAAGATGGATACAAGAAGACGGAACAAAATTCAAGACCCAAAGAATGCTTTGGATGGAATTTTGTAATCTTTATTTTCTTTGTTCTAGGATGGAACCATGGCTTGGTTAGTCTGTCAATTATTTTTTCTGTGATATATCATGGATGTATAAATATGTATTGATGGATGTTTTGTATGCATATTTGATAACATGTCATATAGGATAGGTGAGTGCCGCTCATACTATATTGATCATACATAATTTGTCAAAACTTGCATGTTTTTCAAAATATTGAGTGGGAGAGGGTTTCAAACAAAACCCACGGCCTCCATTGTTGATCCATATGTGAAAGCATGGTAACGCCTCGCGTCAGTTCCGACCTGACCACACCCCTCGGTAGGTGTTTACCGCCGCCGGTATACTAAATTGGATCTCCTATGTGGAAAACGTGTTCGGGTGCGATTCTATTCATGACCACCCCTCGGTGGCTTGGTAGGACGTGGATCGGGCTACGTAAACAATGGTTATACACTCAAGACTCGTTTAGTTATTAACCTTCCCTAGAAGCTCTGTTAACTAAACTGGTGGCCAAATAAGCGGTTATTAATATATGTCTTAACCTTGGAGGATTTAAGGTAACATATATTAATTGGACGGGGTCCATGTTCCGGCTATTTGTTCTCATGACCACCCCTCGGTGGCTTGGGGCAATAGGTGCTGAGAATTACCGTTGCAATGCTACATGTTTTTTCAAGTTTCATGTAGGAACATACTTGTATGTTTTATTTGCTAAATTATCTGCATATTTGCTTGGGCTTTGTAATGATGTCTAGTATAATTTTATTTCAGTTCAAAATGTCACCGACACCCCTCATTTCGATACTTACTGAAAATAAGTTGAATGGCGACAATTATAAAGATTGGAAAAGAAATCTATTAATAGTTCTCAGCTGCGAGAGACACAAGTTCGTACTGGACGAACCATGCCCACCTGGGCTCAAACCTGACACACCACTTGAGGAGGTCCCGGTTGCCTATAATCGTTGGAGAGAATCCAATGAAATAGCTCGATGCTACATCCTTGCTAGCATGACGAGTGCTTTACAAAAGCAGCATGAGACTTATCAAGTTGCTGGGGAGATCATGGATAATCTGGAAGACATGTTCGGAGGCCAAGAAAAATTGGCTCGACAGTCCGCTATCACCAGCATTATGAACTCCAAGCAAAAGGCTGGTGCTCCGGTGAAGGACCATATGATCACTCTAATGGGATTCTTCGCTGAAGCTGCCGAGAATGGTGCTGAGTTAGACTACAACACCCAGATCGAGATGGTGTTCAAGACTCTGTCTAAAGATTTTGTGGGGTTTAAGGCCGCATACAATCTGGCGACAAAGGAGTTAGGACTTACCGAGCTCATGAAGCAACTACAGGCTTATGAGCGGATGATCAGGGATGAAGATGTGGTCCGACCTAAAGGAGAGGCCAATTTGGCGGAATCTTCCAATCCCTCACGGAAGAGGAAGAGGCCAAATAAGAAGCAAGTGGCTTCCAGTTCTTCTAATCCTCCTGTCTCGGACGGGAAGAAGAAGAAGAAGAACAAGAAGCCAAAGGACCCTAAAAAGTCCAAATGCTTCCACTGTGGGAAGGTAGGTCACTTCAAGAAGGCTTGCCGGGAATTCCTAGCCTCCAAGGGCAAGGAAGGTAAGGAACTTCATTACTTAGAAGCGTGTTTGGTGGAAGAATCGAAAGACACATGGGTCATTGATTCAGGCGCCACTAATCATGTTTGTGTTTCTATGCAGGGGTTCGTGGAAACGAGAAGTCTACATGATAGGAGCCTCTCGTTGCGGACTGGAGATGGTAGCTTTGTGGTGGCTGAGGCAGTGGGAGACGTTCATCTTTATTTTGATCAATTTAGGTTTATTTTATTGAAAGACTGTTTTTATGTTCCTAATTTTAGGAGGAACCTTATATCGGTAGCTTGTTTAATAAAGGATTCTTATTCAGTTTCTTTTAGTAAAAGAGTTGATATTCGTAGATGGATGGAAACCTATATTTGATCAGACCAAAGATGTACTCACTGCTTGACACTGAATTAATTGATAACTCTAAAAGGTTGAAAGTTTCTCACTCTAACAAGGCGTATCTTTGGCACTTAAGACTTGGTCATATTAATCAGGATAGGATTCAAAGATTGGTGAAAGACGGTCCTCTGGAATCTCTGGAGGAGGTACGACTTCCCCAATGTGAGTCTTGTCTAGAGGGTAAGATGACTAAGAGGTCTTTTGGAGCTAAGGGTACAAGGGCACAGGAGCTCTTAGAAATTGTGCACACTGACGTATGTGGCCCCATGAATGTCACAGCACGAGGAGGGTTCGAGTACTATGTCTCTTTCATAGATGATTACTCGAGGTATGGATATGTGTATCTGATGCACCGCAAGAGCGAAACCTTTGACAAGTTCAAAGAGTATCGTGCGGAAGTGGAAAAGCAATTGGATAAATCCATAAAGACACTTCGATCTGATCGAGGTGGCGAATACCTCTCTGATGAATTTCTAGGACATCTTGTAGAGAATGGGATATTATCCCAATTGACTGCACCTGGTACTCCACAACAGAATGGTGTAGCCGAAAGGAGAAACAGGACCTTATTGGATATGGTACGGTCCATGATGAGTTACTCAACGCTGCCATTATCATTTTGGGGACATGCTTTACAAACGGCGTGCTATATTCTGAACCAGGTTCCGAGCAAATCAATTCCTAGAACTCCGTATGAATTGTGGCGTGGCAGGAAGCCCTCCCTTGGACATATGAGAATATGGGGCTGCCCGGCACATGTACTGGATGGGGATGCGAAGAAGTTGGAACCAAGATCAGAATTATGCATGTTTGTAGGGTATCCAAAGGGAACTAAAGGAGGTCTGTTCTATAACCCGAAGGAACAAAAGGTCATTGTCTCAACCCATGCGACATTCTTGGAGGAAAGTCACATGAATGACTTTAAGCCTCGAAGCAAAGTGGTGCTAGAGGAGTTATCGGGTGAAAGAACTGCTCCACAGATTTCGGTCTTGGACGCAAGTCCGAGTTCCAGTGAAAGACCTGCAGACGATCAACAATTTAGGGTGCCTCGTCGTAGTGGGAGGGTTTCAAAGAAACCTAATTTCTTTATATATGATGCTGAGGTATACCAGGCTGAGGCTCATGAGCATGAGGAAGATCCGGTCACATATGATGAAGCTATAAAGGATGTTGATTCTAGATCTTAGAAACAGGCTATGAACAATGAGATGGATTCTATGAAATCCAACTCTGTTTGGGAACTTGTAGATTTGCCGGATGGGATAAAACCCATTGGATGCAAATGGGTCTACAAAAGAAAGAAGGATGCGGAAGGGAGAGTGGAAACTTTCAAAGCTAGACTGGTTGCAAAGGGATACACGCAAAAGGCTGGAATCGATTACGAGGAAACCTTTTCGCCTGTTGCTATGCTGAAGTCTATCCGTATTCTTCTGTCCATTGCTGCGGCTCTCGATTACGAGATCTGGCAAATGGATGTCAAGACGGCATTCTTGAATGGCCATCTTGAAGAGTGTATCTATATGATACAGCCCGAAGGGTTCGTAGCAGAAGGCCAGGATAGGAAAGTCTGCAAGTTGCTTAGATCCATTTATGGATTAAAGCAGGCATCCCGCTCATGGAACCAGAGGTTTGATCAAGCGATTAAGACATTTGGTTTTGAGCAGAACGTTGATGAACCTTGTGTTTATAAACGTATTAAGGATGGAAAAGTGGTCTTTCTGATACTCTATGTCGATGATATACTACTCATTGGGAATGATGTAGGGAACTTATCATCGGTCAAGCTTTGGTTACACCAACAGTTTGACATGAAGGACTTGGGAGAAGCTAATTATGTTCTAGGCATTCGTCTCTTCAGATATCGAAAGAACAAAATGATAGCGTTATCCTAAGCTTCATACATAGATAAAATAATTGACAAATATGCAATGCTAGAGGCAAAGAAAGGCTCACAACCTTCTATTGCCGGTTTAACTCTTTCATTGGATGACTGTCCCAAGACATCGGAAGAAAGAGAGCGTATGAGTAAGGTCCCTTATGCATCCGCTGTGGGTAGCCTTATGTACGCTATGCTTTGCACTCGCCCGGACATATGTTTTGCAGTAGGTATGGTGAGTCGATATCAAGCGAATCCTGGAACCAAGCACTGGCAAGCAGTAAAGCATATACTCAAGTATCTTAAGAGAACGAGGGATTATATGCTAGTGTATTCTGGAGGGGACCTAACACCCGTAGGATACACGGACTCAGACTTCCAGACTTGTAAGGATTCGAGGAAATCGACATCTGGATCAGTGTTTTTGCTCGGAGGAGGCACCATTGTGTGGAGGAGCGTGAAGCAGGGCGGCACAACTGACTCTACTATGGAGGCTGAGTATGTGGCTGCGGCTGAGGCATCTAAAGAAGCGGTTTGGCTCCGCAAGTTCTTTAGAGACCTTGAGGTCATTCTGGGTGTTGACAAGCCTATCACACTTTACTGTGATAATACAAGGGCTATTGCCAACACAAGGGAATCTCGGCACCACAAGAGGACCAAACACATCGATCGGAGGTATCACATAATAAGAGGGCATGTGGAGACAGGACAAGTGGATGTTTGTAAGATCGCGTCCGAGGACAACATCGCTGATCCCTTTACTAAGACTTTGGTAGCTAGAAGCTTTGAGAGGCATGTAGAGGCGATGGGGATGCGTAACATGGCACATCTGCTGGCTTAGGGCAAGTGGGAGATTGTTAGGAAATGCCCTAAGTATTAGAGACATTTTGATGTATTCATTTTGAACTGGATAATAAAATTATACTTAGAGGTTATTCATTACATTGCTATCTGTCCTCGTCTTATTTACATGTTAAAGTAAATGTAAGCAAATATGACTCACTGACTGCTTGTGTTAAAACTGTTAGAACGTTGCATGCAATGGACTTTTTGTATGCGAGAAGACAATGTTCTAAAGTTAGCAGTCTAAACTATGGTCTGTAGTCTATGGGGTTAGACCGAGCATCTAACTCATGTTAAGACTATTATGTTGTCTAAAGCCTTGGAGGGGACGGTCTGTCTTGACTGTCTGGAGCTGGACTCCCAAGTAGAGACATGGATATGTTGTTTGGTGGTGACATATTAGACCAGGACTAAAGCGTGATTGATCTACGTAGTCCGCTATGAGTGGATCAATCTGCTTTTGACGTTCATTATGCAATAACCTTAATCCTGAGTAAATGAACTACTTCATGTATATGACTTGTGTACTTTGATGTTCCAATGGCTAAAGCGTCTCAGAGGTAGTAAGCTTATAGACCGGTTCGTTGGGTGCATGACTTGTATACGATGAAGGGTTTGTTTGCAGATATCGGAATCATAGCTCTGAGGAGTTAAAGGTATCCTCTTAAAGGCATTATACTGAATGTGAAAATGGACAAGGCCTTGGGTCGTCTGCTGGGCGGATGACTTCTTATTCACATATGGTGAATAATCATTTTCTAGATTCGGTAGTATAATGGAACTTTAAGATAGCCTGATCAGTAGGATTAAACGGACTTTGACCTAAGGCTGATCATGGATATCATATGAGGGTTTTTGCATATATGACAAGGTCATTGGATGGTAGCTCGTCACAAGCTTACGTAATACGGTATATAATTGGGAGTTCAGTTTCAGGTTTATAGTGGTGTGACTCTGAAATTAGTGATCATATGATTGAGTTGTTCGGTACAGAATGATGATCATATGGAATCACGGGAGCCCGATTATATATGTCCAATCAGTCCCTCTACTAGCTCCACATAATTCCTTAACGTTTGGCAAATTGATTTGTGTATGCTATTGGCTAGTTTATTATGCATGGATGGTGATGACACAGGATTAGGATGGTAGACAAGATTCTCTCCGGTTGGATTCAGATTTTGTTTTGGATAATAGAGTACACAATTATTCGAACTCCAAATAAAGTTGCCATGATTTTATTTGAGATTGGATTGGAGTTGTAGAAAATTATCCATGAGAACAAGAATATGAAATACAACCGTTTTGTGGAATTTGAAATTTGAATTTTGAAATTTGAAATTTGAATTTTGAAATTTGAAATTTGAATTTTGAATTTGAAATTTGAATTTGAAATTTGAATTTGAAATTCGAATTTGAAATTTGAATTTGAAATTTAAATTTGAAATTTGAAATTTGAAATTTGAAATTTGAATTTGAAATTTGAATTTGAAATTTGAAATTCAAATTTTGAATCACAGTCCAAGTAGGATTCGAATTTGTTGTGGAAAATCCACAAGGTTTGAAATTCGAATTTGAGTTGGATTTGGAGAGGATAATCTTGTTAGAATCCTACTTGAATTTTGAATCCAAATCCCAACAAATAAGGGACGAAATTTTGAGGATAATCCTCATGAAAGATTTCAGATTTTGTGGATAAGATTCAAGGGAATATTCAAGCTTCAATTCTAGTTGAATTTGGTTTCTCTCTCTTCCCAAAAGTGGCCGAAATTTTGGATCCCTAATCCTAGGAAATTCGGTTATTTTTGGATAAGGTTAAGATGAGATTTTGCTTGAGAAATCCTAGTGGAATTTTGATTCTCCCTTATCCTAAAAGTGGCCGAAAATTTGGAGGATTTTCTCCTTGTGAATTTCGGATTTTTTGGTTGGAAAAGGGAGATAAAATTCTAGCTAAAATCTTGTTAAGATTTAGATTGGATTTATCTAGAAAAACCGAATTTAATTGTGGAGATTCTCCCTTGGAAAATTCGGATTTTTTGGGTTTGGATAAGGGAAAATATCTTTTCCTAGTCCAATTCAAATTCAGAGATTCACCTCATGCAGGTCTATAAATAGAGGTCCTGCCACTCCAGTTCTCTCAGACCACAGACTCTCAGGTGAGCAGGCTTATTGTTGCACAGCTCATCGTGACAATAAAGTTCTTTAGAGATCTGGGTGGTCGGAAGAAGACTAGCAGTGCTAGCATACCGATCGAGGTTCAGAGTGCCCACACACTCAGCCATTCGGGAATTGGAGAATAGTAGAGAAGGCTAGTTGGTTGAAGCCTCCGGTCACTCTCCTCCTGTTCATTGGCGTCCTTGAGGTATGAGTTTTAATTGTTGTTGATTTATTGTATATGGCATCATGAGATATTTAACGATCTAAAAAATTTTTATTGTTCCGCTGCGCCACTCTGATACGTTTTTACCGGTTTATTATCCTACAGATAAGCCCGCTATGAGTAAGTTCAGACATTCACCCGTCTGCAAATATGAAAAAGCTTATAGTATTTATATGTTTTAGATGTAAATGTCATGACGTGATTTATGATGATGCTATAGTAGCACTATAGCAATACTATAACGATGTTAAAAGATATGTTTTAATAAATAATTTATAAATACATATATATATATGTATATATTGAATTACGAAGGAAAGGTATTATAAAAGCTTTATGAGAGTAAAGATGTGATAAATAGTGATAGAAGAATGGAAAGAGTAAGAATGAGAATGTTATTATAGAATGCATAAGAAAGAGATGAGATATGAAAGGAAAGAATAGATATTTTATGGAAAGATTTATGAAAGTTAAGTTATGATTGGTAGAGCAACGATGATCGGTAATGAAATGAATTAAGAAAGGGTGTGTTTTATGAGAACGAAAGGATAGATGTTTTATGAAAAGTGATATGAAAGTGAAGAGTTAGACAAGAAAGAGAAGCAATGATAGGCTATGATCGATAGGAGTATGATGATAAGATATGATAGGTAGAATGATGCAAATGATAAACAGAGAATAATTGTCTGCACATAACTAAACGTATTTTTGTTTGTTATGATGTGATGTGATGATATATAAATAATATGTGCTATATATGCTAAAGTGTGACTGACATAATTCACACAAGTAAAGTAAAGAATTAAGAAAAGAAAAACAACAACATGAAACAACGATATATGTCTTACAAAATGAGAATGAAAGAATGAGATGACAATGGAAAAGAATTATGAAAGAAAAATAGAACAATGAAAGAACAAATGTCCCATGAAATGTTCTATGAAAAATGAGAAAGGAAAGATTATGAATGTCATGAAAAAGATGTACAACGAAAAATCAATATAAGAAAAATAAAAGCATACAAGATAATAAGACTGAAGATTTAAGTTGCTGGCGTACCGGTCTCCCTATACGGTCGAGACTTCAGGTCTATATCCTCCACGCAGATGTGGCGCTGCCCCGAAGGTGTGGTAGTTTATAGGTTGGACCCTACCCCAAAGGTGCGGTAGCTAATGTTTCACCCCTAAAATGAGGTAAACATATGTGACTGTGAGGTAGGTTGGTGGGTCGCTCCCCCTCCTCCCACTGTCTACGCGCAATCAGGTACGTTCAACAATGGGCCCACCTAGGGAAAGTGAAAAGAAAAGAAAGGAAAGGAAAGTGAAAAGAAAGGAAAGGAAAGGAAAGTGAAAAGAAAGGAAAGGAAAGGAAAGTGAAAAGAAAAGAAACGATACGAAAAGAAAGGAAACGTAAAGAACGAAAAGAAAAGTAAAGAACAATATGAAAAGAAACAAACGATATGAAAGAATGACAAAATGAAATCGATAAAAAATAAATAAATAATAAAATGAAGTTTATAAGAACATAATAGAATTAATATATATGATGTGATGTATTTGATGTTATGTGTATGATGTGAATGACATGTTTATACGTGATGTTATGCTAGTGTATATGTTACTAGCTTTTAAGGTATGAAAGGTTAAGAAATGATGATAAAACAATAGAAAAGATAAGAAAGTTTAGAACGGAAAGTTAAGAAATGATAGGAATGAAAAAAAAAAAAAAGAAATGAGGAGATTAGAATAAAATGATAAGAGATGATCGATAGAATGATGAGAACGATGAGCGAAGAGATAAATGAGCATGAAGAGGCTAACATATTATGTTATGTTTCGATGTGATGTTTTTATGATGTGTGTGATGTGTCCATACGTGATGTCATATATTCTAGTAATAATATATATTACTAGTATTTATAAGTTAATGAATATATGTTTGAACTTACTGAGCATCTAGCTCATTAGTTGTTCATATGTTGCAGGTAAGTAACCTGTTAGTTTAAAGTAATATAATGGACAACGGACGGATCTGCATGTGCCAAGGGACTGGGCAAGGGTATAGTACTACCATGGGTCTTTCGCCGAGCGTTCAAAAAGGAAGTTGAAAGAAAGAAATTTATGAATTATATGTTATAAGAGTATGATAGAGATATAGGTATAATATGTACGTTAAAAAAAATTGCTATAGAAATTGCTTCTGCTTTAAAATGAGAACGTTAAAATTGGAAAGCTAAGTATGTTAAGTAAGAGGACAACGACCCATGAGGTTGGCAGCCATCACGGTCGGCGTCAGAGCTCGACTGGTTGATATGGTAATGTACGGGACGTCACAGGTGGTATCAGAGCGAAGGGTGGACCATATCCCTCCTGGCACACTGCACATCCTGTCGTCATTCCAAGTAAGTTAGATTTGTTTTATGTTAGTGATTGCTTATTATATAAAATAAACAATTTTTAAAGGACAAAATGACGAACTCACGGTACGATCGTGGGTGGTATGGTATGAGTACGATGTTAGAGGACTGATTAGAAGATGGACGAGATCAATTGTCCACCAAGTTTCAAGGGCGGACAACACTCCAGTACACTATGGGAATACAGGACTGGGTTCATGATATCAAGATGATTCTCTGACTGTGCACCATTGATCAGGATAATTGGATCATGATGGCTGTGACATGTATGCACCTTTCAGGAAGATGCTCTCATGTGTACTGGGATTCTTGTGACCAGGATGAGCTCTAATTGGATCGAGTTTTGCCATACCATGATCGAGTGACTCCCTCAGAGGAGCCCAATATCAGTCCTAATTTCCTCATGGGCACGGAAGACGTGACACTGCCTATATTCCCTAGAGTTGCGAATATGTGAGAATTTGTTCATCGGACCAAGAAACTGCAGCCGACGTCCGATGATATGGTTCTAACGTATGCTGTGCATTACGAGGAATTGATGAGGGCTTCTGCAACATAGGTTGGAGAGGACTCACAGTGGAACTAAGTCAAGGTAAATGTAGATCAAGAAAAGTCCACTGAGGTTAGGAATGATTGAGATGATATGGGAGAAAGTCAAGATCCGGAGAAATTTCTTATTGATCCGAATGGAAAAGATGAATAATGTATAAATGTATATGTATGTATATGAGTATATTTGAAATGAAAGGCTACATATAAAGCCTTATTGATGAAATGTATATGATTATATGTGTATGATATGTAAATGTTATGAAATGTTAAAATGATGAAATGATATTAAGTAATGTCCCGTAATGATATGACGTTACTTAATGTGAATTTCATAGAAATTTTACTAAATATGTTTATGAAAGGAAACGTTGGACTACGACAGCGTAATTCATGGTAATGATGCACGAATGTACAGAAATGTACAGATACGTAGAGATGCATGGTTCATCCCAAATTTTTGGAGGTACATGCAAGAAGATTCCAATCCAGGAAAGATCTAGTTTATGAAGATATAATAAAAAAAAAAAGGAAATCACGATATTGAAAAAGTTACACAAGATGTAAAGAAGAAATAAAGACGTTGAAACCCTACTTGTCTTAATTTTCAAGAACGAAAATTTTATAAGGAAGGGTGAATATGATAAACGGGAAAATTCATATTTCTCGGAGAATAAATACACAATGAATTTAAGTATTAAAATGTGAAATTAAGTGATTCAATATTGTTTAGAACTAAATAAAATGTTCTAACAATGTTAAAGGATGAAAAATGATTGATAGTGATTTTAGGTGTGAGCACGTGTGTGCCACTCACAGTATCAAGAAGTAGGTCAAGATGATATTATCTTGACATAAAACTGATATATTTAGAATCAGTATGCTCAAATTAGTTAATTGAGCACAAAATGTGAATTTTGACCAAGAAATAAGCAGTATCAGAAAACTAGTCTAGATGACCTTGAATGAAGTTAAAACTGATAAATTTGAGCTCAGCACACCCAAATTAGTCAGGATAGCCTATCAGCATGCTCAAATTAGACAATTGAGTACAAAGGTAATTTTTGACCGGGAATTCATAGTATCGGAAACTGGTCGAAATGACCTCAAATGAAAATGAAACTGACATATTTAGATTCAGGACGCTCAAATTAGTCAGGATAGCCCATGTTGAAATTTTGGGTGAAAAAGTATATAAAGGGTGAAAAAAAAATGAAATTTCCTCATTTTTCCATGTACACTCTCTCTCCTCCCTTCTCTTTCTCTCTCTACCCGCATGTGTACAGTGACCATTTGCTGGAAACGGCCTCCGTTCATGACACCACCTGTTCCGTTGGAAAACTTTCACTGAGTTGAGTCCGACAGTGGGTTGACGTGACGGAATGGCCGCCGGAGCACGCCGTACGTGCTGCTTGAAGGCCGCCGGAGCTGAAATCTTTCCGGTGAGTTTTCTCCGCCATCCGGCCACCGTTTGCCACGAAACCGGTCCCAAAAGGTTCGTGGTGAAGAGTACTACAAAACCCATATGGTGATTCACGTCAACAACTGCCGTATTGTGCCAAACAAGCTTCGAGAAATTCATCGCCACCGCCATGGGAGCCACCGTGGATTTTCGTCGATTTCGGCCAAATTGAAGAGAGCCACCGGTGCAGACATGGCCGTGTGGTTGTGGGGAGCAAAAGCCCTCAACCAATTTCGAGAAAAAAGTCTGGCACGATGGAGTTCCACCGTCCCGCCATGGCCGTGGCTTTCAAGGGGATTTTCCGGCGATAGGGGCCTCCAAACATGAAATTGAGACCACCAATGGATTCCTCTCATTGAGATCTTCAAGATGGACTACCCACCTTCCACTGTCGCCGCCGGTCAACACCGGTCAACGGCGGTCAACGCTGGTCAACGGCGACTGTTGACCAATTTTGGAAGTTTGGCCCGTTGGCCTATTTTCGACGTTCCGGATGCATCCGCGGAGTCGGATTTGCAAGACGGGACCTCAGATATGAAGAACGAAGAATTAGGATTTATGCCGTCGAGACCGGACTACAATTCGGTATAAATCCCGACCTCTTTACGTTCCGTAATTTAATTGTTTGGGACATTGTATGATTTTATGATTATTGGTACGAAAATTTTGGAAAAGAATGTATGTAAAAAGAAGAAAATTGTTATAATAGAGGAAAAGAAAAATATGTGGTAATGTAACGATTTTACGTAAACAGTGTGAGTTTTATGTAAAATCTAGGCCTCTGGTATAGTACGTGATAGAATTAGATCAGGATAGATGGTTTTCAGGCATTTCCTAAACGTTGGAACCTCAAAAATTAAGCAGAAATGCTGCCAAAATTTCTAAAAATGGCACTAGGGGTAATATGGGAAACGAGGGTAAAATATGATCGACAAGGTAATCCGAGCCCCCTCGAGGAATTAGGGCATGGAAAAAGGAATGGGCAAGTTACGATTAGTAAACCGACTCTTAGGTCGGAATAATACTTCCCGAGGGTCGGGAATGTGAAAAATTGGCAAAATGATAAGAATTGATCCAGAAAAGGTCCAATAAGATTTACCAAGTTAATTAGATGATTTTGGGTTTAGAAAATCCAGCCTAAGTATGAAAATGAAAATGTTATGGTTAAACGACCCATCAGGGGTAAAATGGTCATTTTGCCCAAAGATTCTCAAATTATGGGAAAAGAGCCCCATTGACCCCGGAATAGGGTAATGAAGTTTGTAAAAGCCAAAAGTGAGGTTTAAGTTATGAAAAATCACGTCAAGGGTAAAATTGTAATTTTGTCAAAAGTTAGGGGTAAAATTGTAATTTTTCAAAAAGTTGGAGAAAAATTCGAAAATGGCCATTAAGGTTTAAAAAGCTGTCCGAAGGCTATAATTAAGGGTTATAAGATCAGAATCAAGCTTTTTAATAAAATAAAAGTTATAAATGAAAATGTGATTAACGGACAAAGTTTGTCTGTAGGAACCCGATCCAGACGCGACAAAGGACATCGATGGATTCCAAGAAGAGGATAAGCCCGTTATGAGTAAGTTCAGACATTTACCCGTCTGCAACTATGAACAAACTTATAGTATCTATATGTTTTATATGTAAATGTCATGATGTGATTTATGATGATGCTATAGCAATACTATAGCAATACTATGATGATGTTAAAAGATGTGTTTTAATAAATAATTTATAAAAATATATATATATGTATATATTGAATTACGAAGGAAAGGTATTATAAAAGCTCTATGAGAGTAAAGATATGATAAAGGGTGATAGAAGAATGGAAAGAGCAAGAATGAGAATGTTATTATAGAATGCATAAGAAAGAGATGAGATATAAAAGGAAAGAATGGATATTTTATGAAAAGTTTTATGAAAGTTAAGTTATGATTGATAGAGCAACGATGATCGATAATGAAAGGAATTAAGAAAGGGTGTGTTTTATGAGAATGAAAGAATAGATGCTTTATGAAAAGTGATATGAAAGTGAAGAGTTAGACAAGAAAGAGAAGCAATGATAGGCTATGATCGATAGGAGTATGATGATAAGATAAGATAGATAGAATAATGCAAATGATAAACAGAGAATAATTGTCTGCGTATAACTAAACGTATTTTTGTTTGTTATGATGTGATGTGATGATATATAAGTAATATGTGCTATATATGCTAAAGTGTGACTGAGATAATTCACACAAGTAAAGTAAAGAATTAAGAAAAGAAAAACAATAACATGAAACAATGATATATGTCTTACGAAATGAGAATGAAAGAATGAGATGACAATGAGAAAGAATTACGAAAGAAAAATAGAACAACGAAAGAATAAATGTCCCATGAAATGTTCTATGAAAAATGAGAAAGGAAAGATTATAAATGTCATGAAAAAGATATATAACGAAAAATCAATATAAGAAAAATAAAAGCATACAACATAATAAGACTAAAAACTTAAGTTGTTGGCGTACCGGTCTCCCTATACGGTCGAGACTTCAGGTCCATATCCTCCACGCGATGTGGCGCTGCCCCAAAGGTGCAGTAGTTTATAGGTTGGACCCTACCCTGAAGTTGCGGTAGCTAATGTTTCACCCCTAAAATGAGGTAAACATATGTGACTATGAGGTAGGTTGGTGGGTCGCTCCCCCTCCTCCCACTGTCTGCGCGCAATTAAGTACTTTCAACAACAGGCCCACCAAAGGAAAGTGAAAAGAAAGGAAAGGAAATTGAAAAGAAAGGAAAGGAAAGGAAAGTGAAAAAAAAAAAGAAAGGAAGGGAAAGTGAAAAGAAAAGAAACGATACGAAAAGAAAGGAAAAGTAAAGAACGACATGAAAAGAAACAAATGATATGAAAGAATGACATAATGAAATCGATGAACAATAAATAAATAATAAAACGAAGTTTATAAGAACATAATAGAATTAATATATGTGAGGTGATGTATTTGATGTTTTGTGTATGATGTGAATGACATGGTTTTACATGATGTTATGCTAGTGTATATGTTACTTGCTTTTAAGGTACGAAAGGTTAAGAAATGATGATAAAACAATAGAAAAGATAAGAAATTTAGAACGGAAAGTTAAGAAATGATAGGAATGAAAAGAAAAGAAATGAAGAGATTAGAATAGAATGATAAGAGATGATCGATAGAATGATGAGAACGATGAGCGAAGAGATAAATGAGCATGAAGAGGCTAACATATTATGTTATGTTTCGATGTGATGTTTTTATGATGTGTGTGATGTGTCCATACGTGATGTCATATATTCTAGTAATAATATATATTACTAGTATTTATAAGTTAATGAATGTATGTTTGAACTTACTGAGCATCTAACTCATTAGTTGTTCATATGTTGCGGGTAAGTAACTTGTTAGTTTAAAGTAATATGATGGACAACGGACGGATCTGCATATGCTAAGGGACTGGGCGAGGGTATAGTACTACCATGAGTCTTTCGTTGAGCGTTCAAAAAGGAAGTTGAAAGAAAGAAATTTATGAATTATACGTTATAAGAGTATGATAGAGATATAGGTATAATATGTAAGTTAAAAAAAATTTTTGCTATAGAAATTGCTTCTGCTTTAAAATGAGAACGTTAAAAATGGAAAGTTAAGTATGTTAAGTAAGAGGACGACGACCCACAAAGTTGCCAGCCATCACGGTCGGCGTCACAGCTCGGCTGGTTGGTATGGTAACATACAGGACGTCACAATTTTAATGAATAAAATATGAAAAAGTTGTGTTTTAATACTGTTGTGAATACTATAAAAATGTTCTGGTAGTATTAAAGTGAGTGAGTTCAGGGATGGAACATCTTACCGAACAAAATCCAGTGAGACGGTTCGAAAACGGAGCCAAAAAGCCTAGAGAGTATATTAAAATACACTAAAAAGATCGAAACTTACGGTCGAGAATTTTGACCAAACAGAAGCAAAATAAAACACACCGATCACATCGGAAGTGCCCAGAATCTGCCTACGCGATTTTAGTAAAGTTCCGTTCGGTTTAACTTTCGGTCAAAATTTGACCACGAATTAATTAGTGAATTAATTATTTATATTATAGGATGACCTCACAATTATGATGTCATAAATATAGTTTTTTTAAGGCTTGGAAAGTAATTTGGCAAGGTGTATGGCTAGGATTTGATGCCTTTTTGATCAATGGCTAAGATCTAGCCAAAAAGACATCGAAAAAAATTTAAAAAAATTTGAAAAAGGCCATTCGGCCACCTAGAAAGAGGGCAGCAAAAAATTTTATTTTTGGCCTAAAAATATTGCATTTTAGTCCTTGAACAAATAGGAAATTGTTGGAAAGAAATTGCCAAAAGGTCCCTTGCTTTTGCCTATAAATAGGCTTCAAAATTCATTCAAAAAAATAGAGAAAAGTGGCCAAACTTTTGCCAAAATTTTGCAGCCAAAATCCGTGGGTCTTCTCCCCTTTTTAAGCCAAAATTTGTCAAAAATTCACACTAAAATTGGCTTCCAATCCAAGCTTAAGCATCAAGTGATCGATTGGAAGGGTAAGCCACAATTTTGAAGCTTTCTTGTTGAAATTTTTCAAAAAAAAATCCGTGCCTATTGATGTGGAAAAATAGTGAGAAATTTGATGTTTTGATGATGATTATTGATTGGTTTGGTGTTTTAGAGTTTGAAGCATGAATTAGGTTTAAGAAACAAGCAAAAATTTATGCTTGGTTTCCATGAAATCCGTGGCACTATTGGTGTGGAAAATGATGTGGAAATTTTGGTGAATTGTTTAATGAATATGTAAGTTTGATACTATGTTCACTCAAGCATGAATTGGAATAAGGAAATAAGAAATTGTGATGCATTTTCATGCTAAAATCCGTGGGTGATAAAGTAGAAAAATTTTAGTGTTGATCAATGATTAGAAATGTTAATAAAAATCCTAGGAAAGAAAACAAACTTTTCTATGTGAATTAGCATGACAAATACATGGCTAATGCTAGGGTTGGAATGAAAATTTTGTTAGGGTTTTAATGTTGATTTGTACAATTGAAAACCTAAGAATAATATGTGATAATTGCTTAGGTGATGAAAAATATTTGGTGATGATTAACATGATAAACTGAGGCTAGGTTTGGAAAGAATTTGATGATGTGTATTGAATTTTGAATATTGGTTAATGTGGAAAATTTTTATACAAAGTTTGGTAACTTTGTATAAAATAGGCCTTTGGTATAGTACGTGGCAGGTACAAAAGTTCTGAGGCATACCTAATGCCGAAGAAACCTTAAAATACAAGCGAAAATGCTGCCGAAATTTCTAAAACGGCATAAGGGCATTTTAGGAAACAAAGGGTAAAAATATTAGACTCGGAAAGGAAACCGAGACCCCTCGGTGGGTTAGGATCGAAAATGGAAAACCAACCCAAGAGGAATAGTAAACCGACCCTTAATGACTAAAAATGCCTAAAACGGAAAAAAAAAAAATTCATGTTAGGGGTATTTTAGGAAACAAGAGAAAAATTAGGTCGGGAAAGGAAACCCACGCCCCTCAGGAATCAAGACTAGGGGACGGGAATGAAAAATGTTTCAAGAGTAGTGAAATGCCCGTTTGAAGCTCCGAAACGCTTAGAAAAACGAGAAACGACCCTAGGTGATGAATGAATAGTAATCGAAGGTCGGAAAATAAATAATTTAGTTTCTGTAGCAAATTAAGCTGTAAAATGATACAAAAGCCTAGGGAATATTATTTTAAAATATTTAGGCTTAGAAAATTTGAGAAAAATGATTAAATGGAATACTTACGATCCCGAGACCCGTCAGGGGTAAAATGATCATTTTGACCAAAAATTTTCGAAATGCTCGGAAAGGTCCTTAGAATGACTTAAATAAAATTTTAGAGCCCAAAATAAAGATTTTAGAGTTAAAAATCTAAGAGTTCAAATAGTACAGGGCATGTACAGTGGAACACGACCGTGTAAAGTAAAACTGAGAGGTACACGGTCAGGGACACGAGCGTGTTGCAGACCGTGTACCACATTAAGAATTGAAATGTTTTACAAAATTTATCACAAAATAAATATATTTAAAGTGATAACTAATAAAAGGTATTAGCATATAATATTATGTCTGTCGGGACCTAAATTAGAGATAGAACTGTGGAGGAGCTCCAAAAGTGGCCATTATCGCAGTGTTGGTAAGTTCAAGCATTTTCATGTCTGTAACATGAAATACTATATTACTTTGTTGTGTTCTAGTTGTACATTAGGTATCAAGTCCTATGGACATTTGGGAATTAGTTAATATAACATGTCCCACATAATAAAAGGGAAAAGAATATCTAAGGCCTACGGGCGATAGAGTTTAATGACCTTCAGATGACAATTAATGTCACTTGGTCAGAATTATAATTGAAAGATGGTAATAAAACCATTTAAGGTGTACTGCCCCTCCACCGTTGTAGTGGAGGTTTTTCAAATCCTACAAGGACATAATAAGGGCTGGAGAGGAAAAAGCTCTACGATCGCTCCCTAGGCCCTCCCAGCCAGTGCGCAAGATAAACTATCGGTACTACCATAATGAGCTCAACACAAAATAGAGAGAATAGTCAATAATGTAACGAAAGCCATAATTGAGCATAACCGACACTAATACTAAGCTTTGTGAATTCTGTTAGAGTAATATGAATAGTAACTAGTTAGAGTAAAGTGAATAGTAGCCGGTTAGAGTAATATGAATGGTAATCGATTAGAGTAATGTGAATAGTAACTAGTTAGGGTAACAATTAATATTCACCGGTCAAAGGTCAAAAAAACTATTCATAGAAAAGTAGATCTTGATGTTTTTGAATTTATGTGATTCTTATTAAGTATGTTTGAACTTACTGAGTCTGTTAGCTCATCAGTTTGTTCATGTTGCAGGTAAGAAACCTGTACAGTAGACTAATGGATGGCGGCAGGATGTGCACACGTCAATAGGATAGGGAATTCACCGTGGATTTGGTTCTGCCATAAGTCTTCCGCTGGGCATTGAGAGTTAGTGAATTGAAGAGAATAAGTCTTTGAAAAATATAGTATAAATATATTATATGTTGTACATTATGTTGTACTCAAAAAGACATCTAAAAGCTAATATTGTATTTTATGAGGCTTTCTTACTTAACTTTCTTTTAAGAAAAAGTGTGTATTAAAAAGAAAAAAAAATTATGGGCAAAATCTGGGCCCTAAAAAATAAGAGTTGAGAGAAAAAGAGTTTTAAATGACGATCCGAATTCGGCACACAGGCTGTCTTGACCGACAATGAGTCGGTTCATGACAGTTGCGGTGGTTGGATCCGGGGGGGCGTCACATTTAAACATAACATACTTATTTAACATCATATAGAGCATACTTAATATAGTATGATTGACTTATGCATATCTACTTATGCGTAATAGTTATAACATATCATATGCATAACACGAACGTTAGTCACGTTATACTTGCTTATTACGATGAATAATAGTATTCATTATGAATAGTAACTTTATAACGTTATGCTTGCTTAACATTTATACTTAAATGTATTTATCATCATTCATACTATATCGGACAGAACATATCTGATACTAACCATGGCATCAGAACATTAACATAACGTATATCATACATTACTTTAAATTTCATACTTAACGTACATAACATTAAAACATACTTGTACATACTTTACATCATAACCATACTTGACATATTTCACATCGTGAACATACTTTCATACTTAACATGCTTTAAACATACTTAATATCCTAAACATACTTTCGTGCCTGACATACCTTTAATATATTTTAACATCTTGAATAGAATTTCATGCTTATCATCGTAAACATACTTAACATCTTTAACATCGTGAACATATCATGTTTTAAACATAGCATATTTAATGTATGCTTGAACCTCGTAACATAACATATTTAACATCCTTAATATCGTGAACATACTTCCACATTTAACATCATGAATATACTTATCATACTTAAATATGTAAAACATCGTAAATGTACTTAAGCATCGTAAATTATACTTACGTATGCTTAAACATCCTTAACATCAAACATAACATGGATCACTAACATAATAAATAACATGCATTGCTTTTGTATTACTATTCACTATAAATAGTAATTCTGATCATGAATAGTATTGTTGTGAACGGTACTGTTGACCACGAACCGTAACTTGGATTGTCTCGGTATTCGTAGTGTTAGTATATCTTATGCTCGTTTATGGGCTGCATTTTTGGTCTTAAGTCTTTATCTTTCATTACGTTCTGGTTTTGGGTCCCATGATTGGTCGTACCGTAATACGCGCATAGCTGAGAGGGACTCTGGGGAGCGACCCACTGGCCAATCCTCTACAGTCTACTTGAACATCAGACTTCCGAACCCGGGACATACCACCGTTGGTTTGGAAGCCATGTCATAACTTTGTATATTTTATTTACACATTAGTGTACATATAGCACCTTGGTACATACTTTACATGTCATACATATCATATGAACATATTACATAATTTCATGTTACAGACATTTAAAATGTCTGAACTTACAAAATATAACACATAAATATAAACATGTCAAGTCAATTTATATTTGACTTAGACATAACACATAGTTCATAACTTGACTTTCGTAACATTCATATCATAGTATCTTGACACTAAAACTGCACATAAAACACATAAACATAACCAGTCAATTCATGTTGTAATCATGGAAATGTTTAAATTTATCACACATATCATATAGACATAACATAGCATGTCGATTCATATTGTAAATAAATGACATGTTTGAACTCACAGTATCTAACACTTAGACATAACAGTCCATTTATATTGTAGACATGGAAATGTTTAATCTTACAGTACATAACATATAGGCATAACATAACATGTTAGTTCATGTTGCAGACAGTTCACATGTTTGAACTTACCACATATGATACTTAGACATAATAGTCTATTCATGTTGCAAACATGAAAATGTTTGAAACTTACAACATATCACACTTAGACATAACAGTCTATTCACGTTGCAGACAATTAAATATTCGAACTTATTGCATATAACACTTAAACATAGAAGTCAATTCATATTGCAGTCAGGAAAATGTTTGAACTAACATCGCATAACATATAGACATAAACATGCCAAGTAAATTCATATTACAGACAGTGCAATGTTTGAACTTACTACATAGAACACATAGCACATAACATTACCAGTCCATTCATATTACAGTCAACTAAATGCTTGAACTTACAATATGTAACAGATAAAAGTCCATACATATTGCAGACATGAAAATATTTGAAACTTACCACATATGACCTGTAGACATAATATTCTATTCATATTCCAAACATGGAAATATTTGAACTTACATGCTGCACATAGGTCACATAGACATATAAGTCAATTTATGTTGCAGTCAGTTAAATGTTTGAACTTACTGATACTTCTGCTCATATCTCCTTTCTTGCTTTCTTGGTCCGTAGACGTCTCTTCATCGCGTCTATATCGGATTCCTATAACCGAAATAATCATGGTTATTTTCGTTACTTAAATCATACATAAAGCTTAATAAAACGTAAAAAGTTCTACGTTTCATTTCCCAATCATGAATTAGGAGTCTAATATCCCATTTATAATTTTTCCGTCCACTTCTGTCAAAAATTATGATAAATAGTAACTTTGACTAATGGTCATACTTTCATTTAAGTACTTTCCTTCTTTTAAAATCTTGAACTTGACCTTAAAATCTTAATTAAACTCATTTGTCACTTTTCCGCTAACTTTTGACAAAATTACCATTTTACCCCTAGAGGGATTTTTTTCTCACTTAAACTTTACTTTTGGACTTTAAAATCCTCATTAGAATCTTTGAATTATGTTTGAAGCTCTAATAGTTCATTTTGACTATTTCCCAAAATTTTTGTAAAAATTACCGTTTTGCCCTAAATGGGGTTTTCTTACTTTTCTTCGACTTAAAACTTCATTTTAGCTTTAAGAGTTCTATTTAAGCTATTTTAAGTCTCTAACGGTCCTTTCTGAGTATTTTAGAAATTTTGATCAAATGATCGTAAATAGTAACTTTGACCGTGAATAGTAATATTTACGTGAATAGTCCCTTATCCTGATCGTGAACTTTGTCATTTTAATACTTAAACTGGATTTTCTAAGTCCAAAAATCATAAAACGATGAACTTAAAGGCTTAACGACCCTTTTTGGACCTTTCTGAAATTTTTGGTTAAAATGACCATTTTACCCCTAACGGGCCTTTGGGCCTTAAAATCTTTCCTTTAACACTTTAATAGGATTTGCTAAACCCAAAAGTCATAAATTCATCTTTCTTAGGCCTTAATAAATTTTTACAGCATTAATCGCTGTAATTTCTACAATTATTTCACACCCGTCGTTAATCCTCTTTTTCGGGCCTAGGTCACCAAGGGGCTCAAGTTTCCATCCCAACCACCTTTTTTACCCCTCGTTTCCTAAAATACCCCTTTATGCCGTTTTGAAATTTCGACAGCATTTCTGCTTAATTTTTTGGTTCCCGACGTTTAGGAAACGCCTCGAAACCATCTAACCTATTTCTATCTTACTACGTACTATACCAGAGGCCTATATTTTTACATAAAACTCAAATTTTATGTAAAAATCTTCACATTCCCATACATTTTTTTGTCCATCATTTTCAACCATTTTTCTTACAATTTCACATGTAAAAATACATAATTAATACATAATCATTCTAAAACATAAATTAAGCAATGAAACGACCGAAATCACTACCGAAATCATCCCACCAGTGATCGAACGAACTGTTTGGTATCACGCGGACAAACTTTATTTCACCATTCTTCACTTTTGAAATTCCGTCTTGCAATTCCGATGCCGTAGATATGTCCGGAACATCGAAAATAGGCCAACAGGCCATTCTTCAAATTTTAGGGTCCGGGTCACCGTTGACTGGCATTGACTGCGGTGGCGAGGAAAAAGGCGGCCACCATTTTGTAGATCTCGACATGACGAACCCATTAGTGGTGTTAATTTCACCAATCGAGTCTCCTATCACCGGAATCAAACCCCGAAAGTTGGAGACGACGGCGGTGATCCGTTCTCTACTGTGCCGTGGTTGTTGCCCAAAATTAGCTTGGGGCTTTTGTTTCCTGTGCCACTCTAATCATTTTAGTACCGATGGTGTTGTTCAACTCCATCGAAAAAGGTGAGTTTCATGTCAGCGACACAGAGGCGATGGTGTGATCTTGGGCGGTGTGATCCGGCGGTCGTTGAGCTGAAATGAAGCCTGGATTTTGTTCTACTCTTCACCACGAATTCATTGGGACAAGAATCGTGGCATTTGGATGTCGGACGGCGGAGATATAGCTGCTCAAAAATTTCAGCCATCGGTAGCTTCAGAGGACACGTGCGGCGTGCTCCGGTGTCGGTTCTGTCGACTCGACCCACCGTTGGACTTAGCTTGGTGAGAGCTTTCCAACGGTGCCGGCAGTGTCAAAAACGGACACCGTTTCTAGTGGTCGGTAACTATTCACCGACGGTGTGTGGGAGAAAATGAGAGAATGAGAAAATTACAAGGGCCTTTTTACAAATTTCTGATTTTTCGCCCTTATATATACTTTTTTTCATCCAAAATTTTAACATGAGTTATCCTGACTAATTTAGGTATGCTGAACCCAAATATATCAATTTTATTTTCATTTGAGGTCATCTCGTCCAGTTTCCGGTGCTGCGAATTCCCTGTCAAAAATTACCTTTGTGCTCAATTAACTAATTTGAGTATGCTGATAGACTATACTGACTAATTTAGGCATGCTGAACCCAAATTTATCAGTTTCAACTTCATTCAAGGTCATCTCGACCAGTTTTCTGGTACTGCATGTTTCGCGGTCAAAATTTACATTTTGTACTCAATTGACTAAATTGAGCATACTGATTCTAAATATATCAGTTTTATATCAAGAAAAGGTCATCTTGACCAATTTCTTGATACTGTGTGTTACACACACGTACACATATAAAATCACTACATTTCACATTTTAAACATGAAATTCATTAGGTACATTCCATGGAGTGATTTTTTGAGAATGATGAAAATTCCCGGTTGTCACATTTGGCATCCTCTGAAGGTATAAAGTTATTATTGTTGATTTATTGTATATAACATCACGAGATATTTAACAATCTTGAAAATTTTTTGTAATTCTACTGTGCTACTCTAATGCATTTTTACCGATTTATCCTATATAAGCTTCATCCTTTTGGTTTTCGACTAATTCATGAATCCTAGTCTAGCCTCCCCAGCAAAGTCATGAAATGATGGGGCTTTTTCATGGTGGCCATGCTAACGTGGAAGGTAGGCGTGCATGTCCACCTTCGGTTGGTCCACCTAGCATTTGGTAGGCATCGATGGAATACATCACTAGAGCTATTGTGGGATATGTCAGGAGACTAAGCATCCAAACAACTTATAGGTGTGCCAGAGTGCTATGTTTTACAACTTGGACCTAAAGAGCGACACCGTTGCAATTCTAGCCCCGTGTTGACGAAAACTTCTCACAAAAGAGGATCTTGAGATGAAAAAATGGTGTAGGAAAGTAATGTGACTGTTTTATTAGAAAGAATGTATCTTTAGTTGATAAAGGCTTTGAGGAATACCTAAAGGAGGACTTTAGATATAAAGAATGGTTAGGATCATTTAAGCATGAAATACAAGGTGTATAAGAGTTGCTTTGCACTTCAAGTGTTCTTCCACCAGTGGAGTTACCTAAATTAGAGAAAGGTTTCCTCTCTTGACTGAAAATGATAAAGAGATGGTTGTTGGTAGTGATGAGAAGGTAGGAGGCTAGAGGGTGTTGGTTTGAACTAAAGATAGTAACGTATATATAAGCTGGTGATTGGTTTGATGGCAACTAAGAGATTCTAGTTTGGTTGGAAGACTTTCCCATTGAAGCTAATAGTTAGGGACCTTTTTGGCCATAGTTTCTAAGTGTTCTAAGTGTGGGAAGCTCCAATAGTGGGAGAAATTCCCTCCTATGAGATTTTGAATTTAGTTAAAGTGGAATTTCTAGGCAACATACACTAGAGAGGATAATTGGTGGATGTTTAGCTACCATAGGAGGACACTTTTAGGTGCATTAGAAGTTAAGAAAGACTTCAATGGGAGAAGACTTTCTTAAAGTATGAATAAATAGTAGCCTAAAGTAGGATACCTAGAAGCTGTCTTCTAAAGAGAGAAAGGGAATATTATAGGAATATTATTTAGGCTTCTTTTGGATTTAATAGGCTTATTTAGGATTTTTTTTGGGCGAAAAGGAATTAGGTTAGGCAATTTAGGTTTTTTTTTTTAGGTTCTCTACAACTCATATTATTCTAATTCCTCATGGACTTAAATCCTCTCAAGTTTGCAAAGAGTCTAATTGGATTAAATAAATAAGCCCATTCACATTCCTTGGCCTTCCAAAGCACAACCCACACAAAGATCCCTAAAGCATGGCTTAGGTCCACATACTGCTTTTGATCCACATTATGGGAAGTAAGCTAGTCTTAAGCCCTATCAAGTATCGAGCATCAACAAAAGTTTGTTAATTTGTGTTTAGAGTTTTGTAAGTCTGGAAAAAAAAAAAAAAAAAAAACAAAACAAAATTGTGTACTTTTCAGTTTAGATTCATTCACACCTATGATAGAACATGATCACAATGGTTATAGCTTTTGGAAAAGATGATGAATGTTGATTTAGTCTATATGCTTGACTTAAATGTTTGCCTTTGTCTTGCTTGAAATTCTTTTGCACTCGATCACATTGGCATGAACATTCAATCACTTAGGAAATTAGAGAAAATATGTGATTAGGTTGTTGGAAAAAAAAGGGAAAGTATACATAGCAGAATTTTAAAAAATTTTCGAAGATCGTTTGAACTCATATTCCCATATATAAAAAAAATTATTAACAATCAGATATACCTTTCAGAGAAAGATGCCTTGGATGCTAGAGTCAACATCAGAAACATAGGAGGACAACACCAGAAAGGGTTTAACTAATTAGCCTTGCTATTCTCCAATTCCAAGATGGTTAAGTGTGCGGGCACTCGTTATCTCGATCGGTACTCAGCATGGTTTGTCTCCTTCCAACCACCCAGATCTCAAAGGACTTATTTTCACGTGATTTGTGCAATAATAAGCTTACTCATATGAGAGTTTGTAATCTAAAGAAAATAGGTGTGTAAAAACCCCTATTTATAATATTGTATGAGGTGACTTTTGAATTTTGAATTAGATCAAGAAAAGATTTTTCTCTCTCCCAAAAAACCCCAAAATTGATTCTCCTCTAGGGATTTTTCCCTACAAAAATTTGGCCACTATGGAATGTTGGTTGATTCAAAATTTAAATAAAATTCAAACAAGATTTTCCTCTCCCTTATCCATAAAAAATTTGAGCCCTACCCTGTGGAATTATCCACAAAAGAATTCAGTCATTCATGGGGTGAGGAAATTCAAAATTCAAACAGGATTCAAATAAGATTTTTCTCTTTCCTTTATCCACACAAAAAATGAGTTTATCCACAAGGAAAAATGCCCTAACAAATTCAACCCCTATAGATAAATGTGATTCAAAATTTGATTTAAATTTCAAACTCTACAAATCTTTGAAATTTATCCATATGGATAATTTTCCATAACTCTAATTCAAATTAAAATAAATTTATGGCAACTTTATTTGAAATTCAAATAATTATGTAATCTCTTATTCAAAACAAAATTCAAATTCAAATTAGAAAGAAATCTTGTCTTCCACTATTATCCAAAAAGTCGCCACTTGTAATTGTGTAATGACAAGATTTTGTTTAATTTAAATTCAAATATGACAATCTTTTAAATTTCAAATATTTATTTTAAAACAAGATTTTCAAAATTTTAATTAATCACATATTTAAATTTCAAATTCAAATATAATTAATTTAAATTTCAAATCTTATCTTCCAAAAATAAATATTAATCAAATATTTATCCCATTTATTGAATAATGAAAAATTATAATTTTACCCCTCTAGCATACAGAGAAAAACGTCTACACCCTTTTAGAGGTTGATCTGTATTTTTCTCATCACTAGATGCAACACAATAAGTCATGAAAGAATATCTCAATCAACTATCATATTTAAGGAATTATAAGAGCTAGCAGAGGGACTAATTGGATATATATAATCGGGCTCCTGTGAATCCATATAATCACTGTTTTATACCAAACAACTTAATCACATGATCACCAATTTTAGGATCATTCCACTATAGACTTAAAATTAAACTCCCAATTATATTCCAAATTGCACAAGCCTTAGAAAAGACACCATCCAACAACCTTGCATTAATGCAAAACCCTTATATGATATCCACGATCAACCTAGGTTAAAGTCCGTTCAAACTTTTGATCACGCTATCGTAAAGATCCATTATACACCCGATAAGAGAATGTTTATCCACCATGTGTGAATAATAAATCATCTACAAAGCAAATGACCCAAGGACTTTTCCATTCTCACTAATCCAATATAATGCCTTTAAGAGAATAACCTTAAGTCTACATAAGAACTATGATTCCTTGTCTGTAAGCAATCCATCCATCTTATGTGTATTATGTACCCAACGAACCAGTCCATTAGCTTGCTACCTCTGAGACGCCTTGGCCTTTGGAATATCAAAGCACACTAGCAACACACATAGAGTTATTCGCTTATTCAGGATTAAGGTTGTTGCACAATGAATATCAAAAGTAGATCGATCCACTTATAGCCGACTATGCAAATCAATCCCGCTTTAGTCTTAGTCCATTACATCACCACCTAGTAATATATCTATATCTCTACTCGGGAGTCAAAACTCTAGACAGTCAAGACAAAACATCCCTCAATTTGCTTTAGACAACATAATAGTCTTAACATGAGTTAGATGCTCATTCTAACCTTATAGACTATGAACCATAGATTTAGACCTCTTACTCCAAAACATTATCTTCTTGCAAACAAAAGATCATTGTATGCAATATTCTAGTAAATATTTGCTTATATTTACTTTAACATGTAAATAGGTTGAGTACATATAGCAATGTAATGAATAACCTCTAAAATATTTTATTAATTAGTTCAAAAATAAATGAAATATATTAAAACGTCTTTCCCACTTAGGGCACACCTAATAATCTCCCATTTGCCCTAAGGTAGTAAATGTGCCATGTTACCCATCCCCATTGCCTCGACATGCCTTTCAAAGCTCTTAGCTACTAGAGTCTTAGTAAAGGGGTTAACAACGTTGTCCTTGGAAGCAATCTTACATACATCTACTAGTTTTTGTTCCATGTAAGCTCTAATCATATGGTATTTTCAATCAATGTGTTTGGACCTCTTATGGTGCTTGGATTCCTTTGTGTTGGCAATCACTGCACTATTATCACAGTAAAGTATGATAGGCTTGTCAACACCCAAAATGACCTTAAGGTCTCCTAGGAACTTGTGAAACCAAACCACTTCCTTAGATACCTTGACCATAGCCATGTATTTAGCCTCCATGGTGGAGTCTGTAGTGTAGCTTTATTTCATACTCCTCCACACAATGGTGCTTTTTCAAGCAAAAACACTGATCTTGAAGTCGATTTCCTAGAATCCCTACAAGTTTTGAAGTTTGAGTCTATGTATCCTATGGGTGTTAGGTCCCCTCTAGAATATATATCCCTTGTTCTCTTTAGATACTTGTGTATATGCTTTACGGCTTGCCAATGCTTGCTTCTGGGATTCGCTTAATATCGACTTACCATACCTATAGCAAAATAAATGTCAGGACGGGTGCAAAGCATAGTGTACATGAGACTACCCACAACAAATGTATAAAGAGCTTTGCTCATCCACTCTCTTCCGATGTCTTGGGATAGTCATCCAATGAAAGAGTGAAGCCTGAAAGAGTAAGTTGTGAACCTTTCTTCATTTCTTGCATTGCATATATCTCAATTAATTTATCTATATACGAAGCTTGGAATATCACTATCATTTTGTTCTTTCAGTCTCTAAAGAGACGAATTCCTAGAACATAACTAGCTTCTCTAAGCCCTTCATTTTAGACTGTTAGGATAAGCATAGCTTGATTGATGACAAGTTCCCTACATCATTCTCAATGAGTAGTATATCATCGACATAAAAAACTAGAAAGACCACCTTGCTATCCTTTATATATTTATAAATACATAGTTCATCAATGTTCTGCTCAAAACTAAAAGTCTTAATCACTTGATTAAACCTCTGGTTCCATGGGTGGGATGCCTGCTTTAATCCATAGATGGATTTAAGCAACTTGCAAATTTTTTACTCTGGCCCGTTTCCACGAACCTGTTGGGTTGTACCATTTAGATACTTTCATCAAGATGACCATTCAAAGAATGCAATCTTAACATCTATTTGCCAGATCTCGTAATCGAGAGCTATAGCAATATATAAAAGAATGTAGATAGACCTGAGCATCACAACACATAGAAAGGTTTCCTCATAATCGATTCCAGTCTTCTACGTCACCCCTTCGCCATAAGTTTAACTTTGAAAGTTTCAACTTTTCCATCCACATTCCTCTTTCTCTTATAGACCCACTTGTACCTGATGGGTTTTATCCCATCTGGCAAGTCCACAAGTTCCCATATAGAGTTGGACTTCATAGAGTCCATCTTATTCTTCATGACCTATTTCTAAAGTTTGGAATCAACATCGTTTATTGTGGTAACCGGGAATTTTAGATTCTCGGAGTAGGTTAAAATTGTATGTATATAACAATTTTAACGAATAAAATACGAAAAAGTTGTGTTTTAATACTATTGTGAATAGTGTAAAAATGTTCTGGTAGTGTTAAAGTGTGTGAGTTCAGGAATGGAAAATCTTACCGGACATAATTGGGTAAGACGGTTCGAAAATAGAGCCGAAAGCCCTAGAAAATGCATTGAGATGCACGAAAATGATAGAAATTTACGGTAAAGAATTCTGATCAAACGGAAGCAAAATAAGGCAAACCGATTGCACTAGAGGCGGCCGAAACCCGTCTACGCGATTTCGGTGAAGTTCCGTTTTAATCGAATTTCGGTCAAAAATTGACCATGATTAATTAGTGAATTAATATAAATAGTAGGATGACATCACCATGATTATGTCATAAACCAAAATTATTTTCTTTAATTAGGAAAGTAATTTTGAAAGGTGTATGGTTTAGATTAGGTTACTTTATGATCAATGGCCATGATCATGCCAAAAAGCCATCGAAAAATTTTAAAATTTTTTTGAAAAAGGTCATTCGGCCACTTGGAAAGGAAGAAGAAAAAAATTTGATTTTTGCCCCAAAATCCTTACTTTTTAGTCCTTGAACAATTAGCAAATTGTTGGAAAAAAAAATTACAAAAAAGTCCTCGAGTTTTACCTATAAATAGGCATCAAAATCCATTCAAAAAATGGAAAAATTAGCCAAACTCTTGCCCCTTTTCTTCAGCCCAAATCTGTGGCCTTCTCCCCCCTTGTAAGCCAAAATTTTGTTGAAAATTTCACACCAAACTTAGCCTGCATTGTTATTCCAACATCAAGTCATCAACTAGTTAAGGTAAGCTTCAAAATTGATGCTTTTCTCTTTGATTTTCCTTAGAAAATCAATGGGTATGAGAGTGTGAAAACAATGAAAAAAAATTGTTATTTAGTTGATGATGTGATGATGTTGTGATTAGTTTGGTGTTGTAGAGATTAAAGCACGAATTAGGGTTTAGAAATAAGCAAAAATTTTGCATGTTTTTCTTGAAAATCTGTGGCATTAGGGGTGTGAAAAATACATGAGTATTGATGTTTTGGTTTAGTGTTTATGTTCATTTAACTATGTGTTGAACTAAGCATGAATTGGAACAGGGAAACAAGAAAATTTTGATGTAATTTTCTTGCTAAAATCGTGGGTATGAACACTAAGAAATGAAAAATTTTTAATGTTGAAAAGTGTTGATAAAAACCCTAGGAAAGAAAACAAGATTTTCTATGTGTTTATGCATGAAAATCTGTGGCTATGCTAGGGTTAGAATGCATGTTTTGTTAGGTTTTGATGTTGTTTTATACATTAGAAAACCTAAGAGTGATATGTAGTGATGAAAAATTATTTGATGTTGATTAACATGTAAACCGAGGCTAGTTTGGGAAAAAAAAATATTGTTGTTTGTGTTGATTCCTGAATATTGATTTATGTGGAAACTTTTTATGCAAAGTTTGGAAACTTTATATAAAATAGGCATCTGGTATAGTACGTGGCAGGTATAAAGTTTCTGAGGCGTACCTAATGCCGAGAAACCTTAAAAAATAAGCGGAAATGCTGTCGAAATTTCTAAAACGGCATAAGGGCATTTCGGGAAACGAGGGGTAAGAATATTGGACTCGGGGAGGAAACCGGGACCCCTAGGTGGATTAGGGTTAGAAATGGAAAACCAACCCGAAAGGAATAGTAAACCAACCCTAAAAGACTAAAATGCCTAAAACAGGAAAAAAATTCATGTTAGGGGTATTTTGGGAAACGCGGAAAAAATGTAGGTCAGGATAGGAAACCCGAGCCTCTCGAGGACCGAGGGCCGAGGACAGGATGAAAAATGTTTTAAGGATAGTGAAATGGCCATTTAAGGCTCTGAAACGCTCGAAAAACGAAAAAACGACCCTAGGTAATGGATGAATAGTAACCGAGGGCTGGGAAAAATGAAATTGAGATTTTGCAGCAATTTAAGCTGTAAAATGATACAGAAGCCTAGGGAATATTATTTTAAAATATTTGAGCTTAGAGAATTTGAGAAAAATGATGGAATGGAAAAGTTACGGTCCCGAGACCCGTTAGGGGCAAAATGGTCATTTTGACCAAAAATTTCAGAAAAGCTCGGAAAAGGACCCTAAAAAACCTAGAATAACTTGGATAAAATTCTACGATCCAAAATAGAGATTTTAAAGTTTAAATCTAGAGTTTAAATAGTACACGGGCGTGTACAGTGAAACACGGCCGGGTAGAATAGAATCAAAAGAAACACGGTTAGGGATACGGGCGTGTTGCAAACCGTGTGTCACATAAAGATTTGAATGTTGTGTAAAATTTATCATATAATAAATATATTTAGAGTGATAATCAATGAAGGGTATTAACTAATGATATTATGTTTGTAGGAACCCAATTTAAAGATAAAACTACGGAAGAGTTCCGGAAGTGGACGTTATCGCAGTATTGGTAAGTTCAAGCATGTTCGTGTCTACAACATGAAATATTGTATTGATTTATTCTGTACTAGATATACACTAGATATAAAGTCTTATAGACATTTGGGAATTAGTTAGAATAACATATCCCAGATAATGAGAATGAGTAAGACCTACAGGCAATGGAGGATAGTGACATTGAGGTGATGATTAATATCACTTGGTCAAGACTATAAATTGAAAGATGGTAATGAAACCATTAAGGTGTACCGCCCCTCCAACATAGTGGTGGAGGTTTTTCTCAGATTCGACGAGGATATCAGGGCTGTGAAGGCTGATGTTCTAAGGTCACTCCTTAGACCCTCCTAGTCAGTGCACTAATAATCATCGATACTGCCATAAACAAAGCTTTAAACTTGAAATCAAATAGAGAATGAACAACCAATAAAATGATAAAAATCATAATTGAGTATAACCGAAGTACGCTAAGTATAGTGATTTCGGTTAGGGTTTATGAATAGTAATTGGTTAGGCTGATGGGAATAGTATCCCGTCATAGTAATGTGAATAGTTATCCGTTAGGATAAAGTGAATAGTAACCAGTTAGGGTAACTGTTACTATTCATCGATCAAAGGTCAAAGTTACTATTCATGATGAATAGTAGTATTCATAGGAAATTGAGTTTTCAATGTTTTTGAATCCGTATGATTCTTACTAAGTATGTTTGAACTTACTGAGCCTGTTAGCTTACCAGTTTGTTCATGTTATAGGTAAGGAACCTATCTCGTAAATTTCTGGATTGCAGCAGAATGCGAACGTGTCAAAAGGATAGGGAACTCATCGTGGACTTGGTCCTACCATCAGTTTTCTGCTGAGCTTTTTTGTTACGTCCCAAAACCCGGGACAGCGACAGGTGTCACTTCCCAAAAGCCGGGATAGTGACGGATATTAAATTTTAAAAAAATAAAAGAAAGGAACGCTCAGATTCCTAAGTCTGTCAGTTTTTATATCTTACCCTTTACCGACTCTTTAAACGTGTTTATAAATTATGCTTATATATTTTAACTTAATTTATATTTGTCTTTCTATTTTTATCGCAACATCAGGTGGTGAGGTACCCATGTCCCACAGATGCATACTTGGATAAAATAAAATAACTGAAATGGCAAAAGTAAAGTTTAGAATTTACAGTCCTGGAATGCTTTATACATACTTTGTCCTAATATACAGGTCACTACTTCAAGCCCTAGATCTTGTCGTCCACGAACAGTTCCACGTCACCTGTATTCTCTAATCAGCTTTCTCTCCTAGGGGTTTACCAGTTTTAAAACAGTGAGCGAAAGGCCCAGTAGGATATTCTTAAAAAAAAAAATTTAATTCAACATTTGAATTTAACCATCATACTAAGTATGTCAATGCAGTACCGAATCATAAACGTGAAATCGTGATTATGGAAATTGTGTCCCTATATACATCTAGTTCGTGTACGGTCCGTATGAGCCTCCCTCACCATGCCGAAGCATAATGAGTGATCCTCGATCGAGATGTGCACTCTTCGCACGTGTGTGCTGGCTCCCGGTATACTTTAACACCAAATCCAACTTTAAACATTTCATGTGAACATATGATTCACATAATAAAAATATACCGTATTGTTTTTCAAAAATCCGTAACCGGATATTTTTCCTTTAATTTCCGAAATCGTGATATTTTTCTAAATCACGTAAATTTCAAAGCTTTACAAACACATTTTCTTTAAATAATTTTGGCCAAATCATTAAAACAAAATTGACTGCCAAGAAAGGGTAAGATATCCTACCTCGTCAGCAATTTGACCTACGATCAATTTCTCTCACGAATTCCAAGATAGTCTCTCTTTCTGAATTCGATCTACGAGTACCTAAAACAAGAAACACAGATAATTTAATTATCTGTCCACGAATTCCGTAATCGAATTACGGTAAACTCAACTAATTAGTATGTCATTGAATTTTTAAACTTTAAAATGATTCTTTATTTTAACACCGTAATTTTAAAATAGAAATTTTAACACAAATATCTAAAATATAGATATATATATTTTTTAAAATTTCAGCATGACCTACCTTAAAAATAGGCTTTCCCAAAAGCTCCAAATTGCTCAACCTGCAGAAAAATTTTCCAATTCCCAGAATAGTTCAAACACCAATTTCAAATCAATTTAAATTTAAAATCTAAAAATATTTATTATTTTTATTATTATTATTTATTATTATTATTACTTCTATATACATAAACACACGCACGCACACACAGTCACACAGATATGTATTAATATATATATATACATATACGTTTACATATTTATATATATATTTTTTCTGTATACAGATACACACATATATGTATATATGTTTTTGTTAAGCGGGGAATTGCAACCGGTGAGCTCACGGCGGCGGGGGCGACGGCGGTGGGCGTCGGCACGGCAGTCGGCGGCGCGGCGAGGGGCAGCCGGCGAGGTGAGGACGAACGGCGAGGCGGGGACGGCGGCAAGGCACAGCTTGGTTCTGCGAGACGGAAGAGGGCGGCTCGGGCGACGGTCGTGGCTCCGGTTGGTGAACGGCGGCGCGAGCATTGGTGGCTCGGGCTCGCGAGGGGACGGCGGCGTTGGGTGACTTGGCAGACAGCGTGGGCGGTCCGGCGTGGGGCGTTTCGGGTGCGGCGGGTTCGGCGGCTTGGCGGGGACTTCGGGCGCGGACTGACGAACGGCGGTGGCGGTGGATCGGCTGGGCTCGGTGGCCTTCGGCCGAAGGAAAAAGAAAAGAAAAAGAAGGGGAAGAAAAGAAAAAAAAGATGGGGAGGGAGTGAGAGTATCGACGAGGGGAAGAAGAAAAGAAAAAGAAAAGAGGAAAGAAAAAAAAGAAATATGGGCGTGAGGGATATAGGCAAGCGCGAGAAGAAAAAGAAGAAAAAGAAAGAAGAAGAAAAAAAATAAGGAAGAGTGAGGGAGAAAGAGAATCGGTGGAGGGAAGGAAGAAAAGAAAAAAAAGAGAGCAGAGAGAGAAATGATCGGCGAAGAGCAGAGGAAAAGAAAAAAAAAGAGGGAGAGGTTCCGTGAGAGGCGGTGGAAAGAAAGAGAGAGAGAGAAGATATTAAGAAAGAGGGGAAAATTTTCCGGAAGACTCCGGAAAGAAAGAAGAAAAAAAGAAAAATAAATAAATAAATAAAAATATTTAACAAATTTTTAATTTGATAAAAATTGTTAAAACTTTAAAATTGGAAAAAAAATATTTTAAATATTCTCAAATTAATAATTAATACACCAAAAATTTAAAATTAAATTCCCATGAAAATAAGAAAAATTTTATTGGCACACTAACAAATTGAGTTTATACATTCACGCGTGAAATTTTAAATTCAAAAATTTCGCGGCGTGACAATTCTCCCCTCCTACAAAAGAATTTCGTCCTCGAAATTCGAATTATCTAGATTTTCAAACAAATGGGGGTATTTCTCTAACATCTCACTTTCCACTTCCCAAGTAGCGTCTTCACTTCCGTGATGTTGCCATAAAACCTTAACTAATGCTATCTCTTGACGTCGTATTCTCTTGACCTTTCTATCAAGAATTCGTACCGATGCCTCTTCGTAGGAAACATCTTCTCGAATTGGTATGTCCTCGGGCGAAAGTATTGCAGTAGGACCCGGTTCGCATTTCCGAAACATCGAGACATGAAATACATCATGCACATGGGACAACTCTGATGGCAGCGCTAAACGATACGTAACTTTTCCAACTCGTTGAATAATAAGGAACGGTCCCACATATCGTGGAGCTAATTTCCCTTTCTTGCCGAAACGAGAGACTCCCTTTCGAGGGGAAACCTTTAGAAGCACGAAATCTCCTACCTCAAATTCCAATGGTCTCCGTCGTCTGTCAGCGTAACTCTTTTGTCGGCTCTGCGCTGTTTTTAAGTGTTCTCGAATAATTCGAATTTTCTCGGTAGTCTCCTCAACAATAGTTGCTCCAATATGAACTCGATCTTCAGGTTCGATCCAGCATATAGGTGATCTACATGGTCTTCCGTAAAGAGCTTCAAATGGTGCCATTTTGATGCTAGATTGATAACTGTTGTTGTAGGCGAACTCTGCTAACGACAAATTATCAATCCATTTGTTCCCATAATCCAGCGCGCAGGCACGTAACATGTCTTCAAGAATCTGAATAACTCTTTCGGATTGTCCATCGGTCTGCGGATGGAAAGCGGTGCTGAATTTTAAATCTGTCCCAAAAGCTGCCTGGAAACTTTTCCAATATCGAGCGGTAAATCGAGGATCTCGATCAGAAATAATACTCAATGGAATTCCATGATATTTCACTATCTCGTCCAAATATGCCTTGGCTAAGTTCTGCCTACCATATGTGGACTTGATAGGAATGAAGTGCGCTGATTTCGTCAATCGATCTACCACTACCCAAATTGCATCGAAACCATTTCGTGTTTTTGGTAGCCCCATAAGGAAATCCATGGTAATTTCTTCCCACTTCCACTCTGGAACAGGTAGCGGCTGTAGCATCCCTCCAGGTTTCTGACGTTCCGCTTTGACCTTAAGACAATTCTGACAAGTCTTCACATAATTTGTCACATCATTTTTCATGTTTCGCCACCAGTATTGCCTCTTCAGATCCTTATGCATCTTGATGACTCCTGGATGTATTGCAAATCGAGATTTATGAGCTTCATCCATGATTGCCTTTTTCAATTCTGGTATTTGTGGAACAGCTAGACGATGTTTGAAATACAAAGCTCTATCACCACGGATGTTCCAATGTTCCAGTTGTTCTCCATTCTGAAGCTTGGACTAGACATTTTGCAAATGGCTATCTTTATGTTGATTCTCCTTAACTTGCTGAATCAAGTAAGGTGGAGTTACCAAATTGTACAGAGTGATTGAATTTTGATCCTCAGAGATCTGAAGATCATAATCCTCAACCACTGTTGTTCTTTTCCAATCAAGCACTGCTAACGGAGCAAGAACACCGGCACCTTTTCGACTAAGAGCATCCGCTACGACGTTGGCCTTACCTGGATGATATTCCAGAGTAAATTCATAATCTTCCATATACTCTACCCAACATCTTTGTCTCAAATTCAGATCTTTCTGAGTAAAGAGATACTGCAAACTCTTATGATCAGAGAAAATCCAAAATGAGACACCATAGAGATAGCATCTCCAAATTTTTAAAGCAAAAATAATAGCTGCCAACTCTAAATCATGTGTTGGGTAGTTTTTCTCATGCGTCTTCAATTGTCGGGATGCATATGCTACGACATGTCCTCTCTGCATTAGAACACACCCAAGTCCTTCTTTCGATGCATCAGTATAAACTTCGTAGGGTTCTTCGGGCTTGGGAATTATAAGAACTGGAGCACTGGTCAAGCAAGTTTTCAATTCTTGGAAAGCGTTCTCACATTTGCTATCCCAGTCAAATCGAACATCTTTTCTTGTCAGTCGTGTCATTGGAGCTGCAATTCGCGAGAAATCCTGAACGAATTTTCGATAATATCCCGCCAATCCCAAAAAGCTTCTGATTTCAGTTACGTTTCTAGATCGTTCCCATTTCAATATTGCTTCGACTTTGGTAGGGTCCATGGCTATGCCTTGGTTAGAGATAATATGCCCGAGAAATTTGACTTCAGATAACCAGAAGTCGCATTTCTCCCTCTTAGCGTACAACTGATGCTCCCGCAGAGTTTGTAGGACCAGTCTTAAGTGTTGTTCGTGTTCTTCCTGAGTTTTAGAATAGATCAGAATATCATCAATGAAGACGATGACAAACTGATCTAGAAAGGGTCAGAAAACACGATTCATCAAGTCCATAAAAGCTGCTGGAGCGTTCGTTAAACCAAAAGGCATAACCAGAAATTCGTAAGATCCATACCGAGTCCTAAATGCAGTTTTCGGGATATCTTCCTCTCGAATTTTTAATTGATGATATCCAGATCTCAGATCAATCTTTGAGAAGTACTGAGCACCTTCAAGTTGATCAAATAGCTCATCGATCCTTGGCAAAGGATATTTATTCTTGATAGTCACCCTGTTCAATTGCCTATAGTCAACACACAGTCGTAGGCTTCCATCTTGCTTCTTTGCAAATAAGACTGGTGCTCCCCATGGTGATTTGCTAAGCCGAATGAATCCCTTAAGTTCTAGCTCAGTCAATTGCTTCCGCAATTCAGCTTTCTCCGCAGGTGCCATTTTGTAAGGCGGAATTGATATTGGAGCTGTACTAGGAATAAGGTCGATGCAGAATTCTACCTCTCGGTCAGGTGGCAAACCAGGTAAATCTTCAGGAAATACATCTGGAAATTCGTCTACCACTGGAGTGTAGTGATCACCCCTTTCCACGTTGTTATCACCTTCCAATGCGAAAATAATAGCGGCGCAAGATAGCTTTCGTCGACCACCTATGGCTGATCTCAACAACTCACTAGTCAGCACCCGATCTGGATCTTCGACTTCGATCACCGTTGGGTTTGGCTCTATGAATAATATCACCTTTCGGTGATGACAATCTAACGTCGCCCTATTCTGAGTTAACCAATCCATACCAAGAATCACATCATAGCGTCTCATTGGTAGGATAATGAATTGGACATTAAGTTGTTCACCTTCTTGCGTAACAACATTAGTCCAACATATCATTGAAGCTTCGGTTTTTCCCAGTGGCGTACTTAGGTGCAAAGGTGACTCTAAAGGTTTGATTTCTAATTCTAATGCTTTTGCAAACGTGGATGTAATAAAAGAATGACTGGCACCAGTATCAAACAATACGTGTGCCCAACTAGAAGAGATCAGAATCATACCCTCCATAACCGTGGGACTGTTCTGAGTTGTTGGTTCTTCCCCTTCCACTGCATACATTTTTCCTTTCCCCTTGTCATTCATACTGCTCCTCGAGACAATGGGTACCGCTGGCCTGAATTGTGGCGGTTGCGAAGAAGCTTGCCTGCTAGTGGACATCTGAGGTCTCCACTGTGATTGGAATGACTGGGGTCCAAAATTGGGCTGATAAGGGGCTTGTGGTGGTCTATATTGTGGCTGGCCAAATCCTGACTGTCCCTGATTACCCTGTCCCTGGGTAAACTGTCCAGATCCAGATTGACGAGATCCGGCTGATGATTGGCTGGACTGCTGGAATTGTTGAGACGGCTGCTGTTGCATGTAAGGACAGTTCCTCTTCAGATGTCCTGTTTGGCCACAGTTATAACAGCTCCTCTCATATGGGTGTACTCTTCCGGTAAAGGTATTAGTAATACTGTCAGTTCTTCTACCTTCGACGTTGACCCCACTGACATGAGTACGATTCCCACGTTGACTTCTGGTCGGTCCACCAGATGTCCTTGGGGCTTCAGATTTCTCCTTCTGAAAATTTTGATTATCCTGCTCAATACGCAGGGCAGCTGACACGGGCGTCGGGTAGTCCCGGATCTGCATACCCACCACTAGTCTCCTTATTGATGGTTTAAGTCCCTGCTCAAACTTAATACATTTGGTGCGCTCAGTAGCCACCATTGTAGAGGCAAACCTGGATAATTCTCCAAATTTTGACACGTACTCGAATACGGTCATATTTCCTTGTTGTAGGCTCATGAATTCTATAATCTTTTGATCCCTAAAACTCTCAGGGAAAAATTGATCATAGAATAATTGTTCAAACATCTCCCAGGTCATCTCTTGGAGATTGTGCGTTCTCCTGATTTGTCTCCACCATATACCAGCTTTACCGTCCAAATAGGTGGAAATAATTTCAATCTGGTATTCAGGTGGAGTCTGGATAGTATCCATCTTCATCACCACACTTTAGAACCAATCGTCCGCCTCTTGAGGATCACCTTCACCAGTAAAGGCTGGAACTCGAAATCGTTGGAAATCACGTAGGCTCCGGTTCAAGTCACGAACGATAGGTTCATCTCTCGCACGAGCAGCCATGTGTTGTAATACTTGATACATGGCTTCCGTGACGTTAGCCGGGTCTGGCTCTGGCGTCGGTGCTGAGGTAGGGGTTAGAGTTGTTCTCGGGACGGTTCCCCTTCTACGTCTAGGCGGCATTCTATAAAATAAAATTCCGGGTTGTAAATTAGCATTTTATTTTACTCCAAATATGCATATAATTCCTATGGGAACCCCAAACCATGCTCTGATACCAAAAATCCTGTCACGTCCAAAAACCCGGGACAACGACAGGTGTCACTTCCCAAAAGCCGGGATAGTGACGGATATTAAATTTTAAAAAAATAAAAGAAAGGAACGCTCAGATTCCTAAGTCTGTCAGTTTTTATATCTTACCCTTTACCGACTCTTTAAACGTGTTTATAAATTATGCTTACATATTTTAACTTAATTTATATTTGTCTTTCTATTTTTATCGCAACATCAGGTGGTGAGGTACCCATGTCCCACAGATGCATACTTGGATAAAATAAAATAACTGAAATTGCAAAAGTAAAGTTTAGAATTTACAGTCCCGGAATGCTTTATACATACTTTGTCCTAATGTACAGGTCACTACTTCAAGCCTAGATCTTGTCGTCCACGAACAGTTCCACGTCACCTGTATTCTCTAATCAGCTTTCTCTCCTGGGGGTTTACCAGTTTTAAAACAGTGAGCGAAAGGCCCAGTAGGATATTCTTAAAAAAAAAATTTAATTCAACATTTTAATTTAACCATCATACTAAGTATGTCAATGCAGTACCGAATCATAAACGTGAAATCGTGATTATGCAAATTGTGTCCCTATATACATCTAGTTCGTGTACGGTCTGTATGAGCTTCCCTCACCATGCCGAAGCATAATGAGTGATCCTCGATCGAGATGTGCATTCTTCGCACGTGTGTGCTGGCTCCCGGTATACTTTAACACCAAATCCAACTTTAAACATTTCACGTGAACATATGATTCACATAATAAAAATATACCGTATTGTTTTTCAAAAATCCGTAACCGGATATTTTTCCTTTAATTTCTGAAATCGTGATATTTTTCTAAATCACGTAAATTTCAAAGCTTTACAAACACATTTTCTTTAAATGATTTTGGCCAAATCATTAAAACAAAATTGGCTACCAAGAAAGGGTAAGATATCCGACCTCGTCAGCAATTTGACCTACGATCAATTTCTCTCACGAATTCCAAGATAGTCTCTCTGTCTGAATTCGATCTACAAGTACCTAAAAAGAGAAACACAGATAATTTAATTATCTGTCCACGAATTCCGTAATCAAATTATGGTAAACTCAACTAATTAGTATGTCATTGAATTTTTAAAATTTAAAATGATTCTTTATTTTAACACCGTAATTTTAAAATAGAAATTTTAACACAAATATCTAAAATATAGATATATATTTTTTTTTAAAAAAATTTCAGCATGACCTGCCCTAAAAATAGGCTTCCCCAAAAGCTCCAAATTGCTCAACCTGCAGAAAAATTTTCCAATTCCCAGAATAGTTCAAACACCAATTTCAAATCAATTTAAATTTAAAATCTAAAAATATTTATTATTTTTATTATTATTATTTATTATTATTACTTATTATTATTATTATTATTGCTTATATATACATAAACACACGCACGCACACACAGTCACACAGATATGTATTAATATATATATATATACATATACGTTTACATATTTATATATATATATATATATTTTTTCTGTATACAGATACACACATATACGTATATATGTTTTTGTTAAGCGGGGAATTGCAACCGGTGAGCTCACAGCGGCGGGGGTGACGGCGGCGGGCGTCGGCATGGCAGTCGGCGGCGCAGCGAGGGGCAGCCGGTGAGGTGAGGACGAACGGCGAGGCGGGGACAGCGGCGAGGCACAGCTTGGTTCGGCGAGACGGAAGAGGGCGGCTGGAGCGACGGTCGTGGCTCTGGTTGGTAAACGGTGGCGCGAGTGTTGGTGGCTCGGGCTCGCGAAGGGACGGCGGCGTTGGGTGACTTGGCAGACGGCGTGGGGCGTTTCGGGCGCGGCGGGTTCGGCGGCTTGGCGGGGACTTCGGGCGCGGACTGACGAACGGCAGTCGCGGTGGATCGGCTGGGCTCGGTGGCCTTCGACCGAAGGAAAAAGAAAAGAAAAAGAAGAGGAAGAAAAGAAAAAAAAGATGGGGAGGGAGTGAGAGTATCGACGAGGGGAAGAAGAAAAGAAAAAGAAAAGGGGAAAGAAAAAAAAAATATGGGCGTGAGGGATATAGGTAAGCGCGAGAAGAAAAAGAAGAAAAAGAAAGAAGAAGAAAAAAAATAAGGAAGAGTGAGGGAGAAAGAGAATCGGTGGAGGGAAGGAAGAAAAGAAAAAAAAGAGAGCAGAGAGAGAAATGATCGACGAAGAGCAGAGGAAAAGAAAAAAAAAGAGGGAGAGGTTCCGTGAGAGGTGGTGGAAAGAAAGAGAGAGAGAGAAGATATTAAGAAAGAGGGGAAAAATTTCCGGAAGACTCGGAAAGAAAGAAGAAAAATAAATAAATAAATAAATAAAATATTTAACAAATTTTTAATTTGATAAAAATTGTTAAAACTTTAAAATTGGAAAAAAAATATTTTAAATATTCTCAAATTAATAATTAATACACCAAAAATTTAAAATTGAATTCCCATGAAAATAAGAAAAATTTTATTGGCACACTAACAAATTGAGTTTATACATTCACGCGCGAAATTTTAAATTCAAAAATTTCGCGACGTGACATTTTTAAGTTAAAGAATTAAAGAGAATGTGTTTGGAAATAAAATATACAGTACATATATATTTATTATATATTGTATATTATGTTGTACTTTATTAAGACATATAAAAGTTAGCATATTACATGGCTTTCTTACTTAGTTTTCTTAAGAGAAAGTATGTATTAAAGAAAAAAAATTATGGGCGAAATTTTAGGCCCTGATAATTAAGTATTGTGAGAAAAAGAGTTTAAAACTGACAACCCGGATTCGGCACACGAGCAGTCCTGGTTGGCCTTAGAGACGATTCATGACGGTTGCGGGTGGTCGGAATCAAAGGGTGTCACAGGTTGGTATTAGAGTGATTGACAATATCCCTATTAGCACGAAGCGCGATCTGCTCGTCAATCCAAGTAAGTTAGCTTTCTTTAAGATAGTTAACTTTACATTTATTCGAGATTATATATTTTTGTAGGACTTAAGATGACTAGACCACCGTATGTGAGACCTCACCCACACCGACCGAGAGGACTGATCTAGGTATGGACTAGACCCGTGATCAGGCCATCTATGATGTGGTGGGCTACTCAACGACCCCCAGTACCTGAGCTGTTAGCGCCGAGGATTGTAGCACTGGCACCGGTACAAGCACCACCTCCACGACCGATTATAAACCCACCAGTAGCAGTAGACATTCTAGTGGTGGGAGATCAAGCTCGTATAGGAGCCAGAGTGCCAGTATGAGCTGTACATGCATTTAGAGGCAGTCATCCACCTGCGTTGAGGGAGGTCAGCAGGGGATTTCTACACGAGACTGGCTACATGACATTAAGGTTATCATGTGCCAGTGTGATATAGATCAGGATTGCTAGGTTTTGATGGCCATTGGCACATTCCGTGAGGACGCACAATTATATTAGGAGTATTGTGATCAGTAGATGCTATTAGTAATGGATTGGGCCGAATTTCATCAGGTTATGCTAAAGCAGTTTCCACAGAAGAGTGCAGCACCAGTGGTAGACCCTCCTGAGAGCAGGACAATCTCGCCACCACCGACCATGCCCAATTATGCATATATCAGAGACTTTGTCCTGAAGGCAGAGAGACAGCAAATGATGCTAAGTGATACGATATTCTCTTATGCTGTCAGATTTCAGGATAGCATGGTGAGGACATGTCCTCTAACCAACATCACAAATGATGATTTTTGTGGCATATTTTAGAAGGGACTCACCCTAGACCTATGGCAGAGGGTAACCCCTTTATACCTTGCTACTTTACGTGAGTTTATTATCGCAATAGCTAAAGTAGAGGAGGAGATGATGATGGAGTGCATGGTACGCAAGAGGCATGAACAGTTGCTACAAGAAGCAATGTTAGATCGCCTATATGGATCTGGACCGATGGCAAACAATCATGAGGCTGGTCCGTCGAGACAACCAAAGGGTACAGATCCAGCTGAAGGATTAATGCCGACTGAGGTCGGAGACAAAACGGACGATGATGAAATGGATCCAATCGAATTTTTGACGATCCCAGAGTAACCTCAGCTAGGAGATTAGTTGTAGAAATACATGTGTTGTACAAATGTGTATATATAACTGTATATGTGTTTATATGACGGTATCGAAAAGCTATTTTGAGAAAAAGCCTTCGAACTGACGTACTTTTGAAATGGAAAGAAATGACAACCATATTTTGACATGTTCAATGTATGAAATGTTGAAATTATGTGATGATCAAAACTATTTGTACTTATGTTGTAAAAATAAGTTTGTAAAAATCTAACGATCGACTCCTATGCGATTTTAGGAAATAGGATAAGATGGTGAATCCAAGGAATACGCGAAACATGCGAGGACGTCCAGTGTTATCTGAAAGAGCGGACGAGCTAGAAGCCTTAATAGAAGCCCAAATAAGAGAAAATGCCGAGTTAAGACAAAGACTCGAGCAAATGGAGCAGAGATAAGAATAGGAAGAAGACCAAGAACCACAAATGGCCACACCAGAACTAGAAGTGCTGCCAGTGGTACAAGAAGAAGTGGTAGAACCCCAACCACAACCAAGGGTTAATCAGGAGCCATTATATGAAAGGTTCCGACGTATGAGGCCACCAGAGTTTGAGGGTTCCACCAACCCTCTAGAAGCCTAGGAGTAGTTGTCTTCACTCCATATGATATTGGAATTTATGGAGTTGAATGATCAGGAGAAGATTTTGTGTGCATCCTTTGTTCTGAAGAGGGATACAAGATTCTAGTGGGAGTCAGTTAAGCTAAGGAGAAACATGTATACGATGTCCTGGTTGGATTTTCTGGAAGAATTCAATTAGAAATACTATAATCCAGCACTGTTGTGAGCACAACAAAGAGAGTTCGCTGAGTTGAAGCAGGGAGATATGACAGTGATAGAAGTCTGCTGCAAGTTCGATAAACTATCCAGACTATGCCCATACACTATTACCACTGAGAATGAGAAGATCTAGAAGATACTGGGGATGTTTCGCCTCAAGATCTCAGCGTTGGTGGATAGTGGGTTAACGCCGCCTGACACTGTATCTGACTGTGCTAGTCGAGCATTGAGGGCAGAGTATTATCTGGTCTGTCAAAAGGAAGAGAGAGAAAAGATCTGGGATGCGAAGAAGAAGGAAAAGGTCTTGACCAAAACCATACAAACTGGATCTCAAGTTAGACAAAGCAGCAAGCTGAGTTCAAATGTCAAGGCTGGGTAGCCAAGTACTTCTGGTTAGCAGTCTCAAGGGAAGAGAAAAGAAAATAATTCTAGAAATAGGAACCAGCAGAGGAGAACAAACAATAATGTTGGCTCTATGGTTCGAGACTATGTGAATTGCACGAAAAGACATTCAGGTCAATGTAAATATGCCCCAAATGCCTGTTTTCAATGTAGGAAGGACGGTCACTTTGCTAAAAACTGTCCAGAAAATAGGCAGAATGTGCAAGGTTCGTCTCAGTCACAAACATGTCCCCAGGCACATTCATTATGGCCAAAGCTGAAGGGTCATCCCATTCTGAAAGATAGGAAAGACAAGAACGCTTGCCCCGTGTAGATGCTAGGGTCATGGTCTATACAAAGGAAGAGGCGGAAGCGGGAGCGTCAAATGTAGTGACAGGTCAGCTTTCTATCGCTAATAATTTGGCGTCTGTTTTATTTGACTCTGGAGCTATGCATTCTTTCATTCCATACCAGTTTGTGAATAGGATAGGATATCCTAAGGACAATATAGGTATGACATTTAGAACTACACTACCCTCAGGGGAAGTCCTAATGTCCAATTACTGGTTACCACATGTGCTAATAATTGTGGCAAATAGAGAGTTATTTGCAGAATTGATCGTGATGGAGCTTGCCGACTACGATGTAATACTAGGAATGGATTTCCTAGGGAAGTATCAAGCCACGATCGATTTTCGGAAGCGGATGATAAGATTTCAACCCAACCAAGAAGAGGGATTTGAGTACATCGATACGTCATGCAAATCAAAGAAGATAATGATCAACTAAATGGAAGTAAAGAGGCTGATGTCTAGTGGTTATGCTTGATACCTAGCATGTGTATTGGACGTGACGAGGGAACGAAAGCTCTAACCCGAAGACATTCCTATTGTGAAGGAATTCATTGATGTCTTTCCAGAGGAATTACCAGGATTTCTGCCTGAGCAAGAAATTTCCTTTGAGATCGAGCTGATGCCAGGAACTTCATCTATCTCAAAGGCACTGTACCGGATGGCATTGGCAGAGTTAAAAGAGTCACAGGAGCAGCTGAAGGAACTTCTTGACAAAGGATTTATACGCCCGAGCTATTCCCCATGGGGTGCTCCAGTGCTGTTTGTTAAGAAGAAAGATGGATCATTTTAGATGTGCATTGACTACCGGAAATTAAACAAGGTCACTATCAAGAATAGGTATCCGTTACCTAGAATTGACGACTTGTTTGATCAATTAAAAGGCGCAGTAGTATTCTCCAAGATTGATCTGCGATCAGGATATCATCATCTGAAGATCAAGGAGAGTGACATCCACAAGACCGCATTTCAGACCCGCTACGATCATTACGAATTCCTTGTGATGCCGTTTGGGTTAACAAATACACCAGCAGCCTTTATGGACCTGATGAATCAAGTCTTTAAGGAATATCTAGATAAGTTTGTTATTGTGTTTATCGATGACATTCTTATATATTCGAAGACTCGAGAGGAGCATGAGGAGCATTTGAGGATTGTCCTGCAAACGATAAGGAGGCATCAACTCTATGCCAAATTCTCTAAATGTGAATTATGGCTGGATAGAGTACATTTTCTTGGACATGTGGTTTCCAAGAAAGGAATTGCTATGGATCTTGCGAAAGTGGAGATAATCAATAAATGGCCAACACCTAAAAGCGTGATGGAAATACGTAGTTTCTTAGGTCTAGCCGGCTATTATAGAAGATTTGTTGAAGGATTTGCGCGACTTGCCGTACCTATCACAACACTTACACGCAAGGAAAAGATGTATGAATAAACTGAACAGTGCGAGAAAAGCGTCTAAGAGCTAAAGAAACAACTAACGAGTGCACCAATACTAACACTTCCGACTGAAGGGGAGATGTTTGTGATATACAGCGATACTTCGAAAATGGGATTAGGAGCTGTCCTGATGCAAGGCGACAAGGTGATTGCCTATGCCTCACGTCAATTAAAGGACCATGAGAAGAAGTACCCCACGCATGATTTGGAGCTTGCCGCAGTAGTGTTCGCGTTAAAGATCTGGTGACACTATCTATATGGAGCTCAGTGTCAAATTTATACAAACCACCAGAGTCTAAAATATTTCTTCACACAGAAGGAGCTAAATATGCGGCAAAGAAGATGATTGGAGTTGGTAAAGGATTATGATTGTGATATCCTCTATCACCCAGGAAAAGCCAATCGTGTTGCAGATGCGTTAAGTAGGAAATATACTGCTCCGCAGCAACTGTTGATTGGTAAACTTCCAAAGCCATTATAGTAGGAAATCAACATGCTAGAGATGGAGCTAACAGTTGGAAAGCTAGCTGCGTTACAACTGGAATCGACGTTGTATGAAGATATCCGAGAAGCTCAAAAGCGAGATCTGAAGATAGCAAGTCCGCATGAGGAAGTGTCTAACGATGGATTAATCCTACATCAGGGGAGAATTCGAGTTCCAGATGGTGAAGGATTAAGAAGGTGAATTATGGCCGAAGCTCATGAAACGCCTTACTCAGTACATCCCGGAGCCAGCAAGATATACTAGGATTTGAAGCTGTAATTTTGGTGGAAAGGGATGAAGAAGGATATAGCTGAATTTGTAAGTAGATGTATGACATGCCAAAAAGTTAAAGAGAACATCGTCATCCAGGCAGAAAGTTAGGGCTGTTAGAGATTCCTGAGTGGAAATGGAAACATGTCATGATGGAATTTATGGTAGGACTACCGAAGACCCGAGAGGGCTATGACGCCATTTGGGTTATTGTAGACAGACTAACAAAAACAACAAGGTTCATTGCAATAAAAATGACCTTCTCGTTGAAAAAGTTAGCGAGCTTATATGTTAACCACATAGTCAGGCTACATGGAGTTCCTAAATCCATTGTGTCAGATCGTGATCCACGATTCACTTCAAACTTCTGGACATGTGTACAAGAAGCTATGGGAATAGAAGTGCGACTGAGCACGGCATATCATCTGCAGACAGACGGGCAATCTGAGCGAACCATCCAAATGCTAGAAGACATGCTGCGTGCGTGTACAATAGATTTCCCGGGGAGCTATAACTAGAAACTTCCATTGGTGGAGTTTTCGTATAACAATAGCTACCAAGCTTCGATCGGTATGGCACCTTATGAAACTTTGCATGGAAGGAAGTGTAGATCACCGGTTCGCTGGTACGACCTACAAGAGAAACGACTGCATAAGACAGATTTCGTACAAGAGACAATAGATGCAGTTACAAAAATACAGCAGCGGATGAAGATAGCCCAGAGTCGATAGAAAAGTTACGCGGACAAGAGATGAAGATCACTAGAGTTCAATAAAGGGGATTTCGTATTCCTAAGAGTTTCACCGATGAAAGGAATAATGCAGTTCGGGAAGAAGAGGAAATTGAGTCCAAGATATATTGGGCCATACGAGATCATCAAACGCATTAGTAAAGTTGCCTATAGATTGGCATTACCTCTAGAAATGTCGGCAGCACATAATGTGTTTCATATGTCGATGCTACGGAAGTACATATCGGATCCGTCCCAGGTGCTGAAACATGAACCGATCCAAATTCAGGAAGTCCTGACCTATGAAGAAAGGCCTATTCAAATTCTGGCACACGAAGATAAAGTTTTAAGGAATAAAACAATCCTATTAGTCAAAGTGCTGTGGAGAAATCACAACGTTGAAGAGGCTACATGGGAACGCGAAGATGAAATTAGAAATTTGTACCCCCACTTGTTCTAAATTTTCGAGGAAGAAAATTCTATAAGGAGGGGTGAATGTGATAACTGGGAATTATAGATTCTCGGAGTAGGTTAAAATTGTATGTATATAACAATTTTAATGAATAAAATATGAAAAAGTTACGTTTTAATACTGTTGTAAATAGTGTAAAAATGTTCTGGCAGTGTTAAAGTGTGTGAGTTCGGGAATGGAAAATCTTACTAGACATAATTGGGTAAGACGGTTCGAAAACAAAGCCGAAAACCCTAGAAAATGCATTGTGATGCACGAAAATGATAGAAATTTACGATAGAGAATTATGATCAAACGGAAGCAAAATAAGATAAACCAATCGCACTAGAGGTGGCCAGAACCTGCCTACGCGATTTCGGTGAAGTTCCGTTCGGATCGGATTTCGGTCAAAAATTGACCACGAATTAATTAGTGAATTAATATAAATAGTAGGATGACATCACCATGATTATGTCATAAACCAAAATTATTTTCTTTAATTAGGAAAGTAATTTTGAAAGGTGTATGGTTTAGACTAGGTTACTTTATGATCAATGGCCATGATCATGCCAAAAAGCCGTTGAAAAATTTTTTAAAAATTTTGAAAAAGGCCATTCGGCCACTTGGAAAGGAAGAAGAAAAAATTTTGATTTTTGCCCCAAAATCCTTACTTTTTAGTCCTTGAACAATTAGAAAATTGTTGGAAAAAAATTACAAAAAAGTCCTTGGGTTTTGCCTATAAATAGGCATCAAAATCCATCAAAAAAATGGAAAAATAAGCCAAACTCTTGCCCCTTTTCTTCAGCCCAAATCCGTGGCCTTCTCCCCCCTTGTAAACCAAAATTTTGTTGAAAATTTCACACCAAACTTAGCTTGCATTGCTATTCCAACATCAAGTCATCAACTAGTTAAGGTAAGCTTCAAAATTGAAGCTTTTCTCTTTGATTTTCCTTAGAAAATCCGTGGGTATGAGAGTGTGAAAACAATGAAAAAAAAATTGTTATTTAGTTGATGATGTGATGATGTTGTGATTAGTTTGGTGTTGTAGAGATTAAAGCACGAATTAGGGTTTAGAAACAAGCAAAAATTTTGCATGTTTTTCTTGAAAATTCGTGGCATTAGGGGTGTGAAAAATGCATGAGTATTGATGTTTTGGTTTAGTGTTTATGTTCATTTAATTATGTGTTGAACTAAGCATGAATTGGAATAGGGAAATAAGAAAATTTTGATGCAATTTTCTTGCTAAAACCATGGGTATGAACACTAAGAAATGGAAAATTTTTCATGTTAAAAAGTGTTGATAAAAACCCTGGGAAAGAAAACGAGATTTTCTATGTGTTTATGCATGAAAATCCATGGCTATGCTAGGGTTAGAATGCATGTTTTGTTAGGTTTTGATGTTGTTTTATACATTAGAAAACTAAGAGTGATATGTAGTGATGGAAAATTATTTGGTGTTGATTAACATGTAAACCGAGGCTAGTTTTGGTAAAAAAAATATATATATATTGTTGTTTGTGTTGATTCCTGAATATTGATTTATGTGGAAAATTTTTATACAAAGTTTGGAAACTTTGTATAAAATAGGCCTCTGGTATAGTACGTGACAGGTACAAAGGTTCTGAGGCGTACCTAACGTCGGGAAACCTTAAAAAATAAGCGGAAATGCTACCGAAATTTCTAAAACGGCATAAGGGCATTTTGGGAAACGAGGGGTAAGAATATTGGACTCGGGGAGGAAACCTGGACCCTTCGTTGGATTAGGATTAGAAATGGAAAACCGACCCAAAAGAAATAGTAAACCGACCCTAAAAGACTAAAAAGCCTAAAACAAGAAAAAAATTCATGTTAGGGGTATTTTGGGAAACGAGGGAAAAATGCAGGTCGGGATAGGAAACCCGATCCTCTCGAGGACCGAGGGCCGGGGACGGGTTGAAAAACGTTTTAAGAATAGTGAAATGGCCATTTGAGGTTCCGAAACGCTCGAAAAACGAAAAAACGACCCTAGGTGACGGATGAATACTGATCGAGGGTCGGAAAAAATGAAATTGAGATTTTGCTGCAATTTAAGCTGTAAAATGATACAGAAGCCTAGAGAATATTATTTTTGTGACAACCGGGAAATTCAGGCAATTCTCGGACGAAAATGTACAATTGTATGTATATAACAATTTGTACTGTTTAAAGAGTGAAATAAATGTATTTATATTGTTCAGAATATGTGAAAATGTTCTAACAATACTGACGAGTAAGAATTCAGTGTTGGAAAAATTCACTGAGTTGAAACGGGTGAAACGGTGCCAAAATCAGCATTAAAAACCCTAACCGGAGCAATAAAAGACGGTAAACTTCCGGGATTGATTTTGATCAAACGGAAGCAGATTAAATTGATCCGACTGCACAGGAGACCTCAGGAACACACCGGGACGATTTCGGGAAAATTTCGGCTCGAACCGGCATCGGTCAAAAAGTAGTCGAATTAATGTGAATAGTGAAAGTCAAAGTCAACTTTCACTTTTGCATTTATGACATCATAAATCAAGTTTATTAAATGGAATAAATAAGGTGGTTGGTGGCATTAATGGCTAGGATTTAATCACCTTTTGATCTAAAGGCCAAGATTTGGCCAAAATATACCATTTTTAATTTTTGAAAATTATGGAAAGTAATGGCTTGGAAAGGTGTTGAAATTTGATTGGTTTTGAGCCAAATTAATTGGCTTTCTTGCATGGTTAAGTCGGCAATCTTGGAACATATTGGCCGAAGCCAATTTTCAAAGCAAAAGCCATAAGAAAATTTTTCTAACTTCCTTCCATGGTGGCTACGTGAGGGACCAAGGGAAACCAAGTTTTATCTTCAACATTTCTTCACAAAAAGTGTGTCAAAACACTCCTAGAAGACAAAGGAAGCAATTGATTAAGGTAACTCCCTTTTTCACTCAAATTTTCATGGTTTTTTTTCAATGAAATCCGTGGGTGAATAGTGATTGGAAGATGGAAAATTTTTGGTTGTTTTTCATGGATTTGATGTTGGGTTTTGTTAAGGATGAAATAAGGAAGAAAACCATGCAAATTGTGTAAAGAAAAACCAAATTTTGGTTGGTTTTTCTAAGGTAAATCCGTGGGTTACCTTAGGTAACCAATGAGAAAAAGTTTTGTTTAATGGTGAATATGCTTTCTAAGCTTAATTTGGTGAAGAATAAAGCTTGTATTTCATTATGAAAAGCTTGAAAAAATTTATGGCATGAATTATATAAAGTGGCCGTGGGTTTTGTTAATGGTTTGGAAGAAATTTTGCTTGATTTTAGGTGATGTTTGGTTGATTGAAATCATGCAAATTAATGTGTAAATGGTGGCAATGTGATTGAAAGAATGAAACAAATATGTTGAGCATGATTTTCATTAATAAGGCCGTGGGTTCTAAGTGCATAAAAAACCCTAAAAATGTGGTTAAAAATGCATTGAAAATGGGCTTGAAAAAGTGTTGGAAACATGACATTGAATGGCCTAAAGTGTGGTGAAAATTTGACAAAATTTGGTTTGGTTTTGTTGTGAAAACCGAAACCAAATTAAGGGTAAATTTGTGAAAAAAATGTTGTAATGTGGGTGATAATGCGAAATTGGAAAATTGTGGGCTTTTATGTAAAAGTTTGGAAAACTTTTACATAAAATAGGCTTGTGGTATAGTACGTGGCAGGTACATACGGTTCGAGGCGTACCTAACGCCGGAAGCCTTAAATTTACGCCGAAATGCTGCCGAAATTTCGAAAACGGCATTCGGGGTAAAATTGGGAATTTAAAATAAAAGTTAGGGCCGGGACAGAAACCCGAGTCCCTAACGGAAAAATTGAATAAGGAAAAATTTAAGGGGTGGGTCGTGAATAGTAACCCGTCCCCTTAAAAATGAAAAACGCGTGTGAGATTGAAAAACCGACCCCGAGGGGGGGGCGTTTTTGGAAATGAAATAAAGGTCCGAGTCGGGAACGGAAAACCCGAGCCTCGGAGACCTAGGTCGGGAAAGTCTAGATGAACGTTTTAAATACTAGTGAAACGTCCATTTGAGGCTCCGAAACGATAGAAAATCGCTAAACCGACGTAAGGGTCGGAATAGTGCTTCCCGAGGGTCGGGAAAGTGAAAAATGGAAATAAAGTAAAAACGAACCCGGTAATGATTAGAAAAGAGTCAGAAAAGTTCCTGAGAGCCAAAAATGCAGTCTGGATCAATAAAATTCCGTCAGGGGCAAAACTGTAATTTTGCCAAAATATTGGGGCAAAATCGTAATTTTGCAAAAGTTGGGGGAAAATGGTGAAAATAATAAATAAAACCTAAAAAGTTATAAATAGGTTTTATTTAAGCTTTTTAATGAAAAATAAAAGCTATAAATGGGAAAAAAATTAACAGACATAGTTTTGTCTGTAGGATCCCAAAATCGGCCTACAAGGAAGGCGATTCAAGATCCAAGAGAGAGAAAGGGAACAGGCTGATAAGGTAAGTTCAGACATTTACCTGTCTGCAACATATAGCAATATTGTGCTAACTTTAATGTACTAACTATAAGTTAGGTACATATGTGCTACGGGCACTATGATAAAATAGAGAGAGTGACGAAATGTGCTACGGGCACTATAAGAATGGGACACATGGTTAATTGTGCTTCGGGCACTAGAGCGAGGTTAATGAAACTCACTCCCCAAAAAAAATTAAAATGTGAACCATTCCTAACCACGGGGCAATGTGAAGTCACCGGGTTAGAATTTAAAAAGTCGGTAATGAAACCACTTTCTGGCGTACCAGCCTTCCGTACAGGGAGGTACTATTTTTGCCTTCGGGGCTATGAGATAAGGCTGTGGAGGTCAGCACTGATGTACCGCTCCCAGTCAATGTACTATTTTGCCTTCGGGGCTATGAGATCAAGGCTGTGGAGGTCAGCACTAATGTACCGCTCCCAGTCATGCGCACTTAAATGGTACTGCCAACCGAGCTCAAAACCAGAACGTAATCAAAGATAATGACCTAAACCTGAAACTGTGCCATAATTGAGCATAAGACAGTTTAGTGAGAGCACTAACATCGCGGTAGATGTACTAGTGTGATACAGTGTTGTGGTCAACATTACTATTCACGTATGAATAGTGGTCAAAGTTACTATTCACGGATGAATAGTAATCAACAGTACTATTCACGATGAATAGTACTATTCATTGAAATTTCATTTCTTGCATGTTTGAACTTACTGAGCCTGTAGCTCACCATTCTTGCTAATGTTGCAGGTAAGCGACCAGCTCAGTAGCTTGTTTGGCTGGATGGCGGACGGGATGGCGCGTGTCAAATGGGATAACTGGGCGAGGGATATGGTACTGCCAGAGTCTTGCCGCTGAGCGTTAAAGTGAAGGGAAAAAGGGGGAAACAGTCTTTTGTAATTATATATATTTTACAAAAGTACTGTATTATTTATATTACTTTGTATTTATCAACAAAGTAAATAGTGGAAAAGATTTCATATGATGTTTAAAGAAAAAAAAAATTTCCCCAAAAACGACACGATTTTAAAAGAGAGTGAGATAAGCCGGCGACCCACGAGAGTACAATCTATCGCAGTTAGCGATAAAGCTCAACTGTAATAGTATTGTATGATCTCAAAAAGGGGCGGGCCGTCACAATTTTAAAATATTTGGGCTTAGAAAATTTGAGTAGAATGATGGAACAGAATAGTTACGGTCTCGAGACCCGTTAGGGGAAAATGATCATTTTGACCAAAAATTTCTGAAAGGCTTGGAAAAAGACCCTAAAAGACCTAGAATAACTTAGATAAAATTCTAGGATCCAAAATAAAGATTTTAAAGTTTAAATCTAGAGTTTAAATAGTACACGGGCGTGTAAAGTGAAACATGGCCGTGTAGAATAGAACCGAGAGAAACAGGTTAGGGACACGGGCGTGTTACAAACCGTGTGTCACATAAAGATTTGAATGTTGTGTAAAATTTATCACATAATAAATATATTTAGAGTGATAATCAATGAAGGGTATTAACTGACGATATTATGTCTGTAGGAACCCAATTTAAAGATAAAACTGCGAAAGAGTTCCGGAAGTGGACGTTATCGCATTATTGGTAAGTTCAAGCATGTTCGTGTCTGCGACATGAAATACTGTGTTGATTTATTTTGTACTAGATGTACACTAGATATAAAGTCTTATAAACATTCGGGGGTTAGTTAGAATAACATATCCCAGATAATGAGAATGAGTAAGACCTACGGGCAATGGAGGATAGTGACCTTGAGGTGATGATTAATATCACTTGGTCAAGACTATAAATTGAAAGATAGTAATGAAACCATTAAGGCGTACCACCCCTCCAACATAGTGGTGGAGGTTTTTCTCAGAACCTACGAGGATATCAGGGCTGTGGAGGCCGATGTTCTAAGGTCGCTCCTTAAACCCTTCCAGTCAGTGCGCTAATAATCATCGGTACTGTCATAAACAGAGCTCTAAACTAAAAATTAAATAGAGAGTGAACAACCAATAAAATGATAAAAATCATAATTGAGCATAACCGAAATACGCTAAGTATAGCGATTTTAGTTAGGGTTTATGAATAGTAATTGGTTAGGCTGATGGGAATAATATCCGGTTATAGTAATATGAATAGTTACCCGTTAGGGTAAAGTGAATAGTAATCAATTAGGGTAACTGTTACTATTAATCAGTCAAAGGTCAAAGTTACTATTCATGATGAAATAGTAGTATTCATGATGAATAGTAGTATTCATAAGAAATTGAGTTTTCAATGTTTTTGAATCCGTATGATTCTTACTAAGTATGTTTGAACTTACTGAGCCTGTTAACTCACCAGTTTGTTCATGTTACAGGTAAGGAACCTATCCAGTAAATTTCTGGATTATAGCAGGATGCGAACGTGTCAAGGGGATAGGGAACTCACCGTGGACTTGGTCCTGCCATTAGTTTTTCGCTGAGCTTTTTAAGTTAAAGAATTAAAGAGAATCTGTTTGGAAACAAATTATACAGTACATATATATCTATTATATGTTGTATATTATGTTGTACTTTATTAAGACATATAAAAGTTAGCATATTACATGGCCTTCTTACTTAGTTTTCTTAAGAAAAAGTATGTATTAAAGAAAAAAAATTATGGGTGAAATTTTAGGCCCTGATAATTAAGTATTGTGAAAAAAAGAGTTTAAAACTGATGACCCGGATTCAGTACACGAGCTATCTTGGTCGGTCTTAGAGGTGATTCATGACGGTTGTGGGTGGTTAGAATCAGGGGGCGTCACATTTATAGCTTCTTCATAAGTTACGGGATCATCATTATGCTCGTGAGCTTTAGCTTGGTAAACTTCTGCATCATACATAAAGAAATTCGGTTTCCTTGACACCCTCCCACTATGTTAAAGCTGTAGGAAAAATCGATAAAAATAGCATAGTAGAATAACAAATTTTTTTTTTAAACGTTAAATATCTCATGATATAATATACAATAAATTAACAATAATAAAATTATACCTTCAGAGGACACTAAGAACGCTGGAGGAGAATGACTGGGGGGCATCAACCAACTAGTTTTCTCTACTATTCTCCAATTCCTGAACAGTAGAGTGTGTGAGCACTTGGATCCTCAATCGGTATACTAGTACTACTAGTCTCCTTCTAACCATCTAGATCTCTTTAAGAACTTATTGCTACAGTGATTTATGCAACAATAAGACTACTCAAGTAAGAGTTTATGGTCTGAGAGAACTAGAGTGGCACTATTTATAATTTTGCATGAAGTGATCCCTTGAATTTTGAATTGGACCAACAGAAGATTTTCTCTCCTTTTTTCACACAAAAATCTGAACTCCCTTAGGCCAAAATCTCCCTTGAATTTTTGGCCACACCTATGAGATCTTGTATTCAAATTTCAAATAGGATTTGACTTGAATTTTTGTCTTCCTTTTTCAGCCAAAACCGATTCCCTCTAAGGCCAAGATCATGGCTAGATTTAGCCACTCCAAGAGGAAGTAAGATACAAAATTCAAACTGGATTTTAACTTGAATTTCATCTTACACTTATCCACAAAAACCAATTCTCCCTTTGGCATTATCCATAAAGGAAATTCAGTTACACCATGTGAGGAAGAGATTCAAAATTCAAATAGGATTGTAACTTGAATTTTCCTTCATCCTTATCCATAAAAACCAAATCCATCAAGGCCGAGATCCCTTCAACAAATTTGGCCACATCTAGAGGGATTAGGATTTAGAATTCAAGTAGGAATTAAACAAGATCTTCCTCTCCTTTATCCAGAAGAAAAACAAATTTGCCATGTGGATTTACCCACAACAAAATTCGGTTACCACTTGGTTTGTAATTCAAAATTTGAATTTAAATTTCAAAGTTCAAATTTCAAAAATTCAAACTTCAAATACAAATTTCAAATTTCAAATCTAAATTTCAAATTCAAATTTCAAATTTCAAATTTTAATTTCAAACTCCACAAAAAACTTGAATTTCAAATTTTTACCCTCACAGATAATTTTCCACAACTCTAATTCAAATTCAAATAAAATCATGGCAACTTTATTTAAAATTTGAATAATTTTGTAACCTCTTATCTAGAACAAAATTCAAATTCAATTAGGAGAGAACCTTGTCTTCCATCCTTATCCATGCAAGATAACAAGCCAATAAGTATACCCTGATCAATTTTCCATCCGTTAAGGAATTATGTATAGCTAATAGAGGGACCAATTGGATATATATAATTGGGCCCCATGAATCCATGTGGTCATCGTTCTGTACCGAACAACTCAATCACATGATCACTAATTTTAGAGTCACACCACTATAAACCTGAAACTAAACTCCCAATTATATACCATATTACGAAAGCATGTGACAAGTTATTGCCCAATGACCTTGCCATGTATGCAAAACCCTTATATGATATCCATGATCAGCCTTAGGTTATGTAAGGACCGCCCCGATCATGTACTTTAATTGTCAATTTAATGAGAAATTGAAGAATAATTTGATGCATTTTAGTGCAATTTGTAAAGTACACGGTCAGGTACACGGCCGTGTAACTGGCCGTGTACCACTCAGACTATGTACGTGTGTGTAGCTATAATAACCGGGAAATTTTACTGTTGTCGGTATATGGTAAATTGCTTGTACATGATGAATTTCATGTTTAAAATGTGAAATGAATGATTAATATTGTGTAGAACGAGATAAAATGTTCTAACGATATTACAGATTAAGAATTCGGTGATATAAAAGCATGCCGAATTGAGCTAGGGAAAAACAGTGAACTGTAAACCCTAGTACGTGACTCAGGGTAAGCTGAGTACACAAAAAGATAAAATACTGATAGTAGTAATTTTAGACGTGAGTGCGTGTGTGTGTTGCACATAGTGTTGAGAAGTTGGTTTAGATGACCTTTTCTTGACCTAAAATTGATATATTTAGATTTAGCATGCTCAAATTAGTCAATTGAGCATGAAAAGTAATATTTGATCCAAAGATATGCAGTATCAAGAAATTGGTTAAGATGACATTTTCTTGATATAAAACTGATATATTTGGAATCAGAATGCTCAAATTAGTCAATTGAGCACAAAATGAGAATTTTGACCGAGAAATGTACAGTACCAAAAACTGATCGAGATGACCTCATATGAAGATAAAACTGATAAATTTGGATTCAGGACGTCCAAGTTAGTCAGTATAGCCTATCAGAATGCTCAAATTAGTTAATTGAGTACAAAGGTAATTTTTAACGGGGAATTCACAGTATCGGAAACTGGTCGAAACGATCTCAGATGAAAACGAAACTGATGTATTTGGGTTCAGCATGCCCAAATTAGTTAGGATAGCTCATGTTGAAATTTTGGACAAAAAAGGTATAAAAGGTCGAAATTGCAGAAAAGGCCCCATAATTTCCCTTTTCTAGATTTTTCTCCCCCATACCTACACCGTCGATGAACAGTAACCGACCACCAGAAACGGTATCCATTTCGACACCGCTAGTCTCGTTGGAAAGCTTTCGACGAGCTGAGTCCAACGGTGTGCTAAATCGACAGAAACGACGCCGGAGAACGCTGCACGTGCCGCCCGAAGCCGTCGGTGGCCGGAAAATTCAAATAGCCATATCTCTGCCGTCCGACCTCTGATCGACACAATTCCAGTCCCAAAAGTTTCGTGGTGAAGAGGAGAACAAAACCCATAGTTCATTTTTAGGGTAAAGTGAATAGTAATCAGTTAGGGTAACTGTTACTATTCATCGATCAAAGGTCAAAGTCACGATTCATGGTGAATAGTATGATTCATAGGAAATTGAATTTTTAGTGTTTTTGAATCAATATGATTCTTACTATGTATGTTTGAACTTACTGAGCCTGTTATCTCATCAGTTTGTTCATGTTGCAGGTAAGAAACCTATCCAGTAGATTTCTGAATGACGACAGAATGCGAGCGTGTCAAAGGGATAGGGAATCCACTGTGGATATGGTCCTGCTACAAGTTTTCCGCTGAGCGTTGAAAAAAAGAGACATGTATTGCAAAAATATTTGAATTATGTATTGTGTGTAAACTATGTTTGTACTTTTAAAAGTGACAAACATAGTTTAGTTTAATTATGTTATGTTTACAAACAAGAAAAATTATTTAAAAAAAAAAATGATTCCAAATTTCACAGAGGGTTTAAAGGAAAGAAAAGAATTTAGGCGACCCGATGAAGTTCATGAGCTATTTCAGTCGGCTAAGGAGCTTGATTGTAATAGTTTTGGTGGACTGAGGTCGGGGGCACCACAGGTGGTATCAAAGCAAGCTTGACATATCCCTCTTAGCACGAGACGCAACCTACTCGTCTATCCAAGTAAGTTAGCCTAGTTTTAAATTAGTAGTTGTTTATTTATAGGAAAATAAACGACTTAGATGAAATGAGATGTCGAGATCAATTACTGTGGTCTCACGATTGTATAGTGCTAGTGGACTACCACAATACGGCTATTCAGAGTTCGAGATAGAGAATTACCATAATTATGATCGTACAGTACTAGAGAATGAACAAGGAAGGCTGCTCAGAGAAGAAATAAAGATTGCCGTCAAGTTATATAGAACTCCAATGTTAGCTGCCCACAAAGTTTTAAGTGGCAAATAGTCCTTCAAAATTTCATAGGAAGGCAGGATTGGTGTCACGCCACAGAAACGATTTTTTAGCTATGCGCCATTGGTCGAGAAGATGGGTCTTGTTGGCTGTTGACAATGCTTTTCAGGGAGATACTCTCGTATGTATTAGGATTCTTCTGACCAGGAGTAGCGCTTAACTGGACCAAGTTTCACCATGCCACGATTGAGTAAATCTTCTCTCAGAAAGAGTCTAACATCAGCCCCAATTCCTCAAGGGCAAATATGGTGTCACTTCTAACGTCACCTAAGTTCCTTAGAGTTGCGAACATACAGGAATTAGTTCATCGGACTGAGAAACTGCAGTCGATGTCTAGTGACATAGTTCTAACGTATGTTGTGCGCTTCGAGAAACTGATGAATCCCCTCCAATTTGCGTGGAATTCACAATGGAACTTAAGCTGAGACGAGTGTAGATCTAAGAATGTCTATAGGTGAACGATCTAGTCAAGGAAGAAGAGGACCCGTAAAAGTTTCCTGTAGACTAGGAAAATTAGATGTATTAGGCTATATATATATATCTTTTATGTTATATTGAAATGTTATGTAATGACATGTGTATGTAGTGACATGTGTGTGATGAATTGTTAAGAACTGTCAAAATGTGTTGATATAATATAATGAGTTTTGTTGTTTTGTCCTATATGCAAAGGCATAATATACGATAAATGGGCCATGTGCATTTATTGCGCTAGAAATGGTCCGGATGAAGAGATAGAAGATCCGAAGGAATTTCCCTTTGAAACCGGATCGATAGAATGACTAAAATGTAGAGTGGTACATATGTGTATATATGTATACTCAATGTAAAAGAGGCTGTTGTACATACAAGGTCTTAATATTGATATGTATGTGAACGTCATGAAACGAGTTATAATAATGCCTTACGATGATATGGCAATAGGATTTCTTTGAATTTCAGGAAATCTTAAAAATTTTGCGAAATATATATATATACATTGAAAATCTAATCATTGATTTTCAAGCGATTATAAGGAAATAGAAAATATGGTGAATACATGTGGTCAAGAAAGTATGAGTGAATGTCTCACCCTGTCAAAAGGGTGGAGAAATTATAAGGCCTTTAAGAGGTCTAGATGCAAGAAAACGCTAAATTAGGACAGCGTTTAGATGAGATAAAACCTAGGCAGGGTGCTGCAGAGGTTCAGCCACTATTGGCCCTTATAGTTGAATAGGTAGTACATTATCGTTGTTCCTGCAAGGATACAGGAACTACGATTAATAGTAAATTAAGAGCTATTATATAAGCGATTCCGTGGAATAAAACCTCAAGAGTTTGAGGGCTCTATAGATCTTTTGAAAGTAGAGGAATGATTTTCCTCTATATGGATGATTTGAGACTCCATAAACTTGATAGAGCAAAGAGAAGGTTCTACGTACATCCTTTGTTCTGATGAAGGATGCTAAGTTCTGATAAAACATTGTCAAAATGAGAAGAGATGAGACTACTGTGAACTGGAACGAATTTCTGGTTGAATTTCATTAAATATATTATGATCCTGCATTACAAAAACCGTAACAAAAATGGGTTTACCGCATTAAAGCAAGGAAATGTATCAGTGAGTGAAGTGCATCAGAAATTGATCAACTGTCCAAATGATACCCTTACGTGGTAATTATTTAGAGGGAAAAGATACAGAGAATGATTAGAATGCTCCGACCAGAGATCCTTGTTTTGGTGGATAGTGGTCTAATACCACCACCTTCGGTGACAGACTGCATTAGTCACGCTCGACAGGTTAAATACCAGCAGGCTAGATAGAAAGAAGAAAGAGAAAAAGTCTGAGAAACCTGGAAGAGGGAAAGGACTTTGACTAAATTTTTCCTAAGTTGGAACCTAAATTGGCCAAAGCAGTAAATCTAATTAGAATGTTAGGCCGGGATAGTTTAATGCTCCAGGCCTATAGTCGTAGAATAAAGGAAACGGCAAATTTTCCAAGAAAATGAAAACCTAACCTGGAATAATAGAAGGCAGCAAAGGAAGCTGACTAATAATATAAGATCAGATGTATCCAGTTGCGCTACAAGTGAGAAGGAGCACTAGCCACAGTGCTGATTTGGCCCCAGTGCATGTTAGCAATGTGGGAAAAGAAGGCCGTTATGCCAGAAACTGACCTACAAATCGGTAGAATACACAGGAAACATTTTAACCACAGCAACAATGTCCCAAGCCCATGTGTTATAGGCTAGATTTGAAAGATCATTGGTAGTATTGGAAAGACAAGAACACGTAACACGTACCAATGCTCGTGTCTTGGCGTACACTAAGGAGGATGTGAAAGTAGGAACGTCAAACATAATAACAGAATCGATTGTTATAAGGTTAGTTGATTGTGACGTAATCCTAGGAACGGATTTCCTAGGGAAATATCAAACCATAGTTGATTGTCGGAACAGAAAGATAGTATTTCGACTAGATGACGAAGAAAGCTTTGAACATGTGGATTCGTCACGTAAATCAAGGAAGATGATAATTAGCTCGTGAAGTGCGAGTTAGCTAATGTCTAATGATTGAATTGGACATTTGGCCCATGAGGTAGATGTAATAGAGGAACAGAAGCTTTAATCAGAAAATGTTCCCATTGCCCATGAATTTCTCGACGATCTTTTAAAGAAATTGTCTAGATTTCTATAAGAACAAGAAATTTCCTGTGAAATCGAGCTCATGCAAAGAACTGCACCATTGATTTACGATTAAGATACCATCAACTAAGTGTTCAAGGAATTCCTAGATAAGTTGTCATAGTGTTTATCGATGACATACTTATATATTCATAGACTCATAAGGAGTATGAAGAGCATTTGAGAATTGCTCTGCACATTATGAGACAGCACTGACCCTATGCAAAATTCTCCAAGTACGAATTTTGACTAGATAAAGTACATTTTCTGGGACACGTAGTCCCCAAACAAGGAATCGTCGTAGATCCTGTCAAGGGGAGACGACTAACGAATTGCCTGAACCTAAGACTATAATGGGAATACGGAATTTCTTAAGTTTGGCTGGCAACTGTAGAAGACTTGTGGAAAGGTTCGCATGACTAGCGGCACCTCTTACGGCTTTTACACGCATGGAGAGGTAATATGAGTAGACTGAAGAATGTAAAAAGAGTTTTCAAAAGTTGAAAAATTGATTAACAAGCGCGCCAATTCACACGCTTCTCACAAAAGGGAGAAATTCGTGATATATTGCGATACATCGAAAGAGAATCTGCATATGTGGCAAAGACGATGTTTGGAGTTGGTAAAGGATTACAACTGTGAGATCCTCTACCACCCAGAAAAAAAAATCAATCAACCATGTGATGGATGCCTTAAGCAGAAAATCTACCGTTCCGTATCAATAGCCAATAGAAAAACCAGCAGAACAATTACGACAAGAGATACACTCATTGGAGTTGGAGCTGATATTCGAAAGGTTAGCTATACTCCAATCAGAGTCATCACTACTCGAAGACACTAAAAGGACTCTGAAGCAAGATCAAATCTAATAAGTTATCAAGAAGAGATTTCCAAGGGTAGAATGATCCTACATTAAGGAGGAATTCATATTCCAACTAATAAAGGATTAATGAGGTGAAGTATGGAAAAAGCCCATAAAATGCCATATTCAGTGCATTTTGGAATGAGTAAAGTATACCAGAAATTAAAATTTCAATTCTGGTGGAGAAAGACGACGAATGAGAGTAAAAAAAAATAAAAAAATTTGTGAATCGATGCATGACCGTCAGAAGATCAAGACTGAACAAAACATCTAGGTAGAAAACTGGAACCATTGGAAGTTCCCGAACGTAAGTGGGAACATATTACGATGAATTTTGTAGTGGAATTATCAAGGACCTAAGAGTGATATAATGCCATCTGAATTATGGTGGATAGATTGATGAAAACGGCAAGAGTCATAGTAGTGAAAATTACTTGTCACTGGAAAAGTTAGCGAATTTCTATGTAAACCATGTTGTCAGATAACATGGTGTTTCAAATTTGTCATATTTGATTTAGATACGCAATTCACTTCGAATTCTTGGAAGTGTGTACAAGGAGTCATGGGAACGAAATTGCATCTTAGTGTGACTTTTCATCCCTAGACGAAGATCAATCTGAGCGAATTACTCGGACACTAGAAGACATGTTCGTGTCTAAGTCATGGACTTCCTAAGAATTGGAACGAGAAGTTACTGTTAAAGGAAATTCTCGTACAACAATAGCTACCAAGCTTCTATAGGAATGGTACCCTATGAAGCTTTAGATGGATGAAAGTGCAGATCGCTTACCTATTGGTATGACCTGCGAGAGAAATAATGGCACAAGACCGATTTCATATAAGAAACATCGGATGTTATTGTGAAAATACAGCGATGAAGAAAGATCGCACAAAGTCGGCAGAAGAATTATGCAAATAAACGCTAAAGATCCCTAGAGTTTAATGAAAGGGATTTCATATTCTTTAAAAGTATTCCCATTGAAGGGAATAATGTGTTCGGTAAGAAAAGAAAATTTATTCCAAGATGCATTGGACCCTATGATATTTTTAAACGTGTTGAAAAGATTACCTATAAATTGGTACTACCTTCAGAACTGTCAGCAATACATAGTGTTTTTCACGAATGTATGCTAAGGAAATAGGTGTCGAATTTATCTCATGTATTGAGGTACGAATCGATTTTGATTCAAGAGGATCTGACATATGAAGAGCAACTTGTTCAGATTTTGCTCAGAAAGATGAAACGAGAATGTTGTACCCTCACTTGTGCTAAATTTTTGAGGACGAAAATTTTATAAGGAGGGGTAAATATAATAACCGGGAAATTTTACTGTTCTCGGAATATGGTAAATTACTTGTACATGATGAATTTCATGTTTAAAATGTGAAATGAATGATTAATATTGTGTAGAACGAGATAAAATGTTCTAACGATATTACAGATTAAGAATTCAGTGATGTAAAAGCATGTCGAATTGAGTTAGGGAAAAACAGTGAACTATAAACCCTAGTACGTGACTCAGGGTAAGCTGAGTGCACAAAAAGATAAAATACTGATAGTAGTAATTTTAGACGTGAGTGCGTGTGTGTGTTGCACATAGTATTGAGAAGTTGGTCTAGATGACCTCTTCTTGACCTAAAATCGATATATTTAGATTTAGCGTGCTCAAATTAGTCAATTGAGATTGAAAAGTAATATTTGATCCAAAGATATGCAGTATCAAGAAATTGGACAAGACGACATTTTCTTGATATAAAACTGATATATATTTGGAATCAGAATGCTCAAATTAGTCAATTGAGCACAAAACGAGAATTTTGACCGAGAAATGTACAATACCGAAAACTGACCGAGATAACCTTAGATGAAGATAAAACTGATATATTTGGATTCAGGACGTCCAAATTAGTCAGTATAGCCTATCAGAATGCTCAAATTAGTTAATTGAGTACAAAGGTAATTTTTGACGGGGAATTCGCAGTATCGGAAACTGGTCGAAACGATCTCAGATGAAAACAAAACTGATATATTTGGGTTCAACACGCCCAAATTAGTCAGGATAGGTCATGTTGAAATTTTGGACAAAAAAGGTATAAAAGGTCGAAATTGCAGAATAGGCCCCATAATTTCTCTTTTCTAGATTTTTCTCCCCCACACCTACACCGTCGGTGAACAGTAACCGACCACTGGAAACGATGTCTGTTTTTTACACCGCTAGTCTCGTTGGAAAGCTCTCGATGAGCTGAGTCCAACGGTGTGCTGAATCGACGGAAACGACGCTGGAGAACGCCGCATGCGCCGTCCGAAGCCGCCGGTGGCCGGAAAATTCAAACAGCCGTATCTCCACCGTCCGACCTCCGATCGACACGATTCTGGTCCCAAAAGTTTCGTGGCGAAGAGGAGAACAAAACCCATAGCTCATTTCAGCTCAACAGCCACCGGATTGTACCGCCCAAAGTTGCAACGTTGCTGCCGTGAAACTCACCGTTTCCGGCTGAGTCGAGGGACACCGTGGGTTGAGTTTTCGAGGCCGATTGTCGACAATCGGAGCCTCCAATGGTGAAATTGACACCACCAATGGACTCCTCTCGTCGAGATCTTCAAGGTGGACACCTCCGTTGTTCGCGTCGCCACCGGTCAATGTCAGAGTCAACGTCGGTCAACGCAGTCAATGCCGGTCAACGACGTTCCAGGGGTGAAAAAATGAAGAATGGCCCGTTGGCCTATTTTCGACGTTCTGGACACATCCACGGCATCAAAATTGCCAACGGGATGATTTCGGTAGTGATTTCATTTCCCTTCATTCCTTATTTATGTATTGGAATGATTTGTATGTAATTTGTATTTAAAATGTAAAAAGAAAAGAAAAAAAAAAGAGTAAAATGAATGAAATGTCGGAGAAAGAAATGTATGGGAAATGTGAATATTTTTACATAAAAAGTTGAGTTTTACGTAAAAATTAGGCCTCTGGTATAGTACGTGGTAGATTAGACTAAGTTAGATGGTTTTGAGGCGTTTCCTAAACGGCGGAGACCTATTTAGCGGAAATGCTGCCGAAATTTTAAAAATGACACTAAGGACATTTTGGTGAAAAACGAAAGGCAAATTGTGTTCGGCAATGGAAACCGAGACCCTTCGATGAGTTAAGCTCGGAAAATGGGAAAATGAACTATTAAGGAATAGTAAACCATCCCTTCGAGGTTGTGAAAATGTAAGAGAACGGGAAAACCAATGTCAAGGGTATTTTAGGAAACGAAAGGTAAATTTGAGGTTGGGATGAAAACTCGAGCCCACTCGGTGTCTAAGGCTTGGGATTAGCATAATAAACGTTTCAGGAGTAGTGAAATACCCATTTAAGGCTCCGAAACATCAGAAAAACGAGAAACGACCCTAGGTGTTGGAATAGTACCACCAGAGGGTCGGATGACCAATTGTCGTCTATGGAATAGCAATGGATGCTGTAACTTTTGAATATGAAATGAAGATTTAGAATAACCGTGGTTATTTCGGTTATAGGAACCCGATCCAGACGCGGCAAAGGAACGTCTACAGAGCCGGGGAAGGAAATGCTAGCGAAAGTATCTGTAAGTTCGAACATTAAATTGACTGCAAAATGAATAGACTATTATGTCTAAGTGTGATATGGGTAAGTTCAAGCATTCATTTGTCTGCTTATGAACATTCTGATGTTGTTCATTATATGAATGAATTGATCTGTTATGTGTAGGTTTATGTGCTATATGAATGTTACATAGCGCGATGCTATGATAAATGTTTGGTAAGCTCAGATATTTACATGTCTGTAGCATGAATTACTATTTGATTAATTTAAGTACTTTTCGTACAAACTTGTAAAGTCCTATGGGCAATAGGGGTGTAGTTAAACTAACTCACCTAATGAAATGAGAAATTAAAAAGTGTATAAATAATACACTATGGAGAAGTGCTAGGGCACTATAGTGTGGTTAACTAAAAACACACATAAAGAAATAAATGTAAAGACCTACGGGCAATAAAGGTTCCACCATGGGACGATTCATATGAATGTCGTCGGTGGGGAACTATAAGAAAGATGGTAATGAAACCACTAAGGCGTACCGCCCCCCAACATAGTGGTGGAGGTATTTCTCAGATCCTACGAGGATATCAGGGCTGTGGAGGCCGATGTTCTAAGGTCGCTCCTTAGACCCTCCCAGTCAGTGCGCTAATAATCATCGGTACTGTCATAAACAGAGCTCTAAACTAGAAATCAAATCGAGAATAAACAATCAATAAAATGATAAAAATCATAATTGAGCGTAACCGAAGTTTACGCTAGAGTAATGTAAATTCAGTTAGAATATGTGAATAGTATCCCGTTAAGGTAAAGTGAATAGTAACCAGTTAGGGTAACTGTTACTATTCATCAGTCAAAGTTCAAAGTCACGATTCATGGTGAATAGTGTGATTCATAGGAAATTGAATTTTTAGTGTTTTTGAATCAATATGATTCTTACTATGTATGTTTGAACTTACTGAGCCTGTTAGCTCATCAGTTTGTTCATGTTGTAGGTAAGAAACCTGTCCAATAGATTTCTGAATGGCGAAAGAATGCGAGCGTGTCAAAGGGATAGGGAATCCACTGTGGATATGGTCCTGCTACAAGTTTTCCGCTGAGCCTTGAAAAAAAGAAACATGTATTGCAAAAATATTTGAATTATGTATTGTGTATAAACTATGTTTGTACTTTAAAAGTGATAAACATAGTTCAGTTTAATTACGTTACATTTACAAACAAGAAAAAGTATTTAAAAAAAAATGATTCCAAATTTCACAAAGGGTTTAAGGGAAAGAAAAGAATTTAGGCGACCCGACGAAGTTCACGAGCTATTTCAGTCGGCTAAGGAGCTTGATTGTAATAGTTTCGGTGGACCGAGGTCGGGGGCGCCACAGTAGCCATATAACTGAACATGCGCCACAGTAGCAATATTAGGATGAGAGTCAAGACGACCTTTACTCGCCCAGAAACTGATATATTTGGGCTCAGAATGCCCAAATTAGTCGATTGGGCACCTGACACATTTTTCGAGGTGGGGTCACACAGATCTCGAAAACTAGTCTAGATAACCTTTGATGGATGTAAAACTGATAAAAATGAAATCAGCACGTCCAAATTAGTCAAGAGAGACTGTGTCTGAAATTTCACCCGGGAACGCCTCGGTTCACGTACGAAAGGACAACACAGTGTAGACACAACCACAGTATAGGAAATGAACAGTAAATTAGACTGATAATGGGCTCTTAGACAGTAGAAAACAACCAAAAACTTACAATAAAAAAATCGGATTCAGAAAACCAATTTTCTAGTGAAAATTGGAACACTGCCGAGAAAGGACCGAACACCGCAGTATAAAATTAGACTGTGTTGAGAAGCCAACACAGATAAAATTTAGCCTTAAATTTTCGTGCCCCTTAACTGCAAAAGTAGCTGCAATCTGCAGCACACATAGCCCAAAAGGTGGCATTAAATTAATCTCCCTACCCATGACACATTGGAATATTATATTCAAGGGTTTCTAAAAAGTAGTCAACAACCATTGTTTATTCTTTCCTCCTCCCAATGAGCAGCCCCACGCCCATTTCTTCAGAAAATTGACAGCATATTTGTCCCAAGATTTGGCTAATTTGGTAGAAAATTAAGTAGGATTAAGCTTAAGTGAGTTGGATCAATTTTGCCTATAAAAGGCACCCTTGACATAAGGCATGGACTTTTGTTTCCACACACCTAAAACCACAAGTCTTTTTCCTTCTTCTTTCCTTGCTGTTGTCAAATCTTCTCAGCCCCAAAAGCCAACATTTTGCAAGCCAAAACCTTGACCAGAACTCACAAAAAATTGACCTCTTCCAAGCTTGAGCTAGGGGAGACCGAACCAAGCTTTTCGGGTGCACCAAGAGTAAGTGCAAAGCTGATTTTTCCTTGTGCTTTGATTCTTAGTTTTGAGTTGTTGTTTGAATGATTTTTTTTGGTAACTTGGCTAGCATAAAACCAACCTCAAGCCCTTGAGTTTCCACCACATTTTGACTCCCCAAGCCTAGCCAAAAGTGTGCTTGAGTCCAAAGCATGAAAGGTAAAAACCAAAACCCTTCTCATGGTGATTGGTTGAAAAATTTAGATTTCAATCTAAGGGTTTTATGTGTATTTGTTTATGCATAAGGTTGTATTAAGTTATTTGAGCCCTTAGCTTTCATTTCTTAAAGTCATTATGGTTGTGGTTGTGTTTACTTTAAGTTGCATATGGTTTATGGATGTGAATGCATGGATGTGTATTATGGTGTTTGGGCACAAATCTGTCCTTAGAAAACAGCTATGGATTTTGGCCATTTTGACCCACTTAGGTTCCGAATCTAGGATTTAGTAAAACATGATGTTTTAAGGAAATTTCGATAGGTCATTTTTGTGTCAAATAGGCCTCGGCCAAAAATGAACCTAAGATAGGTTTTTGCGGTATTTTTCACTCGGTGTCCAAAATTGGGACAAAACTAGGAACAAAAATCTGAGTGTTGAAACAGTCTCAGGTTTTGCTAGAAATGACCCACTTAGAGTCTGAACCAGTCCTCGGACTCAACATAAAAGTTGTAGATCTTGTCGAGACCTTGATAACGACCCATAAGAGTCAAAAATTTGGCCGTTTCAGGCCTCAAACCGAGCTGTTTTTTACAGAGACGTAAAACTGGGATTTTTACAAAAAACTGAGCACCAAGCCCACAGGTTTAATGAAATTAGGAGCCGTTAGAGTTAGATTTAGGCTCTGAGATGAACATAAGATTTGTTCATCTTTTGAGGACGAAAACTTTCATGTTTGACAAAATTTCAAACAAAGTGGTTTATATTAAGTTTCAAAATAATTTTCAAAAGTGGTTCAAAACCACCTTTAAAATGCAAGCTTTAAAAATATAATTTATACACTTCAACATAAAAATGTGTTTTTAACACTTTAAAATATGACCAAGGTTTTCATAAAAACGTCCCCCCACCTTCCAACAGGGTGATAAGGGGACGGTTCTAAAATAAAGAATTTTTCCAAGATTTTTGCAAGCCAACCCAAACTTTTCTCAGAGTAAAATAGTGTGTGTAGCCCGGTAGGCTACCACACCAAACAAGCCTTAGTAGCCCGGTTGGCTACTACCCCAAGTAAGCCATAGTAGCCCGATGGGCCAATACACCAAACAAGCCTTAGTAGCCCGGTAGGCTACCATACCCCAACAAGCGAAGTAACCCGGTCGGTTACTATACTAAGTTCATGTATAATAACTCGATAGACTACTTAGTTACCAACATGCGAGTTAACCGATCAGTTGACTGAGTGGTAAACTAGTCAAGGACCGCATTTTGAACAGCATAATGAGGAATGATGATTAATCTGTCAAGTAGACGATTGATTGAATACGATACGAGTTAGACACCAAATCCCCATACAAGGCTAATAGAGTATCGACGGGTCTCGGTACTCCATAGAAACGCAAGTTATAGTCACTAACGTTAATAGTGACTCAACGAGAGAATTAATGAGAAACGTAATCGATGACAGGTGGTAACCTGTGAATTGATAAAGGCGTGATTTCAAGTTGCTTGCAATTAGGTAAGTACAATTCTACCTATGGCATGAACGAAAATGCTTTTAAATGATGTTTTACAGTATGTTAAAATATGTATGTCATGCACACGATGTTGCACCTCATGTTTAAGAGCACGTAGTTTCACAATCAAGTAGATTGATGAAAAAGTAAGTTAGATGCCATACGTCCCTACCAGGTAAGATTTGAGACAGCTTAGAGAAGCATATGGCTAGAAAAGATAAACAAGACGGAAAGTAGTAAGCGTTTCGTACCGGCCCTTTCAAATGAAGGGGTTTTAAGTTAAAGCAGAAAGTTGAGCAGCCGTTGATGGTTCTCCGGCTATTTTACCACGGGCGTTACCGATGGTCTGTGCACACACGGTACTGATCCATGGGCCCTAAATAGACAAGAAAAGAAAAGAGAAGTTGAAGCATAAATGAACATAACCGGATCATGCATTAGTTATAGTTCACCATGCTTCTAGATACATTCAGTACATGATGTTTCTGTGATGCACATGTTATGTGAAGTTTATAATCCTTATTAAGAAATGTGATATATGATATGTGATATGTTAAAGTGGTATTTGTGATACATGACTGCTTATACGTTTCTAAGTATATACTATGTTTAAACATGTTTTGCGGTAAACATGTTGTACTTAGTGGGCGTAAAGTTCACGTAGTGTGTTCATGCTGTAGGTAAGCGTCCTACGGCCTAAATCCCAGTGGGCGATGATGGCGGCGGAGGCAGATGTGAAGGCAAGATTATGGAGACACCGCGAGTTTATCTTCTGTAAAATTTGAGTATCAGTAGATTGAATAGTAATGATTAAATAGTACTTTGAATAGTAATTGTCAGACAGTATGTTTAAATAGTAACCGTTACATAGTATTTTTAAATCGTAACCGTAAATCGTATTTTTAAATAGTAATCGGTATACATACGTATACAGTAAATACGTACATGTAAAAGAAAAATCCCTAATTTTATGATATCTAGCTAAGTATAAATGGCTAGAAAGTATAAGAAAAGCAAGTTCAGTTCAGTTTTTAAGTGACGGTCCGGGCCACTGAGAGCACGGGGTGTCATAGGTTAAAGTTCATTTAACCTACTGATCAAGCTATCTTAAAGTTCCATTATACTACCGAATAAGAAAATGATTATTTACTATATGTGAATTAGAAGTCATCTGCCTTGCAGACGACCCAAGGTCTTATCTATTTTCACATCCAGTATAATGCCTTTAAGAGGATACCCTTAACTCCTTATTAGAGCTATGATTGCAATATCTGCAAACAAACCCTCCATCGCATACAAGTCATATACCCAACAAACTAGTGTGACGCCCCCTGATCCTGACCACCCGCAACCATCATAAATCGACTCTACGGCCGACCAAGACGATTTGTGTGCCTAATCCGGGTCGTCAGTTTTAAACTCTTTTTCTCACAACTCTTAATTATCAGGTCCTAAAATTTCGCCCATAATTTTTTTTTAATACATACTTTCTTTTAAGAAAACCATGTAAAATACAATACCAACATTTATATGTCTTTATGAAGCACAACATAATATACAGCATATAATATATATATGTACTATATATTTTGTTTCCAAACACATCCTCTTCAATTCTTTAACTTAAAAAGCTCAACGGAAAACTTATGCCAGGACCAAGTCCATGGTGAGTTCCCTATCCCTTGACACGCACACATCCTGTCGCAATCCAGAAATTTACAGGACAAGTTTCTTACCTGCAACATGAACAAACTGGTGAGCTAACAGGCTCAGTAAGTTCAAACATACTTAGTAAGAATCATACAGATTCAAAAACACTAAAGACTCATTATTCATGGTGAATAATACTATTCATCATGAATAGACTATTCACCATGAATAGGGACTTTGACCTTTGACTGATGAATAGTATCAGTTACCCTAACTAGCTACTATTCACTTTACCTTAACGGGATACTATTCACTTTACCCTAATAGGATACTATTCACATTAGCCTAAGCGATTACTATTCACTTATCCTAACCGAACTCACTACACTTAGTGTAAACTTCGGTTATGCTCAATTATGATTTTCATCATTTTATTATTTGTTTATTCTCTATTTGATTTCTAGTTTAGAGCTCTATTTATAGCAGTACCGATGATTATTAGCGCACTGACTGGGAGGGTCTGAGGAGCGACCTTAGAACATCGGCCTCTACAGCCCCGATATCCTCGTAGGATCTGAGAAAAACCTCCACCACTATGTTAGAGGGGCGGTACGCCTTAATGGTTTCATTACCATCTTTCAATTTATAGTCTTGACCAAGTGATATTAATCATCACCTCAAGGTCACAATCCTTCATTGCCCGTAGGTCTTACTCATTCTCATTATCTGGGACATGTTATTCTAACTAATCCCCGAATGTCTATAAGACTTTATATCTAGTGTACATCTAGTACAGAATAAATCAACACAGTATTTCATGTTGCAGACACGAACATGCTGAACTTACCAATACTGCGATAACGTCCACTTCCGGAACTCTTCCGCAGTTTCATCTTTAAATTGGGTTCCTACAGACATAATATCGTCTGTTAATACTCTTCATTGATTATCACTCTAAATATATTTATTATGTGATAAATTTTACACAACATTCAAATCTTTATGTGATACATGGTTTGCAATACGCCCGTGTCCCTAATCGTGTTTCTCTCGGTTTTATTCTACACGGTCGTGTTTCACTGTACATGCCCGTGTACTATTTAAACTCTAGATTTTAACTTTAAAATCTCTATTTTGGATCCTAGAATTTTATTTAAGTTATTCTAGGTCATTTAGGGTCCTTTCCGAGCCTTTCAGAAATTTTTGATCAAAATGACCATTTTGTCCCTAACAGGTCTCGGGATCGTAACTATTCCATTCTATCATTTTTTCTAAATTTTTTCTAAAGCCCAAATATTTTAAAATAATATTCTTTAGGCTTCTGTATCATTTTACAGCTTAATTTGCTACAAAATCTCAATTTCATTTTTCCCGGCCTTCGATTACTATTCATCCGTCACCTATGGTCGTTTTCTCGTTTTTCGAGCCTTTTGGAGCCTCAAATGGCCATTTCAATACTCTTAAAACATTTTTCATCCCGTCCTCGACCCTCGGTCCTCGAGAGGCTCGGGTTTCCTATCCTGACTTACATTTTTTCCTCGTTTCCCAAAATACCCCTAACATGAATTTTTTTCCTGTTTTAGGCATTTTAGTCTTTTAGGGTCGGTTTACCATTCCTTTTGGGTTGGTTTTCTATTTCTAACCCTAATCCACCAAAGGGTCCCGGTTTCCTTCTCGAGTCCAATATTTTTTCCTTTCGTTTCCTGAAATGCCCTTATGCCGTTTTTAGAAATTTCGGTAACATTTCTGCTTATATTTTAAGGTTTCCCGACGTTAGGTACGCCTTAAAACCTTTGCACCTGCCACGTACTATACCAGAGGCCTATTTTGTACAAAGTTTCTAAACTTTGTATAAAAATTTTCCACATAAATCAATATTCAGGAATCAACACCAACAACAATATTTTTTTTTCCAAACTAGCCTCGGTTTATATGTTAATCAACACCAAATAATTTTTCATCATTATATATCACTCTTAGGTTTTCTAATGTATAAAACAACATCAAAACCTAACAAAACATGCATTCTAACTCTAGCATAGCCACTGATTTTCATGCATAAACATATAGAGAATCTTATTTTCTTTTTGAGGGTTTTTATCAACACTTTTCAACATTAAAAATTTTCCATTTCTTAGTGTTCATACCCAGGATTTTAGCAAGAAAATTACATCAAAATTTTCTTGTTTCCTTATTCCAATTCATGCTTAATTCAACACATAATTGAATAAACATAAACACTAAACCAAACATCAATTTCTCATACAATTTTCACACCCCTAATGCCACGGATTTTCAAGGGAAACATGCAAAATTTTTGCTTGTTTCTAAACCCTAATTCATGCTTTAATCTCTACAACACCAAACTAATCACAACATCATCACATCATCAACTCAATAACAATTTTTTTTAATTGTTTTCACACTCTCATACCCACGGATTTCTAAGGAAAATCAAAGAGAAAAGCTTCAATTTTGAAGCTTACCTTAACTAGTTGATGACTTGATGTATGAAATGCAATGCAAGCTAAGTTTGGTGTGAAATTGAAAACAAAATTTTGGCTTACAAGGGGGGAGAAGGCCATGGATTTGGGCTGAAGAAAAAGGGTAAGAGTTTGGCTAATTTTTCAATTTTTTTGAATGGATTTTGATGCCTATTTATAGGCAAAACTCAAGGACTTTTTGTAATTTTGTTCCAACAATTTGCTAATTGTTCAAGGACTAAAAAGTAAGGATTTTGGGGTAAAAATCAAAATTTTTTCTTTCTTCCTTTACAAGTGGCCAAATGGCCTTTTCAAAATTTTTTTAAAATTTTTCAATGGCTTTTTGGCATGATCTTGGCCATTGATCATAAAGTAACCTAATCTAAACCATACACCTTTCCAAATTACTTTCCTAATTAAAGAAAATAATTTTGGTTTATGACATAATCATGGTGATGTCATCCTACTATTTATATTAATTCACTAATTAATTCGTGGTCAATTTTTGGCCGAAATCCGATCTGAACGGAACTTCACCGAAATCGCGTAGGCGGGTTCTAGGCGGCTCCGGTGCGATCGGTTTGTCTTATTTTACTTCCGTTTGATCAGAATTCTCTACCATAAATTTCTAACATTTTCGTGCATCTCAATGCATTTTCTAGGGTTTTCGACTCTGATTTCGAACCATCTCACCCAATTATGTCTGGTAAGATTTTCTATCTCCAAAGTCGTACACTTTAACACTGCCATAACATTTTTATACTATTCACAACAGTATTAAAATACAACTTTTTCATATTTTATTCATTAAAATTGTTATATACATACAATTTTAACATACTCCGAGAATCTAAAATTCCCGGTTATCACATTCACCCCTCCTTATAGAATTTTTGTCCTCGAAAATTTAGAAGAAGTGGGGGTACAAATTCTTAATTTCGTCTTCACGTTCCCGTGTAGCCTCTTCAACATTATGATTTCTCCACAACACTTTGACTAATGGGATTGTTTTATTGATCAAAACTTTATCTTTGCATGCTAGGATCTGAACAGGTCTCTCCTCGTAGGTCAGGTCTTCCTAAATTTGGATCGGTTCATGTTTCAGCACATTAGACGGATCCAATATGTACTTCCGTAGCATTGACACGTGAAACACATTATGTACTGCCAACATTTCTGGAGGTAATACCAATCTATAGGCAAATTTACCAATGCATTCGATGATCTCGTATAGTCCAATATATCTGGGACTCAATTTCCTCTTCTTCCTGAACCGCATTGTTCCCTTCATCGGTGAACTTTTAGGAATACGAAATCCCCTTCATTGAACTCCAGGGATCCTCGTCTGTTCTGGGCTATCTTCATCTACTACTGTATTTTTGTAACTACATCCACTGTCTCTTGTACAAAATCTGTCTTTGCAGTCGTTTCTCTTGTGGGTCGTACCAGTGAACTGGTGATCTACACTTCCTTCCATACAAAGCTTTATAAGGTGCCATGCCTATTGAAGCTTGGTAGCTGTTGTTATACGAAAACTCTACCAATGGAAGTTTCTCGTTCCAGCTCCCCAGGAAATCTATTGTTCATGCACGCAGCATGTCTTCTAGCATTTGGATGGTTCGCTTAGATTGCCCGTCTGTCTGCGGATGAAATGCCATGCTCAGACACACTTCTGTTCCCATAGCTTCTTATACACATGTCCAGAAGTTCGAAGTGAATCGTTGATCACGATCTGACACAATGGATTTAGGAACTCCATGTAGCTTGACTATGTGGTTAACATATAAGCTTGCTAACTTTTCCAATGAGGAGGTCATTTTTATTACAATGAACCTTGATATTTTTGTCAGTCTGTCTACAATAACCCAAATGGCATCATAGCCCTCTCGGGTCTTCGGTAGTCCTACCACAATGTCCATTGTGATATGTTCCCACTTCCACTCTGGAATCTCTAACGGCTCTAACTTTCTACCTGGATGATGATGTTTAGCTTTAACTTTTTGGCATGTCATGCATCTGTTTACAAATTCAACTATATCCTTCTTCATCCCCTTCCACCAGAATTGCAACTTCAAATCTTGGTACATCTTGTTGGCTCTGGGATGTACTGAGTAGGGTGTTTCATGGGCTTCAGCTATAATTCGCCTTCTTAATCCTTCATCATGTGGAATTTGAATTCTCCCCTGATGTAGGATTAATCCTTCTTCAGACGCTTCCTCTTGCGAACTTGCTAGCTTCAGATCTCGTTTCTGAGCTTCTCTAATGTCTTTATACAATGTTGACTCTAGTTGTAACACAGCTAGCTTTCCAACTATTAGCTCCATCTCCAGCATGTTGATTTCCTGCTGTAATGGCTTTGGAAGTTTCCCAATCGGTAGTTACTGCAGAACAGTAAATTTCCTACTTAACGCATCTGCAATGCGATTGGCTTTTCCTGGGTGATAGAGGATTTCACAATCATAATCCTTTACCAACTCTAGCCATCTTCTTTGTTGCATATTTAGCTCCTTCTGTGTGAAGAAATATTTTAGACTCTGGTGGTCCATATAAATTTGACACTGAGCTCCATATAGATAGTGTCGTCAAATTTTTAACGCAAACACTACTACGGCAAGCTTTAAATCATGCGTGGGATAATTCTTCCCATGGTCCTTTAATTGACACGAGGCATAGGCAATCACTTTGTCCCCTTGCATCAGGATAGCTCCTAGTCCCAACTTCGAAGCATCACTGTATATCACAAACATCTCCCCTTTAGTCGGAAGTGTAAGTATTGGCGTGCTTGTTAGTCATTTCTTCAGCTCTTGAAAGCTTTTCTTGCACTGTTCAGTCTATTCATACTTCTTTTCCTTGCATGTAAGTGCCGTGATAGGAGTGGCAAGTCGTGCAAATCCTTCAACAAATCTTCTATAATAGCCGGCTAGACCTAAGAAACTCTGTATTTTCGTCATGCTCTTAGATGCGGGCCATTTGTTGATCGCCTCCACTTTCACAGGATCCACGGTGATTCCTTCCTTGGAAACCACGTGTCCAAGAAAATATACTCTATCCAGCCAGAATTCACATTTGGAGAATTTGGCGTAGAGTTGGTGCTCCCTTATTGTCTGTAACACAACTTTCAAATGCTCCTCATGCTCTTCGTGAGTCTTTGAATATATGAGAATGTCATCGATAAATACAATGACAAACTTATCCAAATATTCCTTAAAGACTCGATTCATCAAGTCCATAAAAGCTGTGGGCGTATTTGTCAACCCTAACGACATCACAAGGAATTCGTAATGACCGTAGCGGGTCTGAAATTTGGTCTTGTGGATGTCACTCTCCTTGATCTTCAGTTGATGATATCCTGATCGCATATCAATCTTGGAGAATGCTGCTACGCCTGTTAGTTGATCAAACAAGTCCTCAATTCTAGGTAAGGGATACCTATTCTTGACAGTGACCTTATTCAATTCCCGGTAATCAATGCACATATGAAATGATCCATCTTTCTTCTTAACAAACAGCACTAGAGCACTCTATGGGGAATAGCTCGGCGTATAAATCCCTTGTCACGAAGTTCCTTTAGCTGCTTCTGTAACTCTTTTAACTCTGCCGGTGCCATCCGGTACGGTGCCTTTGAGATTGGTGCAGTTCCTGGTATTAGCTCGATCTCAAAGGAAATTTCTCGTTCAGGCGGTAATCTTGGTAATTCCTCTAGAAAGACATCAATGAATTCTTTCACAATAGGAATGTCTTCGGGTTGGAGCTTTCGTTCCTTCGTCACGTCTAATATGCATGCTAGGTATCCAGCACAACCGCTAGACATCAGCCTCATCGATTCCATCGAGTTTATCATTATCTTCTTCGATCTGCGTGACGTATCGACATACTCAAATCCTTCTGCTTGGTCAGGTTGAAATCCTATCTTTCACCTCTGGCAATCAATCATGGCTTGATACTTCCCTAGGAAATCCATTCCTAGTATCACATCGTAGTCGGCAAGTTCCATCACGATCAATTTTGCAAACAACTCCCTATTTGCCGCAATTATTGGCACATGCGGTAACCAGTAATTGGACATTAGGACTTCCCCTAAGGGTAGTGCAGTTCTAAATGTCATACCCATATTGTCCTTAGGATATCCTATCCTATTCGCAAACTGGTATGAAATGAAGAATGCGTAGCTCCAGAGTCAAATAAAAATTATTAGCGACAGAAAGCTTACCTGTCACTACATTTGATGCTCCCATTTCCGCCTCTTCCTTTGTATAGACCATGACCCTAGCATCTGCATGGGGCAAGCGTTCTTGTCTTTCCTTTCTTTCAGAATGGGATGACCCTTCAGCTTTGGCCTGTAATGAATGTGCTTGGGGATGTGGTTGTGACTGAGACGAACCTTGCACATTCTGCTTATTTTCTGGACAGTTTTTGGCAAAGTGACCATCCTTCCCACATTGAAAACAGGCCTTTGGGGCAAATTTACATCGACCTGATGTCTTTTCCTGCAATTCACATAGTCTCAAACCATAGAGCCAGCATTATTGTTTGTTCTCCTCTACTGGTTCCTATTTCTGAAATTATTTCCTCTTCTCTTCCCCTAGGACTGCTAACCAGAAGTACTTGGCTGCCCAGCCTTGACATTTGAACTCAGCTTGCTGCTTTGTCCAACTTGAGATCCAGTTTGTATGGCTTTGTAAAGACCTTTTCCTTTTTCTTCGCATCCCAGATCTTCTCTCTCTCTTCCTTTTGACGGACCAGATAATACTCTGCCCTCAGTGCTCGACTAAGATAGTCAGATACAGTGTCAGGCGGTGTCAACCTGCTGTCCACCAACGTTGAGATCTCGGGGTGAAACATCCCCAGCATCTTCTGGATCTTCTCCTTCTCAATGGTAACAGTGTATGGGCATAGTCTGGACAGTTTATCGAACTTGCTGTAGACTTCTATCACTATCATATCTCCCTGCTTCAACTCAACGAACTCGCTTTGTTGTGGTCGCAACAGTGCCAGATTATAGTATTTCTGATTGAATTCTTCTAGAAAATCCAACCAGGACATCGTATACATGTTTCTCCTCAGCTTGACTGACTCCCACCAAAATCTTGCATCCCTCTTCAGAGCAGGACGTACACAGAATCTTCTCCTGATCATTCAACTCCATAAACTCCAATATCATATGGAGTGAAGACAACCACTCCTCGGCTTCTAGAGGGTTGGTGGAACCCTTGAACTCTGGTGGCCTCATACGTCAGAACCTTTCATACAGTGGCTCTTGATTAGTCTTGGGTTGTGGTTGGGGTTCTACCACTTCTTCTTGTACTACTGGCGGCACTTCTGGTTCTGGTGTGGCCATTTGTGGTTCTTGGTCTTCTTCCTGTTATTGTCTCTGCTCCATTTACTCGAGTCTTTGTCTTAACTTGGCATTTTCTCTCATTTGGGCTTCTATTAAGGCTTCTAGCTCGTCCACTCTTTCAGATAACACTGGACGTCCTCGCATGTTTCGCAAATTCCTTGGATTCACCATCTTATCCTGTTTCCTAAAATCGCATAAAAATCGATCGTTAGGTTTTCACAAACATATTTTTACAATATAAGTACCAATAGTTTTGATCATCACATAATTTTAACTTTTCACTCATTGAACATGTCAAAATATGGTTGTCATTTCTTTCCATTTCAAAAGTACATCAGTTCGAAGGCTTTTTTTTCAAAATAGCCTTTCGATACTGTCATATATACACATATACAGTTATATATACACATTTGTACAACACATGTATTTCTACAACTAATCTCCTAGCTGAGGTTGCTCCGGGATCGTCAAAAATTCGATTGGATCCATTTCATCATCGTCCGTTCCGTTGTCGGCCTCAGACGACGTTGATCCTTCAGTTGGATCTGCACCCTCTGGTTGTCTCGATGGACCAGCCTCATAATCGTTTGCCATCGGTCCAGATCTGTATAGGCGATCTAACATTACTTCTTGTAGTAACTGTTCACGCCTCTTGTGCACCATGCGCTCCATCATCATCTCCTCCTCTACTTTAGCTACCGTGACTATAGACTCACGTAAAGTAGCAGGGTATAAAGGGGTTACCCTCTGCCGTAGGTCTAGGGTGAGTCCCTTCCAAAATATGCCAAAAAAAATCATCATTTGTGATGTTAGTTAGAGGACATGTCCTTACCACGCTATCCTGGAATCTGACAGCATACGAGAATACCGTATCGCTCAACATCATTTGCTGTCTCTCTGCCTTCAGGACAAAGTCTCTGACATCCGCATAATTGGGCATGGTCGGTGGTGGTGATACTGTCCTGCTCTCAGGAGGGTCTACCACTGGTGCTGCACTCTTCTGTGGAAACTGCTGTAGCATGACTTGGTGAAATTCAGCCCAATCCATTGCTAGTAGCATCTCTTGATCACAATACTCCTAATATAACCGTGCTTCCTCAAGGAATGTGCCAATGGCCATCAAAACCCAGCAATCCTAATCTATATAACACTGGTGCATGATAACCTCAATGTCATGTAGCCAGTCTCGTGTAGAAATCCCCTGCTGACCTCCCTCGAACACAGGTGGATGACTGCCTCTAAACGCATGTACAGCTCGCACTGACACTCTGGCTCCTATACGAGATCGATCTCCCACCACTGGAATATCTACTACTACTGGTGGGTTTACGAACCGTCATGAATTGACTCTACGGCCAACCAAGGCGACTCGTGTGCCAAATCCGGGTCGTCAGTTTTAAACTTTTTTTCTCACAACTCTTAATTATCAAGGCCTAAAATTTCGTCCATAATTTTTTTTTCTTTAATACATACTTTCTTTTAAGAAAACCATGTAAAATACAATACTAACTTTTATATGTCTTTATGAAGTACAACATAATATACAACATATATTATGTATATGTACCATATATTTTGTTTCCAAACACATCCTCTTCAATTCTTTAACTTAAAAAGCTCAGTGAAAAACATATGGCAGGACCAAGTCCATGGTGAGTTCCCTATCCCTTGACACGCGCACATCCTGTCGCAATCTAGAAATTTACTGGACAGGTTTCTTACCTGCAACATGAACAAATTGGTGAGCTAACAAGTTCAGTAAGTTCAAACATACATAGTAAGAATCATACAGATTCAAAACCACTAAAGACTCAATTTCCTATGAATAGTAATATTCACCATGAATAGTGACTTTGACCTATGATCGATGAATAGTAACAGTTACCCTAACTAGTTACTATACACTTTACCCTAACAAGATACTATTCACATTAGCCTAAGTGATTACTATTCACTTACCCTAACCAAACTCACTACACTTAGTGTAAACTTCGGTTATGCTCAATTATGATTTTCATCATTTTATTATGTGTTTACTCTCTATTTGATTTCTAGTTTAGAGCTCTATTTATGGTAGTACCAATGATTATTAGCGCACTAACTGGGAGGGTCTGAGGAGCGACCTTAGAACATCGGCCTCCACAGCCCTGATATCCTCGTAGGATCTGAGAAAAACCTCCACCACTATGTTAGAGGGGCGGTACGCCTTAATGGTTTCATTACCATCTTTCAATTTATAGTCTTGACCAAGTGATATTAATCATCACCTCAAGGTCACAATCCTCCATTGGCCGTAGGTCTTACTCATTCTCATTATCTGGGACATGTTATTCTAACTAATCCCCGAATGGCTATAAGACTTTATATCTAGTGTACATCTAGTACAGAATAAATCAACACAGTATTTCATGTTGCAGACATGAACATGCTTGAACTTACCAATACTGCGATAACGTTCACTTCCGTAACTCTTTCGCAGTTTTGTCTTTAAATTGGATTCCTACAGACATAATATCGTCTGTTAATACCCTTCATTGATTATCACCCTAAATATATTTATTATGTGATAAATTTTACACAACACTCAAATCTTTATGTGATACACGGTTTGCAACATGCCCATGTCCCTAACCGTGTTTCTTTCGGTTCTATTCTACACGGCCGTGTTTTACTCTACACGTCCGTGTACTATTTAAACTCTAGATTTTAACTTTAAAATCTCTACTTTGGATCTTATAATTTTATTTAAGTTATTCTAGGTCATTTAGGGTCCTTTCCGAGCCTTTTAGAAATTTTTGATCAAAATGACCATTTTGTCCCTAACGGGTCTCGGTGCCGTAACTATTTCGTTCTATCATTTTTCTCAATTTTTTCTAAACCCAAATATTTTAAAATAATATTCCCTAGACTTCTGTATCATTTTACAGTTTAATTTGCTGTAAAATCTTAATTTCATTTTTCCCGACCCTCGATTATTATTCATCCGTCACCTAGGGTCGTTTTCTCATTTTTCGAGCGTTTCGGAGCCTCAAATGGCCATTTCACTACTCTTAAAACATTTTTCATCCCGTCTCCTGCTCTCGGTCCTCGAGAGGCTCGGGTTTCCTATCCCGACCTACTTTTTTTCCTCGTTTCCCAAAATACCCCTAACATGAAATTTTTTTTTTCTGTTTTAGGCATTTTAGTCTTTTAGGTTGGTTTTCCATTTCTAACCCTAATCCATCAAAGGGTCCCGGTTTCCTTCCCGAGTCCAATATTTTTGCCCTTCATTTCCCGAAATGCCTTATGCCGATTTTAGAAATTTTGGCAGCATTTCCGCTTATATTTTAAGGTTTCTCAGCATTAGGTATGCCTCAGAACCTTTGTACCTGCCATGTACTATACCAGAGGCCTATTTTATACAAAGTTTCTAAACTTTGTATAAAAATTTTCCACATAAATCAATATTCAGGAATCAACACAAACAACAGTATTTTTTTTTCCAAACTAGCCTCGGTTTACATGTTAATCAACACCAAATAATTTTTCATCAATACATATCACTCTTAGGTTTTCTAATGTATTAAACAACATCAAAACCTAACAAATATGCATTCTAACCCTAGCATAGCCATGGATTTTCATGCATAAACATATAAAGAATCTTATTTTCTTTCCTAGGGTTATCAACACTTTTCAACATTAAAAATTTTCCATTTCTTAGTGTTCATACCCACGGTTTTAGCAAGAAAATTACATCAAAATTTTCTTGTTTCCTTATTCCAATTCATGCTTAATTCAACACATAATTGAATAAACATAAACACTAAACCAAACATCAATTTCTCATACAATTTTCACACCCCTAATGCCACGGATTTTCATGGAAAACATGCAAAATTTTTGCTTGTTTCTAAACCCTAATTCACGCTTTCATCTCTACAACACCAAACTAATCACAACATCATCACATCATCCACTAAATAATAATTTTTTTTCATTGTTTTCACACTCATACTCATGGATTTTCTAAGGAAAATCAAAGAGAAAAGCTTCAATTTTGAAGCTTACCTTGACTAGTTGATGACTTGATGTTGGAAATGCAATGCAAAGCTAAGTTTGGTGTGAAATTGAAAACAAAATTTTGGCTTATAAGGGGGGAGAAGGCCACGGATTTGGGCTGAAGAAAAAGGGCAAGAGTTTGGCTAATTTTTCCTTTTTTTTGAATGGATTTTGATGCCTATTTATAAGCAAAACTCAAGGACTTTTTTGTAATTTTTTTCCAACAATTTGCTAATTGTTCAAGGACTAAAAAGTAAGGATTTTGGGGCAAATATCAAAATTTTTTCTTTCGTCCTTTACAAGTGGCCGAATGGCCTTTTCAAAATTTTTTTAAAATTTTTCAATGGCTTTTTGGCATGATCTTGGCCATTGATCATAGAGTAACCTAATCTAAACCATACACCTTTCCAAATTACTTTCTTAATTAAAGAAAATAATTTTGGTTTATGACATAATCATGGTGATGTCATCCTACTATTTATATTAATTCACTAATTAATTTGTGGTCAATTTTTGGCCGAAATCCGATGCAAACAGAACTTCACCGAAGTCGCATAGGCGGGTTCTAGGCGCCTCCGGTGCGATTGGTTTATCTTATTTTGCTTCCGTTTGATTAGGATTCTCTACTGTAAATTTCTATCATTTTCGTGCATCTCAATGCATTTTCTAGGGTTTTCGGCTCTGATTTCGAATCGTCTCACCCAATTATGTCAGGTAAGATTTTCCATCCCCGAACTCACACACTTTAACACTGCCAGAACATTTTTACACTATTCACAATAGTATTAAAACATAACTTTTTCATATTTTATTTGTTAAAATTGTTATATACATACAATTTTAACCTACTTCGAGAATCTAAAATTCTCGGTTATCATAACTAGTCTCTAAGCTTGCTACCTCTAAGACGCTTTAGCCGTTGGAACCTCAAAATACACAAGTCATATACATGAAGTAGTTCATCCAGTCAGGATTAAAGTAATTGTATAATGAACATTAAAAGCAAATTGATCCACTCATAGCAGACTACGCAGATCAATCATGTTTTAGTCTCGGTCCAATATGTCACCACCAAGCAACATATCTATGTCTCTACTCGGGAGTCTATGCTCTGGATAGTCTAGACAAATCATCCCCACCATGACTTTAGACAACATAATAGTCTAAACATGAGTTAAATGCTTAGTCTAACCCCATCGACTATATACCATAATTTAGACTGCTTACTTTAGAACATTGTCTTCTCACATACAAAAGTCCGTTGCATGCAACATTCTAACAGTTTAACACAAGTAGTCAGTAAGCAATATTTGCTTATATTTACTTTAACATGTAAATAGAATAAGGAAAAACAGCAATGTAATAAATAACCTCTAAATATAATTTTATTATCCAATTCAAAATAAATAAAATACATTAAAATATCTTTCATGCTTAGGGCATATCCTAACAGAAGCACCCTAAATTGTTGATCATTTTTTTGTCTTTCAGTGGAACTCAGACTTACCTCCAAGATCGATACCTATGGAGTAGATCTATCACCCAATAGCTCCTCTAGCAAAGCTTTGCTTCAAGGCTTAAACTCATTTATGTAACTCTCCTCTTGAAAAGTTACAAGGGTTAAAATAATGACTTTTTGCTCCTTCAGTTATATAACAGACCCCCTTTATTCCCCTTAGGATACCCTACAAACAAGCATAATTCTGACTATGGTTCCAATTTCTTCATATACGCATCCAATATGTATGTTGGGTAGCCTCATATTCTCATATGTTTGAGAGAAGGCTTCGTAGCCTTCCAAAATTCAAAGGAAGATCCAGGATTTAATTTGGTTGGAACATGGTTTAGAATATACCACACCGTTTATAGTGCATTTCTCCAAAATGATATTGGTAGCTCTGAATAACTCATCGTGGATTGTACCGTATCCAATAAGGTCCTATTTCTCCTTTCGGCTCCACCATTCTATTGTGGAGTACTAAGTGCAGTCAATTGGGAGAGAATCCCATTCTCTATAAGATATCCTAGAAAATTGTCAAAAAGGTATTTGTCACCTCGATCAAATTAAAATGTCTTTATAAATTTACCCGATTGCTTTTCCACTTCCACGCGATACTCTTTGAACTTGTCAAAGTTTTCGCATCAGGTACACATATCTATACCTTAAGTAATCATCTATAAAAGAGATATAATACTTATACCCTCCATGCACCTTGATGTTTATGGGACTACATACGTCAGTGTGCATGATTTCTAAGATTTCCTTAGCCTTAATACCCTTAGCTCCCAAAGATTGTCTGGTCATCTTACCCTCAAGGTAAGATTCACATTGGGGAAGACATACCTCTTCTAGAGTATCCAAAGGACCATCTTTTACCAATCTCATAATCTTATCTTGATTAATATGACCTAGTCTTAAATGCCATAGGTATGCCTAGTTGGAGTGAGTAGTTTGAAGCCTTTTTGAGTTATCCATTAATTCAGTATCCAATAGTGAGTACATCTTTGGTTTAATAAAATAAAGGTTTCTATCCATTCTCCCAAAATATATAAAAAAATTACTTTTACGAATAACAACTATTTCATTAAACTTGACTGAATAACAATCCTTAACTAAACAGGCTACCGATATAAGGTTTCTTTTAAAATTAAGAACATAAAAACAATCCTTTAATAAAATAAACCTAAAATTATCAAAATAAAGATGAATATATCTCACTGCTTCAGCCAGCACCAAGCTACCATCCCCAGTCCGCAACAAAAAGCTCCTATCATGTATACTTCTCATTTTCACAAACCTCTACAAAGAAACACAAAAATGATTAGTGACATTCTAATCAATGACCCAGTTGTCTTTTGATTCTTCCACCAAACAAGCTTCTAAGTATAGAATTTCCTTACCTTCCTTGTCCTTGGAGGCTAAGAATTCCTGCTAAGCCTTCTTGAAGTGACCTACCTACACATAGTGTAAGCATTTAGACTTTTTAGGGTACTTAGGCTTCTTGTTCTTTTCCCCATCAAAGACAGGAGGAATAAACAAACTAGAAGCTGCTTGCTTCTTCTTTGGCTTCTTCTTATTCCCAGAGGGTTTAGAAGATTCTTCTAAATTTTCTTTTCCCTTGGTTTAGACCAAACTCCCATCATTGATCATCCATTCATAAGCTTAGAGTTGTGAGCTTAGTAAGTCCTAACTCCCTTGTCACCAGATTATATGCAACTTTAAATCCTACAAAATCTTTAGATAGAGTCTTAAATACCATTTTCAATAGCCTTAGCAAAGAATCCCATAAGTGTAAGTATAGGATCCTTCATTGGAGTACCTGCCTTCTACCTAGAGTTTATAATACTTGTGATAGTGGACTGTCGAGTTAATTTTTCATAGCCTGTAAACATGTCCTCCAAGTTAACCATGATCTCCTTGGTAACTTGATAGGTTTTCTGTTGCTTTTGTAAAGCACTCGTCATGCTAGCAAGGATATAGCATCAAGTTATCTTATTAGATTCTTTTTAACGAGTATACAGGCAGGGGCCTCTTCAAGTGGCATCTCAGCTCAAGATCCTAGTGGGCATGGTTTGTCCAGTACGAACTTGTATCTCTTGCAGCTAAAAACTATTAGCAGGTTTCTTTTCCATTCATTATAATTGTCCCCGTTCAGTTTGTTTTTAGTAAATATCATAATTAGAGGTTTCAATGACATTTTAACCAGATAATAAAATAAAAAGAATATCATTACATAGCCCAAGCAAATATAATAGATTTTAGTAGGTTAAACATATGAATATGTTCTTACATGAAAAACTTAAACAAATACATATAACATTGCAATGGTAATATTCAGCATCTATCGCTCCATGCCACCTCAACGTATACATGAAATGAATAGCAAAAACATGGACCCCATCTAATTAATATATGCTGCTTTAAATCCTTTAACGTTAAGACATATATAAATAACCATTTGTTTCGATCACCAATTTGACTAACAGAGCTCTTCGGAGAGGTTAATGGCTAAACCAGTCTTGAGTATGTAATCATTGTTTATAACATCCGATCCATGCCTTATTGAAGCCATCTTGGGATAGTCCTAAATACAACATGCCTAAACATGTTTTCCATATAAGAGATTCAACCTAGTATATTGGTGGTGGTAGACACCTACTGAAGGTGTGGTCAAGGTGGAACTGACACGAGACGCTACCATGCTTTCACATATGGATCAACAATGAAGACTATGGGTATTGTTTAAAACCCTTTCCCTTTAATATTTTAAAATAATATGTTTTTTTTTTAAATATGCATGATTAACATAGTATGAGTGGCATTCTTCTATCCTATATAACATGTCATCAAATATGCAACATAACGTTCCATCGATACATATTTTATCTATACATGACAAAACATAGGAATAATAAATGACAGAAAATTTAAATAACTAAAGCATGTTTCCATCCTAGAAAAATAGAAAAACAAAAATTACAAAATTTCATCTAAATCATTCCTTAGGTCTTGAATTTTGCTTCATCTTCATGTATCCATTTTTATGTAGCTCCACCATTTATTTTTCATCCCATAAATTCCTTTAAAGTTCAAATTTTGAAAAATTCAAATTTTAAGCAATTTTTAAATCTTATGCATAAGCATATGTAATTTTCAAATTTCAAAAATTACATATGATTATATATAATTCAAAATTAAAATTTAAATCATTGATGATTCCCCAAAAAATTATGTCTCGAGCCCCAAGGGGTCGAGGCATAAGAAAAATACCCCCCAAGGCCGCCTTAGGCTACCATGGGTTTACACTTGTTTTTGCCCCTAAGCTACCGTGGCTGCTAGTAACCTGGTTGCAAGCAGCCATGGCTGCCTTGTATAGCCATGGACTACCTAGGTTGCCACAGGCTTTTGCCCCTTTTCTCAGTTTTCATGCGAAATTCCAATTTTACACCCTAGGTTGTCCTAATTAAAAATTGGAATTTTCCACACAAAATAAATTTTAAATCATCAAAATTAAATCCTAATAATGAGAAAAAATAATTCATAGTCTTTAATCTTGATCTCCTCTATGAATAATTATATAAAATTTCTTATACCATTTCTGGTGTATAAAAATTCTAAATATTTAAAGAGATAAAAATCCATGGGAAAATTATGGTGATGATAGACCACTCTCATGGTTACATAAAAATTCCTAGATACAGTTTTTCTAAAATTCTAAAGAACCATAACCAACAAAATTAAGTATGCTTATAATAATCACATGCACGATATCACATAATCTGTGATAACAACATATAAGATTCCTAGAATACCACCCTCTAAATATTAAATCCATACATATTAGAGACATAATTAATTGTATAATTTATATATATATTTATGAGTTGGCTTTGATACCACTTGTTGGAAAAAATGGAAAATATGCATAGCAGAATTTTAAAAATTTTTCAAAGATCATTAGAACTTATGTTGCCATATAAAAAAAATTATCAACAATCATATATACCTTTTAGAGGAAAACGTCTTGGATGCTAGAGTCAATGTTAAAAACACAGGAAGACAATACCAGGAAGGGCTTCAACCAACTAGCCTTCTCTACTATTCTCCAATTCCAAGACGGTTGAATGTGCGGGCACCTGTTTCCTTGATCGATACTCAGCACAGCTTGTTTTCTTCCAATTACCCAGATCTCTAAGAACTTATTGTCACGTGATTTGTATAACAATAAGCCTGCTCACCTGAGAGTCTCCTCTAGGGATTTTTCCTTACAAAAATTCAACCACCATGGATTATTGGTTGATTCAAGATTCAAACAGGACTTAAACAAGATTTTCCTCTCTCTTATCCACAAAAAATCCAAGCCCTACCTTGTGGATTTATCCACAAAAGAATTTAGCCATTCATGGGGTGAGGAAATTCAAAATTCAAATAGGATTCAAACAAGATTTTTCTCTCCCTAAACCATACAAAAATCGAGTTTATCCACAAGGAAAATCTACTTAACAAATTCAGTCTCTATAGATAAATGTGATTCAAAATTTGATTCAAACTTCAAACTCTACAAACCTATGAATTTTATCTACATGGATAATTTTCCACAACTCCAATTCAATTTCAAATAAAACCATGGCAACTTTATTTGAAATTCAAATAATTGTGTGATCTCTTATCCAAAATAATATTCAAATTCAAATTAGGAAAAAATATTGTCTTCCACCCTTATCCAAAAAGTCACCATCTATAATCGTGTAAGGACAAGATTTTGTTCAATTCAAATTCAAATAGGATAATTTTTTAAATTTCAAATATTTATTTTAAGACAAGATTTTCAAAATTCTAATTAATTACATATTTGAATTTCAAATTTAAATACAATTAATTTAAATTTCAAATCTTGTTTTCCAAAAATAAATATTAATTAAATATCTATCCCATTTATTGAATAATATAAAATTATAATTTTGCCCCTCTAGTGTAAAGAGAAAAATGCCTGCACCTTTGTGGAAGGTGATCTGGATTTTTCTCATTACTAAATGCAAGATAACAAGCCATAAAAGAATATCTCGATCAACTACCATTTTTAAGGAATTATAGGAGCTAGCAGAGGAACTGATTGGACATATATAATTGGACTCCTATGAATACATGTAATCATTGTTTTATACCAAACAACTTAATCACATAATCACTAATTTCAAGATCATTCCACTGTAGACTTAAAAATGAACTCCTAACTATATTACAAATTATGCAAGCCTTAGAAAAGACACCATCTAATGATCTTGCCATTAACGCAAAACCCTCATATGATATCTATGATCAACGTAGGTTAAAGTCCGTTCAACATTTTGATCATGTTATCTTAAAGATCTATTGTACACTCAATAAGAGAATGATTATCCACCATCTATGAATAATAAATTGTCCACAAAGCAAATGACCTAAGACCTTGTCCATTCTTACCAATCTAGTATAATGTCTTTAAGAGGATAACCTTAACTCTACATAAAAGTTGTGATTCCTTATCTGTAAGCAATTCCTCCATCATATATGTACTATGCACCCAACAAACTGGTCCATTAGTTTACTACCTCTGAGACACCCTGACCTTTGGAACATCAAAATATATTAGCCACATATATGGAGCTGTTTGATTACTTAGGATTAAAGTTGTTGCACAATGAATGTCAAATACAGATCGATTTATTCATAGCGGACTATGCAAATCAATCATGCTTTAGTTGCGGTCCAATATGTCATCGCTAAGCAACATATCTATACCTTTACTCAAGAGTCAATACTCTGGATAGTCAAGACAAACCATCCTCCAATTGGCTTTAGACAACATAATAGTCTTAAAATGAGTTAAATGCTAACTCGAACCTCATAGATTTCAGACCATAGATTTAGATCACATACTCCACAACATTGTCTTTTCTCATACAAAAGATCATTGTATTCAATATTCTAGTAGTTTAATATATGCAATCAATGAGCCATATTTGCTTACATTTACTTTAATATGTAAATAAGTTGAGGACATATAGCAATGTAATGAATAACCTCTAAAATATTTTATTAATCAATTCAAAATAAATGAAATATATTAAAATATCTTTCATGCTTAAGTTATGTTTTGAGAACCTCACCAAACTCTAGAACTTGTTTTGATCTCCATTCGAGATGAAATCCCTAATAACATATTGCTAAGAAAATGATTTAGACCATTTTTGTATGTTTAAACCTTTGAAGCCAATCTTCAATTTACATATATACCTAGTCACCCCATTGAGCTTAATTATAAATCCAATTATTTTTTCACCCCACATCTTAGACTAACTTAATGAGTTGTTTGCATTATTTCATCTTTTGTGCATTACCCTACCACATTGAGCATGTTAGGAATATGTTAGGAATGCCTTAAGCATGAAAGATATTTATATGTATTTTATTTATTTTGAACTGGATAATAAAATTATATTAGAGGTTGTTCATTACATTGCTATATTTCATCATCTTATTTACACGTTAAAGTAAATGTAAGTAAATATGGTTCATTATCTACTTGTGTTAAACTGTTAGAGTGTTGCATACGATAGAATTTTACATGCGAGAAGACAATGTTCTAAAGTAAGTAGTCTAAATTCTAGTTTGTAGTCTATGGGGTTAGACCGAGTATCTAACTCATGTAAAGACTATTATGTTATTTAAAGCCAATTAGGGGGATGATTTGTCTTGACTGTCCAGAACTTTGACTCCCGAATAGAGACATAGACATGTTGCTTTGTGGTAAAGTATTGGACTAGGACTAAAGTGCAATTGATCTACATAGTCCGCTTAAGTGGATCAATTCATTTTTTATGTTCATTATGCAATAACCTTAATCCTAAGTAGATGAATTGCTTCATGTACATAACTTATGTAATTTAATGTTCCAACGGCTAAAGCATCTCAGAGGTAATAACCTTATAGACCGGTTCATTGGGTACATGATTTGTATATGGTAGAAGGTTTCTTTACAGATATTTGAATCATAATTCTTATGAGAAGTAAAGGTTATCCTCTTAAAGGCATTATACTAGATATGAAAATAGACAAAGCCTTGGGTCGTCTATTGGGTAGATGAATTCTTATTCACATATGGTGAATAATCATTTTCTTATTCGGGAGTATAATAGATCTTTAAGATAGCTTGATCAGTAGATTGAGCAGACTTTGACTTAAGGCCGATCATGGATATCATATAAGGGTTTTGCATGTATAATAAGGTCATTGGATGATAGCTTATCACTGACTTACATAATATGATGTATAATTAGGAGTGCAGTTTCAGGTTTATAGTTGTATGACTCTGAAACTAATAATTGTAATGGATTTATTCAATATAGAATGATAGTTACATAGATTATTAGAGCCCACCTCATATATGTCCAATTGGTCTCTTTACTAGCTCCGCATAATTCCTTAATGGATGGTACTTGGTCGAGATATTCTTTATTACTTGTAGTTTTGCATTTATAAAGAGAAAAATCTGGATTACCCTCCACAAAAGTATAGGTGTTTTTCTCTAGGTGCTGGAGGGTAAAATTGTAATTTTATATTATTCAATAAATAGGATAAATATTTAGCTAAGATTTATTTTGAAAGATAAGATTTGAAATTTAAATTGATTGTATATATCTTTCAAAGGATAAATATGAGATTAATTTGAATTTTGAAAATCTTACTTTAAAATAAATATTTGAAATTTGAAAGATTATCTTATTTGAATTTGAATTGAACAAATCTTGTCATAGCATAGACATAGATGGCATCCATTAAGGATAAGGATGAAAGACAAGATTTTCTCCTAATTTGAATTTGAATTTTGTTTTAGATAAGAGATTACACAATTATTTGAATTTCAAATAAAGTTGCCATAATTTTATTTGAATTTGAATCAAAGTTATGGAAAATTATAAATGCCAACAAAATCCCAAGATCTATGGAGTCTGAAATTTGAATCAAATTTTGAGGCATATGCATCCATCATGGTTAAAATTTTTAGGCTATTTGCCCTGTGGAATATTGATTTTGTGTGGATAAAGGAGAGAAAAAAATCTTATTCGAGTCTTGTTTGAATTTTGAATCCCCTTAACCTAAAGGTGGCTGAATTTCTATAGGGATTTTTTCCCTTGGAAGAATCAGTTTTTGGGTTGGTGGGAAGGAGAAAATTTTTTTCTTGGTCTAATTCAAAATTTAAAAACGTCACTTAGTGCAATTTTATTAAAAGGGGTTTTTTGTTAGGAAATGCCCTAAGCATTAGAGACATTTTGATATATTTATTTTGAACTGGATAATAAAATTATATATAGAGGTTATTCATTATATTGTTGTTTGTCCTTATTCTATTTACATGTTAAAGTAAATGTAAGAAAATATGGCTCACTTACTATTTGTGTTAAAACTGTTAGAACGTTGCATGCAATGGACTTTTGTATGCTAGAAGGCAATGTTCTAAAGTAAGCCGTCTAAACTAAGGTCTGTAGTCTATGGGGTTAGACCAAGCATCTAACTCATGTTGAGACTATTATGTTGTCTAAAGCCATGGTGGGGACAGTTTGTCTTGACTATCTGGAGCATAAACTCCCAAGTAGAGACATAGATATGTTGCTTGGTGGAGACATAGATATGTTGCTTGGTGGTGACATATTAGACCGAGACTAAAGCGTGATTGATCTACATAGTCCGCTATGAGTGGGTCAATCTGCTTTTAACGTTCATTATGCAACAACCTTAATTCTGAGTAAATAAACTACTTCATGTATATGACTTGTGTACTTTGATGTTCCAATGGCTAAAGCGTCTCAGAGGTAGTAAGCTTATAGACCGATTCATTGGGTGCATGACTTGTATATGATGAAGGGTTTGTTAACAGATATCATAATCATAGCTCCAAGGAGTTAAGGGTGTCCTCTTAAAAGCATTATACTGGATGTGAAAATGAACAAGGCCTTGGGTCGTTTGCTGGGCGAATGACTTCTTATTCACATATGGTGAATAATTATTTTCTTCTTCAGTAGTATAATGAAACTTTAAGATAGCTTGATCAGTAGGATTAAACAGACTTTGACCTAAGGCTGATCATGGACATCATATGAGGGTTCTGCATATATGACAAGGTCATTGGACAATAGCTTGTCACAGGCTTACGTAATATAGTATATAATTGGGAGTTCAGTTTCAGGTTTATAGTGGTGTGACTCTGAAATTAGTGATCATATGATTGAGTTGTTCGGTAAACAATGATGATCATATAGATTCACGGGAGCCCGATTATATATGTCCAATTGGTCCCTCTACTAACTCCACATAATTCCTTAACGATTGGCAAATTGATTTGTGTATGCTTATTGGCTAGTTGATTATGCATGGATGGTATTGACATAGGATTAGGATGGTAGACAAGATTCTCTCTGGTTGAATTCATATTTTGTTTTGGATAATAGAGTACACAATTATTCAAACTACAAATAAAGTTGCCATGATTTTATTTGAGATTGGATTGGAGTTGTAGAAAATTATCCATGAGGGTAAAATTTGAAATACAACATTTTGTGGATTTTGAAATTTGAATTTTGAAATTTGAAATTTAAATTTTCAATTTGAAATTTGAATTTAAAATTCGAATTTGAAATTTGAATTTGAAATTTAAATTTGAAATTTGAAATTTGAAATTTGAAATTTCAAGAATTTGAAATTTGAAATTTGAATTTTGAATTTTGAAATTTGAAATTTGAAATTGAAATTTGAATTTTAAAATTTGAAATTCAAATTTTGAATCACAGTCCAAGTGGAATTCGAATTCTTTGTGGATAATTCCACAAGGTTAGAATTCGAATTTGAGTTGGATTATGGAAACGAAAATCTTGTTTGAATCCTACTTGAATTTTGAATCCCAATCCTAACTAACTTGCGCAAAAATATTGAGGAATATCCTCATAGATTTTTTGGTTTTTGTATGGATAAGATTCAGGGAAAAATTCAAGTTTCAATCCCAGTTGAATTTGGATTCTCTCCTCCCTAGAATTGGCTGAAATTTTTGAGTGAATCTCAAGGGAGATTTTCAGTTTTAATTGGATAAGGATGAGATAAAATTCAAGCTAAAAAATCCTATTTGAATTTTGATTCTCCTCACACTTTAATAGATGAATCTGGACAGGTTTATGGCCTTAGGGAAATTTGGATTTTTGTGGATAAATAGGGAGATAAAATTCAAGTTAAAATCCTGTTTGAATTTTAAATACAAAATCCACAAAATGGCCGAAATCTTTTGGTGGATATTGGCTGTAGAAAATTCAGATTTTGTGTGTGGATAAGGGAGAAAATCTTCTCCTAATCCAATTCGAATTCAGAGGATCACCTCATGCAAGTCTATAAATAGACGTCCTGCCACTCCAGTTCTCTCAGAACACAGACTCTCAGGTGAGCAGGCTTATTGTTGCACAACTCACCGTGACAATAAGTTCTTTAGAGATCTGGGTGGTCGGAAGAAGACTAGCAGTGCTAGCATACTGATCAAGGTTCAGAGTGCCCACACACTCAGCCATTCGGGAATTGGAGAATAGTAGAGAAGGCTAATTGGTTGAAGCGTTCCAATCATTCTCCTTCTGCAGATTAGCATCCTCCGAGGCATGAGTTTAAATTGTTGTTGGTTTATTATACATGGCATCATGAGATATTTAACGATCTTGAAAAATTTTTATTGTTCCGCTACGTCACTCTGATACGTTTTTACCAATTTATTTCCTACATTTTTGCACTCCTATTTTCTTTAGACTACAGACTCTCAAGTGAACAAATTTACTATTATACACTCACTAACAATAATAAATTCTTAGAGATCTAGGTGGTTGGAAGGAAACAAGCCACGTTATCTAATGAGAAACTGAGTGTTCACACACTACACCGCCTGGAAATTGGAGAATAATAGAGAAGGCTAATTAGTTGAAACCCCTTAGTCACTTCTTTTGGCATTCCTAGTGTATTCCAACAAAGGTATATTGATTGTTGATAATTTATTATATATAACAACATGAGTTATTTAATGATCTTTGATAATTTTAAAATTCTGTTGTGTACTCGTATGATTTTTTCTCTAGAATAGTCTTAAGAGATGTGTGGGGAAATCAAAAGTATGAAAAAAGTCTTAATTAAAAAAAAGAAAAAAAAATGGAATCTACACTGTTATGAAATTTGTCAATAAACCATTTTTGTGGGTATAGTGAAAAAATAAATAATGGATATAAATAAAAGTTTGTTTATTTGTGCCTTTTTTTGTGTAAATATATAGGTATAGAAAGTTGATGGGGTGATTGAAATTGAGTTAATCCGGCAAGAAAGTGAGTTGGGAATTAATTTTGATTCAGATGAAGTCTTAGTGGTGCAACATATGTCTAGTGTGATTTGAACTAAAAATCATCTCTTTCATCATACCCTTACCCTAGCCTCACATTACAGCTTGTAAGAAGTCCTAATGACCTATTATACTCCAACCTACATTAGTGGAGAGAAGTGTGAATAGCAAGCTTATGGAATTATCTAAGACTAAGATTGGTGGATTACATCCTAGTTGCATGAATTGATCTAAGCACTAAATTGATGAAATGATTAAGGTTTATGCACACTCACATTGAGAGAATCTTTGGTGAATCAATGCTAGTTTGGGAGTTCAAATTCCAAACAATTTTTTTTAGGCATTTCCTTTGAGTTGTGATACTTTTTAGTCTTTGAGATAAATTTCTTGGCTATTGATTTAAAACTTGATTCATGTGTGGTTATTTAGTCATTGTTCTTGGTTTATTCTTGCTTAGTTCTTTTTTTAGTTTTAGTAATAAGTTAGACTATTGTGCCCACTTTCTTCTTTTCTTTGTTTCATTTGTTTTTTTGTTTGTTTTCTCTTTTGTTTTGTTTTGCTCAAAGGCTAGCAAAGTTATAAGTTTAGGGATATTTGATCTAGTGATTTTATCAAGTTATCTTTATAGGAATTTTGTTAGTTTTTTTATCACTTTATCTGTGTTTTATTGCGTTTATGTGCTTGTGTAAGTAAATTACAAGAAAGGGCAATATTGGAATTTTAAAAGCACAAAAAAAGAGGCAAAACTCTCAAGTTTTATGAGGCACTCTTGGAGATTCAAAGAAAATTCAAGAATTTGGAGCTTGTTTCACCACCTAGTTCCTCCTTTCTTCCTCTCTGTCTTTCTTTTTGTTGTTAATCCTGTATTTGATTCTAAGTTTTTTTGTTTGGACAATGAGTTTGATGCTTTGTTTGATTTTGTTTATGGATATTGGAATCACAATGATTAGCTAAACTCTTTATGCTAGGGGGATAGATGTGGCTTTACCTTAGCAATGTTTCGAAGATTTGATGCTAGTTAATTGAAGTCCATGCAAAATCATTTGTATTCTCTTTGCTTATTCTTCTAATTCATTTACCCAATTTATTAGAAATGTTTGATGTGTGAATTTAGCCTTGGGAGAGTCATTTTCACATATTGGATCTTGAGAAACATAACCCAGATTGAGTCGGGAGGCTAATATAATTTAGATAATCACTAGAATAGGTTTACTCTTAATGAATGCCTAATTAATTTAGTTTATAAAAATATTAATTTGATTGTTATGCATACTATTTCACTTGGCACTTGGGAGAGGAAGTGAAACTTGTGACGGTCCCTGATTCCAACCACCCGTAATTGTCATGGATCAACTCTACGGCCGACCAAGATCGTTCGTGTGCCGAATCTGAGTCGTCAGTTTTAAACTCTTTTGCTAATACTTCTTAAATACCAGGGCCTAAAATTTTGCCCTAAAATTTTTTTTTTCTTTAATACATACCTTTCTTCCGAATACCAAGTAAGAAGGCGATGTAAGATACAATACTAGCTTTTCCATATCTTAAATAAGTACAACATATTATGCAACATATATAATGTATATATGTACTGTATATTTTGTCTTCAAACATATTTTCTTTAACTCAAAAAGCTCAGCGGAAAACTTATAGCAGGACTAAGTCTATGGTGAGTTCCCTATCCCCTTGACACGCTCGCATCCTGCCACATCCAGGAATCTACTAGACAGGTTTCTTACCTACAACATGAACAAACTGATGAACTAACAGGCTCAGTAAGTTTAAACATTCATAGTAAAAAAAAAAATTAAAAACTCAATTTCATATGAATAGTACTATTCACCATGAATAGACTATTCACAATAAATAGTAACTTTGACCTTTGATCGATGAATAGTACTAGTTACTCTAACTGGTTACTATTCACTTTACCCTAATTGTGTACTATTCACATATCCTAACCGAATTTACATTACTCTAGCGTAAACTTCGGTTATGCTCAATTATGGTTTTTATCATTTTGTTGATTGTTTATTCTCTATTTGATTCTAGTTTAGAGCTCTGTTTATGATAGTACCGATGATTATTAGCGCGCTGACTGGGAACGTCTAAGGAGCGACCTTAGAACATCATCCTCTACAGCCCTGATAACCCCGTAGGATTTAAATAAACCTCCACCACTATGTTGGAGGGGCGGTATGCCTTAATGGTTTCATTACCATCTTTCAATTTATAGTTTTGACTAAGTGATCTTATATGTCACCTCAAGGTCACTATCCTCCATTGCCCGTAGGTCTTACTTATTTTCGATATTTGGGATATGTTATTCCAACTAATCCCCAAATACTTATAGGATTTTAAATTTAGTGTACATCTAGTATAGAATAGATTAACACAGTATTTCATGTTGCAGACATGAAAATGCTTGAACTTACCAATACTACGCTAGTGTCCACTTCCGGGACTCCTCCGCAGTTCTATCTCTATTTTGGGTTCCTACAGACATAATAGTATCTGTTAATACCCTGTTTTAATTATCACTTTAAATATATATTTATTTTACTTCACAATTCTACACATTTAAATTTTGTTTATGGTACACGGTCTGCAACACGCCCGTGTTCCAGCCCATGTACCTCTCGGGTCTATTCTACACGGCCATGTTGTTTTCTTTCTTAGCCGTGAACTGTACACAGCTCGATACACGCCCGTGTTCAAGCCCGTGTACCTCTCGGGTTATAAATTTTTTCCTATACACGGCCGTGTATCCCTCTACACGCCCGTGTTCCTCAAAATTTTTAGAACTTTAACTCTAAAATCTTCATTTTGAGTTTTAGAATTTTTTCTAAGTTATTCTAGGTCTTTTAGGGTTTTTTCCAAGCCTTTTCGGAAATTTTTGGTCAAAATGACCATTTTGCCCCTAACGGATCTCGGGTTCATAATTGTTTCGTTCTATCATTTTTTCCCAAATTTTCTAAGTCTAATTATTTTAAAATAAAATTTTCTAGCCTTCTGTATCATTTTACAGCTTAAATTGCTACAAAATCTCAACTTCATTTTTTCCCGGCCCTTGGTTACTGTTCATCCGTCACCTGGGTCGTTTTTTCATTTTTCGAGCGTTTCAGAGCCTCAAATGGCCCTTTCACTACTTATTAAACGTTATTTACCCCGTCCCCGACCCTCGGTCCTCGAGGTCGGGTTTCCTATCCCGGCCTAAATTTTTCCCTCGTTTCCCAAAATACTCCTAACATGAATTTTTTTTTCCCGTTTTAGGCATTTTAGTGTTTTAGGGTCAGTTTACTATTCCTTTTGGGTTGGTTTTCTATTTCTAATCCTAATTCACCGAGGGGTCTCGGTTTCCTTCCCGAGTTCAATATTTTTACCCCCTTGTTTCCTGAAATACCCTTAAGCCGATTTTAGAAATTTTGACTGCATTTCCACTTATATTTTAAGGTGTCCCGGTATTAGGTGCTCCTCAGAACCTTTGTACCTGCCACGTACTATACCAGAGGCCTATTTTATACAAAGTTTCCAAACTTTGTATAAAACTTTTTCACATGATTCAACATTTAGAAACCAACACAAACCACAACATTTTTCTTTCAAACTAGCCTCGTTTACTAGTTAATCACATCTAAATAATTTTCATCACATCACATCATTCTTAGGCTTTCTAATGTATAAAACAACATCCAAAAACCTAACAAAACATGCATTCTAACCCTAGTTATAGCCATGGATTTTATGCATAAACATAAAGAAAATGAATTCCTAGGGTTTTTATCAACATTTATCAACATTAAAAAATTTTCATTTCTTAATGTTCATGCCCACGGTTTTAGCAAGAAAATTACATCAAAATTTTCTTGTCTCCTTATTCCAATTCATGCTTAACTCAACACATAATTGAATGAACATAAATACTCCAAACCCATGCTTAACTTCAATGGCTTCACACCATTGAAGCCACGGATTTTCGAGGGAAACATACAAAATTTTTGTTTGTTTTTCAATCCTAATTCATGCTTTAATTACTACAACATCAAACCAATCATAGAATCAACAAATCAACAATTTTTTTCATTGTTTTTCAACACTCCAAACCCACGTATTTTCTATGGAAAATCAAGGGAAAATGCTTCAATTTTGAAGTTTACCTTAATTAGTTGATGCCTTGAGATTGGAAATGCAATTCAAGCTAGGTTTGATGTGAAATTGAAAACAAAATTTTTGGTTTAAGGGAGGTGAAGCTCACGGTTTTGGGCTGAAGAAAAAAGGCAAGAGTTTAGTTGGTTTTTTCCATTTTTTTGCTTGAATTTTGATGCCTATTTATAGGCAAAAACCAAGGGATTTTTTGTAATTTTTTTCTAACAATTTCCTAATTGTTCAAGGACTAAAAAGTAAAGATTTTGGGGCAAAAATCAAATTTTTTTCTTCTCCCTTTCCAAGTGGCCTAATGGCCTTTTTAAAATTTTTTTACAAAATTTTTTAATGGCTTTTTGGCATGATCTTAGCCATTGATCATAAAGTAGGCTAATCTACCCATACACTTTTCAAAATTACTTTCTAATTTTAAGAAAAATAATTTGTATTATGACATAATCAAGGTGATGTCATCAACTATTCATATTAATTCATTAATTAATTCGTGCTCAATTTTTGACTGTAATCCGATCTGAACGGAAATTTACCGAAATCGCGTAGGCGAGTTCTCAGCGCCTCTAGTGCGATCGGTTTGTCTTATTTTGCTTTCATTTGATCAGAATTCTCTACCTTAAATTTCTATTGTTTTAGTACATTTCAATGCACTCTCTAGGGTTTTCGGCTCTGATTTCAAACCGTCTCACCCAATTATATCTGGTAAGATTTTCCATCCCCGAACTCACACACTTTAACACTACTAGAACATTTTTGCACTATTCACAACAGTGTTGAAATGCAACTTTTTCACATTTTATTCATTAAAATTGTTATACACATACAATTTTAACATATTTCGAGAATCTAAAATTCCCGGTTATCACAAAACTAATAGTGGAAATCTATGATTAGTGATTTGGATGAAATTTGTTAACTAACTATTGAATTAGATAAAAATTGTCAATAAAGTGAAATCAAAACCCCTAGCTCCTTTGTACCATTGAGTTCCCTTTAATCCATTTTCTCCATTGGAATTTTTTTAAGTTTCTAGCTTACTTCGATTGTTTAATGGACATTTCCTTTTTAATTTTTAATTGGTTAGATAAAATTGGATCATTATAGTTACGGTACTTGTTAATTTCTTAAATTCAATCCTCATGAGATGATACTAGACATTTTTTCACTTTATTACTTAAGGCAATCCATTCACTTACACGCACACACGATAGGACACACAACAATCATTCAAAAGCTAATACATCCTATAGTAATTATACTCAAGTGTGTGTGTGTGAAATGCCCATTGTTACTAACAATGAAACTAGACATGCTTTAAATAAGTTCATCCCTCATTGTCCTCATAGAAATGATCATCTAATTTCAGTTGAAGGATCAAACATCATATGCTCTCCCTTTAATACAAATCTTCACTATGTTGAAGGAACCACTTGAAATCAAAAGGTCCTCAATATAGGTTGTAATGGGGGGCTAAGGGGTAGTAACGTGGCTAAAGAATAAAGGGGATACGTTGCAACAAAAATTCCAAAAATGTCATGGAGTTAGAGACATCGGAGATTTCATCAAGGAATTTTTCTCAAAGCCCAATAACTCTAGGCTGAATATCATTGTGTTAGGCGTTTATATCATTCTAACCAACTTGTAATATCCACAACTCATTTCTAACTTGAGATAAGATTTTTTTTTGTCTCCCTTTTGTTTCTTCTTTTTTGTTCTCTTCGATTCCATTATTTACTTTTAATACTTTTAAATCATTTTTTTTTTCATTTTTTTAATCTCTCTTGAGCTATCTTTTAGGCACTTTCCCTTCCTCTATCTTGATTCGTACTCTCCCCCCATACTTTTCTTTCATACCCAACACAATTCCTTAAAAACCCACCTTGTTCATGAATTAAGTCTCTATAATGCAAGCTCCAATTCATCTCTAGAATAAGAGCAAGGATAAATAAATAATAGGCTAGGTGAAAAGATTTGGTTGAGCAAAGAAAAAGGCTTAAACAATGAAGGCTTAAGAGAGATTTGGCCGTGGTTGATTTGGTCATGGTGCTTAAGGTCCTAGTTTCTTAATCATTTTCCAAGTGACGCTCAGTCAACCATATGCTTTGAAAAAACTCCCAAAGAATTCTAACATTCAATCCCTGCATGTAGAAATCAAAGCAATCATCAAAATGAGGGTACTAGAATTTTCACTCTTCCTAACGTGCTTGTCTTGTTGTCAAATAACATGGCTATGTACAAAAATATTTAAGCATAATCATCACAAAAACATATTAACTGAAGAATAATGTAAGCATTTAAAGAAAATACTCATCATCATATAAGGCCATAACATTAAGGTTTGGTTCTTAAAAAAAAAAGATTGGAAGATATCCTATGACTCCAAAAACAACACAAAACCTAAGAAAAAGAACCTAAAATAAATAAATAAAAAATTTGAAGCAAAAAAATGAAATGAAAATCCTAAATCTTTCCCTTCATGCTTAATTCTTATATTGTCCTCAATGTAACACTAAAGTTTTGAATGAAAGAATGATGTGTAGATGAATAGGATGACATAAAAACAAAAACAAACAAAATAAAAACAAAACAAAATATGGGAAGAGATAAAGAAGGATAAGACTTTGAAAGATCAAATTTGTGTGATGCAAGCTCCCATCAACTTTTCTCCATCCATTGGGTTGCCTCCTAGTAAATGCTTGGTTTAACATTGTCAACCTGACGTGGACCCAATTCTACTCATCAAGTCACTTTGAAACCCTCATTGTCCATCAGGAAGCGTGTCTAACTTAGATGACTCATTTGCCTAGACCCTTTTGGTATTTCCATCCTTTGGTATTCCTATTCAAATGGGTTAATCGACTTAACTTCACACAGAATCAAGACTTGTGGAAGCCTTTATAGTTTCAAGATTGAAATGAACTATTTTGCCATCAAACTACATGGTTAAAGTTCATATAGAAACATCAATTTTTTTATTTGTAGTTTTTAAGAAAGGTCTCCCCAATAAGATCGGAATCAAATTTTGGGATATGTCTTCCACCATTTCTATGTAAGAAAAATCGATAAAAATTGTACAGTGGAATTACAAAATTTTTTAAAGATTGTTAAATAACTCATGATGCCATATATAATAAATTAATAATAATTAATTATACCTTCAGAGGAAACACCATGAATGTCAGAGGAAGTGATCAAAGGGCTTCAACCAACTAGTCTTCTTTACTATTCTCCAATTCTTGGATGATAGAGTGTGTGGAACCCGAATCCTCGATCAGAATACTAGCATGACTTGTCTCCTTTCGACCACCCAGATCTCTTTAAGAACTTATTATTACCGTAATTTGTGCAACAATAAGCCTGCTCACCTGAAAGTCTGTAATCTAAAGAGAACTAGAGTGGAAGGACCCTTATTTGTAATCTTGCATAAGGTAATCCCTTGAATTTTAAATTAGACCAAGAGAAGATTTTCTCTGCCAATTTTTTATCAAAAAATCCGAATTCACCTAAGGGAAAATCGCCCTAAAGAATTCGGCCCTTATGTGGATTTTTTTATTCAAAATTCAATTAGGATTTTTGACTTGAATTTTGTCTCCCCAAGGCTTCCAAAATCTGATTTCATCTAGGCCTTGATTATGAGTAGATTCGGCCATTCCAAGAGACAGGAGAATTCAAAATTCAAACAAGATTTTAACTTGAATTTCCTCCTTTCCTTATCCATAAAAACTAATTCTCCCAAGGGTGAGATTCCCTTCAAAAATTCGGTTACATCTTGTGAGGGAGAGATTCAAAATTCAAACAGGATTGAAACTTGAATTTTCCTTTTTCCTTATCCATATAAAAAACCGATTCTCTCTATGCATAATCTTGAAAAATTTGGCCACTTTTTGTGCAAAGGAAGATTCAAAATTCAAGTAGGATTCAAACAAGATTATTCTCTCTTTTATCCATAAGAAAACCGAATTTCTTCATGTGGAATTATCCATAAAATATTCGGTTGCTTTCTAGGTTTATGATTCAAAATTGAATTTAAATTTCAAATTCAAATTTCAAACTCTACAAATATTTGAATTTTATCTTCATGGATAGTTTTCTACAACTCTAATTCAAATTCAAATAAAATCATGGCAACTTTATTTGAAATTTGAATAATAGTGTAACCTCTTATCTAAAACCAAATTCAATTCAAATAGGAGAGAATCTTGTCTTCCACCCTTATCCTTTGTGGATGCCACCTCCTTTTGTGCAAGGATAAGATTTTGTTCAATTCAAATTCAAATAGGATTCAAATTTCAAATATTTATTTTAAGATAGGATTTTCAAAATTCAGAATTTGAAATTCAAATACAGTTAATTTAAAATTCAAATCTTATCATCCAAAAATAAATATTAATAATTATTTATTCTATTTATTGAATAATATAAAATTATAATTTTGCCCCTCCAGTACACTGAGAAAAATACCTACACCGTGTGAGAAGGTGATATGGATTTTCTCTTTACTAAATGCAAGACAACAAGCCAATGAGTACACCTTAATCAATTTGCCATCTGTTAAGGAATTATGTGGAGTTAGTAGAGAGACTAATTGGACATATATAATCAGGCTCCTGTGAATTCATGTGACCATTATTCTAAACCGAATAGCCTAATCACATGATCACTAATTTCAAAGTCACACCACTATAAACCTGAAACTGAACCCAATTATATACCGTATTATGAAAGCACGTGACAAGCTATTGTATGATGACCTTGTCATATATGCAACACTCTCATATGATATCCATAATTAGCCTCAGGTCAAAGTCTGATCAACCTACTGATCAAGCTATCTTAAAGTTCCATTATACTATTGAATAAAAAAATGATTATTCACCATATGTGAATAAGAAGTCATCTACCAAGCAGATGACCCAAGGCCTTATCCATTTTCATATCCAGTACAATGCCTTTAAGAGGATACCCTTAACTCCTTATTGGAGTTATGATTCCAATATCTATAAACAAATCTTCCATCATGTACATGTCATGTACCCAACAAACCGGTCTATAAGCTTGCTACCTTTGAGATGTTTTAGCCATTGGAACATCAAAGTACCAAGTCATATACATGAAGTAGTTCATCTACTCAGGATTAAGGCTATTGCATAATGAACGTCAAAAGTGACATGATCCACTCAAGCAGACTACGCAAATCGATTACACTTTAGTCCCTATCCAATATGTTACTACTAAGCAATAACTCTATATCTCTATTCGGGAGTCAAAGCTCAGGGTAATAAAGACAAACCATCCCTATTTGGTTTTAGACAACATAATAGTCTAAACATGGTTAGATGCTTGATCTAACCCCATAGACTATGGACCTTAGTTTAGATTGTTTACTTTAGAACGTTGTCTTCTCACATACAAAAGTTCATTGTATGCAACATTCTAACAGTTTAACTATGATGGCCCGCCCTTTGTGGAGGCCAGATGACACCATCACGGCTGAGCTCTGAAGTCGATTGTGATAAATCGTCACCTTATGGGTCGTCAGCAACTTACTTTTAACTTGCTCTGATACCACCTCTTGTGGGCGACCTAACTCGCTCAAGCCATCCACTTAAAAATTTACTCTTCTTAACTTTACTCTTCTTAACTTTATCATTTTAACACGTAAATTTTTTTTTAATATACGTTTCCGAAACATACATAAAATACTTGCATTCTTGTTACGTTAAAATACTTCATAATATAACATACTTTTTAAACTTGTCTCATTTCTTTACATAACATACTTGTCTTGTCTCTATACGTTTACTTGTCTTTCTTCAGCGGAAATTGCATAACGAATCCATAATCCGTCCATGACATTAGGAATCTACTTGCCAGCCCATCAGTTTCTTCTCTCATAGTGCAGGTAACTTGGCTTTGTTACCTACATCACGAACAAACTAGTGAGCTAGAGCTCAGTAAGTACAAACATACATATAAAACATTACATATATATACATGTTAAAACTTTATGTAGACATAACATACATTTAAAACTTTACTTAAACACATTAACTAACAATGAAGGTTAGTCAGATTATGCTTGCTCATTTTTCTTCTTCGTTCTCATCATTCTTTCTGTTCTTTCATATTCTTCTATTCTTTTCTTTTCTTTTCTTAACTTTTCTTTGCTTTTCTTTCTTTTCTTTCTTTCTTTATCTTTCACTTGTAGGCCCATGGTTGGACGTACCTAATGCGTGCAAACCAATGGGGGAAGAGGAAGCTACCCACTATTCAAATCCAAGGTCAAACTTTGAACTACCACACATAGGGTAGCACATTGAGCCATTAACGACCACATTATCGAGGTAGCACCACACACTAGGGTGAAGGCATAATCATAAAACCTCACTCTGGCGAGGTCGGTATGCCAACCTTTACATTTTTAATCTTATTGTCTTACTTATATTTATCTTTCTTTTCTCTAGCTTATCATTCTCTTCTAATCTCATGGACATGTTAAACTATCATGTCACAAGTGCATAACTTATATATGTAAAGCACAGTTCTATGGCAAGTCAATTCGTGAGTAGACATTTAAATATCTGTACTTACAAATACATCACTCGTATCTTATTCTTCACTTCTGGATCCACAGACATTCCTTTGTTGTGTCTGGATCGGGTTCATATAACCAAAATAATAACAGTTATTTAAATCTTTATTCTTATGTAAAACCTAGTAAAATGTAAAAAAAAAAATCTACATTTAAATTTCCAATCATGAACTTAGAGGTCGAATATCCCATTTCTAGCCTTTCCGTCAACTTTTGTCAAAATTACCATTTCGCCCTTAACTTTTGGCAAAATGAAAATTTCATCTCTAGCGTACTTTTCTTACTTTTTTCCTTCTTAAATCTTGATTTTGGCCTTAAAAATCCTACTTAATCTCATTTGTCACTTTTCAGCTAACTTTTGGAAAAATAACCATTGTATCCCGAACTTTTGACAAAATTATCATTTTACCCCTAGCAGGACTTTTCTCACTTATACTTTACTTTTGGCCATTAAAATCACAATTAGAGCCTTTGGGTCACATTTAAAACCCTAATGGTTCGTTTTAACTATTTCCCAAATTTCTGGTCAAAATGACCATTTTACCCCTAACGGGTCTTTCTTACTTTTCTTTGACTTAATACTTGATTCTGGCCTTTAGAATTCTATTTATGCTATTTTAAGGCTCTAGCGATCCTTTTTGAGCATTTCAAAAATTTTGATCAAAATGATGAATAGTAACTTTGACCATGAATATGTTCATTTTATTACTTAAACTGGATTTTCTAAGCCCAAAAATCATAAAAATAATGTTTCTTAGATTTTGATATATTTTTGCTGCAGCCATTGCTATAGCATTAGGCTTCGATATATTTTTACTACAGCCATTGCTGTAGCATTAGGTGACTATTTGTCACCCTACTCTCGGGTGGTACTATCCTGACATCTAGGGTTGTTTCTCATTTCTTTATTGTTTCGGAGCCTCAAATGTGTATTCCACTACTCCTGAAACATTTGTTATTCTATTCCCGAGCCTTGGTTACCGAAGGGCTCGGGTTTTCACCCCGACCTTCAATTTCACCTCTCCTTCCTAAAATACCCTTAGCATCGTTTTTCTTCTTTTTCTAACTTTTCAAGACTTCAAGGGGACGTTTTACTATTCCTTAAAACATCTATCTCTCTTTCCCATGCCTAATTTATCGAGAGGTCTCGGTTTTCACTCCCAAGCACATTTTGCCCCTTATTTCCTAAAATGCCCTTAGTGCCACTTTAAAATTTCGATAGCATTTCCTCTTAATTTTTGGGCTCCCGGCGTTTAGGTAACGCCTCAAAACCATCTAACCTAATTCTAATCTACCACTTACTATACCAAAGGCCTAATTTTTACGCAAAATTCTAAACTTTTTACATAAAAATTCTCATAAAACCTTAACGTTTTGGAACAACATTTCATTCATTCTTTTTCATTCTCACCCTCGGTTCTTACATACACATTCACTTACAAACTTTTCTTTACAAAAACTTAATCAATCTCATTGTAGGCCACGGTTTTTCTCTTGGAAAAACTAAGCCAAAAATTCGGTTTTCAACCTTCCAATCATTCACGGTTTTCTTATGAAAACCTAAGCTAAGATTTTCTCAAACTTTGACTCATTTATCTCAATGTTTTGGAAAACCTAGCCAAAATTTTGGTTTTCCTCTAGGGTTCCTCAACATTTTTCACATGGTTTTTCTCTAGGGTTTCTCATGCCATTTTCATTTCAAATCTTTTCACATAGAAATTCATTCCTTTGAATCATTAAACAACACTACTTAAACTTAAAATCCTCACTTATACATACATGGTTTTCTGCGTTGAAAAACATAAACAAAGTTTATGTTTTTGCTTTCAATATCACAAGTTCTCACACTAATTCTTTCCTAGCTCATTTGTACATCAAACTAACAAATTTCAACTTAAAAATTTCACAATCCTTCCATCCAACAAACTCACGGTTTTCTTCATCAAAAATCAAGAAAAAGGATACAAAAATAATGCTTACCTCACTATGTTAAATAACTTGAGCTTGGGAAGGATTTTGAGCAAGTTTGGTGCAAAAACCATAAAGAAAACTAAGCTTGGAGGGGGAAGAAAACTCACAGCTATATGGGTATGGAGGACCTAATTTGCTGCAATTTTTTTTTTGGGGCTTATTGACGTATTTGAAGGGCTATTTTGCAACCAAAATAAACCGGTTACTTAAGCCACCAACTCACCTAATTTCTTTTGATTTTTCTTTTCCAAAATCTTTGAAATTTTAGACCAATCACAAGCCAACAACTTAGTCTTCATTTTGACTCCAATATTATCTAATTAAACCGTTCCATCTCTAGATTCAACATGTGGGAAATTTCCCAAATTTTATAAAACTAAATTCATGGCTTTTTGGCAACATCTAGGCCATTCATCAAGACTTCTTTAAATTCAAGCCCTTGATCTACCTAACCTTTCTGCGCACTTTTTCTTTTCCATTTATGACATATGCATGCTTACATCATCCATGACATTATCTAATTAATTCGATGGTCAAAGTTTGACCAAAAGTCCAACCAAATGGAACTTTCCCGAAATCGCATGGGCGAGTTTTTAGGGCCTTCCACTCGATCGATTTGCCTTACTCTACTATCATTTGGCTAAAAATGCTTACTGAAGTTTTTTGTCTTTCTCCCCGATCTTGGTTTACCTAAGGTAATCTTTTGGGGTTTTCGGTTTCTAAACGGCATCTTTGTTTTTCCAAAAATTGTGAAATTTCTGGGGGAGCACACCAGAGGACATATCTAGCCATCGGTGCTATTAATTTGATCTAATTTAATCTCGAAACTCTTAAAAACCCTAAAACACCTATCTTGACTTATTTTTGCTTTGACTTGCTATTTCTTATATCTATATTTTTCGGATACTGAAACCACTTCATTTTGAGTGTTTTGGTTCGAAGTCACTTTCTCAGTCATGAACTTTATTCTTTGATCATTTTTGGAGATTTCAAATCCTCCAAAACATTTATTTATTATTATTAACACTATTATTTGTTTATTTACAAACATAGTGTTCTCATACATTCTTTTTCACAGAAATTCCTAGAAAAACCTAGCTAAATCCTAGGTAGCACTGTTGGGATTTTCTAGTTTGTCATAATCACCCCTCCTTAAAAATTTTCTTCCTCGAAAATTAGTACAAGTGGAGGTACTTAACTTTCATTTCCCTTTCAATTTCCCACGTGACTTCTTCTACACTATGATTTTTCTCCATAGAACTTTGACTAGTGGGATACTTCTATTTCTTAATATTTTGGCTCTAGTTTTTCATTCGGGTTGCTTTCCTTTTGTTGGAGTATAACTAGCTTTGGTCATTACTTTGACTCGATTTCGATCCCTGGATAGGCGTGTTACTTTGACTTGACTGATTACTCTTCTGGGTCTACTTGGCAAGGTCTCTTTCCTTCTTTCCGTCTTCCCATGCCTTTGTCCTTTCCTCCTTGGCTTGGGTTAAGTGATGCTCCACCCGCATTGCTCGACTAACACAGTCTGCCACTGTGTTAGGTGGGGTCTCATCTGTGGTGCCCCCGAATCCAACCACCCGTAACTGTCATGAACCGACTCTGTTTCTGACCAAAACAGCTCGTGAGCCAAATTCGGATTGCCATTTAAAATTCTTTTTCTCTCAACTCCTACTTTTCAGGGCCCAAAATTTCACCCATAATTTTTTTTCTTTTTAATACATACTTTTCTTAAAAGAAAGTTAAGTATAAAAGCCATGTAAAATATTATACTAACTTTTAGTTGTCTTTTTTGAGTACAACATAATATACAACATACAAAATATACATATACTGTATTTTCCAAAACACATTCTCTTCAATTCACTAACTTATCGCTCAGCGGAAGACTGGTAGCAGGATAGAAATCCACAGTGAACTCCCTATCCCATTAACACGTGCGCATCCTATCGCCATCCATATAGTCTACTGGACAGGTTTCTTACCCGCAACATGAACAAACTGATGAGCAAATAGGCTCAGTAAGTTCAAACATACTTAGTAAGAATTACATGGATTCAAAAATATCCAAAATCTAATTTCCTATGAATAGTACTATTCATGATCATACATGAATAGTACTATTCACCATGAATAGTGATGTTCAACTTTGATCGATGAATAGTAACTATTACCCTAACTGAGTACTATTCACGTTACACTAACTGAATCCACTACACTTAGTGCTAGTGTCGGTTACACTCAATTATGCTTTGTTATGGCTTTTGTCACATTATTTTCTATTATCTTTATTTATCTTTTGGTTTCGAGCTCTTAGTGGCTGTACCAATAATTTACAGCGTGCTAACTAGGAGGGCTTAGGGAGTGATCCTAAAGCTTCTTCCTCATAGTCCTCATCGCTCGTGGTGATTATTATATCCCCGAAGGACCTGTAAACCTCCACCACAATGTTGGAGGGGCGGTACGCCTTAAATGGTTTTATTACCATCTTTCAATTTTAGTACTGACCATGTGACATTACTCGCCACCTCAAGGTCATTAACCTCTATTGCCCGTAGGACTTACATATTTTCTTTCTCTTATTATATGGGATATGTTTTACTAACTAATCCCCCAATGTCCATAGGACTTAATACCTAGTGTACAATTAGTACATAATAAAATAATACAGTATTTCATGTGCAGACATGAAAATTCTTGAACTTACCACCACTGCAATAATGTCCACTTCCGAAACTTCTCCGCAGTTTTATCTCTTGTTTGGGTCCCTACAGATATAATATTGTCTATTAATACCCATCATTAATTATCACTTTGAATATATTTATTTTGTTATAATTTTTACAACATTTTTCATTTTTCTCTATGGTACACGGCTTGAAACACACTCGTGTTCAAGCCCATGTGTCTCTCTGGTTTTATGTCACACGGTCGTGTGATTCACTATTTGGCCGTGTAACAGTACACGGCTTTGTACACGCCCGTGTACTCCTCGGGTTGTAAAATTTCTCACATACACGGCTGTGTATCCTTCTACACGCCCGTGTTCTTCAGAATTTTTAAATTTTTAATCTTAAAATCTTCATTATGACTTATAGGATCTTATTTTAAGTATTCTAGATCCTTAACGGTCCTTTTCTAGTCTTTCGGAAATATTTTGGTCGAAATGACCATTTTACACCTAACGGGTCTCGGGACCGTAACTATTCCGTCCTATCATTTTTCCCAAATCTTTTAAGTCCAAATGTCATAAAATAATATTCCCTAGGCTTTTATATCTTTTTACAGCTTTATTGGCTATAAAATCTCAATTATTCATTTTTCGACCCTCAGTTACTATTCATACGACACCTATGGTCATTTCTCGTTTTTCTAGTGTTTCGGAGCCTCAAATGGGTATTTCACTACTCCTAAAACGTTTTTCATTCCTGTCCCCTAGTCTCAGTTCCTAAAGGGCTCGGGTTTCCTATCCCGACCTAATTTTTCTCCCTCGTTACCCTAACATGAATTTTTCCCGTTTTAGGCATTTTAATCATTAAGGGTCAGTTTACAATTCCTCTTGAGTTGGTTTTCCATTATCAAACCTAACATACCGAGGGGTCCTAGTTTCCTTCCCGAGTCTAATATTTTTTCCTCTGGTTTCCCGAAATGCCCTTATGCCGTTTTAAAAATTTTGGCAACATTTCCGCTTGTATTTTTAAGGTTTTCCCGAAGTTAGGTACGCCTCAGAACCTTTGTACCTACCACGTACTATACCAGAAACCTATTTTATACAAAGTCATCAAACTTTGTATAACAATTTTCCACATTAATCCATATTCAAAATTCAACACAAATCATAAATTTTTTTCCACTTATCAACTCGGTTTCTCATGTTAATCATCACCAAATATTTTTCATCACCATAAATAATTATCACATATCACTCTTAGGTTTTCAAATGCACATTTCAACATTAAAAGCCTAACAAAATTTTCATTCAACCCTAGCCTTCAATGCCACGGTTTTCATATACAACCACATAGGGAAATTTTGTTTTCTTTCCTAGGGCTTTTATTACACATTCCTTATCATTTATCAACTCTAAATTTTCTCATTTTAACCACACATAGGCCACGGGTTTTATGGGAAACAAACATCAAAATTTCTTGTTTCATTATTCCAATTTATGCTTGAATAAACATTGTACCAAACTCACATAATCATTAAAAGAAATCACCAAATTTCATTATTTTCCTCACACTCATAAACCACGGATTTTATAGAAACCAAGCATCAAATTTTGCTTGTTTCCTAATCCTAATTCATGCTCCAAACTCTAAAACACCAAACCAATCAATAACATCAACAAAACATCAAAATTTTCAATGTTTTCTACACCTCATAAGCCACGGATTTTTTGCAAGAAAAGAAATGAAATTTGCTTCAAATTGGAAGCTAACCTTATGAACTTGTTTTCTTGCAACCTTGGCTAAGATTGGAGGCTATTTTTGTAAAGAAATTTTGACAATTTTTGGCTTGTCATGGATTTTTGTAAAGTCACTAAGGGGCATGGATTTTTGGGCTGCAAAAATGCAAGAGTTTGGCTTGGTTTTTCTTATTTTTCAAGTGGATTTTTGAAGCCTATTTATAGGCAAAAGCATGGGGCCTTTTTACAATTTTTTTCCAACAATTTACAAATTGTTCAAGGACTAAAATGCAATATTTTTGGGCCAAAAATAAAATTTTTGGGCTGCCATTACTACAAGTGGCCGAATCCCCTTTTTTTGCGCATTTTTAATTTTTTTTCAATGTCATTTTGGCTTAATCTTAGCCATTGATCAAAAAGACAATTAATCCTAGGCTTACACATACCTAATTTCACTTTCCAAGCTTTCAAAAATTATATTTATGACATCATAAATGTGATGTCATTCTATGAATTAATTCGTATATTAATTCATGGTCAAATTTTGACCGAAAGTCAAATCGAACGAAACTTTACTGAAATCGCGTAGGCGGGTTCCGAGTGCCTCCGATGCGATCGGTTTGTTTTATTTTGCTTCCGTTTGGTCAAAATTCCCTACCATAAATTTTTATCTTTTTAGTGCATTAGTGCACTCCCTATGGTTTTCGGCTCCATTTTCGAGCTGTATTACCCATTTTTGTTCGGTAAGATTTTCCATCCTCGAACTCACTCACTTTAACACTGTCGGAACATTTTCACAGTATTCACAATAGTATTAAAACACAACTTTTTCATATTTTATTTACTAAAATTGGTATATACATATAATTTTTTTATTTACTCCGAGAATCTAAAATTCCTGGTTATCACATTCACCCCTCCTTATAAAATTTTCGTCCTTGAAAATTTAGAACAAATAGGGGTACAATTTTCTAATTTCTTCTTCTCATTCCCATGTAGCCTCTTCGACGTTGTGATTTCTCCACAACACTTTGACTAATGGGATTGTTTTATTCCTCAAGACTTTGTCTTCTCGTGCTAAGATTTGAACAGGCTTCTCTTCGTATGTCAGATCTTCTTGGATCTGGATCAGTTCATGTTTCAGTACATGGGATGGATCCGATATATACTTCCGTAGCATTGACAAGTGGAACACATTATGTACTGCTGACATTTCTGGAGGTAACACCAATCTATAGGCAACCTTACTAATGCGTTCGATGATCTCAGATGGTCCAATATATCTTGGACTCAATTTTCCTTTCTTACTGAAACGCATTATTCCTTTCATCGGTGAGACTCTTAGGAATACGAAATCCCCTTCGTTGAACTCTAGGGATCTTCGTCTTTTGTCTGTATAGCTCTTCTGTCGACTCTGGGCTATTTTCATCCGTTACTGTATTTTTGTAACTGCATCCACTGTTTCTTGTACAAAGTCTGTCTTATGCAGTCATTGTTCTTATAGATTATACCAATGAACCGGTGATCTACACTTTCTCCCATATAGAGCTTCATAAGGTGCCATATTTATCTAGGCTTGGAAGCTATTATTGTATGAAAACTCCACCAATGGAAGTTTCTCATTCCAGCTCCCTAGGAAATCTATTGTACACACACGAAACATGTCTTCCAACATTTGAATGGTTCGCTCAGATTGCCCATCCGTCTGTTGATGAAATGCTATGGTCAGACGCACTTCCGTTCCCATAGCTTCTTGCACATATGTCCAGAAATTCAAAGTGAATCTTGGATCACGATCTGACACAATGGATTTAGGAACTCCATGCAACTTGACTATGTGGTCAACCTACAAGTTTGCTAACTTTTCCAATGAAAAAGTCATTTTCACGACAATGAACCTTGCCATTTTTGTCAACCTGTCGACAATAACCCAAATAGTATCATAACCTTCTCGGGTCTTTGACAACCCTACCACAAAGTCCACTGTAATATGTTCCCATTCGGGAATCTCCAATGGTTCTAATTTTCCACCTGGATGTCGGTGTTCATTCTTAACTTTTTGGCACATCATACATCTGCTTACAAACTCAGCAATGTCCTTTATCACTTTCCATCAGAATTGTAGCTTTCCACCAGAATTGTAGCTTCAAATCCTGGTACATCTTACTGGCTCTGGGATATACTGAATATGGCGTTTCATGGGCTTCTACCATAATTCACCTTCTTAATCTTTCATTATCTGGAACTTGAATTCTTTCCTGATGTAGGATTAATCCATCTTTAGACACTTCCTCCTAAGGACTTGTTAGATTCAGGTCATGTTTCTAAGCCTCTCTGATATCCTTATACAGCGTTGATTCTAGTTGTAGTGCAGCCAATTTTCTAGCTATTAGCTCCACCTTCAACATGTTGATTTCCTGCTGTAATGGCTTTGGAAGTTTTCCAATCGGTAGTTGTTGTGAGACAATAAATTTTCTACTTAACGCATCTACAACATAGTTGCCTTTTCCAGGATGGTAGAGGATTTCACAATCATAGTCTTTTACCAGATACAGCCATCTTCTTTGCCGCATATTTAGCTTTTTTTGCGTGAAGAAATACTTTAAACTTTGATGGTCAGTATAAATCTGACATTAAGCTCCATATAGATAGTATCGCCAGATCTTCAATGCAAACACTACTGCGGCAAGTTCCAAGTCATGCGTGGGATAATTTCTTTCATGATTCTTGAATTGATGCGAGACATAGGCAATCACCTTGTCACCTTGCATCAGGACAGCTCCTAATCCCATCTTCGAGGAGTAACTATAAATCACGAACATCTCCCCTTTAGTAGGAAGTGTAAGAATTGGTGCACTGGTTAATCATTTTTTCAGATCCCAGAAGCTTCTTTCGCACACCTCCGCCCACTCATACTTCTTCTCTTTGCATGTCAAAGCCGTAAGAGGTGTAGCGAGTCATGCGAATTCTTCTACAAATCTTCTGTAATAGCTGGCTAAACCTAAGAAACACCATATTTCCGTTACGTTCTTAGGTGCTGGCCATTCATTAATCGCCTCTACTTTTGCTGGATCCATGGAGATTCCTTCCTTGGAAACCACATGTCTAAGAAAATGTACTCTATCTAGCCAGAATTCGCACTTTGAGAATTTGGCATAGAGTTGATGCTTCTTGATCGTCTGCAGGACAATCCTCAGGTGTTCTTCATGCTCCTTGCGAGTCTTTGAATATATGAGTATGTCATCGATAAACACAATGACAAACTTATTTAGATATTCGTTACTCGATTCATCAAGTCCATAAATGCAGCTTGCACATTTGTTAACCCAAACGGCCTCACAAGGAATTCGTAATGACCATAACGAGTCCTAAATGCGGTCTTGTGGATATCACTTTCCTTGATCCATAGCTGATGATATCCCGATCGCAGATCGATCTTGGAGAATACTGCTGCGCCTTTTAGTTGATTGAACAAGTCATCAATTCTTGGTAGCGAATACCTATTCTTGACAGTGACCTTGTTCAACTCCCGATAATCAATGCACATACGAAAAGATCCATCCTTCTTCTGGTCAAATAACACTGGAGCACCCCATGGGGAATAGCTTGGACGTGTGAATCCTTTGTCAAGAAGCTCCTTCTACTACTCCTGTAACTCTTTTAATTCTGTCGGTACCATCCGGTACGACGCCTTTGAGATGAGTGTGATTCCTGGCACCAGTTCAATCTTAAAGAGATTTCTCGTTCTGGCAGTAATCCGGGTAATTCCTCCGGGAAGACATCGATAAATTCTTTCACAATAGGAACATCTTCGGGTTGAAGCTTCCATTCCTCTATTACGTCCACTATGCATGCTAAGTATCCAGCATAACCACTAGACATTATCCTTCTTGCCTTCATTGAGTTGATCATTATCGTCCTTGGTTTGCATGACGATCCGACATATTTGAATCCATCTTCCTGGTTGGGCTAGAACATTATCTTCTGCTTTCGACATTCGATCGTGACTTGATATTTCCCTAGGAAATCCATTCCTAGTATTACATCATAATCAGTAAGCTCCATCACGATCAATTCTGCATAGAACTTCCTATTTGCCACAATTATTGGCACATGAGGCAGCCAATAATTGGACATCAATACTTCTCTTGAGGGCAGAGCCATTCTAAAGGTCATACCCATGTTATCTTTTGGATATCCTATCTTGTTAGCAAATTGGTAGGAAATAAATGAATGCGTAGCACCAGAATCAAATAAAACAGACGCCAAATGATTAGCGATAGAAAACTGACCTATTACTACATTAGATGTCCCTGCTTCTGCATCTTCCTTGGTATACACCATTACTCGAGCATCCGTTCAGGGCAAACATTCTGATCTTTGCTATCTCTTTGTGGATGAAGGACCTTCAAGCTTTGCCTGGATTGCATGTGCTTAAGGACGTTGCTATTGTGTCTAGAACAAACCCTGCACATTTTGCCTGTTTTCGGGGCAGTTTATGGCAAAATGGCCATCCTTTCCATTAGAAATAGGCATTTGAGGCAAGTCTACATTTGCCTGCATGTCTTTTTCCACAGACTACGCAATCACAGACAATAGGTCCAGCATTGTTGTTCAACCTCCGCTGCTGGTTCCTATTCCCAGAATTGTTCCCCTTTCTCTTACCTTGTGTCTGCTGGCCAGAAGTACTTGCTTGTCTAATCTTAGTGTTCTGATTTGGCTTGCTGCTTTGTCTGGCCTGGGATCCAACTTGTACAGCTTTTGCCAATACCTTTTCCTTTTACCTGGCATCCCAAATCTTTTCCTTTTCCTCCTTTTGTCTTACCAAGTAATATTTAGCTCTTAAAGCTCTGCGTACACAATCGGATACAATAGTGGGCAGCGTCAACCCACTATCCACCAATGCTGAGATTTCAAGACGGAACATTCCCAGCATCTTTTGAATTTTCTCCCTCTCAGTGGTGATAGCGTATGGGCACAGTCGGGACAGTTGGTCGAACTTATTACATATTTATATCATTGACATGTCCCCCTGCTTCAACCCTGCAAACTCTCTTTGTTGGGGTCGAAGAAATGCGGGATTGTAGTACTTCTGATTGAATTCTTCTAAAAAGTCTAGCCAGGACATTGTGAACATGTTCTTTCTTAATTTGACTAAATCCCACCAAATATGGCGGCCCGCCCTTCATAGAGATCATACAATACTATTACAGTTAAGCTTTATAACTAACTGCGATAGATTGTACTCTCATTGGTCGCCGGCTAATCTATCTCACTTTAAAACATGACGTTTTTTGGGGAGATTTTTTTTTAAACATCATGTAAAACATTATCCACTAATCACTTTGTTTACAAGTACAAAGTAATTTACACAATACAGTACTTTCACAAAATATATATTATTACAAAAGAACTGTTTCTCTTTCCTTTCTCTATTATCGCTCAGCAGAAAGACTCTAGCAGGACCATATCTCTTGGCTTCCTATTGTTAGGAAATGCCCTAAGCATTAGAGACATTTTTGATGTATTTATTTTGAACTGGATAATAAGATTATATATAGAGGTTATTCATTACATTGCTATCTGTCCTCGTCTTATTTATATGTTAAAGTAAATGTAAGCAAATATGGCTCCCTGACTGCTTGTGTCAAACTGTTAGAATGTCGCATGCAATGGTTTTTTATATGCAAGAAGACAATGTTCTAAAGTTAGCGGTCTAAACTATGGTCTGTAGTCTATGGGGTTAGACCGAGCATCTAACTCATGTTAAGACTATTATGTTATCTAAAGCCTTGGAGGGGACGGTTTGTCTTGACTGTCTGGAGCTGGACTCCCAAGTAGAGACATAGATATGTTGCTTGGTGGTGACATATTAGACTGGGACTAAAGCGTGATTGATCTACGAAGTCCGCTTTGAGTGGATCGATATGCTTTTGACGTTCATTATGCAGTAACCTTAATCCTGAGTAAAAGGATAGCTTCATGTATATGACTTGTGTACTTTGATGTTCCAATGGCTAAAGCGTCTCAGAGGTAGTAAGCTTATAGACCGGTTCGTTGGGTGCATGACTTGTATACGATGAAGGGTTCGTTTACAGATATTGGAATCATAGCTCTAATGAGGAGTTAAGGGTATCCTCTTAAAGGCATTATACTGAATGTGAAAATGGACAAGGCCTTGGGTCGTCTGCTGGGCGGATGACTTCTTATTCACATATGGTGAATAATCATTTTCTTTATTCGGTAGTAAAATGGAACTTTAAGATAACCTGATCAGTAGATTTAAACGGACTTTGGCCTAAGGTTGATCATGGATATCATATGAGGGTTCTGCATATATGACAAGGTCATTGGACGATAGCTTGTCACAGGCTTACGTAATACGGTATATAATTAGGAGTTCAGTTTCAGGTTTATAGTGGTGTGACTCTGAAACTAGTGATCATATGATTGAGTTGTTCGGTAAAAGAATGATGATCATATGGATTTGCGGGAGCCCGATTATATATGTCCAATTAGTCCCTCTACTAGCTCCACATAATTCCTTAACGTTTGGCAAATTGATTGTGTATGCTATTGGCTGGTTTATTATGCATGGATGGTGATGACACAGGATTAGGATGGTAAACAAGATTCTCTCCGGTTGGATTCAGATTTTGTTTTGGATAATAGAGTACACAATTATTCAAACTCCAAATAAAGTTGCCATGATTTTATTTGAGATTGGATTGGAGTTGTAGAAAATTATCCATGAGAACAAGAATATGAAACACAATCGTTTTGTGGAATTTGAAATTTGAATTTTGAATTTTGAATTTGAAATTTGAATTCGAAATTTGAATTTGAAATTCGAATTTGAAATTTGAATTTGAAATTTAAATTTGAAATTTGAAATTTGAATTTGAAATTTCAAATTCAAATTTTGAATCACAGTCCAAGTAGGATTCGAATTTATTGTGGAAAATCCACAAGGTTTGAAATTCGAATTTGAGTTGGATTTGGAGAGGATAATCTTGTTAGAATCCTACTTGAATTTTGAATCCAAATCCTAGCAAATGTTGCACGAAATTTTGAGGATAATCCTCAAGGAAATTTCAGATTTTTTGTGGATAAGATTCAAGGGAAAAATTCAAGTTTCAATCCTAGTTGAATTTGGATTCTCCCCTTCCTTGAAAAGTGGCTGAAATTAGGGAGAAAATCTCCTAGGAAAATTCGGTTATTTTGGATAAGGTTGAGATAAGATTCAAGCTTGAAAATCCTAATGGAATTTTTGATTCTCCCTTATCCATAATGGCCGAAATCTTTAGGAGATATTCTCCTTATAATTTTCAGATTTTTTGGGTTGAAAAAGGGAGATAAAATTCTAATTAAAATCTTGTTTAGATTTGGATTGGATTTATCCTAAGAAAACCGAATTTTTTGTTGAGATTCTCCCTTGGAAAAGTTTGGATTTTTTGGTTATGGATAAGGGGAAAATATCTTTTCCTAATCCAATTCAAATTCAGAGAATCACCTCATGCAGGTCTATAAATAGAGGTCCTACCACTCTAGTTCTCTTAGACCACAGACTCTCAGGTGAGCAGGCTTATTGTTGCACAGCTCATCGTGACAATAAAGTTCTTTAGAGATCTGGGTGGTCGGAAGAAGACTAGTAGTGTTAGCATACCGATCGAGGTTCAGAGTGCCCACACACTTAGCCATTCGGGAATTGGAGAATAGTAGAGAAGGCTAGTTGGTTGAAGCCTCCGGTCATTCTCCTCCTGCAGATTGGCGTCCTTGAGGTATGAGTTTTAATTATTGTTGATTTATTGTATATGGCATCATGAGATATTTAACGATCTAAAAATTTTTATTGTTCCGCTACGGCACTTTGATACGTTTTTACCGGTTTATTTTCCTACAATTGGTATCAGAGCCATCTCATGATTATGCCATGTACATAAATTAGACAATTACTTAGTCTTTTTATTTATGTATGGATTTAATATTTAGAGAGTGGCATTCTAGGGTTCCTTTATGTTGTTATCATGGATTATGTATAAAGTATGTGGTTATTTTAATTTTTTGAATTATTATAAGCATGCTTGTTTATGCCGGTTATGGTTCCTTAGAATTTAGAAAAATTGTATCTAGGAATTTTTTATGTAACCATGGGAGCAATTTATTAACACTGTAATTTTCCCATGGATTTTAATTTTTGTCTCTTAGAATTTTTATGGTTAGAATTTTTGTACACCGGAAATGGTTTAGGAAATTTTATGTAATTATTTTTAGAGGAGATTGAAGATTGAAGACCGTAATTTATTTTTTCCCAAAAGTTAAATTTGATTTAAAGATTGAAATTTTGATTGTGTGGAAAATTTCAATTTAATTGGGATTCAAATTAATTTTTAGAGATCCTAATAGGTAAATTGGAATATGACACGGAAATAGAGACACGACCCCTCGGAATAGGCCGACGGGCCTTGGTGGGGCTGCAGCCCCTGCCCTCGGGCAGGATAGGGCTGCGGCAGCCCCTGTACAGGCCAACACCACCCACGGCCGCAGGCTTGGCCTGCAGCCGAGGGTGGCCCTGGCCTGCCCAAGGCTGGCCGCAGCCTGGGCGTGCAGCCTCTGGCTGCACGCGCTGCCTGCAGCCTGCCGGCTGCTGCACCCAGCCTGGGCGTGCAGCCTGGCGCTGCAGGCTTGGCCTGTAGCCCGGTAGGGCTGCACATAGAGGCGGCCGGGGGCTGCCAGCCCCTCCGGGGTTGGTGGCTACCCACGGCGGCTGCTGCCTTCGGGGGCGGCAGTGCGATGGTCTAAAATTCGAAAAATTTTGATTTTTAAATTTGAGATTTAATTTTTAAATCATGTTTAAAAATGTGTAATTGAAAATTTGAAATTTTGAAATTACATATTATTACACATGATGTTTAAAATTGTTTAAAATTTGAATTGGAAATTTAAATTTTTGGAGTTTTAAATTTTAAATGATACTTGGGATGAGAAATAAATGGAGAGGCTACATAAAGATGGATACAAGAAGACGGAATGAAATTAAAGACCCAAAGAATGCTTTGGATGGAATTTTGTAATCTTTATTTTCTTTGTTCTAGGATGGAACCATAGCTTGGTTATTCTGTCAATTATTTTTTCTGTGATATGTCATGGATGTATAAATATGTATTGATGGATGTTTTGTATGCATATTTGTTAACATGTCATATAGGATAGGTGAGTGCCGCTCATACTGTATTGATCATACATAATTTGTCAAAACTTGCATGTTTTTCAAAATATTGAGTGGGAGAGGGTTTCAAACAAAACCCACGGCCTCCATTGTTGATCCATATGTGAAAGCATGGTAACGCCTCGCGTCAATTCTGCCCTGACCACACCCCTCGGTAGGTGTTTACCACCACCGGTATACTAGATTGGATCTCTTATGTGGAAAACGTGTTCAGGTGCGATCCTATTCATGACCACCCCTCGGTGGCTTGGTAGGATGTGGATCGGGCTACGTAAACAATGGTTATACACTCAAGACTCGTTTAGCCAGTACTCGAATAGATTGTTCTTCGTATGTCAAATCCTCGTGGATCTGAATAGGTTCATGCTTCAATACATGGGACAGATCTAGTATATACTTTCTCAGCATCGACACATGAAATACATTATGCATTGCTGACAATTCAGGAGGTAATGCTAATCTGTAAGCGACCCTTCCAATGCATTCAATAATTTCATAAGGTCCGATATATCTTGGACTCAGTTTTCCCTTCTTACCGAAATGCATAATCCCCTTCATAGGCGATACCTTAAGAAACATGAAGTCTCCTTCATTAAACTCTAAGGATCTTCGCTTCTTATCGTCATAACTCTTTTATCGACTTTGCACAATTTTCATTTGACGCTGAATTCTCGCAACGGCATCGGAAGTTTCTTGTATAAAATCCGTCTTATGCAGTTGTTTCTCTCGCAGGTCATACCAGTGTATCAATGATCTGCACTTCCATCCATAAAGGGCCTTATAAGATGCCATTCCTATGGAAGATTGGTAACTATTATTGTACGAGAATTCAATTAATGGTAACTTCTCGTTCCAAATTCCTGCAAAATCCATTACACAAGCTCGAAGCATGTCCTCTAATGTGTGAATGGTCCGCTCTGACTGTCCGTCTGTTTGCGGATGAAATGCCGTACTGAGTCGCAATTCAGTACCCATGGCTTCTTGCACACACTTCTAGAAATTCAAAGCAAATCGTGCATCTCGATCTGATACAATGGGTTTTGGTACTCCATGTAATTTGACGACATGAGTTATGTACAACTGAGCAAACTTTTCTAACGAAAAAGTCATCTTGACAGCTATAAACAGTGCCGTCTTGGTCAGTCTATCCACAATAACCCAGATGGCATCATAACCTTCTCGGGTTTTTGGGAGTCCCATTACAAAATCCATCGTAATGTGTTCCCACTTCCATTCAGGAATCTCTAAAGGTTCCAATCTTCCTACTGGATGTTTATGTTCCGCTTTGATTATTTGACAGGTCATGCATCTACTCACAAATTTCGCTATATCATTCTTCATCCCTTTCCACCAGAACTATAACTTCAAGTCCTGATACATCTTACTAGCTTCGCGATGAACCAAATAAGGTGTCTCATGGGCTTCTGACATGATCCGTCTTCTAAGTTCCTCATCAGCTAGAACATTAATTCTTCCTTGATAGAGGATCATTCCATCATTGGAAATTCCTTCTTGAGAACTTGTCATTCTTGGATCTCGTCTTTAAGCTTCCTTGATATCCTCAAACAACGATGATTCCACTTGGAGTGCAGCCAATCTTCTAGATATCAGCTCCAAGTTCAAGGAATTTATCTCTTGCTGCAATGGTTTCGGAAGCCTTTTTATCGGTAGCTGGTACGATATGGTAGACTTTCTACTTAAAGCATCTGCTACATGGTTGGCCTTCCCTGGATGATATAGGATTTCACAATCATAATCCTTTACCAGTTCCAACCATCGTCTTTGTCGCATATTGAGCTCCTTTTGCGTGAAGAAATACTTCAGACTTTGGTAATCAGTAAAAATCTGACACTGGGCTCCGTAGAGATAGTGTCACCAAATTTTAAGTGAAAACACTACTGCAGCAAGTTCAAGGTCATGTGTAGAGTAATTCCTTTCATGATCCTTTAATTGACGCGAAGCATAGGCAATCACCTTGCCGCCTTACATCAAGACTGCTCCCAATCCTATTTTAGATGCATAACTATAGATCACAAACTTCTCCCCTTTAGTGGGAAGTGTAAGGATTGGTACGCTTATCAGCCGTCTCTTTAATTCCTGGAAGCTTCTTTCGCATTCCATAGTCCACTCATACGTTCTTTCCTTGTGTGTAAGAGCAGTGAGAGGTGCAGCTAAACGTGTGAATCCCTCTACAAACCCTAAGAAACTGCATATTTCCGTCACACTCTTGGGTGCAGGCCATTGGTTAATTTCATCTACCTTCATCAGATCTACAGTAATACCTTCCTGGGATACAACATGTCCGAGGAAATGTACTTTATCCAGCCAAAACTGCATTTTGAGAATTTGGCATATAGTTGATGCTTCCTTATCGTATGCAACACGATCCTCAGATGCTCCTTGTGCTCCTCATGAGTCTTTGAGTATATAAGAATGTCATCAATGAATACAATGACAAACTTATCCAAATACTCTTTAAAAATTCTGTTCATCAAGTCCATGAATGCTGCTGACACATTTGTTATTCCGAATGGCATCACAAGGAACTCATAATGACCATAACGAGTCCTAAACACCGTCCTAGGAATATCACTTTCTTTAATTCTCAGCTGGTGATATCCTAATCGTAAGTCGATCTTGGAAAATACCACTGTGCCTTTTAACTGGTCAAATAAGTCATCAATTCTAGGTAACAGATACCTATTTTTGATCATAACCTTATTCAACTCCCGGTAATCAATGCACAACCGGAACGTTCCATCCTTTTTCTTGATGACCAACACAGGTGCACCCCACGGAGAATAACTCGGTCTGATGAATCCCTTGTCCAAAAGCTCCTTTAATTGTTCCTGCAGCTCCTTTAACTCCACTGGAGCCATGCGGTATGGTGCTTTGGAAATAGGTGCCATTCCAGGCATCAACTCAATTTCGAACGAGATTTCTCTCTCTGGAGGTATCCTTGGTAACTCTTCTGGAAATACATCAAGAAATTCATTAACAACAGGAACATCTTCAGGTTAAAGTTTCTGTTCCTCTGTAGTATCCATCAAATATGCTAGATATCCGATACAGTCACTGGCCATCAGCTTACTTGCTTTCAGCAAACTGATCATCATCTTCCCGGGTTTTCGAGAAGTATTGACGTATTCGAAACTCTCTTCTTCCTCGGGTTGGAATACTATTTTTCGATTTCGACAGTCGATCGTAGCTTGATATTTCCCTAGGAAATCTATGTCTAGAATCACATCGTAATCCACGATCTTCATTATGATCAACTCAGCATATAGCTCCCTATTTGCCACATATACTGGTACATGAGGTAGCCAGTAATTGGACAACAATACTTCCCCAGAGGGTAAAGCTGTCTTAAATATTTTTCCCATATAGTCCTTAAGATGTCCTATCTTGTCAGCAAATTCGTAGGAAACAAAAGAATGCGTAGCATCGGAATCGAATAGTACAGAGGCTACATGACTAGCGACAGGAAGCTAACCTGTCACCACATTTGATGTTCCTGCCTCTGCATCTTCCTTGGTATAGGCCATCACACGAGCATCAGCACATGGCATACGTTCCTGGCGTTGCGGCCTTACTGGAGACTCTTCAACCTTGGCCTGAAGGGAATGAGCTTGTGGGCGTGTCTAGTGCAGTCGGGAAGTGCCTTGTACACCCTGTCTATTGATTGGACAGTTCCTGGCATAATGACCTTCCTTTCCACATTCATAACAAACAACTGGCCTAAATTTCTTTGCCCAAAATGTCTCTTCCCGCATGTAGGACTATTTGGTACATTGGATTCTGCATTACCAGCTATTCTTCACTGCTAATTTCGATTATTTGCCTGGCGATTTCCAGTAAAATTGCCTTCCCTCTTGTTTTGCTGGGATCCTTGATTATTGCTCTGGCCTGGTTTAGCATTCTAATTTGGCTTGCTAGATTGACCAGCTTGTGTAGACTTAGCCAAAGCTTTCTCCTTCTTCTTGGCCTCCCAATTCTTCTCTCATTCCTCCTTCAGTCGGGCTACATGAAACTCTGCTCTCATGGCACGACTAACACAGTCTGCTACAGAAGTAGGCGGTATCAGTCCAGTATCTACCAATGTCACAATTTCTAGCCTGAACATTCCGATCATTTTCTGTAATTTCGCCATCTCAGTAGGGACTATATAGGGACATAAGCGGGATAACTGATCGAACTTTCGGCAAACTTCACTCACCGACATATTTCCTTGCTTCAATTCTGAGAACTCTTTCTGCTGTAGTCTTAGAGATGCAGAATCATAATGTTAGGAAATGCCCTAAGTATTAGAGACATTTTGATGTATTCATTTTGAACTGGATAATAAAATTATACATAGAGGTTATTCATTACATTGCTATCTATCCTCGTCTTATTTACATGTTAAAGTAAATGTAAGCAAATATGGCTCACTGACTACTTGTGTTAAAACTGTTAGAACGTTGCATGCAATGGACTTTTGTATGCGAGAAGACAATGTCCTAAAATTAGTAGTCTAAACTATGGTCTGTAGTCTATGGGGTTAGACCGAGCATCTAACTCATGTTAAGACTATTATGTTGTCTAAAGCCTTAGAGGGGATGGTTTGTCTTGATGGTCTGGAGCTGGACTCCCAAGTAGAGACATGGATATATTGCTCAGTGGTGACATATTAGACCGGGACTAAAGCGTGATTGATCTACGTAGTCCGCTATGAGTGGATCAATCTGCTTTTGACGTTCATTGTGCAATAACCTTAATCCTGAGTAAATGAACTTCTTCATGTATATGACTTGTGTACTTTGATGTTCCAATGGCTAAAGTGTCTCAGACGTAGTAAGCTTATAGACCGGTTCCTTGGGTGTATGACTTGTATACGATGAAGGGTTTGTTTGCAGATATCGGAATCATAGCTCTGAGGAGTTAAAGGTATCCTCTTAAAGGCATTATACTGAATGTGAAAAATGGACAAGGCCTTGGGTCGTCTGCTGGGCGGATGACTTCTTATTCACATATGGTGAATAATCATTTTCTTAATTCGGTAGTATAATGGAACTTTAAGATAGCCTGATCAGTAGATTTAAACGGACTTTGACCTAAGGCTGATCATGGATATCATATGAGGGTTTTGCATATATGACAAGGTCATTGGATAGTAGCTCGTCACAGGCTTACGTAATACGGTATATAATTGGGAGTTCAGTTTCAGGTTTATAGTGGTGTGACTCTGAAACTAGTGATCATATGATTGAGTTGTTCGGTAAAGAATGATGATCATATGGAATCACGGGAGCCCGATTATATATGTCCAATCAGTCCCTCTACTAGCTCCACATAATTCCTTAACGTTTGGCAAATTGATTTGTGTATGCTATTGGCTAGTTTATTATGCATGGATGGTGATGACACAGGATTAGGATGGTAGACAAGATTCTCTCCGGTTGGATTCAGATTTTGTTTTGGATAATAGAGTACACAATTATTCGAACTCCAAATAAAGTTGCCATGATTTTATTTGAGATTGGATTGGAGTTGTAGAAAATTATCCATGAGAACAAGAATATGAAACACAACCGTTTTGTGGAATTTGAAATTTGAAATTTGAAATTTGAAATTTGAAATTTGAAATTTGAATTTGAAATTCGAATTTGAAATTTGAATTTGAAATTTAAATTTGAAATTTGAAATTTGAAATTTGAAACTTGAATTTGAAATTTGAATTTGAAATTTGAAATTCAAATTTTGAATCACAGTCCAAGTAGGATTCGAATTTGTTGTGGAAAATCCACAAGGTTTGAAATTCGAATTTGAGTTGGATTTGGAGAGGATAATCTTGTTGGAATCCTACTTGAATTTTGAATCCAAATCCCAACAAAAGTGGACGAAATTTTTGAGGATAATCCTCATGGAAAAATTCAGATTTTTGTGGATAAGATTCAAGGGAGTAATTCAAGTTTCAATCCCAGTTGAATTTGGATTCTCTCCTCCCTAAAAAGTGGCCGAAAATTTGGAGAATCTCTCCTAGGAATTTCGGATTTTTTGGTTGAAAAATGGAGATAAAATTCTAGTTAAAATCTTGTTTAGATTTAGATTGGATTTATCCTAAGAAAACCGAATTTAATTGTGGAGATTCTCCCTTGGAAAATTCGGATTTTATGGATATGGATAAGGGAGAAAATCTTTTCCTAGTCCAATTCGAATTCAGAGAATCACCTCATGCAGGTCTATAAATAGAGGTCCTGCCACTCCAGTTCTCTCAGACCACAGACTCTCAGGTGAGCAGGCTTATTGCTGCATAGCTCATCGTGACAATAAAGTTCTTTAGAGATCTGGGTGGTCGGAAGAAGACTAGCAGTGCTAGCATACCGATCGAGGTTCAGAGTGCCCACACACTCAGCCATTCGGGAATTGGAGAATAGTAGAGAAGGCTAGTTGGTTGAAGCCTCCGGTCATTCTCCTCCTGCAAGATTGGCGTCCTTGAGGTATGAGTTTTAATTGTTGGTGGTTTATTGTATATGGCATCATGAGATATTTAACGATCTAAAAATTTTTATTGTTCCGCTGCGCCACTCTGATACGTTTTTACCGATTTATTTTCCTACAATTGGTATCAGAGCCATCTCATTACTATGCCATGTACATAAATTAGACAATTACTTAGTCTTTTTATTTATGTATGGATTTGATATTTAGAGAGTGGCATTCTAGGGTTCTTTTATTTTGTTATCATGGATTATGTATAAAGTATGTGGTTATTTTAATTTTTTGAATTATTGTAAGCATGCTTGTTAATACCGGTTATGGTTCCTTAGAATTTAGAAAAATTGTATCTAGGAATTTTTTGTCACAACCGGGAAATTCAGGCAATTCTCGGACGAAAATGTACAATTGTATGTATATAACAATTTGTACTATTTAAAGAGTGAAATAAATGTATTTATATTGTTCAGAATATATGAAAATATTCTAACAATACTGACGAGTAAGAATTCAGTGTTGGAAAATTTCACTGAGTTGAAACGGGTGAAACGGTGCAAAATCGGCATTGAAAACCCTAACCGGAGCAATAAAAGACGGTAAATTTCCAGGATTGATTTTGATCAAACGGAAGCAGATTAAATTGATCCGACTGCACAGGAGACCTCAGGAACACGCCGGGACGATTTCAGGAAAATTTCGGCTCGAACCGGCATCGGTCAAAAAGTAGTCGAATTAATGTGAATAGTGAAAGTCAAAGTCAACTTTCACTTTTGTATTTATGACATCATTAATCCATTTAATAAATGGAAAGAATTATGGTGGTTGGTAGAATGAATGGCCATGATTCATTTAGCTTTTGATCTAAAGGCCAAGATTTGGCCAAAAATTTCCATTTTTAATTTTTGAAAAATGGAGAAAGAATTAGGCATGAAAGGTGTCAAAATTTCATTGGTTTAGAGCCAAATTAATTGGCTTTCTTGCATGGTTAAGTCGGCAACTTTGTAACAAAAGGGCCGAAACATTTTTTCAAAGCAAAAACCAAAAGAAAATTTGCTAAGTTATCTTCCATGGAGTCTACGTAAGCCACCCAAGGAGAACCAAGCTTTCTCTTCAAATTTTCTTCACAAAAAGAGTGTCAAAGTGTTCCTTGAAGACAAAGGAAGCATTTGACTAAGGTAACTTCCCTTGCACTTGAAATTTTCATGGTTTTTCTTCACAAAATCCGTGGGTGAATAGTGATAGAAAGATGGAAAATTTTTGGTTGTTTTCCATTTAATTGATGTTGGGTTTTGTTAAGGATGAAATAAGGAAGAAAACCATGCAAATTCAATAAAGAAAAACCGAAATTTTGTTGGTTTTTCTAGGGAAAATCCGTGGGTTACCTTAGGTAACCAATGAGAAAACTTTGTGGTTAATTGCTAATATGCTTTCTAAGTTTAATTTTGTGAAGAACAAAGCTCGTATTTCATTGTGGAAAGTTTGAAAAAAATTTCTTGTGTGAATTCCATTAAATGGCCGTGGGGTTGTTAATGGTTTGGAAGAAAATTTTGCTTGGTTTTATGTGGTATTTGATTGATTGAAATTATGCATTTTAATATGCAAATGATGAAATTAAAATGGAAAGCAATGAAAACAAAAATGTGTGCATGTTTTCAATTCATTGGCCGTGGGCTATACAAGGGTAAAAACCCTAGGAAGTTTGGTTGAAAATGCAAAGAAAATGGGCTTGAAAATGTGTTAAAAATGTGACATTTGAATGGCCTAAAATGTGGTGAAAGTTTGACAAAATTTGGTTTGGTTTGGTTGTGAAAACCGAAACCAAATTAAGGGTAAAAATGTGAAAAAAATTTTGTAATGTGGGTGATAATGTGAAATTTGAAATTCGTGGGCTTTTATGTAAAAGTTTGGAAAACTTTAACATAAAATAGGCTTGTGGTATAGTACGTGGTAGGTACATACGGTTCGAGGCGTACCTAACGCCGGAAGCCTTAAAATTACGCCGAAATGCTGCCGAAATTTCAAAAAACGGCATTCGGGGTAAAATAGGAATTTAAATTAAAAGTTAGGGCCGGGACGGAAACCCGAGTCCCTAACGGAAAAATTGAATAAGGAAAATTTAAGGGGTGGGTCGTGAATAGTAACCCGTCCCCTTAAAAATGAAAAACGCGTGTGAAATTGAAAAACCGACCCCGAGGGGGGGCGTTTTTGGAAATAAAATAAAGGTCTGAGTCGGGAACGGAAAACCCGAGCCTCGGAGAACTAGGTCGGGAAAGTCTAGATGAACGTTTTAAATACTAGTGAAACGTCCATTTGAGGCTTCGAAACGATAGAAAATCGCTAAACCGACGTGAGGGTCGGAATAGTGCTTCCCGAGGGCCGGGAAAACAAAAAGTGGAAATAAAATAGAAACGAACCCGGTAATGATTAGAAAAGAGTCAGAAAAGTTCCTGAGAGCCAAAAATGCAGTCTGGATCAATAAAATTCCGTCAGGGGCAAAACTGTAATTTTGCCAAAATATTGGGGTAAAATCGTAATTTTGTAAAAGTTGGGGGAAAATGGTGAAAATAATAAATAAAACCTAAAAAGTTATAAATAGGTTTTATTTAAGCTTTTTAATGAAAAATAAAAGCTATAAATGGGAAAGAAATTAACAGACATAGTTTTGTCTGTAGGATCCCAAAATCGGCCTACAAGGAAGGCGATTCAAGATCCAAGAGAGAGAAAGAGAATAGTCTGATAAGGTAAGTTCAGACATTTAACTGTCTGCAACATATAGCAATATTGTGCTAACTTTAATGTACTAACTATAAGTTAGGTACATATGTGCTACGGGCACTATTATAGAGTGGAGAGAGAGACGAAATGTGCTACGGGCACTATAAGGATGGGACACATGGTTAATTGTGCTTCGGGCACTAGAGCGAGGTTAATGAAACTCACTCACCTAAAATTAAAATGTGAACCATTCCTAACCACGGGACAATATGAAGTCACCGGATTAGAAGGTTAAAAAGTCGGTAATGAAACCACTTTCTGGCTTACCAGCCTTCCGTACAGGGAGGTACTTTTGCCATCGGGGCTATGAGATAAGGCTGTGGAGGTCAGCACTGATGTACCGCTCCCAGTCAATGTACTATTTTGCCTTTGGGGCTATGAGATTAAGGCTGTGGAGGTCAGCACTAATGTACCGCTCCCAGTCATGTGCACTTAAATGGTACTGGCTGTGGAGGTCAGCACTAATGTACCGCTCCCAGTCATGCGCACTTAAATGGTACTGCCAACCTGAGCTCAAAACCAGAACGTAAATAAAGATAATGACCTAAAACTGAAACTGTGCCATAATTGAGCATAAGACAGTTTAGTGAGAGCACTAACATCGCGGTAGATGTACTAGTGTGATACAGTGGTGTGGTCAACCTTACTATTCACGTATGAATAGCGGTCAAAGTTACTATTCATGTATGAATAGTGGTCAACGGACTATTCACGATGAATAGTACTATTCATAGAAATTTTATTTCTTGCATGTTTGAACTTACTGAGCCTGTAGCTCACCATTTTTGCTAATGTTGCAGGTAAGCGACCAGCTCAGTAGCTTGTTTGACTGGATGGCGTACGGGATGGCGCGTGTCAAATGGGATAACTGGGCGAGGGATATGGTACTGCCAGAGTCTTGCCGCTGAGCGTTAAAGTGAAGGGAAAAAAAAGGAGAAACAGTTCTTTTGTAATTATATATATATTTTACAAAAGCACTGTATTATTTATATTACTTTGTACTTATCAACAAAGTAAATAGTGGAAAAGATTTCATATGATGTTTAAAGAAAAAAAAATTTCCCCAAAAACGACACGATTTTAAAAGAGAGTGAGATAAGCCGGCGACCCACGAGAGTACAATCTATCGCAGTTAGCGATAAGCTCAACTGTAATAGTATTGTATGATCTCCGAGAGGGGCGGGCCGCCACAGTTGGTATCAGAGCAAGGTCTGAGAGTGGTTTAGTTTATAATACCAACTGCTGCCACAGTTGGTATCAGAGCGGGTTTACGGTTGGTGAAGTCTTGAATACCAACGGCTGTCACAGTTGGTATATCAGAGCAGTGTGACCATATCCCGATTTGACACTTTGCGCATCCTGCACCGCTATCCAAGTAAGTAGTTTACTTAAGTTCAGTTAATTATTTTCTTATGTGAAAATAATTATCTTATAGGTAGCACGATGACCAGACCTCCATATGTGAGACCACAGCTACCACGACCGAGAGGGGTATTACGGATATGGATTAGACCTATTGTGAGGCCGACCATTTCCCAAAGACCGGTAGTTAGACCCCCGGTACCCGAGAGACCTCCCGTACCAGTACCAGCACCTGTGCCAGCGCCAGTAGAGATAGTACAGCCACGACCGATAGTTCATCCACCGGTAGTAGTGGACATTCCAGTTGTTGGTGGACGCCAACATATTGGAGTGAGAGTTTCGGCTCGGGCAGTACAGGCATTTAGGGCCAGCAGTCCTCCGATGTTTGATGGTGGACGACAATCGATGGAGACTAAGGACTGGCTCCATGCCGTGGAGAGGATCATGGTGATATGCGATATCGATCGAGATATGTGGATCCAGTTGGCTGTCAGTATGTTTCAGGGAGACGCTCGAGTGTTCTGGCAATATTGCGACCAGGAGATTTTATTGGGATTCAGTTGGGCTGAGTTCTGTCAGCGGTTGGCTGATCAGTTTCAACCTAGGGATCCAGCAGCTGCTCCAGCACCTCCAGAGAGACGAGAGGCTGATGCACCTGCGTACCCTGGATTCGATGAGGTCAGGGATTACATTCTCCAGACCGAGAGGATGGTCATGCTGTCTGGTGAGACAGTGATGTCTTACACAGCACGGTTTGAGGAGACCATTCGGAGGAGATGTCCGTTGCCTAACCTCACGGAAGCAAACTGCTGTGAGCTATTTTGGAAAGGCTTATCCTTGGAGCTGAGACCGAGGCTGATCAAGCCGTTTCCTCCGACGCTCCAAGAGTTCGTGGTAACGATCAGGGCGATCGAGAGAGAGATTCTGATCGAGCATCTGACGCAGAGTCGACGAGAGACGTTGGGTCAAGATGAGATGTTTGCACGCATATTCGGGCCGAGAAGAATGATGAATGATCATGAGGCCGGACCGTCTAGACCACGAAGTGATGACTCAGGACAGGGAGCATTACCTAGGGGTGGTGACGACTCAGATGATACCAATGACGATGAGGATCCAGAAGAATATCCTCTAGTCCCAGATGCGGGGAATGAGTGACCAGTAGATATGTATATATGTACACAAGTAGCTTAGAGAAAAGCTCTTTTGTATAGACTTGTGGCCATTTTGTATAAACGGCCGATGTATATATGACTGGTGATGCCTATGTATGACATATAAATGTTTTGCTATGAATGAAATACCAAAATGATTATATGTTGTACGATGATGTGTTACGATGATGTGGCTTTACATTACCCTAAATTTCGTAAATTGATATAATTTTACGAATGCGGTTATGGAAAAGCTAACGGTGAATTATTGTGCCATAATAGGACAATAGCCAAGATGGTAGATTTGAGAAATCGACCAGAGGGACGAGAGCGATGTCCTGATATTATGGAGAGACTGGATCAGATACAAGCTTTGCTAGAGGCTCAGATGCAAGAAAATGCTAATCTGAGGCGACGGGTAGAGGAGCTAGAACAGAGACAAGACTCTGAGGGTACCCAAGTAGAACAACAAGCTGAGGTAGATCCAGTTATTCCTCCAGCTGTAGTACATAAGAGAGCTCCTGAACCACAACCAGTAATGAATTTAGAACCCCTCTATGAAAGATTCAGGCGTATGAGACCGCCAGAATTTGAAGGGTCTACAAATCCCTTAGAGGCTGAAGACTGGTTGTCGTCATTACAAGTAATCATGGAGTTCATGAACCTAACCGACCGAGAGAAGGTTGCATGTGCGTCTTTTGTGCTGAGAAAAGATGCTCGGTTTTGGTGGGACACTGTACGAATGAGAAGAGACGTGTCTACCATGAGTTGGGCGGAATTTCTGGAAGAATTTAACCAGAAATATTACGACCCTGCATCTCTGAGATAGCAACAGAAAGAATTCTCAGAGTTGACGCAAGGGAACATGTCGGTAAGCGAAGTCTGCCGAAAGTTCGACCAATTATCCCGTTTGTGCCCTTATGTGGTCCCTACTGAGAGGGAAAAGATACAGAAAATGATCGGGATGTTCAGACCGGAAATTGCTGCATTGGTAGATACTGGACTAGTACCACCTACTTTTGTAGTAGATTGTGTGAGTCGGGCCATTAGAGCTGAGTTTCATGTAGCCCGACAGAAAAAGGAAAGAGAGAAACACTGGGAGGCTAAGAAGAAGGAGAGGGCTTTGGCGAAGTCTACGCAAGTTGGTCAATCGAGCAAGCCAAGTCAGAATGCGAAACCAAGCCAGGGCAATAGTCAAGGATCCCAGCAAAATAAGAGAAAAGGGAATTTTTCTGGGAATCGCCAGGGTAGTAATCGAAACCAGCAGCGAAGAACAGCTGGTAATGTGGAATCCAATGTGCAAAACTGCCCTACATGCTGGAAAAGACATTCTGGGCAATGCAGATTTGGGCCACTTGTTTGCTACGAATGTGGAAAGGAAGGCCATTACGCCAGGAACTGTCCAAATAGGCAGGGTGGACAAGGCACTTCCCAACCGCATCAGACACGCCCACAAGCTCATTCCCTTCAAGCCAGAGTGGAAGAGTCACCAGTGAGGCCGCAACGCCAGGAGCGAATGTCATGTGCTGATGCTCGTGTGATGGCCTACAGTAAAGAAGATGCAGAGGCAGGAACATCGAACGTGGTGACAGGTCAGCTTCCTGTCGCTAGTCATGTAGCCTCTGTACTATTCGATTCCGGTACTACGCATTCATTTGTTTCCTATGCATTTGCTGACAAGATAGGACTTCCTAAGGATAATATGGGAAGGGTATTTAAGACAGCTTTACCCTCTGGGGAAGTATTGTTGTCCAGTTACTGGTTACCCTATGTACCAGTATATGTGGCAAATAGGGAACTATATGCTGAGTTGATCGTAATGGAGATCATGGATTATGATGTGATTTTAGGCATGGATTTCCTAGGGAAATACCAAGCTACGATCGACTGCCGAAATCGAAAGATAATCTTCCAACCCGAGGAAGAAGAGAGTTTCGAGTATGTTGATACTTCTCGAAGACCCGGGAAGATGATGATCAGTTCGCTGAGAGCAAGCAAGCTGATAGCCAGTGGTTGCATGGGATATCTGGCATATGTGGTGGATACTACAGAGGAACAGAAGCTGCGAGCTGAAGATGTTCCGGTGGTTAATGAGTTTCTTGACGTATTTCCAGAAGAGTTACCAGGGATACCGCCAGAGAGAGAAATCTCGTTTGAAATTGAGTTGATGCCTGGAATAGCACCTATTTCCAAAGCACCATACCGCATGGCTCCAGTAGAGTTAAAGGAGCTGCAGGTACAATTAAAGGAGCTTTTGGATAAGGGATTCATCAGGCCGAGTTTTTCTCCATGGGGTGCACCTGTGTTATTCGTCAAGAAAAAGGATGGAACATTCCGACTGTGCATTGATTACCGGGAGTTGAATAAGGTTACGATCAAAAATAGGTATCCGTTACCTAAAATTGATGACCTATTCGACCAGTTAAAAGGCGCAGCGGTATTTTCCAAGATCGACTTACGATCAGGATATCACCAGCTGAGAATCAAAGAGAGTGATATTCCCAAGACGGCGTTTAGAACTCGTTATGGTCACTACGAGTTCCTTGTAATGCCATTCGGATTGACAAATGCGCCAGCAGCATTCATGGATTTGATGAACAGAATTTTTAAAGAGTATCTGGATAAGTTTGTCATTGTATTCATTGATGACATTCTTATATACTCGAAGAGTCATGAAGAGCACAAGAAGCATCTGAGGATCGTGCTGAATACGATACGGAAGCATCAACTATATGCCAAATTCTCAAAATGCGAGTTTTGGCTGGACAGAGTACATTTCCTCGGACATGTTGTATCCCAGGAAGGTATTGCAGTAGATCCGACAAAGGTAGAGGCAATTAACCAGTGGCCTGCACCCAAGAGTGTAACTGAAATACGCAGTTTCTTGGGATTGGCTGGTTATTATCGACGATTTGTAGAGGGATTCGCGCGACTAGCTGCACCTCTTACTGCTCTTACACGCAAAGAAAGGAAGTACGAGTGGACTATGGAATGCGAAAGAAGCTTCCAGGAGTTAAAGAGGCGACTGACAAGCGCACCAATCCTTACGCTTCCCACTGAAGGGGAGAAGTTCGTGATCTACAGTGATGCATCGAAAATAGGATTGGGAGCAGTCCTAATGCAAGACGGCAAGGTGATTGCCTATGCTTCCCGTCAATTAAAGGAGCATGAAAGGAATTATCCTACGCATGACCTTGAACTTGCTGCAGTAGTGTTCGCACTTAAAATTTGGCGACACTATCTCTATGGAGCTCAATGTCAGATTTTCACTGATCACCAAAGCTTGAAGTATTTCTTCACGCAAAAAGAGCTCAATATGCGACAGAGACGATGGTTGGAACTGGTGAAGGATTATGATTGTGAAATCCTCTACCATCCAGGAAAGGCCAACCGTGTAGCGGATGCTCTAAGTAGAAAGTCTACCATATCGCACCAGCTACCAATAAACAGGCTTTCGAAGCCATTGCAGCAAGAGATAAATTCTTTGAACTTGGAGCTGATATCTGGAAGATTAGCTGCACTCCAAGTGGAATCATCGCTATTAGAGGAAATAAAGGAAGCTCAAAGGCGAGATCCAATAATGACAAGTTCTCAAGAAGGAATTTCCAAAGATGGAATGATCCTTTATCAAGGAAGACTAAATGTTCCAGCTAATGAAGAACTTAGAAGACGGATCATGTCAGAAGCCCACGAGACACCTTATTCGGTTCACCCCGGAGCAAGCAAGATGTATCAGGACTTGAAGTTACAGTTCTGGTGGAAAGGGATGAAGAATGATATAGCGAAATTCGTGAGTAGATGCATGACCTGTCAGAGAATCAAAGCGGAACATAAACATCCAGCAGGAAGATTGGAACCTCTGGAGATTCCTGAATGGAAATGGGAACACATTACGATGGATTTTGTAGTGGGACTCCCAAAAACTCGAGAAGGTTATGATGCCATTTGGGTTATTATGGACAGACTGACCAAGACGGCACGGTTCATAGCTGTCAAGATGACTTTTTCGCTGGAAAAGTTTGCTCAGCTGTACGTAACTCATGTCGTCAGACTACATGGAGTACCAAAATCCATTGTATCAGATCGAGATGCACGATTCACTTCGAATTTCTGGAAGTGTGTGCAAGAGGCCATGGGTACTGAATTGAGACTCAGTACGGCTTTTCATCCGCAAACAGACGGGCAGTCAGAGCGGACAATTCAGACGTTAGAGGACATGCTTCGAGCTTGTGTTATGGATTTTGCGGGAAATTGGAACGAGAAGTTACCATTGATTGAATTCTCGTACAATAATAGTTACCAAGCTTCGATAGGCATGGCACCTTACGAGGCTTTGTATGGACGAAAGTGCAGATCACCATTACATTGGTACAATTTGCGAGAAAAGCAGTTGCATAAGACGGATTTCATGCAAGAGACTTCCGATGTAGTTGCTAGAATTCAGCGTCAAATGAAAATTGCGCAAAGCCGACAAAAGAGTTATGCGGACAAGAGGCGGAGATCCTTGGAGTTTGACGAAGGAGACTTCGTGTTTCTCAAGGTATCGCCCATGAAGGGGATTATGCGTTTCGATAAGAAGGGGAAACTGAGTCCAAGATATATTGGACCTTATGAAATTATCGAACGCATTGGAAAGGTCGCTTACAGATTAGCGCTACCTCCAGAATTGTCGGCAGTGCACAATGTATTTCATGTGTCGATGCTGAGAAAGTATATACCAGATCCGTCCCATGTGTTGAAGCATGAGCCTATTCAAATCCACGAGGATTTGACATATGAGGAACAGCCTATTCGAGTACTAGCTCGTGAAGAGAAAGTACTGAGGAATAAGGTAATCCCACTAGTGAAGATTTTGTGGAAAAATCATAATATTGAAGAAGCTACGTGGGAACGAGAAGACGAGATGAGGAGTTTATACCCCCATTTGTTCTAATTTTCGAGGACGAAAATTTTATAAGGAGGGGTGAATGTGACAACCGGGAAATTCAGGCAATTCTCGGACGAAAATGTACAATTGTATGTATATAACAATTTGTACTATTTAAAGAGTGAAATAATTGTATTTATATTGTTCAGAATATATGAAAATATTCTAACAATACTGACGAGTAAGAATTCAGTGTTGGAAAATTTCACTGAGTTGAAACGGGTGAAACGGTGCAAAATCGGCATTGAAAACCCTAACCGGAGCAATAAAAGACGGTAAATTTCCAGGATTGATTTTGATCAAACGGAAGCAGATTAAATTGATCCGACTGCACAGGAGACCTCAGGAACACGCCGGGACGATTTCAGGAAAATTTCGGCTCGAACCGGCATCGGTCAAAAAGTAGTCGAATTAATGTGAATAGTGAAAGTCAAAGTCAACTTTCACTTTTACATTTATGACATCATTAATTCATTTAATAAATGGAAAGAATTATGGTGGTTGGTAGAATGAATGGCCATGATTCATTTAGCTTTTGATCTAAAGGCCAAGATTTGGCCAAAAATTTCCATTTTTAATTTTTGAAAAATGGAGAAAGAATTAGGCATGAAAGGTGTCAAAATTTCATTGGTTTAGAGCCAAATTAATTGGCTTTCTTACATGGTTAAGTCGGCAACTTTGTAACAAAAGGGCCGAAACATTTTTTCAAAGCAAAAACCAAAAGAAAATTTGCTAAGTTATCTTCCATGGAGTCTACGTAAGCCACCCAAGGAGAACCAAGCTTTCTCTTCAAATTTTCTTCACAAAAAGAGTGTCAAAGTGTTCCTTGAAGACAAAGGAAGCATTTGACTAAGGTAACTTCCCTTGCACTTGAAATTTTCATGGTTTTTCTTCACAAAATCCGTGGGTGAATAGTGATAGAAAGATGGAAAATTTTTGGTTGTTTTCCATTTAATTGATGTTGGGTTTTGTTAAGGATGAAATAAGGAAGAAAACCATGCAAATTCAATAAAGAAAAACCGAAATTTTGTTGGTTTTTCAAGGGAAAATCCGTGGGTTACCTTAGGTAACCAATGAGAAAACTTTGTGGTTAATTGCTAATATGCTTTCTAAGTTTAATTTTGTGAAGAACAAAGCTTGTATTTCATTGTGGAAAGTTTGAAAAAAATTTCTTGTGTGAATTCCATTAAATGGCCGTGGGGTTGTTAATGGTTTGAAAGAAAACTTTGCTTGGTTTTATGTGGTATTTGGTTGATTGGAATTATGCATTTTAATATGCAAATGATGAAATTAAAATGGAAAGCAATGAAAACAAAAATGTGTGCATGTTTTCAATTCATTGGCCGTGGGCTATACAAGGGTAAAAACCCTAGGAAGTTTGGTTGAAAATGCAAAGAAAATGGGCTTGAAAATGTGTTAAAAATGTGACATTTGAATGGCCTAAAATGTGGTGAAAGTTTGACAAAATTTGGTTCGGTTTGGTTGTGAAAACCGAAACCAAATTAAGGGTAAAAATGTGAAAAAAATTTTGTAATGTGGGTGATAATGTGAAATTTGAAATTCGTGGGCTTTTATGTAAAAGTTTGGAAAACTTTTACATAAAATAGGCTTGTGGTATAGTACGTGGCAGGTACATACGGTTCGAGGCGTACCTAACGCCGGAAGCCTTAAAATTACGCCGAAATGCTGCCGAAATTTCAAAAAACGGCATTCGGGGTAAAATAGGAATTTAAATTAAAAGTTAGGGTCGGGACGGAAACCCGAGTCCCTAACGGAAAAATTGAATAAGGAAAATTTAAGGGGTGGGTCGTGAATAGTAACCCGTCCCCTTAAAAATGAAAAACGCTTGTGAAATTGAAAAACCGATCCCGAGGGGGGGCGTTTTTGGAAATAAAATAAAGATCCGAGTCGGGAACGGAAAACCCGAGCCTCGAAGACCTAGGTCGGGAAAGTCTAGATGAACGTTTTAAATACTAGTGAAACGTCCATTTGAGGCTCCGAAACGATAGAAAATCGCTAAACCGACGTGAGGGTCGGAATAGTGCTTCCCGAGGGCCGGGAAAACAAAAAGTGGAAATAAAATAGAAACGAACCCGGTAATGATTAGAAAAGAGTCAGAAAAGTTCCTGAGAGCCAAAAATGCAGTCTGGATCAATAAAATTCCGTCAGGGGCAAAACTGTAATTTTGCCAAAATATTGGGGTAAAATCATAATTTTACAAAAGTTGGGGGAAAATGGTGAAAATAATAAATAAAACCTAAAAAGTTATAAATAGGTTTTATTTAAGCTTTTTAATGAAAAATAAAAGCTATAAATGGGAAAGAAATTAACAGACATAGTTTTGTCTGTAGGATCCCAAAATCGGCCTACAAGGAAGGCGATTCAAGATCCAAGAGAGAGAAAGAGAACAGTCTGATAAGGTAAGTTCAGACGTTTACCTGTCTGTAACATATAGCAATATTGTGCTAACTTTAATGTACTAACTATAAGTTAGGTACATATGTGCTACGGGCACTATTATAGAGTGGAGAGAGAGACGAAATGTGCTACGGGCACTATAAGGATGGGACACATGGTTAATTGTGCTTTGGGCACTAGAGCGAGGTTAATGAAACTCACTCACCTAAAATTAAAATGTGAACCATTCCTAACCACGGGACAATGTGAAGTCACCGGGTTAGAACGTTAAAAAGTCGGTAATGAAACCACTTTCTGACGTACCAGCCTTCCGTACAGGGAGGTACTTTTGCCTTCGGGGCTATGAGATAAGGCTGTGGAGGTCAGCACTAATGTACCGCTCCCAGTCAATGTACTATTTTGCCTTCGGGGCTATGAGATTAAGGCTGTGGAGGTCAGCACTAATGTACCGCTCCCAGTCATGCGCATTTAAATGGTACTGCCAACCTGAGCTCAAAACCAGAACGTAAATAAAGATAATGACCTAAAACTGAAACTGTGCCATAATTGAGCATAAGACAGTTTAGTGAGAGCACTAACATCGCGGTAGATGTACTAGTGTGATACAGTGGTGTGGTCAACCTTACTAGTCTACGTATGAATAGTGGTCAAAGTTACTATTTACGTATGAATAGTGGTCAATGGTACTATTCACGATGAATAGTACTATTCATAGAAATTTTATTTCTTGCATGTTTGAACTTACTGAGCTTGTAGCTCACCATTTTTGCTAATGTTGCAGGTAAGCGACCAGCTCAGTAGCTTGTTTGACTGGATGGCGCGTGTCAAATGGGATAACTGGGCGAGGGATTTGGTACTGCCAGAGTCTTGCCGCTGAGCGTTAAAGTGAAGGGAAAAAAAAGGAGAAACAGTTCTTTTGTAATTATATATATATTTTACAAAAGCACTGTATTATTTATATTACTTTGTACTTATCAACAAAGTAAATAGTGGAAAAGATTTCATATGATGTTTAAAGAAAAAAAATTAAAAAATTTTCCCCAAAAACGACACGATTTTAAAAGAGAGTGAGATAAGCCGGCGACCCACGAGAGTACAATCTATCGCAGTTAGCGATAAGCTCAACTGTAATAGTATTGTATGATCTCCGAGAGGGGCGGGCCGCCACATTTTTTATGTAAACATGGGAGCAGTTTATTAACACTGTAATTTTCCCATGGATTTTAATTTTTTGTCTCTTAGAATTTTTATGGTTAGAATTTTTGTACACCGGAAATGGTTTAGGAAATTTTATGTAATTAATCTTGGAGGAGATTGAAGATTGAAGACCGTAATTTATTTTTTCCCAAAAGTTAAATTTGATTTAAAGGTTGAAATTTTGATTATATGGAAAATTTCAATTTAATTGGGATTCAAATTAATTTTTGGAGATCCTAATAGGTAAATTGGAATATGACACGAAAATCGAGACACGACCCCTCGGGATAGGCCGACGGGCCTTGGTGGTGCTGCAGCCCCTGCCCTCGGGCAGGATGGGGCTACGGCAGCCCCTAAGCAGGCCCACACCACCCCGGTCGCATGCTTGGCCTGCAGCCAGGGGTGGCCGTGGCCTGCCCTAGGCTGGCCGCAGCCTGGGCGTGCAGCCTGGCGCTGCAGGCTTGGCCTGCAGCCCGGTAGGGCTGCACATGGGGCGGCCGTGGGCTGCCAGCCCCTCCGGGGTTGGTGGCTGCCGCCTACGGGGGCGGCGGTCCGACGGTCCAAAAATCAGAAAATTTTGATTTTTTAAATTAGAGATTTAATTTTAAATCATGTTTAAAAATATGTAATTAAAAATTTGAAATTTTTTGAAATTACATATTATTACACATGATGTTTAAAATTGTTTAAAATTTAAATTTGAAATTTAAATTTGAAATTCGAATTTGGAATTTGAATTTGAAATTTAAATTTTTGGATATTTAAATTTTAAATAATTCTTGGGATGAGAAATAAATGGAGAGGCTACATAAAGATGGATACAAGAAGGTGGAACAGAATTCAAGACCCAAAGAATGCTTTAGATGGAATTTTGTAATCTTTATTTTCGTTGTTCTAGGATGGAACCATAGCTTGGTTATTCTGTCAATTATTTTTTCTGTGATATGTCATGGATGTATAAATATGTATTGATGGATGTTTTGTATGCATATTTGATAACATGTCATATAGGATAGGTGAGTGCCGCTCATACTATATTGATCATACATAATTTGTCAAAACTTGCATGTTTTTCAAAATATTGAGTGGGAGAGGGTTTCAAACAAAACCCACGGCCTCCATTGTTGATCCATATGTGAAAGCATGGTAACGCCTCGCGTCAGTTCTGCCCTGACCACACCCCTCGGTAGGTGTTTACCGCCGCCGGTATACTAGATTGGATCTCCTATGTGGAAAACGTGTTCGGGTGCGATCCTATTCATGACCACCCCTCGGTGGCTTGGTAGGACGTGGATCGGGCTACGTAAACAATGGTTATACACTCAAGACTCGTTTAGTTATTAACCTTCCCTAGAAGCTCTGTTAACTAAACTGGTGGCCAAATTAGCGGTTATTAATATATGTCTTAACCTTGGAGGATTTAAGGTAACATATATTAATTGGACGGGGTCCATGTTCCGGCTATTTGTTTTCATGACCACCCCTCGGTGGCTTGGGGCAATAGGTGCTGAGAATTACCGTTGCAATGCTACATGTTTTTCAAGTTTCATGTAAGAACATACTTGTATGTTTTATTTGCTAAATTATCTGCATATTTGGTTGGGCTTTGTAATGATGTCTAGTATAATTTTATTTCAGTTCAAAATGTCACCGACACCCCTCATTTCAATACTTACTGAAAATAAGTTGAATGGCAAAAATTAGAAAGATTGGAAAAGAAATCTATTAATAGTTCTCAGCTGCGAGAGACACAAGTTCGTACTGGACGAACCATGCCCACTTGGGCCCAAACCTGACACACCACTTGAGGAGGTCCCGGTTGCCTATAATCGTTGGAGAGAATCCAATGAAATAGCTCGATGCTACATCCTTGCTAGCATGACGAGTGCTTTACAAAAGTAGCATGAGACTTATCAAGTTGCTGGGGAGATCATGGACAATCTGGAGGACATGTTCGGAGGCCAAGAAAAATTGGCTCGACAGTCCGCTATGACCAGCATTATGAACTCCAAGCAAAAGGCGGGTACTCCGGTGAAGGACCATATGATCACTCTAATGGGATTCTTTGCTGAGGCTGCCGAGAATGGTGCTGAGTTGGACTACAACACCCAGATCGAGATGGTGTTCAAGACTCTGTCTAAAGATTTTGTGGGGTTTAAGGCCGCATACAATCTGGCGACAAAGGAGTTAGGACTAACCGAGCTCATGAAGCAACTACAGGCTTATGAGCGGATGATCAGGGATGAGGATGCGGTTCGACCTAAAGGTGAGGCCAATTTGGCGGAATCTTCCAATCCTTCACGGAAGAGGAAGAGGCCAAATAAGAAGCAAGTGGCTTCTAGTTCTTCTAATCCTCCTGTCTCGGACGGGAAGAAGAAGAAAAAGAACAAGAAGCCAAAGGACCCTAAAAAGTCCAAATGCTTCCATTGTAGGAAGGTAGGTCACTTCAAGAAGGCTTGCCGGGAATTCCTAGCCGCCAAGGGCAAGGAAGGTAAGGAACTTCATTACTTGGAAGCATGTTTGGTGGAAGAATCGAAAGACACTTGGGTCATTGATTCCAGCGCCACTAATCATGTTTGTGTTTCTATGCAGGGGTTCGTGGAAACAAGAAGTCTACATGATAGGAGCCTCTCGTTGCGGACTGGAGATGGTAGCTTTGTGGTGGCTGAAGCAGTGGGAGATGTTTACCTTTATTTTGATCAATTTAGGTTTATTTTATTGAAAGACTGTTTTTATGTTCCTAATTTTAGGAGGAACCTTATATCGGTAGCTTGTTTAATAAAGGATTCTTATTCAGTTTCTTTTAGTAAAAGAGTTGATATTCGTAGAAATAAGTCTTTTATCTGTTCTGGATGGATGGATGGAAACCTATATTTGATCAAACCAAAGATATACTCACTGCTTGACACTGAATTAATTGATAACTATAAAAGGTTGAAAGTTTCTCACTCTAACAAGGCGTATCTTTGGCATTTAAGACTTGGTCATATTAATCAGGATAGGATTCAAAGATTGGTGAAAGACGGTCCTCTGGAATCTCTGGAGGAGGTACGACTTCCCCAATGTGAGTCTTGTCTAGAGGGTAAAATGACTAAGAGGTCTTTTGGAGCTAAAGGTACAAGGGCTCAGGAGCTCTTAGAAATTGTGCACACTGACGTATGTGGCCCCATGAACGTCACAGCACGAGGAGGGTTCGAGTATTATGTCTCTTTTATAGATGATTACTCGAGGTATGGATATGTGTATCTGATGCACCGCAAGAGCGAAACCTTTGACAAGTTCAAAGAATATCGTGCGGAAGTGGAAAAGCAATTGGATAAATCCATAAAGACACTTAGATCTGATCGAGGTGGCGAATATCTCTCCGATGAATTTCTAGGACATCTTGTAGAGAACGGGATTTTATCCCAATTGACTGCACCTGGTACTCCACAACAGAATGGTGTAGCCGAAAGGAGAAACAGGACCTTATTGGATATGGTACGGTCCATGATGAGTTATTCAACGCTGCCATTATCGTTTTGGGGATATGCTTTACAAACGGCGTGCTATATTCTGAACCAGGTTCCGAGCAAATCAATTCCTAAAACTCCGTATGAATTGTGGCGTGGCAGGAAGCCCTCCCTTGGACATATGAGAATATGGGGCTGCCCGGCACATGTACTGGATGGGGATGCGAAGAAGTTGGAACCAAGATCAGAATTATGCATGTTTGTAGGGTATCCAAAAGGAACTAAAGGAGGTCTGTTCTATAACCCGAAGGAACAAAAAGTCATTGTCTCAAACCATGCGACATTCCTGGAGGAAAGTCACATGAATGACTTTAAGCCTCGAAGCAAAGTAGTGCTAGAGGAGTTATCGGGTGAAAGAACTGCTCCACAGATTTCGGTCTTGGACGCAAGTCTGAGTTCCAATGAAAGACCTGCAGACGATCAACAATTTAGGGTGCCTCGTCGTAGTGGGAGGGTTTCGAAGAAACCTAATTTCTTTATGTATGATGCTGAGGTATACCAGGCCGAGGCTCATGAGCATGAGGAAGATTCGGTCACATATGATGAAGCTGTAAAGGATGTTGATTCTAAATCTTGGAAATAGGCTATGAACAATGAGATGGATTCTATGAAATCCAACTCTGTTTGGGAACTTGTAGATTTGCCGGATGGGATAAAACCCATTGAATGCAAATGGGTCTACAAAAGAAATAAGGATGCGGAAGGGAGAGTGGAAACTTTCAAAGCTAGACTGGTTGCAAAGGGATACACGCAAAAGGCTGGAATCGATTACGAGGAAACCTTTTAGCGTGTCGCTATGCTGAAGTCTATCCGTATTCTTCTATCCATTGCTGTGGCTCTCGATTACGAGATCTGGCAAATGGATGTCAAGACGGCATTCTTGAATGGCCATCTTGAAGAGTGTATCTATATGATACAGCCCGAAGGCTTCATAGCAAAAGGCCAAGAAAGGAAAGTCTGCAAGTTGCTTAGATCCATTTATGGATTAAAGCAAGCATCCCGCTCATGGAACCAGAGGTTTGATCAAGCGATTAAGACATTTTGTTTTGAGCAGAACGTTGATGAACCTTGTGTTTATAAACGTATTAAGGATGGAAAAGTGGTCTTTCTGATACTCTATGTCGATGATATACTACTCATTGGGAATGATGTAGGGAACTTATCATCGGTCAAGCTTTAGTTACACCAACAGTTTGACATGAAGGACTTGGGAGAAGCTAATTATGTTCTAGGCATTCGTCTCTTCAGAGATCGAAAGAACAAAATGATAGCATTATCCCAAGCTTCATACATAGATAAAATAATTGACAAATATGCAATGCTAGAGGCAAAGAAAGGCTCACAACCTTCTATTACCGGTCTAACTCTTTCATTGGATGACTGTCCCAAGACATCGGAAGAAAGAGAGCGCATGAGTAAGGTCCCTTATGCATCCGCTGTGGGTAGCCTTATGTACGCTATGCTTTGCACTCGCCCAGACATATGTTTTGCAGTAGGTATGGTGAGTCGATATCAAGCGAATCCTGGAACCAAGCACTGGCAAGCAGTAAAGCATATACTCAAGTATCTTAAGAGAACGAGGGATTATATGCTATTGTATTCTGGAAGGGACCTAACACCCGTAGGATACACGGACTCAGACTTCCAGACTTGTAAGGATTCGAGGAAATCGACATCTGGATCAGTGTTTTTACTCGGAGGAGGCGCCATTGTGTGGAGGAGCATGAAGCAGAGCTGCACAGCTGACTCTACTATGGAGGCTGAGTATGTGGCTGCGGCTGAGGCATCTAAAGAAGCGGTTTAGCTCCGCAAGTTCTTTAGAGACCTTGAGGTCATTCCGGGTGTTGACAAGCCTATCACACTTTACTGTGATAATACAGGGGCTATTGCCAACACAAGGGAATCTCGGCACCACAAGAGAACCAAGCACATCGATCGGAGATATCATATTATTAGAGGGCATGTGGAGACAGGACAAGTAGATGTATGTAAGATCGCGTCCGAGGACAACATCGCTGATCCCTTTACTAAGACTTTGGTGGCTAGAAGCTTTGAGAGGCATGTAGAGGCGATGGGGATGCGTAACATGGCACATCTGCTGGCTTCGGGCAAGTGGGAGATTGTTAGGAAATGCCCTAAGTATTAGAGACATTTTGATGTATTCATTTTGAACTGGATAATAAAATTATACATAGAGGTTATTCATTACATTGCTATCTGTCCTTGTCTTATTTACATGTTAAAGTAAATGTAAGCAAATATGGCTCACTGACTGCTTGTGTTAAAACTGTTAGAACGTTGCATGCAATGGACTTTTGTATGCAAGAAGACAATGTCTTAAAGTTAGTAGTCTAAACTATGGTCTGTAGTCTATGGGGTTAGACTGACCATCTAACTCATGTTAAGACTATTATGTTGTCTAAAGACTTAGAGGGGACGGTTTGTCTTGACTGTCTGGAGCTGGACTCCCAAGTAGAGACATAGATATGTTGCTCGGTGGTGACGTATTAGACCGGGACTAAAGCGTGATTGATCTACGTAGTCCGCTATGAGTGGATCAATCTGCTTTTGACGTTCATTGTGCAATAACCTTAATCCTGAGTAAATGAACTTCTTCATGTATATGACTTGTGTACTTTGATGTTCCAATGGCTAAAGCGTCTCAGAGGTAGTAAGCTTATAGACCGGTTCGTTGGGTGCATGACTTGTATACGATGAAGGGTTTGTTTGCAGATATCGGAATCATAGCTCTGTGGAGTTAAAGGTATCCTCTTAAAGGCATTATACTGAATGTGAAAAATGGACAAGGCCTTGGGTCGTCTGCTGGGCAGATGACTTCTTATTCACATATGGTGAATAATCATTTTCTTAATTCGGTAGTATAATGGAACTTTAAGATAGCCTGATCAGTAGGATTAAATGGACTTTGACCTAAGGCTGATCATGGATATCATATGAGGGTTTTGCATATATGACAATGTCATTGGATAGTAGCTCGTCATAGGCTTACGTAATATGGTATATAATTGGGAGTTCAGTTTCAGGTTTATAGTGGTGTGACTCTGAAACTAGTGATCATATGATTGAGTTGTTCGGTAAAGAATGATGATCATATGGAATCACGGGAGCCCGATTATATATGTCCAATCAGTCCCTCTACTAGCTCCACATAATTCCTTAACGTTTAGCAAATTGATTTATGTATGCTATTGGCTAGTTTATTATGCATGGATGGTGATGGCACAGGATTAGGATGGTAGACAAGATTCTCTCCGGTTGGATTCAGATTTTGTTTTGGATAATAGAGTACACAATTATTCGAACTCCAAATAAAGTTGTCATGATTTTATTTGAGATTGGATTGGAGTTGTAGAAAATTATCCATGAGAACAAGAATATGAAACACAACCGTTTTGTGGAATTTGAAATTTGAATTTTGAAATTTGAAATTTGAATTTTGAAATTTGAAATTTGAAATTTGAATTTGAAATTTGAACTTGAAATTTGAATTTGAAATTCAAATTTGAAATTTGAATTTGAAATTTAAATTTGAAATTTGAAATTTGAAATTTGAAATTTGAATTTGAAATTTGAATTTGAAATTTGAAATTCAAATTTTGAATCACAGTCCAAGTAGGATTCGAATTTGTTGTGGAAAATCCACAAGGTTTGAAATTCGAATTTGAGTTGGATTTGGAGAGGATAATCTTGTTGGAATCCTGCTTGAATTTTGAATCCAAATCCCAACAAAAGTGGACGAAATTTTTGAGGATAATCCTCATGGAAAAATTCAGATTTTTGTGGACAAGATTCAAGGGAATAATTCAAGTTTCAATCCCAGTTGAATTTGGATTCTCTCCTCCCTGAAAAGTGGCCGAAAATTTGGAGAATCTCTCCTAGGAATTTCGGATTTTTTGGTTGAAAAAGGGGGATAAAATTCTAGTTAAAATCTTGTTTAGATTTGGATTGGATTTATCCTAAGAAAACCGAATTTAATTGTGGAGATTCTCCCTTGGAAAATTCGGATTTTATGGATATGGATAAGGGAGAAAATCTTTTCCTAGTCCAATTCGAATTCAGAGAATCACCTCATGCAGGTCTATAAATAGAGGTCCTGCCACTCCAGTTCTCTCAGACCACAGACTCTCAGGTGAGCAGGCTTATTGTTGCATAGCTCATCGTGACAATAAAGTTCTTTAGAGATCTGGGTGGTCGGAAGAAGACTAGCAGTGCTAGCATACCGATCGAGGTTCAGAGTGCCCACACACTCAGCCATTCGGGAATTGGAGAATAGTAGAGAAGGCTAGTTGGTTGAAGCCTCTGGTCATTCTCCTCCTGCAAGATTTGCGTCCTTGAGGTATGAGTTTTAATTGTTGGTGGTTTATTGTATATGGCATCATGAGATATTTAACAATCTAAAAATTTTTATTGTTCCGCTGCGCCACTCTGATACGTTTTTACCGATTTATTTTCCTACACATAATATTTCTGGTTAAATTCTTCCAGAAATTCTGCCCAACTCATGGTAGACACATTTCTTCTCAGTCGCACAATGTCCCACCAAAAACGAGCATCTTTCCTTAACACAAAAGACGCACATGCGACCTTCTCTTGGTCAGTTAAATTCATGAATTCCAGGATCACTTACAAAGATGACAACAAGTCTTCAGCCTTTAGAGGATTTGTAGAACCTTTAAATTCTAGCAACCTCATACGCCTGAATCTTTCATAGAGGGGTTCCAGATTTACTACCAGTAGTGGTTTAGGAACTTTCTCATGTACAACAGCTGGAGGAATAACCAGATCTACCTCAGCTTTCTGTTCTACTTGGCTACCTTCAGAACCTTGCCTCTATTCTAACTCCTCTACTCGTTGTCTCAGATTAGTATTTTCTTGCATTTGAGCTTCTAATAATGCTTGTATCTGCTCTATTCTTTCCATGAGATTAGGACATCGTTCTCGTCTCTCTGGTCGATTTCGCAAATCCACCATCTTGTCTATTATCCTATTATGGCATAACAATTTACCATTAGCTTTTCCATGACCACATTCGTAAAATCATATAAATTTACGAAATTCAGGGTAATGTAAAACCACATCACCGTAACACATCATCGTACAACATATAATCATTTTGATATTTCATTCATAGCAAAATGTTTATATATCATACATAACCATCACCAGTCATATATACATCGGCCATCTTATACAGCTTGGCCACAAGTCTATACAAAAGAGCTTTTCTCTATAAGCTACTTATGTACATGAATACATCTACTGGTCACACATCTCCTGTGCCTGGGACTAGAGGATATTCCTCTGGATCCTTATCATCATCTGGATCATCTGAGTCATCACCACCCTTAGGCAATGCTCCCTGTCCTGAGTCATCACGTCCTCGTGGTCTAGACGGTCTGGCCTCATGATCATTCATCATCCTTCTCGATCCAAAGATGCTTGCCATCATCTCGTCTTGACACAGTGTCTCTCGTCGACTCTGCGACAGATGGTCAATCAAAATCTCCCTCTTGATCGTCCTAATCGTCACTACAAACTCTTAGAGCGTAGGAGGATATAACCTAATCACCTTCTGTCTCAACTCCATAGGTAAACCTCTCCAAAAAAGCTCACAACAGTTTGCTTCAGTAAGGTTAGGCAATGGACATCTTCTCTTAATAGTCTCCTTAAATTGTACTGTGTAAGACATAACTGTCTCACCAGACAACATGACCATCCTCTCTGTCTGGAGAATATAGTCTCTAACCTCATCAAATCCAGGATACGTGGGTGTTACTACCTCTCGTCTCTCTAGAGGCGCTAGAACAGGTGTCGGATCCTTAGGCGGAAACTGATCAGCCAATCACTGACAGAACTCAGCCCAACTGAATCCCAACAGAATCTCCTGATCACAATAATCCCAGAATACTCAAGCATCTCCATGAAACATACTTATTGCCAACTGGATCCACATCTCTCGATCAATATCACACATCACCATGATCCTCTCTATGGCATAAAGCCAATTCTTTGTCTCCATTGACTGTCATCCACCATCAAACATAGAGGGACTGCTCACTCTAAATGCCTGTACTGCTCGAGTTGAAACTCTCACTCCAATATTTTGGCGTCCACCAACAACTGGAATGTCTACTACTACAGGTGGATGAAGTACCGGTCGAGGCTGTACTACATCTATAGGAGCTGGTGCTGGTGCTGCAGGTCTCTCTGGCACCGAGGGTCTAAGTACCGGACATTGGGAAATAGACGGCCTCACAATAGGTCTCGTCCATACCCGTAACAACCTTCTCGGTCGTGGTAGCGGCGGTCTCGCATAAGGAGGTCTGGTCATCTTGCTACCTATAAGATAATCATTTTCATATAAGAAAATAATTAACTAAACTTAAATAAACTACTTACTTGGATTGTGGTGCAGGATGCGTGAAGTGTCAAATCAGGATATGGTCAACACTGCTTTGATATACCAACTGTGACAGCAGTTGGTAATCTAAACTAGACCAATCGTAACACGGCTCTGATACCAACTGTGGCGGCCCGCCTTTCGTAGAGATCATACAATACTATTACAGTTAAGCTTCATAGCTAACTGCGATATATTGTACTCTCATGGGTCACCGGCTAATCTATCTCTCTTTAAAACATGACGTTTTTTTGGGAATTTTTTTTTTAAAACATCATGTAAAACATTATCCACTAATCACTTTGTTTACAAGTACAAAGTAATTTACATAATACAGTACTTTCACAAAATATATATTATTACAAAAGAACTGTTTCTCTTTCCTTTCTCTATTATTGCTTAGTGAAAATACTCTGGCAGAACCATATCCATTGGCTTCCTATCCCATTTGACACTCGCTATCCCGTCCGCCATCCACCCATACAAAGCTGGTGAGCCGGTTGCTTACCTGCAACATAAGCAAAAATGGTGAGCTACAGGCTCAGTAAGTTCAAACATGCAAGAAATAGAATTTATATGAATAGTACTATTCATCATGAATAGTAATGTTGACTACTATTTATCATGAATAGTAACTTTGACTACAACACAGTATATCAACAGTACATTAACCACGGTGTCAGTACTCTCACAAAACTGTCTTATGCTCAATTATGGCATAGTTTCAGTTTTAGGTAATTATCTTTAATTATGTTCTGGTTTTGAGCTCAGGTTGGCAGTACCATTTCAGTGCGCATGACTGGAATCGGTACATTAGTGCTGACCTCCGCAGTCTTAATCTTATCATCATAGCCCCGAAGGCAAAATTGTACATGACTAGGAGTAGTACACTAGTGCTGACCTCCACCGCCTTAATCTCATCATCATAGCCCCGAAGGCAAAGTTTACCTCCCTGTACGGAAGGCTGGTATGCCAAAAGTGGTTTCATTACCAACTCTTTAAAGTTCTAACCCGGTGACTTCATATTGCCCCTTGGTTAGGAATGGTTCACATTTTTATTTCACGTGAGTGAGTTTTATTAACCTCGCTCTAGTGCCCGAAGCACAATTTATTATGTGTCCCATTTTAAATAGTACCCGTAGCACATTTCGTCTCTCTTTCTATTCTATAATAGTGCCCGTAGCACATATGTACCTAACTTATAGTTAGTACATCAAAGTTAGCAATAATAATGCTACATGTTGCAGACAAGTAAATGTCTGAACTTACCTTATCTGTTTCTTCTCCTTTTCCTTTCCTGAATCTTTAATCGCTCTCCTTGTGGGTCGATTTTGGGATCCTACAGACAAAACCTTGTCTGTTAATTTCATTTCCATTCATAGCTTTTATTTTTTTATTTAAAAGCTTAAATAAAACCTATTTATAACTTTTTAGGCTTTATTTATCATTTTCCCCATTTTCCTCAACTTTTGAAAAATTATGATTTTACCCCCATATTTTGGCAAAATTACAATTATGCCCCTGACGGGATTTTCTCGATCTAGACTGCACTTTTGGCTCTCAGGAACTTTTCTGACCCTTTTCTATTCATTACCGGGTTCGTTTCTATTTTATTTTCATTTTTCACCCTCCCGACCCTCGGGAAGCACTATTCCGACCCTTACGTCGGTTTAGTATTTTCTATCGTTTCGGGGTCTCAAATGGACGTTTTACTAGTATTTAAAACGTTCATCTAGACTTTCCCGATCTAGGTCTCCGAGGCTTGGATTTTCCATACCCGACTCGGACCTTTACTTCGTTTCCCAAAAACGCCCCCCCTCAGGGTCGGTTTTTCAGTTTCACTCGCGTTTTACATTTTTAAGGGCATGGGTTACTACTCATGAACCACCCCTTAGGTTTCCCTTATTCAATTTTCCTTTAGGGACTAGGGTTTCCAACCCGACCCTAAACTTTTATTTTTAATTCTCTTTTTACCCCAAATGCCGTTTTTGAAATTTCGGCAGCATTTCGGCGTAAATTCAAGGCTACCGGCGTTAGGTACGCCTCGAACCATATGTACCTGCCACGTACTATACCAAAATCCTATTTTATGTAAAAGTTTCCCAAACTTTTACATAAAAGCTCACAAAATTTCCAATTCACATTTTGAAGCACATTCCACAAAATTCTTTCAATTTTACCCTTAGTTTTAGCCACGGTTTGCATACTCAAAACCTAACCAAAACTTTTCAAAATTTCAACCAAATTTTAGGCTATTCAAAGGCTATTACCTAGCACATTTTCAATCCATTTTCCATGCATTTTACAACACAATTCTTAGGGTTTTTCAACACACATAACCCACGACCATTTTAGGGAAAAACATGCACAACATTTTGTTTCATGCTTTCAACCTCATAACCAACATTTCCATAATTCAGTGCATGAATTTAACTATCCAAACATCAAGTTAATCATGCAAAAATGTTCACCAAACCCTAATTACACCACACGGCCATTTTAGGGTTATTAGATGCCAAAATTTTTCCAAGCTTTCTAACCATGCAAACCATGCTTTCCTTTAATCCAAAACATGATTTAAAGCATTACAACACTTAAAACCAACCAAACACATAGGTAACCCACGGTTTTACCATTGAAAAACCAACCAAAACTTTGTTTTTCTTGAAACAAAATGCATGGTTTTTCTTCTAATCAATTCATTAACAAAACTCAAGCACCAAATCAACCAAAACCAACCTAAAATTTTTCATCCTTCACACTATTTATCCCACGGATTTTTCAATGAAAAAGTAAGAAAAAATGCAAACCAAAGATAGCTATCTTGATTTCTTGCTTCCCTTGACTTCAATGAAGAGTTTGCTACCACTTTTGTGAAGAAAACTTGAAAGATTAGCTTGGTTCTCCTTGGTTGCTCACGGTTGCTCTCTTGAAACACTTAGAAAAAATTTTTCTTTGTTTTGGATTTGAATAAGCTACGGGTTTTTTTGTTCCAAGTTTGCTGACTTAAGTAACAAGGAAACCAATTAATTTGGCTTCCAACCAATGAAAATTCAACACCTTTCATGCCATTTCTTTCCATATTTTCAAAAAATTAATTTGGCTAATTTTGACCAAATCTAAGCCTTTAGATCAAAAACATCTTTAATCTTGGCCATTAATGCCACCAACCACCAAAATTTTCACATTAAATAAATGGCTTTACGATGTCATAAATGTAAAGTAAAAATTTTGACTTTGACTTTACTATTCACATTAATTCGACTACTTTTTGACCGATGTCGGTTCGAGCCGAAATTTTCCTTAAATCGTCCCGGTGAGTTCTTGAGGTCTCTTGTGCAATCGGATCAGTTTATACTGCTTCCGTTTGATCAAAATCAATCCCAGATGTTTTTCATCTTTTAGTACACCATAATACCCCGGTTAGGTTTGTTAGGAAATGCCCTGAGTATTAGAGACATTTTGATGTATTCATTTTGAACTGGATAATAAAATTATACATAGAGGTTATTCATTACATTGCTATTTGTCCTCGTCTTATTTACATGTTAAAGTAAATGTAAGCAAATATGGCTCACTGACTGCTTGTGTTTAAACTGTTAGAATATTGCATGCAATGGACTTTTGTATGCGAGAAGACAATGTTCTAAAGTTAGCAGTCTAAACTATGGTCTATAGTCTATGGGGTTAGACCGAGCATCTAACTCATGTTAAGACTATTATGTTGTCTAAAGCCTTGGAGGGGACGGTCTGTCTTGACTGTCTGGAGCTGGACTCCCAAGTGGAGACATAGATATGTTGCTTGGTGGTGACATATTAGACCGGGACTAAAGCGTGATTGATTTACGTAGTCCGCTATGAGTGGATCAATCTACTTTTGACGTTCATTGTGCAATAACCTTAATCCTGAGTAAATGAACTACTTCATGTATATGACTTGTGTACTTTGATGTTCCAATGGCTAAAGCGTCTCAGAGGTAGTAAGTTTATAGACCGGATCGTTGGGTGCATGACTTGTATACGATGAAGGGTTTGTTTGCAGATATCGGAATCATAGCTCTGAGGAGTTAAAGGTATCCTCTTAAAGGCATTATACTGAATGTAAAAATGGACAAGGCCTTGGGTCGTCTGCTGGGCGGATGACTTATTATTCACATATGGTGAATAAACATTTTCTTGATTCGGTAGTATAATGGAACTTTAAGATAACCTGATCAGTAGGATTAAACGGACTTTGACCTAAGGCTGATCATGGATATCATATGAGGGTTTTGCATATACGACAAAGTCATTGGATGGTAGCTCGTCACAGGCTTACGTAATACGGTATATAATTGGGAGTTCAGTTTCAAGTTTATAGTGGTGTGACTCTGAAACTAGTGATCATATGATTGAGTTGTTTGGTAAAGAATGATGATCATATGGAATCACGGGAGCCCGATTATATATGTCCAATCAGTCCCTCTACTAGCTCCTCATAATTCCTTAACGTTTGGCAAATTGATTTGTGTATGCTATTGGCTAGTTTATTATGCATGGATGGTGATGACACAGGATTAGGATGGTAGACAAGATTCTCTCTGGTTGGATTCAGATTTTGTTTTGGATAATAGAGTACACAATTATTCGAACTCCAAATAAAGTTGCCATGATTTTATTTGAGATTGGATTGGAGTTGTAGAAAATTATCCATGAGAACAAGAATATGAAACACAACCGTTTTGTGGAATTTGAAATTTGAATTTTGAAATTTGAAATTTGAATTTTGAAATTTAAAATTTGAATTTTGAATTTGAAAGTTGAATTTGAAATTTGAATTTGAAATTCGAATTTGAAATTTAAATTTGAAATTTGAAATTTGAAATTTGAAATTTGAATTTGAAATTTGAATTTGAAATTTGAAATTCAAATTTTGAATCACAGTCCAAGTAGGATTCGAATTTGTTGTGGAAAATCCACAAGGTTTGAAATTCGAATTTGAGTTGGATTTGGAGAGGATAATCTTGTTAGAATCCTACTTGAATTTTGAATCCAAATCCCAACAAATAAGGGACGAAATTTTGAGGATAATCCTCAAGCAAATTTCGGTTTTTGTGGATAGGATTCAAGGGAAAAATTCAAGTTTCAATCCTAGTTGAATTTGGATTCTCTCCTTCCCTGAAAAGTGGCCGAAATTAAGGAGAAAATCTCCTAGGAAATTCGGTTATTTTGGATAAGGTTGAGATGAGATTCAAGCTTGAAAATCCTAGTGGAATTTTTGATTCTCCCTTATCCATAATGGCCGAAACTTTTGTTGAGATTTTCTCCAAGAAAAATTCGGATTTTTTGGTTGAAAAAGGGAGATAAAATTCTAGTTAAAATCTTGTTTAGATTTGGATTGGATTTATCCTAGGAAAACCGAATTTAATTGTGGAGATTCTCCCTTGGAAAATTCAGATTTTTTGGTTATGGATAAGGGAGAAAATCTTTCCTAGTCCAATTCGAATTCAGAGAATCACCTCATGCAGGTCTATAAATAGAGGTCCTGCCACTCTAGTTCTCTTAGACCACAGACTCTCAGGTGAGCAGGCTTATTGTTGCACAGCTCATCGTGACAATAAAGTTCTTTAGAGATCTGGGTGGTCGGAAGAAGACTAGCAGTGCTAGCATACCGATCGAGGTTCAGAGTGCCCACACACTCAGCCATTCGGGAATTGGAGAATAGTAGAGAAGGCTAGTTGGTTGAAGCCTCCGGTCATTCTCCTCCTGCAAGATTGGCGTCCTTGAGGTATGAGTTTTAATTGTTGTTTGTTTATTGTATATGGCATCATGAGATATTTAACGATCTAAAAATTTTTATTGTTCCGCTGCACCACTCTGATACGTTTTTACCGATTTATTTTCCTACAATTGGTATCAGAGCCATCTCATGACTATGCCATGTACATAAATTAGACAATTACTTAGTCTTTTTATTTATGTATGGAGTTGATATTTAGAGAGTGGCATTCTAGGGTTCCTTTATGTTGTTATCATGGATTATGTATAATGTATGTGGTTATTTTAATTTTTTGAATTATTATAAGCATGCTTGTTTATACCAGTTATGGTTCCTTAGAATTTAGAAAAATTGTATCTAGGAATTTTTTATGTAACCATGGGAGCAGTTTATTGAGACTGTAATTTTCCCATGGATTTTAATTTCTGTCTCTTAGAATTTTTATGGTTAGAATTTTTGTACACCGGAAACGGTTTAGGAAATTTTATGTAATTATTCTTGGAGGAGATTGAAGATTGAAGAACGTAATTTATTTTTTTCCCAAAAGTTAAATTTGATTTAAAGATTGAAATTTTGATTGTGTGGAAAATTTCAATTTAATTGGGATTCAAATTAAATTTTGGAGATCCTAATAGGTAAATTGGAATATGGCACGAAAATCGAGACACGACCCCTCGGGATAGGCCGACGAACCTTGGTGGGGCTGCAGCCCCTGCCCTCGGGCAGGATGGGGCTGCGGCAGCCCCTGTGCAGGCCCACACAACACACGGCCGCAGGCTTGGCCTGCAGCCAAGGGTGGCCGTGGCCTACCCAAGGCTGGCCACAGCCTGGGCGTGCAGCCTCTGGCTGCAGGCGCTGCCTGCAGCCTGCCGGCTGCTGCACCGAGTCTGGGCGTGCAGCCTGGCACTGCAGGCTTGGCCTGCAGCCCGGCAGGGCTGCACATGGGGCGGCAGTGGGCTGCCAGCCCCTCCGGGGTTGGTGGCTGCCCACGGCGGCTGCCGCCTACGGGGGCGGCGGTCCGATGGTACAAAAATAAGAAAATTTTGATTTTTAAATTTGAGATTTAATTTTAAATCATGTTTAAAAATATGTAATTAAAAATTTGAAATTTTTGAAATTACATATTATTACACATGATGTTTAAATTGTTTAAAATTTAAATTTGAAATTTAAATTTGAAATTCGAATTTGGAATTTGAATTTGAAATTTAAATTTTTGGATATTTAAATTTTAAATAATTCTTGGGATGAGAATAAATGGAGAGGCTACATAAAGAAGGATACAAGAAGACGGAACAAAATTCAAGACCCAAAGAATGTTTTGGATGAAATTTTGTAATCTTTATTTTCTTTGTTCTAGGATGGAACCATGGCTTGGTTATTCTGTCAATTATTTTTTCTGTGATATGTCATGGATGTATAAATATGTATTGATGGATGTTTTGTATGCATATTTGATAACATGTCATATAGGATAGGTGAGTGTCGCTCATACTATATTGATCATACATAATTTGTCAAAACTTGCATGTTTTTCAAAATATTGAGTGGGAGAGGGTTTCAAACAAAACCCACGGCCTCCATTGTTGATCCATATGTGAAAGCATGGTAACGCCTCGCGTCAGTTCTGCCCTGACCACACCCCTCGGTAGGTGTTTACCGCCGCCGGTATACTAGATTGGATCTCCTATGTGGAAAACGTGTTCGGGTGCGATCCTATTCATGACCACCCCTCGGTGGCTTGGTAGGACGTGGATCGGGCTACGTAAATAATGGTTATACACTCAAGACTCGTTTAGTTATTAACCTTCCCTAGAAGCTCTGTTAACTAAACTGGTGGCCAAATAAGCGGTTATTAATATATGTCTTAACCTTGGAGGATTTAAGATAACATATATTAATTGGACGGGGTCCATGTTCCGGCGATTTGTTTTCATGACCACCCCTCGGTGGCTTGGGGCAATAGGTGCTGAGAATTACCGTTGTAATGCTACATGTTTTTCAAGTTTCATGTAGGAACATACTTGTATGTTTTATTTGCTAAATTATCTGTATATTTGCTTGGGCTTTGTAATGATGTCTAGTATAATTTTATTTCAGTTCAAAATGTCACCGACACCCCTCATTTCAATACTTACTGAAAATAAGTTGAATGGCGATAATTACAAAGATTGGAAAAGAAATCTATTAATAGTTCTCAGTTGTGAGAGACACAAGTTCATACTGGACGAACCAAGCCCCCCTGGGCCCAAAACTGACACACCACTTGAGGAGGTCCCGGTCGCCTATAATCATTGGAGACAATCCATTGAAATAGCTCGATGCTACATCCTTGCTAGCATGACGAGTGCTTTACAAAAGCAGCATCAGACTTATCAAGTTGCTGGGGAGATCATGAACAATCTGGAGGACATGTTCGGAGGCCAAGAAAAATTGGCTCGACAGTCCGCTATCACCAGCATTATGAACTCTAAGCAAAAGGCGGGTACTCCGGTGAAGGACCATATGATCACTCTAATGGGATTCTTCGCTGAGGCTGCCGAGAATGGTGCTGAGTTGGACTACAACACCCAGATCGAGATGGTGTTCAAGACTCTGTCTAAAGATTTTGTGGGGTTTAAGGCCGCATACAATCTGGCGACAAAGGAGTTAGGACTAACCGAGCTCATGAAGCAATTACAGGCTTATGAGCGGATGATCAGGGATGAGGATGAGGTCCGACCTAAAGGAGAGGCCAATTTGGCGAAATCTTCCAATCTCTCACGGAAGAGGAAGAGGCCAAATAAGAAGCAAGTGGCTTCCAGTTCTTCTAATCCTCCTGTCTCGGACGGGAAGAAGAAGAAGAAGAACAAGAAGCCAAAGGACCCTAAAAAGTCCAAATGCTTCCATTGTGGGAAGGTAGGTCACTTCAAGAAGGCTTGCCGGGAATTCCTAGCCGCCAAGGGCAAGGAAGGTAAGGAACTTCATTACTTGGAAGCGTGTTAGGTGGAAGAATCGAAAGACACTTGGGTCATTGATTCCGGCGCCACTAATCATGTTTGTGTTTCTATGCAGGGGTTCGTGGAAACGAGAAGTCTACATGATAGGAGCCTCTCGTTGCGGACTGGAGATGGTAGCTTTGTGGTGGCTGAAGCAGTGGGAGATGTTCACCTTTAATTTGATCAATTTAGGTTTATTTTATTGAAAGACTGTTTTTATGTTCCTAATTTTAGGAGGAACCTTATATCGGTAGCTTGTTTAATAAAGGATTCTTATTCAGTTTCTTTTAGTAAAAGAGTTGATATTCGTAGAAATAAGTCTTTTATCTGTTCTGGATGGATGGATGGAAACCTATATTTGATCAGACCAAAGATGTACTCACTGCTTGACACTGAATTAATTGATAACTCTAAAAGGTTGAAAGTTTCTCACTCTAACAAGGCGTATCTTTGGCATTTAAGACTTGGTCATATTAATCAGGATAGGATTCAAAGATTGGTGAAAGACGGTCCTCTGGAATCTCTGGAGGAGGTACGACTTCCCCAATGTGAGTCTTGTCTAGAGGGTAAGATGACTAAGAGGTCTTTTGGAGCTAAGGGTACAAGGGCTAAGGAGCTCTTAGAAATTGTGCACACTGACGTATGCGGCCCCATGAACATCACAGCACGAGGAGGGTTCGAGTATTATGTCTCTTTCATAGATGATTACTCGAGGTATGGATATGTGTATTTGATGCACCGCAAGAGCGAAACCTTTGATAAGTTCAAAGAGTATCGTGCGAAAGTGGAAAAGCAATTGAATAAATCCATAAAGACACTTCGATCTGATCGAGGTGGCGAATACCTCTCCGATGAATTTCTAGGACATCTTGTAGAGAACGGGATTTTATCCCAATTGACTGCACCTGGTACTCCACAACAGAATGGTGTAGCCGAAAGGAGAAACAGGACCTTATTGAATATGGTACGATCCATGATGAGTTACTCAACGCTGCCATTATCATTTTGGGGATATGCTTTACAAACGGCATGCTATATTCTGAACCAGGTTCCTAGCAAATCAATTCCTAGAACTCCGTATGAATTGTGGCGTGGCAGGAAGCCCTCCCTTAGACATATGTGAATATGGGGCTGCCCGGCACATGTACTGGATGGAGATGCGAAGAAGTTGGAACCAAGATCAGAATTATGCATGTTTGTAAGGTATCCAAAAGGAACTAAAGGAGGTCTGTTCTATAACCCGAAGGAACAAAAAGTCATTGTCTCAACCCATGCGACATTCTTGGAGGAAAGTCACATGAATGACTTTAAACCTCGAAGCAAAGTAGTGCTAGAGGAGTTATCAGGTGAAAGAACTGCTCCACAGATTTCGGTCTTGGACGCAAGTCCGAGTTCCAATGAAAGACCTGCAGACGATCAACAATTTAGGGTGCCTCGTCGTAGTGGGAGGGTTTCGAAGAAACCTAATTTCTTCATGTATGATGCTGAGGTATACCAGGCCGAGGCTCATGAGCATGAGGAAGATCCGGTCACATATGATGAAGCTATGAATGATGTTGATTCTAAATCTTGGAAACAGGCTATGAACAATGAGATGGATTCTATGAAATCCAACTCTGTTTGGGAACTTGTAGATTTGCCGGATGGGATAAAACCCATTGGATGCAAATGGGTCTACAAAAGAAAGAAGGATGCGGAAGGGAGAATGGAAACTTTCAAAGTTAGACTGGTTGCAAAGGGATACACGCAAAAGGCTGGAATCGATTACGAGGAAACCTTTTCGCCTGTTGCTATGCTAAAGTTTATCCGTATTCTTCTGTCCATTGCTACGGCTCTCGATTACGAGATCTGGCAAATGGATGTCAAGACGGCATTCTTGAATGGCCATCTTGAAGAGTGTATCTATATGATACAACCCGAAGGGTTCATAGCAAAAGGCCAAGAAAGGAAAGTCTGCAAGTTGCTTAGATCCATTTATGGATTAAAGCAAACATTCCGCTCATGGAACCAGAGGTTTGATCAAGCGATTAAACATTTGGTTTTGAGCAGAACGTTGATGAACCTTGTGTTTATAAACGTATTAAGGATGGAAAAGTGGTCTTTCTGATACTCTATGTCGATGATATACTACTCATTGGGAATGATGTAGGGAACTTATCATCGGTCAAGCTTTGGTTACACCAACAGTTTGACATGAAGGACTTGGGAGAAGCTAATTATGTTCTAGGCATTCGTCTCTTCTGAGATCGAAAGAACAAAATGATAGCATTATCCCAAGCTTCATACATAGATAAAATAATTGACAAATATGCAATGCTAGAGGCAAAGAAAGGCTCACAACCTTCTATTGCCTGTCTAACTCTTTCATTGGATGACTATCCCAAGACATCGGAAGAAAGAGAGCGTATGAGTAAGGTTCCTTATGCATCCGCTGTGGGTAGCCTTATGTACGCTATGCTTTGTACTCGCCCGGACATATGTTTTGCAGTAGGTATGGTGAGTCGATATCAAGCGAATCCTGGAACCAAGCACTGGCAAGCAGTAAAGCATATACTCAAGTATCTTAAGAGAACGAGGGATTATATGCTAGTGTATTCTGGAGGGGACCTAACACCCGTAGGATACACGGACTCAGACTTCCAGACTTGTAAGGATTCGAAGAAATCAACATCTGGATCAGTGTTTTTACTCGGAGGAGGCGCCATTGTGTGGAGGAGCGTGAAGCAGGGCTGCACAGCTGACTCTACTATGGTGGCTAAGTATGTAGCTGCGGCTGAGGCATCTAAAGAAGCGGTTTGGTTCCGTAAGTTCTTTAGAGACCTTGAGGTCATTCCGGGTGTTGACAAGCCTATCACACTTTACTGTGATAATACAGGGGCTATTGCCAACACAAGGGAATCTCGGCACCACAAGAGGACCAAGCACATCGATCGGAGATATCATATTATTAGAGGGCATGTGGAGACAGGACAAGTGGATGTATGTAAGATCGCATCCGAGGACAACATTGCCGATCCCTTTACTAAGACTTTGGTGGCTAGAAGCTTTGAGAGGCATGTAGAGGTGATGGGGATGCGTAACATGGCACATCTGCTGGCTTAGGACAAGTGGGAGATTGTTAGGAAATGCCCTAAGTATTAGAGACATTTTGATGTATTTATTTTGAACTGGATAATAAAATTATACATAGAGGTTATTCATTACATTGCTATTTGTCCTCGTCTTTTTTACATGTTAAAGTAAATGTAAGCAAATATGGCTCACTGACTGCTTGTGTTTAAACTGTTAGAATATTGCATGCAATGGACTTTTGTATGCGAGAAGACAATGTTCTAAAGTTAGCAGTCTAAACTATGGTCTGTAGTCTATGGGGTTAGACCGAGCATCTAACTCATGTTAAGACTATTATGTTGTCTAAAGCCTTGGAGGGGACGGTCTGTCTTGACTGTCTGGAGCTGGACTCCCAAGTAGAGACATAGATATGTTGCTTGGTGGTGACATATTAGACCGGGACTAAAGCGTGATTGATTTACGTAGTCCGCTATGAGTGGATCAATCTGCTTTTGACGTTCATTGTGCAATAACCTTAATCCTGAGTAAATGAACTACTTCATGTATATGACTTGTGTACTTTGATGTTCCAATGGCTAAAGCGTCTCAGAGGTAGTAAGTTTATAGACCGGTTCGTTGGGTGCATGACTTGTATACGATGAAGGGTTTGTTTGCAGATATCGGAATCATAGCTCTGAGGAGTTAAAGGTATCCTCTTAAAGGCATTATACTGAATGTGAAAATGGACAAGGCCTTGGGTCGTCTGCTGGGCAGATGACTTATTATTCACTTATGGTGAATAAACATTTTCTTGATTCAGTAGTATAATGGAACTTTAAGATAACCTGATCAGTAGGATTAAACAGACTTTGACCTAAGGCTGATTATGGATATCATATGAGGGTTTTGCATATATGACAAGGTCATTGGATGGTAGCTCGTCATAGGCTTACGTAATACGGTATATAATTGGGAGTTCAGTTTCAGGTTTATAGTGGTGTGACTCTGAAACTAGTGATCATATGATTGAGTTGTTTGGTAAAGAATGATGATCATATGGAATCACGGGAGCCCGATTATATATGTCCAATCAGTCCCTCTACTAGCTCCATATAATTCCTTAACGTTTGGCAAATTGATTTGTGTATGCTATTGGCTAGTTTATTATGCATGGATGGTGATGACACAGGATTAGGATGGTAGACAAGATTCTCTCCGGTTGGATTCAGATTTTGTTTTGGATAATAGAGTACACAATTATTCGAACTCCAAATAAAGTTGCCATGATTTTATTTGAGATTGGATTGGAGTTATAGAAAATTATCCATGAGAACAAGAATATGAAACACAACCGTTTTGTGGAATTTGAAATTTAAATTTTGAAATTTGAATTTTGAAATTTGAAATTTGAAATTTGAAATTTGAAATTTGAAATTTGAATTTGAAATTCGAATTTGAAATTTGAATTTGAAATTCGAATTTGAAATTCGAATTTGAAATTTAAATTTGAAATTTGAAATTTGAAATTTGAAATTTGAATTTGAAATTTGAAATTCAAATTTTGAATCACAGTCCAAGTAGGATTCGAATTTGTTGTGGAAAATCCACAAGGTTTGAAATTCGAATTTGAGTTGGATTTGGAGAGGATAATCTTGTTAGAATCCTACTTGAATTTTGAATCCAAATCCCAACAAATAAGGGACGAAATTTTGAGGATAATCCTCAAGCAAATTTCGGTTTTTGTGGATAGGATTCAAGGGAAAAATTCAAGTTTCAATCCTAGTTGAATTTGGATTCTCTCCTTCCCTGAAAAGTGGCCGAAATTAAGGAGAAAATCTCCTAGGAAATTCGGTTATTTTGGATAAGGTTGAGATGAGATTCAAGCTTGAAAATCCTAGTGGAATTTTTGATTCTCCCTTATCCATAATGGCCGAAACTTTTGTTGAGATTTTCTCCAAGAAAAATTCGGATTTTTTGGTTGAAAAAGGGAGATAAAATTCTAGTTAAAATCTTGTTTAGATTTGGATTGGATTTATCCTAGGAAAACCGAATTTAATTGTGGAGATTCTCCCTTGGAAAATTTGGAATTTTTGGTTATGGATAAGGGAGAAAATCTTTTCCTAGTCCAATTCGAATTCAGAGAATCACCTCATGCAGGTCTATAAATAGAGGTCCTGCTACTCCAGTTCTCTTATACCACAGACTCTCAGGTGAGCAGGCTTATTGTTGCACAGCTCATCGTGACAATAAAGTTCTTTAGAGATCTAGGTGGTCGGAAGAAGACTAGCAGTGCTAGCATACCGATCGAGGTTCAGAGTGCCCACACACTCAGCCATTCGGGAATTGGAGAATAGTAGAGAAGGCTAGTTGGTTGAAGCCTCCAATCATTCTCCTCCTGCAAGATTGGCGTCCTTGAGTATGAGTTTTAATTGTTGTTGGTTTATTGTATATGGCATCATGAGATATTTAACGATCTAAAAATTTTTATTGCTCCGCTGCGCCACTCTATACGTTTTTACCGATTTATTATCCTACAAGGTTTTCAATGCCGTTTTTGGCACCGTTTCACCTGTTTCGGTTCAATGAACTTTATCAACACTGAATTCTTACCCGTCATTATTGTTAGAACATTTTAATACATTCTACACAATATAAATACATTTTTTTCACTCTTTAAATAGTACAAATTGTTATATACTTGTATTTGTACATTTTCTTCCGAGAATGCCAGAATTTACTGGTTGTCACACCAAAATCTTGCATCCTTCTTCAGAATAAAGGACGCACACATAATCCTTTCTTGGTCAGTCAACTCCCTAAATTCCAATATCCTATGGAGTAAAGACAGCCACTCCTTTGCTTCCAAGGGATTCGTGGAACCCTCGAACTCCGGCGGCTTCATTCATCGGAATCATTCATAAAGTGGTCCTTGATTGACTCTAGGTTGGCGTTGGGGTTCTACTATTTCAATCTTAGGTTCAATTGACGGCACTTCTTGTTTAGGTGCAACCATTTGTGGGTTTTGGTCTTCTTCTTGGCCTTGCCTTTGCTCCATTTGTTCTATTCTTTGTCTTAGCTCAGCGTTTGCCTTCATTTAAGCCTCTAACATAGTTTCTAGTTCATCTATTCTTTCTGACAGGACTGGATGCCCTCTTATGTTTCTCAGGTTTCGCAGATTCACCATCTTTTCTATTTCCTATAATCACATGAAAATCGATTGTTAGATTTTCCACAAACATATTTTTATAATATAAGTAAAAATAGTTTCAATCATCATATAATTTCAACATTTCATCATTTGAACATGTCAAAATATGATTGTCATTTCATTTCATTTCAAAATTTTCACATAGACATCAACTTGAAGGCTTTTCTCAAAATAGCCTTTCGATACTATCTTGCATACACATATACAGATATATGTACATTTATACATCACATGTGTTTCTGCATCTAATCTCCTAACTGGGTTTGATCCGGAATTGTCAAAAATTCCTCTAGATCCACTTCATCCTCATTCGTACCATTTCCGACCTCAGATGGTGTCGATCCTTCAGCGGGACCCGTACCCTCTTGTTGCCTTGATGGACCAGCTTGATGGTCATTTGCCATAGGTCGTGCCCCATACAGACGATCTAGCATGGCATCCTGTAATAGTTGCTCGTGTCTTTTACACACCATACATTCCATCATCATCTCTTCCTCTACTTTGGCTACAGTAACTATAAACTAACGTAAGGTAGTAGGGTATAAAGGGGTTACCCTCTATCATAGATCAATAGTGAGCCTTTTCCAAAATATGTCACAAAAATCCTCATCTGTGGGGTTGGACATAGGACATCTCCTCACAATATTATCCTGAAACCAGACTGCATAAGTGAATACAGTATCACTTAGCATCATCTGCTGTCTCTCTGCCCGAAGAACAAAATCTCTGACATCTGCATACTTGGGCATGGTCAGTGGTGGCATCACTACCTTGCTCTTAGAAGGGTCTGAAACTGGTGCTAAACTTTTCTGTGGGAATTGGTGCATCATGATTGGGAGAAACTCAGCCCAATCAAGTGCTAACAGCATCTCTTGATCATAGTACCCCTAATACATCCGTGCATCCTCACGAAATGTGCCAACTGCCATCAACACCCAGCAGTCCTCATCTATATTATACTGGCGCATGATCGTCTCTATATCATGTAGCAAGTCTCAAGTAGAGATCCCCTATTGACCTCTCTCGATTGTAGGTGGATGACTACCTATGAAGGCATGTACAGCTCGTACTGATACCCTAGCTCTAATATAAGCCCATCCTCCCACCACTGGAATATCTACAGCTACTAGTGGATTTACAACCAGTCGAAAAGGTGGTGTTTATACCAGTGCCGGTGCTACAATCCTTGGCGCTGGTGGCTCAGGTACTAGCATTCGAGGCACTGCTCGATGAATCATCGATGGTCTGATCATAGGCCTAGTCCATACTCAGATCGGTCTTCTCGGTCGGTATGGGTGGGGTCTCACATATGGGGTTCTAGTCATCGTATGCCCTACAAAATTATATATAACCTCGAATAAACAGAAAGTTAACTAACTTAAAGAAAACTAACTTACTTGGACTGACGAGCAGATCGCATTCGTGCCAATAGGGATATGATCAACCACTCTGATACCAACCTGTGGCGCCCCTGAATCTAACCACCTGTAACTATCATGAACCGACTCTGTTGTCGACCAAGACAGCCCGTGAGCCGAATCCGGATCGCCATTTAAAATTCTTTTTCTCTCAACTCCTACTTTTCAAGACCCAAAATTTCACCCATAATTTTTTTTTCTTTTTAATACATACTTTCCTTAAAAGAAAGTTAAGTATAAAAGCCATGTAAAATATAATACTAACTTTTTGTTGTCTTTTTTGAGTATAACATAATGTACAACATATAATATATGTATATTATATTTTCCAAAACACATTCTCTTCATTTCACTAACTTATCACTCAACGGAAGACTGTTAGTAGGACTGAAATCCATAGTGGACTCCATATCCCATTAACACGTGCACATCCTACCGCCATCCATATAGTCTGTGGTGCCCCCAAATCCAACCACACGAAACTATCATGAACCGACTCTGTTGCCGATCAAGATAGCACTTGTGTCAAATCCAGATCGCCATTTTTAAACTCTTTTTCTTAAACTCTCATTTTTTAGGGCCTGAAAATTTCGCCCATAAATTTTTTTTTCTTTTTAATACATACTTTCTCGAAAAGAAAGCTAAGTATAAAAGACATGTAAAATACAATACTAACTTTTAGTTGTCTTTTTGAGTACAACATGACGTATAATATACCAAATATTTATGCTGTATTTTTTTTCTTCAATGACACATTTCCTTCAATTCACTAATTCTCAAAGCTCAGCAGAAGACTTATGGCAGGACCAATTCCACGGTGCATTCCCTATCCCTTAACATGTGCACATCCTGTCGCCATCCATATAGTCTACTGGATAGGTTTCTTACCCACAACATGAATAAACTAGTGAGCTAACAGGCTCAGTAAGTTCAAACATACTTAGTAAGAATCACATGAATTCAAAAATATTAAAAACTCAATTTCTTATGAATAGTACTCTTCATCATGAATAGACTATTCACCATAAATAGTGACATTGACTTTTGATAGATGAATAGTAATTATTACCCTAATAGGTTACTATTCATATTACTTTAATCAGATACTATTCACATTAGCCTAACCGGTTATTGTTCACATTAACCTAACCGGTTCGCTATACTTAATGTAAGTTTTGGTTATGCTCAATTACGACTTTTATCATATTATTGATTATTCCTTCTCTATTTGTACTTTGGTATTGAGCTCTTTTATGGTAGTACCGATAATTTATCTTGTGCGCTGACTGGGAGGGCCTAGGGAGCGACCCTAGAGCTTCTGCCTCCACAGCCCTTATTATATCCCCGTGGGACCTAAAAAACCTCCATTACAACGTTAGAGGGGCGATACGCCTTAAATGGTTTTATTACCATCTTTCAATTATAGTTTTGACCAAGTGACATTAATCATCACCTCAAGGTCACTAACCTCCATCGCCCGTAGGCCTTAGATATTCTGATCCTTTTATTATGTGGGACTTGTTATACTAACTAATCCCCAAATGTCCATAGGACTAGATACCTAGTGTACAACTAGTACATAACAAAGTAATACAGTATTTCATGCTACAGATATGAAAATGCTTGAACTTACCAATACTACGATAATGTCCACTTCCAGAACTCTTCCGTAGTTTTATCTCTAATTTGGGTTCCTACAGACATAATATTGTCTGTTAATATCCTTTATTAATTATCACTTTAAATATATTTATTTTGTGATAAATTTTACAAAATATTTCAATTCTTTATATAGCACACGGTTTACAACACGCCCGTGTCCTTGATCGTGTACCTTTTGGTTTTATTTTACACAGCCGTGTTCCACTGTACACGCTCGTGTACTAATTAAACTCTAGATTTTTAACTCTAAAATCTCTATTTTGGGTCCTAGAATTTTATTTAAGTCATTCTAGGTCTTTTAGGGTCCTTTCTGAGCCTTTCAGAAATTTTTGGTCAAAATGACCATTTTACCCCTGACGGGTCTCAGGACCGACTATTCCGTTCTATCATTTTTCTCAAATTTTCTAAGCTCAAATATCTTAAAATAATATTCCCTAGGCTTTTGTATCATTTTACAGCTTAATTTACTGCAAAATCTCAATTATCCATTTTCCTGGCCCTTAATTACTATTCATCCATCACCTAAGGTTGTTTCTCGTTTTTTGAGTGTTTCGGAGCCTCAAATGACCATTTTACTATTTCTGAAATGTTTTTGATCCCATCCCCGACCCTTGGTCCCTGAGAGGCTCGGGTTTTCTATCCCGACCTAATTATTCCCTTGTTTCCCAAAATACCCATAGCATGAATTTTTTTGCTATTTTAGGTATTTTAGTTATTAAGGGTCAGTTTACTATTCCTCTTGGGTTGGTTTTCCATTTTCAATCCTAATCCACTAAGGGGTCCCAGTTTCCTTCCCAAGTCTAATATTTTATTCCTCATTTCCCGAAATGCCCTTATGCCGTTTTGGAAATTTCGGCAACATTTCTGCTTGTATTTTAAAGTTTTCCCGGCGTTAGTACGCCTTAGAACCTTTGTACCTGCCACGTACTATATCAGAGGCCTATTTTATACAAAGTTTCCAAACTTTATATAAAAATTTTCGACATTAACCAATATTCAAAAATGAATACACAACATCAATTTTTTCCAAACCTAGCCTTGGTTTATCACGTTAATCATCACCAAATATTTTTCATCACCTTCCACAATTATCACATTTTATTCTTAGGTTTTCAAATTTGTAAATCAACATTAAAACCTAACCAAATTTTCAATCTAACCATAGCATTGGCCATGGATTTTTCATGCAATTTCACATAGAAAATCTTGTTTTCTTTCCTAGGGTTTTTGTCAACATTACACATTCCTATTCAACACTAAAAATTTCCCATTTTCTAGTGTTTATCACCCACGGATTTTAGCATGAAAAATACATCAAATTTTTTTGTTTCTTGATTCCAATTCATGCTTGATTCAACATGTAACCAAATGAACATAAACACAAAACCAAATCACCAATTTCCAATCATTTTTCATACCAATGGTGCCACGGTTTTTCATGGAAACTAAGCATAAATTTTTGCTTGTTTCTTAACCCTAAACCATGATTTAATCTTTAAAACACCAAACTAATCATAACATCAACAAATCATCAATTTTTATCAATGTTTCTACACCCTCATACCCATGGATATTCAATAAGAAAATTAAGTAAAATTACTTTAATTTGGAAGCTTACCTTATCTATTTGATTCCTTGATGCTAGAAATAAAATGGAAGCTAATTGTGGTGTGAAATTTTGGACAAAATTTGGCTTGGAATGCACTGAAGGGGCACGGTTTTGGGTTGTAGAGAATTGGCAAGTGTTTGGCCAGTTTTTTTCATTTTTTTGAATGAATTTTGAAGCCTATTTATAGGCAAAAGCTAAGGACCACTGAGCAATTTTTTTTCCAACAATTTGCTAATTGTTTAAGGACTAAATTGTAATATTTTTGGGCCAAAAATCAATTTTTTTCTGCCATCTTTCTAGGTGGCCAAATGGCCTTTTTCAAATTTTTTTGAAAAATTTTTTTGAAAAATTTTTTCAAGGTTATTTTGGCAAGATCATGACCATTGATCAAAAGGTCATCAAATCCTAACCCTACATCTTTTACATATTACTTTCCAAGTCTTAAAATTGTATTTATGACATCATAATTATGATGTCATCCTCTAATATATACAAATTAATTCACTAATTAATTTGTGATCAAATTTTGACCAAAAGTCAAACCGAACGAAACTTTATCGAAATCGCGTAGGCGGGTTCCGGGCGCCTCTGATGTAATTGGTTTGTTTTATTTTGCTTTCGTTTGGTCAAAATTCTCTACCATAAATTTCTATCTTTTTAGTGCAATTTAGTGCACTTCCTAGGGTTTTCGGCTCCGTTTTCAAACCGTCTCACCTGATTCTGTTCAGTAAGATTTTTCATCCCCGAACTCACTCACTTTAACACTGCCGGAATATTTTTACAGTATTCACAACAGTATTAAAACACAACTTTTTTTTATAATTTATTCATTAAAATTCACACATATATACAATTTTAATCTACTCCGATAATCTAAAATTCCCAGTTATCACATAGTCTACTGGATAGGTTTCTTACCTGCAACACAAACAAACTGATGAGCTAATAGGCTCAGTAAATTCAAACATACTTAATAAGAATCACATGGACTCAAAAATATCCAAAATCTAATTTCCTATGAATAATACTATTATACGTGAATAGTACTATTCACCATAAATAGTGATGTTAACCTTTGACCGGTGAATAGTAACTGTTACCCTAACCGAGTACTATTCACGTTACCCTAACTGAATCCACTACATTAAATGCTAATGTCGGTTATACGCAATTATGCTCTGTTATGGCTTTTGTCACATTATTATCTATTATTTCTATTTATCTTCTGGTTTTGAGCTCTTAGTGGCCGTACCAATAATTTATAGCGCGCTGACTAGGAGGGCTTACAGAGCGACCCTAAAGCTTCTTCCTCGCAGTCCTCATCGCTTGTAGCGATTATTATATCCCTGAAGGACCTATAAACCTCTACAACAATGTTGGAGGGGTGGTATGCCTTAAATGGTTTATTACCATTTTTCAATTTTAGTACTGACCATGTGACATTACTCGTCACCTCAAGGTCATTAACCTCTATCACCCATAGGCCTTACATATTCTCTTTCTCTTATTATATAGGATGTGTTATACTAACTAATCTCCCAATGTCCATAGGACTTAATACCTAGTGTACAATTAGTACATAATAAAATAATACAGTATATCATGTTGCAGACATGGAAATGCTTGAACTTACCACCACTGTAATAATGTCCACTTCTGGAACTCTTCCGCAATTTTATCTCTAGTTTGGGTCCCTACAGACATAATATTTTCTGTTAATACCCATCATTAATTATCACTTTGAATATATTTATTTTGTTATAATTTTTACAACATTTTTCATTTTTTTTATGTGGTACACGGCCTGAAACACCCCCGTGTTCAAGCCTGTGTGTCTCTCGGGTTTTATGTCACACGGCCATGTAATTCATTATCTAGCCGTGTAACAGTACACGGCTTGGTACACGCCCATGTTCAAGCCCGTGTACTCCTCGGGTTGTAAATTTTCTCCCATACACAACTGTGTATCCTTCTACATGCCCGTGTTCTTCAGAATTTTTAGATTTTTAATCTTAAAATCTTCATTATGACTTCTAGAATCTTATTTTAAGTATTCTAGATCCTTAACGGTCCTTTTTGAGTCTTTCCAAAATATATTGGTCGAAATGACCATTTTACCCCTAACGGGTCTCAGGACCGTAACTATTCCGTCCTATCATTTTTCCCGAATCTTCTAAGCCCAAATATCATAAAATAATATTCCCTACGCTTCTGTATCTTTTTACAGCTTTATTGGCTATAAAATCTCAATTATTTATTTTCCGACCCTCGATTACTATTCATCCAACACCTAGGGTCGTTTCTCATTTTTCTAGCGTTTCGGAGCCTCAAATGGGTATTTCACTACTCCTGAAATGTTTTTCATTCCCGTCCCCTAGTCTCGGTTCCCGAGGGGCTCGGGTTTCCTATCCCGACCTAATTTTTCTCTCTCGTTTCCTGAAATGCCCCTAGCGTGAATTTTTCCCGTATTAGGCATTTTAATCATTAAGGGTCAGTTTATTATTCCTCTTGGGTTGATTTTCCATTATCAAACCTAACATACCGAGGGGTTCCGGTTTCCTTCCCGAGTCTAATATTTTTTCCCTCATTTCCTGAAATGCCCTTAGGCCGTTTTAAAAATTTCGACAGCATTTCCGCTTGTATTTTTAAGGTTTTCCCAATGTTAGGTACACCTCAAAACCTTTGTACCTACCACGTACTATACCAGAAACCTATTTTATACAAAGTTATCAAACTTTGTATAACAATTTTCCACATTAATCCATATTCCAAATTCAACACAAATCATCAATGTTTTTCCACTTATCAACTCGGTTTCTCATGTTAATTATCACCAAATATTTTTCATCACCATAAACAATTATCACATATCACTCTTAGGTTTTCAAATGCACATTTCAACATTAAAAGCCTAACAAAATTTTCATTCAACCCTAGCCTTCAATGCCACGGTTTTCATATACAACCACATAAGAAAATTTTGTTTTCTTTCCAAGGGCTTTTATGACACATTCCTTATCATTTATCAACTCTAAATTTTCTCATTTTAACCATACATAGGCCACGGGTTTTACGGGAAACAAACATCAAAATTTCTTGTTTCATTATTCCAATTTATGCTTGAATAAACATTGTACCAAACTCACATAATCATTCAAACAAATCACCAAATTTCATCATTTTCCTTACACTCGTTAACCATGGATTTTATAGAAACCAAGCATCAAATTTTGCTTATTTCCTAATCCTAATTCATGCTTCAAACTCTTGAACACCAAACCAATCAATAACATCAACAAAACATCAAATTTTTCAATGTTTTCTTCCCCTCATAAGCCATGGATTTTTTTGCAAGAAAAGAAATGAAATTTGCTTCAAAGTGGAAGCTAACCTTATGAACTTGTTTCCTTGCAACTTGTCTAAGATTGGAGGCTATTTTTATAAAGAAATTTTGACAAATTTTGGCTTGAAAGTCACTAAGGGGCACGGATTTTTGGGCTGCAATGACGCAAGAGTTTGGCTTGGTTTTTCTTATTTTTCAAGTGGATTTTTGAGGCCTATTTATAGGCAAAAGCAAGGGGCCTTTTTGTAATTTTTTTCCAACAATTTGCTAATTGTTCAAGGACTAAAATGCAATATTTTTGGGCCAAAAATAAAGTTTTGGGCTGCCATTCCTACAAGTGGCCGAATCCCCTTTTTTTGCCCATTTTAAATTTTTTTTCCAATGTCATTTTAGCATAATCTTAGCCATTGATCGAAAAGACAATTAATCCTAGACTTACACATACCTACATTCCAAGCTTTCAAAAATTATATTTATGACATCATAAATGAGATGTCATTCTATGAATTAATTCGTAGATTAATTTGTGGTCAAATTTTGACCAAAAGTCAAACCGAACGGAACTTTATAGAAATCACGTAGGCGGATTCCAAGCGCCTCTGGTCCGATCGGTTTGTTTTATTTTGCTTCTGTTTAGTCAAAATTCCCTACCGTAAATTTTTATCTTTTTACTGCATTTTAGTGCACTCCGTAGGGTTTTTAGCTTTGTTTTTAAGTTGTATTACCCATTTTTTTCGGGAAGATTTTCCATCCTCGAACTCATTCACTTTAACACTATCGGAACATTTTCACAGTATTCACAACAGTGTTAAAACACAAATTTTTCATATTTTATTTACTAAAATTGGTACATACATATAATTTTTTTATTTACTCTGAGAATCTAAAATTCCCGGTTACCACATCACCACTTTCTACTAATACCGCAATATCGAGTCAAAATATATCAATCATTCGTGGTGCCTTCTCCAACATATGTTGCAGAAGTCCTCATGAATTCCTCGTAGCGCACAGCATACATTAGAATTGTGTCACCGAACGTTAGCTGCAATCTCTTAGTCTGACGAATGAATTCCTGCATATCCACAACTCTAGGGAATAGAGGCGGTGTCACTTCTCCCCTTGTTTATGAGGAAACTGGGGTTGATACTAGGCTCCTTTCGGAGATTTGCTCGATCGTGGTACGGCAAAACTCAGCCCAGTTAAGAGCTCATCCTGATCACAAGATTCCTAGTACACATGATAGTATCTCCCTAAAAGGTATCGACAGGGAATACAACCTAATTATCCTTATCAATGGCACATAGATGGAGCATCATTTTGATGGCGTGAAACGAATTCTGTGTTCCCATGGAGTGCTTAAGAGCTATCCGTTACTCAGTTTTGAGGGCACAATTTGAGTAGAAATCTTCTTTCCTACTCCGAGCAATCCTCTTTGTTCATCTTCTAGCACAGCACGGTTGCGGTCTCACGTACAGTGATCTTGTTATCTTATCTCTCATAAGTTATTTATTTTCTAATAAATAAATAGTTACTAAATCATAATAAAGCTAACTTACTTGGACTATACAGGTGTAGATACTTAAAATTTCATGGAAGGTCGTCGAAAGAACTCTGCTCTAATAACAAATATGACCACCCGCCCTTCATAGAGGCCAGACGATACCGTCACGGCTGAGCTCTGAAGCTGACTACGATAGACCATCGCCTCATAGGTTATCGGCAACTTACTTTTAACTTACTTTTAACTTGCTCTGATGCCACCTCTTGCGGGCGACCTGACTTGCTCGAGCCGTCCACTTAAAACTTTACTCTTCTTAACTTTATCATTTTAACACGTAAATTTTTTTTTAATATATGTTTTTGAAACAATACATAAAATACTTGCGTTCTTGTTACGTTGAAATACTTCATAATTTAACATACTTTTTAAACTTGTCTCATTTCTTTACATAACATACTTGTCTTGTCTCTATACATTTACTTTTACATTTACTTTTCTTTCTTCAGCGGAAATTGCGTAATGAATCCACAACCCGTCCATGACATCTCGGGAATCTGCCTGCTTGCCCATCAGTTTCTTCTCTCATAGTGCAGGTAACTTAGCTTTGTTACCTATATCACGAACAGACTAGTGAGCTAGAGCTCAGTAAGTACAAACATACATGTAAAACATTACATATATATATACATGCTAAAACTTTATGTAGACATAAGATACATTTAAAACTTTCCTTAAACACATTAACTAACAATGAAGGCCAATCAGATTATGCATACTTATTTTTCTTCTTCGTTATCATTGTTCTTTCTGTTCTTTCATATTCTTCTGTTCTTTACTTTTCTTTGTTTTTCTTTCTTTTCTTTCTTTCTTTATCTTTCACTTGCAAGACCATGGTTGGATGTATCTAATGCGCGTAGACCAATGGGGAAAGGTAGAGCTACCCACCAATCAACTCGAAGGTCAAACTTTGAACTACCACACTTGGGATATCACATGGAGCCATTAACCACCACATTATCGAGGTAGCACCACACACTAGGGTGAATGCAGTAATTTATGAAACCTCACTCTGGGGAGGCCGGTATGCCAACCTTTACATTTTCAGTCTTATTATCTTGCTTATATTTATCTTTCTTTTCTCTAGCTTATCATTCTCTTCTGATCTCGTGGACATGTTAAACTGTCATGTCACAAGTGCATAACTTATATATATAAAGCACAGTTCTATAGCAAGTCAATTTGTGAGTAGATATTTAAATATCTATACTTACAAATACATCACTCGTATCTTTTTCTTCGCTTCTGGATCTGTAGATGTTCCTTTGTTGCATCTAGATCGGTTCGTATAACCGAAATAATAACGGTTATTTAAATATTTATTCATACATAAAACCTAGTAAAACGTAAAAAAATTTTACGTTTAATTTCCAAATCATGAACTTAGGGGTCTAATATCCCATTTCAAGCCTTTTTGTCAACTTTTATCAAAATTACCATTTCACCCCTAACTTTGACAAAATGACAATTTCATCCCAAACGGATTTTTCTTACTTTTCACCTTCTTAAATCTTGATTTAGGCCTTAAAAATCCTAATTAGCCTCATTTGTCGCTTTTCTGCTAACTTTTGGAAAAATGACCGTTGTATCCCAAACTTTTGGTGAAATTACCATTTTGCCCCTAGTGGGACTTTTCTCACTTAAACTTTACTTTTGGCCTTTAAAATCCTAATTAGAGCCTTTGAGTCACATTTAAAACCCTAACGGTTTGTTTTAACTATTTTCCAAATTTCTGATCAAAATGACCATTTTACCCCCGACGGGTCTTTCTTACTTTTCTTTGACTTAAAACTCGATTATGGCCTTTAGAATTCTATTTAAGCTATTTTAAGACTCTAGCGGTTCTTTTCGAGTATTTCAAAAATTTTGATCAAAATGATAAATAGTAACTTTGAGCATAAAATTCATTATAAATAGTAATTTTGACTTTGATTGTGAATATTTTCATTCTATTGCTTAGAGTGGATTTTCTAAGCCCAAAAACCATAAAAATAATGTTTCTTAGTTTTCGATATATTTTTGCTATAGCCATTGCTGTAGCATTAGGCTTCAATATATTTTTACTGTAGCCATTGCTGTACCATTAGGTGACTATTTGTCACCCTACTCTCGGGTGGTACTATCTCGAAACCTAGGGTCGTTTCTCATTTTTCTATCGTTTCAGAGCCTCAAATGAGTATTTTACTGCTCCTGAAGCGTTTTGTTATTCTATTCCTGAGCCTTGATTACTGAAGGGCTAGGGTTTTCACCCCGAACCTCAATTTCACCTCTCACTTCCTAAAATACCCTTAGCATCGTTTTTCTTCTTTTGCTAACTTTTCAAGACTTTAAAGGGACGTTTTACTATTCCCTAAAACGTCCATCTTTCTTTCCATGCCTAACTTATCGAGGGGTCTCGGTTTTCACTTCCGAGCACATTTTACCCTTTATTTCCTAAAATGCCCTTAATACCGCTTTAAAATTTTGACAGCATTTCCTCTTAATTTTTGGGCTCTCGGCGTTTAGGTAACGCCTTAAAACCATCTAAGCTAATTCTAATCTACCACATACTATACCAGAGGCCTAATTTTTATGCAAAATTCTAAACTTTTTACGTAAAAATTCCCATAAAACCTTAACGTTTTTGAACAACATTTCATTCATTCTTTTTCCTTCTCACGCTTGGTTCTTACATACACATTCACTTACAAACTTTTATTTACAAAAACTTAATCAATCTTATTGTAGGCCATGGTTTTTCTCTTGGAAAAACTAAGCCAAAAATTGGGTTTTCAACCTTCTAATCACTCACGGTTTTCTTATGAAAACCTAAGCTAAGATTTTCTCAAACTTTGACTTATTCATCTCACGGTTTTTCCCTTGGAAAACCTAGCCAAAATTTTAGTATTCCTCTAGGGTTCCTCAACATTTTTCACATGGTTTTTCTCTAGGGTTTCTCATGCCATTTTCATTTCAAATCTTTTCACATAGAAATTCATTCCTTTGAATCATTAAACGACACAACTTCAACTTAAAATCCTCACTTATACATACATGGTTTTCCTCATTGAAAAACATAAACAAAGTTTACGTTTTTGCTTTCAATATCACAAGTCCTCACACTAATTTTTTCCTAGCTCATTTGTAAATCAAACTAACAAATTTCAACTTAAAAATTTCACAATCCTTCCATCCAACAAACTCACGGTTTTCTTCACCAAAAATCAAGAAAAAGGTTGCAAAAATAATGCTTACCTCACTATGTTGAATAACTTAAGCTTGGGAAGGATTTTGAGCTAGTTTGGTGCAAAAACCGTGAAGAAAACTAAGCTTGGAGGGGGAAGAAAACTCACGGCTATATGGGTATGGAGGACCTAATTTGCTGTAGTATTTTTTTTGGGCTTATTGATCTATTTGAAGGGCTATTTTGTAGCCAAAATAAACTGATTACTTAAGCCACCAACTCATCTAATTTCTTTTGATTTTTCTTTTTCAAAATCTTTGAAATTTCAGACCAATCACAAGCTAACAACTTAGTCTTCATTTTGACTCCAATATTATCTAATTAAACCGTGCCATATCTGGATTCAACATGCAGGAACTTTCCCAAATTTTATAAAACTAAATTCATGGCTTTTTGGCAACATCTAGGCCATTCGTCAAGACTTCTTTAAATTCAAGCCCTTAGATCTACCTAACCTTTCCACACACTTTTTCTTTTCCATTTATGACATATGCATGCTTACATCATCCATGACATTATCTAATTAATTCGATGGTCAAAGTTTGACCAAAAGTCCAACCAAATGGAACTTTCTTGGAATTGCGTGGGCGAGTTTTTAGGGCATTCCACGCGATCAGTTTGCCTTATTCTACTATCGTTTAGCTAAAAATGCTTATCGAAGTTTTTCATCTTTTTCCCTAATCTTGGTTTACATAAGGTAATCTCTTGGGGTTTTCGGTTTCTAAATGGCATCTTTGTTTTTCCAAAAATTACGAAATTTCTGAAGGAGCACACTGGAGGACAAATCTAGCCATCCGTGCTGTCAATTTGATCTAATTCAATCATGATACTCTTAAAAACTCTAAAATACCTATCTTGACTTATCTTTGCTTTGACTTGCCATTTCGTATATCTATTTTTTTTTTGGATACCGAAACCACTCTATTTTAAGTGTTTTGATCTGAAATCACTTTTTCAGTCATGAACTTTATTCTTTGATCATTTTTGGAGACTTCAAATCCTCCAAAATATTTATTTATTATTATTAACACTATTATCTGTTTATTTACAAACATAGTATTCTCATACATTCTTATTCACAAAAATCCTAGAAAAACCTAGCTAAATCCTAGGTAGTACTGTTGGGATTTTCTAGTTTGTCACAATCACCCCTGCTTAAAAATTTTCATCCTCGAAAATCAGCATAAGTGGGGGTACTTAATTTTCATTTCCTTTTCTCTTTCCCACGTGGCTTCTTCTACGCTATGATTTTTCTCCATAGAACTTTAACTAGTGGGATACTTATATTTCTTAACATTTTGGCTCCAGTTTTTCATTTGGGTTGCTTTCCTTTTGTTGGAGTTTAACTGGCTTTGGTCATTACTTTGACTCGGTTTTGATCCCTAGATAGGCCTGTTACTTTAACTTGACTGATTACTTTTCTACGTCTTCTTGGCAAGGTCTCTTTCTTTCTTTCCGTCTTCTCATGCCTTTGTCCTTTCCTCCTTGGCTCAGGTTAAGTGATGCTCCACCCGCATTGCTCGACTAACATAGTCTGCCACTGTGTTAGGTGGGGTCTCATCACTTTCCACTAATATCGCAATATCGAGTAAAAATATATCAATCATTCATGGTAACTTCTCCAACATATGTTGTAGAAGTCCTCATGAATTCCTCACAGCACACAACATACGTTAGAATTGTGTCACCAGACATCGGCTGTAGTCTCTCAGTCCGATGAATGAATTCTTATATATCCACAACTCTAGGGAACAGAGGCAGTGTCACTTCCCCACTTGCCCATGAGGAAACTGGGGCTGATGCTGGACTCTTTTTAGAGATTTGCTTGATCGTGGTATGACGAAACTCAGCCCAGTTAAGAGCTTATCCTGATCATAAGAATTCCAGTACACATGATAGTATCTCCCTGAAAGGTATCTATAGGGAATACCACCCAATTATCCTTATCAATGGCACATAGACAAAGCATCATTTTGATGGCGTGAAACCAGTTCTGTGTTCCCATGGAGTACTAAATGGCTGTCTGCCACTCAGTTTCGAGGGCACAGTTCGAGTAGAAATCTTCTTTCCTACTCTGAGCAATCCTCTTTGTTCATCTTCTAGCACAGCACGGTCATGGTCTCACTACAGTAATCTTGTCGTCTTGTCTCTCAAAATTCTTTATTTTCTAATAAATAAACAGTTACTAAGTCATAATAAAGCTAACTTACTTGGACTATCCAGGTGCAGATACTTGAAATGTCATAGAAGCTCATCAAAAGAACTCTGCTCTGATAACAAATGTGATAGTCCACCCTTCATGGAGGCAAGACGGCACCATCATGATTAAGTTCTGAAGCCGACTGCGATAGACCATCGCCTCATAGGTCGTCCGTAACTTACTTTTAACTTACATTTAACTTACTCTGATGCCACCTCTTGTGGGCGACCCGATTCGCTCGAGCCATCTGCTTAAAACTTTACTCTTCTTAACTTTACTCTTTTTAACTTTATCATTTTAACACGTAAATTTTTTTTTTAATATACGTTTTCAAAACAATACATAAAATACTTGCATTCTTGTTACGTTGAAATACTTCGTAATATAACATACTTTTTAAACTTGTCTCATTTCTTTACATAACATACTTGTCTTGTCTCTATGCATTTACTTTTACATTTACTTTTCTTTCTTTATCAGAAATTGTGTAGTGAATCCACAACCCGTCTAAGACATCTCAGGATTCTGCCTGCCAGCCCATCAGTTTCTTCTCTCATAGTGCAGTTAACTTGGCTTTGTTACCTACATCACGAACAGACTAGTGAGCTAAAGTTCAGTAAGTACAAACATACATATGAAACATTATATATACATATATACATGCTAAAACTTTATGTAGACATAACTACATTTAAAACTTTATTTAAACTCATCAACTAACAATGAAGGTCAGTCAGATTATGCTTGCTTATTTTTCTTCTTCGTTCTCATTGTTCTTTCTGTTCTTTTATATTTTTCTGTTCTTTTCTTTTCTTTAACTTTTCTTTAACTTTTCTTTCTTTTCTTTTCTTTCTTTATCTTTCATTTGTAGGCCCATGATTGGATGTACCTAATGCACGCGGACCAATGGGGATAGGGGGAGCTACCCACCAATCAACTCTAAGGTCAAACTTTGAACTACCATACTTGGGGTAGCACATTGAGCCATTAACTACCACATTATTGAGGTAGCACCACACACTGGGGTGGAGGCAATAATTCTGAAACCTCACTCTAGGGATGTGACGGCCTGCCCTTCATGGAGGCTAGACGGCACCATCACGGTCGAGCTTTGATGCCAACTGCGATAGATCGTCGCCTCATGGGTCATCGGTAACTTATTTTTAACTTACTTTTAACTTTCTTTGATACCAAATGTGACAGCTAGTATCTTAATTTTAACATACTTTCTTTAACATACTTATTTTAACTTCCCATTTTAACGTGAAAATAGGGTATAAATTTTTCTTTTGAAAATTCAACTTTGAAAAGTGTATCATCGTAAAACATTTACTATAGTAAACATTTTACTTTGTCAAAACTTAATTTACATCATAAACATCATTTCAATACTCTTTTTAAATAGCTCAGTAGAAGACTCATAGCAGTACCACAACCCTCGCCCAGTCTCTTGGCGCATGCAGATCTCATTCGTCATCCATCACTTGTCTTATTGTCGTGCAGGTTGCTTACCTGCAACATGAACAAACTTATGAGTGACAAGCTCAGTAAGTTTAAACATACATACATGACACATAAAAGCTCATTCTATATAGGGCAGAGCATATCTGATACTAACTGTGGCATCAGAACATTAACATAACATAAATCATACCTTACTTAAAATTCATACTTAATGTACATAACATTGAAACATACTTATACATACTTGAACATACTTACATCGTGAATATACTTTCACATTTAACATCATGAATATACTTATCATACTTAAATACCTAAAATATCGTAAACATATCAAGTTTTAAACATAGCATACTTTAAATATAACATACTTAACGACGTATGTTTAAACATCACAAACATAACATACTTAACATAACATAGGCCATACTTAACATCATATGACTGACTTATGCATAATATAACATACATATAACAACTAATGTTAGTCACGTTATGCTTGCTTATTTTTCTTTCGTTCTTTTTTTCTATTGTTCTCCTTGTCATTGTTCTTTCTTTCCTAATATTTCATTCTTTTCATATCTTTACTTTACTTTCACTTACGGGCCCCATTGATGGTCGTACCTTAAACTTGAATATTAGACTTCTGCACCTGGGACGTACCACCATCGGATTGGAAGTCATAAACATGAAACCTCACCTTTGGAGGTCGGTACGCCAACATTTAAAGCTTCAGTCTTATTATCTTGCTTATTCTTTCTCTTTCTTTACTTTATCTCTTTGTTCTTTCGTATGGTTCCAACTAGGTGACATTCTCATTGTCCCTTGGTCCGAAACCCTTTACATTCCTTTCTTTCTTTCGTTCATTCATTCATTCTTTCTTTCATTCATTTCTTTTCTTTTCTTTCTTTCTTAACATAGTTTTCATAGTGTGTGTTATGTTAGTCACACTTTAGTGCATATAGCACTCACATACATAACTTTTATATAACACATAACATAGACATAATATGTTAGTCCATATTGCAGTCAAGAAAATGTCTGAACTTATAGATACTTCTGCTCATATCTCTTTTCTTGCTTTCTTAGTCCGCAAATGTCCCTTCATTGCGTCTGGAGCGGATCCCTATAACTGAAATAATCACAGTTATTTTCCATAATTATTTCATACATAAAACTTAATAAAATGTAAAAATTCTACATTTCATTTCCCAATCATGAACTTAGGAGTCTAATATCCCATTTATAACTTTTGTGCTAACTTTTGGCAAAATTACCATTTTACCCCTAACGGGATTTTTCATCATAACCTTACTTTTCTTTGATTTACAACTTGGTTTTGGCCCTTAGAATCTTAATTAAACCATTCTAAATCCATTAGGGCCATCTCTATCATTCCTGAAATTTTTGGTCAAAATGATTGTTTTGCCCCTAACAGGTCTTTGGGCCGTATCCTTTTCATTTTAATACTTAGACTGAATTTTCTAAGCCCAAAAATCATAAAATAATTATTCTTAGGCCTTAACATGTTTTTATAGCACTAATTGCTACAAACTCTCAGTTTACTATTCATCCACCCTCGAGTGGTACTATTCTGATCTTAGGTCACCGAGGGGGCTTAGGTTTCCATCCCAACCACATTTTTACCCCTCGTTACCTAGAGCACCATAGTGATAGAAACCCTAGCCGGGTACAATATCGAGAAAATGGTCTAGATAACCTCTTCTCATATAGAAACTGACAAAATCGGAGTCAGAATGCTTAGACTAGTCAATTAGAACAGAAAGTAGTGAATAGTAAATAGTAAAAAATGCAGTGTCAAGTTACTGGCCAAGACGGCCTTAATTTGACTCAAAACTGATATATTCACACTCAACAGGCCCAATTTGGTTAATTTGGCAAAAATTGTGAATTTTTTTTCTGAGAGATACGTAGTATCGAGAAGAGAGTCAAGACAACCTTTACTCGCCCCGAAACTGATATATTTAGACTTAAGACACCCAACTTAGTCAATCGAGCACCTGACATGTTTTTCGAGGTGGGGTTACACAGGTCTCAAAGACTAGTCCAGACGACCCCAGATGGACAAAAGACTGATAAAATTGAAATCAGCATATCTGAATTAGTCAAGAGAGACTATGTCTGAAATTTCACCCAGGAACACCTCGGTTTGCATGCGAAATGACAACACAGTGTAGACACAACCACAGTATAGAAAATAAATAGTAAATTGGTGTAGAATGGGCTTATAGATAGTATAAACCATCTAGAAATCATCAACATAAAAAGCGGATTCAGAAAATCTGATTTCTAGGTGAAAATTAGAATGCTGCCGAAAAACGACCGAAAACTACAGTAGAAAACTAGACTGCGAAGAGAAGAACACAGATGAAATTTTTCTGCCCCAAAACCGTGTTTTCTAGCTGGAAAACTAGCTGGTTTTCAGCTGCTAAAAACCCCAAAAAGTGGCAAATAAAATATTGGGTTATTTTATGACACATTGTATAAACAATGCTAAGTTTTACATCACTTTCCATCACCTTACACCATGCCATTTTTTAATTCTTCCCCTCCATTATGGCTGTAGCAAATCCAGTGGGAATGGGCTGAGAAGGGTAGAACTTTGTCCCCAAATTAGGCTAAAGATGGCTTGATCAATCAAGCTTAGGTTTGGTTAAGTGACCTTAGAGTTTTCCTATAAAAAGTGTGACCATACCTTAGCTTGTGTTTTCTTTCTTTCACACCCCAGCACCCAACTCATTTCCTCTCTCTTTTACTCTTGCTGTTGCCGAGTATTCCACACCCCCAAGCCACCATTTTTCAAGCCATAAATCATACCAAAAATTTACCAAAAGCCAACCTTTTCAAGCTTGTGCTAGGTGACTTCAAAGTCCAAGTCATTCTAAGTCTTTCAAGGGTAAGATTTTGAATCAATCTTTGTGGTTTGTAGATGTCGATTTGGTTTGATACTAAGAGATATTATTTTGGTGTTTTGCTAACACAAAACCAACCCTTATTCCCTTGGTTTTCCATGGCCATTTTGGTCATCAAGCCATAGTTCAAAATCATGTTTGGTTCCAAGCACAAAAGGAATAACCGAAAACCCTACTCTTGGTGATATAGTGATTTTAAGATTTTGATCAAGGCCATTTATGTGTATTTGTATATGCAAATAGTTTGTAATAAGTTTATTTTGAGCCCTTAAGTTTCCATTTTTAAGTTTATGTGGTTGTGATTGTGTTTACATTATTTTTTACAAATGGTTATGTGCAAAAGAGAGCATGAACGTTTTTAGTGATTGGACACAATCTATCCTCAAGAAAAGGCCACGGATTTTGGCTATTTTGACCCCCTTAGGTTCTGATTTTGGGATTTGGTAAAACATGATGTTTTAAGAAAATTTCGTTATGGTTGTTTTTGCATCAAATAGCCTTTGGCCAAAAATGACATTACGATAGGCTTTTTGAGTGGTTTTCACTCGGTGCCCAAAACTGGGAACAAAATCCGAACCCAGAAATTAGTCTCGGGTTTTATTAAAAATGGAACACCTAGAGTCCAAACTGGACTTTGGGCTCAACATAAAATTTATAGATCTCGTCGAGACTTGAGAATGACCTACACATGTTTTAAAAATTTGGCCGTTTCGGGCCTAAAACAGAGCCGTTTTCAAAACAATGCAAAACTGGGATTTTTTTTTATAAAAACTGGGCACATAGGCCATGGGTTTAGTAAGATTAGGGCCGGTTAGATTTAGAATTGAGCTTCGACGTAAACATAAGATTTGTTCATCTTGTCGAGGATGAAAACTTTAATGTTTGCTGAATTTACAAACAAAATCGTTTCTGTCAAGTTTCAAAACAGTTTTCAAAAGTGGTTCAAAAACCACCTTTAAAATGCAACCTCAAAAATATGTTTTAACACTTTAAAATATAAACATGGTTTTCACAAAAAAAAACGTCCTCCACCTTCCGATGGGGTGATAAGAGTACGGGTTCCAAACACGTAATTTTTCCAAGGATTTTATAAGTTAACCAAAATGATTTTCTTAAATAAATAAAACAGTGTGTGTAGCCCGGTAGGCTACCACACCAACCAAGCCTTAGTAGCCCAGTAGGCTACTACACCAAACAAGCCATGGTGGCCCTGTAGGCCGCTACACCAAGGAGTAGTAGCCCAGTAGGCTACCACACCCAAACCGGCAAAGTAACCCGACCGGTTACTACACCAAGTTTACACATAGTAACCCGGTAGGCTACCTAATTACCAATATGCAAGGTAATTGGTCAGTTGACTGGTCAACAACCAGTCAAGGATCGTGTTCTGAACAACACTATAAGGAACGATGATTAATCTATCAAGAAGACAATTAGATCAAACACTGATAGGAGTTAGATGTCAAACTCCCAAGGTAGGCCAATAGGGTACCGATGGGCCTCAGTATCACATAGAAAAACAAGTAATAGTCACTAACAATACTAGTGACTCAGCGAAGGTGCTGATGAGATATGTTATTGATGACAGGTGATAACCTGTAAGCTGATAGAGGCTTAAGTACGAGTACGCATTTGCTTGCAATTTAGGTAAGTACAACTTCACCTACGGCATGAACAAAATGTATTTAAAATGATGTTTTTACAATATGTTAAGTATGTATGCCATGCACACATTGATGCATAGCATATTTAAGAGCATATAGTTTCACAATCAAGTAGATTGGTGAAAGATCATGTTAGATGCCATACGTCCTTACCGCGTAGGATTAGCGACAGCTTGGAGAAGCACGTGGCTAGAAAAGATAAACAAGATGGAAATTGTAGGCGTGTCATATAGGCCTTTTCAGTCAAAAGGGTTTTTAAGATTAGTTAAAGCAGAAAGCTGAGCATCCGTTGATGGCTCTTCGGCTTTTTTAACCATAGGCGTTGCCGATGGTCTATGCACACACGGTACTAACACATGGGCCCTAAATAGACAAGAAGAAAAAAAAAAGAAAAGAGAAGTTTGAAGTATAAATGAACATAACCGAATCATGCATTAGTTATAGTTCACCATGCTTCTAGTTATAGTAAGATGCATTTCAGTACACGATGTATTCTGTTATGCATAATGTATATAAGTTTTATATTCACTAGTACGTTATGTGACGATATGTGATTTGTTGCATGGTATTTGACATGCTTATGTGATTTTAAATATGTACTATGTTTAAACATGTTTTGTGGTAACATGTTATACTTACTGGGCGTAAAACTCACGGAGTGTGTTCATGCTGTAGGTAAGCATCCTATGGCTTAATCATCTATGGGCGATGATGGCGGCGGAGGCGGATGTGAGGGGAGGTTGTGGACACACCGCAAGTATTCTTCCGTATAATTTTTGAGTAAACAGTATTTGTGAATAGTAATTGTTAAATAGTAATTTTGAATAGTAATGGTTAAACAGTATTTTTAAATAGTAATCGATAAATAGTATTTTTAAACAGTAACTGTTAAATAGTATTTATGAATAGTAACTATTAAATAGTATTTTTGAATAGTGACCATTAAATGGTATTTTTAAATAGTGATTGTTAATAGAACATGTACGTGAATAGTAAATATGTACGCAATCAAAAAAAATTCCTAAAATTATGGTATCATATTAAGTAAGTATTAATGGTTTGCAAGAAGGTATAAGTATCAGTTTAAAGATAAACTATTAATTAAAGAAGCAATTTTCTAGTGACGGTCCGGGCCATTGAGAGCACGGAGCGTCACATGCTATTTTTTATATCTATCTTTTTCGGACACCGAAACTACTCCATTTTAAGCGTTTTGGTCTGAAATCAATTTCTCAGTCATGAACTTTATTCTTTGATCGTTTTTTGAGATTTCAAATCCTTAAAATATTTATTTATTATTATTAACACTATTATCTGTTTATTTACAAACATAGTATTCTTATACATTCTTATTCACAAAAATTCCTAGAAAAACCTAGCTTAATCCTAGGTAGCACTGTTGGGATTTTCTAGTCTGTCACAATCACCCCTCCTTAAAAATTTTCATCCTTAAAAATCAGCACAAGTGGGGGTACTTAACTTTTATTTCCTTTTCTCTTTCTCACGTGGCTTCTTCTACACTATGATTTTTCTCCATAGAACTTTAACTGGTAGGATACTTCTATTTCTTAACATTTCGGCTCCAGTTTTTCGTTCGGGTTGCTTTCCTTTTGTTAGAGTTTAACTGGCTTTGGTCATTACTTTGACTCAGTTTCGATCCTTAGATAGGCCTGTTACTTTGACTTAACTGATTACTCTTCTGGGTCTACTTGGTAAGGTCTCTTTCCTTCTTTCTGTCTTCCCATGCCTTTGTCCTTTCCTCCTTGGCTCAGGTTAAGTGATGCTCTACCCGCATTGCTTGACTAACACAGTCTGCCATTGTGTTAGGTGGGGTCTCACCACTTTCTACTAATACCATAATATCGAGTGAAAATATATCAATCATTCGTGGTACCTTCTCCAACATATGTTATAGAAGTGCTCATGAATTCCTCGTAAAGCACAACATACATTAGAATTGTGTCACCGGACGTTGGCTGTAGTCTCTCAGTTTGATGAACGAATTCCTGTATATCCATAACTCTAGGGAACAGAGACAGTGTCACTTCCCTGCTTGCCCATGAGAAAACTGGGGCTAATGCTGAACTCCTTTCGGAGATTTGCTCGATCATGGTATGGCAAAACTCGGCCCAGTTAAGAGCTCATCTTGATCATAAGAGTCCTAGTACACACGAGAGTATCTCCCTGAAAGGTATCGACAGGGAATACAACCTGTAGGAGAATAATTCGGTAAAAACGTATCAGAGTGGCGCAGCGGAATAATAAAAATTTTTAGATCGTTAAATATCTCATGATGCCATATACAATAAACCAACAACAATTAAAACTCATACCTCAAGGACGGCAATCTTGCAGCAGGAGAATGACCGGAGGCTTCGACCAACTAGTCTTCTCTACTATTCTCCAATTCCCGAATGGCTGAGTGTGTGGGCACTCTGAACCTCGATCGGTATGCTAGCACTGCCAGTCTTCTTCCGACCACCCAGATCTCTAAAGAACTTTATTGTCACGATGAGCTGTGCAACAATAAGCCTGCTCACCTGAGAGTCTGTGGTCTAAGAGAACTGGAGTGGCAGGACCTCTATTTATAGACCTGCATGAGGTGATTCTCTGAATTCGAATTAGACTAGGAAAAGATTTTCTCCCTTATCCATAACCAAAAAATCTGAATTTTCCAAGGGAGAATCTCCACAATTAAATTCGGTTTTTCCTAGGATAAATCCAATCCAAATCTAAACAAGATTTTAACTAGAATTTTATCTCCCTTTTTCAACCAAAAAATCTGAATTTTTCTTGGAGAAAATCTACTCATAAATTTCGGCCATTATGGATAAGGGAGAATAAAAAATTCTACTAGGATTTTCAAGCTTGAATCTTATCTTAACCTTATCCAAAATAACCGAATTTTCTAGGAGATATTCTCCCTAATTTCGGCCACTTTTCAGGGAAGGAGAGAATCCAAATTCAACTAGGATTGAAGCTTGAATTTTCCCCTGAACCTTATCCACAAAATCTGAATTTTTCCATGAGGATTATCCTCAAAAATTTCGTCCACTTTTGTTGGGATTTGGATTCAAAATTCAAGTAGGATTCTAACAAGATTATCCTCTCCAAATCCAACTCAAATTCGAATTTCAAACCTTGTGGATTTTCCACAACAAATTCGAATCCTACTTGGACTGTGATTCAAAATTTGAATTTCAAATTTCAAATTCAAATTTCAAATTTCAAATTTCAAATTTCAAATTTCAAATTTCAAATTTCAAATTTAAATTTCAAATTCAAATTTCAAATTCGAATTTCAAATTCAAATTTCAAATTCAAATTTCAAATTCAAATTTCAAATTTCAAATTTCAAAATTCAAATTTCAAATTTCAAAATTCAAATTTCAAATTCCACAATACGGTTGTGTTTCATATTCTTGTTCTCATGGATAATTTTCTACAACTCCAATCCAATCTCAAATAAAATCATGGCAACTTTATTTGGAGTTCGAATAATTGTGCACTCTATTATCCAAAACAAAATCTGAATCCAACCAGAGAGAATCTTATCTACCATCCTAATCCTGTGTCATCACCATCCATGCATAATAAACTAGCCAATAGCATACACAAATCAATTTGCCAAACGTTAAGGAATTATGTGGAGCTAGTAGAGGGACTGATTGGACATATATAATCGGGCTCCCGTGATTCCATATGATCATCATTCTTTACCGAACAACTCAATCATATGATCACTAGTTTCAGAGTCACACCACTATAAACCTGAAACTGAACTCCCAATTATATACCGTATTACGTAAGCCTGTGACGAGCTACTATCCAATGACCTTGTCATATATGCAAAACCCTCATATGATATCCATGATCAGCCTTAGGTCAAAGTTCGTTTAATCCTACTGATCAGGCTATCTTAAAGTTCCATTATACTACCGAATCAAGAAAATGTTTATTCACCATATGTGAATAAGAAGTCATCCGCCCAGCAGACGACCTAAGGCCTTGTCCATTTTCACATTCAGTATAATGCCTTTAAGAGGATACCTTTAACTCCTCAGAGATATGATTCCGATATCTGCAAACAAACTCTTCATCGTATACAAGTCATGTACCCAACGAACCGGTCTATAAGCTTACTACCTTTGAGACGCTTTAGCCATTGGAACATCAAAGTACACAAGTCATATACATGAAGTAGTTCATTTACTCAGGATTAAGGTTATTGCACAATGAACGTCAAAAGCAGATTGATCCACTCATAGCGGACTACGTAGATCAATCACGCTTTAGTCCCGGTCTAATATGTCACCACCGAGCAACATATCCATGTCTCTACTTGGGAGTCCAGCTCCAGACAGTCAAGACAAACCGTCCCCTCTAAGGCTTTAGACAACATAATAGTCTTAACATGAGTTAGATACTCGGTCTAACCCCATAGACTACAGACCATAGTTTAGACTGCTAACTTTAGAACATTGTCTTCTCGCATACAAAAGTCCATTGCATGCAACGTTCTAACAGTTTTAACACAAGCAGTCAGTGAGCCATATTTGCTTACATTTACTTTAACATGTAAATAAGACGAGGACAGATAGCAATGTAATGAATAACCTCTATATATAATTTTATTATCCAGTTCAAAATGAATACATCAAAATGTCTCTAATACTTAGGGCATTTCCTAACAATCTCCCACTTGCCCTAAGCCAGTAGATGTGCCATGTTACGCATCCCCATCGCCTCTACATGCCTCTCAAAGCTTCTAGCTACCAAAGTCTTAGTAAAGGGATCGGCAATGTTGTCCTCGGACGCGATCTTACATACATCCACTTGTCCTGTCTCCACATGCCCTCTAATAATGTGATACCTCCGATCTATGTGTTTGGTCCTCTTGTGGTGCCGAGATTCCCTTGTGTTGACAATAGCCCCTGTATTATCACAGTAAAGTGTGATAGGCTTGTCAACACCCGGAATGACCTCAAGGTCTCTAAAGAACTTGCGGAGACAAATCGCTTCTTTAGATGCCTCAGCCGCAGCCACATACTCAGCCTCCATAGTAGAGTCAACTGTGCAGCCCTGCTTCACGCTCCTCCACACAATGGCGCCTCCTCCGAGTAAAAACACTGATCCAGATGTCGATTTCCTCGAATCCTTACAAGTCTGGAAGTCTGAGTCTGTGTATCCTACGGGTGTTAGGTCCCCTCCAGAATACACCAGCATATAATCCCTCGTTCTCTTAAGATACTTGAGTATATGCTTTACTGCTTGCCAGTGCTTGGTTCCAGGATTCGCTTGATATCGACTTACCATACCTACTGCAAAACATATGTTTGGGCGAGTGCAAAGCATAGCGTACATAAGACTACCCATAGCGGATGCATAAGGGACCTTACTCATACGCTCTCTTTCTTCTGATGTCTTGGGACAGTCATCCAATGAAAGAGTTAGACCGGCAATAGAAGGTTGTGAGCCTTTTTTTGCCTCTAGCATTGCATATTTGTCAATTATTTTATCTATGTATGAAGTTTGGGACAACGCTATCATTTTGTTCTTTCGATCTCTGAAGAGACGAATGCCTAGAACATAATTAGCTTCTCCTAAGTCCTTCATGTCAAACTGTTGGTGTAACCAAAGCTTGACCGATGATAAGTTCCCTACATCATTCCCAATGAGTAGTATATCATCGACATAGAGTATCAGAAAGACCACTTTTCCATCCTTAATACGTTTATAAACACAAGGTTCATCAACGTTCTGCTCAAAACCAAATGTCTTAATCGCTTGATCAAACCTCTGGTTCCATGAGCGGGATGCTTGCTTTAATCCATAAATGGATCTAAGCAACTTGCAGACTTTCCTTTCTTGGCCTTTCACTATGAACCCTACGGGCTGTATCATATAGATACACTCTTCAAGATGGCCATTCAAGAATGCCGTCTTGACATCCATTTGCCAGATCTCGTAATCGAGAGCTGCAGCAATGGACAGAAGAATACGGATAGACTTCAGCATAGCAACAGGCGAAAAGGTTTCCTCGTAATCGATTCCAGCCTTTTGCGTGTATCCCTTTGCAACCAGTCTAGCTTTGAAAGTTTCCACTCTCCCTTCCGCATCCTTCTTTCTTTTGTAGACCCATTTGCATCCAATGGGTTTTATCCCATCCGGCAAATCTACAAGTTCTCAAACAGAGTTGGATTTCATAGAATCCATCTCATTGTTCATAGCCTGTTTCCAAGATTTAGAATCAACATCATTTATAGCTTCATCATATGTGACCGGATCTTCCTCATGCTCATGAGCCTCAGCCTGGTATACCTCAGTATCATACATGAAGAAATTAGGTTTCTTCGAAACCCTCCCACTACGACGAGGCACCCTAAATTGTTGATCATCTGCAGGTCTTTCACTGGAACTCGGACTTGCGTCCAAGACCGAAATCTGTGGAGCAGTTCTTTCACCCGATAACTCCTCTAGCACTACTTTGCTTCGAGGTTTAAAGTCATTCATGTGACTTTCCTCCAAGAATGTCGCATGGGTTGAGACAATGACTTTTTGTTCCTTCGGGTTATAGAACAGACCTCCTTTAGTTCCTTTTGAATACCCTACAAACATGCATAATTCTGATCTTGGTTCCAACTTCTTCGCATCCCCATCCAGTACATGTGCCGGGCAGCCCCATATTCTCATATGTCCAAGGGAGGGCTTCCTGCCACGCCACAATTCATACGGAGTTCTAGGAATTGATTTGCTCGGAACCTGGTTCAGAATATAGCACGCCGTTTGTAAAGCATATCCCCAAAATGATAATGGCAGCGTTGAGTAACTCATCATGGACCGTACCATATCCAATAAGGTCCTGTTTCTCCTTTCAGCTACACAATTCTGTTGTGGAGTACCAGGTGCAGTCAATTGGGATAAAATCCCGTTCTCTACAAGATGTCCTAGGAATTAATCAGAGAGGAATTCGCCACCTCGATCAGATCGAAGTGTCTTTATGGATTTATCCAATTTCTTTTCCACTTCCGCACGATACTCTTTGAACTTATCAAAGGTTTCGCTCTTGCGGTGCATCAGATACACATATCCATACCTCGAGTAATCATCTATGAAAGAGACATAATACTCGAACCCTCCTCGTGCTGTGACGTTCATGGGGCCACATACGTCAGTGTGCACAATTTCTAAGAGCTCCTTAGCCCTTGTACCCTTAGCTCCAAAAGACCTCTTAGTCATCTTACCCTCTAGACAAGACTCACATTGGGGAAGTCGTACCTCCTCCAGAGATTCCAGAGGACCGTCTTTCACCAATCTTTGAATCCTATCCTGATTAATATGACCAAGTCTTAAATGCCAAAGATACGCCTTGTTAGAGTGAGAAACTTTCAACCTTTTAGAGTTATCAATTAATTCAGTGTCAAGCAGTGAGTACATCTTTGGTCTGATCAAATATAGGTTTCCATCCATCTATCCAGAACAGATAAAAGACTTATTTCTACGAATATCAACTCTTTTACTAAAAGAAACTGAATAAGAATCCTTTATTAAACAAGCTACCGATATAAGGTTCCTCCTAAAATTAGGAACATAAAAACAGTCTTTCAATAAAATAAACCTAAATTGATCAAAATAAAGGTGAACATCTCCCACTGCCTTAGCCACCACAAAGCTACCATCTCCAGTCCGCAACGAGAGGCTCCTATCATGTAGACTTCGCGTTTCCACGAACCCCTGCATAGAAACACAAACATGATTAGTGGCGCCCGAATCAATGACCCAAGTGTCTTTCGATTCTTCCACCAAACACGCTTCTAAGTAATGAAGTTCCTTACCTTCCTTGCCCTTGGCGGCTAGGAATTCCCGACAAGCCTTCTTGAAGTGACCTACCTTCCCACAATGGAAGCATTTGGACTTTTTAGGGTCCTTCGGCTTCTTGTTCTTCTTCTTCTTCTTCCCGTCTGAGACAGGAGGATTAGAAGAACTAGAAGTCACTTGCTTCTTATTTGGCCTCTTCCTCTTCTGTGAGGGATTGGAAGATTCCGCCAAATTGGCCTCTCCTTTAGGTCGGACCACATCCTCATCCCTGATCATCCGCTCATAAGCCTGTAGTTGCTTCATAAGCTCGGTTAGTCCTAACTCCTTTGTTTCCAGATTGTATGCGGCCTTAAACCCCACAAAATCTTTAGACAGAGTCTTGAACACCATCTCGATCTGGGTGTTGTAGTCCAACTCAGCACCATTCTCGGCAGCCTCAGTGAAGAATCCCATTAGAGTGATCATATGGTCCTTCACCGGAGCACCCGCCTTTTGCTTAGAGTTCATAATGCTGGTGATAGCGGACTGTCGAGCCAATTTTTCTTGGCCTCCGAACATGTCCTCCAGATTTTCCATGATCTCCCCAGCAACTTGATAAGTCTCATGCTGCTTTTGTAAAGCACTCATCATGCTAGCAAGGATGTAGCATCGAGCTATCTCATTGGATTCTCTCCAACGATTATAGGCAACCGAGACCTCCTCAAGTGGTGTGTCAGGTTTGGGCCCAGGTGGGCATGGTTCGTCCAGTACGAACTTGTGTCTCTCGCAGCTGAGAACTATTAATAGATTTCTTTTCCAGTCTTTATAATTATCGCCATTCAACTTATTTTCAGTGAGTATCGAAATGAGGGGTATCGGTGACATTTTGAACAGAAATAAAATTATACTAGACATCATTACAAAGCCCAAGCAAATATACAGATAATTTAGCAAATAAAACATACAAGTATGTTCCTACATGAAACTTGAAAAAACATGTAGCATTGCAACGGTAATTCTCAGCACCTATTGCCCCAAGCCACCGAGGGGTGGTCATGAGAACAAATAGCCGGAACATGGACCCCGTCCAATTAATATATGTTGACTTAAATCCTCCAAGGTTAAGACATATATTAATAACCGCTTATTTGGCCACCAGTTTAGTTAACAGAGCTTCTAGGGAAGGTTAATAACTAAACGAGTCTTGAGTGTATAACCATTGTTTACGTAGCCCGATCCACGTCCTACCAAGCCACCGAGGGGTGGTCATGAATAGGATCGCACCCGAACACGTTTTCCATATAGGAGATCCAATCTAGTATACCAGCGGCGGTAAACACCTACCGAGGGGTGTGGTCAGGGCAGAACTGACGCGAGGCGTTACCATGCTTTCACATATGGATCAACAATGGAGGCCGTGGGTTTTGTTTGAAACCCTCTCCCACTCAATATTTTGAAAAACATACAAGTTTTGACAAATTATGTATGATCAATATAGTATGAGCGGCACTCACCTATCCTATATGACATGTTATCAAATATGCATACAAAACATCCATCAATGCATATTTATACATCCATGACATATCACAGAAAAAATAATTAACAGAATAACCAAGCGATGGTTCCATCCTAGAACAAAGAAAATAAAGATTACAAAATTCCATCCAAAACATTCTTTGGGCCTTGAATTTTGTTCCGTCTTCTTGTATCTTTCTTTATGTAGCCTCTCCATTTATTTCTCATCCCAAGAATTATTTAAAATTTAAATATCCAAAAATTTAAATTTCAAATTCAAATTCCAAATTCGAATTTCAAATTTAAATTTCAAATTTAAATTTTAAACAATTTTAAACATCATGTGTAATAATATGTAATTTCAAAAAATTTGAAATTTTTAATTACATATTTTTAAACATGATTTAAAATTAAATCTCAAATTTAAAAATCAAAATTTTCTAATTTTTAGACCGTCGGACCGCCGCCCCCGTAGGCGGCAGCCGCCGTGGGCAGCCACCAACCCCGGAGGGGCTGGCAGCCCACGACCGTCCCTTGTGCAGCCGTGCCGGGCTGCAGGCCAAGCCTGCAGCGCCAGGCTGCACGCCCAGGCTGGGCGCAGTAGCCGGCAGGCTGCAGGCAGCGCCTGCAGCTAGAGGCTGCACGCCCAGGCTGCGGCCAGCCTTGGGCAGGCCATGGCCACCCTTGGCTGCAGGCCAAGCCTGCGGTCGGGGTGAAGTGGGCCTGCTTAGGGGCTGCCGCAGCCCCATCCTGCCCGAGGGCAGGGGCTGCAGCCCCACCAAGGCCCGTCGGCCTATCCCGAGGGGTCGTGTCTCGATTTTCGTGCCATATTCCAATTTACCTATTAGGATCTCCAAAAATTAATTTGAATCCCAATTAAATTGAAATCTTCCACACAATCAAAATTTCAACCTTTAAATCAAATTTAACTTTTGGGAAAAAATAAATAACGGTCTTCAATCTTCAATCTCCTCCAAGAATGATTACATAAAAAATTCTAAACCGTTTCCGGTATATCAAAAAGTCTAACCATAAAAATTCTAAGAGACAAAAATTAAAATCCATGGGAAAATTACAGTGTTAATAAACTGCTCCCATGGTTACATAAAAATTCCTAGATACAATTTTTCTAAATTCTAAGGAACAATAACCGGCATAAACAAGCATGCTTATAATAATTCAAAAAATTAAAATAACCACATACTTTATACATAATCCATGATAACAACATAAAAGAACCCTAGAATGCCACTCTCTAAATATCAAATCCATACATAAATAAAAAGACTAAGTAATTGTCTAATTTATGTACATGGCATAGTCATGAGATGGCTCTGATACCAATTGTAGGAGAATAATTCGGTAAAAACGTATCAGAGTGGCGCAGCGGAACAATAAAAATTTTTAGATCGTTAAATATCTCATGATGCCATATACAATAAACCAACAACAATTAAAACTCATACCTCAAGGACGCCAATCTTGCAGGAGGAGAATGACCGGAGGCTTCAACCAACTAGCCTTCTCTACTATTCTCCAATTCCTGAATGGCTGAGTGTGTGGGCACTCTGAACCTCGATCGGTATGCTAGCACTGCTAGTCTTCTTCTGACCACCCAGATCTCTAAAGAACTTTATTGTCATGATGAGCTGTGCAACCATAAGCCTGCTCACCTGAGAGTCTGTGGTCTAAGAGAACTAGAGTGGCAGGACCTCTATTTATAGACCTGCATGAGGTGATTCTCTGAATTCGAATTAGACTAGGAAAAGATTTTCTCCCTTATCCATAACCAAAAAATCCAAATTTTCCAAGGGAGAATCTCCACAATTAAATTCGGCTTTTCCTAGGATAAATCCAATCCAAATCTAAACAAGATTTTAACTAGAATTTTATCTCCCTTTTTCAACCAAAAAATCTGAATTTTTCTTGGAGTAGAATTTTTCAAGTAGGATTCTAACAAGATTATCCTCTCCAAATCCAACTCAAATTCGAATTTCAAACCTTGTGGATTTTCCACAACAAATTCGAATCCTACTTGGACTGTGATTCAAAATTTGAATTTCAAATTTCAAATTCAAATTTCAAATTCAAATTTCAAATTTCAAATTTCAAATTTCAAATTCAAATTTCAAATTCAAATTTCAAATTCAAATTTCAAATTCAAATTTCAAATTTCAAATTTCTAAATTCAAATTTCAAATTTCAAAATTCAAATTTCAAATTCCACAATACGGTTGTGTTTCATATTCTTGTTCTCATGGATAATTTTCTACAACTCCAATCCAATCTCAAATAAAATCATGGCAACTTTATTTGGAGTTCGAATAATTGTGTACTCTATTATCCAAAACAAAATCTGAATCCAACCGGAGAGAATCTTGTCTACCATCCTAATCCTGTGTCATCACCATCCATGCATAATAAACTAGCAAATAGCATACACAAATCAATTTGCCAAACGTTAAGGAATTATGTGGAGCTAGTAGAGGGACTGATTGGACATATATAATCGGGCTCCCGTGATTCCATATGATCATCATTCTTTACCGAACAACTCAATCATATGATCACTAGTTTCAGAGTCACACCACTATAAACCTGAAACTGAACTCCCAATTATATACCGTATTACGTAAGCCTGTGACGAGCTACTATCCAATGACCTTGTCATATATGCAAAACCCTCATATGATATCCATGATCAGCCTTAGGTCAAAGTTCGTTTAATCTTACTGATCAGGCTATCTTAAAGTTCCATTATACTACCGAATCAAGAAAATGTTTATTCACCATATGTGAATAAGAAGTCATCCGCCCAGCAGACGACCCAAGGCCTTGTCCATTTTCACATTCAGTATAATGCCTTTAAGAGGATACCTTTAACTCCTCAGAGATATGATTCCGATATCTGCAAACAAACCCTTCATCGTATACAAGTCATGCACCCAACGAACCGGTCTATAAGCTTACTACCTCTGAGACGCTTTAGCCATTGGAACATCAAAGTACACAAGTCATATACATGAAGTAGTTCATTTACTCAGGATTAAGGTTATTGCACAATGAACGTCAAAAGCAGATTGATCCACTCATAGCGGACTACGTAGATCAATCACGCTTTAGTCCCGGTCTAATATGTCACCACCGAGCAACATATCCATGTCTCTACTTGGGAGTCCAGCTCCAGACAGTCAAGACAAACCGTCCCCTCTAAGGCTTTAGACAACATAATAGTCTTAACATGAGTTAGATGCTCGGTCTAACCCCATAGACTACAGACCATAGTTTAGACTGCTAACTTTAGAACATTGTCTTCTCGCATACAAAAGTCCATTGCATGCAACGTTCTAACAGTTTTAACACAAGCAGTCAGTAAGCCATATTTGCTTACATTTACTTTAACATGTAAATAAGACGAAGACAGATAGTAATGTAATGAATAACCTCTATATATAATTTTATTATCCAGTTCAAAATGAATACATCAAAATGTCTCTAATACTTAGGGCATTTCCTAACACAACCCAATTATCCTTATCAATGGCACACAGATGGAGCATCATTTCGATGGCGTGAAACTAGTTCTGTGTTCCCATGAAGTGCTAAAGAGTTGTCCGCCACTAAAATTTGAGGGCACAGTTCGAGTAGAAATCTTCTTTCCTACTCCGAGCAATCCTTTTTTTTCATCTTCTAGCACAGCACGGTCATAGTCTCACATACAACGATCTTGTCATCTTGTCTCTCATAAATTATTTATTTTCTAATAAATAAATAGTTACTAAATCATAATAAAGCTAACTTACTTGGACTATGCAGGTGCAGATACTTGAAATGTCATAGAAGGTCATCGAAAGAACTTTGCTCTAATAACAAATATAGCGGCTTGCCCTTTGTGGAGGCCAGACGGCACCATCATGTTCGGGTTCAGAAGTGGACTATGATAGACCGTCGCCTCTGTGATAGACCAGAAAATCCCAACAGTGCTGCCTAGGATTAAGCTAGGTTTTTCTAAGAATTTCTATGAATAAGAATGTGTAAGAACACTATGTAAATAAACAGATAATAGTATTAATAATAATAAACAAATGTTTTGGAGGATTTGAAATCTCCAAAAATGATCAAAGAATAAAGTTCATGACTGAGAAAGTGATTTCAGACCAAAATGCTCAAAATGGAGTGGTTTCGGTATCCGAAAAAGATAAGATATAAGAAATGGCAAGTCAAAGCAAAGATAAGTCAAGATAGGTGTTTTAGAGTTTTTAAGAGTTTTGAAATTGAATCAGATCAAATCGACAGCACTAATGGCTAGATGTATCCTCAGGTGTGCTTCCCCAAAAATTTCATCATTTTTAGAAAAATGAGGATGCCCTTTAGAAACCGAAAACCCCAAGAGATTACCTTAGGTAAACCGAGATTGGGGAAAAAGACGAAAATTTACGGTTTTGATTTTTAGTCAAATGACAGTAGAATAAGGCAAATCGACCACACAGGAGGCACCAGAAACCCGCCTATGTGATTTCGAGAAAGTTTCGTTCAGTTTGACTTTTTGTCAAACTTTGACCATCGAATTAATTAGATGATGTCGTGGATGATGTGAGCATGATTATGTCATAATTGATTTATTTCTTTTAAAGAAATGTGGTAGTTGGATCCAATGGTTATAGTTTAAAGTGATTTTGATCCTATGGCTAAGACTTTGCCAAAAAGATAAGAAATTTTGGTTTTGGAAAATTTGAGAATTTGGGAGTTATTTCCCAATTTTGTAATCAGATATGCATGGCAAAATGCATGTAGAAGTGTTAGGTAGATCCAAGGGTTGGCATTTAAAGGAAGCTTGATCCAAAGGCTAGAAACTAGCTAAAATTTCAAGCAAAAATTAAAGGAAAAAGTGATGTAAATGTGGCATAAAAGCCACCGGTTCTTCTTGGCTGAATAGCAGCCCCTTATTCATGTTTCCATAGCTCCAAAAACTGTAGCTAAAAAGCCCTCAAAGTAGCCCTTGTAGCCGTATGTGTTCCTCCCACTAACCAAGCCAATTTCTTCAAAGTTTTTCCCTCCAAAGCCCTGCAAATTCGACCCTTCCTTATGGACTGTTTTAAGCACATTTTGGGGGCTGAAAAATGGAAGCAAACCCAGCCAAAATTAGGTCCATGGCTACCGATGGCTGCCATGACCTTCCTCCCCTTCCAAGTTTAGTTTTCTTCAAGTTTTTCACATCGAAAATGTCTACCGAGCATGGCTTGGTCAAGGTTGTGAGGTAAGTCCTGAAACTGAAGCATTTTCTTAGTATTTTTGATAAGAAAACCATGACTATCATGGTGGCTTGGTAGAAAATTTTTAAGCAAGAGTTTTGTTAAGATTGAGCTATAAAAAGTTAAGCTGACATGTGAGATAGTCAAGAAATAAATTAGAAGCATGAAACGTTAAATTTTGCGCTGGTTGCAAGAGTGAAAACCATGGGTTTTCCATAGCGAAAGGCATGAAATTTTACACGAAAAACAAGGTTATGTTTTGGATTGAAAATGAATCAAGTTAGTATAAAAGACAAGTTTGTAAATTTAGAAACTTTGAAACAAAAGTTTGGTTAGGTTTTTCATGAGAAAAACCGTGTATTAAGTGTATGAGATTGAATGAGTTTTGTGAAAGAAAAGTTGTATTTGAATGTGTATTAAAGAACCGAGAGTAAGACTTAACAAGAGAGACATTGATATGACATTAGAAAACCTAAGGAAATGTGAAGATTTTACGTAAAAAAAAAAATTTATAATTTTTGCATAAAATTAGGCCTGTGGTATACTACATAGCAAATTAGAATAGGATAGATGATTTTAATGCGTTTCCTAAACGCCAAAAACCTAGAATTGAAACCGAAATGTTACCAAAATTTTTAGAACGACACTAGGGGCATTTCAGGAAACGAGGGGTACAAAAGGTGCTCGAAAATGGAAACCGAGACCCCTCAATGAGTTAGGCATGAGAAAGAAAGATGGACATTTTAAAGAATAGAAAAACGTTCCTTTGAACCCTCGAAAAGCTAGAAAGAGAAGAAAAACGACATTAAGGGTATTTTGGGAAACAAGGGGTAAAATATGGTCGGGGTGAAAACCCGAGCCCCCTCAGTGACTAGGGTCTAGGAAAGGATGACGGGCATTTTCAAGAGTAGTGAAACGTCCATTTGAGGCTCTAAAACATAAGAAAAATGAGAAACGACCCTAGTGGTCGAAATAGTGCCACCCAATGTTCTGGTGAAAAATAAAGAGTGAAGTTGCAGCGATTAATGATACAAAAATTTATTAAAGCCTAGAAAAATGAATTCAAGATTTTTATGCTTAGAAAATTGAGCCAAAACATTGAGACAAAATTAATATGGCCTGAAGTCCCATCAGGAGCAAAATGGTCATTTTGACCAAAAAATTTCAGAGAGATCCAAAAAGGGTCGTTAAGCCTTTAAGTTCATCGTTTTATGATTTTTGGGCTGAGCAAACCCAGTCTAAGCATTAAAACGACAAGATTCACGGTCAAGGTAAAGTACTATTCACGATCAAAGTTACTATTCACAACCATTTTGACTAAAATTTTGTAAAATGCTCGGAAAGGACTGTTAGAGCCTTAGAATAGTTTAAATAGAATTCTTAAGGTAAGAATCAAGTTTTAAGATGAAGAAAAATAAGAAAACCCCGTTAAGAGCAAAACAATAATTTTTGTCAAAGATTTAGGAAATAGTCAAAATGAACAGTTAGAGCTTTAAACATGATTCAAAGGCTCTGATTAGGATTTTAAAAGCCAAAAGTAAAGTTTAATTGAGAAAAATCCCGCCAGGGGTAAAATAGTAATTTTGTCAAAAGTTCGGGATATAATGTTCATTTTTTTCAAAAGTTAGCGAAAAGGTGAGAAATGAGGTTAATTAAGACTTTTAAGGCCAAATTCAAGATTTTAAAAGAAGAAAAGTACTTAAATTAAAGAATGACCACACGTCAAAATTACTATTCACATCAAAGTTACTATTCATCGTCATTTTGACAAAAGTTGATGGAAAGGTTAGAATTGGGATTTTAGACCATTATTTGGAGATTAAACGTAGAATTTTTACGTTTTACTAAGTTTTATGTATAAAGAGAAGATTTAAATAACCGTTATTATTTCGGTTATAGAAACCTGATCCAAACGCGACAGAGGAACATCTGCAGATCCAGAAGCGAAGAAGAAGGTACGAGTGATGTATTTGTAAGTACAGATATTTAATTGTCTACTGACAAATTGACTTGCCATAGGATTGTGTTATGATGTGTTGTTGTGAGATGAGGTTATAACATGTTTCTTAAAAGAAATGTTTACAAGTGATAAAAAGTATATGATTAAGCTTTATATAAAAGTTGTGCTTTGTGACATGACAATGCACAAAGTTCACAAGGTCAGAAAAGATTGAGAAGCTAAAGTAAAGAAAGATAAAGATAAGTAAGATAATAAGATTGATAATTTAAAGGTTGGCGTACCAACCTCCCCAAAGTGAGGTTTAACATTTATGGCCCCCACCCCAGTTGTGTGGTGTTACCCCCAAGATGCGGTAGTTAATGGCTTAAAGAAGCCACCCCAGTGTGTGGTAGTTCAATGTGTGGTACGTCCAACCATGGCCCCACAAGATAGTGAAAGAAAAGAAAAGAAACAAATAATAGAAGGATAAGAAAGAAAAGAAAGAACAATGAGAACGTAGAACAAGAATAAGCCAGCATTGAGTGATTAACCTTCATTGTTAGTTGATGTGGTTTATGAAGTGTTATGTATGAGGTGTGTTATGGAATATAAGTTTATGTGTATGATATATTTAATGTATGTCATGTCTACATAAAGTTTTAGCATGTATATATGTATATGTAACGTTTTATATGTATGTTTGTACTTACTGAGCTCTAGTTCACTAGTATGTTAGTGATGTAGGTAACAAGAGTAAGTTGCCTGCATTATGAGGAAAGGAACTGATAGGCCAACAGACAGATTCCCAGAGTGTCATAAGGTGGGTTATGGTTTCACTATGATTTTCCGCTACAATAAAAAGAAAATATATATGTAATGTAAAGAAAAGAGGCAAGGTTTAATGTAAGTTAAGTTTATAAAGTATTTCAATATTCTTTTTGAAAACTCATATGTTTAAATCAAGTTTTAAAAGAAAAAAAAATTTATCAATAATTTTTCAAACTTGGCTTCCACAAGTAAGTTTAAATGCCAAGTATAATATGGCAAAGTTCAATAGTATAAGAAATTAGTACTTTAAAGAAAGTACTTCTTAAAGTACTTTAAAAGGATGAAGTTAAGTGAAAAGTTTAAAAAAAGGCAAGAGAAGTATAAGAAGTAAAGTAAGTACGCTAAGTTAAGAAGAGTAAAGTCAGGAAGAGTAAAGGAAAGAAGAGTAAAGTTAAGAAAAGCATAGTTAAGAATAGTAAAGTTTTAAGTAGACGGCTCGAGTGAGTCGGGTCGCCCACAAGAGATAGTATCAGAAGAGCAAGTTTAAGAGTAAGTTTAAGTTTAAGCTAAAGGTAGCTAGGCATGCTTACAAGGTGGTATCAGAGCAGAGTCCTTTCAACGACCCCCCATGACATTTCAAGTTTCTGCTTCTGCACAATCCAAGTAAGTTAACTTTATTTTTAGTTTGTAAATGTTTATTTATTGAAGATGATATTTTATAGTAATAAGATGACGAGATCTATGATGACGAGGATAAGACGAAGAAACGATGAGATCACTATACATAAAAACAGGACCATGCAGTGCTAAAGAATTGCTTAGAGTCAGAATATGGATTGTTGCCCGAGTTGTACCGATCTTCAGGGCTAGTTGTCCACTAAGTTTTGAGTGGCAAACAATACTCTTGCACTCCATGAGAATGTCAAGACTGGTTTCATGCTATCAAAATGATTTCCCAATTGTACGCCATTAATCAAGATAACTAAGCCCTGTTGGCTGTTGATATCTCTCAAGTAGATACTCTCGTGTGTATTGGGATTCTTGTGACCAGGATGAGCTCTTAACTGGGTTGAGTTTCATCATACCATGATTGAGCAAATCTCCGAGAGGAGTCCAGCATCAGTCCCAGTTTTTCTTTATGGGCAAGGAGGTAGGTGAAACCGCCTAAGTTCCCTAGAGTTGCGGATATACGAGGATTTGTTCACCGGACAAAAGGATTACAGCCGATGTCCGGTGACACAGTTTTAACGTGTGCTGTGCGCTACAAGGAACTGATATGGACTTCTATAGCACATGTTGAAGACGGCTTATAACGAAACCAAGGCCGAGGCAAAGGAAGATCAAGGTAAGAGAAGATCGAAAGAGAGAAAGAGATGTTGCCAAACAGAATTAGAAGAGCAATCAAGCAGAAAGAGTAGCAAGTCTAACCAAGGTCCTAAGTCTGGTTAGGATAGCAATTATGGCCAATTAAATGCAAGCGAAAGGAAAGCAAAGCCCTAACAGAAATGTGAATCAGAACATTAAGAATGCTCAACATAGACAGCTGTGCTTTATCACACGTAAAGTTTTCCCCTAGTGTTAAAGAGGCCAAGTGGAAAGAAGAAGAAGAAAAGAAAGACAAGCATGCCCACTAGTTCTAATTTTCGAGGACAAAAATTTTTGAGGGGTGATTGTGACAGAGCAGAAAATCCCAACAGCGCTATCTAGGATTAAGCTAGGTTATTCTAAGAATTTTTGTGAATAAGAATGTGTAAGAATACTATGTTTGTAAATAAACAGATAATAGTGTTAATAATAAGAAATAAATGTTTTGGAGGATTTGAAATCTCGAAAAATCATCAGAGAATAAAGTTCATGACTGAGAAAGTGATTTCGAACCAAAACGCTCAAAATGGAGTAGTTTCGATATCCGAAAAAGATAAGATATAAGAAATGGCAAGTCAAAGCAAAGATAAGTCAAGTTAGGTGTTTTAGAGTTTTGAAGAGTTTCAAGATCAAATGAGATCAAATCAACAGCACGGATGGCTAGATATGTCCTCCGGTGTGCTTCCCCAAAAATTTCATCATTTTTGGAAAAATGAGGATGCCATTTAGAAACCGAAAACGCCAAGAGATTAACTTAGGTAAACCAAGATTGGGGAAATAGACAAAAATTTACAGTTTTGATTTTTATTCAAACGATAGTAGAATAAGGCAAACCGATCACTCTGGAGGTGCCAGAAACCCTCCTATGCGATTTTGAGAAAGTTCCGTTCGGTTTCACTTTTGGTCAAACTTTGACCATGGAATTAATTAGATGATGTCATGGATGATGTGTGGTTTAAAGTGATTTTGATCCTTTAAAGAAATGTGGTAGTTGGATCCAATGGTTATGGTTTAAAGTAATTTTGATCCTAGGGCTAAGACTTTGCCAAAAAGATAACAAATTTTGTTTCTGGAAAATTTGAGAATTTGGGAGTTATTTCCCCATTTTGGAACCGGATATGCATGGTAAAATGCATGTGGAAGTGTTAGGTAGATCCAAGAGTTAGCATTTAAAGGTAGCTTGATCCAAGGGCTGGAAACTAGCCAAAATTTCAAGCAAAAATTCAAGGAAAAAGTGGTGTTAAAGTGGCATAAAAGCCACCAGTTCTTCTTGGCTGAATATAAGCCCCTTATTCACATTTCCTTGGCTCCAACAATTATAGCTAAACAGCTCCTAAGCAACCCTTGCAGCCGTGTGTTTTCCTCCCACCAACCAAGCTAATTTCTTCAAAGTTTTTCCCTCCAAAGCCTTGCAAATCAGCCCCTTCCTTGTGGACTGTTTTAAGCACATTTTGGGGGCTCAAAAATGGAAGCAAAACCAGCCAAAATCGGGTCCCTTGGCTACCCATGGCTGCCATGACCTTCCTCCCCTTCCAAGTTTAGTTTTCTTCAAGTTTTTCACACCGAAAGTGTCTACCGAGCAAGGCTTAGTCTTGGTTGTGATGTAAGTCTTGAAACTCAAGCATTTTCTTGGTATTTTTTATAAGAAAATCTTGCTATCATGGTGGCTTTGTAGAAAATTTTTAAGCAAGACGTTTGTTAAGATTGAGCTCTAAAAAGTTAAGTTGACATGTAAGATAGTCAAGAAATAAATTAGAAGCATGAAACTTTAAATTTTGCACTTGTTGCAAGAGTGAAAAACTGTGGGTTTTCTATAGCGAAAGGCATGAAATTTTGTGGGAAAAACAAGCTTATATTTTGGATTGAAAATGAATCAAGTTAGTATAAAAGACAAGTTTGTAAATTTGGAAACTTTGAAACAAAAGTTTGGTTAGGTTTTTTGTGATAAAAACTGTGTATTAAGTGTATGAGATTGAATGAGTTTTGTGAAGGAAAAATTGTATTTGAATGTGTGTGATAACCTGGAATTTTAGATTATCGGAGTAGGTTAAAATTGTACGTATATAACAATTTTAGTGAATAAAATATAAAAAAGTTGTGTTTTAATACTGTTATGAATAGTGTAAAAATGTTCTGGCAGTGTTAAAGTGTGTGAGTTCGGGAATGGAAAATCTTACCAGACATAATTGGGTAAGACGGTTCGAAAACAGAGCCGAAAACCATAGAAAATGCATTGAGATGCACGAAAATGATAGATTTCGGTGAAGTTCCATTCGGATCGGATTTTGGTCAAAAATTGACCATGAATTAATATAAATAGTAGGATGACATCACCATGATTATGTCATAAACCAAAATTATTTTCTTTAATTAATAAAGTAATTTTGAAAGGTGTATGGTTTAGATTAGGTTACTTTATGATCAATGGCCAAGATCATGCCAAAAAGCCATTGAAAAATTTTAAAAAATTTTTGAAAATGGCTATTTAGCCACTTGGAAAGGAAGAAGAAAAAAATTTGATTTTTGCCCCAAAATCCTTATTTTTTAGTCCTTGAACAATTAGCAAATTGTTGGAAAAAAAAATTACAAAAAAGTCCTTGAGTTTTGCCTATAAATAGGCATCAAAATCCATTCAAAAAAAGGGAAAAATTAGCCAAACTCTTGCCCCCTTTTCTTCAGCCCAAATCCGTGGCCTTCTCCCCCCTTGTAACCCAAAATTTTGTTGAAAATTTCACACCAAACTTAGCTTGCATTGCTATTCCAACATCAAGTCATTAACTAGTTAAGGTAAGCTTCAAAATTGAAGCTTTTCTCTTTGATTTTCCTTAGAAAATTCGTGGGTATGAGAGTGTGAAAACAATGAAAAAAATTGTTATTTAGTTGATGATGTGATGATGTTGTGATTAGTTTGGAGTTGTAGAGATTAAAGCATGAATTAGGGTTTAGAAACAAACAAAAATTTTGCATGTTTTTCTTGAAATCCGTGGCAATAGGGGTGTGAAAACTGCATGAGTATTGATGTTTTGGTTTAGTGTTTATGTTCATTTAATTATGTGTTGAACTAAGCATGAATTGGAATAGAGAAACAAGAAATTTTGATGTAATTTTCTTGCTAAAACTGTGGGTATGAACACTAAAAAATGGAAAATTTTTAATGTTGAAAAGTGTCGATAAAAACCCTAAGAAAGAAAACGAGATTTTCTATGTGTTTATGCATAAAAATCCGTGGCTATGGTAGGGTTAGAATGCATGTTTTGTTAGATTTTGATTTTGTTTTATACATTAGAAAACCTAAGAGTGATATGTAGTGATGAAAAATTATTTGCTGTTGATTAACATGTAAACCGAGGCTAGTTTGGGAAAAAAAATATTGTTGTTTGTGTTGATTCCTGAATATTGATTTATGTGGAAAATTTTTATACAAAATTTGGAAACTTTGTATAAAATAGGCCTCTGGTATAGTACGTGACAGGTACAAAGGTTCTGAGGCATACCTAACGCCGGGAAACCTTAAAATATAAGCAGAAATGCTGTTGAAATTTCTAAAACGGCATAAGGGCATTTCGGGAAACGAGGCGTAAGAATATTGGACTCGGGGAGGAAACCGGGACCCCTCAGTGGATTAGGGTTAGAAATGGAAAACCAACCCAAAAGGAATAGTAAACCGACCCTAAAAGACTAAAATGCCTAAAACAGGAAAAAAAATTCATGTTAGGGGTATTTTGGGAAACGAGGGAAAAATGTAGGTCGGGATAGAAAACCTGAGCTTCTCGAGGACCGAGGGCCGGGGACGGGATGAAAAACGTTTTAAGAATAGTGAAATGGCCATTTACGGCTCCAAAACGCTCGAAAAACGAAAAAACGACCCTAGATGACGGATGAATAGTAATCAAGGGCCAGAAAAATGAAATTAAAATTTTGCAGCAATTTAAGCTGTAAAATGATACAGAAGCCTAGGGAATATTATTTTAAAATATTTGGGCTTAGAAAATTTGAGAAAAATGATGGAACGGAATAGTTACGGTCCCGATACCTGTTAGGGATAAAATGGTCATTTTGACCAAAAATTTCTGAAAGGCTCAGAAAAGGACCCTAAAAGACCTAGAATAACTTAGATAAAATTCTAGGATCCAAAATAGAGATTTTAAAGTTAAAATCTAGAGTTTAAATAGTACACGGGCATGTACAGTGAAACACGACCATGTAGAATAGAACCGAGAGAAACACGGTTAGGGACACGGGTGTGTTGCAAACCGTGTGTCACATAAAGATTTGAATGTTGTGTAAAATTTATCACATAATAAATATATTTAGAGTGATAATCAATGAAGGGTATTAACAGACGATATTATGTCTGTAGGAACCCAATTTAAAGATAAAACTGTGGAAGAGTTCCAGAAGTAGACGTTATCACAGTATTGGTAAGTTCAAGCATGTTCGTGTCTGCAATATGAAATACTATGTTGATTTATTCTGTACTAGATGTACACTAGATATAAAGTCTTATAGACATTTGGAGATTAATTAGAATAACATATCCCAGATAATGAGAATGAGTAAGACCTACGGGCAATGAAGGATAGTGACCTTGAGGTGATGATTAATATCACTTGGTCAAGACTATAAATTGAAAGATGGTAATAAAACCATTAAGGCGTACTGCCTCTCCAACATAGTGGTGGAGGTTTTTCTCAGATCCTACGAGGATATCAGGGCTGTGGAGGCCGATGTTCTAAGGTCGCTCCTTAGACTCTCCCAGTCAGCGAGCTAATAATCATCGGTACTGCCATAAACAGAGCTTTAAACTAGAAATCAAATAGAGAATGAACAATCAATAAAATGATAAAAATCATAATTGAGCATAACCGAAGTACGCTTAGTATAGTGATTTTGGTTAGGGTTTGTGAATAGTAATCGGTTAGGCTGATGGGAATAGTTTCCGGTTATAGTAATGTGAATAGTTACCCGTTCGGGTAAAGTGAATAGTAACCAATTAGGGTAACTATTACTATTCATCGATCAAAGGATAAAGTTACTATTTATGATGAATAGTCTATCATGATGAATAGTAGTATTCATAGGAAATTGACTTTTCAATGTTTTTGAATCCGTATGATTCTTACTAAGTATGTTTGAACTTACTGAGCCTGTTAGCTCACCAGTTTGTTCATGTTATAGGTAAGAAACCTATCTAATAAATTTCTGGATTGCGGCAGGATGCGAACGTGTCAAGGGAGTAAGGAACTCACCGTGGACTTGATTCTGTTATAAGTTTTCCACTGAGCTTTTTAAATTAAAGAATTAAAGAGAATGTGTTTGGAAACAAAATATACGGTACATATATATCTATTATATGTTGTATATTATGTTGTACTTTATTACGACATATAAAAGTTAACATATTACATGGCTTTCTTACTTAGTTTTCTTAAGAGAAAGTATGTATTAAAGAAAAAAAATTATGGGTGCAATTTTAGGCCTTGATAATTAAGTATTGTGAGAAAAAGAGTTTAAAACTGACAACCCAGATTCGGCACACGAGTCATCTTGGTCGGCCTTAGAGGTGATTCATGACGGTTGCGGGTGGTCGAAATTAGGGGGCGTCACAATGTGTATGAAAGAACCTAGAGTAAGAGTTAACAAGAAAGACATTGATATGACATTAGAAAACCTAAGGAAATGTGAAGATTTTATGTAAAAAAAAAAAGTTTATAATTTTCACGTAAAATTAGCCCTGTGGTATAGTACGTGGCAAATTAGAATAGGGTAGATGGTTTTAAGGCGTTTCCTAAACACCAGAAACCTAGAATTTAAGCCGAAATGCTACCGTGTTAGGAAATACCCTAAGCATTAGAGACATTTTGATGAATTTATTTTGAACTGGATAATAAAATTATATATAGAGGTTATTCATTACATTGCCGTTTGTCCTCATTCTATTTACATGTTAAAGTAAATGTAAGCAAATATGGCTCACTGACTGCTTGTGTTAAAACTGTTAGAACGTTGCATGCAATGGACTTTTGTATGCGAGAAGACAATGTTCTAAAGTAAGCAGTCTAAACTAAGGTTTGTAGTCTATAGGGTTAGACAGAGCATCTAACTCATGTTAAGACTATTATGTTGTCTAAAGCCATGATGGGGATGGTTTGTCTTGACTGTCTAGAGCATAGACTCCCAAGTAGAGACATAGATATGTTGCTTGGTGATGACATATTAGACCGGGACTAAAGTATGATTGATTTGCGTAGTCCGCTATGAGTGGATCAATTTGCTTTTGACGTTCATTATACAATAACCTTAATCCTGAGTAAATGAACTACTTCATGTATATGACTTATGTACTTTGATGTTCCAATGGCTAAAGCTTCTCAGAGGTAGTAAACTTATGGACCAGTTCGTTGGGTGCATGACTTGTATATGATGAAGGGTTTGTTTACAGATATCGGAATCATAGCTCCAAGGAGTTAAAGGTATCCTCTTAAAGGCATTATACAGTTAAAGGTATCCTCTTAAAGGCATTATACTGGATGTGAAAATGGACAAGGCCTTGGGTCATTTGCTGGGCAGATGACTTCTTATTCACATATGGTGAATAATCATTTTCTTATTTGGTAGCATAATGGAACTTTAAGATAGCCTGATCAATAAGATTAAATAGACTTTGAGCTAAGGCTGATCATAGATATCATATGAGGGTTTTGCATATATGACAAGGTCATTGGACAATAGCTCGTCATAGGCTTACGTAATACGGTATATAATTGGGAGTTCAGTTTCAAGTTTATAGTGGTATGACTCCGAAATTAGTGATCATATGATTGAGTTATTCGGTAAAGAATGATGATCATATGAATTCACGGGAGCTCGATTATATATGTCCAATTGGTCCCTCTACTAACTCCATATAATACCTTAATGATTGGCAAATTGATTTGTGTATGCTTATTGGCTAGTTGATTATGCATGGATGGTGTTGACATTGGATTAGGATGGTGGACAAGATTCTCTCTGGCTGAATTTATAATTTGTTTTGGATAATAGAGTACACAATTATTCAAACTCCAAATAAAGTTGCCATGATTTTATTTGAGATTGGATTGGAGTTGTAGAAAATTATCCATGAGAACAAAAATTTGAAATACAACTTTTTATGGATTTTGAAATTTGAATTTTGAAATTAGAAATTTAAATTTTGAATTTGAAATTTGAAATTTAAATTTTGAATTTGAAATTTGAAATTTAAATTTGAAATTCGAATTTGAAATTTGGATTTGAAATTTGAAATTTGAAATTTGAAATTCGAATTTGAAATTTGGATTTGAAATTTCAAATTTGAAATTTGAAATTTGAAATTTAAATTTGAAATTCGAATTTGAAATTTGGATTTGAAATTTGAAATTTGAAATTTGAAATTTGAAATTCGAATTTGAAATTTGGATTTGAAATTTCAAATTTGAAATTTGAAATTTGAAATTCGAATTTGAAATTTGAATTTTGAAATTTGAAATTCAAATTTTGAATCGCAGTCCAACCGGAATTTGAATTCTTTGTGGATAATTCCACAAGGTTAGAATTCGAATTTGAGTTGGATATGGTAAGGAAAATCTTGTTTGAATCCTACTTGAATTTTGAATCCCAAATCTGTTAGGAAATGCCCGAAGTATTAGAGACATTTTGATGTATTTATTTTGAAATAGATGATAAAATTATATATAGAAGTTATTCATTACATTGCTATCTGTCCTCGTTTTATTTACATGTTAAAGTAAATGTAAGCAAACATGGCTCCCTGACTGCTTGTGTTAAACTGTTAGGACATTGCATGCAATGCACTTTTGTATGCGAGAAGACAATGTTCTAAAGTTAGCGGTCTAAACTATGGTCTGTAGTCTATGGGGTTAGACCAAGCATCTAACTCATGTTAAGACTATTATGTTGTCTAAAGCCTTGGAGGGGACGGTTTGTCTTGACTGTTTGGAGCATTGAATCCCAAGTAAAGACATAGATATGTTGTTTGGTGGTGACATATTAGACCAAGACTAAAGCGTGGTTGATCTACGAAGTCTGCTTTGAGTGGATCGATCTGCTTTTGACGTTCATTGTGCAGTAACCTTAATCCTGAGCAGATGGACAGCTTCATGTATATGACTTATGTACTTTGATGATTCAATGGCTAAAGCGTCCCAGAGGTAGTAAGCTTATACACCGGTTCGTCGGGTGCATGACTTGTATAAGATGAAGGGTTCGTTTACAAATATCGGAATCATAGCTCTAATGAGGAGTTAAGGGTATCCTCTTAAAGGCATTATACTGAATGTGAAAATGGACAAGGCCTTGGGTCGTCTGCTGGGCGGATGACTTCTTATTCACATATGATGAATAATCATTTTCTTTATTCGGTAGTATAATGGAACTTTACGATAGCCTGATCAGTAGGATTAAATGGACTTTGGCCTAAGGCTGATCATGGATATCATATGAGGGTTCTGCATACATGACAAGGTCATTGGACGATAGCTTGTCACAAGCTTACGTAATACGGTCTATAATTGGGAGTTCAGTTTCAGGTTTATAATGGTGTGACTCTAAAATTAGTGATCGTATGATTGAGTTGTTCGGTAAAGAATGATGATCATACGGATTTGCGGGAGCTCGATTATATATGTCCAATTAGTCCCTCTACTAGCACCACATAATTCCTTAATGTTTGGCAAAATTGATCTATGTATGCTATTGGCTAGTTTATTATGCATGGATGGTGTTGACATAGAATTAGGATGGTAGACAAGATTCTCTCCGGTTGGAGTCAGATTTTGTTTTGGATAATAGAGTACACAATTATTCGAACTCCAAATAAAGTTGCCATGATTTTATTTGAGATTGGATTGGAGTTGTAGAAAATTATCTATGAGAACAAGAATTTGAAATACAACTGTTTTGTGGATTTTGAAATTTGAATTTTGAAATTTGAAATTTGAAATTTGAAATTTGAATTTGAAGTTTGAATTTGAAATTCGAATTTGAAATTTGAATTTGAAATTTAAATTTGAAATTTGAAATTTGAAATTCAAATTTTGAATCACAGTCCAAGTGGGATTCGAATTTGTTGTGGTAAATCCACGAGGAATGAAATTCAAATTTGAGTTGGATATGAAGAGGAAAATCTTGTTTGAATCCTACTTGAATTTTGAATCCAAATCCTAACCAAATATGGACGAAAATTTTGAGGATTATCCTCAATGAATTTTCAGATTTTTATAGATAAGGTTCAAGGAAAAATTCAAGTTTCAATCCTAATTGAATTTGGATTCTCTCTTCCCTGATAATGGTCGAATTTTTTGAGTAAATCTCCTAGGAGATTTTCAGTTATTTTGGATAAGGATGAGATAATATTCAAGCTTGAAAATCCTAGTGAATTTTTGATTCTTCCTTATCCAAAAATGGCCGAAAATTTTTGTGGGGATTTTCCCCTTGGATTTTCAGATTTTTTGGTTGAAAAAGGGAGATAAGATTCATGTTAAAATCTTGTTTGAATTTGGATTGGATAATCTTCAATAATGGCCAAAATTTGTTGGGATTTTCCCTTGGATAATTACGGATTTTATGGTTGTGGATAAAGGAGAATATATTCTCCTAGTCCAATTCGAATTCAGAGAATCACTTCATGCAAGTCTATAAATAGAGGTCCTGCCACTCCAGTTCTCTCAGACCACAGACTCTCAAGTGAGCAGGCTTATTGTTGCACAACTCACCGTGACAATAAGTTCTTTAGAGATCTGGGTGGTCGGAAGAAGACTAACAGTGCTAGCATTCCGATCGAGGTTCAGAGTGCCCACACACTCAGCCATTCAGGAATTGGAGAATAGTAGAGAATGCTAGTTGGTTTAAGCCCTCTGGTCATTCTCCTCTTGTAGATTGGCGTCCTTGAGGTATGAGTGTTAATTGTTGTTGGTTTATTGTATATGGCATCATAAGATATTTAACGATCTTGAAAAATTTTTATTGTTCTGTTGCGCCACTCTGATACTTTTTTATCAATTTAATTTCCTACATACCGAAAAATTTTAATTTTTAAATTTGAGATTTAATTTTAAATCATGTTTAAAAAATATGTAATTGAAAATTTAAAATTTTTGAAATTACATATTATTACATATGATATTTAAAATTGTTTAAAATTTGAATTTGAAATTTAAATTTGAAATTCAAATTTGGAATTTGAATTTGAAATTTAAATTTTTGGGATTTAAATTTTAAATGATTCATGGGATGAGAAATAAATGGAGAGGCTACATAAAGATGGTTACAAGAAGACGGAACAAAATTCAAGACCCAACGAATGCTTTGGATGGAATTTTGTAATCTTTATTTTCTTTGTTCTAGGATGAAACCATGGCTTGGTTATTATTTTGTCAATTATTTTTTCTGTGATATGTCATGGATGTATAAATATGTATTGATGGATGTTTTGTATGTATATTTGATAATATGTCATATAGGATAGGTGAGTGCCACTCATACTATATTGATCATACATATTTGTCAAAACTTACATGTTTTTTAAAATATTGAGTTGGAGACGGTTTCAAACAAAACCCACGGCCTCCATTGTTGATCCATATGTGAAAGAATGGTATCACCTCGCATCAGTTTTGCCCTAACCACACCCCTCGTTAGGTGTTTATCACCGTCGGTATACTAGGTTGGATCTCCTATGTGGAAAACGTGTTCGGGCACGATCTTATTCATGACCACCCCTCAGTGGCTTAGTAGGACGTGGATCGGGCTACGTAAACAATGGTTATACATTTAAGACTCGTTTAGTTATTAACCTTCCCTAGAAGCTCTGTTAACTAAACTGGTGGCCAAAATAAGCAGTTATTAATATATGTCTTAACCTTGGAGGATTTAAGGCAACATATATTAATTGGACGGGGTCCATGTTCCGGCTATTTGTCTCATGACTACTCCTCGGTGGCTTGGGGCAAAAGGTGCTGAGAATTACCGTCGCAATGCTACATGTTTTTCAAGTTTCATGTAGGAACATACTTGTATATTTCATTTGCTAAATTATCTGTATATTTGCTTGGGCTTTGTAATGATGTCTAGTATAATTTTATTTCAGTTCAAAATTTCACGACACCCCTCATTTGAATACTTACTGAAAATTAGCTGAATGGCAATAATTATAAAGACTGGAAAAGAAATCTACTGATAGTTCTCAGTTACGAGAGACACAAGTTTGTACTGGACGAACCATGCCTACCTGGGCCCAAACCTGACACACCGCTTGAGGAGGTCCTGGTTACCTATACTCGTTGGAGAGAATCCAATGAGATAGCTCGGTGCTACATTCTGGCTAGCAGGATGAGCGCTTTACAAAAGCAGCATGAGACTTATTAAGTTGCTAGGGAGATCATGGAAAATTGTAGGAAAATAAATCGGTAAAAACGTATAAGAGTGGCACAGCGGAACAATAAAAAATTTTTAGATCGTTAAATATCTCATGATGCCATATACAATAAACCAACAACAATTAAAACTCATACCTCAAGGATGCCAATCTGCAGGAGGAGAATGACCGGAGGCTTCAACCAACTAGTCTTCTCTACTATTCTCCAATTCCCAAATGGCTGAGTGTGTGGGCACTCTGAACCTCGATTGGTATGCTAGCACTGCTAGTCTTCTTCCGACCACCCAGATCTCTAAAGAACTTATTATCACGATGAGCTGTGCAACAATAAGCCTACTCACCTGAGAGTCTGTGGTCTGAGAGAACTGGAGTGGCAGGACCTCTATTTATAGACCTGCATGAGGTGATTCTCTGAATTCGAATTGGATTAGGAGAAGAAATTCTCCCTTTTCCACAACCATAAAATCTAAATTTTCCAAGGGAAAATCCCAACAGTAAAATTCGGCCATTTAGGATAAATCCAATCCAAATCTAAACAAGATTTTAACTAGAATTTTATCTCCCTTTTTCAACTAAAAAATCTGAAAATTCCAAGGAGAAAATCTCCTCAAAAAATTCGGCCACATTTAGGATAAGGGAGAATCAAAATTCCACTAGGATTTTCAAGCTTGAATCTTATCTCATCCTTATCCAAAATAACCGAATTTTCCTAGCAGATATGCTCCAAAATTTCGGCCACTTTCTGGGGAGGAGAGAATCCAAATTCAACTGGGATTGAAACTTGAATTTTTCCTTTGAACCTTATCCACAAAAACCGAAAATCCATTGAGGATAATCCTCAAAATTTCGTCCATCATTAGTTAGGATTTGATTCAAAATTCAAGTAGGATTCTAACAAGATTATCCTCTCTATATCCAACTCAAATTCGAATTTCATTCCTTGTGGATTTTCCACAACAAATTCGAATCCTACTTGGACTGTGATTCAAAATTTGAATTTCAAATTTCAAATTCGAATTTCAAATTCAAATTTTAAATTTCAAATTTCAAATTTAAATTTCAAATTCAAATTTCAAATTCGAATTTCAAATTCAAATTTTAAATTTCAAATTTCAAAATTCAAATTTCAAATTTTAAAATTCAAATTTCAAAATCCACAAAACAGTTGTGTTTCAAATTCTTGTTCTCATGGATAATTTTCTACAACTCCAATCCAATCTCAAATAAAATTATGACAACTTTATTTGGAGTTCCAATAATTGTGTACTCTATTATCCAAAACAAAATCTGAATCCAAGCGGAGAGAATCTTGTCTACCATCCTAATCCTATGTCATCACCATCCATGCATAATAAACCAGTCAATAGCATACACAAATCAATTTGTCAAACGTTAAGGAATTATGTGGAGCTAGTAGAGGGACTGATTGGACATATATAATCGGGCTCCCGCAAATCCATATGATCATCATTCTTTTACCGAACAACTCAATCATATGATCACTAATTTTAGAGTCATACTACTATAAACCTGAAACTGAACTCCCAATTATATACTGTATTACGTAAGCCTGTGACAAGCTATTGTCCAATGACCTTGTAATGTATGCAAAAACCATCATATGATATCCATGATTAGCCTTAGGTCAAAGTCCATTTAATCCTACTGATCAAGCTATCTTAAAGTTCCATTATACTACCGAATTAAGAAAATGATTATTCACCATATGTGCATAAGAAGTCATCCGTCCAGTAGACGACCCAAGGCCTTGTCCATTTTCACATTCAGTATAATGCCTTTAAGAGGATACCCTCAACTCCTCATTAGAGTTATGATTCTGATATCTGTAAACGAACCCTTCATCATATACAAGTCATGCACCCAACGAACCAGTCTAAGCTTACTACCTATGAGATGCTTTAGCCATTAGAACATCAAAGTACACAAGTCATATACATGAAGCTGTCCTTTTACTCAGGATTAAGGTTACTGCATAATGAACGTCAAAAGCAGATCGATCCACTCAAAGCGGATTTCGTAGATCAATCACACTTTAGTCCCGGTCTAATATGTCACCACCAAGCAACATATCTATGTCTCTACTTGGGAGTCCAGCTGCAGATAGTCAAGACAAACCGTCCCCTCCAAGGCTTTAGACAACATAATAGTCTTAACATGAGTTAGATGCTCAATCTAACCCCATAGACTACAGACCTTAGTTTAGACCGCTTACTTTAGAACATTATCTTCTCGCATACAAAAGTTCATTGAATGCAATGTTCTAACAGTTTTAACACAAGCATTCAGTGAGCCATATTTGCTTACATTTACTTTAACATGTAAATAAACCGAGGACAGATCGCAATGTAATGAATAACCTCTACATATAATTTTATTATCCAGTTCAAAATAAGTACATCAAAATGTCTCTAATGCTTAGGGCATTTCCAAACAATCTCCCACGTACCCTAATCCAGTAGATGTGCCATGTTACGCATCCCCATCGCCTCTACATGCCTCTAAAAGTTTCTAGCTACCAAAGTCTTAGTAAAGGGATCGGCAATGTTGTCCTCGGATGCGATCTTACATACATCCACTTGTCCTATCTCCACGTGCCTTCTAATAATGTGATACCTTTGATCTATGTGTTTGGTCCTCTTATGGTGGCTAGATTCCCTTGTGTTGGCAATAGCCCCAGTGTTATCACAGTAAAGTGTGATAGGCTTGTCAACACCCGGAATGACCTTAAGGTCTCTAAAGAACTTGCGGAGCCAAACCGCTTCTTTAGAAGCCTCAGCCGCAGCCACATATTCAGCTTCCATAGTAGAGTCAGCTGTGCAGCCCTGCTTCATGCTCCTCCACACAATGGCGTCTCCTCCGAGCAAGAACACTGATCCAGATGTCGATTTCCTCGAATTCTTGCAAGTCTGGAAGTCTGAGTCTGTGTATCCTACGGGTGTTAGGTCCCCTTCAGAATACACCAGCATATAATCCCTCGTTCTCTTAAGATACTTGAGTATATGCTTTACTGCTTGCCAGTGCTTGATTTCAGGATTCGCTTGATATCGACTCACCATACCAACTGCAAAACATATGTCTGGGCGAGTGCAAAGCATAGCATACATAAGGCTTCCTACAGCGGATGCATAAGGGACCTTACTCATATGCTCTCTTTCTTTCGATATCTTAGGACAGTCATCCAATGAAAGAGTTAGACCGGCAATAGAAGGTTGTAAAGCTTTCTTTGCCTCTTGCATTGCATATTTGTCAATTATTTTATCTATGTATGAAGCTTAGGATAACGCTATCATTTTGTTCTTTCGATCTCTGAAGAGACGAATGCCTAGAACATAATTAGCTTCTCCCAAGTCCTTCATGTCAAACTGTTGGTGCAACCAAAGCTTGACCAATGATAAGTTCCCTACATCATTCCCAATGAGTAGTATATCATCGACATAGAGTATCAGAAAGACCACTTTTCCATCCTTAATACGTTTATAAACACAGGGTTTATCAACGTTCTGCTCAAAACCAAATGTCTTAATCGCTTGATCAAACCTCTGGTTCCATGAGCGGGATGCTTGCTTTAAGCCATAAACAGATTTAAGCAACTTGCAGACTTTCCTTTCTTGGCCTTTCGCTACGAACCCTTCAGGCTGTATCATATAGATATACTCTTCAAGATGGCCATTCAAGAATGCCGTCTTGACATCCATTTGCCAGATCTCGTAATCGAGAGCCACAGCAATGGACAGAAGAATACGGATAGACTTCAGCATAGCAATAGGCGAAAAGGTTTCATCATGATTGATTCCAGCCTTTTGCGTGTACCCCTTTGCAACCAGTCTAGCTTTGAAAGTTTCCACTCTCCCTTCCGCATCCTTCTTTCTTTTGTAGACCCATTTGCATCCAATGGGTTTTATCCCATCCGGCAAATCTACAAGTTCCCAAACAGAGTTGGATTTCATAGAATCCATCTCATTGTTCATAGCCTGTTTCCAAGATTTAGAATCAACATCATTTATAGCTTCATCATAGGTGACCGGATCATCCTCATGCTCATGAGCCTCGGCCTGGTAAACCTCAGCATCATACATGAAGAAATTGGGTTTCTTCTAAACCCTCCCACTATGATGAGGCACCCTAAGTTGTTGATCGTCTGCAGGTCTTTCACTGGAACTCGGACTTGCGTCCAAGACCGAAATCTGTGGAGCAGTTCTTTCACCCGATAACTCCTCTAGCACCACTTTGCTTCGAGGCTTAAAGTCATTCATGTGACTTTCCTCCAAGAATGTCGCATGGGTTGAGACAATGACTTTTTGTTCTTTTGGGTTATAGAACAGACCTCCTTTAGTTCCTTTTGGATACCCTACAAACATGCACAATTCTAATCTTGGTTCCAACTTCTTCGCATCCCCATCCAGTACATGCGCCGGGCAGCCCCATATTCTCATATGTCCAAGGGTAGGCTTCCTGCCACGCCACAATTCATACGGAGTTCTGGGAATTAATTTGCTTGGAACCTGGTTCAGAATATAGCATGCTGTTTGTAAAGCATATCCCAAAAATGATAATGGCAGCGTTGAATAACTCATTATGGACCATACCATATCTAATAAGGTCTTGTTTCTCCTTTCGGCTACACCATTCTGTTGTGGAGTACCAGGTGCAGTCAATTAGGATAATATCCCATTCTCTACAAGATGTCCTAGAAATTCGTTGGAGAGGTATTCGCCACCTCGATCAGATCGAAGTGTCTTTATGGATTTATCCAATTGCTTTTCCACTTCCATACGATACTCTTTGAACTTGTCAAAGGTTTCGCTCTTGCGGTGCATCAGATACACATATCTATACCTCAAGTAATCATCTATAAAAGAGACATAATACTCGAACCCTCCTCGTGCTGTGACGTTCATGGGGCCACATACGTCAGTGTGCACAATTTCTAAGTACTCCTGAGCCCTTGTACCCTTAGCTCCAAAAGACCTCTTAGTCATCTTACCCTCTAGACAAGACTCACATTGGGGAAGACGTACCTCCTCCAGAGATTCTAGAGGACCGTCTTTCACTAATCTTTGAATCCTATTTTGATAAATATGACCAAGTCTTAAATGCCAAAGATATGCCTTGTTAGAGTGAGAAACTTTCAACCTTTTAGAGTTATCTATTAATTCAGTGTCAAGCAGTGAGTACATCTTTGGTTTGATCAAATATAGGTTTCCATCCATCCATCCAGAACAGATAAAAGACTTATTTCTACGAATATCAACTCTTTTACTAAAAGAAACTGAATAAGAATCTTTTATTAAACAAGCTACCGATATAAGGTTCCTCCTAAAATTAGGAACATAAAAACAGTCTTTCAATAAAATAAACCTAAATTGATCAAAATAAAGGTAAACATCTCCCACTGCTTCAGCCACCACAAAGCTACCATCTCCAGTCCGCAACGAGAGGCTCCTATCATGTAGACTTCTTGTTTCCACGAACCCCTGCATAGAAACACAAACATGATTAGTGGCGCCCGAATCAATGACTTAAGTATCTTTTGATTCTTCCGCCAAACATGCTTCCAAGTAATGAAGTTCCTTACCTTCCTTGCCCTTGGCGGCTATGAATTCTCGGCAAGCCTTCTTAAAGTGACCTACCTTCCCACAATGAAAGCATTTGGACTTTTTAGGGTCCTTTGGCTTCTTGTTCTTCTTCTTCTTCTTCCCGTCCGAGACAGGAGGATTAGAAGAACTAGAAGCCACTTGCTTCTTATTTGGCCTCTTCCTCTTTCGTGAGGGTTTTGAAGATTCCGCCAAATTGGCCTTACCTTTAGGTAGGACCGCATCCTCATCCCTGATCATCCGCTCATAAGCCTATAGTTGCTTCATGAGCTCGGTTAGTCCTAACTCCTTTGTCACCAGATTGTATGCGGCCTTAAACCCCACAAAATCTTTAGACAAAGTCTTGAACACCATCTCGATCTGGGTGTTGTAGTCCAACTCAGCACCATTCTCGGCAGCCTCAGTGAAGAATCCCATTAGAGTGATCATATGGTCCTTCACCAGAGTACCCACCTTTTGCTTAGAGTTCATAATACTGGTGATAGTGGACTGTCGAGCCAATTTTTCTTGGCCTCCGAACATGTCCTCCAGATTTTCCATGATCTCCCCAGCAACTTGATAAGTCTCATGCTGCTTTTGTAAAGCACTCGTCATGCTAGCAAGGATGTAGCATCGAGCTATCTCATTGGATTTTCTCCAACAATTATAGGCAACTGGAACCTCCTCAAGTGGTGTATCAGGTTTGGGCCCAGGTGGGCATGGTTCGTCTAGCACGAACTTGTGTCTCTCGCAGCGGAGAACTATTAATAGATTTCTTTTCCAATCTTTATAATTATCGCCATTCAGCTTATTTTCAGTAAGTATCGAAATGAGGGGTGTCTGTAACATTTTGAACTGAAATAAAATTATACTAGACATCATTACAAAGCCCAAGCAAATATACAGATAATTTAGCAAATAAAACATCCAAGTATGTTCCTACATGAAACTTGGATAACATGTAGCATTGCAACGGTAATTCTCAGCACCTATTGCCCCAAGCCACCGAGGGGTGGTCATGAAAACAAATAGCCGGAACATGGACCCCGTCCAATTAATATATGTTGCCTTAAATCCTCCAAGGTTAAGACATATATTAATAACTGCTTATTTGGCCACCAGTTTAGTTAACAGAGCTTCTAGGGAAGGTTAATAACTAAACGAGTCTTGAGTGTGTGGCAGCCCGCCCCTTGTGGAGATCATACAATACTATTACAGTTGAGCTTTATCGCTAACTGCGATAGATTGTACTCTCATGGGTCGCCGGCTTATCTCTCTCCTCTATTTAAATCATGACGTTTTTGGGAAAATTTTTTTTTTCTTTAAACATCATATAAAATCTTTTTCCACTATTTACTTTGTTGATAGGTACAAAGTAATATAAATAATACAGTGCTTTTGTAAAATATATATAATTACAAAAGAACTGTTTCCCCCTTTTTTTTTTCTTCACTTTAACGCTCAGCGGCAAGACTCTGGCAGTACCATATCCCTCGCCCAGTTATCCCATTTGACACGCGCCATCCCGTCCGCATCCAGTCAAACAAGCTACTGAACTGGTCGCTTACCTGCAACATTAGCAAAAATGGTGAGCTACAGGCTCAGTAAGTTCAAACATGCAAGAAATGAAATTTCTATGAATAGTACTATTTATCGTGAATAGTATCGTTGACTACTATTCATATGTGAATAGTAACTTTGACCACTATTCATACGTGAATAGTAAGTTTGACCACAACACTGTATTACACTAGTACATCTACCGCGATGTTAATGCTCTCACTAAACTGTCTTATGCTCAATTATGGCACAGTTTCAGTTTTAGGTCATTATCTTTAATTACGTTCTGGTTTTGAGCTCAGATTGGCAGTACCATTTAAGTGTGCATGACTGGGAGCGGTACATTAGTGCTGACCTCCACAGCCTTAATCTCATAGCCCCGAAGGCAAAATTTTACATGACTGGGAGCGGTACATCAGTGCTGACCTCTGCAGCCTTATTCTCATAGCCCCGAAGGCAAAATAGTACCTCCCTATACGGAAGGCTGGTACGCCAGAAAGTGGTTTCATTACCGACTTTTTAACATTCTAACCCGGTGACTTCACATTGCCCCGTGGTTAGGAATGGTTCACATTTTAATTTTTTGGGGAGTGAGTTTCATTAACCTCGCTCTAGTGCCCGAAGCACAATTAACCATGTGTCCCATTCTTATAGTGCCCGTAGCACATTTCGTCACTCTCTCTATTTTATCATAGTGCCCGTAGCACATATGTACCTAACTTATAGTTAGTACATTAAAGTTAGCACAATATTGCTATATGTTGCAGACAGGTAAATGTCTGAACTTACCTTATCAGACTGTTCTCTTTCTCTCTCTTGGATCTTGAATCGCCTTCCTTGTAGGCTGATTTTGGGATCCTACAAACAAAACTATGTCTGTTAATTTCTTTCCCATTTATAGCTTTTATTTTTCATTAAAAAGCTTAAATAAAACCTATTTATAACTTTTTAGGTTTTATTTATTATTTTCACCATTTTCCCCCAACTTTTACAAAATTACGATTTTGCCCCAATATTTTGGCAAAATTGCAGTTTTGCCCCTGACGGAATTTTATTGATCCAGACTGCATTTTTGGCTCTCAGGAACTTTTCTGATTTTTTTCTAATCATTACCGGGTTCGTTTCTATTTTATTTTCACTTTTTGTTTTCCCGGCCCTCGGGAAGCACTATTCCGACCCTTACGTCGGTTTAGCGATTTTCTATCGTTTCGGATTCTCAAATGGACGTTTCACTAGTATTTAAAACGTTCATCTAGACTTTCCCGACCTAGGTCTCCGAGGCTCGGGTTTTCCGTTCCCGACTCGGACCTTTATTTTATTTCCAAAAACGCCCCCCCCTCGGGGTCGGTTTTTCAATCTCACACGTGTTTTTTTCATTTTTAAGGGGACGGGTTACTATTCACGACCCACCCCTTAAATTTTTCCTTATTCAATTTTTCCGTTAGGGACTCGGGTTTCCGTCCCGGCCCTAACTTTTATTTTAAATCCCTATTTTACCCCGAATGCCGTTTTTGAAATTTCGGCAGCATTTCGGCGTAAATTTAAGGCTTCCGGCGTTAGGTACGCCTCGAACCATAAGTACCTGCCACGTACTATACCACAAGCCTATTTTATGTAAAAGTTTTCCAAACTTTTACATAAAAGCCCACAATTTTCCAATTTCACATTATCACCCACATTACAACATTTTTTCACAAATTTACCCTTAATTTGGTTTCGGTTTTCACAACAAAACCGAACCAAATTTTGTCAAACTTTCACCACATTTTTGGCCATTCAAATGTCACATTTTTAACACATTTTCAAGCCCATTTTCTTGGCATTTTCAACCAAATTTCCTAGGGTTTTTACACACTTGTACCCCACGGCCATTGAATGAAAACATGCCAAAAAATTTTGTTTCATTCTTTCATTCACAATTCCATCACTTGCATATTAAAATGCATAATTCCAATCAACCAAATACCACATAAAAGCATGCAAATTTTTCTTCCAAACCCATTGTAAACTCACGGCCACTTTATACAATTCATACCAAAAATTTTTTCAACTTTCCACAATGAAATACAAGCTTTATTCTTGACCAAATTAAACTTAGAAAGCATATTAACAATTAACCAGAAAGTTTTCTCATTGGTTACCTAAGGTAACCCACGGATTTCCCCTTGAAAAACCAACAAAATTTTGGTTTTTCTTTAATGAATTTGCATGGTTTTCTTCCTTATTTCATCCTTAACAAAACCCAACATCAATTCAATGGAAAACTACCAAAAATTTTCCATCTTCCAATCACTATTCACCCACGGATTTTAAGAAGAAAAACCATGAAAAATCAAGTGAAAAAGAGAGTTACCTTGGTCTAATGCTTCCTTTGTCTTCAATAAACACTTTGCCACTCTTTTTTGTGAAGAAATTTGAAGATATTGCTTGGTTCTCCTTGGTAGCTCACGTAGACTCCATGGAAGATAACTTAGCAAATTTTCTTTTGGTTTTTGCTTTGAAAAAATGTTTCGGCCCTTTTGTTACAAAGTTGCCGACTTAACCATGCAAGAAAGCCAATTAATTTGGCTCTAAACCAATGAAATTTTGACACCTTTCATGCCTAATTCTTTCTCCATTTTTCAAAAATTAAAAATGGAAATTTTTGGCCAAATCTTGGCCTTTAGATCAAAAGCTAAATGAATCATGGCCATTCATTCTACCAACCACCATAATTCTTTCATTTAATAAACTTGATTTATGATGTCATAAATGCAAAAGTGAAAGTTGACTTTGACTTTGACTATTCACATTAATTCGACTACTTTTTGACCGATGCCGGTTCGAGCCGAAATTTTCCTGAAATCGTCTCGGCGTGTTCCTGAGGTCTCCTGTGCAGTCGGATCAATTTAATCTGCTTCCGTTTGATCAAAATCAATCCCGGAAGTTTACCGTCTTTTATTGGCTCGGTTAGGGTTTTCAATGCCGGTTTTGGCACCGTTTCACCCGTTTCAACTCAGTGAATTTTTCCAACACTGAATTCTTACTCGTCAGTATTGTTAGAACATTTTCATATATTCTGAACAATATAAATACATTTATTTCACTCTTTAAACAGTACAAATTGTTATATACATACAATTGTACATTTTCGTCCGAGAATTGCCTGAATTTCCCGGTTGTCACAGAGTGTATAACCATTGTTTACGTAGCCCGATCCACGTCCTACCAAGCCACCGAGGGGTGGTCATGAATAGGATCGTACCCGAACACGTTTTCCACATAGGAGATCTAATCTAGTATACCGGCGGCGGTAAACACCTACCGAGGGGTGTGGTCAGGGCAGAACTGATGCGAGGCGTTACCATTCTTTCACATATGGATCAACAATGGAGGCCGTGGGTTTGTTTGAAACCCTCTCCCACTCAATGTTTTGAAAAACATGCAAGTTTTTGACAAATTATGTATGATCAATATAGAATGAGCAGCCCTCACCTATCCTATATGACATGTTATCAAATATGCATATAAAATATCCATCAATACATATTTATACATCCATGACATATCACAGAAAAATAATTGACAGAATAACCAAGCCATGGTTCCATCCTAGAATAAAGAAAATAAAGATTACAAAATTTCATCCAAAGCATTCTTTAGGTCTTGAATTTTGTTTCGTCTTCTTGTATCCATCTTTATGTAGCCTCTCCATTTATTTCTCATCCCAAGAATCATTTAAAATTTAAATCTCCAAAAATTTAAATTTCAAATTCAAATTTCAAATTCGAATTTCAAATTTAAATTTCAAATTCAAATTTTAAACAATTTTAAACATCATGTGTAATAATATGTAATTTCAAAAATTTCAAAAATTTTAATTACATATTTTTAAACATGATTTAAAATTAAATCTCAAATTTAAAAATCAAAATTTTTGATTTTTGAACCGTCGCACCACCGCCCCCATCGAAGGCAGCCGTTGGGGGGCTAGCAGCCCACGGCCGCCCATGTGCAGCCTTGCTGGGCTGCAGGCCAAGCCTGCAGCGGTAGGCTACACGCCTAGGTTGGGCGTAGCAACCGGCAGGCTGCAGGTAGCCCCTGCAGCCATAGGCTGCACGCCCAGGCTGCGGCCAGCCTTGGGTAGGCCACGGCCACCCTCGGTGGCAGGCCAAGCCTGCGGCCATGGGTGGTTATGGCATGCACAGGGGCTGCCACAGCCCTATCCTGCCCGAGGGCAGGGGCTGCAGCCCCACCAAGGCCTGTCGGCCTATTCCGAGGGGTCGTGTCTCGATTTTCGTGCCATATTCCAATTTACCTATTAGGACCTCCAAAAAATTAATTTGAATCCCAATTAAATTGAAATTTTCCACACAATCAAAATTTCAACCTTTAAATCAAATTTAACTTTTGGGAAAAATAAATTACGGTCTTCAATCTTTAATCTCCTCCAAGAATAATTACATAAAAAATTCCTAAATCGTTTTCGGTGTACAAAATTCTAACCATAAAAATTCTAAGAGACAGAAAATTAAAATCCATGGGAAAATTACAGTGTTAATAAACTGCTCCCATGGTTACATAAAAATTCTTAGATACAATTTTTCTAAATTCTAAGGAACCATAACCGGCATAAACAAGCATGCTTATAATAATTCAAAAAATTAAAATAACCACATACTTTATACATAATACATGATAACAACATAAAGGAACCCTAGAATGCCGCTCTCTAAATATCAAATCCATACATAAATAAAAAGACTAAGTAATTGTCTAATTTATGTACATCGCATAGTCATGAGATGGCTCTGATACCAATTGTTGGAAAATAAATAGGTAAAAACGTATCAGAGTGGCGCAGCGGAACAATAAAAAATTTTTAGATCGTTAAATATCTCATGACGCCATATACAATAAACCAACAACAATTAAAACTCATACCTCAAGGACGCCAATCTGTAGGAGGAGAATGACCGGAGGCTTCAACCAAATAGCCTTCTCTACTATTCTCTAATTCCCGAATGGCTGAGTGTGTGGGCACTCTGAACCTCGATCGGTATGCTAGCACTGCTAGTCTTCTTCCGACCACCCTGTTCTCTAAAGAACTTATTGTCACGATGAGCTGTGCAACAATAAGCTTGCTCACCTGAGAGTCTGTGGTCTGAGAGAACTGGAGTGGCAGGACCTCTATTTATAGACCTGCATTAGGTAATTCTTTGAATTTGAATTGGATTAGGAGAAGATATTCTCCCTTATCCACAACCATAAAATCTGAATTTTCCAAGGGAAAATCCCAACAATAAAATTCGGCCATTTAGGATAAATCTAATCCAAATCTAAACAAGATTTTAACTAGAATTTTATCTCCCTTTTTCAACCAAAAAATCTGAAAATTCCAAGGAGAAAATCTCCTCAAAAAATTCGGCCACATTTAGGATAACAGAAAATCAAAATTCCACTAGGATTTTCAAGCTTGAATCTTATCTCATCCTTATCCAAAATAACCGAATTTTCCTGGGAGATATGCTCCAAAATTTCGGCCACTTTCTGGGGAGGAGAGAATCCAAATTCACCTGGGATTGAAACTTGAATTTTTCCTTTGAACCTTATCCACAAAAACCGAAAATCCATTGAGGATAATCCTTAAAATTTCGTCCATCATTAGTTAGGATTTGGATTCAAAATTCAAGTAGGATTCTAACAAGATTATCCTCTCTATATCCAACTCAAATTCGAATTTCATTCCTTGTGGATTTTCCACAACAAATTCGAATCCTACTTGGACTGTGATTCAAAATTTGAATTTCAAATTTCAAATTCGAATTTCAAATTCAAATTTTAAATTTCAAATTTTAAATTTTAAATTTCAAATTTAAATTTCAAATTCAAATTTCAAATTTGAATTTCAAATTCAAATTTCAAATTCAAATTTCAAATTAAAAATTCAAACTTCAAATTTCAAAATTCAAATTTCAAATTTTAAAATTCAAATTTCAAATTTTAAAATTCAAATTTCAAAATCCACAAAACAGTTGTGTTTCAAATTCTTGTTCTCATGGATAATTTTCTACAACTCCAATCCAATTTCAAATAAAATCATGGCAACTTTATTTGGAGTTCGAATAATTGTGTACTCTATTATCCAAAACAAAATCTGAATCCAACCGAAGAGAATCTTGTTTACCATCCTAATCCTATGTCATCACCATCCATGCATAATAAACCAGCTAATAGCATACACAAATCAATTTGCCAAACATTAAGGAATTATGTGGAGCTAGTAGAGGGACTGATTGGACATATATAATCGGGCTCTCGTGATTCCATATGATCATCATTCTGTACCGAACAACTCAATCATATGATCACTAATTTCAGAGTCACACCACTATAAACCTGAAACTGAACTCCCAATTATATACCGTATTACGTAAGCCTGTGACGAGCTACTATCCAATGACCTTGTCATATATGCAAAACCCTCATATGATATCCATGATCAGCCTTAGGTCAAAGTCCGTTTAATCCTACTGATCAGGCTATCTTAAAGTTCCATTATACTATCGAATTAAGAAAATGATTATTCACCATATGTATATAAGAAGTCATCCGCCCAGCAGACGACCCAAGGCATTGTCCATTTTCACATTCAGTATAATGCCTTTAAGAGGATACCCTTAAATCCTCATTAGAGTTATGATTCTGATATCTATAAACGAACCCTTCATCGTATACAAGTCATGCACCCAACGAACCAGTCTATAAGCTTACTACCTCTGAGATGCTTTAGCCATTGGAACATCAAAGTACACAAGTCAAATACATGAAGCTGTCCTTTTACTCAGGATTAAGGTTATTGCGTAATGAACATTAAAAGCAGATCGATCCACTCAAAGCGGACTTCGTAGATCAATCATGCTTTAGTCCCGGTCTAATATGTCACCACCAAGTAACATATCTATGTCTCTACTTGGGAGTCCAGCTCCAGACAGTCAAGACAAACCGTCCCCTCCAAGGCTGTAGATAATATAATAGTCTTAACATGAGTTAGATGCTCAGTCTAACCCCATAGACTACAGACTTTAGTTTAGACCGCTTACTTTAGAACATTATCTTCTCGCATACAAAAGTCCATTGCATGCAATGTTCTAACAGTTTTAACACAAGCAGTCAGTGAGCCATATTTGCTTACATTTACTTTAACATGTAAATAAACCGAGGACAGATAGTAATGTAATGATTAACCTCTATATATAATTTTATTATCCAATTCAAAATAAGTACATTAAAATGTCTCTAATACTTAGGGCATTTCCTAACAAAAATCTAGAGGACATGTTCGGAGGCCAAGAAATATTGGCTTGATAGTCTGCTATAACCAATATTATGAACTCCAAGCAGAAGGCAGGTACTCTGGTAAAGGGCCATATGATCACTCTAATGGGATTCTTTGCTGAAGCTTCCGAAAACGGTGCTGAGTTGGACTACAACACCCAGATTGAGATGGTGTTCAAAACTCTGTCAAAAGATTTTGTGAGATTTAAGGACGCATACAATCTGGCAACAAGGGAGTTAGGACTCACTGAGCTCATGAAGCAACTCCAAGCTTATGAGCAGATGATCAGGGATGGGGATACGGTCCAACCCAAAGGAGAGGCTAATTTAACGGAATCTTCCAAACCCTCACAGAAGAGGAGGAGGCCAAATAAAAAGCAAGTAGCTTCCAGTTTTTGCAATCCTCCTGTCTCGGATGGGAAGAAGAAGAAGAAGAACAAGAAGCCTGGGGACCCTAAAAAGTCCAAATGCTTCCACTGTGGGAAGGTAGGTCATTTCAAGAAGGCTTGCCGAGAATTCCTAGCCGCCAAAGGTAAGGAAGGTAAGGAACTTCACTATTTAGAAGCGTGTTTGGTGGACGAATCGAAAGATACTTGGGTCATTGATTCGGGCGCCACTAATCATGTTTGTGTTCTATGCAGGGGTTTGTGGAAACAAGAAGTCTACATGATAGGAGCCTTTCGTTGTGGACTGGAGACGGTAGCTTGGTGGTGGCTGAGGCAGTGGGAGATGTTTACCTTTACTTTGATGAATTTAGGTTTATTTTATTAAAAGACTGTTTTTATGTTCCTAATTTAGGAGGAACCTTATATCGGTAGCTTGTTTAATAAAGGATTCCTATTCAGTTTCTTTTAGTAAAAAAGTTGATATTCGTAGAAATAAGTCTTTTATCTGTTCTGGTTGGATGGATGGAAACCTATATTTAATCAAACCAAAGGTATACTCACTGCTTGACACTGAATTAATAAATAACTCTAAAAAGTTGAAAGTTTCTCACTCTAACAAGGCGTATCTTTGGCATTTAAGACTTGGTCATATTAATCCAGGTAGGATTCAAAGGTTGGTGAAAGACGATCCTCTAGAATCTCTGAAGGAGGTACATCTTCCTCAATGTGAGTCTTGTCTTGAGGGCAAGATGACTAAGAGGTCTTTTAGAGCTAAGGGTACTAGGGCTCAGGAACTCTTAGAAATTTTGTACACTGACGTATGTGGCCCCATGAACATCGTAGCACCAGGAGAGTTCTAATATTATGTCTCCTTTATAGACGATTACTTGAGGTATGGATATGTATATCTGATGCACCGCAAGAGCAAAATCTTTGACAAGTTCAAAGAGTATCGTGCGGAAGTGGAAAAGCAATTGGGTAAATCCATAAAGATGCTTTGATCTGATCGAGGTGGTGAATATCTCTCCGATGTATTTCTAGGACATCTTGTAGAGAATGGGATATTATCCCAATTGACTGCACCTGGTACTCCACAACAGAATAGTGTAGCCAAAAGGAGAAACAGGAGCTTATTGGATATGCTATAGTCCATGATGAGTTATTCAACGCTGCCGTTATCATTTTGGGGATATGCATTACAAACGGCGTGCTATATTCTGAACCAGGTTCCAAGCAAATCAATTCTCAAGACTTCGTATGAATTGTGGCGTGGCAGGAAGCCTTCCCTTAGACATATGAGAATATGGGGCTGCCCGACACGTATACTGGATGGGGATACGAAGAAGTTGGAACCAAGATCAGAATTGTGCATGTTTGTAGGGTATCCTAAGGGAACTAAAGGAGGTCTGTTCTATAACCCGAAGGAACAAAAAGTCATTGTTTCAACCTATGCAACATTCTTGGAGGAAAGTCACATGAATGACTTTAAGCCTCGAAGCAAAATAGTGCTAGAGGAGTTATCGGATGAAAGAACTGCTCCACAGGTTTTGGTCTTGGACACAAGTCCAAGTTCCGGTGAAAGACCTACAGACGATCAACAATTTAGGGTGCCTTGTCGTAGTGGGAGGGTTTCAAAAAAGCCTAATTTCTTCATGTGTGATGCTAAGGTATACCAGGCCAAGGTTCATGAGCATGAGGATGATCCGGTCACCTATGGTGAAGCTATAAATGATGTTGATTCTAAATCTTGGAAACAGGCCATGAACAAAGAGATGGATTCTATGAAATCCAACTCTGTTTGGGAACTTGTAGATCTGTCGGATGGGATAAAACCCATTGGATACAAGTGAGTCTACAAAAGAAAGAAAGATACGGAAGGGAGAGTAGAAACTTTCAAAACTAGACTGGTTGCAAAGGGGTATACACAAAAGGCTAGAATCGATTACAATGAAACCTTTTCGACTGTTGCTATGCTGAAGTCTATCCATATTCTTCTGTTCGTTGCTGCAGCTCTCGATTACGAGATCTAGCAAATGGACGTCAAATAGCATTCTTAAATGGCCATCTTGAGGAGTGTATGTACATGATATAGCCTGAAGGGTTCGTGGCAAAAGGCCAAGAAAGAAAAGTCTGCAAGTTGCTTAGATCTATTTATGTATTAAAGCAAGCATCCCGCTCATGGAGCCAGAGATTTGATCAAGTGATCAAGACATTTGGTTTTGAGCAGAACGTTGATGAACCTTGTGTTTATAAACATATTAAGGATGGAAAAGTGATCTTTCTGGTACTCTATGTTGATGATATACTACTCATTGGGAATGATGTAGGGAACTTATCATCGGTCAAGCTTTGGTTACACTAATAGTTTGACATGAAGGACTTGGGAGAAGCTAATTATGTTCTAGGCATTCATCTCTTCAGAGATCGAAAGAACAAAATGATAGTGTTATCCCAAGCTTCATACATAGATAAAATAATTGACAAATATGCAATGCAAGAGGCAAAGAAAGGTTCACAACCTTCCATTGCCGGTCTAACTCTTTCATTGGATGACTGTCCCAAGACATCGGAAGAAAGATAACATATGAGTAAGGTCCCTTATGCATCCGCTGTGGGTAGCCTTATGTGCGCTATGCTTTGCACTAGTCCGGACATATGTTTTGCAGTAGGTATAGTGAGTCAAAATCAAGCGAATCCTGGAACCAAGCACTGGCAAGTAGTAAAGCATATACTCAAGTATCTTAGGAGAACAAGGGACTATATGCTAGTGTATTCTGGAGGGGACCTAACACCCATAGGATACACGGACTTAGACTTCCAGACTAACAAGAATTCAAGGAAATCGACATCAGGATCAGTGTTCTTGCTCGGAGGAGGCACCATTGTGTGGAGGAGCATGAAGCAGGGTTGCACAGCTAACTCTACGATGAAGGCTGAGTATGTGGCTGCGGCTGAGGCATCTAAAGAAGCGGTTTGGCTCCGCAAGCTCTTTAGAAACCTTAAGGTCATTCCGGGTGTTGACAAGCCTATCACACTTTACTGTGATAACACTGGGGCTATCGCCAACATAAGGGAATCTCAGCACCACAAGAGGACTAAGCACATAGATCGGTAGTATCACATTATTAGAGGGCACGTGGAGACAGGACAAGTAGATGTATGTAAGATCGCATCCAAGAACAACATTGCCGATCCCTTTACTAAGACTTTGGTAGCTAGAAGCTTTGAGAGGCATGTAGAGGAGATAGGTATATGTAACATGGCAGATCTACTGGCTTAGGGCAAGTGGGAGATTGTTAGGAAATGCCCTAAGTATTAGAGACATTTTGATGAATTTATTTTGAACTGGATAATAAAATTATATGTAGAGGTTATTCATTACATTGTTGTTTGTCCTCATTCTATTTACGTGTTAAAGTAAATGTAAACAAATATGGCTCACTGATTGCTTGGGTTAAAACTATTAGAATGTTGCATGCAATGGACTTTTGTATGCGAGAAGACAATGTTCTAAAGTAAGCGGTCTACACTAAGGTCTGTAGTCTATGGGGTTAGACCGAGCATCTAACTCATGTTAAGACTATTATGTTGTCTAAAGCTTTGGAGGGGATGGTTTTTCTTGACTGTCTGGAGCATTCACTCCCAAGTAGAGACATAGCTATGTTGCTTAGTGGTGACATATTAGACCGGGACTAAAGCGTGATTGATCTGCGTAGTCCGCTATGAGTGGATCAATCTGCTTTTGATGTTCATTATACAATAAACTTAATCCTGAGTAAATGAACTACTTCATGTATATGACTTGTGTACTTTGATGTTCCAATGGCTAAAGCGTCTCAGAGGTAGTAAGCTTATAGACTGGTTCGTCGGGTATATGACCTGTATACGATGAAGGGTTTGTTTATAGATATCGGAATCATAGCTCCAAAGAGTTAAAGATATCCTCTTAAAGGCATTATACTGGATATGAAAATGGACAAGACCTTAGGTCGTCTGCTGGGCAGATGACTTCTTATTCACATATGGTGAATAATCATTTTCTTATTTGATAGTATAATGGAACTTTAAGATAGCCTGATCAGTAGAATTAAACAGACTTTTACCTAAGGCTGAACATGGATATCTTATGAGGGTTTTGCATATATGACATGGTCATTGGACAATAGCTCGTCACAGGCTTACGTACTACGGTATATAATTAGGAGTTCAGTTTCAGATTTATAGTGGTGTGACTATGAAATTAGTAATCATATGATTAAGTTGTTCGGTAAAGAATGATGATCATGTGGATTCACGAGAGCCCGATTATATATGTCTAATTGGTCCCTCTACTAGCTCCACATAATTCCTTAATGATTGGAAAATTAATTTGTGTATGCTATTGGCTAGTTGATTATGCATGGATGGTGTTGCATAGGATTAGGATGGTGGACAAGATTCTCTCCGGTTGTATTTATAATTTGTTTTGGATAATAGAGTACACAATTATTCAAACTCCAAATAAAGTTGCCATGATTTTATTCGAGATTAGATTGGAGTTGTAGAAAATTATCCATGAGAACAAAAATTTGAAATGCAACCTTTTATGGATTTTGAAATTTGAAATTTAAATTTGAAATTCGAATTTGAAATTTGAAATTTAAAATTGAAATTTGAATTTTGAAATTTGAAATTTGAATTTTGAATCACAGTCCAACTGGAATTCGAATTCCTTATGGATAATTCCACAAGGTTAGAATTCGAATTTGAGTTGGATATGGAGAGGAAAATCTTGTTTGAATCTTACTTGAAATTTTACAAGTTGGATAAGGAAAAACAAATTTGTTAGTGAAAAATCTCCCAAGGTAATTTCAAATTTTACAAGTTTCAATCCCAGTTGAATTTGGATTCTCTCCTCCTTGGAAGTGGCTGAAAATTTTGAGTGAATCTCAAGGGAGATTTTTGGTTATTTATTGATAAAGATGAGATAAAATTCAAACTAGAAAATCCTATTTGAATTTTGAGTCTCCTCACACTTTAATAGACGAATCTGGACAGGTTTATGGCCTTAGGGAAATTCAGATTTTTGTGGATAAATGGGGAGATAAAATTCTAGTTAAAATCCTTTTGAATTTTGAATGCAAAAATCAGAAAAGTGGCTAAATTCTTTTAGTGGATAAGGCCTTTAAAAATTTCAGTTTTTGTGAGTGGATAAGGGAGAAAATCTTCTCCTAATCCAATTCGAATTCAGAGGATCACCTCATGCAAGTCTATAAATAGAGGTCCTGCCACTCCAGTTCTCTCAGACCACAGACTCTCAGGTGAGCAGGCTTATTGTTGCACAACTCACCGTCACAATAAGTTCTTTAGAGATCTGGATGGTCAGAAGAAGACTAGCAGTGCTAGCATACCGATCGAGGTTCAGAGTGCCCACACACTCAGCCATTCGGGAATTGGAGAATAATAGAGAAGGCTAGTTGGTTGAAGCCCTCCAATCATTCTCCTCCTGCAAATTGGCATCCTTGAGGTATGAGTTTAAATTGTTGTTGGTTTATTGTATATGGTATCATGAGATATTTAACGATCTTGAAAAATTTTTATTGTTCCGCTGTGCCACTTTGATATGTTTTTACCGATTTATTTCCTACATACCGAAATTTTTAGAACGACATTAGGGGCATTTCAGGAAACGAGGAGTAAAAAGATGCTCAAAAATGGAAATCGAGACCCCTCGATGAGTTAGGCACGAGAAAGAAATATGGACATTTTAAAGAATAGAAAAACGTCCCTTTAAAGTCTCGAAAAGCTAGAATGAGAAGAAAAACGACGTTAACAGTATTTTGGGAAATGAGGGGTAAAATGTGGTCGTGGTGAAAACTCGAGCCCCCTTAGTGACTAAGGTCTAGGAAAGGATGACGGGCGTTTTCAAGAGTAGTGAAACGTCCATTTGAGGCTCCGAAACATAAGAAAAATGAGAAACGACCCTAGAGGTTGGAATAGTGCCACCCGGGGGTCGTAAACAGTGAAGTTGCAGCGATTAATGCTGCAAAAATTTATTAAAGCCTAAGAAAAATGAATTCAACATTTTAGGCTTAGAAAATTGAGTCAAAACATTAAGAGAAATTAATACGGTCTGAAGTCCCATAAAGGGCAAAATGGTCATTTCAACCAAAAAATTTCAGAGAGGTCCAAAAAGGGTCGTTAAGCCTTTAAGTTCATCGTTTTATGACTTTTGCGCTTAGCAAACCCAGTCTAAGCGTTAAAATGGCAAGATTCATGGTCAAGGCAAAGTACTATTCCCGTGAATAGTCCTATTTATAGTGAATAGTACTATTCACAATCAAAGTTACTATTCACGACCATTTTGACTAAAATTTCTGAAATGCTCAGAAAAGACCGTTAGAGTCTTAGAATAGTTTAAATAGAATTCTTAAGGTCAGAATCAAGTTTTAAGACAAAGAAAAATAAGAAAACCCCGTTAAGGGTAAAACGGTAATTTTTGTCAAAGATTTGGGGAATAGTCAAAATGAACCGTTAGAGCTTCAAACATGATTCAAATGCTCTGATTAGGATTTTAAAGGCCAAAAGTAAAGTTTAAGTGAGAAAAATCCCACCAGGGGTAAAATAGTAATTTTACCAAAAGTTCGGGATACAATGTTCATTTTTTTCAAAAATAGTGAAAAAGTGAGAAACGAGGTTAATTAAGACTTTTAAGGCCAAATTCAAGATTTTAAAAGAAGAAAAGTACTTAAATAAAAGAATGACCATACGTCAAAATTACTATTTACGTCAAAGTTACTATTCATTGTCATTTTGACAAAAGTTGACGGAAAAGATAAAAATGGGATTTTAGACCACTATTTGGAGATTAAATGTAGAATTTTTACGTTCTAATAAGTTTTATGTATCAAGAGAAGATTTAAATAACCGTTATTATTTCAGTTATAGGAACCCGATCTAGACGCGACAAAAGAACATCTACAGATCCAGAAGCGAAGAAGGAGATACGAGTGATGTATTTGTAACTACAGACATTTAATTGTCTACTGACGAACTAACTTGCCATAGGATTGTGTTATGATGTGTTGTTGTGAGATGAGGTTACACGTTTCTTAAAAGAAATGTTTACAAGTGATAAAAAGTTTATGATTAACCTTTTGCATAAAAGTTGTGCTTTGTGACATGATAATCTAATATGTTCACAAGGTCAGAAAAGATTGAGAAGCTAAAGTAAAGAAAGATAAAGATAAGCAAGATAATAAGATTGATAATTTAAAGGTTGGCGTACCAACCTCCCCAGAGTGAGGTTTAACATTTATGACCCCCACCCCAATTGTGTGGTGCTACCGCCAAGATGCGGTAGTTAATGGCTTACAGTCGCCACCCTAGTGTGTGGTAGTTCAGTGTGTGGTACATCCAACCGTGGGCCCACAGGATAGTGAAAGAAAAGAAAAGAAAGAACAGAAAGAAAAGAAAAGAAACAAATAATAGAAGGATAAGAAAGAAAAGAAAGAACAATGAGAACGTACAACAAGAATAAGCCAGCATAAAGTGACTAACCTTGTTGTTAGTTGATGTGGTTTATGAAGTGTTATGTATGAGGTGTATTATGGAATATAAGTTTATGTGTATGATATATTTAATGTATGTCATGTCTACATAAAGTTTTAGCACATATATATGTATATGTAATGTTTTATATGTATGTTTGTACTTACTGAGCTCTAGCTCATTAGTCTGTTCGTGATGTAGGTAACAAGAGTAAGCTGCCTGCATTATGAGGAAAGGAACTGATGGGCTAGTAGACAGATTCTCAGAATGTCATAGGGTGGGTTATGGTTTCACTATGATTTTCCGCTGAAATAAAAAGAAAATATATATGTAATGTAAAGAAAAGAGGCAAGATTTAATGTAAGTTAAGTTTATAAAGTATTTCTGTAATGACCGTCATTTTCATGGCACCTACTTACCATGTAATAAGTCATTAAGGAATAAAATGGACATAATTTAATGCCTTTTAGTGCAAATTTAAGTAACACGGTCAGGTACACAGCCGTGTGAGTGACCGTATGCTATTCGGACTGTGTATCTGTTAGTAGCCGTATGAGTGTACATGGCCGTGTAGTGTAACATGGTCAAGTACACGGCCGTGTAAGAGGCCGTGTATTACTCGAACAAATGAATGTGTTTCAAAGACATGGCCGTGTTGAGCAGTCTCAACTAGTACACTCCCGTGTCTGAAATGTAAATGCCCGTGTTGCCTTGCACACGCCTGTGTAAGAGTCCGTGTAGAAGGCTGTATAATGAGCCGAGAGTCACTGTAATGACTCTCGTGAATTATGAAACTTAATTACTATGTAATGATGTAATTAAGTTAATAAACACAGTGTGCTTTTCAGTTGAATGAATTAAACAGGAATAGTAACGTTTAATTACTATTCATGCAGTGAAAGGGGCAACCGATAGTGAAATCGGTCCACTCTATTATGTGAGTATGCGTTGAGACACACAATATCAAGAAACCGGTCCAGACGACCATTTCATGATACAGAACTGATGAGTTAGTCATCAGTACGCTCAGGCTGATCATCTGAGCACAGCAGCGATAATTGCCCTAATAGATGTACAGTATCGAGAAAAGTGGTCTAGATGACCTCTTCTCGCCCAGAGACTGACAAAATCAAAGTCAGAATGCTTAGATTAGTCAGTCAGATAGTGAATAGTGAATAGTAAATAGTGATTAGTGAATAGTGAAAAACGCAGTGTTAGGTTAGTGGCCAAGACGGCCTTAATCTGGCATAAAACTGACATATTAATAGTCAACAGGCTCAATCTGGTCAATTGAGCATAAAATGTAGATTTTATTTAAGAGATACGCAGTATCGGGATGAGGGTCAAGACGACATTTTCTCACCCAAAAACTGATATATTTAGACTCAGGACGCCTAAATTAGTTAATCGGGCACCTGACACGTTTTTCGAGATGGGGTCATGCAGATCCCGAAAACTGGTCCAGAAGACCTCAGATGGACGTAAAACTGATAAATTTGAAATTAGCACGTCCAAATTAGTCAAGGGAGACTGTGTTTGAAATTTCAAGCGAAAACACCTCGTTATGCGTGCGCAGTGTCAACACAGTGTAGGCCTAACCACAGTATCAAGAAATTGGTCAAGATGACCTTTTCTTGATATAAAACTGATATATTTGGAATCAGAACACTCAAATTAGTCATTTGAGCACAAAAAGTAATTTTTGACTGGGAGCCATGCAGTATCGAAAAACTGGTCGAGACGACCTTGGATGAAGATAAAACTGATATATTTGGGTTTAGCACGCCCAAATTAGTCAGTGTAGCCTATCTTAAAATTTTTCAAAAAATTAGTATAAAGGACGAAATTTTGGGGATTCTTGAAAAATAGCCCCCATATTTTTCCAAATCTCATTTTCTCCCTCCCCCACACCACACGAAGTTGAACAGTGACCGACCATCGAATCCGGCCTTCGTTTTCGACACCGCCGGCACCATTGGAAAGCTCTTGACGTGTTGAGTCCAACGGTGTGCAAGTCGACGGAACCAACGCCGGAGAACGCCGCACGCGCCGCCTAAAGTTGCGGGTGGCCGAACTTTTCAAACCGTGATTTCTTCACCGTCCGACTTCCAAATGCCACGATTCCGGTCCCAAGGATTCGTGGTGAAGAGTAGAACAAAACCAGGCTTCATTTCACATCAACAGCCGTCGGATCGCGCCGCCCAAGGTTTGCCGTTGCCGTCGCCATCGAATCTCACTATTCCGGCGGAGTTGAGTTGCAAGGTGGGTATCAAAATGCTCATAACAACACGTAGGTCAAAAGCCCCAAATCAATTTTGGGCAACAACGCTGGAAAATGAAGATCCAACACCACCGCCGTCGTCGACTTTTCGAGGGCCGATTTCCGGCGATAGGAGCCTCAATTGGTGAAATTAACACCACCAATGGGTTCCTCTCGTCGAGCTCTTCAAGATAGTGGTCGCCATTCCCATCGCCACAACGGTCGGTCAATGCCGGTCAACGGCGACCTGGAGACCGAAAATTGAAGAATGGCCCGTTGGCCTATTTTCGACGTTCCGGACACATCCGCAGCATCGGATTTGCAAACTGGAGTTTCAAAAGTGAAGAACGATGATTCAAAGATCGTGCGATCGAGATCGAACGGTTTACCCGATCGCCGACGGGAACGATTTTGGTAGTGGTTTTGATCACTTGATTCCTCAATTTATTATTGGCAATAATTATGTATTAATTATGGTTTATTGACTTGAGGAATTGTAAGAAAAAGGGATGAAATGTCGAAAAAGAGAATGTGAGGAAATGTGAATATTTTTATCTAAAAAGCGAAGCTTTTACGTAAAAATTAGGCCTCTGGTTTAGTACGTGGCAGGTTAGAATAGGTTAGATGGTTTTGAGGCGTTTCCTAAACGGCAGAAACCCAAAAATTAAGCGAAAATGCTGCCAAAATTTCTAAAATGACACAAAAGGGTATTTTAGGAAACCAGGGGTGAAAATGTGATCGGGATGGAAACCTGAGCCCCCCCTCAATGATCTAGGTTCGGGAAAGAAGGACGGAAGTTTACAGGATTAGTGAACTGCCCAATTAGAAATCTCGAAATGTAAGAAAACGACCCCTAGGTCAGAATAGTACCACTCGAGGGACAGGTGTGATCTAAGTATAAAATTTGGGGTGGTTAAATCGGTAAAGGTAACCTGACAGGTTAAACGGTCAATACACGAGGTGTTAGGAAATGCCCTAAGTATTAGAGACATTTTGATGTATTCATTTTGAACTGGATAATAAAATTATACTTAGAGGTTATTCATTACATTGCTATCTGTCCTCGTCTGATTTACATGTTAAAGTAAATGTAAGCAAATATGGCTCACTGACTGCTTGTGTTAAAACTGTTAGAACATTGCATGCAATGGACTTTTGTATGCGAGAAGACAATGTTCTAAAGTTAGCAGTCTAAACTATGGTCTGTAGTCTATGAGGTTAGACCGAGCATCTAACTCATGTTAAGACTATTATGTTGTCTAAAGCCTTAGAGGGGACGGTCTGTCTTGACTGTCTGGAGCTGGACTCCCAAGTAGAGACATGGATATGTTGCTTGGTGGTGACATATTAGACCGGGACTAAAGCGTGATTGATCTACGTAGTCCGCTATGAGTGGATCAATCTGCTTTTGACGTTCATATATGCAAAACCCTCATATGATATCCATGATCAGCCTTAGGTCAAAGTCCGTTTAATCCTACTGATCAGGCTATCTTAAAGTTCCATTATACTACCGAATCAAGAAAATGATTATTCACCATATGTGAATAAGAAGTCATCCGCCCAGCAGACGACCCAAGGCCTTGTCCATTTTCACATTCAGTATAATGCCTTTAAGAGGATACCTTTAACTCCTCAGAGCTATGATTCTGATATCTGCAAACAAACCCTTCATCGTATACAAGTCATGCACCCAATGAACCGGTCTATAAGCTTACTACCTCTGAGACGCTTTAGCCATTGGAACATCAAAGTACACAAGTCATATACATGAAGTAGTTCATTTACTCAGGATTAAGGTTATTGCACAATGAACGTCAAAAGCAGATTGATCCACTCATAGCGGACTACGTAGATCAATCACGCTTTAGTCCCGGTCTAATATGTCACCACCAAGCAACATATCCATGTCTCTACTTGGGAGTCCAGCTCCAGACAGTCAAGACAGACCGTCCCCTCTAAGGCTTTAGACAACATAATAGTCTTAACATGAGTTAGATGCTCGGTCTAACCCCATAGACTACAGACCATAGTTTAGACTGCTAACTTTAGAACATTGTCTTCTCGCATACAAAAGTCCATTGCATGCAATGTTCTAACAGTTTTAACACAAGCAGTCAGTGAGCCATATTTGCTTACATTTACTTTAACATGTAAATCAGACGAGGACAGATAGCAATGTAATGAATAACCTCTAAGTATAATTTTATTATCCAGTTCAAAATGAATACATCAAAATGTCTCTAATACTTAGGGCATTTCCTAACAATCTCCCACTTGCCCTAAGCCAGTAGATGTGCCATGTTATGCATCCCCATCGCCTCTACATGCCTCTCAAAGCTTCTAGCTACCAAAGTCTTAGTAAAGGGATCAGCGATGTTGTCCTCGGACGCGATCTTACAAACATCCACTTGTCCTGTCTCCACATGCCCTCTAATAATGTGATACCTCCGATCGATGTGCTTGGTCCTCTTGTGGTGCCGAGATTCCCTTGTGTTGGCAATAGCCCCTGTATTATCACAGTAAAGTGTGATAGGCTTGTCAACACCCGGAATGACCTCAAGGTCTCTAAAGAACTTGCGGAGCCAAACCGCTTCTTTAGATGCCTCAGCCGCAGCCACATACTCAGCCTCCATAGTAGAGTCAGCTGTGCAGCCCTGCTTCACGCTCCTCCACACAATGGCGCCTCCTCCGAGTAAAAACACTGATCCAGATGTCGATTTCCTCGAATCCTTACAAGTCTAGAAGTCTGAGTCCGTGTATCCTACGGGTGTTAGGTCCCCTCCAGAATACACTAGCATATAATCCCTCGTTCTCTTAAGATACTTGAGTATATGCTTTACTGCTTGCCAGTGCTTGGTTCCAGGATTCGCTTGATATCGACTCACCATACCTACTGCAAAACATATGTCCGGGCGAGTGCAAAGCATAGCGTACATAAGGCTACCCACAGCGGATGCATAAGGGACCTTACTCATACGCTCTCTTTCTTCCGATGTCTTGGGACAGTCATCCAATGAAAGAGTTAAACCGGCAATAGAAGGTTGTGAGCCTTTCTTTGCCTCTAGCATTGCATATTTGTCAATTATTTTATCTATGTATGAAGCTTGGGATAACGCTATCATTTTGTTCTTTCGATCTCTGAAGAGACGAATGCCTAGAACATAATTAGCTTCTCCCAAGTCCTTCATGTCAAACTGTTGGTGTAACCAAAGCTTGACCGATGATAAGTTCCCTACATCATTCCCAATGAGTAGTATATCATCGACATAGAGTATCAGAAAGACCACTTTTCCATCCTTAATACGTTTATAAACACAAGGTTCATCAACGTTCTGCTCAAAACCAAATGTCTTAATCGCTTGATCAAACCTCTGGTTCCATGAGCGGGATGCCTGCTTTAATCCATAAATGGATCTAAGCAACTTGCAGACTTTCCTATCTTGGCCTTTTGCTACGAACCCTTCGGGCTGTATCATATAGATACACTCTTCAAGATGGCCATTTAAGAATGCCGTCTTGACATCCATTTGCCAGATCTCGTAATCGAGAGCCGCAGCAATGGATAGAAGAATACGGATAGACTTAAGCATAGCAACAGGCGAAAAGGTTTCCTCGTAATCGATTCCAGCCTTTTGCGTGTATCCCTTTGCAACCAGTCTAGCTTTGAAAGTTTCCACTCTCCCTTCCGCATCCTTCTTTCTTTTGTAGACCCATTTGCATCCAATGGGTTTTATCCCATCCGGCAAATCTACAAGTTCCCAAACAGAGTTGGATTTCATAGAATCCATCTCATTGTTCATAGCCTGTTTCCAAGATCTAGAATCAACATCCTTTATAGCTTCATCATATGTGACCGGATCTTCCTCATGCTCATGAGCCTCGGCCTGGTATACCTCAGCATCATACATAAAGAAATTAGGTTTCTTAGAAACCCTCCCACTACGACGAGGCACCCTAAATTGTTGATCGTCTGCAGGTCTTTCACTGGAACTCGGACTTGCGTCCAAGACCGAAATCTGTGGAGCAGTTCTTTCACCCGATAACTCCTCTAGCACCACTTTGCTTCGAGGCTTAAAGTCATTCATGTGACTTTCCTCCAAGAATGTCGCATGGGTTGAGACAATGACCTTTTGTTCCTTCGGGTTATAGAACAGACCTCCTTTAGTTCCTTTTGGATACCCTACAAACATGCACAATTCTGATCTTGGTTCCAACTTCTTCGCATCCCCATCCAGTACATGTGCCGGGCAGCCCCATATTCTCATATGTCCAAGGGAGGGCTTCCTGCCACGCCACAATTCATACGGAGTTCTAGGAATTGATTTGCTCGGAACCTGGTTCAGAATATAGCACGCCGTTTGTAAAGCATGTCCCCAAAATGATAATGGCAGCGTTGAGTAACTCATCATGGACCGTACCATATCCAATAAGGTCCTGTTTCTCCTTTCGGCTACACCATTCTGTTGTGGAGTACCAGGTGCAGTCAATTGAGATAATATCCCATTCTCTACAAGATGTCCTAGAAATTCATCGGAGAGGTATTCGCCACCTCGATCAGATCGAAGTGTCTTTATGGATTTATCCAATTGCTTTTCCACTTCCGCACGATACTCTTTGAACTTGTCAAAGGTTTCGCTCTTGCGGTGCATCAGATACACATATCCATACCTCGAGTAATCATCTATGAAAGAGACATAGTACTCGAACCCTCCTCGTGCTGTGACATTCATGGGGCCACATACGTCAGTGTGCACAATTTCTAAGAGCTCCTGTGCCCTTGTACCCTTAGCTCCAAAAGACCTCTTAGTCATCTTACCCTCTAGACAAGACTCACATTGGGGAAGTCGTACCTCCTCCAGAGATTCCAGAGGACCGTCTTTCACCAATCTTTGAATCCTATCCTGATTAATATGACCAAGTCTTAAATGCCAAAGATACGCCTTGTTAGAGTGAGAAACTTTCAACCTTTTAGAGTTATCAATTAATTCAGTGTCAAGCAGTGAGTATATCTTTGGTCTGATCAAATATAGGTTTCCATCCATCCATCCAGAACAGATAAAAGACTTATTTCTACGAATATCAACTCTTTTACTAAAAGAAACTGAATAAGAATCCTTTATTAAACAAGCTACCGATATAAGGTTCCTCCTAAAATTAGGAACATAAAAACAGTCTTTCAATAAAATAAACCTAAATTGATCAAAATAAAGATGAACGTCTCCCACTGCCTCAGCCACCACAAAGCTACCATCTCCAGTCCGCAACGAGAGGCTCCTATCATGTAGACTTCTCGTTTCCACGAACCCCTTCCTTGCCCTTGGAGGCTAGGAATTCCCGGCAAGCCTTCTTGAAGTGACCTACCTTCCCACAGTGGAAGCATTTGGACTTTTTAGGGTCCTTTGGCTTCTTGTTCTTCTTCTTCTTCTTCCCGTCCGAGACAGGAGGATTAGAAGAACTGGAAGCCACTTGCTTCTTATTTGGCCTCTTCCTCTTCCGTGAGGGATTGGAAGATTCCGCCAAATTGGCCTCTCCTCTAGGTCGGACCACATCTTCATCCCTGATCATCCGCTCATAAGCCTGTAGTTGCTTCATGAGCTCGGTAAGTCCTAACTCCTTTGTCGCCAGATTGTATGCGGCCTTAAACCCCACAAAATCTTTAGACAGAGTCTTGAACACCATCTCGATCTGGGTGTTGTAGTCTAACTCAGCACCATTCTCGGCAGCTTCAGCGAAGAATCCCATTAGAGTGATCATATGGTCCTTCACCGGAGCACCAGCCTTTTGCTTGGAGTTCATAATGCGGGTGATAGCGGACTGTCGAGCCAATTTTTCTTGGTCTCCGAACATGTCCTCCAGATTTTCCATGATCTCCCCAGCAACTTGATAAGTCTCATGCTGCTTTTGTAAAGCACTCGTCATGCTAGCAAGGATGTAGCATCGAGCTATTTCATTGGATTCTCTCCAACGATTATAGGCAACCGGGACCTCCTCAAGTGGTGTGTCAGGTTTGGGCCCAGGTGGGCGTGGTTCGTCCAGTACGAACTTGTGTCTCTCGCAGCTGAGAACTATTAATAGATTTCTTTTCCAATCTTTATAATTGTCGCCATTCAACTTATTTTCAGTAAGTATCGAAATGAGGGGTGTCGGTGACATTTTGAACTGAAATAAAATTATACTAGACATCATTACAAAGCCCAAGCAAATATGCAGATAATTTAGCAAATAAAACATACAAGTATGTTCCTACATGAAACTTGAAAAAACATGTAGCATTGCAACGGTAATTCTCAGCACCTATTGCCCCAAGCCACCGAGGGGTGGTCATGAGAACAAATAGCCGGAACATGGATCCCGTCCAATTCATATATGTTGCCTTAAATCCTCCAAGGTTAAGACATATATTAATAACCGCTTATTTGGCCACCAGTTTAGTTAACAGAGCTTCTAGGGAAGGTTAATAACTAAACGAGTCTTGAGTGTATAACCATTGTTTACGTAGCCCGATCCACGTCCTACCAAGCCACCGAGGGGTGGTCATGAATAGGATCGCACCCGAACACGTTTTCCACATAGGAGATCCAATCTAGTATACCGGCGGCGGTAAACACCTACCGAGGGGTGTGGTCAGGTCAGAACTGACGCGAGGCGTTACCATGCTTTCACATATGGATCAACAATGGAGGCCGTGGGTTTTGTTTGAAACCCTCTCCCACTCAATATTTTGAAAAAAACATGCAAGTTTTGACAAATTATGTATGATCAATATAGTATGAGCGGCACTCACCTATCCTATATGACATGTTATCAAATATGCATACAAAACATCCATCAATATATATTTATACATCCATGACATATCACAGAAAAAATAATTGACAGACTAACCAAGCCATGGTTCCATCCTAGAACAAAGAAAATAAAGATTACAAAATTCCATCCAAAGCATTCTTTGGGTCTTGAATTTTGTTCCGTCTTCTTGTATCCATCTTTATGTAGCCTCTCCATTTATTTCTCATCCCAAGAATTATTTAAAATTCAAATCTCCAAAAATTTAAATTTCAAATTCAAATTCCAAATTCAAATTTCAAATTTAAACTTCAAATTTAAATTTTTAAACAATTTTAAACATCATGTGTAATAATATGTAATTTCAAAAATTTCAAAATTACATATTTTTAAACATGATTTAAAATTAAATCTCAAATTTAAAAATCAAAATTTTTCTGATTTTTGGACCGTCGGACCGCCGCCCCCGTAGGCGGCAGCCGCCGTGGGCAGCCACCAACCCCGGAGGGGCTGGCAGCCCACGGCCGCCCCTTGTGCAGCCTGCCGGGCTGCAGGCTAAGCCTGCAGCACCAGGCTGCACGCCCAGACTGGGCGCAGCAGCCGGCAGGCTGCAGGCAGCGCCTGCAGCCAGAGGCTGCACGCCCAGGCTGCGGCCAGCCTTGGGCAGGCCACGGCCACCCCTGGCTGCAGGCAGAGCCTGCGGCCGTGGGTGGTGTGGGCTTGCACAGGGGCTGCCGCAGCCCCATCCTGCCCGAGGGCAGGGGCTGCAGCCCCACCAAGGCCCGTGGGCCTATTCCGAGGGGTCGTGTCTCGATTTTCGTGCCATATTCCAATTTACCTATTAGGATCTCCAAAAATTAATTTGAATCCCAATTAAATTGAAATTTTCCACACAATCAAAATTTCAACCTTTAAATCAAATTTAACTTTTGGAAAAAATAAATTACGGTCTTCAATCTTCAATCTCCTCCAAGAATAATTACATAAAAAATTCTAAACCGTTTCCGGTGTACAAAAAATTCTAACCATAAATATTCTAAGAGACAAAAATTAAAATCCATGGGAAAATTACAGTGTTAATAAACTGCTCCCATGGTTACATAAAAAAATTCCTAGATACAATTTTTCTAAATTCTAAGGAACCACAACCGGTATAAACAAGCATGCTTATAATAATTCAAAAAATTAAAATAACCACATACTTTATACATAATACATGATAACAACATAAAAGAACCCTAGAATGCCACTCTCTAAATATCAAATCCATACATAAATAAAAAGACTAAGTAATTGTCTAATTTATGTGCATGGCATAGTCATGAGATGGCTCTGATACCAATTGTAGGAAAATAAACCGGTAAAAACGTATCAGAGTGGCGCAGCGGAACAATAAAAATTTTTAGATCGTTAAATATCTCATGATGCCATATACAATAAATCAACAACAATTAAAACTCATACCTCAAGGACGCCAATGAACAGGAGGAGAGTGACCGGAGGCTTCAACCAACTAGCCTTCTCTACTATTCTCCAATTCCCGAATGGCTGAGTGTGTGGGCACTCTGAACCTCGATCGGTATGCTAGCACTGCTAGTCTTCTTCCGACCACCCAGATCTCTAAAGAACTTTATTGTCACGATGAGCTGTGCAACAATAAGCCTGCTCACCTGAGAGTCTGTGGTCTCAGAGAACTGGAGTGGCAGGACCTCTATTTATAGACCTGCATGAGGTGAATCTCTGAATTTGAATTGGACTAGGAAAAGATATTTTCCCTTATCCAAACCCAAAAAATCCGAATTTTCCAAGGGAGAATCTCCACAATTAAATTCGGTTTTTCTAGATAAATCCAATCCAAATCTTAACAAGATTTTAGCTAGAATTTTATCTCCCTTTTCCAACCAAAAAATCCGAAATTCACAAGGAGAAAATCCTCCAAATTTTCGGCCACTTTTAGGATAAGGGAGAATCAAAATTCCACTAGGATTTCTCAAGCAAAATCTCATAAATAATCATTTTCTTGATTCGGTAGTATAATGGAACTTTAAGATAGCCTGATCAGTAGGATTAAACGGACTTTGACCTAAGGCTGATCATGGATATCATATGAGGGTTTTGCATATATGACAAGGTCATTGGATGGTAGCTCGTCACAGGCTTACGTAATACGGTATATAATTGGGAGTTCAGTTTCAGGTTTATAGTGGTGTGACTCTGAAATTAGTGATCATATGATTGAGTTGTTCGGTACAGAATGATGATCATATGGAATCACGGGAGCCCGATTATATATGTCCAATCAGTCCCTCTACTAGCTCCACATAATTCCTTAACGTTTGGCAAATTGATTTGTGTATGCTATTGGCTAGTTTATTATGCATGGATGGTGATGACACAGGATTAGGATGGTAGACAAGATTCTCTCCGGTTGGATTCAGATTTTGTTTTGGATAATAGAGTACACAATTATTCGAACTCCAAATAAAGTTGCCATGATTTTATTTGAGATTGGATTGGAGTTGTAGAAAATTATCCATGAGAACAAGAATATGAAACACAACCGTTTTGTGGAATTTGAAATTTGAATTTTGAAATTTGAAATTTGAATTTTGAAATTTGAAATTTGAATTTTGAATTTGAAATTTGAATTTGAAATTTGAATTTGAAATTCGAATTTGAAATTTGAATTTGAAATTTAAATTTGAAATTTGAAATTTGAAATTTGAAATTTGAATTTGAAATTTGAATTTGAAATTTGAAATTCAAATTTTGAATCACAGTCCAAGTAGGATTCGAATTTGTTGTGGAAAATCCACAAGGTTTGAAATTCGAATTTGAGTTGGATTTGGAGAGGATAATCTTGTTAGAATCCTACTTGAATTTTGAATCCAAATCCCAACAAATAAGGGACGAAATTTTGAGGATAATCCTCATGAAAGATTTCGGATTTTGTGGATAAGATTCAAGGGAATATTCAAGCTTCAATCCTAGTTGAATTTGGTTTCTCTCTCCTCCCAAAAGTGGCCGAAATTTTGGATCCCTAATCCTAGGAAATTCGGTTATTTTTGGATAAGGTTAAGATGAGATTTTGCTTGAGAAATCCTAGTGGAATTTTGATTCTCCCTTTTCCTAAAAGTGGCCGAAAATTTGGAGGATTTTCTCCTTGTGAATTTCGGATTTTTTGGTTGGAAAAGGGAGATAAAATTCTAGCTAAAATCTTGTTAAGATTTGGATTGGATTTATCTAGAAAAACCGAATTTAATTGTGGAGATTCTCCCTTGGAAAATTCGGATTTTTTGGGTTTGGATAAGGGAAAATATCTTTTCCTAGTCCAATTCAAATTCAGAGATTCACCTCATGCAGGTCTATAAATAGAGGTCCTGCCACTCCAGTTCTCTGAGACCACAGATTCTCAGGTGAGCAGGCTTATTGTTGCACAGCTCATCGTGACAATAAAGTTCTTTAGAGATCTGGGTGGTCGGAAGAAGACTAGCAGTGCTAGCATACCGATCGAGGTTCAGAGTGCCCACACACTCAGCCATTCGGGAATTGGAGAATAGTAGAGAAGGCTAGTTGGTTGAAGCCTCCGGTCACTCTCCTCCTGTTCATTGGCGTCCTTGAGGTATGAGTTTTAATTGTTGTTGATTTATTGTATATGGCATCATGAGATATTTAACGATCTAAAAATTTTTATTGTTCCGCTGCGCCACTCTGATACGTTTTTACCGGTTTATTTTCCTACACGAGGTATGTGGTCAGTTGACTGGTCGGTTAGCCAGTCAAATACCGAGTCTAAACGGGACAGTGATTAATTTGTCAAGTAGACAAATTAATCAAGTGCGATTAGAAATTAGATATCAAAATTCCCAAAGTAGAGCAATTGGGTACCGATAGGCATCGGTACCACACAACGATAAATTTATTAATTCCTAACTATAGAGTGATCTAAGAGCGATGTTAATTAATTTATTGGGTAAATAAATTAATTAACCATGATTAGAAAATCAAACTCTCAAGAGAAGGGCAATTAGTATCGATAAGGATCAGTATCACTAACAATAGAGTTTTTATTAGTCACTAATGACCACAGTGACCTAAGAGTGAATATTAATGAAATGCATTATGATTACAGGGAGATACCTGTATTGTGACCAAGGCGAGAGTATGAACTGTCCGATGACAGGTAAGTACAACTCCGCCTACAGCATGAATAAAATGAATTTAAAATGATGCTTTTCCAGTATTTTAAGTATGTATCTTGCACACGATGCTGCACAGCATACATAAGAGCATATAGTTTCACAATTGAGTAGATTGATGAAATAACAAGATAGAAGCCATAGATCCCTACCACGTAGGATTGGGTACAGCTTAGAAAAGCGTATGGCTAGAACAGTTAGACAAGATGGAAATAAGTAGGTGTGTCGTACCGGCTCCTTCAGTCGAAGGGGTTTCCAGTTAAAGAAAGTTAAGGTCAAAAGTTGAGCATCAGTTGATGGCTCTTTGGCATTAGTTGACCTCAGGCATTACCGTTGGTCTGTGCGCACACGGTACTGACACATGGGCCCTAAATAGACAAGAAAAGAAAAGAGAAGTTTGAAGCATAAATGAACATAACCAGACCATGCATAGTCATAATTTGTTATGCTTTCTTTTTCAGTAGAGTGCATACAGTACACGATGCTTCTGTCATGCATAAAGTATGTGAAGTTTTATATTTAGTGTTATGACATGTTATGTGATGACATGATATGTGAGCTGATATGCTTATATGGTATGTGATTTATTAAGTGATATATGTCATGCTTATGATTTTAAGTATGTGCTATGTTTTAAACATGTTTTACGGTTAACATGTTGTACTTACTAGGCGTCAAGCTCACGAAGTGTGTTCATGCTGTAGGTAAGCAACCTATAGCGTAAACATCAAGGGACGACGATGACGGCAGAGGCGGATGTGAGGATGAGGTTATGGATACACCATGAGTATTCTTCCGCAAGTATGAGTAAATAATATTTTGAATGGTTACAGTTAAATAGTATTTTGAATAGTAAAGGTTAAACAGAATTTTGGAATAGTAAACAGTATATGTATGAGTATATTTAAATAGTATCTGGTGAATAGTAATCAGATAAACAAGTATATAAATGTGTATGTATAATTGAAATCCTTATGTTTTTCAAATTTCGCATTTTAATAGTATGCGTACGTGAATAGTAAATATGTACGCGTATAAAAAAAAAAATTTCCCTCTAAATTTATGGTATTAAATTCAGCAAGTTTAAGTATCGGTTTTAAAGAAGAAGTATAAGTAAAAGTTAAAGAAGCAAGTAATAGTTTTCAGTGACGGTCCGGGCCGTTGAGGGCACAGGGCATCACAATTTCAATATGCTTTTTGAAAACTCATATGTTTAAATCATGTTTTAAAAGAAAAAAAATTTATGAGTAATTTTTCAAACATGGCTTCCGTGAGTAAGTTTAAATGCCAAGTATAATATGGTAAAGTTTAATAGTATAAGAAATTAGTACTTTAAAGAAACTACTTCTTAAAGTACTTTAAAAGGATGAAATTAAGTGAAAAGTTTAAAGAAGGCAAGAAAAGTATAAGAAATAAAGTAAGTACGCTAAGTTAAGAAGAGTAAAGTCAGGAAGAGTAAAGGCAAGAAGAGTAAAGTGAAGAAAAGTATAGTTAAGTGGACGGCTCGAGTGAGTAATGTAAGAAGAGTAAAGTCAAGAAGAGTAAAGGCAAGAAGAGTAAAGTGAAGAAGAGTTAAGTGGACGGCTCGAGTGAGTCGGGTCGTCCACAAGAGATTGTATCAGAAGAGCAAGTTTAAGAGTAAGTTTAAGTTTAAGTAAGGTAGCTAGGCATGCTTACAGCCTCATAGGTTGTCGCTAACTTACTTTTAACTTGCTCTAATTCCGCATCTTGTGGGCGATCCAACTCGCTCGAGGAGTCCACTTAAAGCTTTACTCTTCTTAATTTTACTCTTCTTAACTTTATCGTTTTAACAAATAAATTTTTTTTTAATATATGTTTTCGAAACAATGCATAAAATACTTGCGTTCTTATTACGTTGAAATACTTCGTAATATAACGTACTTTTTAAACTTATCTCATTTCTTTATGTAATATACTTTTCTTGTCTCTATACATTCACTTTTCTTTCTTCAGTGGAAATTGCATAACGAATCCACAAACTGTCCATGACATTTTGGGAATCTGCCTGCCAGCCCATCAGTTTCTTCTCTCATAGTGCCGATAACTTGCCTTTGTTACCTATATCACGAACAGACTAGTGAGCTAGAGCTCAGTAAGTACAAACATACATATAAAAAATTACTTATACATATATACGTGCTAAAACTTTATGTAGACATAACATACATTGAAAACTTTACTTAAATACATCAATTAACAACGAAGGTCAGTCAGATTATGCTTGCTTATTTTTCTTCTTCGTTCTCATTGTTCTTTCTATTCTTTCATATTCTTCTGTTCTTTTCTTTTCTTAACTTTTCTTTGCTTTTCTTTCTTTCTTTATCTTTCACTTGTAGGCCCATGGTTGGACGTACCTAATGCGCACGGACCAATGGGGAAAGGGGGAGCTACCCACCAATCAACTCCACGGTCAAACTTTGAACTACCACACTTAGGGTAGCACCTTGAGCCATTAACTACCACATTGTCAAGGTAGCACCACAAACTAGGGTGAAGGCAGTAATTATGAAACCTCACTCTGGGGAGGCCGGTATGCCAACCTTTATATTTTCAGTCTTATTATCTTGCTTATATTTATATTTCTTTTCTCTAACTTATCATTCTTTTTTGATCTCATGGACATGTTAAACTGTCATGTCACAAGTGCATAACTTATATATATAAAGCATAGTTCTATGTCAAGTCAATTCATAAGTAGACATTTAAATATATGTACTTTCAAGTACATCACTTTTATCTCCTTCTTCACTTCTGGATCTGCAGACGTTCCTTTGTCGCATCTGGATCAGGTTCCTATAACCGAAATAATAATGGTTATTTAAATCTTTATTCTTATGTAAAACCTAGTAAAACGTAAAAAAAAATTCTACGTTTAATTTCCCGATCATGAACTTAGGGGTCTAATATCCCAACTCTAGCCTTTCCATCAACTTTTGTCAAAATTACCATTTCACCCCTAACTTTTGGCAAAATGACAATTTCATCCCAAGCGGAAATTTCTTACTTTTCTCCTTCTTAAATCTTGATTTTGGCCTTAAAAATCCTAATAATCACTTTTCCACTAACTTTTGGAAAAATGACCGTTGTATCCCAAATTTTTGATAAAATTACCATTTTACCCCTAGCGGGACTTTTCTCACTTAAACTTTAATTTTGGCCTTTAAAAGCCTAATTAGAGCCTTTGGTTCACATTTAAAACCCTAACGGTTCGTTTTAACTATTTTCCAAATTTCTGGTCAAAATGACCATTTTACCCTTGACGGGTCTTTCTTACATTTCTTCAACTTAAAATTCGATTCTGGCCTTTAGAATTCTATTTAAGCTATTTTAATGCTCTAGCGGTCTTTTTCGAGCATTTCAAAAATTTTGATCAAAATGATAAATAGTAACTTTGACCATAAATAGTACTATTTATTATAAATAGTAACTTGACTTTGATCGTGAATATTTTCATTTTATTGCTTAGACTGGATTTTCTAAGCCTAAAAATCATAAAAATAATATTTCTTAGATTTCGATATATTTTTGCTGCAGCCATTGCTATAGCATTAGGTGACTATTTGTCACCCTACTCTCGGGTAGTACTATCCGGACACTTAGGGTCGTTTCTCGTTTCTCTATCGTTTCAGAGCCTCAAATGAGTATTTAACTACTCCTAAAACGTTTGTTATTCTATTCCCGAGCCTTGGTTACCGAGGGGCTCGGGTTTTCACGCCGACCCTCAATTTCACCTCTCGTTTCCTAAAATACCCTTAGCGTCATTTTTCTTCTTTTTCTACCTTTTCGAGACTTCAAAGGGACATTTTACTATTCCTTAAAACGTCCATCTTTCTTTCTCATGCCTAACTTATCGAGGGGTCTCGGTTTTCACTCCTGAGCACATTTTGCCCCTTATTTCCTAATATGCCCTTAATGCTGCTTTAAAATTTTGGCAGCATTTCCTCTTAATTTTTGGGATCCCGGTGTTTAATAAACGCTTCAAAACCATCTAACCTAATTCTAATCTGCCACGTACTATATTAGAAGCCTAATTTTTATGCAAAAGTATAAACTTTTTACGTAAAAATTCTCATAAAACCTTAACGTTTTCTAACAGCATTTCATTCATTCTTTTTCCTTCTCACCCTCGGTTCTTACATATACATTCACTTACAAACTTTTCTTTACTAAAACTTAATCAATCTCATTGTAGGCCACGGTTTTTCTCTTTGAAAAACTAAGCCAAAAATTCAGTTTTCAACCTTCTAATCACTCACGGTTTTCTTATGAAAACCTAAGCTAAGATTTTCTCAAACTTTGACTCATTCATCTCACGGTTTTTCCCTTAGAAAACCCAGCCAAAATTTTGGTTTTCCTCAAGGGTGCCTTATCATTTTTCACACGGTTTTTCTCTAGGGTTTCTCATGCCATTTTCATTTCAAATCTTTTCACATAGAAATTCATTCCTTTGAATCATTAAACAACACAACTTCAACTTAAAATCCTCACTTATACATACACGGTTTTCCTCATTGAAAAACATAAACAAAGTTTATGTTTATGCTTTCAATATCACAAGTTCTCACACCAACAAGAATAGGCAACCGAGACCTCTTCAAGTGGTGTGTCAGGTTTGAGCCCAAGTGGGCATGGTTCATCTAGTATGAACTTGTGTCTCTTGCAGTGGAGAAATATTAGCAGATTTCTTTTCCAATCTTTGTAATTATCACCGTTTAATTTGTTTTCAATGAGTATTGAAATAAGAGGGGTTGGTGACATTTTGAACTGAAATAAAATTATACAAGAACATCATTACAAAGCCCAAGCAAATATATGAAAATTTAGCAAATAAAACATATAAGTATATTCCAACATAAACCTTGAAAAAAAAAACATATAGCATTGCAATGGTAATTCTCAGCACCTATTACCCCAAGCCACCGAGGGGTGGTCATGAGGTAAATAGCTGGAACATAGACCTCGTCTAATTAATATATGTTGCTTTAAATCCTCTACAGTTAAGACATATATTAATAACCACTTATTTTGGCCACCAGTTTAGCTAACAGAGCTTCTAGAGAATGTTAGTAGCTAAACGAGTTTTGAGTGTATAACCATTGTTTATGTAGTTCGATCCACATCCTAACAAGCCACCGAGGGGTGATCATGAAAGGATCATGTCCAAACACATTTTCCACATAGGAGATCCAACCTAGTATACCGGCGATGGTAAACACCTACCGAAGGGTGTGGTCAGGGTAAAACTGAACGAGACATTACCATACTTTCACATATGGATTAACAATAGAGGCCGTGGGTTTTTTTTTTGAAACCCTCTCCCACTCAATATTTTGAAAAATATGCAACTTTTGGGAAAAAAAAAGTATGATCAATATAGTTTGAGTGGCATTCATCTATCCCATATGACATGTTATCAAATATGCATATAAATCATCCATTAATACATATTCATACATCCATGACATATCATAGAATAAATAAGTGATAGATAAAATTAAACAACTGAGCCATGGTCCCATCCGAGAAAAAAGAAAAATTAAAGATTAGAAAATTCCATCTAAAGCATTCTTTGGGTTTTGAATTTTGCTCCATCTACTTGTATCCATCTTCATGTAGTCTCTTCATTTATTTCTCAACCCGAAAATTATTTAAAATTTAAATTTTTTTTCTTTTGAAAAAATCAAATTTTAAATAATTTAAATCTCATATATAAAAATATTTAATTTCAAAATTTTAATTTACAATTACATATTTTTATACATAATTTAAAATTAAATCTCAAATTTAAAAATTGAAATTTACCGTCCCTCGGCTCGTCAGGCCACGGGCCTGAAGGAACGTAGTTGCCATAGGCAGCCATAACCCCTAGGAGGGCTGGTAGCCTATGGCCAGGGTTGTAGCCTGTGGCGGGCTGCTAAATCCCTAGGGGGCTTGTGCAGCCCGCTAGGCTGCAAGCAAGGCCTGTATTCCCAAGAGGGGCCATGGCTGCCCCTGGTTGCAAGCACAGCCTGTAGCCGTGGCGACTGTAGCCCTGGATAGGTGCTGCTGCTACCCCATCATGGCTATAGCCCTACCAAGGCTGGTGGCCTCTCATAAGGGGTCGGTTCTCGAATTTCATGCCATATTCCAATTTACTTATTAGGGCCTCCAAAAATAAATTTGAATCCTAATTAAATTGGAACTTTCCACATACAAAAAAATTCAATCATTAAATTAAATTTAATTTTCAGGAAAAATAAATAATGGTCTTTAATCTTCAATCTCCTCTAAGAATAATTACATAAAATTTCCTATACAGTTTCCAGTGTACAAAAATTCTAATCATAAAAATTCTAAGAGACAGAAAAAATAAATTCAATGGGAAAATTGTGGTGATAATAGACCCCTCCCATTGTTACATGAAAATTCTTATTTACAATTTTTCTAAATTCTAAGGAACCATAACCGGTAAAAAATTAAGCATGCTTATAATAATATAAAAAAATCAAAATAACCACATACTTTATACATAATCCATGATAACAACATAAAAGAATCCTAGAATGTCACTCTTTAAATATCAAATCCATACAGTAAAAAGCCTAAAATAATTGTCTAGTTTATATACATAACATAATCACGAGTTGGCTCTGATAACAATTATAGGAAAAATTGATAAAAATTGCACAGTGAAATTACAAAAATTTTTTGAGATTGTCAAATAAGTCTTGATGCCATATACAATAAATTAACAACAATTAATTATACCATTAGAGGAAATGCCAAAAATGTCAAAGGAAGTGACCGAAGGGCTTCAATAAACTAGCCTTCTCTACTATTCTTCAATTCCTGGATGGCAGAGTGTGTGGGGACCTGGATCCTCGATTAGTATACTAGCGCAGCTTATCTCCTTCCAACTACCCAGATCTCTTTAAGAACTTATTATTATGATGATTTGTACAGTAATAAACCTGCTCACCTGAGAGTCTGTGGTCTAAAGAGAACTAGAGTAGAAGGACCCATATTTGTAATCTTGCATGAGGTGATCCCTTGCATTTTAAATTAGACCAAAAGAAGATTTTCTCTCTCAAATTTTTATCAAAAAATCCAAATTCACCTGAGGGAAAATCTCCCTAAAGAATTTGGCCCCTATATGGATTTTTTGATTCAAAATTCAAATAGGATTTTTGACTTGAATTTTGTCTCCCCAAGGCTTCCAAAATCTAATTCCCTTTAGGCCTTGATTATGACAAGATTCAACCATTCCAAGGGACAGGAGAATTCAAAATTCAAACAAGCTTTTAATTTGAATTTCTTCCCTTTCTTATCCATAAAAACAGATTCTCCCAAGGGTGAGATTCCCTTCAAAAATTCGGTTATACCTTGTGAGAAAGAGATTCAAAATTCAAACAGATTGAAACTTTAATTTTTCTTCTTCCTTATACACACAAAAAACCAATTCTCTCTATGGATAAACTTGTAAAATTCGGCCACTTTTTGTGCAAAGGAGGATTCAAAATTCAAGTAGGATTCAAAAAGATTTTCCTCTCCTTTATCCACAAGAAAATCAAATTTCTTCATATGGAATTATCCACAAAAAATTAAGTTGCTTTATAGGTTTGTAATTCAAAATTTAAATTTAAATTTCAAATTCCAAACTCCACAAATCTTTGAATTTTATCTTCATGGATAATTTTCCACAATTCCAATTCAAATTCAAATAAAATTCTGGCAACTTTATTTAAAATTCGAATAATTGTATAATATCTTGTCCAAAACAAAATTCAAATTCAAATAAGAAAGAATTTTGTCTTCCACCCTTATCTTTTGTAGACGCCGCCTCTTTTTGTGCGAGGACAAGATTTTGTTCAATTCGAATTCACATAAGATTCAAATTTCAAATATTCATTTTAAGACAGGATTTTTAAAATTCAAATCAATCACATATTTGAATTTTAAATTTGAAATTCAATTACAATTAATTTGAAATTCAAATCTTATTATCCAAAAATAAATATTAACAATTATTTATCCTATTTATTGAATAATATAAAATTATAATTTTGCCCCTCTAGCACACTGGGAAAAATGCCTACACCCTATGAGAAGGTGATCTGGATTTTCCCTTCACTAAATGCAAGACAACAAGCTAATGAATATACCCTAATCAATTTGCAATCCATTAAAGAATTATGTAGAGCTAGTAGAGGGACCAATTAAACATATATAATCGAACTCCTGTGAATCCATGTGATCATTGTTCTGAACTGAATAACTCAGTCACACGATCACTAATTTCAGAGTCACATTACTATAAACCTGAAACTGAACTCCTAATTATATACCGTATTACAGAAGCATGTGATAAGCTATTATCCAATGACCTTGTCAAGTATGCAAAGTTCCATTATACTACTGAATAAGAAAATGATTATTAAAGTCTGATCATCCTACTAGTCAAACTATCTTAAAGTTCCATTATACTACCGAATAAGAAAATGATTATTCATCATATGTGAATGAAAATTCATCTGTCATGCAAATGACCCAAGGCCTTGTCCATTTTCACATCCAGTATAATGCTTTTAAGAGAATACCCTTAACTCCTTATTAGAGCTATGATTCCAATATCTGTAAACAAACCCTCCATCATATATAAGTCATATACCCAACAAACCGGTCTATAAGCTAATTACCTCTAAGACGTTTTAGCCATTGGAACATCAAAGTACACAAGTCATATACATGAAGCAGTTTATTTATTCAATATTAAAGTTATTGCATAATGAATGTCAAAAGTGACATGATTCGCTCAACCAGACTATGCAGATCAATTACACTTTAGTCCCTGTCCAATATGTTACTACCAAGCAATATATTTATGTCTCTACTCGGGAATCAAAGCTCCAGACAATTCAATTACCCAACAAACCTTCCATCATATACAAGTTATGTACCTAACAAACCAGTCTATAAGCTTACTACCTCTGAGACGTTTATCCATTGAAACATCAAAGTATGTAAGTCATATACATAAAGTTATTCATAAAAGTTATCTAGTTCAAAAAAAATGAAATACATAAAAATATCTTTCCTGCTTAGGGCATTCATAACATTCTAACATATAGAAGTCCATTGGGAAGACTAATCCATCAATTTTCACTAAGACATCCACCACAACACCTAAAGGATTGACATTAGATTTATTGGCAAGTTGAATTACTATATCAGTTTCCCTAAGCAAACCAAGATTCAAAGGAGCAAAAATAGAATGAGACATGATATTTATAGATGCTCCTAAATCTAGCATAGCATGTTCAAACCTAGTTTTGTTGATGATGCAAAGGATGGTGAATATGACGAGATCATGACATTTTGGTGGAATTTTCCATTGTAGCACAGCTGACACGTTTTCCCCACATTTACTCTTTCGTCTCTTCTTCCTTTTTAGACTTTGTGAACTTACTTAGAAAAGGTGGAGGGGTATCATAAGAAGGACTAGATGGTGTAGTACATACCTGGGAGGGTGATGTAGTTAGGGTGGAGGCATTGATGGCATCTCTGTTCTCTTCACTCCCCTTAGATGACACTCTTTGTGGTATAATGGGTTGTGCCTCTAATAATTTCCTACCTTTAAGAGTTATCGAATGTGACATCCCGAGCCCTGAGTGGCTCGAACTATCACTTAAAACTACTGTTACTTATCTTGCTTAAAAACTAGTACTTAACTTACATAATTTGATACCATAATTTTAGTGGTTTTTTTTTAATGCATACATATTTACTATTCACATACGTATACTTTCAATAATACAAAGTCTAAATCATAAGGAGTTTAGTCATACATACATACTTATAAAATTCTTTAACTATTTACTATTCAAAATATACTATTCAAAAATACTGTTTACTGTGCAGAAGTTAAACTCGTGGTGTATCCATAATCTCTTCCTTACATATGCCTCTGTCGCTGTCATCGCCCATTGAGCTCTAAGCTATAGTTCGCTTACCTACAGTATGAACACATACACTATGAGCTTTATGCCCTGTAAGTATGACATGTCGTCCGCAAAACATGTTTAAATCGTAATACATACTTAAAATCCTATAAGCATATCATGTACCAAGAAGTACCACAGAAACATTTCACATACTAGGGCATCACATAACACTGAATGCAGAATTGAAACAACATAGCTGGATGCATAACAGAACACATCATGTACTGAAATGCATACCTACTAAAGCTGAATGTATGCTAAACTATAGCTAAGGCATATCGTGAACACGGCATGAACCGATTATGCTCATATTATGCTTTATTGTCCATTATATTTTTCTTATCTGAATAGCATAGTGAGCCCTACGCTCGTGGGCCTTACGTCCATCATATTTATATACATGATGTAGGCCTTGTGCCCTGATATTTATATACAAAATGTGGGCCTTGTGCCCGTTATATTTCTATACATATGGTGGGCCTTGTGCCCGTTATATTTCTATATATAATGTGGGCTTTGAGCCTGTTATATTCATACACATAATGTGGGCCTTGTGCCCTTTATTTTTATGTACATAATTTGGGCCTCGTGCGCATTATATTTATGTACATAATGTGGGCCTCGTGCCTGATATATTTATATACATAATGTGGGACTCGTGCCTATTATATTTATATACGTAATGTGGGCCTCGTGCCCATTATATCGACACCTTAATTGAATTACTCAATTCTTTATCGAATCAGGCCATATGCTCTGCTAAGTCATCCCCTAATCTTACATGATAGGGATGTCTGGCATTTAACTCAAGCTTTCATTAACCTAAGCAGTTATGAAACTATATGCTTTCTTAGCATGCGATGCATCAATAGTGCATGAATTGAATACTTAACATACTATAAAAATCAATACTTTAAATTCATTTTACTCATGCTATAGGTGGAGTTGTACTTACCTAGTTTGCGAACAAACTTGTACTCTCGCTTTTGTCAACTTATAGGTAACTATCTGTCATCAGTAACGTATCTTATCGATAATCTTGCTGAGTCACTAATACCATTAGTAACTTAAGCAGATACTATCGCATGGTACCAATTGCCGTCGGTACTGACTTGCTCTCTTTTGGTGAGTTTAATCCTCTAAGCGTGGTTAATTAATTTATTACCTAATGAAATAATTAACATTGTTTTTAGGTCACTATTACCTTAAATGACTGTAACTCATATCATGGTATGGTACCGAGGTCCATCGGTATCCAACTGTTCTACTTTGGGAATTTGGTATCTAACTTCTATCGTGTTTGATTATCTTGTCTACTTGACAAAATAATCAGTGTTCCTCACTATATCGTTCAAACTCGATCCTAGACTGGTTGACCAACTAGTCAATGGACTGGTTACCTCGTGCATTGTTAACTAGGTAGCCTACCAGGTTACTAAGTTTGATTTAGTGTGGTAGCCTACCGAGCTACCGCTATTGTTTTAAAAACATTGTTTTGGTTACCTTATAAAAATTTAAGAAAATTATGTACTTTAAAACCGTCCCCTTATCACCTCATTAGAAGGTAGGGGTGTTTTATTAAAACTATATTCTTAGTTTAAAAGTGTAGAATACATTTTGGGTGTTGTATTTTAAAGGTAGTTTTTAAACCACTTACTGAAACTGTTTTAAAAACGTGTTTGAAACGACTTAGTTTGTAAATTTGGCAAACATAAAACTTTTCATTCTCGACAAGATGAACAATTTTTGTGTTCATCTCGGAGCTCAAATCAAACTCTAATGGCTCTTAATCTCACTAAACCCATAGCTACTTATGCCCAGTTTTTGAAAAGTTTCCAGTTTTATGCTATTTTGAAAACACCTCTGTTTGAGGCCTGAAATGGCCAAATTTTTAAAACACGTGTAAGTCATCTTAAAGATTTCGACGAGATCTACAACTTTCATGTTGAGCCTGAGATCTGGTTTGGAATCTAAGTGGGTCATTTTTAACAAAACCCGAGATTGTTTTTGGGTTTAGATTTTTAGTCCTAGTTTTGGACATTGAATGAAAACCACTCGAAAAACCTATCTTACTGTCGTTTTTTGCCAAAACCTAATTGATGCAAAAACGACTGTAATAAAATTTCCTTAAAATTTTATATTTACCAAATCCCAAATTCAGAGTCTAACTTGGTCAAAATGGCCAAAACCCATGGCTTTAACCTAGGGATAGATTTGTGTCCAACCACTAAAACATCCACACATACACACATCCATTCGTAAAAATGTAATCCACATCCACACAATCACATAAGTTAAAAATGAAAAGGTAAGTGCTCAAAATAAACTTATTACAACCCATGGTATAAACAAATACACATAAATTTGTTGATCCAAAACTTAAAAATAACTAACCACAAAAGGGAGGGTTTTTCGGGTTTACATTTCATGCTAGAACCAAGCACACCGAATCCAAGCTTGGGTGACAAAAATGGCTGTGTGAACCAAGGAGGTTTGAGGTCGGTTTAAGCTCACCTAAAATTTTCTCTTAACATCAAACCAAAATAACAACTAAAAACACAAGGATTGGTTCTAAAAACTTACCCTTGAATACACTTGAAATGGCTTGGATTGAAATCTCCTAACACAAGCTTGAAGGGGGCTAAATTTTGGTAAGATTTTGGCTAGATTTTTGGCTTGAAAATGGTGGGTTTGGGGATTGTGGAATGGTCAGCTACAGCAAGTAAAGAAAGAGAAGAAGAGTTGTGTTTTGGGGGCTAAAAGAAAGAAAGTAACCCTTATTGGTCAAGCATGCCTTTTATAGGCAAAACTAACCCATTTTACTTAAGCTTAAGCTCACTTAATTATCCACAATTTTTTGCCTAATCAAGAGACAAATTGTTGCCATTTTTTAGCCTCTAGGGTCCGTGGGCTGCGCATGGAAAGAGGGGCCAAATAAACAAAGATTTTTATTGGCCACGTGCTTGAAATCTTGAATTGTTTAATTCAAAAGGTGTCATAGCTTTTGATTATTTTATTCACACTTTTGGGTTACTCTTGCAGCCAATTTTAGCTACTTTCACAGCTAGGATACACGGGTTTTAAGGGGTAGAATCCATCTGCATTTACTTCTCTTTGCAGTCTAATTTTCTATAGCGGTGTTTGGTTCTTTCTCGGCAGTGTTGTAGTTTTCACCTGGAATTGGATTTTCTGAATCCGATTTTTATACTGATCATTCTTAGTTGGGTTGTACTGTCTAAGAGCCCATTCTATACCAGTTTACTATTCATTTACTATGCTGTGGTTGTGTCTACACTGTGTTGTCCTTGTGCACGTAAAACAAGGCGTTCTTATGCGAAATGTCAAACACAGTCTCTCTTAACTAATTTGGATGTGCTGATTTCAAATTTATCAGTTTTACGTCCATCTGAGGTCGTTTGGACTAGTTTTTAGAATCTGTATGACCCCATCTCAAAAAACATGTCAGGTGCCCGATTGACTAATTTGGACATTTTGAGTCTAAATGTATCAGTTTCGGAGCGAGAAAAGGTCGTCTTGACCCTCTTCCCTATACTGCGTATCTCTCAGACAAAAATTCTTGTTTTATGCTCAATTGACCAGATTGAGCCTGCGAACCGTTAATATATCAATTTTAGGTCAAATTTAAGCCGTCTTGGCCATTAACCTGTCATTGCATTTCTACTATTCACTACTTTTTGTTTAACTGACTAGTTTGAGTGTTCTGGGTCTGATTTTGTCAGTTTTTGGGTGAGAAGAGGTCGTCTAGACCACTTTTCTCGATACAGTATATTTATTAGGGTAATTATCGCTATTGTGCTTAGATGACTGGTCCGAGCATACTGATGACTTGCTCACCAGTTCTGTGTTAAGAAATGGTTGTCTGGACCAGTTTTTTGATGTTGCGTGTCTTATACGCACACACACATGTACTAAGGTGAACCGATTTCACTGTCGGTTACCCCTTTCATTGCATGAATAGTAATTAAACGTCACTGTATCCATTTAATTCATTCAACTGGGAAAAATATACTATATTTGTGACACCCCCTGATTTCGACCACATGCAACTGTCATGAATCGACTCTATGGTCGACCAAGACAGCTCATGTGCTGAACCTGGGTCGTCAGTTTTATACTCTTTTTCCCATAACTCTTAATTATCAGGGCCTAAAATTTCGCCCATAATTTTTTTTTTTTGTAATACAAACTTTCACTTAAGAAAACTAAGAAAGCCATGTAAAATACAATACTAACTTTTATATGTCTTTATGAAGTACAAGATAATATACAACATATATATGTACTGTATATTTTGTTTCAAACCCATTCTCTTTAATTCATTAACTTTAAAAGCTCAACGAAAAACTTATGGCAGGACCAAGTCCACGGTAAGTTCCCTATCCCCTTGACACATTCGCATCCTGCCGCCATCCAGAAATCTATTGGACAGGTTTAATACCTGTAACATGAATAAACTAGCGAGTTAACACGCTGAGTAAGTTTAAACGTACTTAATAAGAATCATACAGATTTAAAAACATTGAAAACACAATCTCCTATGAATAATACTATTCACCATGAATAGTGACTTTGACCTTTGACCGATGAATAGTATCAATTACCCTAACTGGTTACTACTCACTTTACCCTAATAGGATACTATTCACATTACTATAACTAGATACCATTCACATCAGCCTAACCAATTACTATTCACAAACCCTAACCAAAACCACTATACTTAGCATACTTCGGTAATGCTCAATTATGATTTTGATCATTTTATTGATTGTTCATTCTCTATTTGATTTCTAGTTTAGAGCTCTATTTATAGCAGTACCGATGTTGGAGGGGCGGTACGCCTTAATGGTTTCATTACTATCTTTCAATTTATAGTCTTGACCAAGTGATGTTAATCATCACCTCAAGGTCACTATCCTCCATGGCCCGTAGGTCTTACTTATTCTCATTATCTGAGATATGTTATTCTAACTAATCCCCAATTGTCTATAAGACTTTATAACTAGTGTACATCTAGCATAGAATAAATCAACATAATATTTCATGTTACAAACACGAACATGCTTGAACTTACCAATACTATACTAGTGTCCACTTCCAGAACTCCTCCGCAGTTCTATATCTATTTTAGGTCCCTACAGACATAATATTGTCTGTTAATACCCTATATTAATTATCACTTTTAAATATACATTCATTTTACTTAACAATTCAACACATTTAAATTTTGTTTGTGGTACACGGCCTGCAACACGCCCTTGTCCCAGCCCATGTTCCTCTAGGTTTTACTCTACACGGCCATGTTGTTTACTATCTAGCCGTGTAACTGTACACGGCTTGATACACGCCCGTGTTCAAGCCCGTGTACCTCTCGGGTTGTAAATTCTTTTTCTTATACATGGCCGTGTTATTTACTATCTGGCCGTGTAATTATACACTGCTTGATACATGCCCGTGTACCTCTCAGGTTATAAAATTTTTCCTATACACGGCAGTGTATTCCTCTACACGCCCGTGTTCCTCAAAATTTTTAGAATTTTAACTCTAAAATCTTTGTTTTGAGATTTAGAATTTTATATAAATTATTTTAGGTCTTTTAGGGTCCTTTCCGAGCCTTTCAGAAATTTTTGGTCAAAATGACCATTTTGCCCTTGGCGGTTCTCAGGACCGTAACTATTTCGTTCTATCATTTTTCTCAAATTTTCTAAGCCCAAATATTTTAAAATAATATTCCCTAGGCTTCTGTATCATTTTACAGCTTAACTACCTACAAAATCTCAATTTTATTTTTCCCGGCCCTCGATTAGTATTCATCCATCACCTGGGGTCAGGTCGTTTTTCGAGCGTATCGGAGTCTCAAATGGCCATTTTACTATTCATTAAACATTATTTATCCCATTGTAGGAAAATAAATCGGTAAAAACGTATCAGAGTGGTGCAGCGGAACAATAAAATTTTTTAGATCGTTAAATATCTCATGATGCCATATACAATAAATCAACAACAATTAAAACTCATACCTCAAGGACGCCAATATGCAGGAGGAGAATGACCGGAGGCTTCAACCAACTAGCCTTCTCTACTATTCTCCAATTCCCGAATGGCTGAGTGTGTGGGCACTCTGAACCTCGATCGGTATGCTAGCACTGCTAGTCTTCTTCCGACCACCCAGATCTCTAAAGAACTTTATTGTCACGATGAGCTGTGCAACAATAAGCCTGCTCACCTGAGAGTCTGTGGTCTTAGAGAACTGGAGTGGTAGGTCCTCTATTTATAGACCTGCATGAGGTGAATCTCTGAATTTGAATTGGATTAGGAAAAGATATTTTCCCTTATCTTTAACCAAAAAATCTGAATTTTTCCATAGGATAATCCTAACAATAAATTCGGTTTTTCCTAAGATAAATCCAATCCAAATCTTAACAAGATTTTAACTAGAATTTTATCTCCCTTTTTCAACCAAAAAATCCGAAATTCACAAGGAGAAAATCCTCCAAAAAATTTCAGCCATTATGGATAAGGGAGAATCAAAAATTCCACTAGGATTTTCAAGCTAAATCTCATCTCAACCTTATCCAAAAATAACCGAATTTCCTAGGATAAAGGCTCCAAAATTTCGGCCACTTTTAGGGAGGAGAGAATCCAAATTCAACTAGGATTGAAGCTTGAATTTACTCTTGAATCTTATCCACAAAATCCGAAATCTTTCATGAGGATTATCCTCAAAAATTTCGTCCCTTATTTGTTGGGATTTGGATTCAAAATTCAAGTAGGATTCTAACAAGATTATCCTCTCCAAATCCAACTCAAATTCGAATTTCAAACCTTGTGGATTTTCCACAACAAATTCGAATCCTACTTGGACTGTGATTCAAAATTTGAATTTCAAATTTCAAATTCAAATTTCAAATTCAAATTTCAAATTTCAAGTTTCAAATTTCAAATTTAAATTTCAAATTCAAATTTCAAATTCGAATTTCAAATTCAAATTTCAAATTCAAATTTCAAATTCAAATTTCAAATTCAAAATTCAAATTTCAAATTTCAAAATTCAAATTTCAAATTTCAAAATTCAAATTTCAAATTCCACAAAACGGTTGTGTTTCATATTCTTGTTCTCATGGATAATTTTCTACAACTCCAATCCAATCTAAAATAAAATCATGGCAACTTTATTTGGAGTTCGAATAATTGTGTACTCTATTATCCAAAACAAAATCTGAATCCAACCGGAGAGAATCTTGTCTACCATCCTAATCCTGTGTCATCACCATCCATGCATAATAAACTAGCCAATAGCATACACAAATCAATTTGCCAAACGTTAAGGAATTATGTGGAGCTAGTAGAGGGACTGATTAGACATATATAATCGGGCTCCCGTGATTCCATATGATCATCATTCTGTACCGAACAACTCAATCATATGATCACTAATTTCAGAGTCACACCACTATAAACCTGAAACTGAACTCCCAATTATATACCGTATTACGTAAGCCTGTGACGAGCTACCATCCAATGACCTTGTCATATATGCAAAACCCTCATATGATATCCATGATCAGCCTTAGGTCAAAGTCCGTTTAATCCTACTGATCAGGCTATCTTAAAGTTCCATTATACTACCGAATCAAGAAAATGATTATTCACCATATGTGAATAAGAAGTCATCCGCCCAGCAGACGACCCAAGGCCTTGTCCATTTTCACATTCAGTATAATGCCTTTAAGAGGATACCTTTAACTCCTCAGAGCTATGATTCCGATATCTGCAAACAAACCCTTCATCGTATACAAGTCATGCACCCAACGAACCGGTCTATAAGCTTACTACCTCTGAGACGCTTTAGCCATTGGAACATCAAAGTACACAAGTCATATACATGAAGTAGTTCATTTACTCAGGATTAAGGTTATTGCACAATGAACGTCAAAAGCAGATTGATCCACTCATAGCGGACTACGTAGATCAATCACGCTTTAGTCCCGGTCTAATATGTCACCACCGAGCAACATATCCATGTCTCTACTTGGGAGTCCAGCTCCAGACAGTCAAGACAAACCGTCCCCTCTAAGGCTTTAGACAACATAATAGTCTTAACATGAGTTAGATGCTCGGCCTAACCCCATAGACTACAGACCATAGTTTAGACTGCTAACTTTAGAACATTGTCTTCTCGCATACAAAAGTCCATTGCATGCAACGTTCTAACAGTTTTAACACAAGCAGTCAGTGAGCCATATTTGCTTACATTTACTTTAACATGTAAATAAGACGAGGACAGATAGCAATGTAATGAATAACCTCTAAGTATAATTTTATTATCCAGTTCAAAATGAATACATCAAAATGTCTCTAATACTTAGGGCATTTCCTAACACCCATCTCCCGCCCTCGGTCCTCGAGAGGCTCGGGTTTCCTATCCTGACCTAAATTTTTCCGTCGTTACCCGAAATGCCCTTATGTTGATTTTAGAATTTCGGCAGCATTTCCGCTTATATTTTAAGGTTTCCCAGCGTTAGATATGCCTCAGAACTTTTGTACCTGCCACGTACTATACTAGAGGCCTATTTTATACAAAGTTTCCAAACTTTGTATAAAAATTTTCCACATAATTCAATATTCAGGAATCAACACAAACAACAATATTTTTTCCAAACTAGTCTCGGTTTACATGTTAATCAACACCAAAATAATTTTTTTCATCACAACATATCATTCTTAGATGCATAAATCAAAATCAAAACCTAACAAAACATGCATTCTAACCCTAGCATAGCCACGGATTTTCATGCAAAAACACATAAAAATTCTTGTTTTCTTTCCTAAGGTTTTTATCAACACTTTTTAACACTAAAAATTTTCCATTTCTTAGTGTGCATTCCCACGGTTTTAGCAAGAAAATTACATCAAAATTTTCTTGTTTCCTTATTCCAATTCATGCTTAATTCAACACATAATTGAATAAACATAACACTAAACCAAAACATCAAAACTCATGCATTTTTCACACCATTGAAGCCACGGTTTTTCAAGGGAAACATGCAAAATTTTTGCTTGTTTCTAAACCCTAATTCATGCTTTAATTTCTACAACACCAAACTAATCACAACATCATCACATCATCAACTAAATAACAATATTTTTTCATTGTTTTCACACTCTCATACTGTAAGGACCGCCCTAACTACTATATTTTCTTTAGCCTTACTTACTTCTGCTCTGATACCACCATTGTGAGCGACTCGACTCGCTCGAGCCGTCCACTTACTTAAAACTTAACTTTACTCTTCTTTACTCATCTTATACTTTTCTTACTTTCTTGAAAGTTTTCACTTAACTTCAACTTTCTTTAAAGTATTGTAAGAAGTACTTTCTTTATCATACTCAGTTCTTGTACTCTTGCACTTTCTTCCTTTAACACTTAATCATTTTAAACTTTCTTACGGAAGCGGTTTTGAAAAACTACCGAAATATTTTTTTTTCTTTAAAATAAACTTGTAAGTTTTCGAAAGCATATTAAAATACTTCATAAACTTAACTTACAATAAACCTTGTCTCTTATCTTTACTTTACATATACATTTCTTTTAATTGCAGCAGAAAATCATAATGAAAACCAAAACAAACAAACTAGTGAGCTAGAGCTCAGTAAGTACAAACATACATAAAACATTCATAACTTAACACACATATCATACTTACACATATATGCCAAACACAGCATATGCATGACAATAGATACTAATTTCATTATGCTTGCTTATGCTTCTCTCTTCACTTTTCTTACTTTCTATTCTTTTCTTTTCTTTTCTTTTCTTATTCTTTTTAATCTTTCACTTATAAGGCCATGGTTGGACATACCTACTACGCATAGACCAATGGAGGAAGGGGGAGCTACCCACCAATCAACCCCATGGTCAACTTTAAGCCCATAAACTACCACATTTGCAAGTAGCACCACACAACTGGGGTGGAGGCTTTTCTTGAACCTCGCATCTGGAGAGATTGGTATGCCAACCTTTTAAATTTTTAAGCTTATTATCTTGTTTATCTTTTTATCTTTCTTTACTTTAACTTATCTTTCTATTCTGACTTCGTGAACATGTTAAGCTAGCATGTCACAAAGCACAATTTTGTATGAAACTTAATCAGAAACTTTTTATTACTTGTAAACATTTCTTTTAAGAAATGTGCCTTAACTTTACTTCTTAACATATCATAACACAGTCCTATGGCAAGTCAGTTCGTGAGTAGACAAATAAATGTCTGTACTTACAAATACTTTGCTGGAATCTCCTTCTTTGCTTTTGGATCTGTGGACTCTCCTTCTTCGCCTCTAGGTCGAATCCCTATAACTGAAATAATTACAGTTATTTTAAATATCTTTACTATATACATAAAACTTAATAAAACGTAATAATTCTACGTTTAATCTCTTAATTATGAACTTAAGGATCTAAAATTCCATTTCTAGCCTTTCCGTTAAATTTTGGTAAAATTATCATTTTGCCCCTAACTTTTGGCAAAATGACAATTTCGTCCCTAGCGGACTTTTCTTACTTCTCTCCTTCTTAAATCTTAATCTTGACCTAAAAAATCTTAATTAATCTCATTTGTCACTTTTTCACTAACTTTTGGAAAAATGACCGTTGTATCTCGAACTTTTGGCAAAATTACCATTTTGCCGCTAGCGGGATTTTTCTCACTTAAACCTTACTTTTGACCTTTAAAAGTCTAATTAGAACCTTTGAATCACTTTTGAAACTCTAACGGTTCATTTTGACTATTTCCCAAATTTTTGGTTAAAATTATCGTTTTGCCCTTATCGGGGTTTTCTTACTTTTCTTCAACTTAAAACTCAATTCTGGCCCTTAAAATCTCATTTAAGCTATTATAGGGCTCCAACAGTCATTTCTGAGTATTTCAGAAATTTTGAGTGAATAGTACTATTCGACGATGAATAGTACTATTTATGTGAATAGTGCCATGCACGTTAATAGTAATTGGGTCGGGGATGTTTCGATTTTTTTCTGCTTAGAATGGGTTCCCTAAATCCGAAAACTATAAAATAGCTAACTGGAGCGTTTAACGCCCCTTTCTTGACTTTTTTAGACTTTTTGGTCAAAATAACCATTTTGCCCCTAATGGATCTTGGGGTCGTAACATTCTCATTTTGGTGCTTAAACGGGATTTTCTGAGTCCCTAAACTCTTAAAACAATCTTTTCTAGGTCTCGGTAATCTTTTACAACTTAATTGTTGTGATTACACTATTTACTTATCACCCGTCCCTTAAGTGATACTATTCTGACCCTTGGGGTCGTGGCTCGTTTTTCTAACGTTTGGAGTTTCAAACGAGCTTTTCACTAATCTTAAAAAAGTTCCTTATTCTCTTCCCGACCTAGGTCTCCGAGGGGCTCGGTTTTTTCCATCCCGACCATAAACTTTATCTTTGTTAACCAAAACGCCCTTGACGTTATTTTTTTTTTCCGGTCTTCTCGGCATTTTAGATTTTAGGGGTCGGTTTACTATTCTGCTAGACTTGCTTTCTTACTTCAAACTCTAAGGTATCGAGGGATCTCGGTTTTCATTTCAGAGCATATTTTTATCGCTCATTTCCTGAAATGCCCTTAATGTCGATTTAAAAATTTCGGCAGCATTTCTGCTTAAATTTTAGGTTTTCGGCGTTTAGGAAACACCTCAAAACCATCTAACTTAATCTAATCTGCCACGTACTATACCAGAGGCCTAATTTTACGTAAAAATTATAAACTTTTTACGTGTAATTCTCATGAAAACTTATGTCATTTCTAGCAAACTTCGATCCATTTTATCCCTCGGTTCTTGTACATATTTTCAACATAACTTTTCTTTACAAAAATTTCATTTCATCACACTATGCCATACACGGTTTTTCATTGAAAACCACACATAAAAATTTGTATTCAATGGGTCTAAATGCTTTCTTAGTTAGCTTTCATGCCATTACACCTTTCTTTGATCAACAAATTACATGACTTAAGCTTAAAATTCACCTCCCAATTCCACATGCTAGCACACGGTTTCTATATTTAAACACAAGCATAAAATTATGCTTTTCTAGCTTCTAATTCATCTTCTTACTCTTCACATACTAACCTAACCTTTTAAAGCTCAAACTAAGCAAAACAAAGCTTGAAAATTTTCACCATCCAACCACCATGAACCCACGGTTTTTCACTTCCAAAAACTAAGAAAAAGCTTGGGTTTCAAGGCTTACCTCACTATGGAATTCACCTTGTGCTTAGGAAGAGATTTGCTACAAGTTTGTTGCAAAAACTTGAAAATTTTCCTTGTTTGGAGGGGAGGCATCACACGGTTGCAAGGGACAAGGAAGAAAATATTTTGGCTCCATACTTTGGTGCCTTGGCTGTGCATAATGGGTGGCTAAACTTAGCCAAGACTATCGGTGCATTAATTATATAATTCACCTAATTTCTTTTGAATTTTTCTTTAAATTTTTACTTGTAATTTTGGCCACTTATTGACCCTTGGATCAAGGCTCCCTTAATTATTCACACTTGGATCTACCAACCCTTTTTCCATCATCATTTGCTGACTTACATCTGGTTCCTTTAAGGGATTAATTCCCTAATTTTCTTAAATTTTTCTTTTAAAAAAAACAAAGCTTTTTGGCACTTTGTTGACCCTTGGATCAAACTCCCTTTGATTCTAGACCATTGGATCAATCAATTATATCCAACATCATTCCATTAGCCATCATATCCGGTCAACTTAAGGGAATTAATTCCCATTTTCTTTTTATTTTTCATTAAATTTTAGCTTGAAATTTTGGCAAGCTTTTGGCCCTTGGATCAAGCATTCCTTAATTGTCCACCCCTTGGATCTACCTAACCATCCAATTAATTCAATCTTCCACACCAAATCCGGATTCCACTTTTTGTCATATTAATTCCAAAATTTCCTTTTAAAAAGAAAAGGAAAATCAAGGAATTTTGTCATTTCCTTAGCCATTAGATCAACACCCCTTTAAATCATGGCCATTAGATCTAACTACCCCTTTTTCTTTAAAGAAAAACAAATTAATTTTGACATCATCTATTTTGTCTTCACTTGATTAATTCGGGTCAAAGTTTGACCAAAAGTCAAACCGAACGGAAATTTACCGAAATCGCATAGGCGGGTTTCTAGCGCCTCCTGTGCGATCGGTTTGCCTTATTCTACTGTCGTTTGGCTAAAAATCAATCCCGCAATTTTTCATCTTTTTCCCCAATCTTGGTTTACCTAAGGTAACCTCTTGGGATTTCGGTCTCTTAATGGCATATCTATTTTTCCAAATTTGACGGAATTTCTCAAGAAGTGCACCGGAGGACTTATCTAGCCATCCGTACTATCTGTTTGATCTAATTAAGTCTTGAAACTCTTAAAAACCCTGAAACACTTTTCTTACCTTATCTTTGCTTTGACTTGCCATCTTCTTATATCTATAATTTTCTGATACCGAAACCAGTCCTTTTTTAGCGTTTTGGTCCAAAATCACTTTCTCATTCTTAAACTTTATTCTTTAATCACTTTTGGAGATTTTAAATCCTCCAAAACATTTATTTATTACTGTTAACTTTATTATCTGTCTATTTATAAATACAGTGTTCTTACATATTTTATCTGTCTATTTATTATCTATTTATTTATAACTTAGCTTAACCTAGGTAACACTATAGAAATTCTCTGGTCTATCACAATACATGTCTTCCGAGAACAATGAATTTTCTCAGATGTCACACATACCCACAGATTTTCCAAGGAAAATCAAAGAGAAAAACTTCAATTTTCAAGTTTACCTTAACTAGTTGATGACTTGATATTGAAAATGCAATGCAAGCTAAGTTTGGTGTGAAATTGAAAAAAAAAAAATTTTGGCTTACAAAGGGGGAGAAGGCCAACGTTTTGGGCTGAAGAAAAAGGGCAAGAGTTTGGCTAATTTTTCCATTTTTGAATGGATTTTGATGCCTATTTATAGGCAAAACTCAGGGGCTTTTTTGTAATTTTTTTCCAATAATTTGCTAATTGTTCAAGGACTAAAAAGTAAGGATTTTGGGGTAAAAATCAAATTTTTTTTCTTCTTCATTTCCAAGTGGCCGAATGGCCTTTTTAAAATTTTTTTATAAATTTTTCAATGGCTTTTTGGCATAATCTTGGCCATTGATCAAAAAGTAACCTAATCTAAACCATACACCTTTCAAAATTACTTTCCTAATTAAAGAAAATAATTTTGGTTTATGACATAATCATGGTGATAGCATCTTACTATTCATATTAGTTCACTAATTAATTCGTGGTCAATTTTTGACTGTAATCCGATCCGAACGGAACTTCACCGAAATCGCGTAGGCGGGTTCTAGGTGCCTCTGGTCCGATCGGTTTGTCTTATTTTGCTTCCGTTTGATTAGAATTCTCTACTGTAAATTCCTATCATTTTCATGCATCTCAATGCATTTTCTAGGATTTTCGACTCTGATTTTAAACCGTCTCACCCAATTATATCTGGTAAATTTTTTCATCCTCAAACTCACACAATTTAACACTGTCAGAACATTTTTACACTATTCACAACAGTATTAAAACATAACTTTTTCCTATATTATTCATTAAAATTGTTATATACATACAATTTTTACCCTACTCCGAGAATCTAAAATTCCCAGTTATCACAATATTTATCAACATAATTACTGGTTACATAGTAATTAGATTTCAGGAACATGGAGGTCATTACAACTTACCCCCCTTACAAAATTTTTGTCCTCGAAAATTAGAACAATCCCAGGAAGTCTCTTCTCATATCTTCTTCCTGTTCCCATGTGACTTCCTCTATGTTATGATTCCGTCATGTTACTTTTACCAGTGGTAATACTTTATCCCTATGTACTTTCTTCTCCCTGACTAGGATTCGCACGGTTTCTCCTCGTATGTCAGATTGGCATGCACTCAGACCGGTTCGTGGCTTAGAACATGGGAGTTGTCTGGCACGTACTTTTTCAGCATCGAGATGTGAAAGACATTGTGCACTGTAGCTAACTTGAGAGGGAGCGCTAGTCTATAAGCCACCTTCCCAACTTTCTCTATTATTTCGAAGAGTCTTATGCACCTAGGACTGAGCTTTCCTTTCTGAGCTTATTCAAGGACAAATTGAGGTCCTGACCAATCTTGATTTCTTTTATGGGCATCGATTGGAGGGTCATTTCATATAACCTCCCCATCAAAATCTTGATCTCACTACTGTGTAGCTCCTTTTACAGCGCTTCTGACAAGGTACTGATAGCCATAAGCTGTGACGTCCCCGATTCGGATCACCCACAACTGTCATGAACCAACACTATTGCCAATCAAGACAGTTCGTGTGCCGAATCTGATCATCAGTTTAAAACTATTTCTCCTAAACTTTCATTTTTCAGGGTCCGAAAATTTCATCCGTAAATTTTTTTTTCCTTTTTTATACATACTTTTTCGAAAAGAAAGCTAAGTATGAAAGCCATATAAAATATAATACTAACTTTCAGTTGTCTTTTGGAGTATAACATAATGCATAATATACAAAATATTTATGTTGCATTTTATTTTTTTCACAAACTCTTCAATTCACTACTTAAAAAGCTCAGCAGAAGTCTTTTGGCAGGACCAAATCCATGGTGAAATCCCTATCCTTTGACACGCGCACATCCTGCCGCCATCCATATATCTACTGGACAGGTTTCTTACCTACAACATGAACAAACTGGTAAGCTAACAGGCTCAATAAGTTCAAACATACTTAGTAAGAATCACACGGATTCAAAAACATTGAAAACTCAATCTATTATGAATAGTACTATTTACTATAAATAGTACTATTCATCATTAATAGTAACTGTTACCTTAACTGGTTACTATTCACATTACCTGAACTGGATACTATTTACATAATTTAACCGAAATCACTATACTTGGTATATTCTTCGGTTATACTCAATTGTGATTTTCATCATATTATTGATGGTTCATTCTTTATTTACTTTCTAGTATAGAGCTCTTTTTATGCCAATATCATTATTAATCTTGCGCGCAGACTGGGAGGCCCTAAGGAGCGACCCTAAAGCTTCGGTCTCCATAGCCCTCATATCCCCGTAGGACCTGAGAGACCCCCATCAATATGTTGGAGGGACGGTACGCCTTAATGGTTTTTATTACCATCTTTCAATTGTAATTTTGACCAAGTGACATGAATCGTCACCTCAAGGTCACTAACCTCCATCACCCGTACGCCTTACATATTCTCTTTTATTATTATATGGGATATGTTATACTAACTAATCCCCAAATATCCATAGGACTTTATGCCTAGTATACATCTAGTACATAATAAAATAACATAGTATTTCATGTTGCAGACATGAAAATGCTTGAACTTACCAATACTGCGCTAATGTCCACTTCCGGAACTCCTCCGCAATTCTATCTCTAGTTTGACTTCCTACAGACATAATATTGTCTGTTAATATTCTCTATTAATTATCACTTTACATATATTTACTTTGTGATAAATTTAACAAAATATTTCAATTCATTATATGGTATACGATCTGCAACACGCCCGTGTCCCTAACCGTGTACCTCTCGGTTTTATTTTACACGATTGTGTTTCACTGTACATGTCCGCGTACACTTTAAACTCTAGATTTTTAACTTTAAAATCTCTATTTTGGATCCTATAATTTTATTCAAGTTATTCTAGATCCTTCACAGACCTTTCCGGGCTTTTAGGAAATTTTTGATCAAAATGACCATTTTGCCCCTATCGGGTCTTGGGACCGTAAATATTTCGTTATATCGTTTTTCTCAAATTTTCTAAGCCCAATTATCTTGAAATAACATTCCCTAGGCTTCTGTATCATTTTTCAATCTTTTTGGTACTAAAATCCTAATTGTTCATTTTCCGACCCTCGGTTACTATTTATCCGTCACCTAGGGTCATTTTTTTCGAGCATTTTGGAGCCTTAAATGGCCATTTCACTACTCTTAAAACACTTCTAATCCCGTCCCCGACCCTCGGTCATCGAAAGGGTCGGGTTTCCTATCCCGACCTAATATTTTTCCTTGTTTCCCAAAATACCCTTAACATGAAATTTTTTTCCTGTTTTAGGCATTTTAGACATTAAGGGTTGGTTTACTATTCCTTTTGGGTTGGTTTTCTATTTTCAATCCTAATCCACCGAGGGGTCTCGGTTTCCTTCCCGAGTCCTATATTTTTACCCCTCGTTCCCCGAAATGCCCTTATGCCGTTTTAGAAATTTCGGTAGCATTTCCGCTTATATTTTAAGGTTTCCCCGGCGTTAGGTACGCCTCAAAACCTTTGTACCTGCCACATACTATACTGAGGCCTATTTTATACAAAGTTTGGAATTTTATACAAAGTTTCCAAACTTTGTATAAAAATCTTCCACATAAATCAATATTCAAAAATCCATACACAATCAACAATATTATGCAAACTATCCTTGGTTTAACATGTTAATCATCATCAAAGTTTTTCATTACAACATTTCAAATATCACATATCACTCTTAGGTTTTCTAATGTGTAAAACAACACCAAAACCTAACAAAATTTTCATTCCAACCCTAGTATTAGCCACGGATTTTTCATTCAAATCACATAGAAAATTTTGTTTTCTTTACTAGGCTTTTTATCAACATTTTTCAACACTAAAAAATTTCAATTTCCTAGTGTTCATTACCCACGGTTTTAACATGAAATTTTACATCAATATTTCTTGTTTCCTTATTCCAATTCATGCCTAATTTAACATATATTTAAATGAATATAAACACTAAACCAAATCATCAATTCCCAATCATTTTTCACACCCCTAATTCCACGGATTTCTTATGGAAACATGTAAAATTTTTGCTTGTTTCGAAACCCTAAATCATGCTTTAAATTCTACAACATCAAACAAATCATATCATCAACAAAACAACAATTTTTTTTCATTGTTTTTCCACACTTCAAACCCACGGATTTTCTAAAGAAAATCAAGGAAAAATGCTTCAATTTAGAAGCTCACCTTAACTAGTTGACGGCTTGATGTTGGAAATTAATGGAAGCTTATTTTGGTGTGAAATTTGCAACAAATTTTTGGCTTAATGGGGGGAGAAAGGCCACGGTTTTTGGGCTGAAAAAGAGCAAGAGTTTGGCTAGAGTTTTTTATTTTTTTCTTATGAATTTTGATGCCTATTTATAGGCAAAACTCAAGGACCATTTAGCAATTCTTTTTCAACAATTTGTTCATTGTTCAAGCACTAAAAAGTAATGATTTTTGGGCCAAAATTTTTTTTTTCTTTCTCCCTTTCCACATGGCCGAATGGCCTTTTAAATAAATGCTACAATTTTTTTTTAATCATTTTGGCAAGATCCTAACTCTTGATCAAAAGATGGGATAATCCTAACCATACACCTTTCAAATTACTTTCCAAACCAAACAAAAATAAAATGGATTTATGACATCAATATGATGATGTCATCCTATTATTCATATTAATTCACTAATTAATTAATGGTCAAATTTTGATCGAAAACCGAAACGAACGGAACTTTACCAAAATCGTGTAGGTGGGTTTCGGGCGCCTCCGGTGCGATCAATTTGTTTTATTTTGCTTCCGTTTGGTCAGAATTCTCTATCGTAAATTTATATTGTTTTAGTGCATTTCAATGCATTCTTTAGGGTTTTCGGCTCTAATTTCGAACCGCCACACCCAAAAATGTTTGGCAAGATTTTCCATCCCCAAACTCACTCATTCTAACACTGCCGAAACATTTTCACAGTATTCTCAATGTTAGGAAATGCCCTAAGTATTAGAGACATTTTGATGTATTCATTTTGAACTGGATAATAAAATTATACATAGAGGTCATTCATTACATTGCTATCTATCCTCGTCTTATTTACATGTTAAAGTAAATGTAAGCAAATATGGCTCACTGACTGCTTGTGTTAAAACTGTTAGAACGTTGCATGCAATGGATTTTTGTATGCGAGAAGACAATGTTCTAAAGTTAGCAGTCTAAACTATGGTCTGTAGTCTATGGGGTTAGACCGAGCATCTAACTCATGTTAAGACTATTATGTTGTCTAAAGCCTTGGAGGGGACGGTCTGTCTTGACTGTCTGGAGCTGGACTCCCAAGTAGAGACATGGATATGTTGCTTGGTGGTGACATATTAGACCGGGACTAAAGCGTGATTGATCTACGTAGTCCGCTATGAGTGGATCAATCTGCTTTTGACGTACATTGTGCAATAACCTTAATCCTGAGTAAATGAACTACTTCATGTATATGACTTGTGTACTTTGATGTTCTAATGGCTAAAGCGTCTCAGAGGTAGTAAGCTTATAGACCGGTTCGTTGGGTGCATGACTTGTATACGATGAAGGGTTTGTTTGCAGATATCGGAATCATAGCTCTGAGGAGTTAAAGGTATCCTCTTAAAGGCATTATACTGAATGTGAGAATGGACAAGGCCTTGGGTCGTCTGCTGGGCGGATGACTTCTTATTCACATATGGTGAATAATCATTTTCTAGATTCGGTAGTATAATGGAACTTTAAGATAGCCTGATCAGTAGGATTAAACGGACTTTGACCTAAGGCTGATCATGGATATCATATGAGGGTTTTGCATATATGACAAGGTCATTGGATGGTAGCTCGTCACAGGCTTATGTAATACGGTATATAATTGGGAGTTCAGTTTCAGGTTTATAGTGGTGTGACTCTGAAATTAGTGATCATATGATTGAGTTGTTCGGTACAGAATGATGATCATATGGAATCACGGGAGCTCGATTATATATGTCCAATCAGTCCCTCTACTAGCTCCACATAATTCCTTAACGTTTGGCAAATTGATTTGTGTATGCTATTGGCTAGTTTATTATGCATGGATGGTGATGATACAGGATTAGGATGGTAGACAAGATTCTCTCCGGTTGGATTCAGATTTTGTTTTGGATAATAGAGTACACAATTATTCGAACTCCAAATAAAGTTGCCATGATTTTATTTGAGATCGGATTGGAGTTGTAGAAAATTATCCATGAGAACAAGAATATGAAATACAACCGTTTTGTGGAATTTGAAATTTGAATTTTGAAATTTGAAATTTGAATTTTGAAATTTGAATTTGAAATTTGAATTTGAAATTTGAATTTGAAATTCGAATTTGAAATTTGAATTTGAAATTTAAATTTGAAATTTGAAATTTGAAATTTGAAATTTGAAATTTGAAATTTGAATTTGAAATTTGAATTTGAAATTTGAAATTCAAATTTTGAATCACAGTCCAAGTAGGATTCGAATTTGTTGTGGAAAATCCACAAGGTTTGAAATTCGAATTTGAGTTGGATTTGGAGAGGATAATCTTGTTAGAATCCTACTTGAATTTTGAATCCAAATCCCAACAAAAGTGGGTGAATTTTTTGAGGATAATCCTCAATGGAAAATTCGGTTTTTGTGGATAAGATTCAAGGGTAAATTCAAGCTTCAATCCTAGTTGAATTTGGATTCTCTCTACTCCCTAAAAGTGGCCGAAATTTTGGAGCCTAAATCCTAGGAAATTCGGTTATTTTTGGATAAGGTTGAGATGAGATTTAGCTTGAAAAATCCCAGTGGAATTTTGATTCTTCCTTATCCTAAAAGTGGCCGAAAATTTGGAGAAGATTTTCTCCTAAAGATTTCGGATTTTTTGGTTGGAAAAGGGAGATAAAATTCTAGTTAAAATCTTGTTTAGATTTGGATTGGATTTGTCCTAGGAAAACCGAATTTAATTGTGGAGATTCTCCCTTGGAAAATTCAGATTTTTTGGTTTGGATAAGGGAGAAAATCTTTTCCTAGTCCAATTCGAATTCAGAGAATCACCTCATGCAGGTCTATAAATAGAGGTCCTGCCACTCCAGTTCTCTCAGACCACAGACTCTCAGGTGAGCAGGCTTATTGTTGCACAGCTCATCGTGACAATAAAGTTCTTTAGAGATCTGGGTGGTCGGAAGAAGACTAGCAGTGCTAGCATACCGATCGAGGTTCAGAGTGCCCACACACTCAGCCATTCGGGAATTGGAGAATAGTAGAGAAGGCTAGTTGGTTGAAGCCTCCGGTCATTCTCCTCCTGCATATTGGCGTCCTTGAGGTATGAGTTTTAATTGTTGTTGATTTATTGTATATGCCATCATGAGATATTTAACGATCTAAAAATTTTTATTGTTCCGCTGCGCCACTCCGATACGTTTTTACCGATTTATTTTCCTACAATTGGTATCAGAGACATCTCATGACTATGCCATGTACATAAATTAGACAATTACTTAGTCTTTTTATTTATGTATGGATTTGATATTTAGAGAGTGGCATTCTAGGGTTCCTTTATGTTGTTATCATGTATTATGTATAAAGTATGTGGTTATTTTAATTTTTTTTTTTGAATTATTATAAGCATGCTTGTTTATACCGGTTATGGTTCCTTAGAATTTAGAAAAATTGTATCTAGGAATTTTTTATGTAACCATGGGAGCAGTTTATTAACACTGTAATTTTCCCATGGATTTTAATTCTTATCTCTTAGATTTTTTATGGTTAGAATTTTTGTACACCGGAAACGGTTTAGGAAATTTTATAATTATTCTTGGAGGAGATTGAAGATTGAAGACCGTAATTTATTTTTCCCAAAAGTTAAATTTAATTTAAAGATTGAAATTTTGATTGTGTGGAAAATTTCAATTTAATTAGGATTCAAATTAATTTTTTGGAGATCCTAATAGGTAAATTGGAATATGGCACGAAAATCGAGACACGACCCCTCGGGATAGGCCGACAAACCTTGGTGGGGCTGCAGCCCCTGCCCTCGGGCAGGATGGGGCTGCGGCAGCCCCTGTGCAGGCCCACACCACCCACGGCCGCAGGCTCTGCCTGCAGCCAGGGGTGGCCGTGGCCTGCCCAAGGCTGGCCGCAGCCTGGGCGTGCAGCCTCTGGCTGCAGGCGCTGCCTGCAGCTTGCCGGCTGCTGCGCCCAGTCTGGGCATGCAGCCTGGTGCTGCAGGCTTGGCCTGCAGCCCGGCAGGCTGCACAAGGGGCGGCCGTGAGCTGCCAGCCCCTCCGGGGTTGGTGGCTGCCCACGGCGGCTGCCGCCTACGGGGGCGGCGGTCCGACGGTCCAAAAATCAGAAAATTTTGATTTTTAAATTTGAGATTTAATTTTAAATCATGTTTAAAAATATGTAATTGAAAATTTGAAATTTTTGAAATTACATATTATTACACATGATGATTAAAATTGTTTAAAATTTAAATTTGAAATTCGAATATGGAGTTTGAATTTGAAATTTAAATTTTTGGAAATTTAAATTTTAAATAATTCTTGGGATGAGAAATAAATGGAGAGGCTACATAAAGATGGATACAAGAAGACGGAACAAAATTCAAGACCCAAAGAATGTTTTGGATGGAATTTTGTAATCTTTATTTTCTTTGTTCTAGGATGGAACCATGGCTTGGTTATTCTGTCAATTATTTTTCTGTGATATATCATGGATGTATAAATATGTATTGATGGATGTTTTGTATGCATATTTGATAACATGTCATATAGGATAGGTGAGTGCCGCTCATACTATATTGATCATACATAATTTGTCAAAACTTGCATGTTTTTCAAAATATTGAGTGGGAGAGGGTTTCAAACAAAACCCACGACCTCCATTGTTGATCCATATGTGAAAGCATGGTAACGCCTCGCGTCAGTTCTGACCTGACCACACCCCTCGGTAGGTGTTTACCGCCGTCGGTATACTAGATTGGATCTCCTATGTGGAAAACGTGTTCGGGTGCGATCCTATTCATGACCACCCCTCGGTGGCTTGGTAGGACGTGGATCGGGCTACGTAAACAATGGTTATACACTCAAGACTCGTTTAGTTATTAACCTTCCCTAGAAGCTCTGTTAACTAAACTGGTGGCCAAACAAGCGGTTATTAATATATGTCTTAACCTTGGAGGATTTAAGGTAACATATATTAATTGGACGGGGTCCATGTTCCGGCTATTTGTTGTCATGACCACCCCTCGGTGGCTTGGGGCAATAGGTGCTGAGAATTACCGTTGCAATGCTACATTTTTTTTCAAGTTTCATGTAGGAACATACTTGTATGTTTTATTTGCTAAATTATCTGCATATTTGCTTGGGCTTTGTAATGATGTCTAGTATAATTTTATTTCAGTTCAAAATGTCACCGACACCCCTCATTTCGATACTTACTGAAAATAAGTTGAATGGCGACAATTATAAAGATTGGAAAAGAAATCTATTAATAGTTCTCAGTTGCGAGAGACACAAGTTCGTACTGGACGAACCATGCCCACCTGGGCCCAAACCTGACACACCACTTGAGGAGGTCCCGGTTGCCTATAATCGTTGGAGAGAATCCAATGAGATAGCTCGATGCTACATCCTTGCTAGCATGACGAGTGCTTTACAAAAGTAGCATGAGACTTATCAAGTTGCTGGGGAGATCATGGAAAATCTGGAGGACATATTCGGAGGCCAAGAAAAATTGGCTCGACAGTCCGCTATCACCAGCATTATGAACTCCAAGCAAAAGGCTGGTGCTCCGGTGAAGGACCATATGATCACTCTAATGGGATTCTTCGCTGGGGCTGCCGAGAATGGTGCTGAGTTAGACTACAACACCCAGATCGAGATGGTGTTCAAGACTCTGTCTAAAGATTTTGTGGGGTTTAAGGCCGCATACAATCTGGCGACAAAGGAGTTAGGACTTACCGAGCTCATGAAGCAACTACAGGCTTATGAGCGGATGATCAGGGATGAAGATGTGGTCCGACCTAAAGGAGAGGCCAATTTGGCGGAATCTTCCAATCCCTCACGGAAGAGGAAGAGGCCAAATAAGAAGCAAGTGGCTTCCAGTTCTTTTAATCCTCCTGTCTCGGACGGGAAGAAGAAGAAGAAGAACAAGAAGCCGAAGGACCCTAAAAAGTCCAAATGCTTCCACTGTGGGAAGGTAGGTCACTTCAAGAAGGCTTGCCGGGAATTCCTGGCCTCCAAGGGCAAGGAAGGTAAGGAACTTCATTACTTAGAAGCGTGTTTGGTGGAAGAATCGAAAGACACATGGGTCATTGATTCGGGCGCCACTAATCATGTTTGTGTTTCTATGCAGGGGTTCGTGGAAACGAGAAGTCTACATGATAGGAGCCTCTCGTTGCGGACTGGAGATGGTAGCTTTGTGGTGGCTGAGGCAGTGGGAGACGTTCATCTTTATTTTGATCAATTTAGGTTTATTTTATTGAAAGACTGTTTTTATATTCCTAATTTTAGGAGGAACCTTATATCGGTAGCTTGTTTAATAAAGGATTCTTATTCAGTTTCTTTTAGTAAAAGAGTTGATATTCGTAGAAATAAGTCTTTTATCTGTTCTGGATGGATGGATGGAAACCTATATTTGATCAGACCAAAGATGTACTCACTGCTTGACACTGAATTAATTGATAACTCTAAAAGGTTGAAAGTTTCTCACTCTAACAAGGCGTATCTTTGGCATTTAAGACTTGGTCATATTAATCAGGATAGGATTCAAAGATTGGTGAAAGACGGTCCTCTGGAATCTCTGGAGGAGGTACGACTTCTCCAATGTGAGTCTTGTCTAGAGGGTAAGATGACTAAGAGGTCTTTCGGAGCTAAGGGTACAAGGGCACAGGAGCTCTTAGAAATTGTGCACACTGACGTATGTGGCCCCATGAACGTCACAGCACGAGGAGGGTTCGAGTACTATGTCTCTTTCATAGATGATTACTCGAGGTATGGATATGTGTATCTGATGCACCGCAAGAGCGAAACCTTTGACAAGTTCAAAGAGTATCGTGCGGAAGTGGAAAAGCAATTGGATAAATCCATAAAGACACTTCGATCTGATCGAGGTGGCGAATACCTCTCTGATGAATTTCTAGGACATCTTGTAGAGAACGGGATTTTGTCCCAATTGACTGCACCTGGTACTCCACAACAGAATGGTGTAGCCGAAAGGAGAAACAGGACCTTATTAGATATGGTACGGTCCATGATGAGTTACTCAACGCTGCCATTATCATTTTGGGGACATGCTTTACAAACGGCGTGCTATATTCTGAACCAGGTTCCGAGCAAATCAATTCCTAGAACTCCGTATGAATTGTGGCATGGCAGGAAGCCCTCCCTTGGACATATGAGAATATGGGGCTGCCCGGCACATGTACTGGATGGGGATGCGAAGAAGTTGGAACCTAGGTCAGAATTATGCATGTTTGTAGGGTATCCAAAGGGAACTAAAGGAGGTCTGTTCTATAACCCGAAGGAACAAAAGGTCATTGTCTCAACCCATGCGACATTCTTGGAGGAAAGTCACATGAATGACTTTAAGCCTCGAAGCAAAGTGGTGCTAGAGGAGTTATCGGGTGAAAGAACTGCTCCACAGATTTCGGTCTTGGACGCAAGTCCGAGTTCCAGTGAAAGACCTGCAGACGATCAACAATTTAGGGTGCCTCGTCGTAGTGGGAGGGTTTCTAAGAAACCTAATTTCTTTATGTATGATGCTGAGGTATACCAGGCCGAGGCTCATGAGCATGAGGAAGATCCGGTCACATATGATGAAGCTATAAAGGATGTTGATTCTAGATCTTGGAAACAGGCTATGAATAATGAGATGGATTCTATGAAATCCAACTCTGTTTGGGAACTTGTAGATTTGCCGGATGGGATAAAACCCATTGGATGCAAATGGGTCTACAAAAGAAAGAAGGATGCGGAAGGGAGAGTGGAAACTTTCAAAGCTAGACTGGTTGCAAAGGGATACACGCAAAAGGCTGGAATCGATTACGAGGAAACCTTTTCGCCTGTTGCTATGCTGAAGTCTATCCGTATTCTTCTGTCCATTGCTGCGGCTCTCGATTACGAGATCTGGCAAATGGATGTCAAGACGGCATTCTTGAATGGCCATCTTGAAGAGTGTATCTATATGATACAGCCCGAAGGGTTCGTAGCAAAAGGCCAAGATAGGAAAGTCTGCAAGTTGCTTAGATCCATTTATGGATTAAAGCAGGCATCCCGCTCATGGAACCAGAGGTTTGATCAAGCGATTAAGACATTTGGTTTTGAGCAGAACGTTGATGAACCTTGTGTTTATAAACGTATTAAGGATGGAAAAGTGGTCTTTCTGATACTCTATGTCGATGATATACTACTCATTGGGAATGATGTAGGGAACTTATCATCGGTCAAGCTTTGGTTACACCAACAGTTTGACATGAAGGATTTGGGAGAAGCTAATTATGTTCTAGGCATTCGTCACTTCAGAGATCGAAAGAACAAAATGATAGCGTTATCCCAAGCTTCATACATAGATAAAATAATTGACAAATATGCAATGCTAGAGGCAAAGAAAGGCTCACAACCTTCTATTGCCGGTTTAACTCTTTCATTGGATGACTGTCCCAAGACATCAGAAGAAAGAGAGCGTATGAGTAAGGTCCCTTATGCATCCGCTGTGGGTAGCCTTATGTACGCTATGCTTTGCACTCGCCCGGACATATGTTTTGCAGTAGGTATGGTGAGTCGATATCAAGCGAATCCTGGAACCAAGCACTGGCAAGCAGTAAAGCATATACTCAAGTATCTTAAGAGAACGAGGGATTATATGCTAGTGTATTCTGGAGGGGACCTAACACCCGTAGGATACACGGACTCAGACTTCCAGACTTGTAAGGATTCGAGGAAATCGACATCTGGATCAGTGTTTTTGCTCGGAGGAGGCGCCATTGTGTGGAGGAGCGTGAAGCAGGGCTGCACAGCTGACTCTACTATGGAGGCTGAGTATGTGGCTGCGGCTGAGGCATCTAAAGAAGCGGTTTGGCTCCGCAAGTTCTTTAGAGACCTTGAGGTCATTCCGGGTGTTGACAAGCCTATCACACTTTACTGTGACAATACAGGGGCTATTGCCAACACAAGGGAATCTCGGCACCACAAGAGGACCAAGCACATCGATCGGAGGTATCACATAATTAGAGGGCATGTGGAGACAGGACAAGTGGATGTATGTAAGATCGCGTCCGAGGACAACATCGCTGATCCCTTTACTAAGACTTTGGTAGCTAGAAGCTTTGAGAGGCATGTAAAGGCGATGGGGATGCGTAACATGGCACATCTGCTGGCTTAGGGCAAGTGGGAGATTGTTAGGAAATGCCCTAAGTATTAGAGACATTTTGATGTATTCATTTTGAACTGGATAATAAAATTATACATAGAGGTTATTCATTACATTGCTATCTGTCCTCGTCTTATTTACATGTTAAAGTAAATGTAAGCAAATATGGCTCACTGACTGCTTGTGTTAAAACTGTTAGAACGTTGCATGCAATGGATTTTTATATGCGAGAAGACAATGTTCTAAAGTTAGCAGTCTAAACTATGGTCTGTAGTCTATGGGGTTAGACCGAGCATCTAACTCATGTTAAGACTATTATGTTGTCTAAAGCCTTGGAGGGGACGGTCTGTCTTGACTGTCTGGAGCTGGACTCCCAAGTAGAGACATGGATATGTTGCTTGGTGGTGACATATTAGACCGGGACTAAAGCGTGATTGATCTACGTAGTCCGCTATGAGTGGATCAATCTGCTTTTGACGTACATTGTGCAATAACCTTAATCCTGAGTAAATGAACTACTTCATGTATATGACTTGTGTACTTTGATGTTCCAATGGCTAAAGCGTCTCAGAGGTAGTAAGCTTATAGACCGGTTCGTTGGGTGCATGACTTGTATACGATGAAGGGTTTGTTTGCAGATATCGGAATCATAGCTCTGAGGAGTTAAAGGTATCCTCTTAAAGGCATTATACTGAATGTGAGAATGGACAAGGCCTTGGGTCGTCTGCTGGGCGGATGACTTCTTATTCACATATGGTGAATAATCATTTTCTAGATTCGGTAGTATAATAGAACTTTAAGATAGCCTGATCAGTAGGATTAAACGGACTTTGACCTAAGGCTGATCATGGATATCATATGAGGGTTTTGCATATATGACAAGGTCATTGGATGGTAGCTCGTCACAGGCTTACGTAATACGGTATATAATTGGGAGTTCAGTTTCAGGTTTATAGTGGTGTGACTCTGAAATTAGTGATCATATGATTGAGTTGTTCGGTACAGAATGATGATCATATGGAATCACGGGAGCCCGATTATATATGTCCAATCAGTCCCTCTACTAACTCCACATAATTCCTTAACGTTTGGCAAATTGATTTGTGTATGCTATTGGCTAGTTTATTATGCATGGATGGTGATGATACAGGATTAGGATGGTAGACAAGATTCTCTCCGGTTGGATTCAGATTTTGTTTTGGATAATAGAGTACACAATTATTCGAACTCCAAATAAAGTTGCCATGATTTTATTTGAGATCGGATTGGAGTTGTAGAAAATTATCCATGAGAACAAGAATATGAAATACAACTGTTTTGTGGAATTTGAAATTTGAATTTTGAAATTTGAAATTTGAATTTTGAAATTTGAATTTTGAATTTTGAATTTGAAATTTGAATTTGAAATTTGAATTTGAAATTCGAATTTGAAATTTGAATTTGAAATTTAAATTTGAAATTTGAAATTTGAAATTTGAAATTTGAATTTGAAATTTGAAATTCAAATTTTGAATCACAGTCCAAGTAGGATCCGAATTTGTTGTGGAAAATCCACAAGGTTTGAAATTCGAATTTGAGTTGGATTTGGAGAGGATAATCTTGTTAGAATCCTACTTGAATTTTGAATCCAAATCCCAACAAAAGTGGGTGAATTTTTTGAGGATAATCCTCAATGGAAAATTCGGTTTTTGTGGATAAGATTCAAGGGTAAATTCAAGCTTCAATCCTAGTTGAATTTGGATTCTCTCTACTCCCTAAAAGTGGCCGAAATTTTGAAGTCTAAATCCTAGGAAATTCGGTTATTTTTGGATAAGGTTGAGATGAGATTTAGCTTGAAAAATCCTAGTGGAATTTTGATTCTTCCTTATCCTAAAAGTGGCCGAAAATTTGGAGAAGATTTTCTCCTAAAGATTTCGGATTTTTTGGTTGGAAAAGGGAGATAAAATTCTAGTTAAAATCTTGTTTAGATTTGGATTGGATTTGTCTTAGGAAAACCGAATTTAATTGTGGAGATTCTCCATTGGAAAATTCGGATTTTTTGGTTTGGATAAGGGAGAAAATCTTTTCCTAGTCCAATTCGAATTCAGAGAATCACCTCATGCAGGTCTATAAATAGAGGTCCTGCCACTCCAGTTCTCTCAGACCACAGACTCTCAGGTGAGCAGGCTTATTGTTGCACAGCTCATCGTGACAATAAAGTTCTTTAGAGATCTGGGTGGTCGGAAGAAGACTAGCAGTGCTAGCATACCGATCGAGGTTCAGAGTGCCCACACACTCAGCCATTCAGGAATTGGAGAATAGTAGAGAAGGCTAGTTGGTTGAAGCCTCCGGTCATTCTCCTCCTGCATATTGGCGTCCTTGAGGTATGAGTTTTAATTGTTGTTGATTTATTGTATATGCCATCATGAGATATTTAACGATCTAAAAATTTTTATTGTTCCGCTGCGCCACTCTGATACGTTTTTATCGATTTATTTTCCTACACTCAACAGTATCAAAACACAACTTTTACATATTTTATTTATTAAAATTAATACATACATACAATTTTAATCTACTTTGAGAGTCTGAAATTCCCAGTTATCACATTCACCCCTCCTTATAGAATTTTCATCCTTGAAAATTTAGAACAAGTGGGGGTACAAATTTCTAATTTCGTCTTTGCATTCCCATGTAGCCTCTTCAACGTTGTGATTTCTCCACAGTACCTTGACTAATTGGATTGTTTTATTCCTCAAAACTTTATCTTTGTGTGCCAGAATTTGAATAGGTCTTTCTTCATAAGTCAGGTCTTCCTGAATCTAGATCGGTTCATGTTTCAGCACATGGGACAGATCTGACATGTACTTCCGTAGCATTGACACGTGAAACATATTATGTACTGCCGACATTTCTGGAGGTAACGCCAATCTATAGGCAACTTTACCAATGCGTTCAATGATCTCGTATGGTCAAATATATCTTAGACTTAATTTCCCCTTATTCCCGAACCGCATTATTCCTTTCATGGGTGAAACTCTTAGGAATACGAAATCCCCTTCATTGAACTCTAGGGATCTTCGTCTTTTGTCTGCATAGCTCTTCTATCGGCTTTGGGCTATCTTCATCTGCTGCTGTATTTTTGTAACTGTATCCACTGTCTCTTGTATAAAATCTGTCTTATGCAGTCGTTTCTCTTGTAGGTCGTACTAATGAACTGGTGATCTGCACTTCCTTCCATACAAAGCTTCATAGGGTGCCATACCTATCGAAGCTTAGTAGCTGTTATTATACGAAAACTCTACCAATGGAAGTTTCTCGTTCCAGCTCCTTGGGAAATTTATTGTACACGCACGCAGCATGTCTTCTAGCGTTTGGATGGTTCGCACAGATTGCCCGTCTGTCTGCAGATGAAATGCTATGCTCAGATGCACTTCTGTTCCCATAGCTTCTTGCACACATGTCCAGAAGTTCGAAGTAAATCGTGGATCATGATCTGACACGATGGATTTAGGAACTCCATGTAGCCTGACTATGTGATTAACATATAAGCTCGCTAACTTTTCCAACGAGAAGGTCATTTTTACTGCAATGAATCTTGTCATCTTTCTCAATCTGTCTACAATAACCCAAATGGCATCATAGCCTTCTCGGGTCTTCGGTAGTCCTACCACAAAGTCCATTGTAATATGTTCCCATTTCCACTCAGGAATCTCCAACGGCTCTAACTTTCTGCTTGGATGACGATGTTCAGCCTTAACTTTTTGGCATGTCATGCATCTATTTACAAACTCAGCTATATCCTTCTTCATCCCTTTCCACCAGAATTGCAGTTTCAAGTCCTAGTACATCTTACTGGCTCCAGGATGTATTGAATAGGGCATTTCATGGGCTTCTATCATAATTCACCTTCTTAATCCTTCATCATCTGGAATTTGAATTCTACCCTGATGTAGGATTAGTCCATCTTTAGACGCTTCTTCCTGTGAACTTGCTAACTTCAGATCTCATTTCTGAGCTTCCCTGATATCTTTATACAACGTTGACTCTAATTGTAATGCAGCTAACTTTCTGGCTATTAGCTCCATCTCTAACATGTTGATTTCTTGTTGCAATGGCTTTAGAAATTTTCCAATCGGCAATTGCTGTGGAGCAGTAGATTTCCTACTTAACACATCTGCAACGCGATTGGCTTTTCCCGGATGATAGAGGATTTCACAATCATAATCCTTTACCAGCGCTAGCCATCTCCTTTGCCGTATATTTAGCTCCTTCTGTGTGAAGAAGTATTTTAGACTCTAGTGGTCCGTATAAATCTGACACTGAGCTCCATATAAATAATGTCGCCAGATCTTTAATGCGAACACTACTGCAGCAAGCTCCAAATCATGCGTGGGATAATTTTTCTCATGGTCCTTTAATTGACACGAGGCATAGGCAATCACCTTGTCACCTTGCATCAGAACAGCTCCTAATCCCATCTTTAAAGCGTCACTATATATCACGAACATCTCCCCTTCAATCGGAAGTGTAAGTATCGGCGCGCTCGTTAATCGTTTCTTCAGCTCTTGGAAGCTTTTCTCGCACTGTTCAGTCCATTTATACTTCTTTTCCTTGCGTATAAGCGCCATGATAGGAGCGACGAGTCGTGTGAATCCTTCAATAAATCTTCTATAATAGCCGGTTAGACCTAAGAAACTCCGTATTTTAGTCATGTTCTTAGGTGTGGGCCATTCGTTGATCGCTTCTACTTTTACAGGATCCACAGCGATTCCTTCCTTGGAAACCACGTGTCCAAGAAAATGTACTCTATCCAGCCAGAATTCACATTTAGAGAATTTGGCATAGAGTTGATGCTCCCTTATTATCTGCAAGACAACTTTCAGATACTCATCATGCTCCTCATGAGTCTTTGAATATATGAGAATGTCATCGATAAATACGATGACAAACTTATCCAGATATTTCTTAAAGACTCAATTCATCAAGTCCATAAAAGCTGTGGGCGCATTTGTTAACCCAAACGATATCATAAGGAATTCGTAATGACTGTAGCGGGTCCGAAATGTGGTTTTGGGGATGTCACTCTCCTTGATCCTCAGTTGATGATATCCTGATCGCAGATCAATCTTGGAGAATATTGCTGCGCCAATTAGTTGATTGAACAAGTCATCAATTCTAGGTAATGGATACCTATTCTTGACAGTGACCTTGTTCAACTCCCGATAATCGATGCACATCCGAAATGATCCATCCATTTTCTTAACAAACAGTACTGGAGCACCCAATAGGGAATAGTTTGGGTGTATAAATCCTTTATCAAAAAGCTCCTTCAGCTGCTCCTGTAACTTCTTTAATTCTGCCAGTGCCATCCGATACGGTGCCTTTGAGATAGGTGCAGTTCCTGGCAACAGCTCGATCTCAAAGGAAATTTCTCGTTGAGGCGGCAATCCTAGTAATTCCTTTGGGAAGACATCAATGAATTCCTTCATAACATGAACATCTTCAGGTTGGAGCTTTCTTTCCTTTGTCACGTCCAATATGCATACTAGGTATCCAGCACAATTGCTAGACATTAGCCTCCTTGCTTCCATTGAGTTGATCATTATCTTCTCGGATCTGCGTGATGTATCGACGTACTTAAATCCCACTTCTTGTCCAGGTTGAAATCTTATCTTCTGCTTCCGGTAATCGATCTGGCTTGATACTTCCCTAGGAAATCCATTCCTAGTATTACATCATAGTCGGCAAGCTCCATCATGATCAATTATGCAAACAACTCCCTATTTGCCACAATTATTGGCACATGAGGCAACAATTAATTGGACATCAGGACTTCCCCTGAGGGTAGTGCAGTTCTAAACGTCATACCTATATTGTCTTTAGGATATCCTATCCTATTTGTAAACTGGTATGAAATGAAATAATGCGTAGCTCCAGAGTCAAATAAAACAGACGCCAAATTATTAATGACAAAAAGTTGACCTGTCACTACATTTGACGTTCCAGCTTCCGCCTCTTCCTTGGTGTATACCATGACTCTAGCATCTGCTCAGGGCAAGTGTTCTTGTCTTTCCTGCCTCTCAGAGTGGGATGAACCTTCAACTTTAGCCTGCAGTGAATGTGCCGGGAACATTACTGTTGTGGCTGAGACGAACCTTGCACATTTTGTCTATTTTCTGGACAATTTCTGGCAAAATGACCGTCCTTCCCACATTGGAAACAGGCATTTAGAGCAAATCTGCATCGACCTGCATGTCTGTTTCTGTAGACTACACAGTCTCTAACAGTAGGGCCAGCATTATTATTTGTTCTCCTCTGCTGGTTCCTATTTCCATAATTATTCCCCTTTCTCTTCCCCTGGGACTGTTGATCGGAAGTACTTGGTTGCCCAGCTTTAGTATTCTGATTCGGTTTGCAACTTTGTCCGGCCTGGGATCCAACTTGTACCGCTTTGGCTAACACCTTCTCCTTCTTCTTAGCATCTCAAATCTTTTCTCTCTCTTCCTTTTGTCAGACCTAATAATATTCTGCCCTTAGCGCACGACTAACACAATCAGCTATAGTGTCAGGTGGTATCAACCCACTGTCCACCAATGCTGAGATCTCGGGACGGAACATTCCCATCATCTTTTGGATTTTCTCCCTCTCAGTGGTGACAGTGTATGGGCATAGTCTGGACAACTGATCAAACTTGCTGTAGACTTTAATTACTGTCATGTCCCCCTACTTCAACTTTGTGAATTCTCATTGTTGTGGTCGTAACAGTGCAGGATTATAAAATTTCTGGTTAAAATCCTCCAGAAAGTCCAACCAAGACATCATATACATGTTTCTTCTCATCTTGACAGATTCTCATCAAAACCTCGCATCCTTTTTTAGAATGAAGGATGCACACATAATCTTCTCCTGATTGTTTAGTTCCATAAATTCCAATATTATGTGGAGTGAAGACAACCACTCCTCTGCTTCTTGAGGGTTTGTGGAGCCCTCGAACTCTGGTGGCCTCATTCATCAAAATCTTTCATATAGTGGCTCAGGATTGGCCCTGGGTTGTGGTTGGGGTTCTACTACTTCTTCCGGTACCACTGGCAGTACTTCTGGTTCTGGTGTGGCCATTTATGGATCTTAGCCCTCACCTTGTTCTTGTCTCTGTTCCATTTGCTAGAGTCTTTGTCTTAACTCAGCATTTTCTCTCATTTGGGATTCTATTAGAGCTTCCAATTCATCCAGTCTTTCAGAAAGGACTGGACGCCCTCTCATATTCCTCAAGTTTCGCAGATCCACCATCCTTCCTATTTCCTATAATCGCATGAGAGTCGATTGTTAGATTTTCACAAACATATTCTTACAATATATATATAAATAATATAGTTTTTATCATCACATAATTTTAACATTTCATCCATTGAACATGTCAAAATATGATTGCCATTTCTTTTCATTTCAAAAGTACATCAGTTCAAAGGCTTTTCTCAAAATAGCCTTTCGATATAATCATGTATACACATGTACAAACATATATACATTAATACAACCCATATATTTCTACACCTGATCCCCTAACTGAGGTTGTTCTGGGATCGTCAAAAACTTAATTGGATCCATTTCTTTATCATCCGTTCCGTTTCCAGCCTCAGACGGCATTGATCCTTCAACTAGACTCGTACCCTCTAGTTGTCTCGAAGGACCTGCCTCATGGTCGTTTGCCATCGGTCCAGATCTATACAGGCAATCTAACATTGCTTTTCGTACCAACTGTTCACGCCTCTTGCGCACCATGCACTCCATCATCATCTTTTCCTCTACTTTAGCTACCGTGACAGTAAACTCACATAAAGTAGTAGGGTATAAAGGGGTTACCCTCTGTCGTAGGTCTATGGTGAGTCCCTTCCAAAATATGCCACAAAAATCATCATTTGTGATGTTGGATAGAGGACATGTCCTTAAAACACTATCCTGGAATCTAACTGCATATGAGAATACAGTATCGCTCAGCATCATTTGTTGTCTCTCTACCTTTAGGACAAAGTCTCTGACATCCACATAATTGGGCATAGCCCGTGGTGGCCATACTGTCCTGCTCTTAGGAGGGTCTACAACTAGTACTACACTCTTCTATGGAAACTGCTCCAGCAAATCTTGGCGAAATTCGGCCTAATCCATCTCCTGATCACAATACTCCTAATATAACCATGCATCCTCATAGAATGTGCCAATGGCCATCAAAACCCAGCAATCCTGATCTATATCACACTGGCACATGATAACCTTAATGTCATGTAGCCAGTCTCGCATAGAGTTCCCTTGCTCAACTCTCTCGAACGCAGGTGGAAGACTGCCTCTAAAAGCATGTACAGCTTGTACTGACACCCTAGCTCCTATACGAGCTCGATCTCCCACCACTGGAATGTCCACTACTACTGATGGGTTTACGATCGGTCGCGGAGGTGGTGCTTGTACCAGTGTTGGTGCTACGATCCTCGGCGCTAATGGCTCAGGTACTGGTGGTCGTTGTACAGCTCGCCGCATCATGGATGGTCTGATCACGGGCCTAGTCCACACCCAGATCGGTCCTCCGGTCGGTACGGGTGAGGTCTCATGTAAGGTAGTCTAGTCATCTTAAATCCTACAAAATATATAATTTTGAATAAATGGAAAGTTAACTAACTTAAAGAAAGCTAACTTACTTGGATTGATGAGCAGATCACGCTTCGTGCCACTAGGGATATTGTCAACAGCTCTGATACCAACCTGTGATGTCCCCGATTCTGATCATCTGCAACTGTCATGAACCAACACTATTGCTGATCAAGACAGTTCGTGTGCCGAATCTGGTCGTTAGTTTAAAACTCTTTTTCTTAAACTTTTATTTTTCAGGGTCTGAAAATTTCACCCATAAGTTTTTTTTTCTTTTTAATGCATACTTTTTTGAAAAGAAAGCTAAGTATGAAAGCCATATAAAATATAATACTAACTTTCAGTTGTCTTTTGGAGTATAACATAATGCATATTATACAAAATATTTATATTGCATTTTATTTTTTTCACAAACTCTTCGATTCAGTACTTAAAAAGCTCAACGGAAGTCTTCTGGCAGGACCAAATCCATGGTGAAATCCCTATCCCTTGACACGCGCACATCCTGCCGCCATCCATATATCTACTGGACAGGTTTTTTACCTGCAACATGAACAAACTGGTGAGCTAACAGGCTCAATAAGTTCAAACATACTTAGCAAGAATCACACAGATTCAAAAACATTGAAAACTCAATCTCCTATAAATAGACTATTCATCATGAATAGTGACTTTGACATTTGATCGATGAATAGTAACTGTTACCTTAACTGGTAACTATTCACATTATCTTAACTGGATACTATTCACATATCCTAACTGAAATCACTGATATTCTTCAGTTATGCTCAATTACGGTTTTCATCATATGATTGATGGTTCATTCTCTATTTACTTTCTAGTATAGAGCTCTTTTAATGGTAATACTGTTATTAATCTTGCGCGCTAACTAGGAGGGCCTAGGGAGCGACCCTAGAACTTCAGCCTCCACAGCCCTTATATCCCCGTAAGACCTGAGAGACCCCCATCAATATGTTGAAAGGACGGTACACCTTAATGGTTTTTATTACCATATTTCAATTATAGTTTTGAGCAAGTGACATGAATCGTCACCTCAAGGTCACTAACCTCTATCGCCCGTAGGCCTTACATATTCTCTTTTATTATTATACGGGATATGTTATACTAACTAATCCCCAAATATCCATAGGACTTTATGCCTAGTATATGTCTAGTACATAATAAAATAACACAGTATTTCATGTTGCAGACATGAAAATGCTTGAACTTACCAATACTACGCTAATGTCTACTTCCGGAACTCCTCCGCAGTTCTATCTCTAGTTTGACTTCCTACAAACATAATATTGTCTATTAATATTCTCTATTAATTATCACTTTACATATATTTACTTTGGGATAAATTTTACAAAATATTTCAATTTATTATATGGTACACGGTCTGCAACATGCCCGTGTCCCTAACCATGTACCTCTCGGTTTTATTTTACACGGCTGTGTTTCACTGTACATGTCTGTGTACAATTTAAACTCTATATTTTTAACTTTAAAATCTCTATTTTGGATCCTATAATTTTATTTAAGTTATTCTAGATCCTTCACGGACCTTTTCAAGCCTTTAGGAAATTTTTGGTCAAAATAACCATTTTGCGCCTATCAGGTCTCGGGACCATAAATATTTCGTTCTATCGTTTTTCTCAAATTTTCTAAGCCCAATTATCTTAAAATAACATTCCCTAGGCTTCTGTATCATTTTTCAGTCTTTTTGGTACTAAAACCCTAATTGTTCATTTTCCGACCCTCGATTACTATTTATCCACCACTTAGGGTCGTTTCTCGTTTTTCGAGCATTTCAGAACCTCAAATGGCCATTTCACTACTCTTAAAACACTTTTCATCCCATCCCCGACCCTCGGTCCTCGAGAGACTCGGGTTTCATTTCCCGACCTAATATTTTTCCTCGTTTCCCAAAATACCCCTAACATGAAATTTTTTTCCTGTTTTAGGCATTTTAGACATTAAGGGTCGGTTTACTATTCCTTTTGGGTTAGTTTTCCATTTTCAATCCTAATCCACCGAGGGGTCCTGGTTTCCTTCCCGAGTCCTATATTTTTACCCCTCGTTCCCCGAAATGCCCTTATGCCATTTTAGAAATTTCGACAGCATTTTCGCTTATATTTTAAGGTTTCCCTGGCATTAGGTACTCCTCAAAACCTTTGTTATTGCCACGTACTATATCAAAGGCCTATTTTACATAAAGTTTCCAAACTTTGTATAAAAATTTTCCACATAAATCAATATTCAAAAATCCATACACAATCAACAATATTATCCAAACTATCCTTGGTTTAACATGTTAATCATCACCAAATTTTTTCATTACAACATTTCAAATATCACATATCACTCTTAGGTTTTCTAATGTGTAAAACAACACCAAAACCTAACAAAATTTTCATTCCAACCCTAGTATTAACCACGGATTTTTCATTCAAATCACATAGAAAATTTTGTTTTCTCTACTAGGGTTTTATCAACATTTTTCAACACTAAAAAATTTCCATTTCCTAATGTTCATTACCCACGGTTTTAACATGAAATTTTACATCAATTTTTCTTGTTTCCTTGCTCCAATTCATGCTTAATTTAACATATAATTAATTGAACATAAACACTAAACCAAATCATCAATTCCCAATCGTTTTTCACACCCCTAATGCCACGGATTTCTTATGGAAACATGCAAAATTTTTGCTTGTTTCTAAACCCTAAATCATGCTTTAAATTCTACGACATCAAACAAATCATATCATCAACAAAACAACAATTTTTTTTTTCAGTGTTTTTCCACACTTCAAACCCACGGATTTTCTAAAGAAAATCAAGGAAAAATGCTTCAATTTAGAAGCTCACCTTAACTAGTTGATGGTTTGATGTTGGAAATGTAATGGAAGCTTATTTTGGTGTGAAATTTGTAACAAAATTTTGGCTTAATGAAGGGAGAAAGGCCATGGTTTTTGGGCTGAAAAAGAGCAAGAGTTTGCTAGATTTTTCTATTTTTTTCTTATGAATTTTGATGCGTATTTAAAGGCAAAACTCAATGACCATTTAGCAATTTTTTTCAACAATTTGTTAATTGTTCAAGAACTAAAAAGTAATGATTTTGGAGCCAAAATAAAAAATTTTTCTTTCTCCCTTTCCACATGGCCGAATGGCCTTTTAAATAAATGCTAAAATTTTTTTTTTCATCATTTTGGCAAGATCCTAACCCTTGATCAAAAGATGGGATAATCCTAGCCATACACCTTTCAAATTACTTTCCAAACCAAACAAAAATAAAATGGATTTATGACATCAATATGATGATGTCATCCTACTATTCATATTAATTTACTAATTAATTCATAGTCAAATTTTTACCTAAAATGGAACTGAACAGAACTTTACCGAAATTACGTAGGCGGGTTCCGAGCGCCTCCGGTGTGATCGGTTTGTTTTATTTTACTTCCATTCGGTTAGAATTCTCTACCGTAAATTTCTATTATTTTAGTGCATTTCAATGCATTCTTTAGGTCAACTCTGATTTCGAACCGTCACATCCAAAAATATTCAGTAAGATTTTCCATCCCCGAACTCACTATTCTAACATTGCCAGAACTTTTTCACTGTATTCTCAACAGTATCAAAACACAACTTTTACATATTTTATTCATTAAAATTAATATATACATACAATTTTAATCTACTCCGAGAGTCTGAAATTCCCGGTTATCACATAAACAATGAGGAATGCTTCCGACTTAGCACATCTGCTACCTAGTTGGCTTTTCCTAGATGGAACTGGATCTTACAATCGTAATCCTTTCCCAAATTCTGGCCATTTTCGTTGCCTTGTGTTAAGCTCCTTCTACGTGAATATGTACTTGGGGCTCTGATGGTCTGTGCAGATTTCGCACTTGACTCCATACAGGTAGTGCCTCCATATTTTGAGCATGAAAACTACAGCTTTTAGCTCTAGATCATGCGTAGGGTAGTTCTTCTCGTGGTCCTTAAGTGGTCGTGAAGCGTGTTGGAAAATAAATCGAAAAAAACGTATCAGAGTGGCACAACAGAACAATAAAAATTTTTAGATCGTTAAATATCTCATGATGCCATATACAATAAACCAACAACAATTAAAACTCATACCTCAAGGACGCCAATCTTGCAGGAGGAGAATGACCGGAGGCTTCAACCAACTAGCCTTCTCTACTATTCTCCAATTCCTGAATGGCTGAGTGTGTGGGCACTCTGAACCTCGATCGGTATGCTAGCACTGCTAGTCTTCTTCCGACCACCTAGATCTCTAAAGAACTTTATTGTCACGATGAGCTGTGCAACAATAAGCCTGCTCACCTGAGAGTCTGTGGTCTGAGAGAACTGGAGTGGTAGGACCTCTATTTATAGACATGTATGAGGTGATTCTCTGAATTTGAATTGGACTAGGAAAAGATATTCTCCCTTATCCATAACCAAAAAATCTGAATTTTTCCATGGGAAAATCCAACAATAAAATTCGGTTTTCTTAGGATGAATCCAATCCAAATCTAAACAAAATTTTAACTAGAATTTTATCTCCCTTTTTCAACCAAAAAATCCGAAATTTCCTAGGAGAAAATCTTCTCCACAAATTCGGCCATTATGGATAAGGGAGAATCAAAAATTTCACTAGGATTTTCAAGTTTGAATCTTATCTCAACCTTATCCAAAATAACCGAATTTCCTAGGAGAGATCCTCCATAATTTTGGCCACTTTTCAGGGAAGGAGAGAATCCAAATTCAACTAGGATTGGAACTTGAATCTTCCCTTAAACCTTATCCACAAAAACCGAAATTCCATTGAGGATTATCCTCAAAAATTTTATCCATAGTTTGTTGGGATTTGGATTCAAAATTCAAGTAGGATTCTAACAAGATTATCCTCTCCAAATCCAACTCAAATTCGAATTTCAAACCTTGTGGATTTTCCACAACAAATTCGAATCCTGCTTGGACTGTGATTCAAAATTTGAATTTCAAATCTCAAATTCGAATTTCAATTTCAAATTTCAAATTTCAAATTTCAAATTTAAATTTCAAATTCAAATTTCAAATTCGAATTCGAATTTCAAATTCAAATTCCAAATTCAAATTTCAAATTCACAATTCAAATTTCAAATTTCAAAATTCAAATTTCAAATTTCAAAATTCAAATTTCAAATTCCACAAAACGGTTGTGTTTCAAATTCTTGTTCTCATGGATAATTTTCTACAACTCCAATCCAATCTCAAATAAAATCATGGCAACTTTATTTGGAGTTCGAATAATTGTGTACTCTATTGTCCAAAACAAAATCTGAATCCAACCGGAGAGAATCTTGTCTACCATCCTAATCCTGTGTCATCACCATCCATGCATAATAAACTAGCCAATAGCATACACAAACCAATTTGCCAAACGTTAAGGAATTATGTGAAGCTAGTAGAGGGACTGATTGGACATATATAATCGGGCTCCCGTGATTCCATGTGATCATCATTCTGTACCGAACAACTCAATCATATGATCACTAATTTCAGAGTCACACCACTATAAACCTGAAACTGAACTCCCAATTATATACCGTATTACGTAAGCCTGTGACGAGCTACTATCCAATGACCTTGTCATATATGCAAAACCCTCATATGATATCCATGATCAGCCTTAGGTCAAAGTCCGTTTAATCCTACTGATCAGGCTATCTTAAAGTTCCATTATACTACCGAATTAAGAAAATGATTATTCACCATATGTGAATAAGAAGTCATCCGCCTAGCAAACGACCCAAGGCCTTGTCCATTTTCACATTCAGTATAATGCCTTTAAGAGGATACCTTTAACTCCTTGGAGCTATGATTCCGATATCTGTAAACAAAACCTTCATCGTATACAAGTCATGCACCCAACGAACCGGTCTATAAGCTTACTACCTCTGAGACGCTTTAGCCATTGGAACATCAAAGTACACAAGTCATATACATGAAGTAGTTCATTTACTCAGGATTAAGGTTATTGCACAATCAACGTCAAAAGCAGATTGATCCACTCATAGCGGACTACGTAGATCAATCACGATTTAGTCCCAGTCTAATATGTCACCACTAAGGAACATATCTATGTCTCTACTTGGGAGTCCAGCTCCAGACAGTCAAGACAAACCGTCCCCTTCAAGGCTTTAGACAACATAATAGTCTTAACATGAGTTAGATGCTCGGTCTAACCCCATAGACTACAGACCATAGTTTAGACCGCTAACTTTAGAACTTTGTCTTCTCGCATACAAAAGTCCATTGCATGCAACGTTCTAACAGTTTTAACACAAGCAGTCATTGAGCCATATTTGCTTACATTTACTTTAACATGTAAATAAGACGAGGACAGATAGCAATGTAATGAATAACCTCTATATATAATTTTATTATCCAGTTCAAAATGAATACATCAAAATGTCTCTAATACTTAGGGCATTTCCTAACAAAGCGTACGTGACCACTCTACTATTTCACATCAACACGGCTCCTAATCCGATCTTGGATATGCTTGTAGGAAAATAAATCGGTAAAAACGTATCAGAGTGGCACAGTGGAACAATAAAATTTTTCAAGATCGTTATATATCTCATGATGCCATATACAATAAACCAACAACAATTAAAACTCATACCTCAAGGATGCCAATCTGCAGGAGGAGAATGACCGGAGGGCTTCAACCAATTAGCCTTCTCTATTATTCTCCAATTCCCGAATGGCTGAGTGTGTGGGCATTCTAAACCTCGATCAGTATGCTAGCACTGCCAGTCTTCTTCTGACCACCCAAATCTCTAAAGAACTTATTGTCATGGTGAGTTATGCAACAACAAGCCTACTCACCTGAGAGTCTGTGGTCTAAGAGAACTAGAGTGGCAAGACCTCTATTTATAGACCTACATGAGGTGATTCTCTGAATTCGAATTGGAATAGGAGAAGATATTCTCCCTTATCGACATGCACAAAATCTGAATTTTCCAAGGGGAAAATCCCAATAATAAATTCGGTCACTTTAGGATAATTCCAATCTAAATCTAAATAAGATTTTAACTAGAATTTTATTTCCCTTTTTCAACCAAAAAATCTGAAAATCCAAGGGGAAAATCTCCACCAAAATTTCAGCCACTTTTGGATAAGGGAGAATCAAAATTCCACTAGAATTTTCAAGCTTGAATCTTATCTCATCCTTATCCAAAATAACCAAAAATCTCCTAGGAGATTTACTCTAAAAATTTGGCCATTATCAGGGAGGAGAGAATCCAAATTCAACTGGAATTATTTTCTTGAACCTTATCCACAAAAATCTGAAAATTCATTGAGGATAATCCTCAAAATTTTTGTCTATATTTAGTTAGGATTTGGATTCAAAATTCAAGTACGATTCTAACAAGATTTTCTTCTCCATATCCAACTCAAATTCGAATTTCATTCCTTGTGGATTTACCACAACAATTTCGAATCCTACTTAGACTGTGATTCAAAATTTGAATTTCAAATTTCAAATTCAAATTTCAAATTTCAAATTTAAATTTCAAATTCAAATTTCAAATTTGAATTTCAAATTCAAATTTCAAATTTGAATTTCAAATTCAAATTTCAAATTTGAATTTCAAATTCAAATTTCAAATTCAAATTTCAAATTCAAAATTCAAAATTCAAAATTCAAAATTCAAATTTCAAATTTTAAAATCCACAAAACAGTTGTATTTCTAATTCTTGTTCTCATGGATAATTTTCTACAACTCCAATCCAATCTCAAATAAAACCATGGCAACTTTATTTGGAGTTTGAATAATTATGTGCTCTATTATCCAAAATAAAATCAGAATTCAACCGGAGAGAATCTTGTCGACCATCCTAATCCTATGTCAACACCATCCATGCATAATAAACTAGCCAATAGCATACACAGATCAATTTTGTCAAACGTTAAGGAATTATATGGAGCTAGTAGAGGGACTAATTGGACATATATAATCGGGCTCCCGCAAATCCATATGATCATCATTCTTTACCGAACAACTCAATCATATAATCACTAATTTCAGAGTCATACCACTATAAACCTGAAACTGAACTCCCAATTATATATTGTATTACGTAAGCCTATGACAAGCTATCATCCAATGACCTTGTCATGTATACAGAACCCTCATATGATATCCATGATCAGCCTTAGGCCAAAGTCCGTTTAATCCTACTGATTAGGCTATCTTAAAGTTCCATTATACTACTGAATAAAGAAAATGATTATTCACCATATGTAAATAAGAAGTCATCTGCCCAGTAGACGACCCAAGGGCTTGTCCATTTTCACATTCAGTATAATGCCTTTAAGAGAATACCCTTAACTCCTCATTAGAGCTATAATTCTGATATCTGTAAACGAACCCTTCATCGTATACAAGTCATGCACCCAACGAACCGATCTATAAGCTTACTACCTCTGAGACGCTTTAGCCATTAGAACATCAATGTACACAAGTCATATACATGAAGCTGTCCTTTTACTCAGGATTAAGGTTACTACACAATGAACGTGAAAAGCAGATCGATCCACTCAAAGCGGACTTCATAGATTAATCAAGTTTTAGTCCCGGTCTAATATGTCACTACCAAGCAACATATCTATGCCTCTACTTGGGAGTCTATGCTCCAAACAATCAAGACAAACCGTCCCCTCCAAGGCTTTAGACAACATAATAGTCTTAATAGGAGTTAGATGTTTGGTCTAACCCCATAGACTACAGACCATAGTTTAGACCGCTTACTTTAGAACATTGTCTTCTCGCATACAAAAGTCCATTGCATGCAATGTTCTAACAGTTTAACACAAGCAGTCAAGGAGCCATATTTGCTTACATTTACTTTAACATGTAAATAAAATGAGGACAGATAGCAATGTAATGAATAACCTCTATATATAATTTTATTATCCAGTTCAAAATAAATACATCAAAATGTCCCTAATGCTTAGGGCATTTCCTAACAATCTCTCACTTACCCTAAGCCAGTAGATGTGCCATGTTACGCATCCCCATCGCCTCTACGTGCCTCTCAAAGCTTCTAGCCACCAAAGTCTTAGTAAAGGGATCGACAATGTTGTCCTCGAATGCAATCTTACATACATCTACTTGTCCTGTCTCCACGTGCCTTCTAATAATATGATATCTCCGATCTATGTGCTTGGTCCTCTTGTGGTGTCGAGATTCCCGTGTGTTGGCAATAGCCCCAGTGTTATCACAGTAAAGTGTGATAGGCTTGTCAACATCCGGAATGACCTCAAGGTCTCTAAAGAACTTGCGGAGCCAAACCGCTTCTTTAGATGCCTTAACCGCAGCCACATACTCAGCCTCCATAGTAAAGTCAGCTGTGCAGCCCTGCTTCATGCTCCTTCACACAATGGCGCCTCCTCCGAGCAAAAACAATGATCCAGATGTTGATTTCCTCGAATCCTTATAAGTCTGGAAGTCTGAGTCAGTGTATCCTACAGGTGTTAGGTCCCCTCCAGAATACACCAGCATATAATCCCTCGTTCTCTTAAGATACTTGAGTATATACCTTACTACTTGCCAGTGCTTGGTTCCAGGATTTACTTGATATCGACTCACCGTACCTACTGCAAAACATATATCCGGGCGAGTGCAAAGCATAGTGTACATAAGACTACCCACAGCGGATGCATAAGGGACCTTACTCATATGCTCTCTTTCTTCCGATGTCTTGGGACAGTCATCCAATGAAAGAGTTAGACCAGTAATAGAAGGTTGTGTACCTTTCTTTACCTCTTGCATTACATATTTGTCAATTATTTTATCTATGTATGAAGCTTGGGATAACGCTATCATTTTTTTCTTTCGATCTCTGAGAGACGAATGCCTAGAACATAATTAGCTTCTCCCAAGTCCTTCATGTCAAACTGTTGGTGTAACCAAAGCTTGACCGATGATAAGTTCCCTACATCATTCCCAATGAGTAGTATATCATCGACATAGAGTATCAGAAAGACCACTTTTCCATCCTTAATAAGTTTATAAACACAGGGTTCATCAACATTCTGCTCAATACCAAAAGTCTTGATCGCTTGATCAAATCTCTGGTTCCATGAGCGAGATGCTTGCTTTAATCCATAAATGGATCTAAGCAACTTGCAGACTTTTCTTTCTTGGCATTTCGCTATGAACCCTTCGGGCTATATCATATAGATACACTCTTCAAGATGGCCATTCAAGAATGCTGTCTTGACATCCATTTACCAGATCTCGTAATCGAGAGCGGCAGCAATGGACAGAAGAATACGGATAGACTTCAGCATAGCAATAGGCAAAAATGTTTCATCGTAATTGATTCCAGCCTTTTGCGTGTACCCCTTTGCAACCAGTCTAGCTTTGAAAGTTTCCACTCTCCCTTCCACATCCTTTTTTCTTTTGTAGGCCCATTTGCATCCAATGGGTTTTATGCCATTCGGCAAATCTACAAGTTCCCAAATAGAGTTGGATTTCATAAAATTCATCTCATTGTTCATAGCCTGCTTCCAAGATTTAGAATCAATATCATTTATAGCTTCATCATATGATCGGATCATCCTCATGTTCATGAGCCTCAGCCTGGTATACCTCAGCATTGTACATGAAGAAATTAGGTTTCTTCGAAACCCTTCCACTACGACGAGGCACCCTAAATTATTGATCGTCTGCAGGTCCTTCACCAAAACTCGGACTTGCGTCCAAGACCGAAATCTGTGGAGCAGTTCTTTCACCCGATACCTCCTCTAGCACCACTTTGCTTTGAGGCTTAAAGTTATTCATGTGACTTTCCTCCAAGAATGTCGCATGGGTTGAGACAATGAATTTTTGTTCCTTCGGGTTATAGAACATACCTCCTTTAGTTCCCTTTGGATACCCTACAAACATGCACAATTCTGATCTTGGTTCCAATTTCTTCGCATCCCCATCCAGTACATGCGCTGGGCAGCCCCATATTCTTATATGTCTAAGGGAGGGCTTCCTGTCATGCCATAATTCATACGAAGTTCTGGGAATTGATTTGCTTGGAACCTGGTTTAGAATATAACACGCTATTTGTAAAGCATATCCCAAAAATGATAATGGCAGCGTTAAATAACTCATCATGGATCATACCATATCCAACAAGGTCCTGTTTCTCCTTTCGGCTACACCATTCTGTTGTGGAGTACCAGGTGCAGTCAATTGGGATAATATCCCGTTCTCTACAAGATGTCCTAGAAATTCATCAGAGAGGTATTCACCACCTCGATCAGATCGAAGTGTCTTTATGGATTTATCCAATTGCTTTTCCACTTCTGCACGATACTCTTTGAACCTGTCAAAGGTTTCGCTCTTGCGGTGCATCAGATACACATATCCATACCTCGGGTAATTGTCTATAAAGGAGACATAATACTCGAACCCTCCTGGTGCTGTGACGTTTATGGGGCCACATACGTCAGTGTGCACAATTTCTAAGAGCTCCTGAGCCCTTGTACCCTTAGCTCCAAAAGACCTCTTAGTCATTTTACCCTCTAGACAACACTCACATTGAGGAAGACGTACCTCCTCCAGAGATTTTGAAGGACCGTCTTTCACCAATCTTTGAATCCTATCCTGATTAATATGACCAAGTCTTAAATGCCAAAGATACGCCTTGTTAGAGTAAGAATGTGACGCCATAAATTTATTTAAGGGTCAATATATAATTTAAATAAAATTAGTGTGCCAAAAATTAATTAAAAATCCTTTTGAAAACCCTAGGTTGGTTTCCTAGTCAAATTCCGCTCAAAAAGTCAACAATTTGAACTTCAAAAAGAAACCCTAAAATATTCGGCCATCACTTGGGATTTTAATTAAAATTTAAATTCCACAAATCCAAGGAGGATTCAAATTCAAATTTCATTCCTTAGATATAAAGAAGAAATTTGGTCATAAAGTGTAGGAAATAAAGGAGATTTTATTGAATTAAAAGCTAAGTCAAAACTCAATCAAAATTCAAATTATTTTTCCTTAAAAACTAAGGGATAATTTTGGCCACTTAAGGGGAAATAAGAGAGAAAACCCTAGCCTCAAAACAGCACAAAACTTTCCCTTTTGCCCCTTACAATTTTCGGTCAAACAAGGAAGAGAAAGGGAAAGAAAAACCTAGTATAAAAACCCCCTTTTAACTCTCATTCACCCTTCCTTTCACCCTCAAAAATTCGGCCAGCTTTCCCCTCTCTCCTCTCTGAATTTTCTCTCCCAAAACACACCCAAAACAGCAAACAAAACTTACCAAAAGGCAGCTCAAAAATTCAACAACCTTTGAGAAAAAAACAAGGTGAGAAATCAAAATTTTTTTTCCTTCCTTTTCCTTTTGATTTCAAATCTGAAATTTTATATGGTTTTCTCCACTGTTTCCCTACTGTTTTGAAGACTCCAACACTCACACAAATTCAGCCAAAAGGGAGACCAAACATCAAAAATAGTGCAGCACAAACAAGGTGTGATTTCTCTCTCAAACCCTAAAATTTTACCTCATTGATCCCCTTTTCAAAAACCCTATTATCATATGTGTAAGATTTTATGATTTTGTCAATTTGGTTCTTGGGTTGTGTTAATGACATATAAATAAGGTTTTCCACAAAATTTCGTGATCATTGGATGAAAATTGCATTGGTTTGAGGCTAATCGAAATTCGGACACAGAAAAACGGAAATCTGGAAAATTACCATATGAACAGTAAATTTGTTTCAGTCATAACTTGAGCTTCTAAAAACTATTTTTGAGTGATTCTTGAGCCTAAAATTAAAATCAAGATGTCCCCTAAATTCCTGCAAAATTTCAGAACCAAACTCATCCGTTTGCCTAGTCAAAATATTTTTCTAAGATAGGCGGACAGAACTGCCAGGTTTTGAACCAAAACTGAAACCCAGATTTTTATGCCTGAAAACAACCCTCGGTTTTTGGCCTAGTTGAATGACCAAATGATGTCTAAAAATTATAAAAATTATATGGAATTAAAGCTACGGATGTCTAGTTTAACATATTAAAAATTTAGAATTTTTGGGATTAAAAATGAATTAATACTGATTTTACAATCAGCCTAAGTCAGTCTGCCCATGTCCAGTAATATCCTAACTTAGAGTTTTTCACAAATTTTAAATCCCAAATGTTTATTAAACATTTTAAAATCTTTTGAGGCACACTAAAATGATTGGATGATTATGTCTAGACCTAGACTGATCATATGTTGTGATTATAGGATTTATTTGACGTTCTTGCTGGATTTATGGATCACCTTATCGTAACGGTTGTGCGATAATCGAGGTAGAACGTTCAAGCCTTTTCTGAGAGTAGTCAAGTGTTTTAAATTCCCATGTTTTATTGATGGCATGCTGTTTTCGATTTATGAAATTATTATACTATTTTTGATGAAATAAACGCATGCAACGTATTTTGTAATAAATGTGTATTTTAAAGAGTGTTTTGATTAATGGCATAATATAACTTGGTAAATACCATCTTTTGAATAATCCGGTGAACATAATTGAGCTATAGTTCATGATCATTGTAAATGATGCGTGCGTCCCGAAGTTGACGCCATGGGGGAAGGTCCCTAAACCTGCGCAGGGCCGTTCGGCCTGTTTAGACCGTAACGAGATGATCTAGGATAATTCAAATACGAGGCACGTATATTAGAGCTACGACAAGTCCTCACTCATAATATGATGGTTGTTTTAATGATTTATTATTTTAATATTGGGGCACGTATATTGCAGCTACGCTAAGTCCTCAGCAGAATAAAACTTGTATTAAAAATGTTTTTCACGAAACTGTTGATTATTTTATGACTATCATGTCATGTATTTTTTTAAATTGTTGATTATTTTGGAAATGAATATTATGCCATATTTTTAAATGTTATCTGTTAACCCACCTTTGTTTCTGTCCTACTGAGCCAGCGCTCACGTCCCTTTTTCTTTGCGATTTCGAAATGACTACTTCCAGGGCGGGAGGTAGAAGTTCCGAAAATCGTTGAGCTATCAGTTTCTACCGAGGATGATGCTATCCGTTTTCTCCATCTTCTTCTTTCTGTTTCTCGTTCTGATGTAATGAGACATTAAGTTTGGACTTTATTTCACGTTATTTAAATTCTATGCTTGGGAATATTTATGGTTGGTAATTTCTTTTGAAAACCGATTTTGTGTTTGATTTCCGCATTAAAAGGTATTTACTTTCTACTTTATTTTGTTTTGTGGTTATGATGCTACTTTATAAATAATTAGGCTTAGCTAAATTATAATGTTGACCCGTTTTTCATAATAAATGTTTTCCTTAAATCTCGGGTTGATATTATGATTTGGCTGCCGTATCACGTGTCTAAATTTTGGGCCGTGACAAAGAAACTTCCAACCTTTTAGAGTTATCTATTAATTCGGTGCCTAGCAGTGAGTACATCTTTGGTTTGATCAAATATAGGTTTCCATCCATCCATCCGGAACAGATAAAAGACTTATTTCTACAAATATCAACTCTTTTACTAAAAGAAACTGAATAAGAATTATTTATTAAACAAGCTACCGATATAAGGTTCCTCCTAAAATTAGGAACCTAAAAATAGTCTTTAAATAAAATAAACCTAAATTCACCAAAATAAAGATAAATATCTCCCACTGCCTCAGCCACCACCAAGCTACCATCTCCAGTCCACAACGAGAGGCTCCTATCATGTAGACTTCTCGTTTCCACGAACCCCTGCATAGAAACACAAACGTGATTAGTGGTGCCCGAATCAATGACCTAAGTGTCTTTCGATTCTTCCACCAAACACGCTTCCAAGTAGTGAAGTTCCTTACCTTCCTTGCCCTTGGCGGCTAGGATTTCCCGGCAAGCCTTCTTAAAGTGACCTACCTTCCCACAATGAAAGCATTTGGACTTTTTAGGGTCCTTGGGCTTCTTGTTCTTCTTCTTCTTCTTCCCATCCGAGATAGGAGGATTAGAAGAACTGGAAGCCGCTTGCTTATGGTTTGGCCTCTTCCTTTCCCGAGAGGGTTTAGAAGATTCTGCCAAATTTGCCTCTCCTTTGGGTTGGACCGCGTCCCCATCCCTGATTATCCACTCATAAGCTTGGAGTTGCTTCATGAGCTCGGTTAGTCCTAACTCTCTTGTAGCCAGATTGTATGTGGCCTTAAACCCCACAAAATATTTAGACAGAGTTTTGAACACCATCTCGATCAGGGTGTTATAGTCCAACTCAGCACCGTTCTCGGCAGCCTCGGCGAAGAATCCCATTAGAGTGATCATACGGTCCTTAACCGGAGTACCTGCCTTTTGCTTAGAGTTCATAATACTGGTTATAGCAGACTATCGAGCCAACTTTTCTTGGCCTCCGAACATGTCCTCCAGATTTTTCATGATCTCCCTAGCAACTTGATAAGTCTCATGCTACTTTTGTAAAGCACTCATCATGCTAGCAAGCATGTAGCATCAAGCTGTATCATTGGATTCTCTCCAACGAGTATAGGCAACTGGGACCTCCTCAAGCGGTGTGTCAGGTATGGGCCCTGGTAGGCGTGGTTCGTCCAGTACGAACTTATGTCTCTCGCAATTGAGAACTATCAACAGATTTCTTTTCCAATCCTTATAATTATTGCCATTCAGTTTATTCTCAGAAGTACTGAAATGAGGGGTGTCGGTGACATTTTGAACTGAAAGAAAATTATACTAGACATCATTACAAAGCCCAAGCAAATATACAGATAATTTAGCAAATAAAACATACAAGTATGTTCCTACATGAAACTTGAAAAACATATAGCATTGCAATAGTAATTCTCAGCACCTATTGCCCCAAGCCACCGATGGGTGGTCATGAAAACAAATAGCCGGAACATGGACCCCATCCAATTAATATATGTTGTCTTAAATCCTCCAAGGTTAAGACATATATTAATAACCGCTTATTTGGCCACCAGTGTAGTTAACAGAGCTTCTAGGGAAGGTTAATGACTAAAAGAGTCTTGAGTGTATAATTATTGTTTACGTAGCCCGATCCATGTCCTACCAAGCCACCAAGGGGTGGTCATGAATAGAATCGTACCTGAACGCGTTTTCCACATAAGAGATCCAATCTAGTATACCGGTGGCGGTAAACAGCTACCGAGGGGTGTGGTTAGGGTAGAACTGACACGAGGCGTTACCATGCTTTCACATATGGATCAACAATGGAGGCCGTGGGTTTTGTTTGAAACCCTCTCCCACTCAATATTTTGAAAAACATGCAAGTTTTGACAAATTATGTATGATCAATATAGCATAAGCGGCACTCACCTATCCTATATGACATGTTATCAAATATGCATATAAAACATCCATCAATACATATTTATACACCCATGACATATCACAGAAAAAATAATTGACAAAATAACCAAGCTATGGTTCCATCCTAGAACAAAAAAAATAAATATTACAAAATTCCATCCAAAGCATTCTTTGCGTCTTGAATTTTGTTCCGTCTTCTTGTATCCATCTTTATGTAGCATCTCTATTTATTTCTCATCCCATTAATCATTTAAAATTTAATTTCCAAAAATTTAAATTTCTAATTCAAATTCCAAATTCGAATTTCAAATTTAAATTTCAAATTCAAATTTTAAACAATTTTAAACATCATGTGTAATAATATGTAATTTCAAAAATTTTAAATTTTCAATTACATATTTTTAAACATGATTTAAAAAATAAATCTCAAATTTAAAAATCAAAATTTTTCGATTTTTGAACCGTCGCACCACCGCCCCCAGAGGCGGTAGCCGCCGCAGGCAGCCCCTAGCCCCCGAGGGGGCTGGCAGCCCACGACCGCCCCATGTGCAGCCTTGTCGGGCTGCAGGCTTGGCTTGTAGCTCGGCAAGGCTGTATGCCTAGGCTGGGCCAGTAGCCGGTAGGCTGCAGGCAGCGCCTGCAGCCACAGGCGACGGCCAGCCTTGGGGAGGCCACGGCCACCCTCGGCTGCAGGCCAAGCCTCTGGCCGTGGGTGGTTATGGCCTGCACAGGGGCTGTCGCAGCCCATCCTGCCCGAGGGCAAAGGCTGCAGCCCCACCAAGGCTCGACGGCCTATCCCGAGGGGTTGTGTCTCGATTTTCTTGCCATATTCCAATTTACCCATTAAGATCTCCAAAAATTAATTTGAATCCTAATTAAATTGAAATTTTCTACACAATCAACATTTCAACCTTTAAATCAAATTTAACTTTCGGAAAAAATAAATTACGGTTTTCAATCTCCAATCTCCTCCAAGAATAATACATAAAATTTCCTAAACTATTTCCAATGTACAAAAATTGTAAACATAATAATTCTAAGAGACAAAAAATTAAACTCCATGTGAAAATTACAGTGTTAATAAACTACTCCCATGGTTACATAAAAATTCCTAGATACAGTTTTTCTAAATTCTAAGGAACCATAATCGGTAAAAACAAGCATGATTATAATAATTCAAAAAATTAAAATAACTACATACTTTATACATAATACATGATAATAACGTAAAGGAATCCTAGAATGCCACTCTCTAAATATCAAATCCATACGTAAATAAAAAGACTAAGTAATTGTCTAATTTATGTACATGGCATAGTCATGAGATGGCTCTGATACCAATTGTAGGAAAATAAATCGGTAAAAACGTATCAGAGTGGCGTAGCGGAATAATTAAATTTTTCAAGATCGTTAAATATCTCATGATGCCATATACAATAAACCAACAACAATTAAAACTCATACCTCAAGGACGCCAATCTGTAGGAGGAGAATGACCGGAGGGCTTCAACCAACTAGCCTTCTCTACTATTCTCCAATTCCCCAATGGCTGATTGTGTGGGCACTCTGAACCTTGATCGGTATGCTAGCACTACTAGTCTTCTTCTGACCACCCAGATCTCTAAAGAACTTATTGTCACAGTGAGTTATGCAACAATAAGCCTGCTCATCTGAGAGTCTGTGGTCTAAGAGAACTGGAATGGTAGGACCTCTATTTATAGACCTGCATGAGGTGATTCTCTGAATTCGAATTGGATTAGGAGAAAATATTCTCCCTTATCCATAAGCACAAAATCTGAATTTTCCAAAGGGAAAATCCCAATAATAAATTCGGCTACTTTAGGATAATTCCAATCCAAATCTAAACAAGATTTTAACTAGAATTTTATCTCCCTTTTTCAACCAAAAAATCTAAATATCCAAGGGGAAAATCTCCACCAAAATTTCGGTCACTTTTGGATAAGGGAGAATCAAAATTCCACTAGGATTTTCAAGCTTGAATCTTATCTCATCCTTATCCAAAATAACCAAAAATCTCCTAGGAGATTTACTTCAAAAATTCGGCCATTATCAGGGAGGAGAGAATCCAAATTCAATTGAGATTGAAACTTGAATTTTTTCCTTGAACCTTATCCACAAAAATCCAAAAATTCATTGAGGATAATCCTCAAAATTTTCGTCCATATTTGGTTAGGATTTGGATTCAAAATTCAAGTAGGATTCTAACAAGATTTTCCTCTCCATATCCAACTCAAATTCGAATTTCATTCCTTGTGGATTTACCACAACAAATTCGAATCTCACTTGGACTGTGATTCAAAATTTGAATTTTAAATTTCAAATTCAAATTTCAAATTTTAAATTTCAAATTTCAAATTTAAATTTGAAATTCAAATTTCAAATTCAAATTTCAAATTCAAATTTCAAATTTCAATTTTCAAATTCAAATTTCAAATTTCAAATTTCAAAATTCAAAATTCAAATTTCATAATCCACAAAACAGTTGTATTTCAAATTCTTGTTCTCATGGATAATTTTCTACAACTCCAATCCAATCTCAAATAAAATCATGGCAACTTTATTTGGAGTTCGAATAATTGTGTACTCTATTATCCAAAACAAAATCAGAATTCAACCGGAGAGAATCTTGTCGACCATTCTAATCCTATGTCAACACCTTCCATGCATAATAAACTAGCCAATAGCATACACAGATCAATTTTGCCAAACGTTAAGGAATTATGTGGAGCTAATAAAGGGACTAATTAGAAATATATAATCGGGCTCCCACAAATCCATATGATCATCATTCTTTACCGAACGACTCAATCATATGATCACTAATTTCAGAGTCACACCACTATAAACCTGAAACTGAACTCCCAATTATATACCGTATTACGTAAGCCTGTGACAAGCTATCATCCAATGACCTTGTCATGTATGTAGAACCCTCATATGATATCCATGATCAGCCTTAGGCCAAAGTCCGTTTAATCCTACTGATCAGGCTATGTTAAAGTTCCATTATACTACCGAATAAAGAAAATGATTATTCACCATATGTGAATAAGAAGTCATCCACCCAGCAAACGACCTAAGGCCTTGTCCATTTTCACATTCAGTATAATGCCTTTAAGAAGATACCCTTAACTCCTCATTAGAGCTATGATTCCGATATCTGTAAACGAACCTTTCATCGTATACAAGTCATGCACCCAATGAACTGGTCTATAAGCTTACTACCTCTGAGACGCTTTAGCCATTGGAACATCAAAGTACACAAGTCATATACACGAAGCTATCCTTTTACTCAAGATTAAGGTTACTGCACAATGAACGTTAAAAGCAAATCGATCCACTCAAAGCGGACTTCGTAGATCAATCACGCTTTAGTCCCGATCTAATATGTCACCACCAAGCAACATATCTATGTCTCTACTTGGGGGTCTATGCTCCAGACAGTCAAGACAAACCGTCCCCTCCAAGGCTTTAGACAACATAATAGTCTTAACATGAGTTAGATGCTCGGTCTAACCCCATAGACTACAGACCATAGTTTAGACCACTTACTTTAGAGCATTGTCTTCTCGCATATAAAAGTCTATTGCATGCAACGTTCTAATAGTTTAACACAAGCAGTCAAGGAGCCATATTTGCTTACATTTACTTTAACATGTAAATAAAACGAGGACAGATAGTAATGTAATGAATAACCTCTATATATAATTTTATTATCCAGTTCAAAATAAATACATCAAAATGTCTCTAATTCTTAGGGCATTTCCTAACAACGTCACTATAAATCACAAAGTTTCCTTGACTAGCTTCTGGAATAGTCATCACTAGAATGCTCGTGAGTCATCGTTTCAGCTTTTGAAAGCTCTCCTCACCCTTATCTGTCTACTTATACCTCTTTCCTTTCTTGGAAAGCACTGAAAGTAGGGTGGCTAGCTTCAAAAAATCCTTAACAAAGCACTGGTAATATCCTGCTAGGCCTAGGAAATTGCATGTTTTCATCACGTTCCTCGAAGCTGGTCATGTGCTAACTGTCTCAACCCTTACTGGGTTTAGAGCTCCTTTAGCTCTGCAGAGCCCATTTTATATAGGGCCTTAGGGATGGGGGGGTTGAGCCTGGTAGATGTTCCATCTTGAACGATATCTCATGCTCTGGCGACAGTCCTAGAAGATCTTCTGGGAATACCTCCACGAATTCCCTGACTATCAGCACGTTCTTAGGTTCTATCTCTATTCCTCGAGTCTTATCTATTACGTGTACTAGGAAGCCCGCGCATCCACTAGATAGCATCTTACGAGCCTTTACTGCTGAGGTCGTCGTCTTTGGTTACTCCATCAACAAACCCTTGTAGACAAACTTTTCACACCTGATCGGTCCAATAAGCGACTTTCCACCTTTGACAGTCTATGATGGCGTTGTATTTTGTGAAGGATTCTATTCTCAAGATTACATCCTGATCAATCGTATCAATGATGATTAGATTAACACTCAACTTTCTACCATAAATAATTACTGGTACGTAACATATCCAGCAATTAGACATTAAAACTCCCCCTAAGGGAAGTGCCGTTCTACAAGTCCATTTCGTCCTATCTAAGCCTCTATCTAGCTTTCTAGCAAAGTCTGATGACACAACAAATGGGTGGCCTGCTACTCTTTCTACTCGATTGCTCTTCTAATTTTTTTTGGCAAGGTCTCTTTCTCTCTTTCGATCTGCTCTTGTCTCGATCCACTTTTGCCTTGGTCTTGGTTTCATCATAAGCCTTCCTCAACATATGTTGTAGAAGTCCCTATTAGTTCCTCGTAGCGCACAGCATATGTTAGAATTATGTCACTGGACATAATTCTGCAGTCTCTCAGTCCGATGAACAAATTCCTATATATCTGTAACTTTAGGGAACTTAGGCGGTTTCACTTCCCTGCTTGCCCAAAGAGAATAACTAGAGCTGATTCTGGACTCCTCTTAGAGATTTGCTCGATCATGGTATGGCGAAGCTCGACTCAATTAAGAGCTCATCTTGTTCACAAGAATCCCAATACACACGAGAGTATCTTCCTGAGAGATATCAACAACCCTCAGGACTCGGTTATCCTAATCAATGGAGTATAATCGGGGAGTCTCTATGATATTATGAAACCAGTCTTGACATTCTTATGGAGTGCAAGAGTATTGCTTGCTACTCGAACTTAGTGGATAACTAGCCCTAAAAATCGGTACAACTCGGGGAGCAATCCATGCTCCTACTCTGAGTAGTTTTTTAGCATTGCATAGTCATGACTTTATGTATAGTGATCTCAACATCTCTTTTGACTCTCTCTTTTTTAGTCACACTTTAGTCACACTTTAGTCACGTGTGAAAATATTATATCTAAGCCCTTGGGTAAAACTGCATTGCTTTTTATATCATTTTAAAAGTACATAAATTTAGTCTATTGGGAGTGGTAAACACTTCTTGGTGTAGGAATAAAATCGGTAAAATGAATCAGAGCAGTGCAGCGGAATAATAAAAATTTTTCAAGATCGTTAAATATCTCATGATGCCATATACAATAAACTAACAACAATAAAACTCATAACTCAAGAGGACACCAAACTGCAGGAGGAGAATGACTGGAGGGCTTCAACCAACTAGCCTTCTCTACTATTCTCCAATTCCCAGATGGTAGAGTGTGTAGTCACTCGATTCCTCGACCGGTATGCTAGCACTGCTAGTCTCCTTCCGACCACCCAGATCTCTAAAGAACTTATTGTCAAGGTGAGTTATGCAACAATAAGCCTGCTCACCTAAGAATCTGTGATCTAAGAGAACTTGAGTGGCAGGACCTCTATTTATAGACTTACATAAGGTGATCCTTTGAATTCGAATTTGATTAGGAGAAGATTTTCTCCCTTATCCACTCACAAAAATCTGAAAATTCTAGGCCTTATCCAACCAAAAAGAATTCAGCCAATTTAAGGAATTTTCTTTCAAAATTCAAATAGGATTTTAACTTGAATTTTATCTCCTCATTCCCTCATAAAAATCGATTACCCTTTGTGCCAAAATCATGACTAGATTCGGTCATTAAAGTGTGAGGAGAATCAGAATTCAAATAGGATTTTTTAGCTTGAATTTAATTTCACCCTTATCCATTAAAACTAAAAATCTCCCTTGAGTTTATCCTTAAAATTTTTGGCCAAACTAGGGAGGAGAGAATCCAAATTCAACTGGGATGGCAACTTGAATTTTTGGCCACTACAACCAGGCACCCATAATTATTGATCGTCTGCAGGTCTTTCACCGAAACTCAGACTTGCATCCAAGACCGAAATCTATAGAGTAGTTCTTTCACCCGATAACTCATCTAGCACCATTTTGCTTCGAGGCTCAAAGTCATTCATGTGACTTTCCTCCAAGAATGTCGTATGGGTTGAAATAATGACTTTTTGTTCCTTTGAGTTATAGAACACACCTCCCTTAGTTCCCTTAGGATACCTATAAACATGCACAATTCTGATCTTAGTTCCAACTTTGTCGCATCCCAATCCAGTACATGTGCTAGGTAGCCCTATATTCTCACATGTCCAAGGGAGGGCTTCCTGCCACGCCACAATTCATACGTAGTCCTGGGAATTGACTTACTTGGAACCTGGTTTAGAATATAGCATGCCATTTTTAATGCATATCCCCAAAATGATAATGGCAGCGTTGAATAACTCATCATGGATCGTACGATATCCAATAAGGTCCTGTTTCTCCTTTCAGCTACACCATATTGTTGTGGAGTATCAGGTGCAGTCAATTGGGATAATATCCCATTCACTACAAGATGTCCTAGAAATTCATCGGAGAAGTATTCGCCACCTCGATCAGATCGAAATGTCTTTATGGATTTACCTAATTGCTTTTCCACTTCTGCAGGATACTCTTTGAACTTATCAAAGGTTTCACTCTTGCGGTGCATCAGGTACACATATCCATACTCTAGTAATCATCTAGAAAGGAGACATAATACTTAGACCCTCCTCGTGTTGTGACGTTCATGGGGCCACATACGTCAGTGTGCACAATTTCTAAGAGTTCCTGAGCCCTAGTACCTTAGTTCCAAAAGACCTTTTAGTAATCTTACGCTCAAGACAAGACTCACATTGAGGAAGACGTACCACCTCCCGAGATTCTAGAGGATTGTCTTTCACCAACCTTTGAATCTTATCCTGATTAATATGACCAAGTCTTAAATGCCAAAGATACGCCTTATTAGAGTGAGAAACTTTCAACCTTTTAGAGTTATCTGTTAATTTAGTGTCAAACAGTGAGTACATCTTTGGTTTGATCAAATATAGGTTTCCATCCATCCATCCAGAATAGATAAAAGACTTATTTTTACGAATATCAACTCTTTTACTAAAAGAAACTGAATAAGAATTCTTTATTAAACAAGCTACCGATATAAGGTTCCTTCAAAAATTAGGAGCATAAAAATAGTCTTTTAATAATATAAACCTAAATTCATCAAAATAAAGATAGACGTCTCCCACTGCCTCAGCCGCCACCAAGCTACCGTCTCTGGTCCGCAACGAGAGGCTCCTATCATGTAGACTTCTCATTTCCACGAAACCCTGCATAGAAACAGAAACATGATTAGTGGTGCCCGAATCAATGACCTAAGCGTCTTTTGATTCTTCCACCAAACACGCTTCTAAATAATGAAGTTCCTTACCTTCCTTACCCTTGGCGGCTAGGAATTCTCGACAAGCCTTCTTGAAATGACCTACCTTCCTACAGTGGAAGCACTTAGACTTTTTAGGGTTCTTGGGCTTCTTCTTCTTCTTCTTCTTCCCATCTGAGATAGGAGGATTAGAAGAACTGGAAGCCACTTGCTTCTTATTTGGCCTCTTCCTCTTCCGTGAGGGTTTGGAAAATTCTGTCAAATTGGCCTCTCCTTTAGGTTGGATCACATCCCTATCCCTGATCATCCACTCATAAGCTTGGAGTTACTTCATGAGCTCGGTGAGTCCTAACTCCCTTGTCGCCAGATTGTATGCGGCCTTGAACCCCATAAAATCTTTTGATAGAATTTTGAACACCATCTCGATCTGGGTGTTGTAGTCCATCTCATTATCATTCTCAGCAGCCTCAGCAAAGAATTCCATTAGAGTGATCATATGGTCCTTTACCGGAGTACCTGCCTTTTGCTTAGAGTTCATAATGCTGGTAATTGTAGACTGTTGAGCCAATTTTTCTTAGCCTCTGAACATCTCTTCCAGATTTTCCATGATCTCCCTAGCAACTTGATAAGTCTCATGCTGCTTTTGTAAAGCACTCGTCATGCTAGTAAGAGTGTAGCATCGAGTTATCTCATTGGATCCTCTCTAACAAGTATAGGCAACCGGGACCCCCTCAAGCGGTGTGTCATGTTTGGGCCCAGGTGGGCATGGTTTGTCCAACACGAACTTATTTCTCTCGCAGTTGAGAACTATTAGCAGATTTCTTTTCCAGCCTTTATAATTATCGCCATTCAACTTATTTTTAATAAGTATCAAAATGAAGGGTGGCATTTTTAACTGAAATAAAATTAGACTAGACATCATTACAAAGCTCAAACAAATATAGAGATAATTTGGCAAATAAAACATACAAGTATGTTCCTACATGAAACTTAAAAAAACATGTAGCATTGCAATGGTAATTCTCAGCACCTATTGGCCCAAGCCACTGAAGGGTGGTCATGAGACAAATAGTCAGAACATGGACCCCATCCAATTAATATATGTTGCCTTAAATCCTCCTAGGTTAAGACATATATTAATAACCACTTATTTTGGCCACCAATTTAGTTAACAGAGCTTCTAGGGAAGGTTAATAACTAAACAAGTCTTGAGTGTATAACCATTATTAACGTAGCCCGATCCATGTCCTACCAAGCCACCGAGGGTGGTCATGAATAGAATAGTACCCGAACATGTTTTCCACATAGGAGATCCAACCTAGTATACCTGCGACGGTAAACACCTACCGAGGGGTGTGGTCAGGGTAGAATTGATGCGAGTCGTTACCATGCTTTCACATATGGATCAATAATGGAGGCCGTGGGTTTTGTTTGAAACCCTCTCCCACTCAATATTTTGAAAAAAAACATGCAAGTTTTGACAAATATGTATGATCAATATAGTCTGAGCGGCATTCACCTATCCTATATGACATGTTATCAAATATGCATACAAAACATCCATCAATACATATTTGTACATCCATGATATATTACAGAAAAAATAATTGATGAAATAACCAAGCCATGGTTCCATCTTAGAATAAAGAAAATAAAGATTAAAAATTCCATCCAAAGCATTCTTTGGGTCTTAAATTTGGTTCCGTCTTCTTGTATCCATCTTCATGTAGCCTCTTGATTTATTTCTCATTCCAAATTTCATTTAAAATTTAAATTCTAAAATTTAAATTTCAAATTCAAATTTCAAATTCGAATTTCAAATTTAAATTTCAAATTCAAATTTTAAACAATTTTAAATATCATGAGTAACAATATGTAATTTCAAGAAAATTTAAAATTTTTTAATTACATGTTTTTTAACATAATTTAAAATTATATCTCAAATTTAAAAATTAAAATTTTTCGACTTTCGATCTATCGACCCCACGGCCCCCAGAGGCCGACAGTCGCCGTGGGCAGCCCCCAGCCCCTGGGGGGCTGGCAACCCATGGCCCATAACCTCGGTGCAGCCATGCCAGGCTGCACACCCGGGTGCTGCTGCAGCCCCAGGCTGCAGGCGCCTGGGTGGGCGCGACAGCCCACCAGGCTACAAGCGACGCCTGCAGCCATGGGCTCCAGCCCAGGGGCTCAGCCAGCCCTTAGGGGGGCCGCGGCCACCCTCGGCTCCAAGCAGAGCCCGCGGCCACGGGTGGTGCAGCCTTGGGCAGGGGCTGCGCAGCCCCATCCTGCCCGAGGGTAGGGGTTGCAACCCCACCAAAGCTGATGGCCTATCCCGAGGGGTTCGTCCTCGATTTTCGTGTCATATTCCAATTTACCCATTAGGACCTCAAAAATTTAATTCGAATCCTAATTAAATTGGAATTTTCCACACAATCAAAATTTCAACCTTTAAATTAAATTTAACTTTTGGGAAAAATAAATTACGGTCTTCAAATTTCAATCTCCTCCAAGAATAATTACATAAAATTTCCTAAACCGTTTCCGGTGTACAAAAATTCTAATCATAATAATTCTAAGAGACAAAAAATTAATATCCATGGGAAAATTACAGTGATGATAAACCGCTCCCATGGTTACATAAAAATTCCTAGATACAATTTTCTAAATTCTAAGGAACCATAATCGGCATAAAATAAGAATGATTATAATAATTTAAAAAATTAAAATAACTACATACCACATACTATATACACAATACAAGATAACAACATAAAGGAATCCTAAAATGCCACTATCTAAATATCAAATCCATACATAAATAAAAAGACTAACTAATTGTCTAATTTATGTACATGACATGGTCAGGAAATGGCTTTGATGCCAATTGTAGGAATAAAATCAGTAAAATGCATCAGAGCGGTACAGTGGAACAATAAAAATTTTTCAAGATCGTTAAATATCTTGTGATGCCGTATACAATAAACTAACAACAATAAAACTCATGCCTTAAGAGGATGCCAAACTGTAGGAGGAGAATGACTGGAGGGCTTCAACCAACTAGCCTTCTCTACTATTCTCCAATTCCCGGATGGTAGAGTGTGTGGGCACTCGGTTCCTCGACTGGTATGCTAGCACTGCTAGTCTCCTTCTGACCACCCAGATCTCTTAAGAACTTGTTGTCACGGTGAGTTATGCAACAATAAGCCTGCTTACCTGAGAGTCTGTAGTCTAAGAGAACTGAAGTAGCAGGACCTCAATTTATAGACTTGCATGAGGTGATCCTCTGAATTCGAATTGGATTAGGAGAAGATTTTCTCTCTTATCCACTAATAAAAATCTGAAAATTCTGGCCTTATCTAACCAAAAAGAATTCGGCCAATTTAAGGAATTTTCATTCAAAATTCAAACAGGATTTTAACTTAAATTTTATCTCCTTATTCCCTCATAAAAATCGATTCCCCTTTGTGCCAAAATCATGACTAGATTCGGTCATTAAAGTGTGAGGAGAATCAGAATTCAAATAGGATTTTCTAGCTTGAATTTAATCTCACCCTTGTCCATTAAAACTTAAAATCTTCCTTGAGTTTATCCTCAAAATTGTCAGCCAAACTAGGGAGGAGAGAATCCAAATTCAACTGGGATTGAAACTTGAATTTTTCCCTGAATCCTGATCAAAAAAATCCAAAAATTTCTAGGATTTATTCCTCAACTAATTTCGGTTTTCCTTGATGGATTAGGACTCCAAATTCAAGTAGGATTCAAACAAGATTTTCCTCTCCATAATCCAACTCAAATTAGAATTCTAACCCTGTGGAATTATCCACAAAGAATTTGAATTCCACTTGGACTGTGATTCAAAATTTGAAATTTAAATTTCAAAATTCAAATTTCAAAATTCAAACTTCAAATTCAAATTTCAAATTCAAATTTCAAATTCAAATTTCAAATTTCAAATTTCAAATTTCAAATTTCAAATTTAAATTTAAAATTCAAATTTCAAATTCGAATTCTAAATTTAAATTTTGAATTCAAATTTCAAATTCAAATTTCAAATTCGAATTTCAAACTTCACAAAAAAGTTGTATTTCTATTAGGAACTGCCCTAACTGCCTCAACTTTAAACTTACCCTTAAATCTGCTCTGATACCAACAATGTTAGGAACTACCCTAACTGCCTCAACTTTAAACTTACCCTTAAATCTGCTCTGATACCAACAATGTAGGGACCTGGCTACTATACTTACTTTAGCCGTACTTACTACTGCTCTAATACCACCTTGTAGAGAGCGAGTCCCTACCACCTTGACTTAAAACTTCCTTTTAAACTTTAAACATACTTCATTATACTTCTTTGAACTTTACTCTTCTTAAACTTGCTTTTCCTAATTTAGTTTTAAACTTGCTCTGGTACCAATGTAGGTACCTTAACTTGGGCTCTAATGCCACATCTTGTAGGCGACCCGACTCACTCGAGCCATCCACTTAAAACTTTAACTCTTCTCAACTTTGCTCTTCTTTATCTTACTTTAGGAAAAACTTACTTTAACTTACTTACTTCTTATATCTTTAAACTTACTAGATTTAACTTTGTCATTTTAACTTACTTGCGGAAGTGGTGTTTGAAATATTACTGATAATAATTTTTTTTCTTTTAAAACTTAAACTTAATTTAAACATATGAGTTTTCAAAATGCATATTGAAAGACTTCATATACTTAACTTGCATTAAACCTTGTCTCTTTTTCATTACATTACATATACCTTTTCTTTAAATTACAGCAGAAATCATAGTGAAAACCATAACCCTTCCCACAACACTCTGGGAATCTGTCTGCCAGCCCATCTGTTTCTTCTTTCATAATGTAGGCAACTTACTCTTGTTACCTACATCACGAACAGACTAGTGAGCTAGAACTCAGTAAGTACAAACATACATATAAATATATCATATACATAAACTTATATTTCATAACACATCTCAAACATAACATTTCATAAATCACATCAACTAACAACAAAGGTTAGTCAGATTATGCTTACTTAATTTTTCTTCTTGCTTCTCATTGTTCTTACTTTCTTTCTTATTCTTCTGTTCTTTTCTTTTCTTTTCTTTTCTTAGCTTTTCTTGACTTTTCTTTACTTTACTTTCTTAACTTTTCATTGCTTTACTTTCTTTTCTTTTCTTCACATTGTTCGTTATGTTCTTTTATATTTTTCTATTCTTTTCTTATCTTTACTTATCTTTTTCTTTGCTGTTCTTTTCTTTTCTTTTCTTTTCTTTTCTTTCTTTTCTTTCTTTATCTTTCACTTGTGGGCCCGTGATTGAACGTACCTAATGCGCGCGGACCAATGGGGGAACGGGGGAGCGACCCATCAATCAACCCCAAGGTTGATCTCGCACTACAAAACTTGGGGTAGTGCATTAGCCATTAACTACCTTAAGCTTGCGGTAGCACCACACATCTGGGGTGGAGGCTATTCTTAAATCTTAAACCTAACAGCTGGGGAGGTCGGTACGTCAATCTTAAATTTTCAGTCTTATTATCTTGCTTATATTTATCTTTCTTTATTTTAGTTTTTCATTCTTTTTGACTTTGTGAACATGTTGGATTATCATGTCACAATGCACGATTCTTAATAATTGCATGGTCAAAAAATTTTCTTATCGTTTTATAAAACATTTCTTTACAAACACGTTATTCATAACGTCACATCATCATATAATCCTATGGCAAGTCCATTCATGAGTAGACAATTAAATGTCTATACTTACAAATACATTACTCGTATCTCCTTCTTCACTTCTGGATCCGCAGGCGTTCCTTTGTCGCGTCTGGATCGGGTTCCTATAACTGAAGCAATAATAACGGTTATTTCAATCTTTATTCTTACGTAAAAATTCTACATTTAATTTCCCAATCCTAAACTTAGGGGTCTAATATTCCATTTATAACCTTTCTGTCAACTTTTGTCAAAATTACCATTTTACCCTTTGCGGGACTTTTTCATCATAACTTTACTTTTCTTTGATTTATAACTTAGTTTTGGCCCTTAGAATCTTAATTAAGTCATTCTAAGTGCATTAAGATCCTTTTCTATCATTCTTGAAATTTTCGGTCTAAACGACCGTTTTACCCCTAACGAGTCTTTAGGTCGTATCATTTTCATTTTATTGCTTAGACTGGATTTTCTAAACCCAAAAATCATGAAATCATTTTTCTTAAGCCTTTTCGAGCTTTTTCGGCATTAATTACCAAAATGCTCGAGTCACTATTCATCGATTCTCGGGTGGCACTGTTTCGACCTTAGGTCATCGAAGGGGCTCGGGTTTCCATCGCGACCACATTTTTACTATTCAGTTCCTAAAATACCCCTCTGTGCCATTTTTTGAAACCATCTAACCTATTTCTATTCTACCACGTACTATACCAGAGGCCTAATTTTTTACGTAAAAATCTTCACATTTTACACTTTTTCTTATTTGACTATTTTTCATACACATAGTCCATTTATCTTACAATTTCACATGCCAAAATACATAATTAATACATAATCATTCCAAAACAATAAATAAGAAATGAAGGGACCGAAATCACTATCGAAATCATCCCACCAACGATCAAACGGACCGTTCGATCTCGTGTGCATAAACTTTGATTCACCGTTCTTCACTTTTGAAATTCCGTCTTGTAATTCCGATGTCACAGACGTGTCCAGAACGTCGAAAATAGGCCAATGGGCCACTTTTCAATTTTTGGTCACCGGACCGCCGTTGACCGACCGTTGACAGGCGTTGACCGACCGTTGACCGGTGTTGACCAGCGGCGGCGTGGAGAAAGGCGACCACCATCTCGTAGATCTCAATGTGAGGAACTCATTGGTGGTGTCAATTTCACCAATTGAAGCTCCTATCACAGGGAGTCACCTCCCCCTCGACAGACAGCGGCGGCGAGCTCCGATCTCCGCCGTGCCGTGGTGGTTTCATGCAATTGGCTTGGGGCTCTTTCTCCCCGTGCCACTTTAAGCAGGTTGAGCTAGGCGGTGTCACTCACCTCTGCCGGGAACGGCGACTTCCACAGCGGTGACGACGAAGTGTTAGGCGACGCGATCCAGTGGCTGTTGACGTGAAATGAGCTATGGGTTTTGTTCTCCTCTTCACCACGAAACTTTTGGGATCGGAATCACCTTGATCGAACGTCGGACGGCGGAGAAACGGCCGTTTGAAATTTCCGACGGTCGGTGGATTCGGGCGGCGCGTGCAGACTCCTCTGGCAGCTGTTCCGTCGCGTCGACCCACCATTGGACTCAGCTCTGCGAGAGCTTTCCAATGGTGGCGGCGGTATCGAAAACGAACACCATTTCCGATAGTTGGTTACTGTTCATTTTCGTGTAGGGGTAGGAAAGAGAAAGTGAGAAAAAATTATGAGCCCCTTTTTTAAATTTTCGATTTTTCGCCTTTATTTATACTTTTTTTGTCCAAAATTTCAACATGAGCTATCTTGACTAATTTGGGTGTGCTGAACCCAAATATATCAGTTTTGTTTTCATCTGAGATCACCTCGACCAGTTTCCGATACTGCGAATTTCCAGTGAAAAATTACCTTTGTACTTAATTAACTAATTTGAACATACTGATAGGCTATATTGACTAATTTGGGCGTGCTGAACCCAAATTTATCTGTTTTATTTTCATCCGAGGTCATCTTGACCAGCTTTCCGGTACTGCATATTTCCTGATCAAAATTTACTTTTTGTACTCAAAAGACTAATTTGAGCATTCTAAATCCAAATATATCAGTTTTATATCAAGAAAAGATCATCTTGACCAATATCTTGATACTGCATGTCTCCTTATCAAAATTTACTGTTTGTGCTCAATTCACTAATTTGAGCATGCCGATTCCAAATATATCAGTTTTATATCAAGAAAAGGTCATCTTGACCAATTTCTTGATACTGCATATTTCCTGATAAAAAAATTTACTGTAAACCGTAATCATTAGATCATCCTAATACTTTCTACCTCAATTCCTTTCTTTTAAAAGAAATAAATCAATCATGACATCATCTATTTTGTCCTCATTATATTTATCTAGAATCAAAGTTTGACCAAAAGTCAAACTGATCGGAACTTTCACCGCAATCGCTTAGGCAGATTTCTGACGCCTCCTGTGCGATTGGTTTGATCTAATTAAATCTCGAAACTCTTAAAGACTCTAAAATACTTATCTTGTCTTATCTTTACTTTGACTTGCCATTTCTTATATCTATCTTTTTCGGATACCGAAACCACTCTATTCTGAACGTATTGGTCCGAAATCACTTTCTCAGTTACGAACTTTATTATTTAACTATTTTTGGAGATTTCAATTCCTCCAAAACATTTATTTATTATCATTAATACTTTTATCTTTTATTTATAAACATAGTGTTCTTTTACATTCTATTCATAAAATTCTTAGAAAAACCTAGCTTAATCCTAGGTAACATTGTAGGAATTTTCCGGTCTATCATAATTTCAGATGTTGTTCTCATGGATAATTTTCTACAACTCCAATCCAATCTCAAATAAAATCATAGCACCTTTATTTGGAGTTCGAATAATTTTGTACTATATTATCCAAAATAAAATATGAATTCAACTGGAGAGAATCTTGTCCACCATCCTAATCCTATGTCAACACTATCCATGCATAATCAACTAGCCAATAAGCATACACAAATCAATTTGCCAACCGTTAAGGAATTAGGTGGAGCTAATACAGGGACCAATTGGACATATATAATCGGGCTCCCCATATGATCATCATTCTGTACCGAACAACTCAATCATATGATTACTAATTTCAGAGTCACACCACTATAAACCTGAAATTGAACTCCCAATTATATACCATATTACGAAAGCCTGTGACAAACTAATGTCCAATGACCTTGTCATGTATGCAGAACCCTCATACGATATCCATGATCAGCCTTAGGTCAAAGTCTGTTTAATCCTACTGATCAGGCTATCTTAAAGTTCCATTATACTACCGAATAAGAAAATGATTATTCACCATATGTGAATAAGAAGTCATCCGCCCAGCAGACGACCCAAGGGCTTGTATATTTTCACATTCAGTATAATGCCTTTAAGAGGATACCCTTAACTCCTCATTAGAGCTATGATTCCGATATCTGTAAACGAACCCTTCATCATATGCAAGTCATGCACCCAACGAACCGGCCTATAAGCTTACTACCTCTGAGATGCTTTAGCCATTGGAACATTAAAGTATACAAGTCATATACATGAAGTAGTTTATTTACTCAGGATTAAGGTTATTGCATAATGAACGTCAAAAGCAGATTGATCCACTCATAGCGGACTACATTGATCAATCATGCTTTAGTCACGGTCTAATATGTCACCACCAAGCAACATATCTATGTCTCTACTTGGGAGTCTATGCTCCGGATAGTCAAGACAAACTGTCCCCACCATGGCTTTAGACAACATAATAGTCTTAACATGAATTAGATGCTCGGCCTAACCTCATAGACTACAGACCTTCGTTTAGACTGCTTACTTTAGGACATTGTCTTCTTGCATACAAAAGTCTATTGTATGCAATGTTCTAACAGTTTTAACACAAGTAGTCAGTGAGCCATATTTGCTTACATTTACTTTAACATGTAAATAGAATAAGGACAAATAGTAATGTAATGAATAACCTCTATATTATAATTTTATTATCCAGTTCAAAATAAATACATAAAATGTCTCTAATGCTTAGGGCATTTCCTAACACCTGGTACATAGTCTCAAAGGGACATACTAGGATAGGTCTAGTGGGAGTAAGCTACTGCTTCCCATCATGCCTATTTACATAGCCTAAGAAAAGATTTTGCTTTAGTTGTCTAGGCCTTCCAGTCTGCCTTATGCGATTGAGGGGCCTTCAATTCTAGTCTGCGTGGCATGAAGTTTGTTATTTGCGGTGCGAGTTTAGGTCTATTGATTCTACGGTTTGGAATGACAGTCTCTAGCGTAGTGGCCTTCCTTGCCGTAGATGAAACACCCACTTGTTCCATGTCAAAATTCTCCCAGGTGCCTCTTTCCGCATTTCGGGCACGTCAGGTGTTTGTTGCCATCTCCTTCCTGGTCATTTTTCTTCTGAGGGAAGTCCTTCTGTAAACCCTGGTTGCCTTGATCCCCCTTCCTCTTGTTGTTATTGTGGGACTACCTGCTGTGTTAGTCAGTCCCCACTTTCTATCCTCTGTGATGTGGCTCGAGGTTCTGCTTCCCCTTAGCTTGTTTAACCTGGGTCTTTTCCTCCCTCCAGGCTATCTGAGCCGACATTCCCTATCCTGAGCCAACTAGTATTTGGCTTGGATAGCTCAACTGACGCACTCTGCCACTGTCACTGGTCCATTGCTACCGCTGCAGACTTGGATGGTGATATCTGTTTGAAATATCTTTAGCATCCTCCTAACCCTTTCCTTCTCAGTCAACACCAAATCAGGGAAGAGTTGGGCCGGCTACTCGAACTTCCTTATTGCCTCCATTACGGTCATGCCACGTTGGCGTAAGTTATTGAACTCATCCTGCTAGGTTGCTAGGGCCTCGTTATTAAAGTATATTTCCTTGAATTCGTCAACAAACTTGGTCCAGCTCATTTCACTGACATTTCTCTTGATGGCTACTATCTTCCACCATTGGCGTGCCCCCTTACGTAAGGCAAGGGATGAACACAATACTTTCTCCCTCTCAGTCAATCCCACAAGGTCCAAGATTACTTGGATGTCGGTCAGCCAATCGTCGACCTCTATGGGATTAGTAGTCCCTTCGAATTCTAGCACTTTAATGCGCCGAAATTTCTTGTACAAGTCACCTTCCCTAGGGGTCAGCAGAAGAATGTTGACTACTAAGCGGACAATCGCTATTGGGGGTGCTGATGTTATCTGGGCTGGAGGAGCTACTTACTCCCTCGGAGTATCAGAAGCTGCTGGAGCCTCCTACACTAGCACCTAAGCTGTCTGCGGTGCTTGGTTCTGTTGTCCTAATTACTCCCTAAACCGGTCTAGATCGCGCTACTGATTTTCCATCATTTCTTATATAGTTGCGAGTTGCACCATTATTTCATCTTCTCGAAATGCTTGGTTTGTCTGTGTACATGTTTGATCCATGTTATACTTTGGAACCTTCGTCCTCTGGTGGCACTCCACTGGCATAACCTTTACCAGTGCAGCCATGGTTACACATTATAACTTACGTTAACTTTCATAGTAATACTGTAAAAAAAAACTAACTTACTTGGATAAATGAGGCAGGTATGCGGCGATGTGAGGTAGGGTGGCAGGATACCACTCTGATACCAACTGTGATGTCCTGAGCCCTGAGTGGCCCAGACCATCACTTAAAACTACTATTACTTATCTTGCTTACAAACTAGTACTTAACTTAATTAAATATCATAATTTTACGGGTTTTTTTTTGAATGCGTACATATTTACTATTTATGTACTTATGCTTTCGAAAATACAAAGTCTAAATCATAAGGAGTTCAGTTATACATATATACTTATAAAATTCTTTAAGTATTTACTATTTAAAAACACTGTTTACTGTGCGTAAGTTAAACTCGTGGTGTATCCATAACCTCGCCCTCACATCCGCCTCCACTGCTGTCATCGCCCATTTAGCTCTAGGCTATAGGTTGCTTACCTATGACATGAACACACACACTATGAGCTTTATGCCCAGTAAGTATAACATGTCGTCCGCAAAACATGTTTAAATCATAATATATACTTAAAATCCTATAAGCATGTCATGTACCAACAAGTACCACTGAAACATTTCACATATCAGGGCATCACATAACACTAAATGTAGAATTAAAACAACATAGCTGGATGCATAACAGAAAACATCATGTACTAAAATGCATATCTACTAAAGCTGGATGTATGCTGAACTATAGCTAAGGCATATCGTGAACAAGGCATGAACCGATTATGCTCATATTATGCTTCATTGTCCATTATCTTTTTCTTATCTGAATGGCATAGTGAGCCCTGCGCTCGTGGGCCTTGTGCTGTGATATTTAGATACAAAATATAGGCCTTGTGCCCGTTATATTTCTATACAAAAGGTGGGCCTTGTGCCCATTACATTTCTATATAGAATGTGGTCCTTATGCTCGTTATATTCATACACATAATGTAGGCCTTGTGCCCGTTATATTTATATACATAATGTGGGCTCGTGCCCCTTATATTTATATACATAATATAGGACTCGTGCCCATTATATCGACACCTTAATTTAATTACCCAATTCTTTATATGATTAGGCCATATGCTCTGCTAAGCCATCCCCTAATCTTACATGATAGGGATGTCTGGCATTTAACTCAGGCTTTCATTAACCTATGTGATTATGAAACTATATGCTTTCTTAACATGTGATGGATCAATAGTGCATGAATTGCATACTTAACATACTGTAAAAATCAATGCTTTAAATTCATTTTGCTTATGTTATACGTGGAGTTATACTTACCTAGTTTACAAACAAACTTGTACTCTCGCCTTTGTTAACTTACAGGTAACTAGCTGTCATCAGTAACCTATCTTATCAATAATCTTGTTGAGTCACTAATACCGTTAGTGACTAAAGTGGATACTATCGTATGGTACCGATTGCCGTCAGTACTAACTTGCCCTCTTTTGGTGAGTTTGATCCTCTAGGCATGGTTAATTAATTTATTACTCAATAAATTAATTAACATAATTCTTAGGTCACTATTACCTTAAGTGACTGTAACTCATATCGTGGTATAGTACTGAGGTCCATCGGTATCCAACTGTTCTACTTTGGGAATTTGGTATCTAACTTCTATCGTGTTTGATTATCTTGTCTACTTGACAAAATAATCATTATTCCTCACTATATCGTTCAAACTCGATCCTTGACTAATTGACCGACCAGTCAACTGACCGGTTACCTCGCGCATTGTTAACTAGGTAGCCTGCCAGGTTACTAAATTTGTTTTGGTGTGGTAGCCTACCGGGTTACCGCTACTGTTTTAAAAAAATTTATTTTGATTACCATATAAAAATTTAAGAAAATTATATGCTTTGAAACCATCCCTTTATCACCCCATTGGAAGGTGGGGGCATTTGATTAAAACCATATTCTTATTTTAAAAGTGTAGAACACATTTTGGGTGTTGTATTTTAAAGGTGGTTTTTGAACCACTTACCGAAACTGTTTTAAAAACGTGTTCGAAACGACTTAGTTGGTAAATTTGGCAAACATAAAACTTTTCTTTCTCGATGAGATGAACAATTCTTGTGTTCATCTCAGAGCTCAAATCAAACTATAACAGCTCCTAATATCACTAAACCCGTGGCTACTTATGCCCAGTTTTTGAAAAGTTTCCAGTTTTACGCTATTTTGAAAACGGCTTTGTTTGAGGCCCGAAACAGCCAAAATTTTAAACATGCATAGGTTGGCTTAAAGTTTCGACGAGATCTACAACTTTCATGTTGAGCCTGAGATCCAGTTGGGACTCTAAGTGGGTCATTTTTAACAAAACCTAAGACTATTTCTAGGTTCAAATTTTTAGTCCCAGTTTTGGACACCGAATGAAAACCACTCAAAAAACCTATGTTAGTGTCGTTTTCTGCTAAAACCTATTTGATGCAAAAACGACCGTAACGAATTTCCTTAAAAATCTGTGTTTTACCAAATCTGGACTCTAACTTGGTCAAAATGGCCAAAACTCGTGGCTCTAACCTGGGGACAGATTTGTGTCAAGCCATTAAAACATCCACACATACACACATCCATTCGTAAAAATGTAATCCACATCCACACAACTACATAACTTAAAAATGAAAAGCTAAGGGCTCAAAATAAACATATTACAACCAATGGCATAAACAAATACACGTAAATTCCTTGATCCAAAACTTAAAAATAACTAACTACAAAAGGGAGGGTTTTTCGGGTTTACCTTTTATGCCAAGAACCAAGCACACCGAATCAAAGCTTAGGTGACAAAAATGGCTGTGTAAACCAAGGAGGTTTAAGGTTAGTTTATGCTAGTAAAGACACCAAAAATTTTCTCTTAACATCAAACCAAAATAACAACTAAAAACACAAGGATTGGTTCTAAAAACTTGCCCTTAAATGCACTTGAAATGGCTTGGATTGAAATCTCCTAACATAAGCTTGAAGGGGGCTAAATTTTGGTAAGGTTTTCGCTAGATTTTTAGCTTGAAAATGGTGGGTTTGGGGGCTGTGGAATGGTCAGCTGTAGCAAGAATAGAAAGAGAAGAAGAGTTGTGTTTTGGGAGCTAAAAGAAAGAAAGTAACCCTTATTGGTCAAGCATGCCTTTTATAGGCAAAACTAACCCATTTTACTTAAGCTTAAGCTCACTTAATTATCCACATTTTTTTATCTAATCAAGGGACAAATTGTTGCCATTTTTTAGCCTCTAGGGGCCGTGGGCTGCGCATGGAAGGAGGGGCCAAATAAACAAAGATTTATATTGGCTATGTGCTTGAAATCTTGAATTGTTTAATCCAAAAGGTGTCATAGCTTTTGATTATTTTATTGACACTTTTGGGCTACTCTTGTAGCCAATTTCAACTGCTTTTATAGCTAGGATACACGGTTTTTAAGGGATAGAATTCCTCTGCATTTGCTTCTCCTTGCAGTCTAATTTTCTACAGCGGTGTTCGGTCCTTTCTCGGTAGTGTTCTAGTTTTCACCTAGAATTGGATTTTCTGAATCTAATTTTTATACTGATCATTCCTAATTGGATTGTATTGTCTAAGAGCCCATTCTGTACTAGTTTACTATTCATTTCCTATACTGTGGTTGTGTCTACACTGTGTTGTCCTTGCATACGCAAAACGAGGCGTTCTCATGCGAAATTTCAAACACAGTCTCTCTTAACTAATTTGGACGTACTGATTTCAAATTTATTAGTTTTACATCCATCTGAGGTCATTTGGACTAGTTTTCGAGATTTGTGTGATCTCACCTCGAAAAATGTGTCAGGTGCCCGATTGACTAATTTGGGCGTTTTGAGTCTAAATATATCAGTTTCGGGCGAGAAAAGGTCGTCTTGACCCTCTTCCTGATACTGCGTATCTCTCAGACAAAAATTCTCGTTTTATGCTCAATTGACCAGATTGAGCCTGCTGATTGTTAATATGTTAGTTTTAGGTCAAATTTAAGTTGTCTTGGCCATTAACTTGTCACTGCGTTTCTACTATTCACTGTTTTATGTTTAACTGACTATTCTGAGCATTCTGGCTCTGATTTTGTTAGTTTCTGGGTGAAAAGGGGCCATTTGGACCACTTTTCTCGATACGGTACATCTATTAGGGTAATTATCGCGGTTATGCTCAGATGACCGGTTTGAGCATACTGATGACTTGTTCACCAGTTCTATGTCAAGAAAAGGTCGTTTGGACTGGTTTCTTGATACTGCGTGTCTTATACGCGTGCACACACGTATACTAAGGTGAACTTATTTCGTTGTCAGTTGCCTCTTTGACTGCATAAATAGTAATTAAACGATAATGTATCCCTTTAATTCATTCAACTGGGAAAAATATACTGTATTTATCAGCGTAATTACTGGTTACATAGTAATTAGGTTTTAGGAACACGGTGGTCATTACATCGAACTCATGTTCTCTCTTGGGTCAACCATTTTCCCTAACCTTGTGCCTCTAACTGACTTATCGCACAATCCAATTAGCCTATTTGAGTTTCTAAGCATTGGATACTCATGTTAGGGGTGCCCTAAGCAAGAAAGACATTTTTAATGTATTTCATTTATTTTTTGAACTGATTATTAAAATATTTTAGAAGTTATTTATTACATTGCTGTAAGTCCTCAACATATTTTCATGTTAAATTAAATGTAGGCAAACATGGTTCATTAACTGCTTGTGTTATATTGCTAAAATGTTGTATGTAATGATCTTTTATATGTGAAAAGACAACATTCTAGAATAAGTAGTTTAAATCTATGGTCCGTAGTTTATAGGGTTGGAGTGAGTATCTAATTTATTTTAAGACTATTATGTTGTCTGAAGCCAATTTAGGGGGTGGTTTATCTTGACTGTCTGAAACTTTGACTCGACATAGATATATTGCTTGATGATGACATATTTGTAGGAAAATAATTTGGTAAAAACGTATCAGAGTGGCGCAACGGAACAATAAAAAATTTTTAGATCGTTAAATATCTCATGATACCATATACAATAAATCAACAACAATTAAAACTCATACCTCAAGGACGCCAATCTGCATGAGGAGAATGACTGGAGGCTTCAACCAACTAGCATTCTCTACTATTCTCCAATTCCCGAATGGCTGAGTGTGTGGGCACTCTGAACCTCGATTGGTATGCTAGCACTACTAGTCTTCTTCCGACCACTCAGATCTCTAAAGAACTTATTGTCACGGTGAGCTGTGCAACAATAAGCCTGCTCACCTGAGAGTCTGTGGTCTGAGAGAACTGGAGTGGCAGGACCTCTATTTATAGACCTGCATGAGGTGATTCTCTGAATTTGAATTGGATTAGGAAAAGATATTTTCCCTTATCCATAACCATAAAATCCGAATTTTCTATGGGAGAATCTCAACAATAAAATTCGGCCATTATGAATAAATCCAATCCAAATCTAAACAAGATTTTAACTAGAATTTTATCTCCCCTTTTTCAACCAAAAAATCCGAAATTCCTAGGAGAAAATCTCCTCCACAAATTCGGCCACTTTTAGGATAAGGAAGAATCAAAATTCCACTAGGATTTTCAAGCTTGAATCTTATCTCATCCTTATCCAAAATAACCGAATTTTCCTAGGAGATAGACTCCAAAATTTCAGCCACTTTTCAGGGAGGAGAGAATCCAAATTCAACTGGGATTGAAACTTGAATTTTTCCCTTGAACCTTATCCACAAAAACCGAAATTCGATTGAGGATTATCCTCAAAATTTCATCCACCTTTTGCTAGGATTTGGAGTCAAAATTCAAGTAGGATTCTAACAAGATTATCCTCTCCAAATCCAACTCAAATTCGAATTTCAAACCTTGTGGATTTTCCACAACAAATTCGAATCCCACTTGGACTGTGATTCAAATTCGAATTTCAAATTCAAATTTCAAATTCAAAATTCAAATTTCAAATTTCAAATTTCAAAATCGACAAGGCAGTTGTGCTTCAAATTCTTGTTCTCATGGATAATTTTCTACAACTCCAATCCAATCTCAAATAAAATCATGGCAATTTTATTTGGAATTCGAATAATTGTGTACTCTATTATCCAAAACAAAATCTGAATTCAACTGGAGAGAATCTTGTCTACCATCCTAATCCTGTGTCATCACCATCCATTCATAATAAACCAGCCAAGAGCATACACAAATCAACTTGCCAAACGTTAAGGAATTATGTGGGGCTAGTAGAGGGACTGATTGGACATATATAATCGGGCTCCCGTAAATCCATATGATCATCATTCTTTACCGAACAACTCAATCATATGATCACTAGTTTCAGAGTCACACTACTATAAACCTGAAACTGAACTCCCAATTATATACCGTATTACGTAAGCCTGTGACAAGCTATCGTCCAATGACCTTGTCATGTATGCAGAACCCTCATATGATATCCATGATCAGCCTTAGGCCAAAGTCCGTTTAATCTTACTGATCAGGCTATCTTAAAGTTCCATTATACTACCGAATAAAGAAAATGATTATTCACCATATGTGAATAAGAAGTCATCCGCCCAGCAGACGACCCAAGGCCTTGTCCATTTTCACATTCAGTATAATGCCTTTAAGAGGATACCCTTAACTCCTCATTAGAGCTATGATTCCAATATCTGTAAACGAACCCTTCATCATATACAAGTCATGCACCCAATGAACCGGTCTATAAGCTTACTACCTGTGAGACACTTTAGCCATTGGAACATCAAAGTACACAAGTCATATACATGAAGCTGTCCTTTTACTCAGGATTAAGGTTACTGCATAGTGAACGTCAAAAGCATATCGATCCACTCAAAGCGGACTTCGTAGATCAATCACGCTTTAGTCCCGGTCTAATATGTCACCACCAAGCAACATATCTATGTCTCTACTTAGGAGTCCAGCTCCAGATAGTCAAGACAAACCGTCCCCTCTAAGGCTTTAGACAACATAATAGTCTTAACATGAGTTAGATGCTCAGTCTAACCCCATAGACTGCAGACCATAGTTTAGACCGCTAACTTTAGAGCATTGTCTTCTCGCATACAAAAGTCCATTGCATGCAACGTTCTAATAGTTTAACACAAGCAGTCAGGGAGCCATATTTGCTTACATTTACTTTAACATGTAAATAAGACGAGGACAGATAGCAATGTAATGAATAACCTCTATATATATAATTTTATTATCCAGTTCAAAATAAATACATCAAAATGTCTCTAATGCTTAGGGCATTTCCTAACAATCTCCAACTTGCGCTAAGCTAGCAGATGTGCCATGTTACGCATCCCCATCGCCTCTACGTGCCTCTCAAAGCTTCTAGCCACCAAAGTCTTAGTAAAGGGATCGGCGATGTTGTCCTCGGACGCAATCTTGTATACATCCACTTGTCATGTCTCCACGTGCCCTCTAATAATATGATATCTCTGATCGATGTGCTTGGTCCTCTTGTGGTGCCAAGATTCCCTTGTGTTGGCAATAGCCCCTGTATTATCACAGTAAAGTGTGATAGGCTTGTCAATACCTGAAATGACCATAAGGTCTCTAAAGAACTTGCGGAGCCAAACCGCTTCTTTAGATGCCTCAGCCACAGCCACATATTCAGCCTCCATAGTAGAGTCAGCTGTGCAGCCCTGCTTCATGCTCCTCCACACAATGGCGCCTCCTCCGAGTAAAAACACTGATCCAGATGTCGATTTCCTCGAATCCTTACAAGTCTGGAAGTCTGAGTCCGTGTATCCTACGAGTGTTAGGACCCCTCTAGAATACACCAGCATATAATCTCTTGTTCTCTTAAGATACTTGAGTATATGCTTTACTGCTTGCCAGTGCTTGGTTCTAAGATTTGCTTGATATCGACTCACCATACCTACTGCAAAACATATATCCAGCCGAGTGCAAAACATAGCGTACATAAGGCTACCCACAGCAGATGCATAAGGGACCTTACTCATACGCTCTCTTTCTTCCGATGTCTTGGGACAGTCATCCAATGAAAGAGTTAGACCGGCAATAGAAGGTTGTGAGCCTTTCTTTGCCTCTTGCATTGCATATTTGTCAATTATTTTATCTATGTATGAAGCTTGGGATAACGCTATCATTTTGTTCTTTCGATCTCTGAAGAGATGAATGCCTAGAACATAATTAGCTTCTCCCAAGTCCTTCATGTCAAACTGTTGGTGTAACCAAAGTTTGACCGATGATAAGTTCCCTACATCATTCCCAATGAGTAGTATATCATCGACATAGAGTATCAGAAAGACCACTTTTCCATCCTTAATACGTTTATAAACACAGGGTTCATCAACGTTCTGCTCAAAACCAAATGTCTTAATCGCTTGATCAAACCTCTAGTTCCATGAGCGGGATGCTTGCTTTAATCCATAAATGGATCTAAGCAACTTGCAGACTTTCCTTTCTTGGCCTTTCGCTACGAACCCTTCGAGCTGTATCATATAGATACACTCTTCATGATGGCCATTCAAGAATGCCGTCTTGACATCCATTTGCCAGATCTCGTAATTGAGAGCCGCAGCAATGGACAGAAGAATACGGATAGACTTCAGCATAGCAACAGGCGAAAAGGTTTCATCGTAATCGATTCCAGCCTTTTGTGTGTACCCTTTTGCAACCAGTCTAGCTTTGAAAGTTTCCACTCTCCCTTCCGCATCCTTCTTTCTTTTGTAGACCCATTTGCATCCAATGGGTTTTATCCCATCCGGCAAATTTACAAGTTTGCAAACAGAGTTGGATTTCATAGAATCCATCTCATTGTTCATAGCCTATTTCCAAGATTTAGAATCAACATCATTTATAGCTTCATCATAGGTGACCGGATCATCCTTATGCTCATGAGCCTCGGCCTGGTATACCTCAGCATCATACATGAAGAAATTAGGTTTCTTCGAAACCCTCCCACTACGATGAGGCACCCTAAATTATTGATCGTCTGTAGGTCTTTCACTGGAACTCAGACTTGCGTCCAAGATCGAAATCTGTGGAGCAGTTCTTTCACCCGATACCTCCTCTAGCACCACTTTGCTTTGAGGCTTAAAGTCATTCATGTGACTTTCCTCCAAGAATGTCGCATGGGTTGAGACAATGAATTTTTGTTCCTTCGGGTTATAGAACATACCTCCTTTAGTTCCCTTTGGATACCCTACAAACATGCACAATTCTGATCTTGGTTCCAATTTCTTCGCATCCCTATCCAGTACATGCGCTGGGCAGCCCCATATTCTTATATGTCTAAGGGAGGGCTTCCTGTCATGCCATAATTCATACGAAGTTCTGGGAATTGATTTGCTTGGAACCTGGTTTAGAATATAACACGCTATTTGTAAAGCATATCCCAAAAATGATAATGGCAGCGTTAAATAACTCATCATGGATCATACCATATCCAACAAGGTCCTGTTTCTCCTTTCGGCCACACCATTCTGTTGTGGAGTACCAGGTGCAGTCAATTGGGATAAAATCCCGTTCTCTACAAGATGTCCTCGAAATTTATCGGAGAGGTATTCGCCACCTCGATCAGATCGAAGTGTCTTTATGGATTTATCTAATCGCTTTTCCACTTCCGCACGATACTCTTTGAACTTGTCAAAGGTTTCGCTCTTGCGGTGCATTTGATACACATATCCATACCTCGAGTAATCATCTATGAAAGAGACATAATACTCGAACCCTCCTCATACTGTGACATTCATGGGGCCACATACGTCAGTGTGCACTATTTCTAAGAGCTCCTGAGCCCTTGTACCCTTAGCTCCAAAAGACCTCTTAGTTATTTTACCCTCTAGACAAGACTCACATTGGGGAAGTCGTACCTCCTCCAGAGATTCCAGAGGACCGTCTTTCACCAATCTTTGAATCCTATCCTGATTAATATGACCAAGTCTTAAATGCCAAAGATATGCCTTGTTAGAGTGAGAAACTTTCAACCTTTTAGAGTTATCAATTAATTTAGTGTCAAGCAGTGAGTACATCTTTGGTTTGATCAAATATAGGTTTCCATCCATCCAACCAAAATAGATAAATGACTTATTTCTACGAAAATCAACTCTTTTATTAAAAGAAACTGAATAGGAATTCTTTATTAAACAAGCTACCGATATAAGGTTCCTCCTAAAATTAGGAACATAAAAACAGTTATTTAATAAAATAAACCTAAATTGATCAAAATAAAGGTAAACATCTCCCACTGCCTCAGCCACCACCAAGCTGCCATCCCCAGTTCGCAACGAGAGGCTCCTATCATGTAGACTTCTCATTTCCACGAACCCCTGCATAGAAACACAAACATGATTAGTGGCACCCGAATCAATGACCCAAGTGTCTTTCAATTCTTCCACCAAACACGCTTCTAAGTAAAGAAGTTCCTTACCTTCCTTGCCCTTGGCGGCTAGGATTTCCCGGCAAGCCTTCTTGAAGTGACCTACCTTCCCACAACGAAAACATTTGGATTTTTTAGGGTCCCTGGGCTTCTTGTTCTTTTTCTTCTTCTTCCCATCCGAGACAGGAGGATTAGAAGAACTGGAAGCCACTTTCTTCTGATTTGGCCTCTTCCTCTTCCGTGAGGGTTTGGAAGATTCCGCCAAATTGGCCTCACCTTTGGGTTGGACAGCATCCCCATCCCTGATCATCTGCTCATAAGCTTGGAGTTGCTTCATGAGCTCGGTTAGTCCTAACTCCCTTGTCACCAGATTGTATGCGGCCTTAAAGCCCACAAAATCTTTAGACAGAGTTTTGAACACCATCTCGATCTGGGTGTTGTAGTCCAACTCACCACCATTTTCGGCAGCCTCAGTGAAGAATCCCATTAGAGTGATCATATGGTCCTTCACCGGAGTACCCACCTTCTGCTTAGAGTTCATAATACTGGTGATAGCGGACTGTCGAGCCAATTTTTCTTGGCCTCTGAACATGTCCTCCAGATTTTCCATGATCTCCCTAGCAACTTGATAAGTCTCATGCTGCTTTTGCAAAGCACTCATCATGCTAGCAAGAATGTAGCATCGAGCTATCTCATTGGATTCTCTCCAACGATTATAGGCAACTGGGACCTCCTCAAGTGGTGTGTCAGGTTTGGGCCTAGGTGGGCATGGTTCGTCCAGTACGAACTTGTGTCTCTCGTAGCTGAGAACTATTAATAGATTTCTTTTCCAATCTTTATAATTGTCACCATTCAGTTTATTCTCAGTAAGTATTGAAATGAGGGGTGTCGGTGACATTTTGAACAGAAATAAAATTATACTAGACATGATTACAAAGCCCAAGCAAATATACAAATAATTTAGCAAATAAAACATACAAGTATGTTCCTACATGAAACTTGAAAAACATGTAGCATTGCAACGGTAATTCTCAGCACCTATTGCCCCAAGCCACCGAGGGGTGGTCATGAAAACAAATAGCCAGAACATGGACCCCGTCCAATTAATATATGTTGCCTTAAATCTTCCGAGGTTAAGACATATATTAATAACCGCTTATTTGGCCACCAGTTTAGTTAACAGAGCTTCTAGAGAAGGTTAATAACTAAACGAGTCTTAAGTGTATAACCATTGTTTACGTAGCCCGATCCACGTCCTACCAAGCCACCGAGGGGTGGTCATGAATAAGATCATACCCGAACACGTTTTCCACATAGGAGATCCAATCTAGTATACCGGCGGCGGTAAACACCTACCGAGGGGTGTGGTTAAGGCAGAACTGACGCGAGGCGTTACCATGCTTTCACGTATGGATCAACAATGGAGGCCGTGGGTTTTGTTTGAAACCCTCTCCCACTCAATATTTTGAAAATACATGCAAGTTTTGACAAATTATGTATGATCAATATAGTATGAGCGGCACTCACTTATCCTATACGACATGTTATCAAATATGCATATAAAACATCCATCAATACATATTTATACATCCATGACATATCACAGAAAAAATAATTGACAGAATAACCAAGCCATGGTTCCATCCTAGAACAAAGAAAATAAAGATTACAAAATTCCATCCAAAACATTTTTTGGGTCTTGAATTTCGTTCTATCTTCTTGTATCCATCTTTATGTAGCCTCTCCATTTATTTTTCATCCCAAGAATCATTTAAAATTTAAATCTCCAAAATTTAAATTTCAAATTCAAATTCCAAATTCGAATTTCAAATTTAAATTTCAAATTTAAATTTTAAACAATTTTAAACATCATGTGTAATAATATGTAATTTCAAAAATTTTAAATTTTCAATTACATATTTTTTAAACATGATTTAAAATTAAATCTCAAATTTAAAAATCAAAATTTTTTGATTTTTGAACATCGCACCGCCGCCCCCGAAAGCGACAGCCGCCGTGGGCAGCCACTAGCCCAAAAGGGGCTGGCAGCCTACGGCTGCCCCCTATGTGCAACCTTGCCGAGCTGCAGGCCAAGCCTGCAGCGCCAGGCTGCAAGCCCAGGCTGCGGCCAGCCTTGGGCAGGCCACGGCCACCCTTGACTGCAGGCCAAGCCTGCGGTCGTGGGTGGTTATGGCCTGCACAGGGGCTGCCGCAGCCCCATCCTGCTTGAGGGGTCGTGTCTCGATTTTCATGCCATGTTTCAATTTACCGATTAGGATCTCCAAAAATTAATTTGAATCCCAATTAGATTGAAATTTTCCCCACAATCAAAATTTCATTCTTTAAATCAAATTTAACTTTTGGGAAAATAAATTATGGTCTTCAATCTTCAATCTCCTCCAAGAATAATTACATAAAATTTCCTAAACCGTTTCTGGTGTACAAAAATTCTAACCATAAAAATTCTAAAAGCCAAAAATTAAAATCCATGGGAAAATTACAGTATTAATAAACTGCTCCCATGGTTACATAAAAAATTCCTAGATACAATTTTTCTAAATTCTAAGGAACCATAACCGGCATAAACAAGCATGCTTATAATAATTCAAAAAATTAAAATAACCACATACTTTATACATAATCCATGATAACAACATAAAGGAACCCTAGAATGCCACTCTCTAAATATCAAATCCATACATAAATAAAAAGACTAAGTAATTGTCTAATTTATGTACATGGCATAGTCATGAGATGGCTCTGATACCAATTGTAGGAAAATAATTTGGTAAAAACGTATCAGAGTGGTGCAGCGGAACAATAAAAAATTTTTAGATCGTTAAATATCTCATGATGTCATATACAATAAATCAACAACAATTAAAACTCATACTTCAAGGTTGCCAATCTGCAGGAGGAGAATGACCGGAGGCTTCAACCAACTAGCCTTCTCTACTATTCTCTAATTCCCGAATGGCTGAGTGTGTGGGCACTCTGAACCTCGATCGGTATGCTAGCACTGCTAGTCTTCTTCCGACCACCCAGATCTCTAAAGAACTTATTGTCACGGTGAGCTGTGCAACAATAAGCCTGCTCACCTGAGAGTCTGTGGTCTGAGAGAACTGGAGTGGCAGGACCTCTATTTACAGACCTGCATGAGGTGATTCTCTGAATTTGAATTGGATTAGGAAAAGATATTTTCCCTTATCCATAACCATAAAATCTGAATTTTCTATGGGAGAATCTCAACAATAAATTCGGCCATTATGAATAAATCCAATCCAAATCTAAACAAGATTTTAACTAGAATTTTATCTCCCCTTTTTCAACCAAAAAATCTGAAATTCCTAGGAGAAAATCTCCTTCACAAATTCAGCCACTTTTAGGATAAGGAAGAATCAAAATTCCACTAGGATTTTCAAGCTTGAATCTTGTCTCATTCTTATCCAAAATAACCGAATTTTCCTAGGAGATAGACTCTAAAATTTCGGCCACTTTTCAGGGAGGAGAGAATCCAAATTCAACTGGGATTGAAACTTGAATTTTTCCCTTGAACCTTATCCATAAAAACCGAAATTCTATTGAGGATTATCCTCAAAATTTCGTCCACCTTTTGCTAGAATTTGGAGTCAAAATTCAAGTAGGATTCTAACAAGATTATCCTCTCCAAATCTAACTCAAATTCGAATTTCAAACCTTGTAGATTTTCCACAACAAATTTGAATCCCACTTGGACTGTGATTCAAAATTTGAATTTCAAATTTCAAATTCGAATTTCAAATTCAAATTTCAAATTCGAGTTTCAAATTCAAATTTCAAATTCGAGTTTCAAATTCGAATTTCAAATTCAAATTTCAAATTCAAATTTCAAATTCAAAATTCAAATTTCAAAATCCACAAAGCAATTGTGCTTCAAATTCTTGTTCTCATGGATAATTTTCTACAACTCCAATCCAATCTCAAATAAAATCATGACAACTTTATTTGGAGTTCGAATAATTGTGTACTCTATTATCCAAAACAAAATCTAAATCTAACTGGAGAGAATCTTGTCTACCATCCTAATCCTGTGTCATCACCATCCATGCATAATAAACCAGCCAAGAGCATACACAAATCAATTTGCCAAACGTTAAGGAATTATGTGGAGCTAGTAGAGGGACTGATTGGACATATATAATCGGGCTCCCGTAAATCCATATGATTATCATTCTTTACCGAACAACTCAATCATATGATCACTAGTTTCAGAGTCATACCACTATAAACCTGAAACTGAACTCCCAATTATATACCGTATTACGTAAGCCTGTGACAAGCTATCATCCAATGACCTTGTCATGTATGCAGAACCCTCATATGATATCCATGATCAGCCTTAGGCCAAAGTCCGTTTAATCCTACTGATCAGGCTATCTTAAAGTTCCATTATACTACCGAATAAAGAAAATGATTATTCACCATATGTGAATAAGAAGTCATCCGCCCAGTAGACGACCCAAGGCCTTGTCCATTTTCACATTCAGTATAATGCCTTTAAGAGGATACCCTTAACTCCTCATTAGAGCTATGATTCCAATATCTGTAAACGAACCCTTCATCGTATACAAGTCATGCACCCAACGAACCGGTCTATAAGCTTACTACCTCTGAGACGCTTTAGCCATTGGAACATCAAAGTACACAAGTCATATACATGAAGCTGTCCTTTTACTCAGGATTAAGGTTACTGCATAATGAACGTCAAAAGCAGATTGATCCACTCAAAGTGGACTTCGTAGATCAATCACGCTTTAGTCCCGGTCTAATATGTCACCACCAAGCAACATATCTATGTCTCTACTTAGGAGTCCAGCTCCAGACAGTCAAGACAAACCATCCCCTCCAAGGCTTTAGACAACATAATAGTCTTAACATAAGTTAGATGCTCGGTCTAACCCCATAGACTACAGACCATAGTTTAGACCGCTAACTTTAGAACATTGTCTTCTCGCATACAAAAGTCCATTGCATGCAACGTTCTAACAGTTTAACACAAGCAATCAGGGAGCTATATTTGCTTACATTTACTTTAACATGTAAATAAGACGAGGACAGATAGCAATGTAATGAATAACTTCTCTATATATAATTTTATTATCCGGTTCAAAATAAATACATCAAAATGTCTCTAATGCTTAGGGCATTTCCTAACAATATTAGACTGGGACTAAAGAGTGATTGACCAGTGTAGTATGCTATAAGTGGATCGATCTGCTTTTGACATTCATTGTATAACAACCTTAATCCTGAGTAAGTGAATAGTATAGTGTATATGGCTAGTGTGCTTTGATGTTCTAAAGGCCAGGGTGTCTCAGAGGTAGTAAGCTAATAGACTGGTTCATTACGTACACAATACACATATGATGGAGGGATTACTTATAGTTAAGGAATCATAGTTCTTATGTAAAGTTAAGTTTATCCTCTTAAAGGCATTATGCTATATTGGTGAGAATGGATAAGGCCTTAGGTTATTTGCATTGCAGATGACTTATTATTCATATATGGTGGATAATCATTCTCTTATCAAGTGTATAATGGATCTTTAAGATAGTGTGATCAAAAGGTTGAATGGACTTTGACTCAGGTTGATCATGAATATCATATGAGGGTTTTGCATTAATGATAAGGTCATTGGACGGTGTCTTTTCTAAGGGTTGCGTAATTTGCAATGTGATTGGAAGTTCAGTTTCAGGTCTATAATGAAATGATCATGAAATTAGTGATTATGTGATTGAGTTGGATTTACGGTAGCCCAATTATATATGTCTAATCAGTTCCTTTACCAGCTCCTTATAATTCCTTAAAGATGATAGTTAATCAAGGTATTCTTTTGTGGCTTGTTGTTTTGCATTTAGTGATGAGAAAAATCTCGATCACCTTCCCATAGGGTATAGGTGTTTTTTAATGTGTGCTGGAGAGGTAAAATTATAATTTTGTATTATTCAACAAGAAAAATCTTGTTTGAATCCTTTTTGATTTTTAAATCTCCTCTATCCTGTATGGCCGAAATTTATGAGGAATTTTCCTCTAGGAAGAATCGGTTTTGTTATGTGAGAGGGGAGAGAAAAATCTTGTTTTGAATCTTGTTTGAATTTTGAATCTCTTGATCCTCTTTGTGGCCAAATTTCTATAAGGATTATCCCCAAAAGAGAAAAATATTTTTTTGGTCCAATTCAAAATTCAAAAAGTCACCTCATTAAATTTTATAAATAGGAGTTTTGGCACTCCTATTTTCTTCAGACCACAAACTCTTAAGTAAGTAGGTTTATTATTGCATAAATCACATGACAATAAATTCTTAGAGATCTGGATAGTCGAAAGGAGACAAGCTGCACTGAGTACCGATTAACGAAAAAGGTGCCCACACACTCAACCATCTTAGAATTAGAGAATAGTGGAAAAGGCTAGAACCTGGTATTGTCCTTCCACATTTTTTATGTTGACTCCGGCATCCAAGGCATTTTCTCCAAAAGGAATACCCAGTTGTTAATAATTTATTATATATAGCAACATGAGTTTTAATGATCTTTGAAAATTTTTAAAATTTCACTATGCATATTTTTTTTCTTTTTCCTACGACTTGTCCATATCTCTTATTGAGACTACAAAATGTTAGTTGCCAAAGATTTCACAATGTCCCCAAGAGACATACCTGAGCTTTGTGGGACAGGTTAAGGTCAGGCTTGGTATTATGGTAGACTCAGTTAATTGAAGCCAAGTGGTTGAGTAGGATTGTTGGTTGGAGCAACATTTTAATTATTTCTAGAGCTAAGGTTAGGATGATCCCTCTATCCATGATTGTAAGTGTTGGAAAAGGGATCATACCTTTGATGTGATTGGCCCAAGAATCCACCTATGGCATTGGCCTGCTCCATATGGCCTTGTTGTAAGGTTAGGCACATGTTAGTCGGATAGCCAATATTATAGCATATCCCACATACCTTAGCTTGTTACATATTTCTAATAGCCATTTGTTGCATATGTAAAGTCAGGTGAGCTAATTGTTTTCAATGGAGGACATACTTACCTCATTCACTTTCTCTGGTGGTGGTGGGCCATGTCGAGAGTTGAATAGTTAGGAATTGGCAGCCATGCCTGCGACTAAGGCTCTAGCGGCTTGTGGAGTTTTGTCCACTATAGCTCCCTCACTTGTGGTTGATCATACTCTTATCCATTAGCATCAATCCCTTATAGAAATATTGGATTGTCACTAATTTGATGGTGGGGTAAACTAGCACACAACTTTTAAAACTGCTCCCAAAACTTGCAAAGCAACTCCCCATTGTACTATTGTTGGAAATATTTCTCCAAGAAGAGTCACTTCATCTCATTTCATATGTGATGGTTCTAGAGGGTAGATAATTAAGCCATTCCATAGTTGAACATTTTAGAGAGAAAGGAAAGGCTCTCAATTTGATTTTCTCATTCGAGATGCCAGTTGGTTTCATGCTTGATCAAACCACATGGAACTCCTTGAGATGCTTGTTTGTATCCTCTCTTGTAAAACCATGAAAAGTTGGCAAAAGATGGATCATACCTAACTTGAGTTCAAATGCCACCTCAATGTTGGGATATTCTATGCAAAATAGTTGTTGGTCCAAGTCCAAAGCTACCAACTCTTTGAGAGTTCTATTGTGCAATGCCATCTCCTCTTATTTGGTGTCAATTGATGAAAAACTAAGTAAGAGTAGAGCGTGAATCATGAGGTTGAGCTTAGATGGTAGAGTGTAGACCAAGTGTAGTAGTGACAGTGACATAGGTGTGAATGACTCTCTATGCTTAAGATTCGATGAGCGCATTAAATCTTTAAGGCTTTGAAGTTGCTTGTCTATGTCACCATCAGACATGAACACCTAAAATGAAAAACCCAAAAAGAAAAACTATGTAAAGCTAACAAAAGAAAACAAAAACAAAAACTAGATAATAAATCAACTAAAAACTCAATCCCTGACAATGGTGCCAAAACTCTGATAACATGTCATTACCATACCAAATTTAAACCTTGCTAATACTAAGATAATAATGAGTATAGTATGAGTAAGGATAGTTTCCACAAGGATTGAGTCCAATTAATTTATCACCTATGCTAATCCTAATGACTCTAAACAATCAAAACTCTAAAAGACAATAATATAAAGGGGGGTTTTAATGAATTATGCTAATAAATTAAATAATGAGGACAAAATGTAAATAAATTAAAGATGAAAACAACTCAAGAAAACTTTAGTTAAATGATCAATCTCCACCACTAGAAAATGACAGATAACTAATCAAGATATTATTCCCAATTTTCTATTGAAACTACTAACTGTAGATAACAATAAGCTCTATTATTCTAACTTTCCTTACCATGTCATTAGGCAAAACAAGCTCTTCACCTAATTCCCTTCCCACTAAACAACCTAGAACAAGTACTCTAAATTTAATCTAATGGAAGCATTAAGATGATAAAGATAGATTGATCTAATCAATAAACACATATGCTTAGGTTTTTTAATCTAGATCATGTTCTACATGTAATCATACAAAAATATCACATAATTAGTGACCACAATTGCTATTAATGATAAGTAAATCATGACAATTACGGATCAAGACTCCTAATCTAACAATAGAAAACAATCAAGTCCTATTTAGTTGTACACCTAAATAAAACAGTAAAATAATGATAGACATAATTATAAAAGAACATAAACAAGCTCAATTGGAAAATTGGAAAATTGGATAATAATATCTCAAAATTAATTACATAGCCATGTCTAAGGCTTTGAAATCCTCTTCATCCAAAAGGAAAATCTAGCCTAACATAACTGAAAACAACATAAAAACACTAATTATTAACATTAGGTATTCAAGAGAAAGAAGAAGAAAAAGAAAAAGAATGGTGATCTTCAGAAATCTCTACGCAGATGTCCTCCCTTAGCCATACTCTTTGCCTCTATCTCTCTTTTCTTTTTGGTCTCCTAAAACTAATAAAAAGCTCCCAAATTTTCTCCTAGAATGATATATTTATAGCCTCCAAAATATAGGATCAAAAAGGGAACGTTCGGCCACTAAATTCAAATTTAAACATATTTTATAGGGCATGGGGGCCGTGGTGTTGAACTTGGTGCTGCTGTGCCGAAGACACAAAAAAGGGGCACTCTATACGTTGGGCACCGTAGTGCCCCCTCCTAGGTTTTTGGCCTAGGACTTGCATTTTTCCACCTTTTTGCATGTCGTCCCACTTTGATTTGTTCAAAACTTTTTGAAATTGATCCTTTTTGACTCTAAATCATCCATAAAGCTTTAAAACATCTATCAAACATAAAATAAACATAATTACTCTAAAATATCAAGAAACTAACACTAAATCATAGAAGAATTAATACTGAATAATGAAGAAATATACACTTATCACCTACACTTCCTAAATCATATTTAAATATTTATGATGATAAGGATACTATTTTGCATAATACTATTTTGCTAGGCATTGTTAAGTATTCGATAGGGGGAGAAATACTGCTAACTGTTCTTAAGGAATGTGAGCTTTGTGTTTATATTAAGAGAAAGAATCATAAAAAAAGTAGAGAACCTACAATGCCACCTACTAATCCTTTAGCACAAACTTAATCAGATACAGTAGGTAATGAATCTGTAGCCACTTCAGGTACTTTAGACTCTTCTTACTTGAGTTTCACCTACTATTTCTACTATTAATGAGTCTCTTGTGCAAAATTTCCCTGGTATTAATATTTCTATAACCATTAGGAAAGAGACCCATTCTTGTACTAATCACCAAATTGCCAAATACCTGTCCTATGATAAACTCTTTCAAAATCATAAAGCCTTTACAACCAAAATCTCTAACTTGTTTGTTTCGAGAAGCATTTAGGAAGAACTTTCTGATTTCGATTAGAAATCAACAGCGATGGAAGACATGAATGCTCTAAGAAAAAATGGGACATGGGAGATTGTGGACTTACCTAGAGGCCAAAAAACAATGGGTGTAAATGGGTGTTTATAGTGAAATGCACTGCAGATGGAAGTTTAGAGAGATACAAAGCGAGACCAGCAGCTAAGGGGTTTACTCAAATATATGGAGTTGATTACCAAGAGATTTTTGTCCCAGTACCCAAGCTAAACTCTATCTGAGTGTTATTGTCTCTAGTATTTAATTCCAACTAGCCCTTACATCAGTTAGACATAAAGAATACCTTTCTAAATGTTGACTTGGAAGAAGGAGTGTTCATGTGCTTGCCACCTAGATTTGAAAAGTTTTTTGGTTAAGATAAAGTTTGTAGACTCAATAAGTCTTTATATGGCCTCAAATAGTCTCCAAGGGTATGGTTTGAACATTTTGGAAAGGTTATAAAGAGTTATGGCAATCATCAATGCCAAGCGCACCATACCGTGTTTTCTAAACATTCCAAGAAGGTCATGATAAAGTTTGCACACTCAAGAAATCTTTATATGGCCTCAAATAGTCTCCAAGGGTATGGTTTGAACATTTTGGCAAGATTGTAAAGAGCTATGGCAATCATAAAACCAAGTGGACCATACCATGTTTTCTAAACATTCCAAGAAGGTCAAGATAAAGTTTGCAGTCTAAAGAAGTCTTTATATAGCTTCAAACAATCTCCAAAGGTATAGTTTGAACATTTTGGAAAGGCCATAAAGAGCTATGGCAATCATCAAAGGTAAGTGGACCATACCATGTTTTATAAACATTATAAGAAGGGCAAAATTGTAGTCCTAATTGTTTATGTAGATGACATAATTTTGACATCTGATGACCTTGAAGAATTGGCAAGGTTTAAGGAAAAAGCAGCAAAAGATTTCGAGAATAAAGACCTAAGAACATTGAAATACTTCCTTGGCATGTAATATGCAATATCAAAAAAAGTTATTGTCATAAACCAAAGGAAGCATATTCTTAATTTACTAAAAAAAAAAAGGACTTTGAGATACAAAACTATCAAGACTCCAATTGAAGCCAACTTGAAGCTTAATATACCTATTAAGCTTAAAGATTGATTGAAAGGGAGAAGTTTTAGCATTTGGTAGGGAGATTAATTTACCTACCATATACTCATCCTAATATAGCATTCATTGTAACTATGGTGAGCCACTGGGATAGGAACACTTTGAAGTATACTATAGAATATTGAAATATCTAAGGGAAACTCTTCAAAAAGATTTGATGATTAGAGAGCATGATAACCTACAAGTTGAAGTCTATATAGATATTGATTTGGCAAGAAGTACTACTAACAAATGATCAACTTTAGGACACTGTACCTTTGTTGTAGGAAATTTTGTTACTTGGTGAAGTAAAAAACAAAATGTTATCGCACAAAGTAGTGCTGAGGCTGAATTTAGATCTCTTGCACATGGGATTTGTTAAGTGATATGCATCAAGAGGTTGTTGGAAGACTTGAAGATCTCAGTTCTACTTCCCATGAATGTTTACTATGATAACAAAGTTGCTATTTTGATTGCTCATAACCCAATGCTACGTGATAGAACAAAGCACATCAAAGTTGACAAGTACTTTATTAAGGAGAAACTTGAGATTGGTCTAATTTACATTCCTTATGTACTAACTACTTAACAGATGGCTGACTATTGTGTGAAGTACTCGCAAATGCACGAGTTACACAAGTAATATAAAGTGAGTTAGATATTGTTATTTTGAGTTAATTATCGAAATTGATTAAATCTAGAATTAATTAAACGATCGATACTAAAACTAAAAATAGTGAAATGCAAGAAAATAAATAAGAGAAATTAATGAAATTAAAATAAAGAAGACAATGTCCTAAGGATCCAACTTCACTTAATTAATTTCAATTTAATTAAATTTATGCTCTAATGAGTTAATATTAATTGGCATGGAATTGTTAACCAAATGCATGAAATTGCCTAAAAGTCTCTTCTGATATACTAATAGGTCTATTTATGATACATAAAACCCCTACATTCCTATGGGAGACTAATCAATTCATATTCATGAAGTTCAAAGACTCAAAATGGCTATACACACTCTATGGATATATTCTTATTCCATATTATATATGAAATCTTATTATTGATCCAAACTTAATAATATCAATTTTTCAGTTTCATTTTAGTCTGACAAAATCTCCTAATGATTGGCCAAATCATTAAGAACATCAAGCTTATAATAGAATAAACAATCACTAGCAATTAATAATTAATCCAAGAAAACAAAATAAACTCAAAATCTACAATTAGAATTCATTGGAATCCTAGAACCAAAAATCACCCATAAAATTAATATCAAAATTACAAGAAGTAAAGAAAGAGTCGAAAAGAAAGAGCCCAATTGAAAGCTTTAAGCCTTCCTCCAATTTCTTCTCTTCCTTTCCTTGGTCTTCAAAATGTATATCTCTTCAAATTATTTAAAACAAAAATCCAAAACTGAAAATTAAAATTAAATCCTAAAGTAAAAATCCTATATCCCTATTTTTACTATTTTTCTATTTTTTTCCCTTCATTTTTCTCCTCACTTCATTACTGGTTTCTTCTCACTAGCCATGGCCTCACCCTTAGAAGCATGGCCAAAAAAAAAAAAAAAAAGAAATCTCAACCCCCTCTTTTCTTCTTTTTTCCTTTCTTTTTCTTTTATTCCTTTTTCTTTTCTTTAATTGGGTAAAGATGTGGTAGGAACCTCAAAATAATACATACAGTAGGTACTCTTATTTAAACCATTTAGACTTAGTTGAATGGTTGAAATTTTCTTGTTTCTAATAGTTATAATATACCTTAATACATAGTATTATGAAATAAGAAATAAAAAAAATCTGAAAAATTAATCCAAAAAAAACTCAAAACTCCCCTCCTGAGTAGTCTCACAGGTTTAATTGGGGGGGGGGGAGTTTTTTAAATTAATTTTTCAGATTTTTTTTTTCAATTTCCTATCTTATAATAATATGTGTTAAGGTGTATTATAATTATTATAAACAAATAAATCTCAAATGTTTAATTACATCTGAACAATTTGAAAAAGAGTACCTACCATAAGTATTATTTTGAGATTCCTACTATAGCCTTACCATTTTCTTTTCTTTTCCCTTTTTCCTTTCTACACGCACCAATTGGAAAGCCTTTTTTTTTTAATTTGCGCAATTGTCACATGTCTAGTGCAGATAGGCAAAGTGGATAGGCTTGGAAATGCAATGTTCTTTAGCTGGACAAGACGGCAGGCGCACGTGAGAAATGGTGAGTGCACTCACATGGGATCATTAGCTCCCACACAAGCTATGTAGGTTTGTATGCCACGCTCGACTGTCAAGCAGTGTGCTGCACCCACGCATCTAGGCCCTCCACGGCTTGATCAGACAGCTTGGCGCGCGAGTAGGCTAGTGTTTTCTTTCATGCACATGGGCTTGGTTGATTCCAAGTTCAAATTTATGGGACATTTAGTAAACGTATTACGTTCGCATCGCGTTTGAAACAATGCATTGAATACATTTTGTATTTAGATGAAAAGTATTTGCTTCACATTTGAATGCAATGTCTATTTGGATAAAAAGTATTTGAATCATATTTTAGAGTTGAAAAGTTGATGTGATTAGTAAAAGTACATAGAAAAAGTGAGATAGAACATAAAACTTTTACGTTTAGATGAAAATTGCATTTAAATATAATGCAAAAACAATATAGAAAACAAATGCCTCATTAAATTTTTAATCCATCTTAAAGCTATTTTACTCCAATTTTCACCTAATTAAATTATAATTAACTATTTTTAAAAGGGAAGCTAAATAACAATTTATTAAAAATTTAAACTAAGCTAAATAAAATAAATTATACAAAAAAAATAATTCAAAATAAGCTAATATAAATTAAAATAAAGTTAAACTAAACTATATTGACTTAAAATAAATTTAGAATGCTCAAAAATCTAGCAATTTTAATGCAGAAAAATTGTGAAAATAACTCCATTTCATAGAATTATTACGGACATACTTACTGAAGGACTGCCCAAGAGACAGTTTGAACTCCTAATAGACAAGCTAGCAATGGAAGATAGCTACATGTCAACTTGAGGGGGATTTTTGAAAAACTATAATATTCAATTTTAATTATACCGAATAATAGGAGTGATTGGCGTGTAAATATAGGAGATTGGATCAAAGCTAGAATCAAGGGATTATGTTAGCTGGTTTGATGTTATACAGTTGTTGGTTTCCTAGAATATCTCTCTTGTATTTCTATTTAAATGCACATTTGTAAACCTATCATTTGTAAGGCAATACAACTCATTTTTTTCCTCATATTTGCTGTTAATAAAAAAATATATATACTTATATACACACAGAAGATTATATAGTTACTTGCCGCGCTACCAGCTGGTATGCGCTGAAATAAATCTGGTCCATATATCAAATTAATTTAAAACAAATTATAAATTGTAACATTAAAAAGTAAAACTGTTTAGTCAATCGTTTATAAGAAATTTTGTAAATCTTGATACATCTGATTGTTTCTAACATTTTTGTTTACTGTTCATATATAATGATAACACAACTAACGAAAACAAGAGCACGAGTGAACTTACTACACAAACACAACTAGAAACAAAGACTTCTCTTACAAGCCTCAAAAGGAAGTGAATAATTTATGTTACTATAAGATTGGAATGAACCCAACTCAGTGACAATCTCTTCAATCAAGTCTCTGCAAATGTGATCCTGGAAAGCCAAACCTATTCTTCCAATTTCTCGCTCCTCTCCCCAAGCAATGTCTTTGCAAATTTCTTCCACCGTCTCTTTCATAGCTTTGCTACTCCACAACGGTGACGATGACAATGGCGGTGGCAATGATGCCACGATGTCTGCACTAAACAATTCAAAACTTACCGGCTTTGTGTAATGCAGATCGGTACTGAGGGCCGGCTTTCTTTGAAGAGATTCGTATGTTAGTCTATCGAAGATGCTCGGACTGATCATGGAGTCCTCTTCTCCAGGCTTGGTTTTCTTTTGCTGCCTCACATGATGTTGCACTCTTACTACATCGATCATGCTAACTATTAGTTATTTAGTTATGTATTTATGTATATCATGAATTGATTAACCATTAATAATGAAAATATTCGTTGGAGAATTCCACTAAAATTAAATTCATGTTGTCCTTAAAATATGAAAATAGTGTGAAATTGTTTGTATGTATGTGTACATATGCGTATTGGGATAAAAAGATTTTATACTAGCTGATCAACTTGTTGACAAATTCTATATGTACGTTTGTATGTGTGAACATTAGTAAATTGTAGACAAGGAAATTAAATTCTTTTATGTGAAGTTATATTACCATAAAACGTTACAAATAACACAGGTTTTGAATTGGGAAACACAAGGAAAAATGAGAAAACAAAACACTCAGATTATAGTAAAAGGCATAATATAGCTTAATATGGAAAGAATAATAACAGGGACATAATATATAGCCAATATCACACACCAATAAAAAGTAATTTTAACAACAGAGTAGTGATACTTAGCATTGGTGGTACGCTTAAATTTTTTTTTTTTTTAATATGAGAGGCATCCTATTTAAATCTTCATTTAGTTCAACAAACACCACAGCTTTTAAATTGGGAAAGACAAGGAAGAATGAGAAAATAAAATACTCAGATTATATTAAAAGACGTACTATAGGTGAATATGGAAAGAATAATTTGACGGGCATCGCATGTACCTAATATGCACATATAACATAAAGTGGATTTCAATATAATATGAGGTTCACTTTTATGAGTTGTGATACTTAATACTAATGGTCTTTCTAAATATATATTTTTTAATATGGAGTGGTCATATTATATTTAGCTTTGAGTAGAGAATCATTTTTTTTTTTCATAATGTTTGCAACTGAATGTGGAAAAAAAATTCTATTTCAGTATTTTTTTTCTTTCTCTTTTCATAACAAAATAAAAAGAAAATTCAATGCAAAACTGAAATACTTCAAATAATCGAAATTGTCTCTGTTTTTAATCGCAAAATTCTAAGACAAAACAACAGAGAAATATTAGAAAATTAGGCCCACTTCTTTTTTGCAGATAAAAACAGGCTCTATAAATCAGTCTGTCCATAATGAACATGTCATGCAAATGAATTTTTAATGCAACAATGAAAATGATTGTAATTATCAAACTTTTCACAAGGCTGATACAGTTGGTTCTTCAATATTCCCTTTTCTTTTCTTTTTTTTTTTTTTTTGTTTTCCACATGCACAAATGATGATTGATCGACTGGGTTGACACCTTGAAACACAACTATAATTTGCATTCCTCGCTATTTTTAAGAAGAGGTGATCACATGAAGAGGCATATAACTTTCAAATTGACGTTCAAGACCAGGTACCTAGTCGAAAACGAAGTATGAAAAATGAAACTTGCAGGTGATTCAAGTATTCTTTCTCACCATTGATTAGCGTGAATCTCGTTATCAAGGACAACTAACCTAAGAACTATGAAGCATGGATCCCCACTCATATATTAATTTAAAAAATAGCCTATACATTTTAAGATTTTTGTATATTGTCTTTTAGGTGCCTCACTCAAAAAAAATTGTTTTTCTTGTAAAATTTAAGTGTAGCCTCTGTATTTTCATAACTATCTCATGTCACCCCCTAATGTCCCATTCAAAATTTATTATTTCAAATTGCTATGTTTCCTCTTAGAAATTTTCATTTAACTTAAATTTTATTATTCATCTTGCATTTTTCTTCGTCAAATTCTTAAATTTCTGTAAAATATATTGTCTTTTTATTTTTTTTTTTACATCTCTTCATGTAAATTCATTCTAAAATTGATTAGTTTCAACAAGTAATGGTTGTGTTGTCAAAACAAAATGCAGAAAGTGATTGTAAGTATATTCCAATAGTAAATCTACAATCGACTCCACCAAAAAAAAATGTATAGACATAGTCTAATAGTAAATTCACACTTGATTTCACAAAAAAATGTGTAAAATTCGAATCTTTTACCCCTAATTTCAACCAAAAAAAAAAAGATTCAGAAAAAGTAAAATACACATTTACAATATGTAAATTAATCATTTCATTTACTTGATAAATTCATTACCTAATAAATCTATTATTCATCACAAATATTTTACAAACTTAGAGTTTACATTAGTTATTTTTTTAAAACTGCTATTTACTATAATTTTCTATAAAAAATAAATAAATATACACCCTAATAATTTCGCACACACTACACCTCGTGAACGTCCGTGAACTTTAATGTTTTGGGCCTCAAAGAAACATTATTGTTATGGATCGTTTCGCTCCCCCGAGCCAAATTGCATGCACATGCATTTGAAATTGCTTGTTCTTAAAGTTTCATCTCTCAAAGGCACATGCAAGCATGATGGCGTTTTAACACAGCACATGATAGAAAAAGCTCACTAGCACTGTAAACATGACCACAAGTAGTTGCTTTATATATATATATATATATATAGCCCTTCCATGATGGTGGTACTGATGGGTCGTGTTACACATGCCCTGTAAAAAGTGAGTCTATCTTGCCAGAAAAAAGCCATAAAAGCTAGCATCTTGTTGTGCCATATGCCTTTCTTTTTACTCTTCTCTTTTCTCTCTCTCTCGCAATCTTTTTCTTTCTCTTTTTAACCATCTTTGACTGCATCATGAAGGAGTTGCTGGCTACTCACATCTCGTGGGGTCCATTTTCAAAAGATAATTAACTTGGGCAAATAAAGGCGGGTTAAATTCTTACTTTCTGTAATCACCAATGCTAATTTCTTACTTACATGTGTAATATATCTTTTTCTGTCTTTTGCATGATATAAGACTAGTCATCACTCTTGGTGTGAAAATTCGAGACTTGTTCTTTTTTACTTAGGCACTCTCATTATAGTTTTTTTTTTTTTACCCTCTAACTTATATATATGTCATATTTATTATGTTAACGTTTTCTTTTAGATAAAGTTTCACAGTTTTTGTTTTCTTTAATTTTTATTTTCTCCTTTTTTTTTGCTGGAAACTCTCATTTTCTTTTGGTTCCAAATTGTGACAACGTTTCTATATTAATGTTTTGTTTTTATTTATTTATTTATTTTTTGTAATCTTGTTTTGGAGTTTTAATTGATAACAAATAATTAGTTGACTAGATTTATAGCAGAACGCTTTTATTCTTATTATCATTAATTTGCACTAGCTGTCAGCCACTCTGATTAGCTACGTTGGTTGTGTGCGTGTGAGTTTATACACACACACATCTTATTGCATGCAGTAACACACGAAATCAGTTTGTCTTCCATTACTAGCGATATTATTACAAAAGGCCGCCTCAAATCTAGGGATGATATCATTTCTCACTTGGAATCCTAAAAACTTTAAATTGAGGGAATTATTATTTTACATGAAAAAAAAAAAGGGTTTTGTCTCCGATCCAACCATGCTAATCCTACACAACTTCAAATGTAACGTTTTCCATGGGACTGCAATAAGTAAACTCTAAACTAGCCTCTTCTTTCTTTCCCTTTTTTTTTTTTTTGGGCTTCAATACTAAGTTCTAGTTGAATTTATTTTCTTATTTAGTACTAGTTTACGTACAATTCTAGACGTTCTAATAAGTTAAGATTGTACCACACACTAATTCACAATTCACGAAGCACAACATATATGTAGCTATCAAAGAAAAATAATAAAAGAAATGGCAAATTTAAAAGAAGAAAATGATAAATTAATTAATGATAAATAAGAATATATATACCCAGCATTAGAACACCGTCCGTTGGGTGGAAAGATTACTTAATTGTAAGTTTCTTCCAAAACTTTTTAACAATCAATTAATCTGTTAATAACTTTAACATAATATTATTTTGTACTAATTTTTTATATTATAAATAATTTTACATAAAATTATAAATAAATTAATGTTAAATTATACAAAAAAAAGTTATAAATGAGTAACCGTATCATTCAAAAAACGGTAGAAATATATATATAACTTCTCATGCAAATTCAGATGAGACGTACCGGAATTATACGATTGTCGTTTTGAGTAATAATAGCTACTCAAAGGAGAACGAGTCATGAACTCATCAAGAACAGAAACCGGACTTGGCTGCTGCTCAGCAACATTATTACTAACATCCAAACCCTTCACACCATGAGACCTTTTTCCAACCCTAACGCCTACCGGGGTCCCCAACACCGCGGTCTGCGGCAGCATCGAAGGAAGCCGCTCCGCCGAGCGGACGGCGTCGATGATCCTCTTCAGCGCCTTCAGATCCCGGTCACACTTCTCCAATGCGCCGATCAGCTGCCGCCTCTTCTGATCGACGGTACTTGTCGACGTCGACGACCGGGGCGGAAGCGCTTTCGGCATAGCCGCCGCGGGGGCATCTTCTAGCCCCATCAGCCGCGCCATGAGAGTCGGCGGGGCACGGAAGTTCTCCGGTGAATTTACCGAGTTCAAGCGGCGAATCTCGGCCGGAAGCGTGGGGCTCCGAGGCACTTCGCAGGAGTATCTTTGCAGGATATTAATGGTGGCCTTGTCTCCTTGATCTTTAGCTAATTTTCTGTCTTCTTTCACCATTAATGGAGTGGAATTTTTGTTCTCAATTTTCGGAGACAAAGAATGCTTCGTACTAGTCTTTTCTTGCTTTTTGCCTGCAAATATTTCCCATTGTACTGTCATTAATCATTCACTTTTAACGTAACCAAGTAAAAACGGAAAAGAAAAACATAAAAAGGTGCAAATTGTAGTGTTCTAATTTTTGCATTTCTAAAATTAAATAGAATATTATGTTCATGAAGTTTAGAAGAAATTAGAGTAATGTGACGGTGTAGGATTAATATTGAGAAAAGAAAATTGTCTCGGAAATTTACAAGTAAATTTTTAAAGAAGAAGAAGAAGAAGAGACCGAGAGTGAGGAATTTTCTGCGGCTTCTGTGGGAGGCGGAGACGAAGTGGAACAAGCCTGACATGCAGCCGACTGCCTTGGCATGCAGTTTCTCGGCAGCATTTTCACGGTGAGAAGACGATGAAGTTGTCACACTATCTTGTCTTTTCATCTCTCTCTCTCTCTCTCTCTCTCTTCTATGATTGTTTTGTTTTAATTAGAAAAAGTGTTGTTAGGGTTGTAAAGGAACATACGACTGACATATGCGTGTATGTGTGTGTAGAACGGAAATAAATATCTGTGTTACAATGGAAATGAATAACGGTTCATAAATAGAGAAAGAGAAAGTGAGATGAAGGTATCGTCAAATATATAAATATATATATATATATCATATTGAAGGGAAAGTAAAAGAGTTAAAATATACATGTAAAGCAAATGCATGCTTGCTGGAGTTTCCTTTTTGGCTGTAGTGAGATACAGGCAGCTTTTTTTTTTTTTTTTCCCTCCCTTTCTTTCTGTCCCTTTCTTTCCTTTTTTTACATCTTTATTTTCGTTTTCTTTTCTTCTATGAGTAGTATTAGGTATATTAACACCAATTTCAATTTATAAATATCAAATTTATACGGTAGTAAGTAATGAACTTCTTTTTATCAGTAGATATATTTATTTAAATTAAAAAAAAAAAGGAAGACAATTTACATGTATAACTCCGTATGCTTATGGCCGTTAGATCTTTTGGTACACATTGTTCTGAGTTATTAAGAATGGCACCGGATTTCAGTGATGGTTTCCCAACTTACGACCCAGTGCCCATGAACTAGCAAAAGAGTACTGTAGAAAAAGTTTATTATTAATTAATTGAAAAAGAAAAAGAAAAATATATGATAATTTCAGAGCCTGTTTTCCAAGTGGCCTTACGCATGGTCCTGTCTCAGCCACGAATATATTTGTTGGTGAATACTTTATATTGTTGGCAACATATATTTGTTGGTGATTACTTTAGATGGTTGGAATTTGGAATGATGAATAATTTACATATGGTTTTGCTGGGACAACACTTGGAATGCACATGATTGGATCCAATATACGATGCCTATTACTATTTCCCATGTACTTCTTGGATAATCGGCACTAATATTGCGTAACACATTTTTTTTCTTGGTGAATTGTGTTTATTTTGTAATTAATAGTTTGTTGACTTCTTAAATACAAATCAAGTTGTCCACATTATATACATCATATATTTATGTATATATTGTTGCTAAATACCCACGCTCGCACCCACACTTACAAACACCACCTCAATATTGTACATATGTTAAAACTCAATCCTTAAATTTTAAAGACCTAACTCTTAACTCTCTTCCTTTACCAACTAGACTAACCCCTCACATCATAAATAAATTAAAGAAAGACAAGGTCCACTAAGAGTAAATTAAAAAATGGTATTAGGAGAGAAAATGACATATCATAGAAATTAAGAACTTTAAAAAAGTGAGCAAAAGGTATCCTAGGCAATGTGCTTTTTCCAACTTTGGATCAAAATAAAAAGGGTGGTTTGTAGATTGGCTTCTTAAACGGATTCCTCTAAATTATTAACCAAGTAATAGCAACTTCAGTTTTTGACCTCCCATTAAATAAGTCAAAGGTTAACATAAGAAATCTTGTCAATATTACCCCCACCAGTCAGAAAGGTTAATACTAGATACAACCTGAATCAATATATGTCACTAGCAGTCTTCAACCAATGACGTAGGTCTCCAGTCACCATAGAGTATTTCGGTAGATCACTTTTTAGAAATATATTAGAATTCTAATGCAAAATAGTTTATCGTCTTTTTGTCTCCAAACATTAGAGAACATTCTAATGGATTACTCGAATTTTTTTATTTATTTTTATTTTCAATGTAAAAGGTCAGCCATCTTCGACTCCAATTTCTAGAAAGTGTGTCATGACCCTTTAGATTGGATAGGTAACGTAGAGCGATTAATTAAATAAAATATTACAAGTAACCCTTAACCACAAAATTTCTATTTAATTTCCAAAAATAAAAAGTTTATCATCTTTCTAATTTCAGCCCATCCACTCATTGAAATTTGTAAAACATGACAGTTTTTCCCTTTTTGAAAATTATCCCATCCTAAGTCTAGTTGATTTTAGTTTTAGGAAAATATTTCAATGTAAACTTAATTCTTCGGTATCAAAGGAGATTGACTGTCCCAACAACATACAAATATTAAAAATATAAAGTGAGAAAATTAAAATACAAATACAGTCCAGATCAAATGACCATAGTCTAGAGAGTTCAGAAATTATTACAAACATAGAAAATAAAAGCAAATAAAATTGAAATACGACAAGATAGATAGCAAGCTTGAAACTCAAAGATCTACTTGGAACTACTCCTTGCTATGCCTGGGAGGGCTAAAACATTTAAAACATTTGAGCATCAAGCTTAGTAGGATACGAAGAGTAAACACCCTTTACCATCCAAGACCATATAATAAATAAAATTACATATATCATAATAAATAGAATCATGGAAATGAAGGAAAACTTGGAACAAATATGTTAAAATATAATAACATTGCTACTAGCCAATTATCACATCGTGTGAGTTTTGAAACCTGCCCTATAGGATATGCACTCTACTCCATATCCCAATTATCTAACACGGATCCGTGGCATTGTAGGAAAAACTAAAAACATGCACAGTGAAATTTTAAAAATTTTCTAGAGATTGTAATAACTTATGTTGCTATATACAATAAATTACACAATAATCTATATACTTTTAGAGGAAAACACCAAGAACATCGAAGGATGTGATTGAGAAAGCTTTAACCAATTAACCTTCTTTACTTTTCTTCGATTCCCAGACGATGGAATGTGTGGGCACATGGTTTTCTCAATCGATATTCTACACAGCTTGTCTCCTTCTAACTACTCAGATCTCTAAGAATTTATTATTATAAGTGAGAATTATAATAATAAATTTGCTTACCTAAGTTTGTGATCTAAGAAAAATATGAGTCTTAAAGGTCTTATTTATAGTGAGTGCATCGAGTGGTGTTCAAAATTTGAATAGGATGACTAAAAAGATTTTTCTCTCTCCTACTCCTTAATGTGGTCAAATTTCTCCCTAGGGTATGACCCAAAAAATTGTCCACCAAGGTTAAGGGAATTCAAAATTTGATTCAAATTTTTAACTCCATAAATTTTATGATTTTATCACTATATATAATGCTTTAAATTCAAAATAAAATCATTGCAATTTTATTTGAATTAAATAATTATGTAATAATCATTCAAAATAAAATCACATTAGGAGAAAATTTTTTCTTCCCTTCTCCACATGAAAAATGACAACTTGGTGTACAAAAAGGATAAGATTTTTTTCAATTCAAATTCAAAAAGGATAATCTTTCAATTTAAAATATTTATTTAAATAAGATTCTCTAGATATTTAAAATAATTATTCAAATAATTAATTTATCTATATTTATTTAAAATTCAAATCAATCTCATATTCATCTATTAAAATACAAATAAAATTAATTTAAATTTCAAATCTTATCTTCCAAATAAATAGTTATACAATTTAAATATTTATCTTATTAATTAAATAAAACAAAATTCTCATTCTACCTTTGCCAGAAAAAATGCCTACACTAGGGAAGGTGACCTGAATTTTTTCTCTTATTAAGTGCAAAAATACAAGTCATAAATAATACCCCGATCAATTACCACATGTTAAGAAATTATGCGGAGCTAGGAAAGAGACCAATTAGACATATATAATATGTACTTTAATAATCCATATAATTATTATTATACACTGAATAAACATATTATACAATTATTAATTTCACAGTCATTCCATCACAAACTTGAAATTGTACTCCTAATTACACATCGAATTATGCAAGGTAGTTAATAACCATAATTCAATGACCTTGTCATATATGTCATACCTTCATATGATATCCATGATTAACCTTAGGTCAATGTTTGTTTGACCTGTTAATCACGCTATCTTAAAAATCCATTATACACCCGATTAAGAAAATAATTATTCATCATATGTGAATAAGAAGTCATTTGTAAAGCAAACAACCCAAGGTCTTATCCATTTTCACATCCAGTATAATGTCTTCAAGAAGATAACCTTTACTCTTCACTAGAGCCACGGTTCCAATATCTCTAAACAAACCTATATGTATACAAGTCATACATCCAATGAACTAGTCTACAAATGTGATAACCGGGAATTTTAGATTTTCAGAGTAGGTTAAAATTATATGTATATAACAATTTTAATGAATAAAATATGAAAAAGTTGTGTTTTAATACTGTTGTGAATACTATAAAAATGTTATGGCAGTGTTAAAGTATGTGAGTTCGGAGATAGAAAATCTTACCGAACATAATTGGGTGAGACGGTTCGAAATCAGAACCGAAAACCCTAAAAAAATGCATTAAGATGCACGAAAATAATAGAAATTTACGGTAGAGAATTCTGATCAAACGGAAGTAAAATAAGACAAATCGATCGCATCGGAGGCGTCGGGAACCTGCCTACGTGATTTTGGTACAGTTCCGTTCAGTTCAGTTTTTGGTCAAAATTTGACCATGAATTAATTAGTAAATTAATATGAATAGTAGGATCACGTCCTCAAGATGATGTCATAAATCCATTTTAATTTACATAGTTTGGAAAGTAAAAATGAAAGGTGTATGGTTAGGATTATCCCATTTTTTGATCAAGGGCCATTATCTTGCCAAAAAGCCATTTGAAATTTTTTTTTATTTTTTAGAAAAAGGCCATTCAGCCATGTGGAAAGGGATAAGAAAAAAAAATAGGTTTTGGCCCCAAAATCCTTACTTTTAGTCCTTGAACAATTAGTAAATTGTTGAAAAAATTTGTAAAAAAACCCTTGGTTTTTGCCTATAAATAGGCATCAAAATTCAATCAAAAAAATGAAAAATTCAAGCCAAACTCTTACCTTTTCTTCAGCCCAAAAACTGTGAGCTTTCTTTCTCCATTAAGCCAAAAATTTGTTCCAAAATTCACACCAAACTAAGCTTGCATTGTATTTATAACATCAAGCCAACAATTAGTTAAGGTGAGCTTCTAAATTGAAGCATTTTTTCTTGATTTTCCATAGAAAATCCGTGGGTTTGAAGTGTTGAAAAATAATGAAAAAAATTGTTTTTTTGTTGGTTATATGATTGGTTTGATGTTGTAGAATTTAAAGCATGAATTAGGGTTTAGAAACAAGCAAAAATTTTGCATGTTTCTCTTGAAAATCTGTGGCATTAGGGGTGTGAAAATTGTATGAGAATTGATGTTTGGTTTAGTGTTTATGTTTGTTCAATTATGTGTTGAATTAAGTATGAATTGGAATAAGGAAACAAGAAGATTTTGATGAAATTTTTTTACTAAAACCGTGGGTATACACACTAAGAAATGGAAAATTTTTAGTGTTGAAAAGTGTTGATAAAAACCCTAGGAAAGAAAACAAGATTTTCTATGTGTTTATGCATGAAAATCCGTGGCTATGCTAGGGTTAGAATGCATGTTTTGTTAGGTTTTGATGTTGTTTTATACATTAGAAAACCTAAGAGTGATATGTAGTGATGAAAAATTATTTGGTGTTGATTAACATGTAAACCGAGGCTAGTTTGGAAAAAAAAAAATATTGTTGTTTGTGTTGCTTCCTGAATATTGATTTATGTGAAAAATTTTTATACAAAGTTTGGAAACTTTATATAAAATAGGCCTCTGGTATAGTACGTGGCAGGTACAAAGGTTCTGAGGCATACCTAACGCCGGAGAAACCTTAAAATATAAGCGGAAATGCTGACGAAAATCTTAAAACGGCATAATGGCATTTCGGGAAACGAGGGGTAAAAATATTGGACTCGGGAAGGAAACCGGGACCCCTCGGTGGATTAGGGTTAGAAATGGAAAACCAACCCAAAAGGAATAGTAAACCGACCCTAAAAGTCTAAAATGCCTAAAACAGGAAAAAAATTCATGTTAGGGGTATTTTAGGAAACGAGGGAAAAATGTAGGTCAAGATCGGAAACCCGAGCCTCTCGAGGACCGAGGGCCAGGGATGGGTTAAATAACGTTTGAAGAGTAGTGAAAGGGCCATTTGAGGCTCCGAAACGTTCGAAAAATGAGAAAACGACCCTAGGTGATGGATGAATAGTAATCAAGGGCCGAGAAAAATGAAATTGAGATTTTGCAGCTATTCAAGCTGTAGAATGATACAGAAGCCTAGGAAATATTATTTTAAAAAAATTAGGCTTAGAAAACTGGAGAAAAATGATAGAACGGAATAGTTACGGTCCTGAGACCCGTCAGGCGCAAAATGGTCATTTTGACCAAAAATTTCCGAAAGGCTCGGAAAGTGTAAAACTGGGAAATTTTACTGTTCTCAGAATATGGTAAATTGCATGCACATGATGAATTTCATGTTTAAAATGTGAAATGTATGATTAATATTGTGTAGAACGAGATAAAATGTTCTAACGATATTACAAATTAAGAATTCGGTAATGTAAAAGTATGCCGAATTGAGCTGGGAAAAACAGTGAACTGTAAACCCTAATAGGTGACTCAGGGAAAGCTGAGTGCACAAAAAGATAAAATACTGATAGTAGTGATTTTAGACATGAATGTGTATGTGTGTTACACACAGTATTGAGAAGTTGGTCTAGATGACCTCTTCTTGACCTAAAATTGATATATTTAGATTCAGCATACTCAAATTAGTCAATTGAGCATGAAAAGTAATATTTGACCCGGAGATATACAGTATCAAGAAATTGGTCAAGATGACATTTTCTTGATATAAAATTGATATGTTTGGAATCAGAATGCTCAAATTAGTCATTTAAGCATAAAAAGTAAATTTTGACCGGGAAATGTACAGTACCGGAAAACTGATCAAGATGATCTCGGATGAAGATGAAACTGATAAATTTGGGTTCGGCATGCCCAAATTAGTCAGTATAGCCTATTAGAATACTCAAATTAGTTAATTGAGTTCAAAGGTAATTTTTGACCAGGAATTCGCAGTATCAGAAACAGGTCGAAATGATCTCGGATGAAAACGAAACTGATATATTTGGGTTCAGCACACCCAAATTAGTCAGGATAGCTCATGTTGAAATTTTGGACAAAAAGTGTATAAAATGTTGAAATTGTAAAAAAGGCCCCATATTTTCATTATCTAGATTTTTCTCCCCCACACATACACCGTCGGTGAACAGTAATTGACCACCAGAAACGGTGTCCGTTTTCGACACCACTGGTGTCATCGGAAAGCTCTCGACGAGCTAAGTCCGATGGTGGGTCGCCATGACAGAACGGACGCCGGAGTAGCCCGCACGCACCGCCCGAAAGTCGACAGTGGCGGAAAATTACCAACGTCGATTCTCCGCCATCCGACGTCCAAACAAGGTGATTCCAGTCCCGTTAGCTTCGTCTCGAAGAGGAGAACAAAACCCATAGCTCATCTCACCTCAACAGCCGCCGGATCGGGTGGCCCGAAGCCGTGATATCGCCGTTGTGAAGCCGCCGTGAAACTCGTCGTTTCCAGCCGAGTCGAGGGACACCGTGGGTGTCAACAATTTTGGGCAACAACCCCATCACGGCGGAGATTCAACGCCGCCGTCGTGGGTCGAGTTTTCGAGGTCGATTGTCGATGATCGGAGCCTCCAACGGTGAAATTGACACTACCAATGGACTCCTCTCGTCGAGATCTTCAAGGTGGACACCTCCGCTGTTCGCGCTGCCGTCGTTCACCGCCGGAGTCAATGCCAGTCAACGTGGTCAACGCCGGTCAACAGCGACCTGAGGGTGGAAAAATGAAGAGTGGCCCGTTGGCCTATTTTCGACGTTCTGGACACATCTGCGGCATCAGAATTTCCAATCGGGATTCCGAACATGAAGAACGGAGACAAAAAGTTTACGCGGTCGAGACCGAACGGTTCGTCCGATCACCGACAGGACGATTTCGGTAGCGAGTTCGTTTCCCTTCATTCCTTATTTATGTATTGGAATGATTTATATGTAATTTGTATTCAAATTGTAAAAAGAAAAGAAAAAAAAAGAGTAAAATGAATGAAATGTCAGAAAAATAAAATGTATGGGAAATGTGAAAATTTTTACGTAAAAAGTTGAGTTTTATGTAAAAATTAGGCCTCTAGTATAGTATGTGGTAGAATAAAATAAGTTAGATGGTTTTGAGGCGTTTCCTAAACACCGGAGACCTAGAAATTAAGCGGAAATGCTACCAAAATTTTGAAAACGGCACTAAGGGTATTTCGGTGAGAAACGAGAGGCAAATTGTGTTCGATAATGGAAACCGAGACCTCTCGATGAGTTAAGCTTGGAAAATGGGAAAATGAACCTTTAAGGAATAGTAAATCATCCCTCCGAGGTTGTGAAAACGTAAGAGAACGAGAAAACCAATGTCAAGGGTATTTTAGGAAACGAAAAGTAAATTTAAGGTCGGGATGAAAACCCGAGCCCACTCAGTGTCTAAGGCTCGGGATTAGCATAACAAACGTTTCAGGAGTAGTGAAATACCCATTTAAGGTTCCAAAACGTGAGAAAAACGAGAAACGACCTTAGGTGTCGGAATAGTACCACCCGAGGGTTGAATGACCAATAGTCGTCTATGGAACAGCAATGGATGCTGTAAAAGTGTGTAAAAGCTTAAGAAATATTATTTTATGATATTTGGGCTTACAAAATCCTATTAAAAGTCACAGTGAGCATATGACGGTCCCGAGACCCGTTAGGGGTAAAATGGTCATTTTGACCAAAAATTTCTGAAAGGCTCGGAAAGGACCGTGAATGCCTAAGGATAGTTAAAATGAAATTATAAAAGTTAAATTTGGGTCTTAAACCAACAAAAAGTAGGTTTACAATGAGAAATCAAATCGGGGGCAAAATGGTAATTTTGCTAAGAGTTAGTGTAAAAATGGAAAATGGGATTTTAGATTCCGAAGACCATTTACGGGAAATAAAACGTAGAATTTTTACGTTTTACTAAATTTTGAATATGAAATGAAGATTTAAAATAACAGTGGTTATTCCGGTTATAGGAACCCGATCCAGATGCAATGAAGGAACGTCTGCGGACCTGGGAAAAGAGATACGCGCAAGAGTATCTATAAGTTCGAACATTTAATTGACTGCAACATGAATAGACTATTATGTCTAAGTATGATATGTGTAAGTTCAAGCATTTAATTGGCTGCAACATGAACTGACTATTGTATGTCTGTTTTCATATCAAGATGCGATGATATAGATGTTATGAAAGTCATGTTATGAACTATGTGTTATGTCTAAGTCATATATAAATTGACTTGACATATTTATGTTGATACGTTATATCTAGTAAGTTCAGACGTTTAAATTTGTCTGTAACATGAAATACAGTGATACTGATATGTACTAAGTGTACATTAGGTATTAAGTCCTATGAATATTTGGGGATTAGTTAGTATAACATATCCCATATAAAGAGAAAAGAGAGTATTAAGTCCTAAGGACACTTGGGGATTAGTTGGTATAGCATATCCCATACAAAGAGAAAAGAGAATATGTAAGGCCTACGGGCGATCGAGGATAGTGACCTTGAGGTGATGATTGATATTACTTGGTCAAGACTATAAATTGAAAGATGGTAATGAAACCACTAAGGCATACCGCCTCTCCAACATAGTGGTGGAGGTTTTTCTCAGATCCTACGAGGATATCAGAGCTGTGGAGGCCGATGTTCTAAGGTCGCTCCTTAGACCCTCCCAGTCAGCGCGCTAATAATCATCGGTACTGCCATAAACAGAGCTCTAAACTAGAAATCAAATAGAGAATGAACAATCAATAAAATGATAAAAATCATAACTGAACATAACCAAAGTTCGATAAGTATAGTGATTTCGGTTAGGATTTGTAAATAGTAACCGGTTAGGCTAATGTGAATAGTATCTGGTTATAGTAATGTGAATACTTACCCGTAGGGTAAAGTGAATAGTAATCAGTTAGGGTAACTGTTACCATTCATCGGTCAAAGTTACTATTCATGATGAATAGTACTATTCATCATGAATAGTCTATTAATAGGAAATTGAGTTTTCAATGTTTTTGAATCCGTATGATTCTTACTAAGTATGTTTGAACTTACTGAGCTTGTTAGCTCATCGGTTTATTCATGTTGCAGGTAAGAAGTCCAGTAGATTTCTGGATGGCGACAGGATACGAGCGTGTCAAAGGGATAGGGAATCCACTGTGGATATGGTCCTTCTACAAGTTTTCCGCTAAGCGTTGAAAGAAGAAACATGTATTGTAAAAAGATTTGACTTTGGTATATTGTGTATGAAGTATGTTTGTACTTTTAAAAGTGACAAATATAGTTCAGTTTAATTACATTATGTTTACAAACAAGAAAAAGTATTTAAGAAAAAAAAAATGATTCCAAATTTCACAAAGGGTTTAAAGGAAAGAAAAGAATTTAGGCGACCCGATGAAATTCACAAGCTATTTCAGTCGGCTAAGGAGCTTGATTGTAATAGTTTCGGTGGACCGAGGTCAGGGGCGCCACAGAAAGGACCCTAAAAGACCTAGAATAACTTATATAAAATTCTAAGACTCAAAATAAAGATTTTAGAGTTAAAATTCTAAAAATCTTGAGGAACACGGGCGTGTAGAGGAATACACGGTCGTTTATAGGAAAAATTTTATAATGCGAGAGGTACACGGGCTTGAACTTGGGCGTGTATTAAGCCGTGTACACGACTAGATAGTAAACAACATGGCCGTGTAGAGTAAACCCTAGAGGTACATGGACTGGGACACAGGCGTATTGCAGGTCGTGTACCATAAACAAAATTTACATGTGTTGAATTATTAAGTAAAATGAATGTATATTTAAAAGTGATAATTAATATAGGATATTAACAGACAATATTATGTCTGTAAAAACCCAAAATAGAGATAGAACTGCGGAGGAGTTCTAGAAGTGGACACTAGCGCAGTATTGGTAAGTTCAAGCATTTTCATATCTGCAACATGAAATACTGTGTTATTTTATTTGTATTGAATGTACTCTAGATATAAAGTCTTAAGGACAAATGGGGGATTAGTTAGTATAACATATCCCAGATAAAGAGAATATGTAAGACCTACGGGCAATGGAGGATAGTGACCTTGAGGTGATGATTAATATCACTTGATCAAGACTATAAATTGAAAGATGGTAATGAAACCATTAAGGCATACCGCCCCTCCAACATAGTGGTTTTCTCAGATCCTACGAGGATATCAGGACTGTGGAGGCCGATGTTCTAAGGTCGCTCCTTAGACCTTCCCAGTTAGCGCGCTAATAATCATCGGTACTGTCATAAACAGAGCTCTAAACTAGAAATCAAATAGAGAATAAACAATCAATAAAATGATAAAAATCATAATTGAGCATAACCGAAGTACGCTAAGTATAGTGATTTCGGTTAGGGTTTGTAAATAGTAATCTGTTAGGATGATGTGAATAGTATCCGGTTATAGCAATGTGAATAGTATCCGTTAGGGTAAAGTGAATAGTAATCAATTGGGGTAACTGTTACTATTCATCGATCAAAGGTCAAAGTCACTATTCACGGTGAATAGTCTATTCATGATGAATAGTTTTATTCATAGGAAATTGAATTTTCAGTGTTTTTGAATCTGTATGATTCTTACTAAGTATGTTTGAACTTACTGGCCTGTTAGCTCACCAGTTTGTTTATGTTGCAGGTAAGAAACCTGTCCATTTCTAGCTTTTCTGCCAACTTTTGGAAAAATAACCTTTATGTCCTGAATTTTTGACAAAATTATCATTTTGCTTCTTAGCGGGATTTTTTTACTTAAACTTCGTTTTTGGCCTTTAAAATCCCTATTAGAACCTTTGAGTCACATTTAAGGCCCTAATAATTCATTTTGGTCATTTCTTAAATTTTTAGCTAAAATTACCGTTTTGCCCCTAATGGTATTTTCATGCTTTTTTTCGATTTAAAATTTGATTCTGGCCTTTAAAATCTTGATTAAGGCGTTGAAATACTATTTTAAACCTTACCAGTCCTTTTTTCAACTTTTGATAAAATGACTATTTTGTCCCTAACTTTTGACAAAATGACAATTTCATCCCTATCGTAATTTTACTGCGTAAATCTACTTTTCTTTGACTTAAAAGTTAATTTTGACATTTAGAATCTTAATTATGCCATTCTAAATCCCTAAAGGTCATTTTCTTACGTTTTTGAAATTTTTGGTCAAAATGACTATTTTGCCCCTAGTGGATCTTTCGGCTGTAAAATTTTCATTTAAATATTTTAATAGGATTTTTAAAACTCAAAAATCATAAAATAATCTTTCTTAGGCTTACTAAATTTTTACGGCATCATTTGCCAAAATTTCTCGATTTACTATTTATCGACCCCCCGGGCAACACTATTCTGACCCTCAGTCATTAGTCATCTTTTTCTTACATTTCGAAACTCCAAATGGACGTTTCACTAATTCTCAAAATGTCCATCATCCTTTCTCCTGTTAGGAAATGCCCTAAGTATTAGAGACATTTTGATGTATTTATTTTGAACTGGATAATAAAATTATATATAGAGGTTATTCATTACATTGCTATCTGTCCTCGTTTTATTTACATGTTAAAGTAAATGTAAGCAAATATGGCTCCCTGACTGCTTGTGTTAAACTGTTAGAACGTTGCATGTAATGGACTTTTGTATGCGAGAAGACAATGTTCCAAAGTTAGCGGTCCAAACTATGGTCTGTAGTCTATGGGGTTAGACCGAGCATCTAACTCATGTTAAAACTATTATGTTGTCTAAAGCCTTGGAGGGGATGATTTGTCTTGACTGTCTGGAGCTGGACTCCCAAGTAGAGACATAGATATGTCGCTTGGTGGTGACATATTAGACCGGGACTAAAGCATGATTGATCTACGAAGTCCGCTTTGAGTGGATCAATCTGCTTTTGATGTTCATTGTGCAGTAACCTTAATCCTAAGTAAAAGGACAGCTTCATGTATATGACTTGTGTACTTTGATGTTCCAATGGCTAAAGCGTCTCAGAGGTAGTAAGCTTATAGACCGGTTCGTTGGGTGCATGACTTGTATACGATGAAGGGTTCGTTTACAGATATTAAAATCATAGTTCTAATAAGGAGTTAAGGGTATCCTCTTAAAGGCATTATGCTGAATGTGAAAATGGACAAGGCCTTGGGTCGTCTGCTGGGCGGATGACTTCTTATTCACATATAGTGAATAACCATTTTCTTTATTCAGTAGTATAATAGAACTTTAAGATAGCCTGATCAGTAGGATTAAACGGACTTTGGCCTAAGGCTGATCACGGATATCATATGAGGGTTCTGGATACATGACAAGGTCATTAGACGATAGCTTGTCACAGGCTTACGTAATACGGTATATAATTGGGAGTTCAGTTTCAGGTTTATAGTGGTGTGACTCTGAAATTAGTGATCATATAATTGAGTTGTTCGGTAAATAATGATGATCATATGGATTTGCGGGAGCCCAATTATATATGTCCAATCAGTCCCTCTACTAGCTCCACATAATTTCTTAACGTTTGGTAAATTGATTTGTGTATGCTATTGGCTAGTTTATTATGCATGGATGGTGATGACAGAGGATTGGGATGGTAGACAAGATTCTCTCCGGTTGGATTCAGATTTTGTTTTGGATAATAGAGTACACAATTATTCGAACTCCAAATCAAGTTGCCATGATTTTATTTGAGATTGGATTGGAGTTGTAGAAAATTATCCATGAGAACAAGAATTTGAAACACAACTGTTTTGTGGATTTTGAAATTTGAAATTTGAATTTTGAATTTTGAATTTTGAATTTTGAATTTGAAATTTGAATTTGAAATTTAAATTTGAAATTTGAAATTTGATATTTGAAATTTGAAATTTGAATTTGAAATTCGAATTTAAAATTTGAAATTCAAATTTTGAATCACAATCCAAGGGGGATTCGAATTTGTTGTGGTAAATCCACAAGGAATGAAATTCGAATTTGAGTTAGATATGGAGAGGATAATCTTGTTAGAATCCTACTTGAATTTTGAATCCAAATCCTAACTAAAGTTGGACGAAAATTTTGAGGATTATCCTCAATGATTTTCGGATTTTTTATGGATAAGGTTTAAGGAAAAATTAAAGTTTCAATCCCAGTTGAATTTGGATTCTCTCCTCCCAGATAATGGCCGAAATTTAGGAGTGAATCTCCTAGGAGATTTTCGGTTATTTTTGTAGGAAAATAAATCGGTAAAAACATATCAGAGTGGCGCAGCGGAACAATAAAAATTTTTAGATCATTAAATATCTCATGATGCCATATACAATAAACCAACAACAATTAAAACTCATACCTCAAGGACGCCAATCTTGCAAGAGGAGAATAACCGGAGACTTCAACCAACTAGCCTTCTATACTATTCTCCAATTCCCGAATGGCTGAGTGTGTGGGCACTCTGAACCTCGATCGGTATGCTAGCACTGCTAGTCTTCTTCCGACCACCCAGATCTCTAAAGAACTTTATTGTCACGATGAGCTGTGCAACAATAAGCCTGCTCACCTGAGAGTCTGTGGTCTAAGAGAACTGGAGTGGCAGGACCTCTATTTATAGACCTGCATGAGGTGATTCTCTGAATTCGAATTGGACTAGGAAAAGATTTTCTCCCTTATCCATAACCAAAAAATCTGAATTTTCCAAGGGAGAATCTCCATAATTAAATTCGGTTTTCTTAGGATAAATCCAATTCAAATCTAAACAAGATTTTAACTCCCTTTTTCAACCAAAAAATCTGAATTTTTCTTGGAGAAAATCTCCTCATAAATTTCGACTATTATGGATAAGGGAGAATAAAAAATTCCACTAGGATTTTCAAGCTTGAATCTTATCTCAACCTTATCCAAAATAACCGAATTTCCTAGGAGAGATTCTCCAAATTTTCGGCCACTTTTCAGGGAGGAGAGAATCCAAATTCAACTGGGATTGAAACTTGAATTATTCCCTTGAATCTTATCCACAAAAATCTGAATTTTTTCCATGAGGATTTTCCTCAAAAATTTTGTCCACTTTTGTTGGGATTTGGATTCAAAATTCAAGTAGGATTCTAACAAGATTATCCTCTCCAAATCCAACTCAAATTCGAATTTCAAACCTTGTGAATTTTCCACAACAAATTCGAATCCTACTTAGACTGTGATTCAAAATTTGAATTTCAAATTTCAAATTCAAATTTCAAATTCAAATTCAAATTTCAAATTTCAAATTTCAAATTTCAAATTTAAATTTCAAATTCAAATTTCAAATTCGAATTTCAAATTCAAATTTCAAATTCAAAATTCAAAATTCAAAATTCAAAATTCAAATTTCAAAATTCAAATTTCAAATTCCACAAAACAGTTATGTTTCATATTCTTGTTCTCATGGATAATTTTCTACAACTCCAATCCAATCTCAAATAAAATCATGGCAACTTTATTTGGAGTTCGAATAATTGTGTACTCTATTATCCAAAACAAAATCTGAATCCAACCGGAGAGAATCTTGTCTACCATCCTAATCCTGTGTCATCACCATCCATGCATAATAAACCAGCCAATAGCATACACAAATCAATTTGCCAAACGTTAAGGAATTATGTGGAGCTAGTAGAGGGACTGATTGGACATATATAATCGGGCTCCCGTGATTCCATATGATCATCATTCTTTACCGAACAACTCAATCATATGATCACTAGTTTCAGAGTCACACCACTATAAACCTGAAACTGAACTCCCAATTATATATCGTATTACGTAAGCCTGTGACGAGCTACTATCCAATGACCTTGTCATATATGCAAAACCCTCATATGATATCCATGATCAGCCTTAGGTCAAAGTCCGTTTAATCCTACTGATCAGGCTATCTTAAAGTTCCATTATACTACCGAATCAAGAAAATGATTATTCACCATATGTGAATAAGAAGCCATCTGCCCAGCAGACGACCCAAGGCCTTGTCCATTTTCACATTCAGTATAATGCCTTTAAGAGAATACCTTTAACTCTTCAGAGCTATGATTCCGATATCTGCAAACAAACCCTTCATCGTATACAAGTCATGCACCCAACGAACCGGTCTATAAGCTTACTACCTCTGAGACGCTTTAGCCATTGGAACATCAAAGTATACAAGTTATATACATGAAGTAGTTCATTTACTCAGGATTAAGGTTATTGCACAATGAACGTCAAAAGCAGATTGATCCACTCATAGCGGACTACGTAGATCAATCACGCTTTAGTCCCGGTCTAATATGTCACCACCAAGCAACATATCCATGTCTCTACTTGGGAGTCCAGCTCCAGACAGTCAAGACAAACCGTCCCCTCTAAGGCTTTAGACAACATAATAGTCTTAACATGAGTTAGATGCTCGGTCTAACCCCATAGACTACAGACCATAGTTTAGACCGCTAACTTTAGAACATTGTCTTCTCGCATTCAAAAGTCCATTGCATGCAACGTTCTAACAGTTTTAATACAAGCAGTCAGTGAGCCATATTTGCTTACATTTACTTTAACATATAAATAAGACGAGGACAGATGGCAATGTAATAAATAACCTCTATGTATAATTTTATTATCCAGTTCAAAATGAATACATCAAAATGTCTCTAATACTTAGGGCATTTCCTAACAATTTTGGATAAGGATGAGATAAGATTCAAGCTTGAAAATCCTAGTGGAATTTTGATTCTCCCTTATCCAAAAGTGGCCGAATTTTTGTGGAGATTTTCTCCTTAGAATTTTCGGACTTTTTTTGGTTGAAAAAGGGAGATAAAATTCTAGTTAAAATCTTGTTTGGATTTAGATTGGATTTACCCTAAAGTAGCCGAATTTTATTGTTGGGATTTTCCCTTGGAAAATTCAGATTTTGTGATTGTGGATAAGGGAGAATATCTTCTCCTAATCCAATTCGAATTCAGAGAATCACCTCATGCAGGACTATAAATAGAGGTCTTGCCACTCCAGTTCTCTTAGACCACAGACTCTCAGGTGAGCAGGCTTATTGTTGCACAGCCCATCGTGACAATAAGTTCTTTAGAGATCTAGGTGGTCGGAAGAAGACTAGCAGTGCTAGCATACCGATCGAGGTTCAGAGTGCCCACACACTCAGCCATTCGGGAATTAGAGAATAGGAGAGAAGGCTAGTTGGTTGAAGCCCTCCAGTCATTCTCCTCCTACAGATTGGCATCCTTGAGGTATTGTTGTTGACTTATTGTATATGGCATCATGAGATATTTAACGATCTAAAAATTTTTTATTGCTCCGCTGCGCCACTCTGATTCGTTTTTACCGATTTATTTTCCCACAATTGGTATCAGAGCCAGGTTATGACTATGCCATGTACATAAATTAGACAATTACTTAGTCTTTTTATTTATGTATGGATTTGATATTTAGAGAGTGGCATTCTAGGGTTCCTTTATGTTGTTATCATGGATTATGTATAAAGTATGTGGTTATTTTAATTTTCTGAATTATTATAAGCATGCTTGTTTATGCCGGTTATGGTTCCTTAGAATTTAAAAAAATTGTATCTAGGAATTTTTATGTAACCATGGGGGCAGTTTATTAACACTGTAATTTTCCCATAGATTTTAATTTTTATCTCTTAGAATTTTTATGGTTAGAATTTTTGTACACCGGAAACTGTTTAGGAATTTTTATGTAATTATTCTTAGAGGAGATTGAAGATTGAAGACCGTAATTTATTTTTCCTTAAAGTTAAATTTAATTTAAAAGTTCAAATTTTGATTATGTGAAAATTTCAATTTAATTGGGATTCAAATTAATTTTTGGAGATCCGAATAGGTAAATTGGAATATGGCATGAAAATCGAGACACGACCTCTCGGGATAGGCCATCGGGCCTTGGTGGGGCTGTAGCCCCTGTCCTCGGGTAGGATGGGGTTGCGGCAGCCCCTGTGCAGGCCATAACCACCCACGGCCGTAGGCTTGGCCTACAGCCTGGGCGTGCAGCCTGTAGCTGCAGGTGCTGCCTGTAGCCTGCCGGTTGCAGCGCCCAGCCTGGGCGTGCAGCCTGGCGTTGCAGGCTTGGCCTGCAGCCCGACAGGGCTACACATCAGCGGCTGTGGGCTGCCAACCCCCCCCCCCCCCCCGGGACTGGTGGCTGCCCACGGCGGCTGCCGCCACCGGTGACGATGGTGCGACGATTCAAAAAATCAAAAAATTTTGATTTTTAAATTTGAGATTTAATTTTAAATCATGTTTAAAAATATGTAATTGAAAATTTGAAATTTTTTAAATTATATATTATTACACATGATGTTTAAAATTGTTTAAAATTTGAATTTGATATTTAAATTTGAAATTCGAATTTGGAATTTGAATTTGAAATTTAAATTTTTGGAGATTTAAATTTTAAATGATTCTTGGGATGAGAAATAAATGGAGAGGCTACATAAAGATGGATACAAGAAGACGGAACAAAATTCAAGACCCAAAGAATGCTTTGGATGGAATTTCATAATCTTTATTTTCTTTGTTCTAGGATGGAACCATGGCTTGGTTATTTTGTCAATTATTCTGTGATATGTCATGGATGTATAAATATGTATTGATGGATGTTTTATATGCATATTTGATAACATGTCATATAGGATAGGTGAATGCCGCTCATACTATATTGATCATACATAATTTGTCAAAAACTTGCATGTTTTTCAAAATATTGAGTAGGAGAGGATTTCAAACAAAACCCACGGCCTCCATTGTTGATTCATATGTAAAGCATGGTAACGCCTCGTGTCAGTTCTGCCCTGACCACACCCTTCGGTAGGTGTTTACCGCCACCGGTATACTAGATTAGATCTCCTGTGTGGAAAACGTGTTCGGGTATGATCCTATTCATGACCACCTCTCGGTGGCTTGGTAGGACGTTGATCGGGCTATGTAAACAATGGTTATACACTCAAGAATCGTTTAGTTATTAACCTTCCCTAGAAGTTCTGTTAACTAAACTGGTGGCCAAATAAGCGGTTATTAATATATGTCTTAACCTTGGAGGATTTAAGGCAACATATATTAATTGGACGGGGTCCATGTTCCGACTATTTGTTTTCATGACCACCCCTCGGTGGCTTGGGGCAATAGGTGCTGAGAATTACCGTTGCAATGCTACATGTTTTTTAAGTTTCATGTAGGAACATACTTGTATGTTTTATTTGCCAAATTATCTGTATATTTGCTTGGGCTTTGTAATGATGTCTAGTATAATTTTATTTCAGTTCAAAACATCACTGACACCCCTCATTTCAATACTTACTGAGAATAAACTGAATGGAGATAATTATAAAGATTGGAAAAGAAATCTGTTGATAGTTCTCAGCTGCGAGAGACACAAGTTCGTACTGGATGAACAATGCCCACCAGGGCCAAAACCTGACACACCGCTTGAGGAGGTCCCGGTTGCCTATACTCGTTGGAGAGAATCCAATGATATAGCTCGATGCTACATACTTGCTAGTATGACGAGTGCTTTACAAAAGCAGCATGAGACTTATCAAGTTACCGGGGAGATCATGGAAAATCTGGAGGACATGTCCGGAGGCCAAGAAAAATTAGCTCGACAGTCCGCTATCACCAGCATTATGAACTCTAAGCAAAAGGCGGGTACTCCGATGAAGGACCATATGATCACTCTAATGGGATTCTTGTTAGGAAATGCCCTAAGCATTAGAGACATTTTGATGTATTTATTTTGAACTGGATAATAAAATTATATATAGAGGTTATTCATTACATTGCTATCCGTCCTCGTCTTATTTACATGTTAAAGTAAATGTAAGCAAATATGGCTCCCTGATTGCTTGTGTTAAACTGTTAGAACGTTGCATGCAATGGATTTTTGTATGCGAGAAGACCATGTTCTAAAGTTAACAGTCTAAACTATGGTCTGTAGTCTATGGGGTTAGACCGAACATCTAACTCACGTTAAGACTATTATGTTGTCTAAAGCCTTGGAGGGGACGGCTTTTCTTGACTGTCTAGAGCTGGACACCCAAGTAGAGACATGGATATGTTGCTTGGTGGTGACATATTAGACCGGGACTAAAGCGTGATTGATCTACGAAGTCCGCTTTGAGTGGATCAATCTGCTTTTGACGTTCATTATGCAGTAACCTTAATCCTGAGTAAAAGGACAGCTTCATGTATATGACTTGTGTACTTTGATATTCCAATGGCTAAAGCGTCTCAGAGGTAGTAAGCTTATAGACCGGTTCGTTGGGTGCATGACTTGTATACGATGAAGGGTTCGTTTATAGATATTGGAATCATAGCTCTAATGAGGAGTTAAGGGTATCCTCTTAAAGGCATTATACTGAATGTGAAAATGGACAAGGCCTTGGGTCGTCTGCTGGGTGGATGACTTCTTATTCACATATGGTGAATAATCATTTTCTTTATTCGGTAGTATAATGGAACTTTAAGATAGCCTGATCAGTAGGATTAAACGGACTTTGGCCTAAGGCTGATCATGGATATCATATGAGGGTTCTGCATACATGACAAGGTCATTGGACGATAGCTTGTCACAGGCTTAGGTAATACGATATATAATTGGGAGTTCAGTTTCAGGTTTATAGTGGTGTGACTCTGAAACTAGTGATCATATGATTGAGTTGTTCGGTAAAAGAATGATAATCATATGGATTTGCAGGAGCCTAATTATATATGTCCAATCAGTCCCTCGACTAGCTCCACATAATTCCTTAATGTTTGGCAAATTGATTTGTGTATGCTATTGGCTGGTTTATTATGCATGGATGGTGATAACACAGGATTAGGATGGTAGACAAGATTCTCTCCGGTTGGATTCAGATTTTGTTTTGGATAATAGTGTACACAATTATTCGAACTCCAAATAAAGTTGCCATGATTTTATTTGAGATTGGATTGGAGTTGTAGAAAATTATCCATGAGAACAAGAATTTGAAACACAATCGTTCTGTGGATTTTGAAATTTGAAATTTGAAATTTGAAATTTGAATTTTGAATTTGAAATTTGAATTTGAAATTTGAATTTGAAATTCGAATTTGAAATTTGAATTTGAAATTTAAATTAGAAATTTGAAATTTGAAATTTGAAATTTGAAATTTGAAATTTGAAATTTGAATTTGAAATTCGAATTTGAAATTTGAAATTCAAATTTTGAATCACAGTCCAAGTGGGATTCGAATTTGTTGTGGAAAATCCACAAGGTTTGAAATTCGAATTTGAGTTGGATTTGGGGAGGATAATCTTGTTAGAATCCTACTTGAATTTTGAATCTAAATCCTGACAAATTATGGACGAAATTTTGAGGATAATCCTCAATGGAATTTCTTTTTTTGTGGATAAGGTTCAAAAGAAAAAATTCAAGTTTCAATCCTAGTTGAATTTGAATTCTCTCCTTCCCTGAAAAGTAGCCGAAATTATGGAGGAAATCTCCTAGGAAAATTCAGTTATTTTGGATAAGGTTGAGATAAGATTCAAGCTTGAAAATCCTAGTGGAATTTTGATTCTCCCTTATCCTAAAAGTGGCCGAATTTTTTGAGGAGATTTTCTCCTAGGAATTTCAGATTTTTTGATTGAAAAAGGGGAGATAAAATTTTAGTTAAAATCTTGTTTAGATTTGGATTGGATTTATCCATAATGGCCGAATTTTATTGTTGAGAATCTCCCATAGAAAATTTGGATTTTTATGGTTATGGATAAGGGAGAATATCTTTTCCTAGTCCAATTCAAATTCAGAGAATCACCTCATGCAGATCTATAAATAGAGGTCCTGCAATTCCAGTTCTCTCAGACCACAGACTCTTAGGTGAGCAGGCTTATTGTTGCACAGTTCATCGTGACAACAAGTTCTTTAGAGATCTGGGTGGTCGGAAGAAGACTAGCAGTGCTAGCATACCGATCGAGGTTCAGAGTGCCCACACACTCAGCCATTTAGGAATTGGAGAATAGTAGAGAAGGCTAGTTGGTTGAAGCCTCCGGTTATTCTCCTCCTGCAAGATTGGCGTCCTTGAGGTATGAGTTTTAATTGTTGTTGGTTTATTGTATATGGCATCATGAGATATTTAATGATCTAAAAATTTTTATTGTTCCGCTGCGCCACTCTAATACGTTTTTACTGATTTATTGTCCTACAATTGGTATCAGAGACATCTCATGACTATGCCATGTACATAAATTAGACAATTACTTAGTCTTTTTATTTATGTATTGATTTGATATTTAGAGAGTGGCATTCTAGGGTTCCTTTATGTTGTTATCATGGATTATGTATAAAGTATGTGGTTATTTTAATTTTTCTGAATTATTATAAGCATGCTTGTTTATACCGGTTATGGTTCTTTAGAATTTAGAAAAATTGTATCTAGGAATTTTTATGTAACCATGGGAGCAGTTTATTAACACTGTAATTTTCCCATGGATTTTAATTTTTATCTCTTAGAATTTTTATGGTTAGAATTTTTATACACCGGAAATGGTTTAGGAAATTTTATGTAATTATTCTTGGAGGAGATTGAAAATTGAAGACCGTAATTTATTTTCTCCCAAAAGTTAAATTTGATTTAAAGGTTGAAATTTTGATTGTGCGGAAAATTTCAATTTAATTGGGATTCAAATTAATTTTTGGAGATCCTAATAGATAAATTGGAATATGACATAAAAATCGAGACACGACCCCTCGGGATTGGCCGACGGGCCTTGGTGGGGCTGCAGCCCCTGCCCTCGGCAGGATGGGGCTGCGGCAGCCCCTGTGCAGGCCAACACCACCCATGACCGCAGGCTTGGCCTGCAGCCAAGGGTGGCCGTGGCCTCCCCAAGGCTGGCCTCAGCCTGGGCGTGCAACCTCTGGCTGCAGGCGCTGCCTGCAGCCTGCCGGCTGCTGCGCCCAGCCTGGGCGTGCAGCTTGGCGCTGCAGGCTTGTCCTGCAGCCCGGCAAGACTGCACATAGGGGGCAGCCGTGGGCTGCCAACCCCTTTGGGGCTGGTGGCTGCCTACGGCGGCTGCTGCCTTCGGGGGTGGTGGTGCGACAGTTGAAAAATCAAAAAATTTTGATTTTTAATTTTGAGATTTAATTTTAAATCATGTTTAAAAATATGTAATTGAAAATTTGATATTTTTTGAAATTACATATTATTACACATGATGTTTAAAATTGTTTAAAATTTAAATTTTTGTAGATTTAAATTTTAAATAATTTTTGGGATGAGAAATAAATGGAAAGGCTACATAAAGATGGATACAAGAAGACGGAACAAAATTCAAGACCCAAAGAATGCTTTGGATGAAATTTTGTAATCTTTATTTTCTTTGTTCTAGGATGGAACCATAGCTTGGTTATTCTGTCAATTATTTTTTCTGTGATATGTCATGGATGTATAAATATGTATTGATGGATGTTTTGTATGCATATTTGATAACATGTCATATAGGATAGGTGAGTGCCACTCATACTATATTGATCATACATAATTTGTCAAAACTTGCATGTTTTTCAAAATATTGAGTGGGAGAGGGTTTCAAACAAAACCCACGGCCTCCATTGTTGATCCATATGTGAAAGCATGGTAACGCCTCGCGTCAATTCTGCCCTGACCACACCCCTCGGTAGGTGTTTACTGTCGCCGGTATACTTGATTGGATCTCCTATGTGGAAAATGTGTTCGGGTGTGATCCTATTCATGACCATCCCTCGGTGGCTTGGTAAGACATGGATCGGGCTACGTAAACAATAGTTATACCTTAAAGACTAGTTTAGTTATTAACCTTCCCTAGAAGCTCCCTTAACTAAACTGGTGGCCAAATAAGCGGTTATTAATATATGTCTTAATCTTGGAGGATTTAAGGCAACATATATTAATTGGACGGGGTCCATGTTCTGGCTATTTGTTTTCATGACCACCCCTCGGTGGCTTAAGGCAATAGGTGCTGAGAATTACCGTTGCAATGCTACATGTTTTTCAAGTTTCATGTAGGAACATACTTGTATGTTTTATTTGCTAAATTATCTGTATATTTGCTTGGGCTTTGTAATGATGTCTAGTATAATTTTATTTCAGTTCAAAATGTCACCGACACTCCTCATTTCAATACTTACTGAGAATAAACTGAATGGCGATAATTATAAGGATTGGAAAAGAAATCTGTTAATAGTTCTCAACTGCGAGAGACACAAGTTCGTACTGGACGAACCATGCCCACCAGGGCCAAAACCTGACACCGATTGAGGAGGTCCCGGTTGCCTATACTCGTTGGAGAGAATCCAATGATATAGCTCGATGCTACATACTTGCTAGCATGACGAGTGCTTTACAAAAGCAGCATGAAACTTATCAAATTACTGGGGAGATCATGGAAAATCTGGAGGACATGTTCGGAGGCCAAGAAAAATTGGCTCGACAGTCCGCTATCACCAGTAATATGAACTCTAAGCAGAAGGCGGGTACTCCGGTGAAGGACCATATGATCACTCTAATGGGATTCTTCTCTGAGGCTGCCGAAAACGGTGCTGAGTTTGACTACAACACCCAGATCGAGATGGTGTTCAAAACTCTGTCTAAAGATTTTGTGGGGTTTAAGGCCGCATACAATCTGGCAACAAGGGAGTTAGGACTAACCGAGCTCATGAAGCAACTTCAGGCTTATGAGCGGATGATCAGGGATGGGGATGCTGTCCAACCCAAAGGTGAGGCCAATTTGGCGGAATCTTCCAAACCTTCACGGAAGAGGAAGAGGCCAAATTAGAAGCAAGCGGCTTCCAGTTCTTCTAATCCTCCTGTCTCGGATGGGAAGAAGAAGAAGAAGAACAAGAAGCCCAGGGACCCTAAAAAGTCCAAGTGCTTCCGCTGTGGGAAGGTAGGTCACTTTAAGAAGGCTTGCCGGGAAATCCTAGCCGCCAAGGGCAAGGAAGGTAAGGAACTTCTTTACTTAGAAGCGTGTTTGGTGGAAAAATCGAAAGACACTTGGGTCATTGATTCAGGCGCCACTAATCATGTTTGTGTTTCTATGCAGGGATTCATGGAAATGAGAAGTCTACATGATAGGAGCCTCTCGTTGCGAACTGGGGACGACAGCTTGGTGGTGGCTGAGGCAGTGGGAGATGTTTACCTTTATTTTGATCAATTTAGGTTTATTTTATTAAAATACTGTTTTTATGTTCCTAATTTTAGGAGGAACCTTATATCGGTAGCTTGTTTAATAAAGGATTCTTATTCAGTTTCTTTTAGTAAAAGAGTTGATATTTGTAGAAATAAGTCTTTTATCTGTTCTGGATGGATGGATGGAAACCTATATTTGATCAAACCAAAGATGTACTCACTGCTTGACACTGAATTAATTGATAACTCTAAACGGTTGAAAGTTTCTCACTCTAACAAGGCGTATCTTTGGCATTTAAGACTTGGTCATATTAATCAGGATCGGATTCAAAGATTGGTGAAAGACGGTCCTCTGGAATCTCTGGAGGAGGTACGTCTTCCCCAATGTGAGTCTTGTCTAGAGGGTAAAATAACTAAAAGGTCTTTTGGAGCTAAGGGAGCAAAGGCTCAAGAGCTCTTAGAAATTATGCATATTGACGTATATGGCCCCATGAACGTCACAGCATGAGGAGGGTTCGAGTATTATGTCTCTTTTATAGATGATTACTCGAGGTATGGATATGTGTATCTGATGCACCGCAAGAGCAAAACCTTTGACAAGTTCAAAGAGTATCGTGCGGAAGTGGAAAAGCAATTGGATAAATCCATAAAGACACTTCGATCTGATCGAGGTGGCGAATACCTCTCCGATGAATTTCTAGGACATCTTGTAGAGAATGGGATATTATCCCAATTGACTGCACCTGGTACTCCATAACAGAATGGTGTAGCCGAAAGGAGAAACAGAACCTTATTGGATATGGTACGGTCCATGATGAGTTATTCAACGCTACCATTATCATTTTGGGGATATGCTTTACAAACGGCATGCTATATTCTGAACCAGGTTCCGAGCAAATCAATTTCTAGAACTCCGTATGAATTGTGGCGTGGCAGGAAGCCCTCCCTTGGACATATGAGAATATGGGGCTGTCCGGCGCATGTACTGGATAGGGATGTGAAAAAGTTGGAACCAAGATCAGAATTGTGCATGTTTGTAGGGTATCCAAAAGGAACTAAAGGAGGTCTGTTCTATAACCCGAAGGAACAAAAGGTCATTGTCTCAACCCATGTGACATTCTTGGAGGAAAGTCACATGAATGACTTTAAGCCTCGAAGCAAAGTGGTGCTAGAGGAGTTATTAGGTGAAAGAACTACTCCACATATTTCAGTCTTGGACGCAAGTCCAAGTTCCAGTGAAAGACCTGCAGACGATAAACAATTTAGGATGCCTCGTCGTAGTGGGAGGGTTTCTAAGAAACTTAATTTCTTCATGTATGATGCTGAGGTATACCAGGCCGAGGCTTATGAGCATGAGGATGATCCGGTCACTTATGATGAAGCTGTAAATGATGTTGATTCTAAATCTTGGAAACAGGCTATGAACAATGAGATGGATTCTATGAAATCCAACTCTGTTTGGGAACTTGTAGATTTGCCGAATGGAATAAAACCCATTGGATGCAAATGGGTCTACAAAAGAAAGAAGGATGCGGAAGGGAGAGTGGAAACTTTCAAAGCTAGACTGGTTGCAAAGGGATACACGCAAAAGGCTGGAATCGATTACGATGAAACCTTTTCGCCTGTTGTTATGCTGAAGTCTATCCATATTCTTCTGTCCATTGCTGCGGCTCTCGATTACGAGATCTGGCAAATGGATGTCAAGACGGCATTCTTGCATGGCCATCTTGAAGAGTGTATCTATATGATACAGCCCAAAGGGTTCGTAGCGAAAGACCAAAAAAGGAAAGTCTGCAAGTTGCTTAGATCCATTTATGGATTAAAGTAAGCATCCCGCTCATGGAACCAGAGGTTTAATCAAGCGATTAAGACATTTGGTTTTGAGCAGAACGTTGATGAACCTTGTGTTTATAAACGTATTAAGGATGGAAAAGTGGTCTTTCTGATACTCTATGTTAGTGATATACTACTCATTGGGAATGATGTAGGGAACTTATCATCGGTCAAGCTTTGGTTACACCAACAGTTTGACATGAAGGACTTGGGAGAAGCTAATTATGTTCTAGGCATTCGTCTCTTCAGAGATCGAAAGAACAAAATGATAGCGTTATCCCAAGCTTCATACATAGATAAAATAATTGACAAATATGCAATGCAAGAAGCAAAGAAAGGCTCACAACCTTCTATTGCCGGTCTAACTCTTTCATTGGATGACTATCCCAAGACATCGGGAGAAAGAGAGCGTATGAGTAAGGTCCCTTATGCATCCGCTGTGGGTAGCCTTATGTACGCTATGCTTTGCACTCGCCCGGATATATGTTTTGCAGTAGGTATGGTGAGTCGATATCACGCAAATCCTGGAACCAAGCACTGGCAAGCTGTAAAGTATATACTCAAGTATCTTAAGAGAACGAGGGATTATATGCTGGTGTATTCTGGAGGGGACCTAACACCCGTAGGATACACAGACTCAGACTTCCAGACTTGTAAGGATTCGAGGAAATCGACATCTGGATCAGTGTTTTTACTCGAAGGAGGCGCCATTGTGTGGAGGAGCGTGAAGCAGGGCTGCACCGCTGACTCTACTATGGAGGCTGAGTATGTGGCTGCGGCTGAGGCATCTAAAGAAACAGTTTGGCTCCGCAAGTTCTTTAGAGACCCTGAGGTCATTCCGAGTGTTGACAAGCCTATCATACTTTACTGTGATAATACAGGGGCTATTGCCAGCACAAGGGAATCTCGGCACCACAAGAGGACCAAGCACATTGATCGGAGATATCATATTATTAGAGGGCACGTGGAGATAGGACAAGTGGATGTATGTAAGATCGCGTCCGAGGACAACATCGCCGATCCCTTTACTAAGACTTTGGTGGCTAGAAGCTTTGAGAGGCACGTAGAGGCGATAGGGATGCGTAACATGGCACATTTGCTGACTTAGGGCAAGTGGGATTCTTGTTAGGAAATGCCCTAAGCGTTAAAGACATTTTGATGTATTTATTTTGAACTGGATAATAAAATTATATATAGAGGTTATTCATTACATTGCTATTTGTCCTCGTCTTATTTACATGTTAAAGTAAATGTAAACAAATATGGCTCCCTGATTGCTTGTGTTAAACTGTTAGTACGTTGCACGCAATGGATTTTTATATGCAAGAAGACAATGTTCTAAAGTTAGCAGTCTAAACTATGGTCTGTAGTCTATGGGGTTAGACCGAGCATCTAACTCATGTTAAGACTATTATGTTGTCTAAAGCCTTGGAGGGGACAGTTTTTCTTGACTGTCTGGAGCTAGACTCCCAAGTAGAGACATGGATATGTTGCTTGGTGGTGACATATTAGACCGGGACTAAAGCGTGATTGATCTACGAAGTCTACTTTGAGTGGATCAATCTACTTTTGACGTTCATTATGCAGTAACCTTAATCCTGAGTAAAAGGACAGCTTCATGTATATGACCTGTGTACTTTGATGTTCCAATGGCTAAAGCGTCTCAGAGGTAGTAAGCTTATAGACCGGTTCATTGGGTGCATGACTTGTATACGATGAAGGGTTCGTTTACAGATATTGGAATCATAGCTCTAATGAGAAGTTAAGGGTATCCTCTTAAAGGCATTATACTGAATGTGAAAATGGACAAGGCCTTGGTTCGTCTGCTGGGCGGATGACTTCTTATTCACATATGGTGAATAATCATTTTCTTTATTCGGTAGTATAATGGAACTTTAAGATAGTTTGATCAGTAGGATTAAACGGACTTTGGCCTAAGGCTGATCATGGATATTATATGAGGGTTCTGCATACATGACAAGGTCATTGGACGATAGCTTGTCACAGGCTTACGTAATACGGTATATAATTGGGAGTTCAGGTTCAGGTTTATAGTGGTGTGACTTTGAAACTAGTGATCATATGATTGAGTTGTTCGGTAAAAGAATGATGATCATATGGATTTGCGGGAGCTTGATTATATATGTCCAATCAGTCCCTCTACTAGCTCCACATAATTCCTTAACGTTTGGTAAATTGATTTGTGTATGCTATTGGCTGGTTTATTATGCATGGATGGTGATGACACAGGATTAGGATGGTAGATAAGATTCTCTCCGGTTGGATTCTGATTTTGTTTTGGATAATAGAGTACACAATTATTCGAACTCCAAATAAAGTTGCCATGATTTTATTTGAGATTGGATTGGAGTTGTAGAAAATTATCCATGAGAACAAGAATTTGAAACACAATCGTTTTGTGGATTTTGAAATTTGAATTTTGAAATTTGAATTTTGAATTTTGAATTTGAAATTTGAATTTGAAATACGAATTTGAAATTTGAATTTGAAATTTGAAATTTGAAATTTGAAATTTGAAATTTGAATTTGAAATTTGAAATTCAAATTTTGAATCACTGTCCAAGTGGTATTCGAATTTGTTGTGGAAAATCCACAAGGTTTGAAATTCGAATTTGAGTTGGATTTGGAGAGGATAATCTTGTTAGAATCCTACTTGAATTTTGAATCTAAATCCTGACAAATTATGGATGAAATTTTGAGGATAATCCTCAATGGAATTTCGATTTTTGTGGATAAGGTTCAAAAGGAAAAATTCAAGTTTCAATCCTAGTTGAATTTGGATTCTCTCCTTCCCGAAAAGTGGCCGAAATTATGGAGGAAATCTCCTAAGAAAATTCGGTTATTTTGGATAAGGTTGAGATAATATTCAAGCTTGAAAATCCTAGTGGAATTTTGATTCTCCCTTATCCTAAAAGTGACCGAAGTTTTTGAGGAGATTTTCTCCTAGGAATTTCAGATTTTTTGGTTGAAAAAGGGGAGATAAAATTCTAGTTAAAATCTTGTTTAGATTTGGATTGGATTGGCCGAATTTTATTGTTGAGTATCTCCCACAGAAAATTTGGATTTTTATGGTTTTGGATAAGGGAGAATATCTTTTCCTAGTCCAATTCAAATTCAGAGAATCACCTCATGCAGGTCTATAAATAGAGGTCCTGCCATTCCGGTTCTCTCAGACCACAGACTCTCAGGTGAGCAGGCTTATTGTTACACAGCTCATCGTGACAATAAGTTCTTTAGAGATCTGGGTGGTCGGAAGAAGACTAGCAGTGCTAGCATACCGATCGAGGTTCAGAGTGCCCACACACTCAGCCATTTAGGAATTGGAGAATAGTAGAGAAGGCTAGTTGGTTGAAACCTCTGGTCATTATCCTCCTGCAAGATTGGCATCCTTGAGGTATGAGTTTTAATTGTTGTTGGTTTATTGTATATGGCATCATGAGATATTTAACGATCTAAAAATTTTTATTGTTCTGCTGCGCCACTCTGATACGTTTTTACCGATTTCTTGTCCTACAATTCTTCGCTGAGGCTGTTGAGAACGGTGCTGAGTTGGACTACAACATCCAGATCGAGATGGTGTTTAAAACTCTGTCTAAAGATTTTGTGGGGTTTAAGGCCGCATACAATCTGGCGACAAGGGAGTTAGGACTAACTGAACTCATGAAGCAACTCAAGCTTATGAGCGGATGATCAGGGTTGGGGATGCGGTCCAACCCAAAGGAGAGGCCAATTTGGCAGAATCTTCCAAACCTTCACGGAAGAGCCAGAGGCCAAATCAGAAGCAAGCGGCTTCCAGTTCTTCTAATCCTCCTGTCTCGGATGGGAAGAAGAAGAAGAAGAACAAGAAGCCTAGGGACCCTTAAAAGTCCAAATGCTTTCGTTGTGGGAAGGTAGGTCACTTTAAGAAGGCTTGCCGGAAATTCCTAGCTGCCAAGGGCAAGGAAGGTAAGGAACTTCATTACTTGGAAGCGTGTTTGGTGGAAGAATCGAAAGACACTTAGGTCATTGATTCGGGTGCCACTAATCATGTTTGTGATTCTATGCAGGGGTTCGTGGAAACGAGATGTCTACATGGTAGGAGCCTCTCGTTGCGAACCGGAGACAGTAGCTTGGTGGTGGCTGAGGCAGTGGGAGATATTTACCTTTACTTTGATCAATATATGTTTATTTTATTGAAAGACTGTTTTTATGTTCCTAATTTTAGGAGGAACCTTATATCGGTAGCTTGTTTAATAAAGGATTCTTGTTCAGTTTCTTTTAGTAAAAGAGTTGATATTCGTAGAAATAAGTCTTTTATCTGTTCTGGATGGATGGATGGAAACCTATATTTGATCAAACCAAAGATGTACTCACTGCTTGATACTGAATTAATAGATAACTCTAAAAGTTGAAAGTTTCTCACTCTAACAAGGCGTATCTTTGGCATTTAAGACTTGGTCATATTAATCAGGATAGGATTCAAAGATTGGTGAAAGACGGTCCTCTGGAATCTCTGGAGGAGGTACGTCTTCCCCAATGTAAGTCTTGTCTAGAGGGTAAAATGACTAAGAAGTCTTTTGGAGCTAAGGGTACAAGGGCTCAGGAGCTCTTAGAAATTGTGCACACTGACGTATGTGACCCCATGAACGTCACAGCACGAGGAGGGTTCGAGTATTATGTCTCTTTTATAGATGATTACTTGAGGTATGGATATGTGTATCTGATGCACCGTAAGAGCGAAACCTTTGACAAGTTCAAAGAGTATCGTGCGGAAGTGGAAAAGCAATTGGATAAATCTATGAAGACACTTCGATCTGATCGAGGTAGCGAATACCTCTCCGATGAATTTCTAGGGCATCTTGTAGAGAACAGGATATTATTCCAATTGACTGCACTTGGTACTCCACAACAGAATGGTGTAGCCGAAAGGAGAAACAGGACCTTGTTGGATATGGTACGGTCCATGATGCGTTATTCAACACTGCCATTATCATTTTGGGGATATGCTTTACAAACGGCATGCTATATTCTGAACCAGGTTCCAAGCAAGTCTATTCCCAGAACTCCGTATGAATTGTGGCGTGGCAGGAAGCCCTCCCTTGGACATATGAGAATATGGGGCTGCCCGGCGCATGTACTGGGTGGGGATGCGAAAAAGTGGGAACCAAGATCAGAATTGTGCATGTTTGTAGGGTATCCAAAAGGAACTCAAGGAGGTCTGTTCTATAACCTTAAGAAACAAAAAGTCATTGTCTCAACCCATGCGATATTCTGGGAGGAAAGTCACATGAATGACCTTAAGCCTCGAAGCAAAGTGGTGCTAGAGGAGTTATCGGGTGAAAGAACTGCTCCACAGATTTCAGTCTTGGACGCAAGTCCGAGTTCCGATGAAGGACATGCAGACGATCAAAAATTTAGGGTGCCTCGTCGTAGAGGGAGGGTTTCGAAGAAACCTAATTTCTTCATGTATGATGCTGAGGTATACCAGGCCGAGCCTCATGAGCATAAGGATGATCTAGTCACCTATGATGAAGCTATAAATGATGTTGATTCTAAATCTTAGAAACAGGCTATGAACAATGAGATGGATTCTATGAAATCCAACTCTGTTTGGGAACTTGTAGATTTGCTGGATGGGATAATACCCATTGGATGCAAATGGGTCTACAAAAGAAAGAAGGATGCGGAAGGGAGAGTAGAAACTTTCAAAGTTAGACTGGTTGCAAAGGGGTACACGCAAAAGGCTGGAATCGATTACGATAAAATCTTTTCGCGTGTTGCTATGCTGAAGTCTATCCGTATTCTTCTGTCTGTTGCTGTGGCTCTCGATTACAAGATCTGGCAAATGGATGTCAAGACGGCATTCTTGAATGGCCATCTTGAAGAGTGTATCTATATGATATAGCTTGAAGGGTTTGTAGCGAAAGGCCAAGAAAGGAAAGTCTGCAAGTTACTTAGATCCATTTATGGATTAAAGCAAGCATCCTGCTCATGGAACCAGAGGTTTGATCAAGCGATTAAGACATTTGGTTTTGAGCAGAGCGTTGATGAACTTTGTGTTTATAAATGTATTAAGGATGGAAAAGTGGTCTTTCTTATACTCTATGTCAATGATATACTACTCATTGGGAATGATGTAGGGAACTTATCATCAGTCAAGCTTTGGTTACACCAACAGTTTGACGTGAAGGACTCGGGAGAAGCTAATTATGTTCTAGGCATTCGTCTCTTCAGAGATCGAAAGAACAAAATGATAGCGTTATCCCAAGCTTTATACATAGATAAATTAATTGACAAATATGTAATGCAAGAGGCAAAGAAAGGTTTGCAACCTTCTATTACCGGTCTAACTCTTTCATTGGATGACTGTCCCAAGATATCGAAAGAAAGAGAACGTATGAGTAAGGTCTCTTATGCATCCGCTGTAGGTAGCCTTATGTACGCTATGCTTTGCACTCGCCCGGATATATGTTTTGCAGTAGGTATGGCGAGTCGATATCAAGCAAATCCTAGAACCAAGCACTAGTAAGCAGTAAAGCATATACTCAAGTATCTTAAGAGAACAAGGGATTATATGCTGGTGTATTTTGGAGGGGACCTAACACCCGTAGGATACATGGACTCAGACTTCCAGACTTGTAAGGATTCGAGGAAATCGGCATCTAGATCAGTGTTTTTACTTGGAGAAGGTGCCATTATGTGGAGGAGCCTGAAGCAGGGCTGCATAGCTGACTCTACTATGGAGGCTGAATATGTGGCTGTGGCTTAGGCATCTAAAGAAGCGATTTTGCTCCGCAAGTTCTTTAGAGACCTTGAGGTCATTCCGGGTGTTGACAAGCCTATCACAATTTACTGTGATAACACTGGGGCTATTGCCAATGCAAGGGAATCTCGGCACCACAAGAGGACCAAGCACATAGATCGGAGATATCATATTATTAGAGGGCACGTGGACACAGGACAAGTGGATGTATGTAAGATCGCATCCGAGGACAACGTTGCCGATCCCTTTACTAAGACTTTGGTGGCTAGAAGCTTTGAGAGGCACGTAGAGGCGATGGGGATGTGTAACATGGCACATCTGCTGGCTTAGGGCAAGTGGGAGATTGTTAGGAAATTCCCTAAGCATTAGAGACATTTTGATGTATTTATTTTGAACTGGATAACAAAATTATATATAGAGGTTATTCATTACATTGTTATCTGTCCTCGTTTTATTTACATGTTAAAGTAAATGTAAGCAAATATGACTCCCTGACTGCTTGTGTTAAACTATTAGAACGTTGTATGCAATGGACTTTTGTATGCGAGAAGACAATGTTCTAAAGTTAGCGGTCTAAACTATGGCCTGTAGTCTATGGGGTTAGACCGAGCATCTAACTCATGTTAAGACTATTATGTTGTCTAAAGCCTTGGAGGGGACGGTTTGTCTTAACTGTCTGGAGCTGGACTCTCAAGTAGAGACATAGATATGTTGCTTGGTGGTGACATATTAGATCGGGACTAAAGCATGATTGATCTACGAAGTCCGCTTTGAGTGGATCAATCTGCTTTTGACGTTCATTGTGCAGTAACCTTAATCCTAAGTAAAAAGACAGCTTCATGTATATGACTTGTGTACTTTGATGTTCTAATGGCTAAAGCGTCTCAGAGGTAGTAAACTTATAGACCGGTTCGTTGGGTGCATGACTTGTATACGATGAAGGGTTCGTTTACAGATATCGGAATCATAGCTCTAATGAGGAGTTAAGGGTATCCTCTTAAAGGCATTATACTGAATGTGAAAATAGACAAGGCCTTGGGTCGTCTGTTGGGCAGATGACTTCTTATTCACATATAGTGAATAATCATTTTCTTTATTCGGTAGTATAATGGAACTTTAAGATAGCCTGATCAGTAGGATTAAACGGACTTTGGCCTAAGGCTGATCATGGATATCATATGAGGGTTCTGCATACATGACAAGGTCATTGGACGATAGCTTGTCACAGGCTTACGTAATACGGTATATAATTGGGAGTTCAGTTTCAGGTTTATAGTGGTGTGACTCTGAAATTAGTTATCATATAATTGAGTTGTTCGGTAGAGAATGATGATCATATGGATTTGTGGGAGCCTGATTATATATGTCCAATCAGTCCCTCTACTAGCTCCACATAATTCCTTAACGTTTGGCAAATTGATTTGTGTATGCTATTGGCTAGTTTATTATGCATGGATGGTGATGACATAGGATTGGGATGGTAAACAAGATTCTCTCCGGTTGGATTCAGATTTTGTTTTGGATAATAGAGTACACAATTATTCGAACTCCAAATAAAGTTGCCATGATTTTATTTGAGATTGGATTGGAGTTGTAGAAAATTATTCATGAGAACAAGAATTTCAAACACAACTGTTTTGTGGATTTTGAAATTTGAATTTTGAAATTTGAAATTTGAAATTTGAATTTGAAATTTGAATTTGAAATTCGAATTTGAAATTTGAATTTGAAATTTAAATTTGAAATTTGAAATTTTAAATTTTAAATTTGAAAATTGAAATTTGAATTTGAAATTCGAATTTGAAATTTGAAATTCAAATTTTGAATCACAGTCCAAGTGGGATTCAAATTTGTTGTGGTAAATCCGCAAGGAATGAAATTCGAATTTGAGTTGGATATGGAGAGGATAATCTTGTTAGAATCCTACTTGAATTTTGAATCCAAATCCTAACTAAAGTTGGATGAAAATTTTTAGGATTATCCTCAATGATTTTCGGATTTTTTGTGGATAAGGTTCAAGGAAAAATTAAAGTTTCAATCCCAGTTGAATTTGGATTCTTTCCTCCCAGATAATGGCCGAAATTTAGGACTGAATCTCCTAGGAGATTTTCGATTATTTTGGATAAGGATGAGATAAGATTCAAGCTTGAAAATCCTAGTGGAATTTTGATTCTCCCTTATCCAAAAGTGGCTGAATTTTTGTGGAGATTTTCTCCTTAGAATTTTCGGATTTTTTTTGGTTGAAAAGGGGAGATAAAATTCTAGTTAAAATCTTGTTTAGATTTAGATTGGATTTATCCTAAAGTGGCCAAATTTTATTGTTGGGATTTTCCCTTGGAAAATTCAGATTTTGTGCTTATGGATAAGGGAGAATATCTTCTCCTAATCCAATTCGAATTCAGAGAATCATCTTATGCAGGTCTATAAATAGAGGTCCTGCCACTCCAGTTCTCTTAGACCACAGACTCTCAGGTGAGCAGGCTTATTGTTGCACAGCCCACCGTGACAATAAGTTCTTTAGAGATCTGGGTGGTCAGAAGAAGACTAGCAGTGCTAGCATACTGACCGAGGTTCAGAGTGCCCACACACTCAGCCATTCAGGAATTGTAGAATAGTAGAGAAGGCTAGTTGGTTGAAGCCCTCCGGTCTTTCTCCTCCTGCAGATTTGCATCCTCGAGGTATGAGTTTTAATTGTTGTTGATTTATTGTATATGGCATCATGAGATATTTAACGATCTAAAAATTTTTTATTGTTCCGCTGCGCCACTCTGATACGTTTTTACCGATTTATTTTCCCACATCCCCGACCTAGGTCACCGAGGGAGCTCGAGTTTTCAAACCTCACCCCTATTTTATCCCATGTTTCCTAAAATACTCTTCGTGTGGTTTTTAAAAATTTTGACAGCGTTTCAACTTAAATTTTTAGTTCCCGGCGTTTAGATAACGCCTCAAAACCATCTAACCTGCTACGTACTAAACCAAAAGTCTAATTTTATGTAAAAAGTACAAACTTTTTATGTAAAATTTTCACGTAACCCTAATTGTTTCGATCGACCATTCGGTTTGTTTTTTGTCAATTCCAACCCTCGGTTTCTTTATCCACATTCCACATGCACATTATTCTCACATAACATCACATTTTCTAACTTAATATCCCAAGGTTTGCTTTAATTTTTCAAGCACAAAATTACATTTTCAAACTACATAATTTTTCTAATCACATCACACACCTCATCTAAACTTTTGAATTACTAAACCCTAAGAATCAACTTGAATTTTATTTATTTCTCTCACAAATACCCTACGGTTTTTTATCATTAAACATGGTATCCACATTCTGTTTTTAAACTTCTAATGCCTCTTCTAATTCAATCACACCCCACTCTAGGTTTTTGAATCAATAAACAATCAAGAATACACTTAAAATTCTTTCATTTCACCCTCCATAAACACACAGTTTTTCCCTTAAAAATCAGCTAGCAAATTTCATTTTTTTTCCTCTAATCCATTACTTGGTCTCACCATATGGCAACTTAGCTTTTTAAAGCAAAAATCATCAAAACAAAACTTAAATTTCATCACCAATTTAACACTTACCACTCAAGGTTTTCCTCTTAAAATTCATGCATGAAATTCTTATTTCAAGCTTTCAATACATTTTCTAACTCAACCTATGTCCACCTAACTTTTAGAACACCAATCAACAAGATTTCAACCAAAATTTTCCACCCAATTCCACATACAGCCCCCCACGGATTTTCAACCAAAAATTCAAGAAAAATTATGGGAAATGGAACCTTACCTCTCAACTCTTGTCCACTTGAGCTTGGGGTGAAATTTGAGTAAGAAATTTGAAGAAAAACCTTGGTTTTGGTGGGTTGAAGGTGCACGGTAATGAGGGCTAAGAACTTTGCTGTTTTCCCATGGTTTTTGGACCTTATAAATGTGTATTCATGCCAGCCAAAAAGGACCAAGTTGCAATTGCTTTTGGGCAATTTCTAACACTTGGGGGGGGGGGGGTTATTTTGCAACTTTTTAGGGGTTTATTTGCAATTTGTAAATTTTTTTTTTCTGAATTAATCCCTTCCAACCGACCAACTTTTGAGATTTTTTTTTTCCAAATTTTCCTTAAATCCTTACATGTAATTTTGGTAAGATTTCCACCATTGGATCAAAGCCACCTTAAATCACCACCCTTGGATTAGCCTAATTATTTGCACCCTTAATTAATTTCTCATTTATGATATCACCATGACGTCATCCTTCATTATATTATTAGTCCAATTCGACCAAAAGTCAAACCAGACGAAATTTCATCGAAATCGCGCTGGCGGGTTTCTAGGGCCGTCTGTGCGATCGGTTTGCCTTAAATTACTATCGTTTGGCTAAAAAATGCTACCGTAAATTTTTCATCCTTTTCCTAACATTGGTTTACCTTGGGTTACCTTCTAGGTTTTTCAGTACCAAAAGGGCACCATTCGTCCTATTTTGGTTTGGTAAAATTTTATATTACTGAATTCCTTACCTTTAATATTATTAGAACATTTTATTGCATTCTAAACAATATTAAATCATGCGTTTCATATTTTTAAAAATTAAAATTATTATATATGTACAACATTCATGATTTTCGAGAATGGTAAATTTCCTCGGTCGTTACACATACCATGCCTACTAGGGCCATGACCTAATGCACCATTTGAAGAGATCCCCATCATGTATACTCATTGGAAAGAATCCAACAAGATAGCTTAATGCTACATCCTTGCTAGCATGATGAGTGCTTTGCAAATGCAACACAAAATCTATTAAGCTGCTAAGGAGATCATGGCTAACTTGGAGAATATGTTTGGAGGCCAACAAAAGTTGGCTCGAGAATCTGCTATTACAAGTATGATGAACTCTAGGCAGAAGGCAGGTACTTTGGTAAAAGATCATATGCTTATGCTTATAGCATTCTTTGCTGAGGTTGCTGACAATGGTGCTGAGATGGACTACAACACCAAAATTGAGTTAGTGTTTATGACTCTATCAAAGGATTTTGTGGGGTTTTAAGTCACATACAATTTGGCGATAAAGGAGTTAGGACTAATCGAACTCATGAGGTAATTACAGGCTTATGAGCTGATGGTCAATGATGGGGTTTCGATCCAAACTAAGGGAGAGGCCAACTTGGTAGAATCTTCTAAGCCCTCTGGGAACAAAAAGAAGCCAAAAAAGAAGTAAGGGGCTTCTAGATCATCTATTCCTCCTATTTTAGATGGGAAAAAAAGAAGAAGAATAAGAATCCTAAGGACCCTAAAAAGTCCAAATGCTTCAACTATGGGAATATAGATTACTTTAAGAAGACTTACAAGGAATTCCTAGCCTCCAAAGGTAAGGAAGGTAAGGATCTTCTTTTCTTAGAAGCTTGTTTATTGGAAGAATTGAAAAACACTTAGGTCATTGATTCAAGAGTCACTAATCATGTTAGTGTTTCTTTGTAGGGGTTCATGAAAACAAGAAGTCTACATGATAGTTGCCTCTTGTTGCAAACTGGAGATGGTAGCTTAGCAGTGACTAAAGCAGTGGGAGACGTGCATCTTTATTTTGATAAATTTAAGTTTATTTTATTGAAAGACTATTTTTATGTTCCTAATTTTAAGAGGAACCTTATATCGGTAACTTATTTAATTAAGGATTCTTATTTAGTTTCTTTTAATATAATAATTGTTATTCGTAAAAACAAGTTTTTTATCTATTGGGACGAATATAACTTAGTATTCCAAAATCGGTTTCAGCTATGTTGTACGTAGTTGGAATACTATCAAAAACAACTTTTAATGATCTAAAAAAGGCAAGCTATTTTGAGCCAGATAAATTTTTTTTTTGTTTGAAAAGGTTGTAGCCTACTGAAAAACGAAGCAAATTTGGAGAAAACCATAATTAACTCTTTTGAAATCGGTTTCATCCATGTAGTAGACTGTTGGAATGCTAGTAAAAGCACCTACCAATGATCTCAAATTCAAGATATTTTGAGCCGAACAAATTTTTCCTCGTTGGTAAAGGCTATAGCCTTTAAAAATGGAGCGATTTCTTAGACCACAATAACTCACTATTGTGAAATCTGTTTCTACCACGTAGTAAACCATTAGAATACAATTAAAAGAATCTATCAATGATCTCAAATGCAAGTTATTTTAAGCTGGAAAATTTTTGCTTGTTGGAGGAGGCAATAGCCTTTGTAAAGTATATTAATTTTTTGGGACAAACAGAACTCACTAATCCGAAATCGGTTTTAACTACATTGTACACGGTTGGAATACTATTAAAAACATCTTTCAATGTCTTAAATTTGAGATATTTTGAGCAAGATAAATTTTTGCCTGTTGGAGAAGGCTATAATCTTTGAAAAATGTGTTGATTTTTGAGACAAATATAACTCACTATTTCATAATCGGTTTTAGCCACATTATACATAGTTGGAATACCATTTTATGTAATTATTCTTGGAGGAGATTGAAGTTTGAAGACTGTAATTTATTTTTCCCAAAAGTTGAATTTATTTTGAAGGTTGAAATTTTGATTGTGTGGAAAATTCCAATTTAATTAGGATTCAAATTAATTTTTAGAGATCCTAATGGGTAAATTGGAATATGGCATGAAAATCGAGGCACGACCCCTCAGGATAAGGCATCGGCCTTGGTGGGGCTATAGCCCCTGCCCTCGGGCAAGATGGGTCTGTGGCAGCCCCTGTCCAGGCCAAGACCACCCACAGCCGCAGGCTTTGCCTACAGCCAGGGGTGGCCGTGGCCCACCCAAGGGTCGGCCAGCCTTTGGGCGTGCAGCCCATGACTACAGACGCTGCTGTAGCCAGCTGGACTGCACCCGGCCGGTGGCTGTGGGCTGGCTGCCCCCCCGGGGGGCTGGGGGCTGCCCACGGCGGTTGCGGGCCTTTGGGCCCGTGGGCCGACTGGCCAAAAAATGAAAATTTTGATTTTTAAATTTGTGATTTAATTTTAAAAATCATATTTAAAAATATGTAATTGAAAATTTAAAGTTTTTTGAAATTACATATTATTACACATGATATTTAAATTGTTTAAAATTTGAATTTAAAATTTAAATTTAAAATTTGAATTTGAAATTTAAATTTAAAATTTAAATTTGAGATTTGAATTTGAAAGTTAAATTTTTAGAATTTAAATTTTAAATGATTCTTGGGATGAGAAATAAATGGGAGGCTACATAAAAATGGATACAAGAAGACGGAATAAAATTCAAGACCCAAAGAATGCTTTGGATGGAATTTTATAATCTTTATTTTCTTTGTTCTAGGATGGAACCATGGTTTGGTTATTTTTCCGTCAATTATTTTTTCTATGATACGTCATGGATGTATAAATATGTATTAATGGATGTTATGTATGCATATATGATAACATGTTATATAGGATAGGTGAATGCTGCTCATACTGTATTGATCATACATATTTGTCAAAACTTGCATGTTTTTCAAAATATTGAGTAGGAGAGGGTTTCAAACAAAACCCACGGCCTTCATTGTTAATCCATATGTAAAAGCATGGTAACGCCTCGCATCAGTTCTGCCCTGACCATACCCCTCGGTAGGTGTTTACCGCCACCGGTATACTAGGTTGGATCTCCTATGTGGAAAACGTGTTCGGGCATGATCCTATTCATGACCACCCCTCGGTGGCTTGGTAGGACGTGGATCGGGCTACGTAAACAATGGTTATACATGGATCGGCCAATATAAGCGGTTATTAATATATGTCTTAACCTTGGAGGATTTAAGGCAACATATATTAACTAGATGGGGTCCATGTTCCAGCTCTTTGTCTCATGACCATCCCTCGGTGGCTTAGGGTAATAGGTGTTGAGAATTACCATTACAGTGCTATATGTTTTTCAAGTTTCATGTAGGAACATACTTGTATGTTTTATTTACTAAATTATCTGTATATTTGCTTGGGCTTTGTAATGATGTCTAGTATAATTTTATTTCAGTTCAAAATGACACTGACACCTCTCATTTCAATACTTACTGAAAATAAGCTGAATAGCGATAATTATAAAGACTGAAAAAGAAGTCTACTGATAGTTCTCAGCTGCAAGAGACACAAGTTCGCACTGGATGAACCATGCCCACCTGGGCCCAAACTGGACACACCACTTGAGGAGGTCCCGGTTGCCTATACTCGTTGGAGAGAATCCAATGAGACAGCTCGGTGCTACATTCTAGCTAGTATGACGAGTGCTTTACAAAAGTAGCATGAGACTTATCAAGTTGCTAGGGAGATCATGGAAAATCTGGAAGACATGTTCGAAGGCCAAGAAAAATTGGCTCGACAGTCTGCAATCACCAGCATTATGAACTTTAAGCAAAAGGCAGGTACTCCGGTGAAGGACCATATGATCACTCTAATGGGATTCTTTGTTGAGACTGCCCAGAATGGTGCTGAGCTAGACTACAACACCTAGATTGAAATGGTGTTTAAAACTCTGTCTAAGGATTTTGTGGGGTTTAAGGCCGTATATAATCTGGGGACAAGGGAGTTAGGACTCACCGAGCTCATGAAGCAACTCAAACTTATAAGCAGATGACCAGGGATGGGGATGCCGTCCAACCCAAAGGAAAGGCTAATTTGACGGAATCTTCCAAACCCTCACGGAAGAGGAAGAGGCCAAATAAGAAGCAAGTGGCTTTCAGTTCTTCTAATCCTCCTGTCTCGGATGGGAAGAAGAAGAAAAAGAAGAACAAAAAGCCCAAGGACCCTAAAAAGTCCAAGTGCTTCCACTATGGGAAGGTAGGTCATTTCAAGAAGGCTTGCCGGGAATTCCTAGCCGCTAAGGGCAAGGAAGGTAAGGAACTTCACTATTTAGAAGGGTGTTTGGTGGAAGAATCGAAAGACACTTAGGTCATTGATTTGGGTACCATTAATCATGTTTGTGTTTCTATGCAAGGGTTCGTAGAAGCGAGAAGTCTGCATGATAGGAGCCTCTCGTTGGGGACCAGAGACTGTAGCTTTGTGGTGGCTGAGGCAGTGGGAGATGTTTATCTTTACTTTGATGAATTTAGGTTTATATTATTGAAAGGCTGTTTTTATGTTTCTAATTTTAGGAGGAACCTTATATCAGTAGCTTGTTTAATAAATGATTCTTATTTAGTTTCTTTTAGTAAAAGAGTTGATATTCGTAAAAATAAGTCTTTTATCTGTTCTGGTTGGATGGTTGGAAACCTATATTTAATCAAACCAAAGATGTACTCACTGCTTGACACCGAATTAATAAATAACTCTAAAAGGCTAAAAGTTTCTCACTCTAACAAGGTGTATCTTTGGCATTTAAGACTTGGTCATATTAATCAGGACAGGATTCAAAGGTTGGTGAAAGACAGTCCTCTAGAATCTCTGGAGGAGGTACGTCTTCCTCAATGTGAGTCTTGTCTTGAGGGTAAGATGACTAAAAGGTCTTTTGGAGCTAAAGGTACTAGGGCTCAGGAACTCTTAGAAATTATGCACACTGACGTATGTTGCCCCATGAACGTCACAGCATGAGGAGGGTTTGAGTATTATGTCTCCTTTATAGACGATTACTCGAGGTATGGATATGTGTACCTAATGCACCGCAAGAGCGAAACCTTTGACAAGTTCAAAGAGTATTGTGCGGAGGTGGAAAAGCAATTGGGTAAATCCATAAAGACACTTCGATCTGATCGAGGTGGCGAATACCTCTCCGATGAATTTCTAGGACATCTTGTAGAGAATGGGATATTATCCCAATTGACTGCACCTAGTACTCCACAACAAAATGGTATAGCCGAAAGGAGAAACAGAACCTTATTGGATATGGTACGGTCCATGATGAGTTATTCAATGCTGCCATTATCATTTTGGGGATATGCATTACAAACGGTGTGCTATATTCTGAACCAAGTTCCAAGTAAGTCAATTTCTAGGACTCCGTATGAATTGTGGCATGGCAGGAAGCCCTCCCTTGGACATATGAGAATATGGGGCTACCCAGCACATGTACTAGATAGGGATGCAAAGAAATTGGAACCAAGAATAGAATTGTGCATGTTTGTAGGGTATTCTAAGGGAACTAAAGGAGGTCTGTTCTATAACTCGATGGAACAAAAAGTCATTGTTTCAACCCATGCAATATTCTTGGAGGAAAATCACATGAATGACTTTAAGCCTCGAAACAAAGTGGTGCTAGAGGAGTTATCGGGTGAAAGAACTGCTCCACAGGTTTTGGTCTTAGATGCAAGTCCGAGATCTGGTGAAAGAACTGTAGATAATCAATAATTTAGGGTGCCTCATTGTAGTGAGAAGGTTTCAAAGAAGTCTAATTTCTTCATGTATGATGCTGAGGTATACCAGGCTGAGGCTCATGAGCATGTGGATGATCCAGTCACTTATGATGAAGCTATAAATGATGTTGATTCTAAATCTTAGAAATAGGCCATGAACAATGAGATAGATTCTATGAAATCCAACTTTGTCTGGGAACTTATAGATCTGCCGGATTAGATAAAACCTATTGGATGCAAGTGGGTCTACAAAAGAAAGAAGGATGTGGAAGGGAGAGTGGAAACTTTCAAAGCTAGACTGGTTGTAAAGGGGTACACGTAAAAGGCTGGAATCGATTATGATGAAACCTTTTCACCTATTGCTATGCTGAAGTCTATCCGTATTCTTCTGTCCGTTGCTACGGCTCTCGATTACGAGATTTGGCAAATGGACGTCCAGACGGCATTCTTGAATGGCCATCTTAAGGAAAGTATCTACATGATACAGTCTGAAGGGTTTATGGTAAAAGGCCAAGAGAGAAAAGTCTGCGAGTTGCTTAGATCCATTTATGGATTAAAGCAAGCATCCTGCTCATGGAACCAAAGGTTTGATTAAGCGATCAAAACATTCAGTTTTGAGTAGAATGTTGATGAACCCTGTGTTAATAAACATATTAAGGATGGTAAAGTGGTCTTTCTAGTACTCTATGTCAATGATATACTGCTCATTGGGAATGATGTAGGGAACTTATTATCAGTCAAGCTTTGGTTGCACCAATAGTTTGACATGAAGGACTTGAGTGAAGCTAGTTATGTTCTAGGCATTCGTCTCTTCAGAGATCGAAAGAACAAAATGATAGCATTATCCCAAGTTTTATACATAGATAAAATAATTGACAAATATGCAATACAAGAGGCAAATAAAGGTTCACAACCTTCCATTGCCGGTCTAACTCTTTCATTGGATGACTGTCCTAAGACATCGGAAGAAAGAGAGTGCATGAGTAAGGTCCCTTATGCATCCGCTGTGGGTAGCCTTATGTACGTTATGATTTGCACTCGCCAGAACACATGTTTTGCAGGAGGTATGGTGAGTTGATATCAAGCGAATCTTGGAACCAAGTACTGGCAAGCAGTACAGCATATACTCAAGTATCTTAAGAGAATAAAGGATTATATGCTGGTGTATTCTGGAGGGGACCTAACACTCGTAGGATACACGGACTCAGACTTCCAGACTTGCAAGGATTCGAGAAAATCGACATCAGGATCAGTGTTCTTGCTCAGAGGAGGCGCCATTGTGTGGAGGAGTGTAAAGCAGGGTTACACAGCTGACTCTACGATGGAGGCTGAGTATGTGGCTGCGGCTGAGGCATCTAAAGAAGCGGTTTGGCTCCGCAAGTTCTTTAGAGACCTTGAGGTTATTCCGGGTGTTGACAAGCCTATCACACTTTACTGTGATAACACTGGGGCTATTGGCAACACAAGGGAATCTTGGCACCATAGGAGGACTAAGCACATAGATCAAAAGTATCACATTATTAGAGGGCACATGGAGGCAGGCCAAGTAGATGTATATAAGATCGTTCCGAGGACAACATTGCCGATCTCTTTACTAAGACTAGAAGCTTTGAGAGGCATGTAGAGGTGATGGGGATGCACAACATGGCATATCTACTAGCTTAGGGCAACTAGGAGATTGTTAGGAAATGCCCTAAGCATGAGAGATATATTGATGTATTTATTTTGAACTGGATAATAAAATTATATATAGAGGTTATTCATTACATTGCTGTTTGTCCTTATTCTATTTACATGTTAAAGTAAATGAAAGCAAATATGGCTCACTGACTGCTTGTGTTAAAACTGTTAGAACGTTGCATGTAATGGACTTTTATATGCGAGAAAACCATGTTCTAAAGTAAGCGGTCTAAACTAAGGTTTGTAGTCTATGGGGTTAGACCGAGCATCTAAATCATGTTAAGACTATTATGTTATCTAAAGCCATGGTGGGGACGGTTTGTCTTGACTGTCTAGAGCATAGACTCTCAAGTAGAGACATAGATATGTTGCTTGGTGGTGACATATTAGACCAGGACTAAAGCATGATTGATCTACGTAGTCCGCTATGAGTGGATCAATCTGCTTTTGACGTTCATTATGTAATAACCTTAATCCTGAGTAAATGAACTACTTCATGTATATGACTTGTGTACTTTGATGTTCCAATGGCTAAAGCGTCTCAGAGGTAGTAAGCTTATAGACCGGTTTGTTGGGTGTATGACTTGTATATGATGAAGGGTTTATTTACAAATATAAGAACCATAGCTCCAAGGAGTTAAAGTTATCCTTTTAAAGGCATTATACTGGATGTGAAAATGGACAAGGCCTTGGGTCGTCTGTTGGGCAGATGACTTCTTATTCACATATGGTGAAAAATCATTTTTATTCAGTAGTATAATGGAACTTTCAGATAGCCTAATCAGTAGGATTAAACGAACTTTGACCTAAGGCTGATCATGGATATCATATGAGGGTTTTGCATATATGACCAGGTCATTGGATAGTAGCTCGTCACAGGCTTACGTTATACGGCATATAATTGGGAGTTCAGCTTCAGGTTTATAGTGGTATGACTCTGAAATTAGTGATCATATGATTGAGTTGTTCGGTACAGAATGATGATCATATGGATTCACGGGAGCCCGATTATATATGTCCAATTGGTCCCTCTACTAGCTCCACATAATTCCTTAACGGTTGACAAATTGATCAGTGTATGCTTATTGGCTAGTTAATTATGCATGGATGGTGTTGACATAGGATTAGGATGGTGGACAAGATTCTCTCATTTGAATTCATATTTTGTTTTGGATAATAAAGTACATAATTATTCAAACTCCAAATAAAGTTGTCATGATTTTATTTGAGATTGGATTGGAGTTGTAGAAAATTATCCATGAGAACAAAAATTTGATATACAACTTTTTTGTGGATTTTGAAATTTGAAATTTAAATTTTGAATTTGAAATTTGAAATTGAAATTTAAATTTAAAATTCGAATTTGAAATTTGAATTTGAAATTTAAATTTGAATTTTGAATTTTGAAATTTGAAATTCAAATTTTGAATCACAGTCCAAGTAGAATTCGAATTCTTTATGGATAATTCCACAAGGTTAGAATTTGAATTTGAGTTGGATTATGGAGAGGTAAATCTTGTTAGAATCTTACTTGAATTTTGAATCCTAATTCTAACAAAAGTGGCCGAATTTTTGTTAAGGAAAATCCTCCAAGATATTTTCAGTTTTTGTGGATAAAGATGCAGGGAAAAATTCAAGTTTCAATCCCAGTTGAATTTGGATTCTCTCCTCCCTAGAATTGGCTGAAATTTTTGAGGGAAAATCTCAAGGGGATTTTTGTTTTTTTATAGATAAGGATGAGATAAAATTCAAGCTAGAAAATCCTATTTGAAATTTGATTCTCCTCACACTTTAATAGACGAATCTGTATAGGTTTATGGCTTTAGGGAAATTCAATTTTATTAGATGAGTGAGGAGATAAAATTCAAGTTAAAATCATGTTTGAATTTTGAATACAAAATCCTAAAAAATGGCCGAATTTTTTAGTTGGGATAAGCCTAGGATTTTCAGATTTTGTGTTGTGGATAAGGGAGAAAATCTTCTCCTAATCTAATTCGAATTCAGATGATCACCTCATGCAAGTCTATAAATAGAGGTCCTGCCACTCCAGTTCTCTTAGACCACAGACTCTTAGGTGAGCAGGCTTATTGTTGCACAACTCATCGTGACAATAAGTTCTTTAGAAAATCTGGGTGGTCAGAAGAAGTCTAGCAGTGCTAACATACTGATCGAGGAACTGAGTGCCCACACACTCTACCATCCGGGAATTGGAGAATAGTAGAGAATGCTAGTTGGTTGAAGCCCTCCGATCATTCTCCTCCTGCAAATTGGCATCCTCTGAGGTATGAGTTTAAATTGTTGTTAATTTATTGTATATGGCATCATGAGATATTTAACGATCTTTAAAACTTTTTATTGTTCTGCTACGCCACTCTGATACGTTTTTACTGATTTATTTCCTACACAGCTGCGAATCAGGGATGAAGATGTACCCAAAATAGCCTTTCGAACACAGTAAGGACATTACGAGTTTCTGGTCATGTCGTTCGGATTGACAAATGGCCCAGCAGCTTTCATGGACCTGATGAACCACATGTTTAAGGACTATTTGGATAAGTTTCTCATTGTACTCATCGATGACATAGTTATATACTCTAAGACAAATGAAGAGCACGAAGAGCACTTTAGGACCGTCTTGCACATGTATCAGGACCATCAGCTATATGCCAAGTTTTCTGAGTGTGAATTTGGGCTAGAGAAGGTCCATTTCCTAGGCCACGTAGTCTCCAAGGAGGGAGTGTCCATCGACCTGACAAAAATTGACATAGTTAGTGCGTGGCCAATTCCGAGAAATGTGATGGAGATCTGCAGCTTTCTAGGCTTAGCAGGATACTACCGACGTTTTGTCGAGAGTTTTTCAAAGCTAGCCTAACCGCTCATAGCACTCACCAAGAAGGGAAAGAGGTATGAGCAGACCGATAAGTATGAGGAAAGCTTTCAAGAGCCGAAATGAAGACTCATAAGTGCTCCAATACTGACCATTCTAGATACTGGTCAGAGAAGCCTTGTGATTTATAGCGACGCATCTAAAATCGAGTTGGGAGTCGTGTTGATGCAGAGTAGTTGAGTAGTCGCATATGCTTCACGACAACTCAAAGGCCCTAAGAATAGCTACCCAACGTGTGATCTGGAGCTAGCAATTGCAGTTTTTACGTTAAAAGCACGGAGGCACTACCTGTACGGAGTTAAGTGTGAGATCTATACCGACCACCAGAGCCTCGAGTATATCTTCATGTAGAAAGAGCTCAACATGAGGCAGCGTAGATGGCTAGAGTTGGTAAGGGACTATGACTGCGAGATCCTATACCATCCGGGAAAAGCCAATAAATTATCAATGCACAAAGTTGGAAGCATTTTACTACGCTTATGGCTATTAGTGCCTTGTTGGGAGCACTACAAGGGGAGCTATATAGCAGCGAAATCAAGATTTTAACAGGGAGGTTGTTTGAGATGACCCTCCAATCGACGCTCCAAGAAGAGATCAAGACCAGTCAAAGCTTCAATTTGTCCCTACTCAAGTCCAGAAAGGAAGCTACGGAGGACAAGGGTTCAGAGTTTAGAATCTTTAAGGACGACATACTCTACTACAGAGATAGAGGGTGTGTTCCGAAAGAAGAAGAACTCAAGAAGTGAATCCTTTCAGAGGCTCATGAAATGCCATACTCTGTACATCCAGGGGCAAATAAGATGTCTAAGGACTTAAAAGATAGCTTTTGGTGGCCTGGGATGAAGAATGACATTGTCGAGTTCATCACCAGATACCTTACGTGCTAGAAGGTTAAGGTAGAACATAGGCGCCCAGTAGGAGAATTACAGAAAACTAAGATACCCGAGTGAAAATGAGACTAGATCACGATGGACTTCATGGTCAGATTGCCAAGGACGTCAAACGGCAATGACACAATTTGGGTGATCGTAGATAGATTGACGAAAATCAGCCAAATTTCTTACGATAAAAGTTAGCTACTCGGTGGAACAACTAGTAGAAATCTATGTGGCTCAGTTCGGAAAATTGCACAGAGTGCCAGATTGATCGTCTCAAATCGTAACGGATGCTTCACCTCTAGATTTTGGCAAAGCGATTAGGTTGTGTTAGGGTCTAAGTTAGAGTTCAGCACAGTATCCCATCCTCATACTGACAGTCAGTCTGAGAGGACCATACAGACTTTAGAGGACATGTTGAGAGCCTACGTCCTAGACTTCAAAGGAAATTGAGATCAGAAGCTACCCTTGAGTGAGTTCTCATACAACAACAACTACCATTCCTCAACAAGAATGGCACCATACGAGGCACTTTGTGGAAAGAAATACAGATCTCCGACTCATTGGTACGAGACCGGAGAGAAACGACTAGTTAACTCGGACATCATCAAGAATACTACGACAGATGTGAAGCTGATATGAGAAACATTAGATACAGCACACAATCGATAGAAGAATTTTAATGATAAGCGTCGTAGATCCCTCGAGTTTCAAGTAGGAGACTCAGTCTTTATCAAGGTGGCACCTATGAAAGGGGTGATGTGCTTGGAAAAGAAAGGAAAGCTCAGTCCTAGGTACATAGGACCCTTGAGACAATAAAGAACATCCGGAAGGTGGCTTATAGACTAGCGCTTTCTCCCGAGTTAGTTTCAATGCACAATGTCTTTCACGTCTCAATGCTGAAGAATTATGTACCAGACAGCTCCCATGATCTGAGTCAAGAACCCGTTGTAGTACACGCTGATCCCACATACAAGGAGAAACCCGTGCAGATTCTACTCAAAGAGGAGAAAGTACTTAGGAATAAAGTATACCACTAGTAAGAGTGTTGTGGTAGAATCATAGCGTTGAAGAAGCCACATGAGAATGGGAAGAAGACATGAGAAGAGACTTTCCAGAATTATTCTAATTTTTGAGGACAAAAATTTTGTAAAGAAGGTAGGTTGTAAGTACCCCCACATTCACGGAACCTACTTACCATGTAGGAAGTAATTAATGAATGAATTTAGAGTATTTTGAAGCTTTTTGGTGCACATTTGAAGAACACGGTCAGGTACACAATCGTATAAGTGGCTGTGTACCGTTCGGACTGTGTACGTGTGGGAGACCGTGTAAGTGTAAATGGCCATGTAAGAGTAACATGGTCAGGTACACGACCGTGTAAGTAGCCATGTACCATTCAGACTGTTGAAGTGTAAGAAGCCATGTGAGTGTACATGGCTGCGTAGTGTAACACGGTCAGGTACACGGCCGTGTGCCACTCAGGTTGATGAACGTGTTTCAGAACATGGGCGTGTTGAGCAATCTCAACTAGTACAGCCTGTGTCCAAAATGTACATGCCCGTATTGCCTTGTACACGCCTATGTAAGAGCCCATGTAGAAGGCTGTGTACTGACCTGAGAGCCGTTGAAAAGACTCTCACGATTTGTGAAACCTAATTACCAAGCAATGCATAATTAAGTTAATAAATATAGTATACTTTCCAGTTGAATGGATTAAATGAGTACAGTAACATTTAATTTCTATTCATGCAGTGACAGGGGCAACCGACAGTGAAATCGGTCCACCCTATTATGTGAGTGTGCATGTGAGATATGCAGTATCAAGAAACCGGTCCAGACGACCATTTCTTGACACAAAATTGTCATGCGTGAAAGGGGCAACCGAGAGTGAGATCGGTTTACCTTAGTACATGTAACTATGCGTGTGAGACACACAGTTTCAAGAAAATTGTCTAGACGACTATTTCTTGACATGGAATTGTTAAGTAGTCATCAGTTCGCTCAGACCGGTTATCTGAGCACAACAGCGATAATTACCCTAGCAGAGATATAGTATCGAGAATGATGGTCCAGATGACCTCTTCTCGCCTAGAAACTGACAAAATCAGAGCCAGAACGCTCAGATCAGCCAGTTAAACAGAAAGCAATGAACAGTGAATAGTAGAAAGATAGTGTTAGGTTAATGGCCAAGACGGCCTTAATTTGACCTAAAACTGATATATTTATAGTTAGCAGGCTCAATTTATTCAATTGAGCACAAAATGGGAATTTCGTTTGAGAGATACGTAGTATTAGGAAGAGGGTCAAGATGACCTTTTCTCAGCCTGAAACTGATATATTTAGACTTAGAATACCCAAATTAGTCAATCAGGTACCTGACACGTTTTTCGAGGGGGGTCACACAGATCTCAAAAACTGGTCCAAACGACCTCAGATGGACGTAAAACTGATAAATTTAAAATCAACATATCCAAATTAGTCAGTATATGTGATAACCGGGAATTTTTAGATTCTCGGAGTAAACTAAAATTGTATGTATGTATCAATTTTAATAAATAAAATGTGAAAAAGTTGTGTTTTAATACTGTTGAGAATACTATGAAAATGTTCCGGCAGTGTTAAAGAGAGTAAGTTCGGAGATGAAAAATCTTACCGAACAGAATCAGGTGAGACGGCTCGAAAACAGAGCCAAAAATCCTAAAGAGTACACCAAGGTGCACTAAAAGACGAAAATTCACGGTAATGAATTCTGGTCAAACGGAAGAAAAATAAGATAGACTGATCACACTGGAGGCGTCCGGAACCCGGCTACGTATTTCGAAAAAGTTCTGTTCAGTTTGACTTTCGGTCAAAATTTGACCATGAATTAATATGTGAATTAATTATATGATGTCAAGCATGACATCATAAAACATGATTTAGTTAATTAAGGTTTATTTAATGTGGTAGGTAGCATTAATGGCCAAGATTTAATGCTTTTTGGATCAATGGACAAGTTCAAGCCAAAAAAGCTTGAAATTTTTTTAGAAAATTTGAAAAAGTGGTTCGGCCATACAAGGAAAAAAATCAGCAAAAAGATTAAAATTTTAACCCCAAAGAGTTTGCAATTAAGTCCTTAAACAATTATGTAATTGTTGGGAAAATTGCTAAGAAGTCCCTCACTTTTTGCCTATAAATAGGCATCAAAAATTCATTGGGAAATTTAGCAAAATGCAGCCAAACTCTTGCCAAATCTGGCCGTGTATCACCCTCCCATTTCAAGCAAAATTTTGACAAATTTCTTCACAAAAATAGCCTTCAATCCTAGCCAAAGTTGCAAGGAAACAAGTTCATAAGGTGAGCTTCCAATTTGAAGCATTTCTCATGTGTTTTCTTAAGCAAAATCCATGGCACTATTGGTGTAGAAAATTGTTGGAAGTATGGTGAATTGATTTAGTGTTTATGTTTATTTAGTGATATGTGAATAAAAGCATGATTTAGAACCAAGAAACAAGCAAAAATTTTACATGTTCCCCATGAAAATCTATGGCCTTGTAGGGTGGAAATGATGTGGAAAAATTGATGATTTGCTTGGTGGTTTATGTTCATTTGGTAACATGTTGATCAAAGCATGAATTAGAATCAAGAAATAAGAAAATTTTGATGCTTGTTTCCCATAAAATCTGTGGCCTATGTGTGATAAAAATGAGGAAATTTTAATGTTGAAAAATGATAGAATGGAATAGTTATGGTCCCGAGACCCATCAGGGGTAAAATTGTCAATTTGATCAAAAATTTCCGAAAGGCTTGGAAAGGACCATTAAGGATCTAGAATACTTAAACTAAGATTCTAGAAGCTATAATAAATATTTTAAGATTAAAAATCTAAAAATTTTGAAGAACACGGGCGTGTAGAAGGATACACGGCTGTGTATGGGAGAAAATAGACAACCCGAGGAGTACATGGGCTTAAACACGGGCATGTACCAGGCCGTGTACAGTTACACAGGCAGATAGTGAACAACACAGCCGTGTACACAGGCTAGGACATGGATGTGTTGCAGGCCGTATACCACCTAAACAGTTGAAATGTATTGTAAAAATTTATCACGAAATAAATGTATTTAAAGTGATAATTGATGACGGGTATTAACAGACAATACTTTGTCTGTAGGGACCCAAACTAGAGACAAAACTGCGGAGGAGTTCCAAAAATGGACATTAGTGCAGTGGTGGTAAGTTCAAGCACTTTCATGTCTGCAATATGAAATACTGTGATATTTGATTATGTACTAGTAGTACATTAGTTGTAAGTCCTACGGGTAATAGGGTGTAGTAAGAATAACACGCTTAATGAACTGTTAAATTGAGAAGTGTACTATAGGTATACTATAGGAAGAGTGTGACTAAAATTAAGACACACCTTTAAAGAGAAAATGAGTAAGACCTACGGACAACAGAAGTTCCTGACCTTGAGATGATAAATAATACCACCTGGTAGGAACTAAAATTGAAAGTTGGTAATAAAACCACTTTTGACATACCGCCCTTCCAACATTGTAGTGGAGGTTTATAGGTCCTACGAGGAGATAATAATCGCTATGGGTGATGAGGGGCTGGAGAGGAAGAAGCCTTAGGGTCGCTCCTAAGGCCCTCCCAGTCAATGTGCATAAACTATCAGTACAGCCACAGTGAGCTCAAAACCAAAATATAAACAAAGATATAATAAAAAATGTGACGAAAGCCATAATAGAGCATAACTGAGCATAACCGACTCTGACACTTAGTGTAGTGGACTCGGTTAGGGTGACTTAAATAGTAACCGGTTGAGGTCAAAGTTACTATTTATGATCAAAAGTCAAAATCACTATTCATGATGAATAGTACTATTCATAGGAAATTTTTTTTTTTTTAATTTTTATGTTTTTGAATCTATGTGATCCTTACTAAGTATGTTTGAACTTATTGAGCCTGTTAGCTCATCAGTTTTTTCATGTTCCAAGTAAGAAACCTATTCAGTAGACTATCTGGATGACGGCAGGATATGCGTGTGCCGATGGTCCTACCATAAGTTTTTCGCTGAGTATCGAGAGAAAGTGAATTGAAGAAAATGCACTTTTGAAAAACAAAGTACATATATTGTATGTTTGTAAATTATGTTGTACAAAAAAAAATGTGACAACTAAAAGTTAGTAATATATTTTATACATGGCTTTTACACTTGGCTTTCATGTGAGGAGAGTATATTAAAAAGGAAAAATATATATGGGTGAATTTTTAGGCCTTGAAATATGAGAGTTGAAAGGAAAAAAAATGTTTAAATGGCGATCTGGATTCGGTGAACGGGTTGTCTTGGTCGACTACGGAGTCGGACTGCGACGATTTACGTGTGACCGGATTCGGGGGTGCCACAGTATAGCCTATGTTAAAATTTTTCAAAAAAATTAGTATAAAGGGGTGAAAATTTTGGATTTTTGTAAAAAGGCCCCCCATAATTTTCCTTCCCTCTTTTTCTCCCCACACCACTCATATATGAATAGTAACCACTGGTCGAATCCGACCTCCATTTTTGACACTACCATCATCGTTGGAAAGCTCTCCCCAAGCTGAGTCCAACGGTGGGTCGACTCGATAGAACGGTCGCCAGAGGAAGGCGCACGCACCACTCAAAGCTACCAGTGATGCAAAATTTCAAGCGCCAGTATCTCTACCGTCCGACATCCAAATGCTACGATTTCGGTCCTAATGGATTCGTGGTGAAGAGTAGTAAAAAACCCAGGCTTCATTTCACCTCAATAGTCACCGGATCGCGCCACCACCATCACCGCCATGGAATCCATCGATTTCAGTGGAGTTGAATGACACGGTAGGTACCAAAATGATCAGAATGACACTGGGAACAAAAGCCCCAAATCAATTTTGGGCAACAATGCCAGGAAGACAGAGAACCAACCATCACCGCCGTCGCCAATTTTTGAGGCCCGATTTCCAGCAATAGGAGCCTCGATTGGTGAAATTGACACCACCAATGGGTTCCTCTCTCGAGCTCTTTAAGATGGTGGCTGCCTTTTCCCTCACTGCCGTAGTTAACATTGGTCAATGGTTGGGCAACGTTGGTCAACACCGGTCAACGGTGACCTGGTGACCAAAATTTGAAGAATGGCCGCTGGCTTATTTTATATGTTCCAGACACATCCGTGGCATCAGATTTGCAAACCAAAACTTCAAAAGTGAAGAATGATGATTCAAAGATTGTGCAGTCGAGACCGAATGACTCTTTTAATCACCGATGGGAATGATTTTGGTAGTAATTTTGTATTCCTCATTTTATTATTGGAATAATTATGTATCAATTATGGATTATTGGCTTGAGGAATTGTAAGAAAAAGGGGTGAAATGTTGAAAAAGAAAATGTGTGAAAATGTGAATATTTTTACTTAAAAAGTTGAGTTTTTACGTAAAAAATTAGGCCTCTAGTTTATTACGTGATAGATTAGAATTGGTTAGATGGTTTTAAGGCGTTTCCTAAATGTCGGGAACCCAAAAATTAAGCAGAAATGCTGTCGAAATCTCTAAAACGGTACAAAGGGGTATTTTAAAAAACGAGGGGTAAAAATATGATAATGACGGAAACCTGAGCCCCCCCTCGGTGACCTAGGCCCGGGAAAGAAGGATGGATGTTTTGAGGATTAGTAAAATGCCCATTTGAAATCTCGAAATGTAAGAAAACGTCCCCTATGTTGGAATAGTACTACCCGAGGGACGGGTGTGAGCTAAGTATAAAATCTGGGGCAATTAAATCAGTAAAGATAACCCGATAGGCTAAACAGTCAATATGCGAGGTATTTGGTCAGTTAACTGGTTGGTTAACCAGTCAAGGACCGAGTTTGAATGTGATAATGAGAGACAGTGATTAATTTCTCAAGTAGACAAATTAATTAAGCACGATTAGAAATTTAATATCAAATTCCAAAAGTAGAGCAGTTGGGTACCGATAGGCATCGGTACCACACAATGATAGATTTATTAGTCACCAACAATAGAGTGACCTAAGAGCGACGTTAATTAATTTATTAGGTAAATTAATTAACCATGACTAGAAAATCAAACTCTCAAGAGGAGGGCAGTTAGTACCAATAAGGATCGGTAACACCTAATGATAGAATTTTTTTTTATTAGTCACTAATAACCACAGTGATCTAAGAGTGAATGTTAACGAAATGTGTTACGATTACAGGAAGGTACCTGTATTGTGACGAAGGCGAGAGTATAAACTGTCCACTGACAGGTAAGTAGAACTATGCCTACAGCATGAATAAAATGAATTTGAAATGATGATTTTTTTTTACAGTATGTTAAGTATGCCTATAATGCACACGTTGTTGCACAGCATACATAAGAGCATATAATTTCACAATCAAGTAGATTGATGAAAGAACAAGTTAGATGCCATATTTTTCTATCACGTAGGAATAGAGATAACTTAGAGAAGCATATGGCTAGAACAGATAAACAAGACAGAATTTAATAGCGTGTTGTACCGGCCTTTTTAGTTGAAGAGGTTCTCAAGTTAAAGTAAGTTAAAGCAAAGTTGAGCATCTGTTGATGGCTCTTCGGCTTTTTTTGACCACGGGCATTATCGACAGTCTGCATGCACACGGTACTAACACAAGGACCCCCAGCAGGGTAAAGAAAAGATAATAAATATTGAAGCATAATATGAGCATAATCAGATCATGCATTGTTACGGTATGCCTTAGTTATAGTTTAGCATGCTTCTAGTTACAGTAGATATGCAATCAGTACACGATGTATTCTGTTATGCATAAAGTATGTGATGTCTTTCATTCAGTGAAATGCTATGCTCTGATATGTGAATGTTTTAGTAGTATATGTTAATATATGACATGCTTATACGGTTTTAAGTATGTTATATGTTTCAAACATGTTTTGCGGACGACATGTTGTACTTATTGTGCATAAAGCTCACCGCGTGTGTTCATGCTATAGGTAAGCGTCCTATGGCTTAAACGCCAATGGCTGATGACGGCGGTGGAGGCAGATATGAGGATGAGGTTATAGATTCCACCACAAGTTTAATCTTCCACATAGCTTTTGATTAACATTATATTTTGGAATAGTGAAATAGTAATTTTTGAAAAGTAACAGTTAATAGTATATTTTTAATAGTAATTACTTAAAGAATTTTAAAAGTATGGATGTATGACATTACTCCTTATGACTTAGAGTTTGTATTATATTATACACGTACGTGAACAATATATACATACACAATCAAAAAAAAATCCCTAAAATTATGGTATCTAAGTAAGAAAGTTTAAGTATCAGTTTTAAAGTTAATGCACAAGCAATAGTTTTTAGTGATGGTCCAGGCCACTAAGGGCACGGGACGTCACATTTTAGGACATGGCTGTGTTAAGCAAGCTCAACTAGTATACGCCCGTGTCCGGACAATACACGCCCGTGTTGCCTTGTACATGCCGTGTTAGAACCAGTGTAGAAGGTCATGTAATGAGCAGAAGGCCGTTATACAGGCTCTCAAAATGCATGAAACCTAATTACTCAATACAACATATTTTCCAGTGGAATAGTTAAAACAAGCACAGTAGTGTTTAGTTACTATTCATGTAGTGAAAGGGGCGACCGACAGTGAAACTGATCCACCCTATTATATGTTTGAGTGTGTAAGATGCACAGTATCAGGAAGTTGGTCCAGACAACCATTTCCTGATACAAAACTGGTGAACAGATTACCAGAACGCCCGAACCAAACATCTGAGCACAACAGTAAGAAATGACCTAGCAGAGGTAAAGTACTAAGAATGAAGGTCCAGATGACCTCTTCTCACCTAGAAACTGACAAAATCAGAGTCAGAATACTCAGACTAATCAGTCAGACAAAAACAATGAATAGTAAAAAACACAGTGTCAGATTAATGGCCAAGACGGCCTTAATCTGACCTAAAACTGATATATTAACGGTCAATAGGCTCAATCTGGTCAATTGAGTACAAAACAAGAATTTTAGTTTAGGAGATACATAGTATCGAGATAAGGGTCAAGACGACCTTTTCTCACCCTGAAACTGATACATTTGGACTCAGAACGCCCAAATTAGTTAATCAGGATGTTTTTCGAGGTGGGGTCACATAGATCCCAAAAACTGGTCCAAGTGACCTTAGATAGAGGTAAAACTAATAAAATTGAAATCAGAACGTCCAAATTAGTTAGGAGAGACTGTGTTTGAAATTTTACACGGGAACACCTCGTTTTACGTGCGTAAGGACAACACAGTGTAAGCATAACCACAGTATAGGAAATGAATAGTAAATTGGTACAAAATGGGCTCTTAGACAGTATAAACTGACTAGGAATGATTAGTACAAAAATCTGATTTAGAAAATCCGATTTCTGGTTAAAATTAGAACACTGCCGAGAAAGGACCGAACATCGCAGTAGAAAACTAGACTGCGAAAAGAAGCAAATGTAGATGAATTATGTCTTTCCCTTAGATTAAAACCAGCTGTTTTTATCTCAAAAAATAACCCCAAAAAGTAGCATTAAAAAGTTGGACAAGTTATGACACCATTAGAATTAAAAATTCAAGCTTTCCATCACATGTCACCAAGAAAATCTTGTTTACTTTCACCTCCTTCAATGTAGCAGCTTCCTTGGTTTTTGAAGGCTGAAAGGGCAACAAATTTTTCCCCAAATTAGCATAAGATTGGCTTGATTAATTGAGCTTAAGTTTGGTTAGTTTTACTTAGGATTTTTCTATAAAAGGGTGACCAAGGCTTTAGGATTTTGCTCCTTCATTTGGCTCCCAAAAAACTACAACTCTTTCTCTCTCTTTTCCCTTGCTACAGCTAACTACTTCAAGCCCCAAAAACCCTCCATTTTCAAGCCAAAATCCTACCAAAAGTTTACCAAAATTTGACCTTGCTCAAGCTTGTTTAAGAAGTTTCATTCCAAGCCACTTCAAGGGTTTGCAAGGGTATGTTTTTGAAACCTATCCTTATGTTTTTCTAGTTATTGTTTTGAGTTGATATTAAGAGAAATTTTTTTTTTGGTGTTTTGGTAGAATAAACCGATCCCCACTCTCCTTGGTTCACATGGCCATTTAGTCACTCAAGCCTTTATTTCGGTGTGCATGATTCTTAGCACGAAAGGTAAACCCGAAAAAAGCCCGCCCTTTTGTGGTTAGTTATTTTTAAATTTTGGATTAAGAGATTTATGTGTATTTGTTTACGTAAATGGGTTGTAATAATTTTATTTTGAGCCCTTAGCTTTCCATTTTTAAGTTTGTGGTTGTGTGGTTATGTTTACATTTTTTTACGAATGGATGTGTGTATGTGTGAGCAGGAACATTTAGAAAAGTGGCTGGACAAAATCTATCCCCAGAAAAAGGCTACAAGTTTTGGTCATTTTGACCCCTTTAGGTTCTGAATTTGGGATTTAGTAAAACACAAAGTTGTAAGAAAATTTTGTTACGATTATTTTTGTGTCAAATAAGTTTTGGCCAAAAATGACGTTAATATATTTTTTCGAGTGGTTTTTATTTGGTGTCCAAAACTGGGATCAAGAATCTGAGCACTGGAAACAATCTTGGTTTTTGTTAAAAATGGACCACTTAGAGTCCGAACCATATCTCAGATTCAACACAAAAGTTGTAGATCTCATTGAAATCTTTAAGACAACCTATGCGTGTTTTAAAAGTTGGCCGTTTTGGGCCTTAAACAGAGTCATTTTCAAAATAGCATAAAACTGGGATTTTTGCAAAAACTGGGCACAAGTAGCCACAGGTTTAGTAAGATTAGGATCCGTTCGAGTTAGACTTGAGTTCCGAGGTGAACATGAGAATTGTTTATCTTGTCGAGGATGAAAAATTTTATGTTCACCAAATTTGCAAACTAAGTCATTTCAAACAAGTTTTTAAAATAGTTTCGGTAAGTGGTTCAAAAACCACCTTTAAAATACAACACCAAAATGTGTTTTAACCTTGTTAAAATATAAATATAGTATTCATAAAATGTTCCCTACCTTCCAATGGGATGATAAGGGGATGGTTCCAAAGAACACAAATTTTTTTCCAAGAATTCTATAAGTCAACCAAAACGATTTTCAAAAATAACCAGGACAGTATGGGTAGCCCGATAGGGTACCATACCAAGCAAACAATAGTAACCTAGTAGGCTACCTAGTTAATGACGCGCGAGGTAACTGGTCAGTTGACTAGTCGGTAAACCAGTCAAGGACCATGTTTCGAATGATAAAATGAGGAACGATGATTAATCTATCAAGTAGACAATTAATCAAACAAGATAGAAGTTAGACACCAATTCCCCAAAGTAGACCAATAAGGTACTGATGGGCCTCAGTACCATACAGAAACACAAGTTGTAGTCACTAAGGGTAATGGTGGCCTAAGAACGACATTAATTAATTTATTGTGTAATAAATTAATTAACCATGTATAGAGAAGCAAACTCTCAAGAGAGAGAGAGAGAGAGTGAGTTAGTACTAACGGCAATTGGTACCAAACGATTTTATCTGCTTTAGTCACTAACAGTATTAGTGACTTAGCAAAAGTGTTAATGAGATACGTTATTAATAACAGGTAGTAACCTGTAAGTTGACAAGGGCGAGAGTACGAGTTGCTTGCAAACTAGGTAAGTACAACTCTGCCTACAGCATGAATAAAACGAATTTAAATGATGGTTTTTACAGCATTTTAAGCATGCATCTATGCACAAGTTGTTCCACATTCCACCTTACCTACAAGCAATTTTGGTGGGTAGCAAGCTAGAGGGCCAGCTATGGCTTGGTGGAATCAATATCGCAGGGACGAAGACCCAATCGTACATTGGGAGGATTTTCGTTGAGACCTCCTTAACCACTATGGACCGGTCGGTGAGGACCCTATTCCAGCTATACCATTAGTAGTATATCACCTGGATGTGAAGAACAATGATGGGGATGATGTTCCTTACTTTATCAGCGATGATAAAGGGATGGAGTATGAGTTGGAACCTCAGGTTATCATAGCCAACGATGAAGAGGCCAGCTCTGGTTCAGAAAATGAGGAGGACCCAGAGGAGTTTTTTGTCGGTGGGAACAATGACGAGGATATCTCCAATGCAGAATTAGTACTAACCTCCAAGTAGCAGTGACTCATATTAGAAAAACTTTTGACTATGTATATCGGCATGATGGGAAGCAGTAGCTTACTCCCATTAGACCTATCCTAGTATGCCCTTTTGTGATTATGCATTGGGAAGTGTGTGTGTCACTTCCACCAGACTAGAGTTTGTATATATTTTTGTGAAAAATTTATGAGAAACAGTACAATGTTGCCTTAGAACCTAGATTTGATTTTCCATCCATGACCATAGTATGATGAAAAGTGTAGACTAGCTCTGACACTCAGGCGATGTCTTAATACAATATGGCAAAGTGTATTGAACATCACAGTATAAGGAAGAGAAAGACATAGTTGAGTAAGAAGGAAAATGATAGGTGACGTGATTTCTTAGCGTGGAAACAAAGGACTTATAATTTCTTTTCTGCTATGTGATAGAGTTCAAAAGACATCATGATTAGAACGTATGCACAAACAACCCAGGTATCCCGAGAGGATAAGTTGATAACACAACTCACGGCTAGGCGATGAAATGACAGGAAACCAGCAGCATGAATTGAACCAGCTTAAGGAACAGTTGGGCCAGTAAACCACGGGCAACAGCGGTGCCAGCCTAGGAGGCATAAGTAACCTTAGAGACTTTAGGGGGGGTGAGCAACTTCCCCAGCCCAAGGATTTCAATAAGGGCGGGAATTTCCTACATCACCTCTAGCAGCCCCAGCAACGGCTACTCCTGTAGCAGCCAATGCTCTTCCGCCGACCCCCTTAGGGAAGGTAATTTATACGAGAAATTCTAGCGCATAAAGGTGCCAGAATTTGAAGGGACCACTAACCCTATAGAGGCTAATGACTAGCCAATGAATACTCAAGCAATCTTAGATTATTATAGGGCGAACAGATAGAAAGGAAGTGATGTATGCATCCTTCACCCTACATAAGGAAGTGTGCCAATAATAGAAGACAGCAGTGATCAGGAGGAATGTTAGCAAGATGAGCTGGAGTGACTTCATTGGGGAATTCAGAGGGATGTACTTCAATAAAGAAGCACTAACAGCGCAACAAGATGAATTCAACAACCAGTACCAAGGTGGCATGACTGTCATGGAGGTAGTTAGGGAAATTGAGCAGTTGGCTCGACCTTGTCTAGATTTGGTACTGACTGAAAAAGAAAGAGTCCAAAAGGGATGGTGAGATCACTATATGTAAAATCACGACCATGCAGTGCTAAGGAACTGTTCAAAGAACACGGATTGCCACCCGAGTTGTATCGATCTTCAGGGCTAGTTGTCTACTAAGTTTTGAGTAGCAAACAGTACTTTACACTCCATGAGAATGTCAGGACCAGTTTCACATTATCAAAATGATTCCCCAATTGTACGCCATTGATTAGAATAACTGAGTCCTAATGGCTATCAATATCTTTCAGAAAGGTACTCTCGTAGGTATTGAGATTCTTATGACCGGGATAAGCTCTTAACTGGGTCAAGTTTTGTTATACCATGATCGAGTGAATCACCGAGAGGAGTCCAGCATCAGCCCCAATTTTTATTTATAGCAAAGCGGGGAGGTGAAACCACCTAAGTTCCCTAGAGCGATGGATATACAGGAATCTGTTCATCGGACTGAGAGACTGCAGCCGATGTCTGATGACATAATTCTAACGTATGCTGTGCGCTATGAGGAAACTGATGTGGACTTCTACAACACATGTTAAAGAAGGCTCATGACGAAACCAAGGTCGAGCATCAGCCCGAAGCACTTGAGGATGTCAGGGGAACCTATGGAAGAGCCCGAACCAACCCCTTTGCCTCCCGCACACCTCTTAGACAAGGACCATGAGATAAGGACCATGAAAAGAACCGTGAGACAATGACAATGACAAGGACCATGAGAAGAACTATGCTGCTCACCATATGGAACTAGCAGCGATCATTTTTGCGCTTAAAATAGGCCTTGGTACCATACAAAAACACAAGTTATAGTCATTAACGGTAATGGTGACCTAAGAATGTGGGTAACAAATTAATTAACCATGTATAGAGAAGAAAACTCTCAAGAGAGAGAGAGAGAGTGGGTTAGTACTGACGGCAATCGATACCAAACAATTTTATCTGCTTTAGTCACTAACAGTATTGTTAGAAAATGCCCTAAGCATTAGAGACATTTTGATGTATTCATTTTGAACTGGATAATAAAATTATATATAGAGGTTATTCATTACATTGCTATCTGTCCTCGTCTTATTTACATGTTAAAGTAAATGTAAGCAAATATGGCTCACTGGCTGCTCGTGTTAAAACTGTTAGAACGTTGCATGCAATGGAATTTTGTATGCGAGAAGACAATATTCTAAAGTTAGCGGTCTAAACTATGGTCTGTAGTCTATGGGGTTAGACCGAGCATCTAACTCATGTCAAGACTATTATGTTGTCTAAAGCCTTGGAGGGGATGGTTTGTCTTGATTGTCTGGAGCTGGACTCCCAAGTAGAGACATAGATATGTTGCTTTGTGGTGACATATTAGACCGGGACTAAAGCATGATTGATCTACGTAGTCCACTATGAGTGGATCAATCTGCTTTTGACGTTCATTGTGCAATAACCTTAATCCTGAGTAAATGAACTACTTCATGTATATGACTTGTGTACTTTGATGTTCTAATGGCTAAAGCATCTCAGAGGTAGTAAGCTTATAGACCGGTTCGTTGGGTGCATGACTTGTATACGATGAAGGGTTTGTTTGCAGATATCGGAATCATAGCTCTAAGGAGTTAAAGGTATCCTCTTAAAGGCATTATACTGAATGTAAAAATGGACAAGGCCTTGGGTCGTCTGCTGGGCGGATGACTTCTTATTCACATATGGTGAATAATCATTTTCTTAGCTCGGTAGTATAATGGAACTTTAAGATAGCCTGATCAGTAGGATCAAACGGACTTTGACCTAAGGCTGATCATGGATATCATATGAGGGTTTTGCATATATGACAAGGTCATTGGATAGTAGCTCGTCACAGGCTTACGTAATACGGTATATAATTGGGAGTTCAGTTTCAGGTTTATAGTGGTGTGACTCTGAAACTAGTAATCATATGATTGAGTTGTTCGGTAAAGAATGATGATCATATGGATTTGCGGGAGCCCGATTATATATGTCCAATCAGTCCCTCTACTAGCTCCACATAATTCCTTAACGTTTGGCAAATTGATTTGTGTATGCTATTGGCTAGTTTATTATGCATGGATGGTGATGACACAGGATTAGGATGGTAGACAAGATTCTCTCCGGTTAGATTCAGATTTTGTTTTGGATAATAGAGTACACAATTATTCGAACTCCAAATAAAGTTGCCATGATTTTATTTGAGATTGGATTGGAGTTGTAGAAAATTATCCATGAGAACAAGAATTTGAAACACAACCGTTTTGTAGATTTTGAAATTTGAATTTTGAATTTGAAATTTGAATTTGAAATTTGAATTTGAAATTCGAATTAGAAATTTGAATTTGAAATTCGAATTAGAAATTTGAATTTGAAATTTAAATTTGAAATTTGAAATTTGAAATTTGAAATTTGAATTTGAAATTTGAATTTGAAATTTGAATCGAAATTTGAATCACAGTCCAAGTGGGATTCGAATTTGTTGTGGAAAATCCACAAGGTTTGAAATTCGAATTTGAGTTGGATTTGGAGACGATAATCTTGTTAGAATCCTAGTTGAATTTTGAATCCAAATCCTAACATATTATGGACGAAATTTTGAGGATAATCCTCAATGGAATTTCGGTTTTTATGGATAAGGTTCAAGGGAAAAATTCAAGTTTCAATCCTAGTTGAATTTGGATTCTCTCCTTCCCTGAAAAGTGGCCGAAATCTAGGAGGAAATCTCCTAGGAAAATTTGGTTATTTTGGATAAGGTTGAGATAAGATTCAAGCTTGAAAATCCTAGTGGAATTTTGATTCTCCCTTGTCCTAAATGTGGCCGAATTTTTGGAGGAAAAATCTCCTAGGAAATTTCAGATTTTTTAGTTGAAAAAGGGAGATAAAATTCTAGTTAAAATCTTGTTTAGATTTGGATTAGTTTTTATCCTTAAAAAACCGAATTTTATTGTTGGGATTTTCCCATGAAAAATTCAGATTTTATGGTTATGGATAAGGGAGAATATCTTTTCCTAATCTAATTCGAATTCAGAGAATTACCTCATGCAGGTCTATAAATAGAGGTCCTGCCACTCCAGTTCTCTCAGACCACAGACTCCCAGGTGAGCAACCTTATTGTTACACAGCTCATCGTGACAATAAAGCTCTTTAGAGATCTGGGTGGTCGAAAGAAGACTAGCAGTGCTAGCATACCAATCGAGGTTCAGAGTGCCCACACACTCAGCCATTCGGGAATTGGAGAATAGTAGAGAAGGCTAGTTGGTTGAAGCCTCCGGTCATTCTCCTCCTGCAAGATTGGCGTCCTTGAGGTATGAGTTTTAATTGTTGTTGGTTTATTGTATATGGCATCATGAGATATTTAACGATCTAAAAATTTTTATTGTTCCGCTGCGCCACTCTGATACGGTTTTATCGATTTATTTTCCTACAATTGGTATCAGAGCCATCTCATGACTATGCCATGTACATAAATTAGACAATTACATAATCTTTTTATTTATGTATGGATTTGATATTTAGAGAGTGGCATTCGAGGGTTCCTTTATGTTGTTATCATGGATTATGTATAAAGTATGTGGTTATTTTAATTTTTGCAATTATTATAAGCATGCTTGTTTATGCCGGTTATGGTTCCTTAGAATTTAGAAAAATTGTATCTAGGAATTTTTATGTAACCACGGGAGCAGCTTATTAACACTATAATTTTCCCATGGATTTTAATTTTTGTCTCTTAGAATTTTTATGGTTAGAATTTTTGTACACCGAAAACGGTTTAGGAAATTTTATGTAATTATTCTTGGAGGAGATTTAAGATTGAAGACCGTAATTTATTTTTTTCCCAAAAGTTAAATTTGATTTAAAGGTTGAAATTTTGATTGTGTGGAAAATTTCAATTTAATTGGGATTCAAATTAATTTTTGGAGATCCTAATAGGTAAATTAGAATATGGCACGAAAATCGAGACACGACCCCTCGGGATAGGTCGACGGGCCTTGGTAGGGCTGCAGCCCCTGCCCTTGGGCAGGATGGGACTGCGGCAGCCCCTGTGCAGGCCAACACCACCCACGGTCGCAGGCTTGGCCTGCAGCCAAGGGTGGCCGTGGCCTGCCCAAGGCTGGCCGCGGCCTGGGCGTGCAGCCTCTGGCTGCAGGCGCTGCCTGCAGCCTGCCGTCTGCTGCGCCCAGCCTGGGCTTGTAGCCTGGCGCTGCAGGCTTGGCCTGCAGCCCGACAAGGCTGCACATAGGGGGCAGCCGTGGGCTGCCAGCCCCTTTGGGGCTGGTGCTTGCCCACGGCGGCTGCCGACTTCGGAGGCGGCTGTACGACGGTCGAAAATCGAAAAATTTTGATTTTTAAATTAGAAATTTAATTTTAAATCGTGTTTAAAAATATGTAATTGAAAATTTGAAATTTTATTTGAAATTACATATTATTACACATGATGTTTAAAATTGTTTAAAAATTTGAATTGGAAATTTAAATTTGAAATTCGAATTTGGAATTTGAATTTGAAATTTAAATTTTTCGAGATTTGAATTTTAAATAATTCTAGGGATGAGAAATAAATGGAGAGGCTACATAAAGATGGATACAAGAAGACAGAGCAGAATTCAAGACCCAAAGAATGCTTTGGATGAAATTTTGTAATCTTTATTTTCTTTGTTTTAGGATGGAACCATAGCTTGGTTATTCTGTCAATTATTTTTTCTGTGATATGTCATGGATGTATAAATATGTATTGATGGATGTTTTGTATGCATATTTGATAACATGTCATATAGGATAGGTGAGTGCCACTCATACTATATTGATCATACATAATTTGTCAAAACTTGCATGTTTTTCAAAATATTAAGTGGGAGAGGGTTTCAAACAAAACCCACGGCCTCCATTGTTGATCCATATGTGAAAGCATGGTAACGCCTCGCGTCAGTTCTGCCCTGACCACACCCCTCAGTAGGTGTTTACCGCCGCCGGTATACTAGACTGGATCTCCTATATGAAAAACGTGTTCGGGTATGATCCTATTCATGACCACCCCTCGGTGGCTTGGTAGGACGTGGATCGGGCAACGTAAACAATGGTTATACACTCAAGACTCGTTTAGTTATTAACCTTCCCTAGAAGCTCTGTTAACTAAACTGGTGGCCAAATAAGCGGTTATTAATATATGTCTTAACCTTGGAGGATTTAAGGCAACATATATTAATTGGACAGGGTCCATGTTCTGGCTATTTGTTTTCATGACCACCCCTCGGTGGCTTGGGGCAATAGGTGCTGAGAATTACCGTTGCAATACTACATGTTTTTCAAGTTTCATGTAGGAACATACTTGTATGTTTTATTTGCTAAATTATCTGTATATTTGCTTGGGCTTTGTAATGATGTCTAGTATAATTTTATTTCAGTTCAAAATGTCATCGATACCCCTCATTTCAATACTTACTGAAAATAAACTGAATGGCGACAATTATAAAGATTGGAAAAGAAATTTATTAATAGTTCTCAGCTGCGAGAGACACAAGTTCGTACTAGACGAACCATGCCCACCTGGGCCCAAACCTGACACACCACTTGAGGAGGTCCCGGTTGCCTATAATCGCTGGAGAGAATCCAATGAGATAGCTCGATGCTACATCCTTGCTAGCATGACGAGTGCTTTACAAAAGCATCATGAGACTTATCAAGTTGCTGGGGAGATCATGGAAAATCTGGAGGACATGTTCAGAGGCCAAGAAAAATTGGCTCGACAGTCCGCTATCACCAGCATTATGAACTCTAAGCAAAAGGCAGGTACTCCGGTGAAGGACCATATGATCACTCTAATGGGATTCTTCGCTGAGGCTGCCGAGAATGGTGCTGAGTTGGACTACAACACCCAAAACGAGATAGTGTTCAAGACTCTGTCTAAAGATTTTGTAGGGTTAAGGCAGCATACAATCTGGCGACAAAGGAGTTAGGACTAACCGAGCTCATGAAGCAACTATAGGCTTATGAGCGGATGATCAGGGATGAGGATGTGGTCCGACCTAAAGGTGAGGCCAATTTGGCGGAATCTTCCAATCCCTCACGGAAGAAGAAGAGGCCAAATAAGAAGTAAGTGGCTTCTAGTTCTTCTAATCCTCCTGTCTCGGACGGGAAAAAGAAGAAGAAGAACAAGAAGCCAAAGGACCCTAAAAAGTCAAAATGCTTCCATTGTGGGAAGGTAGGTCACTTCAAGAACGCTTGCCGGGAATTCCTAGCCGCCAAGGGCAAGGAAGGTAAGGAACTTCATTACTTGGAAGCATGTTTGGTGGAAGAATCGAAAGACACTTGGGTCATTGATTCGGGCGCCACTAATCATGTTTGTGTTTCTATGCAGGGGTTCGTGGAAACGAAAAGTCTAAATGATAGGAGCCTCTCGTTGCGGACTGGAGATGGTAGCTTTGTGGTGACTGAGGCAGTGGGAGATGTTTACCTTTATTTTGATCAATTTAGGTTTATTTTATTAAAAGACTGTTTTTATGTTCTTAATTTTAGGAGGAACCTTATATCGGTAGCTTGTTTAATAAAGGATTCTTATTCAGTTTCTTTTAGTAAAAGAGTTGATATTCATAGAAATAAGTCTTTTATCTGATCTGGATGGATGGATGGAAACCTATATTTGATCAAACCAAAGATGTACTCACTACTTGACACTGAATTAATTGATAACTCCAAAAGGTTGAAAGTTTCCCACTCTAACAAGGCGTATCTTTGGCATTTAAGACTTGGTCATATTAATCAGGATAGGATTCAAAGATTGGTGAAAGACGGTCCTCTGGAATCTCTGGAGGAGGTACGACTTCCCCAATGTGAGTCTTGTCTAGAGGGTAAAATGACTAAGAGGTCTTTTGGAGCTAAGGGTACAAGGGCTCAGGAGCTCTTAGAAATTATGCACACTAACGTATGTGGCCCCATGAACGTTACAGCATGAGGAGGGTTCGAGTATTTTGTCTCTTTTATAGATGATTACTCAAGATATGGATATGTGTATCTGATGCACCGCAAGAGCGAAACCTTTGACAAGTTCAAAGAGTATCGTGCGGAAGTGGAAATGCAATTGGATAAATCCATAAAGACACTTCGATCTGATCGAGGTGGCGAATACCTCTCCGATGAATTTCTAGGACATCTTGTAGAGAACGAGATTTTATCCCAATTGACTGCACCTGGTACTCCACAACAGAATGGTGTAGCCGAAAGGAGAAACAGGACCTTATTGGATATGGTACGGTCCATGATGAGTTATTCAATGCTGCCATTATCATTTTGGGGATATGCTTTACAAATGGCGTACTATATTCTGAACCAGGTTCCAAGCAAATCAATTCCCAGAACTCCGTATGAATTGTGGCGTGGCAGGAACCCCTCCCTTGAACATATGAGAATATGGGGCTGTCCGGCGCATGTACTGAATGGGGATGCGAAAAAGTTGGAACCAAGATCAGAATTGTGCATGTTTGTAGGGTATCCAAAAGGAATTAAATGAGGTCTGTTCTATAACCCAAAGGAACAAAAGGTCATTGTCTCAACCCATGTGACATTCTTGGAGGAAAGTCACATGAATGACTTTAAGCCTAGAAGCAAAGTGGTGCTAGAGGAGTTATCGAGTGAAAGAACTGCTCCACAGATTTCGGTCTTGGACGCAAGTCCGAGTTCCAGTGAAAGACCTACAGACGATCAACAATTTAGGGTGTCTCGTCGTAGTGGGAGGGTTTCTAAGAAACCTAATTTCTTCATGTATGATGCTGAGGTATACCAGGCCGAGGCTCATGAGCATGAGGATGATCCGGTCACTTATGATGAAACTGTAAATGATGTTGATTCTAAATCTTGGAAACAGGCTATGAACAATGAGATGGATTCTATGAAATCCAACTCTGTTTGGGAACTTGTAGATTTGCCGGATGGGATAAAACCCATTGGATGCAAATGGGTCTACAAAAGAAAGAAGGATGCGGAAGGGAGAGTGGAAACTTTCAAAGCTAGACTGGTTGCAAAGGGGTACACGCAAAAGGCTGGAATCGATTACGATGAAACCTTATCGCCTGTTACTATGCTGAAGTCTATCCGTATTCTTCTGTCCATTGCTGCGGCTATCGATTACGAGATCTGGCAAATGGATGTCAAGACGGCATTCTTGAATGGCCATCTTGAAGAGTGTATCTATATGATACAGCCCGAAGGGTTCGTAGTGAAAGGCCAAGAAAGGAAAGTCTGCAAGTTGCTTAGATCCATTTATGGATTAAAGCACGCATCCCGCTCATGGAACCAGAGGTTTGATCAAGCGATTAAGACATTTGGTTTTGAGCAGAACGTTGATGAACCTTGTGTTTATAAACGTATTAAGGATGGAAAAGTGGTCTTTCTGATACTCTATGTCGATGATATACTACTCATTGGGAATGATGTAGGGAACTTATCATCGGTCAAGCTTTGGTTACACCAACAGTTTGACATGAAGGACTTGGGAGAAGCTAATTATGTTCTAGGCATTCGTTTCTTCAGAGATCGAAAGAACAAAATGATAGCGTTATCCCAAGCTTCATACATAGATAAAATAATTGACAAATATGCAATGCAAGAGGCAAAGAAAGGCTCACAACCTTCTATTACTGGTCTAACTCTTTCATTGGATGACTGTCCCAAGACATCGGAAGAAAGAGAGTGTATGAGTAAGGTCCCTTATGCATCCGCTGTGGGTAGCCTTATGTACGCTATGCTTTGCACTCGCCCAGACATATGTTTTGTAGTAGGTATGGTGAGTCGATATCAAGCCAATCTTGGAACCAAGTACTGGCAAGCTGTAAAACATATACTCAAGTATCTTAAGAGAACGAGGGATTATATGCTGGTGTATTCTGGAGGGGACCTAACACCCGTAGGATACACGGATTCAGACTTCCAGACTTGTAAGGATTCGAGGAAATCGACATCTGGATCAGTGTTTTTACTCGAAGGAGGCGCCATTGTGTGGAGGAGCGTGAAGCAGGGCTGCATAGCTGACTCTACTATGGAGGTTGAGTATGTGGCTGCGGCTGAGGCATCTAAAGAAGCGGTTTGGCTCCACAAGTTCTTTAGAGACCTTGAGGTCATTCCGGGTGTTGACAAGCCTATCACACTTTACTATGATAATACAGGGGCTATTGCCAACACAAGGGAATCTCGGCACCACAAGAGGACCAAGCACATCGATCAGAGATATCACATTATCAGATGGCATGTGGAGACAGGACAAGTGGATGTATGTAAGATCACATCCGAGGACAACATCGCTGATCCCTTTACAAAGACTTTGGTGGCTAGAAGCTTTGAGAGGCATGTAGAGGCGATGGGGATGCGTAACATGGCACATCTACTGGCTTAGGGCAAGTGGGAGATTGTTAGGAAATGCCCTAAGTATTAGAGACATTTTGATGTATTCATTTTGAACTGGATAATAAAATTATATATAGAGGTTATTCATTACATTGCTATCTGTCCTCGTCTTATTTACATGTTAAAGTAAATGTAAGCAAATATGGCTCACTGGCTGCTTGTATTAAAACTGTTAGAACGTTGCATGCAATGGAATTTTGTATGCGAGAAGACAATATTCTAAAGTTAGCGGTATAAACTATGGTCTGTAGTCTATGGGGTTAGACCGAGCATCTAACTCATGTTAAGACTATTATGTTGTCTAAAGCCTTGGAGGGGACGGTTTGTCTTGACTATCTGGAGCTGGACTCCCAAGTAGAGACATAGATATGTTGCTTGGTGGTGACATATTAGGCCGGGACTAAAGCATGATTGATCTACGTAGTCCGCTATGAGTGGATCAATCTGCTTTTGACGTTCATTGTGCAATAACCTTAATCCTGAGTAAATGAACTACTTCATGTATATGACTTGTGTACTTTGATGTTCCAATGGCTAAAGCGTCTCAGAGGTAGTAAGCTTATAGACCGGTTCGTTGGGTGCATGACTTGTATACGATGAAGGGTTTGTTTGCAGATATCGGAATCATAGCTCTAAGGAGTTAAAGGTATCCTCTTAAAGGCATTATACTGAATGTGAAAATGGACAAGGCCTTGGGTCGTCTGCTGGGCGGATGACTTCTTATTCACACATGGTGAATAATCATTTTCTTAATTCGGTAGTATAATGGAACTTTAAGATAGTCTGATCAGTAGGATCAAACGGACTTTGACCTAAGGCTGATCATGGATATCATATGAGGGTTTTGCATATATGACAAGGTCATTGGATAGTAGCTCGTCACAGGCTTACGTAATACGGTATATAATTGGGAGTTCAGTTTCAGGTTTATAGTGGTGTGACTCTGAAACTAGTAATCATATGATTGAGTTGTTCGGTAAAGAATGATGATCATATGGATTTGCAGGAGCCCGATTATATATGTCCAATCAGTCCCTCTACTAGCTCCACATAATTCCTTAACGTTTGGCAAATTGATTTGTGTATGCTATTGGCTAGTTTATTATGCATGGATGGTGATGACACAGGATTAGGATGGTAGACAAGATTCTCTCCGGTTGGATTCAGATTTTGTTTTGGATAATAGAGTACACAATTATTCGAACTCCAAATAAAGTTGCCATGATTTTATTTGAGATTGGATGGGAGTTGTAGAAAATTATCCATGAGAACAAGAATTTGAAACACAACCGTTTTGTGGATTTTGAAATTTGAATTTTGAAATTTGAAATTTGAAATTTGAATTTGAAATTTGAATTTGAAATTCGAATTTGAAATTCGAATTTGAAATTTAAATTTTAAATTTTAAATTTGAATTTGAAATTCGAATTTGAAATTTGAAATTCAAATTTTGAATCACAGTCCAAGTGGGATTTGAATTTGTTGTGGAAAATCCACAAGGTTTGAAATTCGAATTTGAGTTGGATTTGGAGAGGATAATCTTGTTAGAATCCTACTTGAATTTTGAATCCAAATCCTAACAAATTATGGACGAAATTTTGAGGATAATCCTCAATGGAATTTCGGTTTTTGTGGATAAGGTTCAAGGGAAAAATTCAAGTTTCAATCCTAGTTGAATTTGGATTCTCTCCTTCCCTGAAAAGTGGCCGAAATCTAGGAGGAAATCTCCTAGGAAAATTCGGTTATTTTGGATAAGGTTGAGATAAGATTCAAGCTTGAAAATCCTAGTGGAATTTTGATTCTCCCTTATCCTAAATGTGGCCGAATTTTTGGAGGAAAAATCTCCTAGGAAATTTCAGATTTTTTGGTTGAAAAAGGGAGATAAAATTCTAGTTAAAATCTTGTTTAGATTTGGATTGGTTTTTATCCCTAAAAAACCGAATTTTATTGTTGGGATTTTCCCATGAAAAATTCGGATTTTATGGTTATGGATAAGGGAGAATATCTTTTCCTAATCCAATTCGAATTCAGAGAATCACCTCATGCAGGTCTATAAATAGAGATCCTGCCACTCCAGTTCTCTCAGACCACAGACTCTCAGGTGAGCAGCCTTATTGTTACACAGCTCATCGTGACAATAAAGTTCTTTAGAGATCTGGGTGGTCGGAAGAAGACTATCAGTGCTAGCATACCGATCGAGGTTCAGAGTGCCCACACACTCAGCCATTCGCGAATTGGAGAATAGTAGAGAAGGCTAGTTGGTTGAAACCTCCGATCATTCTCCTCTTGCAAGATTGGCGTCCTTGAGGTATGAGTTTTAATTGTTGTTGGTTTATTGTATATGGCATCATGAGATATTTAACGATCTAAAAATTTTTATTGTTCCGCTGCGCCACTCTGATACGTTTTTACCGATTTATTTTCCTACAAGTATTAGTGACTTAGCAAAAGTGTTAATGAGATATGTTATTGATGACAGGTAGTAACCAGTAAGTTGACAAGGGCGAGAGTATGAGTTGCTTGCAAACTAGGTAAGTACAACTCCGTCTACAGCATGAATAAAATGAATTTAAATGATAGTTTTTACAGCATTTTAAGCATGTATCTATGCACAAGTTGTTGCACAACATGAATAAGAGCGTATAGTTTCACAATCACGTAGATTGATGAATGAACAAGTTAGAGGCCATACATACCCATCGTGTAAGATTAGGGGATAGCCTAGTAGAGTATGTGGCACGATCAAATAAAGAATTGGAAAAGATGAGAATAAGGGTGTTAGTATAGTGGGCCAAGGCCCACAAAATCTAACGAGCTGAGGCTCATAATGTATAACATCCCAAGGCCATAAAATATATCCATAACTGGCCAAGGTCCAGGATCAAGGGCGTTCTCGATGATCCACGCACAGTTCGGTCCTAACACACGAGTCCTAAGTAGACATAAGAAAGAAAAAGAACATTGAAGCATAAGATGACCATAATCAGACCATACATTGTTCACGATATAGTTCACTATACTTCCATTTATAGTAAGATGCATTCAGTACACGGGGTTTCTATTATGTATTCAGTATGTTATGATTCAGTATATGATGTTCTGCATTTGGTGATATGTGTTGTTCTGATTTGCGGAATGTCTCAGTGAGATGTGTTGGTTATGACATGCTTATATGGTTTTAAGTATGTACTATATTTTAAACATGTTTTGCGGTTAACATGTTGTACTTACTGGGCGTAAAGCTCACAGAGTGTGTTCATGTTGTAAGTAAGTGTCCTATGGCTTAAACCACAATGGGCGATGACGGCGGTGGAGGCAGATGTGAGGGCGAGGTAATGGATACACCACAAGTAAATCTTCCGCACAGCTTGAGTAAACAGTATTTTTGAATAGTAATAATTAAATAGTATTTTTTGAATAGTAACAGTTAAATAGTATTTTTAAATAATAACAGTTAAACAATATTTTTGAATAGTAACAGTTAAATAGTATTTTTAAATAGTAATAGTTAAACAGTATTATAAGTATGTATGCGTAATTGAACTCCTAATAATTAAGACTTGGTATTTTCGAAAGTATACGTACGTGAATAATAAATACGTACGCATCTAAAAAAAAATGAGACGTCCCATGCCCTTAGTGGCCTGAACCATCACTAAAAACTACTATTTGTACTTTTTCTTCAAAACCGATGCTTAATCTTACGATATTGTTTAACAACTTCCCAATTATTGAATCATATCTGTTATCCTCATGCCATAAGCTCTACTAAGCTATTCCTTAATCTTACGTGATAGGGATCTAACGGCATCTAACTTATACTGTTCATAAATCGACGCGATTATGAAACTATATGCTTTTCTAACATGCTATGCAACAACTGTGCATGGTTTATACTTAACATAGTATGAAAACAGTACTTTAAATTCATTTTTGCTCGTGCTGTAGGCGGAATTGTACTTACCTAATCTGTAAGCAACTCATTCTCTCGCCTTTATCAGTTTATAGGTTACCACCCGTCATCAATAATGTTTCTCATTAATACCTTGCTAAGTCACTGTTATCGTTAATGATTAAAGAAGATAAATTGCTTGGTACTGATTGCCGTCGGTACTAATTCGCTCTCTATCTCAAGAGTTTATTTCTCTATACGTGATTAATTAATTTATTGCCCAATAAATTAATTACTATCGTTCTTAAGTCATTATTTTTGTTAGTGATTATAATTTGTGTTTTTATGTGGTACTGAGGCCCTTCGGTACCCTATTGGCATACTTTGGGGATTTGGTATCTGACTTCCATTGTGTCTGATTAATTGTCTTCTTGACAGATTAATCATCGTTCCTCATAGTGTTGTTCAGAACACGGTCCTTGACTGGTTTACTGGCCAGTCAACTGATCGGTTACCTCACGTGTTGGTAACTAGGTAGCCTACCAGGCTACTATGTGTAAACTTGGTGTAGTAACCGACCAGGTTACTTTGCCCGCTTGGGTGTGGTAACCTACAGGGCTACTATAGCTTGTTTGGTATGGTGGCCCATTGGGCTACTATTACTTGTTTGGTGTAGTGGCCTACCAGGCCACTATGACTTGTTTGGTGTGGTAGCCTACCAGGCTACTAAGTCTTGTTTGGTTTGGTAGCCTACCGGGCTACCCACACTGTTTTACTTTGAAAAACTGTTTTGGTTGACTTGTAAAATTCTTGGAAAATTATGGGGGCGTTTGTTTTGGTTCTTGAAAATGATTTTCCATTTTCAAAAACACAGAAAATGAAAACGGTTTCAAAATAGCGTTTGTTTATTTAACATTTTCAAAACCGTTTCGAAAACACCGTTTTCAACTATGTTGTTTTTCTGTATTTTTTGAAAACGAAAAAAAGTTGTTTTCACTTTTTGTTTTCATTTCCAAAAAATATTGTGTTTTTTGGGCTTTTTGAAAATGAAATGGGTTTTGAAAAAATATAACCAAACAAAGTTTCATTTTTATGTTTTTCAAAATATACTGTTAAAAAACATAACCAAACACAGTTTCAGAAATGATCTTAACACAGTTTTCAAAACATTCTGATTTTCAATTTTTTTGAAAACAGAAAACATTTCAAAAACAATACCAAACGCCACCTATGTGTTTTGAAACTATCCCTTATTACCCCGTTGGAAGGTGGGAACGTTTTGTTAAAACCATGTTTTTATTTTGAAGTGTGTAAAAATACATTTTTGGTATTTGTATTAAAAGGTGGTTTTTGAACCATTTTTGAAAACTATTTTGAAACTTGATCGAAACGACTTCCATTGCAAATCTAGCCAACATAACATTTTTCATCCTCGACGAGATAAACGATTCTTCTGTTCACCTCAGAGCTCAAATCTAACTCGAACGGGTCCTAATCTTACTAAACCCGTGGCTATAGTGCCCAGTTTTTACAAAAATCCTAGTTTTACGCTATTTTGAAAATGGCTCTGTTTAAGGCCTGAAATGGCCAAAATTTTAAAACTAGCGTATGTTGCCTCAAAGATATCGACGAGATCTATAACTTTCATGTTGAGCCCGAAGTCCAGTTCGAATTCTAAATGGTTCATTTTTGACAAAACCCAAGACTGATTCTAGGCTCGAACTTTTTGGTCCCAGTTTTTGACACCGAGTCAGAACCACTTGAAAAACCTATCGTAGTGTCATTTTTGGCCAAAGGCTATTTGATGCAAAAACGACTGTATCAAAATTTGCTTAAAACTTCTCATTTTACGAAATCCAAATTCAGAACTTAAGGGAGTCAAAATTGCCAAAATCCGTGGCCTTTTCTTGAGGACCATTTGCGTCCAGCCACTTTCCTAAACATCCATGCTCACACATTCATAAATCCATTCGTAAAAATGATGCAAACATAACCACAACCACATAAACTTAAAAATGAAAAGCTAAGGACTAAAAATAAACTTATTACAATCCATGTACATAAACAAATACACATAAATCCCTTAATCAAAATCTTAAAATCAACTAACCACAAGACATAGGGTTTTCGATTTTTACCTCTTGTGCTTTAAACCAAGCACAAATCTAAACTAGGGCTTGAGTGATCAAATGTCTATGTGATTCGTGGTGCAAAAGGGGTCAATTTTGTGCTAGCAAGACACCACAAAAATTTCTCTTAATATCAACCCAAAAATAACTACTAAAACCACAAAGTTTTGGTCTTGAACCTTACCCTTGGTGCTCCTGAAATGGCTTGGAATTGAAGACCTCTAACACAAGCTTGAAGAGATTGGTTTTTGGTAAACTTTTGGTGAAATTTTGGACTTGAAAAATGGTAGTTTGGGGCTTGGGAATAGTTGGTAGCAGTTAGAGAAAGAAGGAGAGAATGGGTTGTGTTTTTGGAAGTGTGAAAATGAAAGAACCTAAGCCTAAGGCATAGTCACCCTTTTATAGACAAACTTAAGCAAGCTTAACCAAACTTAAGCTTGATTAATCAAGCCAACTTTAAGCTAATTTGGAGATAAAAATCTACCCCATTTCAGCCCATCCCTTCGAATGTGCTGCAGCCATTAAGGAGGGGAAATAAACAAAAATTTTTGGTTGATGGCTTGATGGAAGTGTGACATTGTTTATTCATTTGCGTCATAACCTACCATTTATTTTATTTCTCAATTTTTGGGGTTTTTATGTAGCAAAACCAGCTGGTTTTCCAACTAGGGACACACGGCTTGGGGCCAATAAAATTCATCTGTGTTGCTCTCTTCACAGTCTAGTTTTCTACTACGGTTTTCGATCCCTTCTCGGCAGTGTTCTAATTTTCATCTAGAAATCAGATTTTCTGAATTCGATTTTAATACTGATGATTTCTAGTTGGTTTATACTGTTTAAGAGCCCTTTCTACACCAATTTACTATTCATTTTCTATACTGTGGTTGTGTCTACACTGTATTGTACTTACGCATGCATACCGAGGTGTTTTTGCGTGAAATTTTCAACACAGCCTCTCTTGACTAATTCGGATGTGCTGATTCCAATTTTATCAGTTTTACGTCCATCCAGGGTCATCTAGTCTAGTTTTCAAGATCTGTGTGACCCCATCTCAAAAAACGTGTCAGGTGCCCGATTGACTAATTTTGGTGTTTTAAGTGTAAATATATCAGTTTTAGGGCGAGATAAGGTCATCTTGACCCTCTTTCTGATATTGTGTATCTCTCATACAAAATTTTTTGTTTTATACTCAATTGACTGTTAATATATCCTATTGACCAAATGGAGGCAGTCTTGGCTCATAACTTGACAGTGCATTTTTCACTATTTACTATTCACTACTTTCTGTTCTAACTGACTAGTCTGAGCGTTCTGACTCCGATTTTGTCAGTTTTAAGACGAGAAGAGGTCATCCAAACCATTTTCTTGATATCGTACTCTCGCTAGGGTTATTCATCACTATTGTGCTCAGATGTTCAGTCTGAGTGTTCTGGTTATCTGTTCACCAGTTTTGTGTTAAGAAACAGTCGTGCGGACCAGTTTCCTGACACTGCATGTCTCATACACTCATACACATAATAGGGTGGACCGAGTTCACTGTTGGTCGCCCCTTTCATTGCATGAATAGTACTTAAACAATACCGTACCTGTTTAATCTATTCGACTAGAAAATGTACTGTATTTTCCAACTTATTACTCGTTATATTGCAATTAGGTTTCATACATTTTGAGAGTTTGTTTAGCAGCTCTCTGCCTAATACATGACCTCTTACATGGGTTCTAACACGGGCGTGTATAAGGCAACACAGGTGTGTATTGTCCGGACATGGGCATGTACTAGTTGAGCTTACTCAACACGGCCATGTCCTGAAACATATTCACAATTGCGAGCAATACACGGCCACTTACATGGTCATGTACCTGACGGTGTCATACTACACGGCCATGTACTCTCACACGGTTTCTTACACTTATATAGTTCGATCGGTACATGGCTTCTTACACGGCCGTGTACCTGACCGTGTTCCTCGAATTTGCACAAAAAGGCATCAAACTAACCCAAATTCATTCCTCAATTTCTCATTATATAGAAATTAGGTTACATAAGTATAGGGGTCCTTACAACCTACCCTCCTTACAAAATTTTCGTCCTCGAAAATTAGAATAGTTTCAGGAAGTTTCTTTTCATATACTCTTCCTGTCCCCATATGGCTTCTTCTATATTGTGGTTCCGCCACAACACTTTTACAAGTGGTATAATCTTATTCCTAAGTACTTTGTCTTCTTTGGCTAGGATTCGCATGGTTTCTTCTTGTATGTCAGATCGGCTTGCACTCCAAGCAGTCTCACTAGCTGAGCTTCATAAATTTTTGCTAGTCTTCCTACTGAGTAGCTCACTTTCATGGTAAAAAATCAAGCTGATTTTGTCAATTGGTCCATAATTTCCCAAATTGCACCGTTCCTACTTGATGTCCTTGGCAATCCGTCTGCGAAATCCATTGTAATCTAGTCCTATTTCCACTTGGGTAGCCAAATTTTCTGTAATTCTCCAGCTGGTCGTTGATGTTCCACTTTAATCCTTTGGCATGTAAGGCATTCAGCAGCGAACTTGGAAACATCGTTCTTCATCTTAAGCCACCAAAAACTTTCATTTAGATCCTTGTACATCTCGTTCCCCCCTGGATGTATAGAATATGGCATTTTGTAGGCTTCTGAAAGGATCTTTTTCCTGAGTTCTTCATCCTTCGAAACACACGTTCTATCCCTGAAATAGAGTATGCTAATCCTGAATCCCGGTCCTCCATAGCCTCCCTTTTGAGCTTGATTAGGGACGAATCAAGGTCCTGACTGGTCTTAATTCCTTCTAGGAGTGTCAATTGGATGGTCATGTCTGACAACCTTTTCGTTAAAATCTCGATTTCGTTGCTACATAGCTCCTTCTGTAATGCTTCTGACAGGGTGCTAATGGCCATAAGCGACAGAGAACGCTTTCCACTTAGCGCATCATCCACATTATTGGATTTCCCTGGATGGTATAAGATCTCGCAGTCATAATCCTTTACCAGTTCTAGCTATCTTTGATGTCTCATATTAAGATCCAGTTCTGCGTGAGGATGTACTTGAGGCTCTGGTGGTCCGTATAGATCTGGCACTTGACATCGTCTAGGTAGTACCTCTATATCTTGAGTGTGAAAACTACTGCTGCTAGCTCTAGATCATGTGTAGGGTAGTTCTTCTCGTGGTCCTTGGGTTATCGTGAAGTATACGTGATCACTCTACCACTCTGTATCAACAGAGTTCCTAACCCAATCTTAGGTGCATTGCTATAAATCGTAAAGATTCCCTGACCAGCATCCGGATTGGTTAGTGTTGGAGCACTCGTGAGTCTTCGTTCAGTTCCTAAAAGTTCTCCTTATACTCATCGACCTACTAATACCTCTTTCCCATCTTAGTAAGCGCTCAAGGTGAGCGGCTAGCTTCGAAAAGCTTCGATGAAGTACCCGTAACATCCTACTAAGTCTAGGAAACAACGGATCTTTATCACGTTTCCTCGGAGTTGGCCACATGCTAACTACCTCAATTTTCACCGGGTTAATGGTTACTCCCTCCTTAGAGACCTCGTGGCCTAGAAAATGGACTTCTTCCAGCCAAAGCTCAAACTTGGAGAACTTGGCATACTGCTGATGGTCCTTTAATATGCGCAATAATATCCTCAAATGTTCCTCACGCTCTTCCTTTTGTCTTGGAGTATAATAGTATATCATTGATGAATATGATGACAAACTTATCCCAAAAGTCCTTGAACATCTGGTTCATTAATTCTATGAAGGCTGCTGGATCGTTTATCAATGCAAGCTTCATCATCACTAGTTATAACAATTTAAGGCTCATATATCTCCATTTATTCGCCTTTGCTATAGTAGTTGGGGGTCTCTTACTCTTCTTCATGATCCCCCATCTCGGAATGGGCGTCAGGAAGGTCCTCGTCATCATCATCGTTAACCTCTACCTTTAGAAGGTGTTCGGGAGACGAAGGGGCCGGTTCGGGTTCTTCCATGGGTCCCCCTGACGTCCTCAAGCACTCTAGCTAATGCTCGACCTTAGTTCCATCATAAGCCTCCTTTAACATGTGTTGCAGAAGTCCATATCGGTTCCTTGTAGCGCACAGCATACTTTAAAATTGTGTCACCGGATATCAACTGTAGTCTCTTAGTCCGATGAGCAAATCCTCGTATGTCTGCTACTCTAGGGAACTTAGGTGGTTTCACTCCCCCGTTTGCCCATAACGAAAAACTGGGGTTGATGCTGGACTCCTCTTGGAGATTTGCTTAATCATGGTATGGGGAAAATTGACCTAGTTAAGAGCTCATCCTGATCACGAGAATCTCAGTACACAAGAGAGTATCTTCCTAAGAGATATCAATAGCCAATAGGACTCAGTTATCCTGACCAATGGCATATGATTGGGGAATCATCTTGATAGCACGAAACCAGTTCTGACATTCCCATGAAGTATAGGAGTATTGTTTTCCATGCAAAACTTAGTAGACAACTAGTCCTGAAGATCGGTACAAAAAGTGACTTTCTATCTTCAACCGCCTACGACAATGTTGTATTTTACGAGGGATTCCATTCCCAATATTATGTCCTGATCGGTCATGTCAATAATGATCAGATTGATGCTTAGCTCTCTACCGTAAATAATTACTGGTACGTAATGTATCCAGTAATTGGACAATAAAAGCTCCCTTGAAGGAAGTGCTATTCTGAAGGTTTATCTCATTCTATCTAAGCTCCTATCTAACTTTTCTCATGTTGTGATATTCAATATGATTTGTCATAATGCACTGAAGCATCGTTTGTGTGCTAAGATTCGTCCTGTACTTTTTTTCCCACTCTAATCACGTGCGAAAATATTATATCTAAGCCCCTTGGCAAAACTGTACTACCTTTCATATCATAAAAAGGTGCATTACTTTAGTCTGTTTGGGAGTGGTGAATGCTTCCTGGTACATAGTCCCAAAAGAACATGCTAGGTTAAGTCTGACGAGAGTAGGCCACTGCCTCCCTTAACACATATACATACACAGTCAAGGGCCCTGCTAATATAGTCGCTACTAATCCAAGGGGTAATCTGAACTCTACATAGAAGATCTCCTCATCATCATTCTCGTCGAAGGGGAAACTCCTCTGGGTTCTCCTCGTGTAGTCGTAGATTTTTCCCTTAGTTGTTCAGAGCTTCCAGCCTACCTTGTGTGATCGAAGGCCCTTCGATCCTGGTCTGGGTGGTGTGAAGTTGACTACTTGTGGCACGAGCTTGGTTCCTTTGACTCTGAAGGTTGGAATAATAGTTTCTGGCATTGTGGCCTTCCTTACCGCAAAAGTAGCAGCCACTCATTCCTTGCTTGCATTCCCCCGGGTGCCCTTTTCCACATTTCGGGCGCATCGGGTGTTTGTTGCCATCTCCTCCCTTGTCTTTTCTTTTCTGAGGGAAGTTCTTCTGTGAGTCTTGGTTGCCTGGATTCCCCTTTCTCTTGTTGTTGTTGTGGGGTTGCCTGCTGTTCTGGCCGATTCCCATGTTCTACCCTCTGTGCTGTGACTTCGGGTTCTGCTTCCCCTTAGCCTGCTTATCTTATGTCTTCTCTTCCCTTCGGGCTTTGTAGATTTAAGCTCTTCTCTCTTTGTCCTGAGCCAACCAATATTCTACTTGGATGGCTCGGCTGACACATTTAGCCATTGTTACAGGTCTATGGCTTTCACAACAGACTTGGACGGCGATATCTGTCTGGAACATTTTCAACATTCTTCTCACTTTCTCCTTCTCGGTCAGTACTAAGTCTGGGCAAAATCGAGCCAGCTTCTTGAACTTCCTTACTGCCTCCATGACAGTCATGCTTCCCTGGTGTAGATTGTTGAACTCGTCTTGTTGCACTACCAGGGCCTCGTCGTTAAAGTACATCTCTTTGAATTCATTGACGAAGTCTGCCCAGTTTATTTCATTGACGTTTCTTCTGATGGCCACAGTCTTCCACCATTGGCGTGCCCCCTTGCATAGGGCAAGGGATGCACACAATTCTTTCTCCCTCTTCGTTAGTCCCACGAGGTCCAAGATTACTTGGATGTCAGTTAGCCAGTCATCGACCTCGATGGGATTTGTAGTTCCTTCGAATTTTGGCACTTTCAGGCGCCAGAATCTCTCGTACAAATCTTCTTCCCTAGAGGTCGGAGAAAGGACGTTGGCTACCAATCCTAAACAAGTTTAATCAACTTTATTAAGCTTAATTGGCTAACCTTGGGGGGGACAAAATTTTAGCTGCTGCCCCATGTAGAAAACCGAGGGAGATTAAAAAAAAAAAAAGCCCATATTTGCATTTAAGGTTTTGGAAAAAAAAAAATAGTGCTTGTCTTCTAAACCCTTTTTTTAATTCAAAAATTCCAAGCATGTTTCCTTGTTTCAAAGAAATCTTTTTCACCTTGTCTCTTGGCTGCTAGGGCCAGTTTTTGAGGTGGGAATTTATCTGTAAAAGCTCCTCTTATCAGTCTAATTTCCCACAATAGTATTCGGTAATTGTCTAGATGTGTTCCAAACCTTTACCAAAAAATGGATTCTCTTGATCCGATTCTTATTCTAATCATTTCTAATGGGTTATAAGTGCTTATGAGCTTACTCTGTGTCTGCTTACTATTCTACTCTGGCTTTATGGTTGTGTTCTAAACTATACTAACATAGTGTATGCATAGTATACTTTCTGTACTAAAAATTTTGACACAAGCTATCTTGGCTAATTTGGGCGCGTTGACCATGAATTTATCAGTTTATGCCCATCTAAGGTTGTCTCGACCAGCTTTTGGATATTGCATGATCCCTTCTCGAAAATCACTTTTTGTGCTCAATCAACTAGTTTAAGCATATTGACTCTAAATATATCAGTTTTAGGTTGAAAAAATTATTGTCTTGACCCTTTTCTCGATACTGCGTATATCTCGTTCATAATTTTGCATTTTTGCACAATTGACTAATTTGAGCATACTGACCATAAATATATCAGTTTGGTGTCAAGAAAATGTCATCTCGACCATTTTCTTAATACTGCATATTTATCATTCAAAATTCACTTTTATACTCAGATAACTAATTTGAGTGTACTGATTATAAGTACATCAGTTTCGTGTCAAGAAAAGGTTGTATTGGCCAATTTCTTGATACTGTGTGTTACACGTACTCACATGAACTATCATATCTCTCAATCTATATATATAAGCATAAATACATATATTCAGTTTTCTTGATATGCGTGTCACCTACACGGATACACACATACACATATAGCATCATACCACTCAATATATATATAGGCACATATATATATTGCTCAATAATAAATGGGGTGTACCGATTTACCCTCAATTGGCCCTTTCATTGTAGGATTAAAAATTAAACATTTCTTTATTCGTTTAATTCATTCAAATGGGTAATTTAAACAGTATTCATAGACTTAATTACTTATCTCAAAGTAAATTATGTCCATAAATATGGCGAATATTACAATCTCATCCCATTATGTTTCCCACTATAGGTATTCCAAGCAAGTTGCCTATGACATATTAAGCATTGATGGACTAGCAGTGCGGATGCACGATGGGTAAAAGTATGATGGTTTCTATAGATGTCACCCACATTTTATATTCCACACATGTTTTTGAGGACTTTGTTAAGCGTTGTTTTGATGCTAGTACAATATAATACTTCGGTATAACTAAGTATGACATGTTACGTTAGTAGGTTTTGTTTAAAACTAATTCTAATTATTATGGTTTTTAAAGAATTACTTCTTCCGTGAATAAAGTTTCTCAAAAATAAAATTCCATGAAATTTTGAAGACCTAGAAATGAACAAGCAAAAATTTAAATGCGAATGAAAAACCAAGTAAGCAAATTTTAAGTAACGGCCTGAGAGGTTGGGTCATCACAGATGTGACCCCTCTAATCTTTCTTGAGAACTTTTTAACAGGAACTATTCATAATTACCACATGAGTTTTTATCAAGTTAGGAGTTGATTTGTTTATGTGGTGGAATATTCTACTATGCCGTTACATGATTATTGTGCTAGGCACCGAAGCAAATTGCTTGTTCTGTAGTTTGGCCATAACTCACTATAGTGTGAGCCCTTTTCCAACTTTTATGCTGCAGCACATTTTGTAGCATTGTAGCGCCAATTCCAGCCCAAGCAAAATATTTTCTCTTGTTGTAGCAGGTTGATTTCCTATAGAACAACCGTCACATGTTTTTAGCTTAAAGTACCCTTTTCCTAACCCTAAAATGGGAGGATATAAAAGGGAAAAAAGGGCTTACTTTGGTAGCTTTAGAGGATAGGAAACAGAGAATAAAGGGTAGATTAGAGAGAAAGAGAGTTTTGAGGATCAAAATTGAAGTGGAATTTCTTGAAGAGTGCTTGGAGAATTGAATTCTTTGAAGATTCCTCCTTCTAAAATTCATTCTTCCTTCGCCCTTTGCTCTTTTTAGTTTTTATCTTTTCTTTTTCTATTTGTAATCATGGATTTGTCTTGAATAATATTTGCAATTATGAATCCCTTTATGTTTTTGGTCATGGATTCCTTTATGTTGAGCTAGAAATTTAATCTAGGCTTGATGTAGCTTTATTTGACTATGTTTTGAATATTTTATCAATTGTTAGTTTAATTTCCTTTTCAATTTATTAATGTTTCTCCATGTATAATGTCTCTAATTTATTTAGTCAATAAGTTAGATGATTTTAGATTGTGAATTTGATACTTGAAAGATATTGTGTTCATAGTTCAGATTTGGGAAACATAGCCTAGGTGGTTGTGAGACTAGGAGGAGAACAACATTTAGATAATCAAACTAAGATTTCGGTTGTTGGAAGGCCGAGAGGTGATCGACACTCTTGATTTCCAATTTAAAGGCGAAGCTTAATGAATATTTGAATACTCATTTTGAATAAGGATATTGATTTGCATATTTAGACGTATTTTCTTGTAGGGCACTAGGGAGAGGTTGCAAGATTGATTAAAAGCCTTAATTAATAAATTGAGTGGAATTGACTAGCAATTACTTAATAGGATTATCATAGGAATAATAAAGTGAAATCAAGTCCCTTGAACAATTGTATATCGACATTTCCATATTTTATTTTCTTTCTTTAATTATTTGTATTTGTTTTGTTTTTAGTTTCATTTAATTTAGTTGCCTAGATAAAATTAAGTTATGATAATTATGGTACTTAGTAACAATTCTAAATTAATCCTTGTGGAGATGATGCTCTATTCACCACTCTACTATCAAAACTTGACTTGTACACTTATAGTTTATCAGTATGTCATTCCAACCTTCTATAAAGGAAGGATCATAAGATACCTATATAACCTTCCACAAAGGAAGAAATCAATTAACTTCTGTTTGATCTAGAGTGAATCTAGTTTATGATTTTGGTGTTATTAAGGACCTTCCAAACCCTAACCTCCCATTAATCGTGCGCACCACATATATACATATAGGGGCCCATATATAAGTAAGACAAATATGGAGATAAGTTCATAATGAAGAATAAGACATTCATAATTAAGAATGATTGGATAACGCCTTAGTTCCATAATGAAGCATATTTAGATCATGCTTCTAACTACGTTGTGAATGTTATGTGCACTACAAGATCTATGTTTGTACTTACTGAGTGAAAGCTCATTAGTTATATTCATATTGTAGGAAAAAAAGAAACCTACAGCATAGTACTTGGTGAGCAACTGCGGATGAAGATGTTGAGTAAGCAAAGGCAGTGTGTGATACACTATGCAGATTTTCTTCAAAAGTTATTAATATATTGTTAAACATATAATTATGTATAGAGTAGTATGTTTCTAGTATATAAGACTCTTTGACAAATTATTCTAATATACATATGATAAGTATTTTTGTAAGAGTTGTGAAGAAGTTTTTACGGTAAGTAAAAAAAATTATTCTGAAAATTAAAAAAATTATTCTAAAAATTTTGTATCCAAGTTTAAGTAATTAAAAGTAAAAATGAATTAAGATTAAGTTTAAGTAGTTAAATAATGATTTAAGTAGTCGAATCATTACATTCTTTTGAATTGATCCAATATGATCTAAAATGGATGTTACTGTTAAAAGTTTATGTTTTAGATTTTAAATAGATGGTGAATTTTTGTATCACTCATATAAATTTTTTATTTTTTGTGTACAATTTTTTGGAACTTTTACTACTACAACATTTGGTAATGTGATGTTTTATTATACGGATTCTTATAATTAATATGCTAAATTGTGTTGGTTATTCTATCAAATTAGCCTCAAATTGTTGATTATTCTTGTAGATTGTTAAGAGTAATCAAATATAATACTTTGTAACAATTAATTGAGATTAATTAGAAAAATATCAGATTAATTAGTGTGTTAAAAACAAAATTTGGATAATTAATTTGTATATAAAATTTTACAAGTTAAATTTTAAAAATAAATTTCTAAATTTACATTTTTTGCCCCTTAAATTTTATATAATTGCATTTTGGTCCTAAAACTTTTAAAAATATAACAAAGAGGTCCTTGTTGTAAAAAACAAAAACTCTTCTTAAAATGCTAAATTCCTAAACCTAACGTGTTGACCTTTTGATTTTGTTCAATAAATTTAATGAAACATCCTATTTAGTTTATTTTTAATCAAATTCCTTAATAAAATGCTTACGCTCTCCCTTTCTCACTCATTCTCTTATGTATCTCTCACACACTCTTTCCCTTTCACTCCCTTTCTCTATTGTTTCCCAAAGATAGAAAACAAAACACTCTCCCCCCTCCCTCTCTTCAATCTCTTTCTCTCTTTAACTGTCACTCTCGATTTGTCATTTCTCTCTCTCACAATTTCTCTTCAAAAGAAAAGCCTCAAATTTATGAGTCCAAGTTTGAGATCACAAAAAGTATTTTGACACTCAAGCTACAAAACCGAGTTTCCCTAAGGTTTGATTTTTATATTTTCCAATTGCATGTAGTTTTAAAAAGGAAAATTTTAAAATCTTGAGAATTTCCTATAAATGTGAGGAATTTATGGAAATCTGACTTAGTAACTGTGCTTGCATGTTCTAGGAATTGTTTCTATATTCTTTGTGTAATTGGATTGTGATGTTGTAGTATTTTACTCAAGATTTTGTTAGGAATGCCATAAGTGAGAAAGACATTTTTGAGGTTATTTATTATATTACTATATGTCCTCATCCTATTTATATGTTAAAGTAAATGTAAGCAAATATGGCTCACTGACTGCTTGTTGTTAAACTATTAGAATGTTGCATACAATGAACTTTTATATGTGAAAAGACAACATTCTAAAGTAAGCAGTCTAAATATATAATCTGTAGTCTGTGGGGTTAGAGTGAGCATCTAACTCATGTTAAGATCATTACATTGTTTAAAGCCAATTGGAGAAATAATTTATCTTAACTATCGAGAGCTTCAAATCTTGAGTAGAGACATAGATATATTGCTTGGTGGTGACGTATCAGACTGGGACCATAGTGTAATTGATCTTCGTAGTTTGATTGAGTGGATTAATTCACTTTCGATGTTCATTATGCAATAACCTTAATCTTGAGTAAGTGAAGTGCTTCATGTATATGACTTGTGTATTTTGATATTCCAAAGGCGAAAGCATTTCAGAGGTAGTATGCTTATAGACCAGTTCGTTGGGTACATAACTTGTATATGATAGAGAGTTTGTTTACAGATATTGGAATCATAACTCTAACGAAGAGCAAAGGTTATCCTTTTGAAGGCATTATATTGGATATGAAAATAGACAAGGTCTTGGGTTATTTGCTTAGAGATGACTTTTTATTCACATATAGTGAATAATTATTTTCTTGATCGGTTGTATAATGGATCTTTAAGATGGAGTGATCAATAGGTCGAATGGACTTTGACCTAAGGTTGATTATGAATATCATACGAGGGTGTTGCATGCATGATAAGGTTATTAGATAATAGCTAATCACTAGCTTACGCAATATAGTATATAATTAGGAGTGTAGTTTTAAGTTTATAGTGGTGTGACTTTGAAATTAATAATAGTGTAATAGGTTTACTTAGTATAGAATGATAGTTATATAAATTATTAGAGTCTACATTATATATGTCTAATCAGTCCCTTTGCTACCTCCACATAATTCCTTAATGAATGATAATTGATTAAGATATTCTTTATTGCTTGTATTCTAGCATTTAGTGAAGAGAAAAATCCAAATCACTTATTACAGGAAGTAGGCATTTTTCTCTACATGCCAAGGGCAAAATTGTAATTTTATACTATTCAATAAATAGGTTAAATATTTAATATGGGTGAATATTTATTTTGGAAAATAAGATTTGAAATTTAAATTAATTGTATTTATCTTTCAAAAGATAAATATGAGATTGATTTGAATTTTGAAAATCTTGTTTAATTAAATATTTAAAATTTAAAAGATTATCCTATTTAAATTTGAATTAATCAAAATCTTATCCTAGTACAAATATAAGGGGTGGATTTTTGTGGGGTTTGGAAGACAAGATTTTATTCTAATTTAATTTTGTTTTGGATAATAGATTATACAATTATCTAAATTTCAAATAAGGTTGTCATGATTTTATTTGAATTTAAATTGGAGTTATGGAAAATTATCTATACAGACAAAATCACAAAATTTGAAGAGTTTTAAATTTGAATCAAATTTTGAATCATAAATCATCAACATGGCCAAATTTTTTAAGACCTATCTGCTATGGAAAATTTTGGATTTTGAATCCTCCTCTCCCTGTAGAGCTGAATTTTTTGAACGATTTTTCCCTATAGAGAATCGGTTTTGGGAGGAAAAAATACCACCTAATTCATTTCTATAAACAGGAATTTTGGGGCCTCTATTTTCTTTAGACTATAGACTCTCAGGTGAGTAAATTTATTATTATATATCTCACTAATAATAATAAATTCTTTGAGATATGGGTGGTTGGAAGGAGACAAGCTGCACTAGAATATCGATCAAGGAACTCATTACCCACATACTCCACTTTTCAAGAATTAGAGAACAGTAAAGAAGGCTAATTTATTGAAACCTCTTGGTCACATCCTCCAGCGTTCCTGGTGATCTCCTCCAAAAGGTATAATGATTGTTGAATAATTTATTATATATGACAACACTAGTTTTTAATGATTTTGAAAAATTTTTAAAATTCCACTATGTATGTCTTACTATTAATCCTACAATTGTATCATAGCCAACTTGTAAATATGTCATATACATAGATTAAACGATAGTTTTTCTCCTTTTTGTACGGATTTAATATTTAGGGAATCACGTTTTAGGTTTCCTTTATGTTATTATCATGTATTATGTATAGTGTATGTGGTTAATTTAATTTTTAAAATTATTATAAGCATGCTCAATTTTTCCAATCATGGTTCCTTAGAATTCAGAAAAATTATACCTAGGAATTTTTCATGTAACCATGGGTCTTCCCATGGTTTTTATTGTATTTTTTCTCTTTGGATTTTTAAAATTTTTTGTATACCGAAAATGATATATAAATTTATGTTATTATGCTTAGAGGAGATAAAGATTAAAGGCCATAATTTATTTTCCACAAGAATTAGACAAACCCTCTACCCTGCCTTGGAACCAGCCCTGAGGGCCGGTGAGGTAGAGGGCCAGTCGGCAGCCCAGATGGCCAAGCCAGACGACCAGTGCAACCTGCAAGCCTACCTATGCCTACTTGGACTGTGGGTAGGCTATTTGTAGGCTAGCAAGCTGTGGGCTTGCTTGCTATTGTGAGCTACCACGACCCTTTTTAGGCTACGAGATTTCGAGCACGTGGCTTAACGAGCCGAGGTTTGTAGTTTTTATTTTTTTTAAATTTGATATTCAACTCTAAATGGTGTATAAAATTATATAATTGTAATTTTAAATTTTAAAATTATATATCATGTAATTGTAAATTTAAATTTTGAAATTATATATTATTATACATGAAATTTAAGATTGTTTAAAATTTGAATTTTTTGCAAATTTGAATTTTAAATAAATTTTTGGGATAAGAAATAAATGGAGGAGTTACATGAACATGGATATGCAAAGAAGGAACAAAATTCAAGACTCAAAGAATGCTTTTGGATGTAATCTTGTAATCTTTAATTTTTCCTTTTTCTAGGATGGAACCGTGGCTAGGTTATTTAATTTTCTGTCATTTATTTATTCTATGTTATATCACAGATGGATGAATATGTATTGATGGATGTTATATGTGCATAATTGATACCATGTCATATAGGATAGATAAATGCCGCTCAAACTATATTGATCATGTATGTTCATTAAAAAACTTGCATGTTTTTGAATTATTGAGTGGGAGAGGGTTTCATAGAAAACCCACGGCCCCCATTATTGATATATATGTGAAAATATAGTAACGTCTCATATCAATTCTACCCTGACCATACCCTTTAACAAGCGTTTATCATCGCCAGTATACTAGGTTGGATCTCTTATATGGAAAACGTGTTTAGGCATGTTCTATTCATGACCATTCCTTGATGGCTTGAATAGGGCATGGATCGGATTACATAAACAATGGTTATATACTTAAGATTTGTTTGGTTATTAATCTTCTCTACAATCTATGTTAGTTAAACTAGTAGCCAAAATAAGTAGTTATTAATATATATCTTAGCGGTTATTAATATATGTCTTAACCTTGGAGGATTTAAAGTAATATATATTAATTGGACAGGGTCATGGTCCAGCTATTTGTCTCATGACCACCCTCGGTTATTAATAGATGCTGAGAATTACCATTGCAATGTTACATTTTTTTTTCAAGTTTCATGTAAGAACATATTTATATATTTATTTGCTAGATATCTTTTATATTTGCTTGAGCTTTGTGATGATGTTCATTTATATTTTATTTCAATTCAAAATATCACTAACACCTTTAATCTCAATACTGACTGAAAACAAACAATGATAATTTTAAAAACTAGAAAAGAAACCTACTTATTGTTCTCAACTGCTAGAGACACAAGTTCGTAATGGACAAACCATGCCCACCAGGGCCACAACCAGATGCATCACTTGAAGAGGTCCCTATCATGTATACTCGTTAGAGAGAATCCAACAAGATAGATGATACTACATTCTCGCTAGTATAACAACTGCTTTACAAAAGCAACATGAAACCTATCAAGTTACTAGGGAGATCATGAAAATTTTGGTGGATATGTTTGGTGGCCAACAAAAGTTGGCTCGATAATCTGCTATCACAAGTATAATGAACTTTAGGCAGAAGGTAGGTACTCCGGTAAAGGACTATATGCTAATCCTTATGGTTTTCTTTGCTGAGGCTGCTGATATTGGTGCTAAGATGGACTACAATACCCAAATTGAGATGTTGTTCAAGTCTCTTTCTAAGGATTTTGTCAGGTTCAAAATTACATACAATCTAGCGACAAGGCAGTTAGGACTTATAGAGCTCATAAAGCAATTATAACCTTATGAGCTGATGATCAATAATGGGGTCCAAACAAAGGTAGAGGCCAACTTGGTTAAATCTTCTAAATCCCCTAGGAACAAGAAGAAGCCAAAGAAAAAATAATGGGTTCCTAGTTCTTGTATTCATCTTATCTTAGATGAGAAGAAAAAGAAGAAGAATAAGAAGCCCAAGGACCTAAAAAGTCCAAATGCTTCCCCTATAAGAAGGTAAGTTATTCCAAGAAGTCTTACAAGAAATTCCTAGCCGCCAAGGGCAAGGAAGTTCAGGAACTTCTTTTCTTAAAAGCTTGTTTAGTGGAAGAATTGAAAGACACTTAGGTCATTGATTTAGGAGCTATTAATCATGTTTGCATTTCTTTATAGGGGTTCATTGAAACGAAAAGTATACACGATAGCTTGGTGTTGGTTGAAACAGTGGGAGTCATACATCCATATTTTGATGAATTTAGACTTATTTTATTAAAAGCTATTTTGATGTTCATAATTTCAAGAGGAATCTTATATCAGTAACCTGTTTAATTAAGGATTCTTATTCAATATCTTTTAATAAAATAGTTGTTATTCATAAAAACTAATCTTTTATCTATTCAAGGTGAATGGATAGAAACCTTTATTTGGTCAGACCTAAGAAGTACTCACTACTTGACATTGAATTGATTGATAGCTCTAAAAGGTCAAAAGTTTCTTACTTTAACAAAGTGTATCTTTGGCATATAAGACTTGGTCATATTAATCAAGATAAGACTCAAAGACTGGTGAAAAATGGTCCTTTGGATACTTTGAAAGAGGTACGTCTTCCTCAATGTGAGTCTTGCCTTAAAGATAAGATAAGAGGTATTTTAGAGCTAAGGGTACTAGGGCTAATGAACTCTTAGAAATTATGTACGTCAATGTATGTGGCCCTATAAACACCGAGATGCTAGGAGAGTATGAGTATTATATCTATTTTATAGATGATTACTCGAGGTATGGGTATGTGCACCTGATACACCACAAAAGTGAAACCTTTGACAAGTTCAAAGAGTATCATGTGGAGGTAGAAAAGCAATTAGGTAAATCTATAAACACACGTTGATATGATCGAGATGACAAATACCTCTCTGATGAATTTCTAGGACATCTTATAGAGAACAGGATTCTATTCCAATTGACTACACCTAGTACTCGATAACCAAATGGTGTAGTTGAACAGAGAAACAAGACGTTGTTTGATATGGTATTATCTCTGCTGAGTTATTCAACTCTACCATTATCATTATGGGGAAATGCACTATAAATAGCATGCTATATTTTGAACTATGTTCTGAGTAAATCAATTCTTAGGACTCCATATGAATAGTGGCATGGCAAGAAGTCTTCTCTTGGACATAAGCAAATATGGGGTAGCCAACACATGTATTGGATGCAGATGTAAAGAAATTGGAATCGCATTCTAAATTATGCATGTTTGTAGAGTATCCTAAGGGAACTAAAAGATGTCTATTTTATAACCTAAAGGAACAAAAAATCATTGTCTCAACCCATGCAACATTCATGGAAAAAAGTTACATAGATAACTTTAAACCTCGAAGTAAAGTGGTGCTCGAGGAGTTACTAGGTGATAGAATTACTCCACAGGTTTCGGCCTTGGATGCAAGTCCGAGTACTAGTAAAAGACTTGCAAATGATCAACAGTTTATGGTGCTTTGATGCAGTGGGAAGGTTTTTAAAAATAATAATTTCTTCATGTATGATGCTCAGGTATACCAAGTTGAAGCTCATGAGCATGATAATGACCTAGGAACTTATGATAAAGCTATAAATAATGTTGATTCTAAATCTTGGAAATAGGTCATGAATAATGAGATGGGTTCTATGAAATCTAACTCTGTTTGGGAACTTATGGACCTGCTGAATAGGATCAAACCTATTGGGTGCAAGTGGGTCTATAAGAAAAAGAGGGGTGTAGAAGGGAAAATTAAAACTTTCAATGCTAGACTTAACCAAATTGATACACGTAAAAGGCTGAAGTCGATTATGACAAAACCATTTCGCCTATTGTGACGCTAAAGTCTATTCGCATTTTTCTATCTATTGTTGTGACTCTCGATTATGAGATCTGGCAAATAGATGTCAAGATAGCAATCTTGAATGGCCATCTTGATGAAAGCATCTATATTGTACAACCCAAAGGGTTTGTGATAAAAGGTCAAGAGAAGAAAGTTTATAAGTTACTTAGATCCATTTAAGGATTAAAGTAAGTAGCCCACTCATGGAGCCAAAGATTTGATCAAGCGATCAAAATATTTGGTTTTGAATAGAACGTTGATGAACCTTGTGTTTATAAATGTATAAAGGATGGTAAAGTGGTCTTTTTGGTACTCTATATCGATGATGTATTACTCATTTAAAATGATGAAGGGAACTTATCATTGGTCAAACTTTAGTTATCCCAACGGTTTGATATAAAGGACTTGAGAGAAGTTAATTATGTTCTAGGAATTCGTCTCTTTAGAGATTGAAAAAACTAAATGATAGCATTATCCCAAGCATCATACATAGATAATATAACTAAAAGGTATGCAATACGAGAAGCAAAGAAAGGTTTATAACCTTCCATGGTCCCTTATGCATTTGCTGTGGGTTGGCTTATGTATGCTATGTTTTGCACTCGCCTTGACATTTGTTTTGTTGTGAGTATAGGGAGCTAATATCAAGCGAATCCTAAAATCAAGCATTGACAAACCATAAAACATATACTCAAGTATCTTAAGAGAACGAGGGATTATATACTGGTATATTCAAAAGGGACCTAACATGTTAAGTGTGCTCTAAGCAGCAATGTATTTTTCATTGAATTTTGAACTGATTAATAAAATAATTTAGAGGTTATTCATTACATTGCTATTAGTCCTTAAAAGATTTACATGTTAAAGTAAATGTAAGCAAATATGACTCATTGACTGCTTATGTTAAACTGTTAGAAAGTTGCATGCAATGATCTTTTGTATACGAGAAGACAGCTTTCTAGAGTAAGTAGTTTAAATCTATAGTTTGTAGTCTATTGGGTTAGAGTGAGTAGCTAACTTATGTTAAGGCTATTATATTTTCTAAAACCAATTGGGGGACGGTTTGTCTTGACTGCACGGAGCTTTGACTTCTGAGTAGAGACATAGATATATTGCTTAGTGATGACATATTAGACTGGGACTAAAGTGTGATTGATTTACGTAGCCTGCTATGAGTGGATTTATCTACATTTGACGTTCATTATGCAATAACCTTAATCTTGAGTAAGTGAACAACTCCATGTATATGGCTAGTATGCTTTGATGTTCTAAAGGCTATGGCGTTTCAGAGGTAGTAAGCTAATAGACTGGTTTGTTGGGTACACAGTACACATATGACGGAGGAATTGCTTACTGGAAAAGGAATCATAACTCTTATGTAGAGTTAAGGTTATCCTTTTAAAGGCATTATGCTAGATTTGTGAGAATAGAAAAGGCCTTAGGTTGTTTGCTTGTCAAATGACTTATTATCTAAATATGGTGGATAATCATTCTCTTATCGGGTGTATAATGGATCTTTGAGATAGCATGATCAAAAGGTTGAATGGACTTTGACCTAGGTTGATCATGGATATCATATGAGGGTTTTGCATGAATGACAAGGTCATTGGACAATGTTTTTTCTAAGGCTTGCATAATTTGCAGTAAAATTGGGAGTTCAATTTCAAGTCTATAGTGGAATGATTATGAAACTAGTGATCATGTAATTTAGTTATTTGGTATAAAATAATGATTACATGGATTCACGGGAGCCCGATTATATGTGTCCAATCAGTCCCTCTACTAGCTTCTATAGCTACTTAAAGATGGTAGTTGATCAAGGTATTCTTACATGGCTTGTTATTTTGCATTTAGTGGTGAGAAAAATCCGGATCACCCTCCATAAGGGTGTAGGAGTTTTCTGTGTGCTGGAGGGACAAAATTGTAATTTTGTACTTATTCAATAAATAGGATAAATAATTATTAATATTTATTTTTGGATGATAAGATTTGAAATTTAAATTAATTGTATTTAACTTTGAAATTCAAATATGTAATTAATTTAAATTTTGAAAATCTTGTCTTAAAATAAATATTTGAAATTTAAATCTTATTTGAATTTGAATTGAATAAAATCTTGTCCTTGCACAAACAAAGCTGGCGTCCACTTTGGATAAGGGTGGAAGACAAATTTCTCTCCTATTTGAATTTTAATTTTGTTTTGGATAAATGATTACATAATTATTTGAATTTCAAATAAAGTTGCCATGATTTTATTTGAATTTGAATTGGAGTTGTAGAAAATTATCTATGTGAATAAAATTCAAATTTCAAATATTTGTGGAGTTTAAAATTTGAATTTGAATTTTGAATCACAAACTTAGAATTGGCCGAATTCTATAAGGGAGTAAAATCCTAGGAGGAATTAGTTTTTCTTATGGATAAGGGAAAGGAAATCTTGTTTGAATCCTACTTGAATTTTGAATCCTTCTCTCACAAAAGGCAGTCGAATTTTGTAGGGTTATCCCTTAGGAGAAAATCGGTTTTTGTGTGGATAAGGAGGAGAGAAAATTCAAGTTTGAATCCTATTTAAATTTTGAATCCTCCTTCCCTTGGTGTGGCCGAATCTAGCCATAAAATTGGCCTAAAGGGGATCTGTTTTTTGGTCCATGGAGGAGACAAAATTTAAGTTTAAATCCTGTTTGAATTTTGAATCCTTCTTGTACCAAATGTAGCCAAATTCTTTAGGGAAGATTATCGCTTGAAGGAGTCAGTTTTGGGAGGATAAAATTGGTGAGAGAAATATCTTTCTTGGTCTAATTTAAAATTCAGAAAGTCATCTCATGTAGTATTATAAATAGGGGTCCTCTACTCCAATTTTCTTTAGACCACAGACTCTCAAGTAAGCAGGCTTATTGTTGCACAAATCACCATAGTAATAAGTTTCTAGAAGAAATCTGGGTGGTCGGAAGGAGACAAACCACACAATATACCGATCAAGGAAAAGTGTGCCCACACATTCAACTATCTAGGAATTGGAGAATAGTGAAAAAGGTTAGTTGGTTGAAGCCCTTCCTGGTGATATCCTTTGGTGTTTTTGACATTTCATCTGGCATCCTGGTGTTTTTTCTTAAAGGTATATTTTGATTATTGATAATTTATTATATATGGCAACATGAGTTCTAACGATTTTTGAAAAATTTTTAAAATTCCACTGTACATATTTTTTGTTTTTCCAACATAACACCCATAGGATACACAAATTTAGACTTTTAAACTTATAAGGACTCGAGGAAGTCTACTTCAAGATCAATGATCATACTTGGAGGAGGTACCATTGTGTGGAAGAGCATGAAACAAGGTTGTATAGCTGACTCTATAATGAAGGCTGAATATGTGATTACAACTGAGGCATCTAAAGAAGTGGTTAGGCTCTACAAGTTCTTTAGAGACTTTGAGGTCATTTCAGATGTTGACAAGCCTATCACACTCTACTGTGATAATAATGCGGCTATTTCCAACACAAGGAAATCAAGGCAACACAAGAGAACAAAACACATTGATCAAAGATACCATATAATTAGAGAGCATGTGGAGATAGGATTAGTAGATGTATATAAGATCGCGTCTAAGGACAACGTTGCCGATACTTTTACTAAGTCTTTAGTGGTTGGAGGCTTTAAAAGGCATATAAAGGCGATGGGGATGCAAAACATGGCATATTTACTAGCTTAGGGCGAGTACGAGATTGTTAGGAATGCTCTAAGTGGGAAAGACATTTAATGTATTTTATTTATTTTTGAACTAATAAATAATATATTAGAGGTTATTTATTACATTGCTATATGTCTTCATCCTATTTATACGTTAACGTAAATGTAATCAAATATAGCTTACTAACTGCTTGTTGTTAAATTGTTAGAATATTGTATACAATGGACTTTTGTATGCAAGAAGACAACGTTTTAAAGTAAGTAGTCTAAATTTATAGTCTGTAGTCTATGGGATTAGAGTGAGCATCTAACTCATATTAAAACTATTATGTTATCTAAAGCCAATTAGGGATACGGCTTGTCTTGACATCTGAAGCATCGACTTCTAAGTAGAGACATAGATATATTACTTGGTGTTAACATATTAGATTAAGATCAAAGTGCAATTGATCTGCATAGTATGCTTGAGTTGATTAATTTACATTCGACGTTCATTATGCAATAACCTTAATCCTAAGTAAGTGAATTGCTTTATGTGTATATGTTGTTGATTTTCGCAAGTGTACGAATCGAACAAGTAATAAAGTAATGAGAAAAGTATCGTTCCCACGAAGATAGTGTATTAAGTACCAAAATTAGTTAATGTTAATTTTATTTGGGCGATTGAAAAAATGTTTTAATTGAAAAATAAAATAAAATTACAAAAAATAATGAATCCCCCTAATTACTAGTACTAACTCTTTTCTTATTATCTACCTTATAAATTTCGATTGATAAAGGTAATCTTAAATAAAAATAAAATAAAGATAAAACCCACCAACACAAATCAAAACTAAACAGCAATAAATCAAGTAGAAATCAATTCAAACAAGCAATACCTAGATAATGAATCCCCCTAGAATGTCTATTATATTTAAATTGTCAATGCATCAATTTACCTGCACCTCATTAGACCGTGAAAATTCCTTAATTATGCTAATATCTTTCTCAAGATTATTAACAACTAATCTCAGGTTGATTAATTGAAATCTCTTTCTAATTAAAACCCCCAGAATTGTATTAATCAATCAATGAATTTCTCTATTAAGTTTGACCCTAATCCGGAAGATTTACGTTGTCTTATCTCTAGAATCATGTGCAACTCCTTTCAATTATGCTAGATCAATTCATGCATAAGATTTCTCAATCACAAATGCACGATATCAAACATGAATCAATAAACTGGTAAATATTAATTCAATACAATAAAGAACATATAATTGAATCTCAATGAAATATACAAGATAAATTGAATTAAATAAAGATCAAATAATAATATTCATTCTAGAGTTCACACAAATAAATATACAAATGCTAGGAATTATGATTCACCATAATTAATCAGATTTAATTTATTTAAGTATATTATTATGATTTTGTGTTCACATTCATTGATGATCAACTATCCTTTTGTTTTATGTACTCTTTCTCAAGTTATACATAAACTCTACATTTTTATAATTAAATTTACATAAAGGATTAGTAAATTAAAAATCACAATGAATAATACCGTATATGTGAATAGTATCATATGTATGAATAGTACTATACATGTGAACAGTGAAATACGAATCCAAATTCAATTATAAAAAGTATTCTTCGAGAAATCTGTGATAGTTAATAATATGACCATACAAAAATAGATAGATATATCTCTATTCTATCCTAGATTTTATAGTATTTATTTTAGAGTTATGTCACAAAAATATCCTCTCGGTCTTATTTTATTCCTCAAATCATTCAAAAGTTGGCCAAAAATTTGAAAGCATTAAGTTTAAGAATAAATACGCCAACAAATATGACAATCATAATAACATACTCAATTTAATTAAACCATCATAATCAGGCTACATCACAACTCCCAGTAAAAATTTATTTAATTTATAAAGAAAAATAAAATAACACAACAAAACAAATTAAACATAATGACAAAAAGGAAAGAATCTAGAAAAGTTACTGATATTGATGTCGATAGAACCTCCAAAAACTCCTCCTTTTATTGATATGAAAATTACAACTTAAAAAAAAAAAAGACAAATTCATATATGACCTATTATACAAGTGGAGCTCTACACTAGAGGCCTAAGCCTCGAAGCTCCTACTCTATGGCTTCTGCCTCCTCTTTCTCTGCTTCCTTGCTACTCTTTATAAGCCAAAGTTTTACACTATTCATTCACATGCATCGAAAAAAATGCATCACGGGCATTACATGAATGCACAAGAGATTGAAAATTTTCGGTGCATAAGGTAGCTGGAAAAAGAAAGAAAGAAAAAGACAAAGGAAAGAATAATAATAATAATAATAATAATAATAATAATAATAAAATACAAATAAAATTAATAATAAAATTAAAAATTAAAAAGATAACTGTGCATAGATCTCATATGTCTTCTTATTGATCCGAAGTTAGAATCTGTCATAATTTCCTTATACGAGCTCTAATTTAAGTAATTCTTCTTTTAAAATACTCGTATCGACGAAAGGATCAAAACAAGACCAGTCAAGTGGTTTAAGTGTCCATATAAATAGTAACATTCGGTGGGACCCACTTCTATTATAGATTTTTTTACACTATTTGACACTACAGACAAGCAAAATACAAAAATTAGAAATTTCCAAAATAATGTTATAGGCAAACTCATTGAAAATATTTAATTTTAAGATTATTTAATGTACTATTACTAAAATAAAGAAAATTTAAATAAAAATCTTACAAAATTTATAAAAAATCTAAATTAAGGTAAACAAAATAAAAATAAATAAAATTCTCAAGGATAAACCAATTTTTATGCATAAAATGGTAGTAAAATAACTCTATTTTATAGAGTTATCATTATAACTTGTGTACTTTAATGTTCCAAAGGCTAAAGTGTCTCAGAGGTAGTAATTTTGTTTTGATGCCCCCTGATTCCGACCACCCACAACCGTCATGAATCGACTCTACGGCCGACCAAGATAGCTCGTGCGCTGAATCCGAATCGTTAGTTTTAAACTCTTTTTCCCATAACTCTTAATTATCAGGGCCTAAAATTTCACCCATAATTTTTTTTCTTTAATACATACTTTGACTTAAGAAAACAAAGTAAGAAAGTCATGTAAAATACAATACTAACTTTTATATGTCTTTATGAAGTACAACATAATATACAACATATAATATATATATGTATTGTATATTTTGTTTCAAACCCATTCTCTTTAATTCATTAACTTTAAAAGTTCAACAGAAAACTTATGGCAGTTGCAAGTCCACGGTGAGTTTCCTATCCCTTTAACACGTTCACATCCTGCCGCCATCTAGAAATCTACTGAACAAGTTTCTTACCTGCAGTATGAACAAACTAGTGAGCTAACAGGCTCAGTAAGTTCAAACATACTTAGTAAGAATCATACAGATTCAAAAACACTGAAAATTCAATTTCCTATGAATAGTAATATTCATCATGAATAGTATTATTCACCATAAATAGTAACTTTGACCTTTGACCGATGAATAGTAATAGTTACCCCAATTGGTTACTATTTACTTTACCCTAACGGGTAACTATTCACATTGCTATAACCGGATACTATTCACATCAGCCTAACCGATTACTATTCACAAACCCTAACCGAAATCATTATACTTAGCGTACTTCGGTTATATTCAATTATGATTTTTATCATTTTATTGATTGTTCATTCTATATTTGATTTATAGTTTAGAGCTCTGTTTATAGCAGTACCGATGATTATTAGCGCGCTGACTGAGAGGGTCTAAAGAGCGACCTTCGAACATCGGAAATTTTTGGTCAAAATGACCATTTTACCCCTAACGGGTCTTAGGACCGTAACTATTCCGTTTTATTATTTTTCTCTAGTTTTCTAAGCCTAATTATTTTAAAATAATATTCCCTAAACTTCTGTATCATTCTACAGCTTAAATAGCTGCAAAAATCTCAATTTTATTTTTCCCAGCCCTCGGTTTCTATTCATCCATCACCTATGGTCGTTTTCTCGTTTTTCGAGCGTTTCGGAGCCTCAAATAACTCTTTCACTACTCTTAAAACGTTATTTAACCCGTCCCCCGCCCTCGGTCCTCGAGAGGCTCGGGTTTCCGATCATGACCTACATTTTTCCCTCGTTTCCCAAAATACCCCTAACAAGAAATTTTTTTTTCCTGTTTTAGGCATTTTAGTCTTTTAGGGTCAGTTTACTATTCCTTTTGGGTTGGTTTTCCATTTCTAACCCTAATCTACCGAGGGGTCCCGGTTTCCTTCTCGAGTCCAATATTTTTACCCCTCGTTTCCCGAAATGCCCTTACGCCATTTTAAAAATTTCGGCAGTATTTCCGCTTATATTTTAAGGTTTCCCTGGCATTAGGTACGCCTCAGAACCTTTGTACCTACCACGTATTATACCAGAGGCCTATTTTATACAAAGTTTCCAAACTTTGTATAAAAATTTTCCACATAAATCAATATTCAGGAATCAACACAAACAACAATATTTTTTTTCCCAAACTAGCCTCGGTTTACATGTTAATCAATACCAAATAATTTTTCATCACTACATATCACTCTTAGGTTTTCTAATGTATAAAACAACATCAAAACCTAACAAAACATGCATTCTAACCCTAGCATAGCCACAGATTTTCATGCATAAACATATAGAAAATCTTGTTTTCTTTCCTAGGGTTTTTATCAATACTTTTCAACACTAAAAATTTTCCATTTCTTAGTGTGTATACCCACGGTTTTAGTAAAAAAATTTCATCAAAATTTTCTTATTTCCTTATTCCAATTCAAGCTTAATTCAACACATAATTGAACAAACATAAACACTAAACCAAACATCAATTCTCATACAATTTTCACACCCCTAATGCCATGGATTTTCAAGAGAAACATGTAAAATTTTTGCTTGTTTCTAAACCCTAATTCATACTTTAAATTCTACAACATCAAACCAATCATATAACCAACAAAACAACAATTTTTTTCATTGTTTTTCAACACTTCAAACCCACGGATTTTCTATGGAAAATCAAGGAAAAATGCTTCAATTTAGAAGCTCACCTTAACTAATTGTTGGCTTGATGTTAGAAATGCAATGCAAGCTTAGTTTGGTGTGAATTTTGGAATAAATTTTTGGCTTAATGGAGAAAGAAAGCTCACGGTTTTTGGGCTGAAGAAAAGGCAAGAGTTTGGCTTGAATTTTTCTTTTTTTTGATTGAATTTTGATGCCTATTTATAGGCAAAAACCAGGGGTTCTTTAGCAAATTTTTTTAACAATTTGCTAATTGTTCAAGGACTAAAAAGTAAGGATTTTGGGGCTAAAACCTATTTTTTTCTTCTCCCTTTCCACATGGCCGAATGGCCTTTTTCCAAAAATTAAAAAAAATTTCAAATGGCTTTTTGGCAAGATCATGACCCTTGATCAAAAAATGGGATAATCCTAGCCGTACACCTTTCATTTTTACTTTCCAAACCATGTAAATTAAAATGGATTTATGACATCATCTTGATGATGTCATCTACTATTCATATTAATTCACTAATTAATTCATGGTCAAATTTTGATCAAAAACCAAACCGAACGAAACTGTACCGAAATCGGGTAGGCGGGTTCCCGGCGCCTCCGGTGCGAACGGTTTGTCTTATTTTGCTTCCATTTGATCAGAATTCTCTACCGTAAATTTCTATCATTTTCGTGCATCTCAATGCATTTTTTTAGGGTTTTAAGCTCTGATTTCGAACCATCTCACACAATTATGTCCGGTAAGATTTTCCATCCCCGAACTCACACACTTTAACACTGCTAGAACAATTTTACACTATTCATAACAGTATTAAAACACAACTTTTTCATATTTTATTCATTAAAATTGTTATATACATACAATTTTAACCTACTCCGAGAATCTAAAATCCTCGGTTATCACATTCACCCCTCCTTATAAAATTTTCATCCTCAAAAATTTAGAACAAGTGGGGGTACAAATTTCTAATTTCATCTTCGTGTTCCCATGTAGCCTCTTCAATGTTGTGATTTCTTCACAGCACTTTGACTAATGGGATTATTTTATTCCTCAAAACTTTATCCTCGCGTGACAGAATTTGAATAGGTTTCTCCTCATAGGTCAGGTCTTCCTGAATCTGGATCGGTTCATGTTTCAGCACATGGGACGGATCCGATATGTACTTCCGTAGCATCGACACATGAAACACATTATGTGCTGCCGATATTTCTGGAGGTAATGCCAATCTATAGGTAACTTTACCAATGCGTTCGATGATCTCGTCTGGTCCAATATATCTTGGACTCAATTTCCCCTTCTTCCCGAACCGCATTATTCCTTTCATCGATGAAACTCTTAGGAATATGAAATCCCCTTCATTAAACTCCAGGGATCTTCGTCTCTTGTCTACGTAACTCTTCTGTCGGCTCTAGGCTATCTTCATCCGCTACTGTATTTTTGTAACTGCATCCACTGTCTCTTGTACAAAATCTGTCTTATGCAGTTGTTTCTCTTGTAGGTCGTACCAGTGAACCGGTGATCTACACTTCTTTTCATATAAAACTTCATAAGTTGCCATACCTATCGAAACTTGGTAGCTGTTGTTATACGAAAATTCTACCAATGGAAGTTTCTCATTCCAGCTCCTTGGGAAATCTATTGTACACGCACGCAGCATGTCTTTTAGCATTTGAATGGTTCACTCAGATTGCCCGTCTGTTTGCAGATGAAATGCTGTGCTCAGTCACACTTCTGTTCCCATAGCTTCTTATACACATGTCCAGAAGTTTGAAGTGAATCGTGGATCACGATCTAACACAATGGATTTAGGAACTCCATGTAGCCTGACTATATGGTTAACATATAAGCTCGCTAACTTTTCCAATGAGAAGGTCATTTTTACTGCAATGAATCTTGCCATTTTTGTCAGTTTGTCTACAATAACTGAAATGGCATTATAGCCTTCTCGGGTCTTTGGTAATCCCACCACAAAGTCCATCGTGATATGTTCCCATTTCCACTCAGGAATCTCCAACGGCTCTAGCTTTCTACCTGGATGACGATGTTCAACCTTAACTTTTTGGCACGTCATACATTTGCTTACAAACTCAGCTATATCCTTCTTCATCCCTTTCCACTAGAATTATAGCTTCAAATCCTGGTACACTTGCTGGCTCCGGGATATACTGAGTAAGGTGTTTCATGAGCTTCGGCCATAATTCACCTTCTTAATCCTTCATCATCTGGAACTCGAATTCTCCCCTGATGTAGGATTAATCCGTCTTTAGACACTTCCTCCTGTGGACTTACTAGCTTCGGATCTCGCTTCTGAGCTTCTCGGATATCTTCATACAACGTCGACTCCAGTTGTAACACAGCTAGCTTTCCAACTGTTAGCTCCATCTCCAGCACGTTGATTTCCTGTTGTAATGGCTTTGGAAGTTTCCTAATCGGTAGTTGTTGCGGAGCAGTAGATTTCCTACTTAACGCATCTGCAACGTGATTGGCTTTTCCTAGATGATAGAGGATTTCACAATCATAATCCTTTACCAACTCTAACCATCTTCTTTGCCGCATATTTAGCTCCTTTTGTGCGAAGAAATATTTTAGACTCTAGTGGTCTGTATAAATCTAACACTGAGCTCCATATAGATAGTGTCGCCAAATCTTTAACGCGAACACTACCACGGCAAGTTCCAAATCATGCATGAGATAATTCTTCTCATGGTCCTTTAATTGACGCGAGGCATAGGCAATCACCTTGTCGCCTTGCATCAGGATAGCTCCTAATCCAATTTTCGAAGCATCGCTGTATATTACGAACATCTCCCCTTCAGTCAGAAGTGTTAGTATTGGCGCACTCGTTAGTCGTTTCTTTAGCTCTTGGAAACTTTTCTCGCACTGTTCAGTCCATTCGTACTTCTTTTCCTTGCGTGTAAGTGTCATGATAGGAGCGGCAAGTCACATAAATCCTTCAACAAATCTTCTATAATAGCCGGCTAGACCAAAGAAGCTCCGTATTTCCGTCACGTACTTAGGTACGGGCCATTCGTTGATCACCTCCAGCTTCGCAGGATCCACAGTGATTCCTTCCTTGGAAACCACATGTCTAAGAAAATGTACTCTATCCAGCCAGAACTCACATTTGAAGAATTTGGCATAGAGTTGATGCTTTCTTATTGTTTGCAGGACAATCCCCAAATGCTCCTCATGCTCCTCTCGAGTCTTCGAATATATAAGAATGTCATCGATAAACATAATAACAAACTTATCTAGATATTCCTTAAAGACTCGATCCATCAAGTCCATAAAGGCTGCTGGCGTATTTGTTAACCCAAACGGCATCACTACGAATTCGTAATGACCGTAACGGGTCTGAAATGCGGTCTTGTGAATGTCACTCTCCTTAATCTTCAGTTGATGATATCCTGATCACAGATCAATCTTCGAGAATACTGCTACACTTGTGAGCTAATCGAACAGGTCATCAATCCTAGGTAATGGATACCTATTATTGATCGTAACCTTGTTCAATTCCTGATAATCGATGCACATCCGAAATAATCCATCTTTCTTCTTAATAAACAGCACTGGAGCACCCCATGGGGAATAGCTTGGGCGTATAAATCCAATATTAAGAAGTTCCTTCAGCTGCTCCTGCAACTCTTTTAACTCTGCCGGTGCCATTCGGTATGGTGTCTTTAAGATAGGTGCAGTTCCTGGCATCAGCTCGATCTCAAAGGAAATTTCTCGTTCAGGCAGTAATCCTGGTAATTCCTCTGGAAAGACATCTATGAATTCCTTCATAATAGGAACGTCTTCGGGTTAGAGCTTTCATTCCCTCGTCACGTCCAATACACATGCTAGGTATCCAGCACAACCGCTAGACGTCAGCCTTTTTGCTTCCATTGAGTTGATCATTATCTTTTTTGATCTGCGTGACGTATCGACGTACTCAAATCCCTTTTCTTGGTCAGGTTGAAATCTTATCATCCGCTTTCGGCAATCGATCGTGGCTTGATACTTTCTTAGGAAATCCATTCTTAGTATTACATCGTAATCGGCAAATTCCATCACGATCAATTCTGCAAACAACTCCCTATTTGCCACAATTATTGGCACATGCGGTAACCAGTAATTGGACATCAGGACTTCCCCCGAGGGTAGTGCAGTTCTAAATATCATACCCATATTGTCCTTAGGATATCCTATCCTATTCGCAAACTAGTATGAAATGAAAAAATGCATAGCTCCAGAGTCAAATAAAATAGACGCCAAATTATTAGCGACAGAAAGCTGACCTATCACTACATTTGATGCTCCCGCTTCTGCCTCTTCCATTGTATAGACCATAACCCTAGCATCTGCATGGGGCAAGCGTTCTTGTCTTTCCTGTCTTTCAGAATGGGATGACCCTTCAGCTTTGGCCTATAATGAATGTGCCTGGGGACGTGGTTGTGACTGAGACGAACCTTGCACATTCTGCCTATTTTCTGGACAGTTTTTGGCAAAATAACTGTCTTTCCCACATTGAAAGCAGGCATTTAGGGCCAATCTACATCGACTCGCATGTCATTTCCTGTAGTTCACACAATCTCGAACCATAGGGCCAGCATTATTGTTTGTTCTCCTTTGCTGGTTCCTGTTTCCAGAATTATTTCCTTTTCTCTTCCCTTGGGACTGCTGACCAAAAGTACTTGGCTGCCCAGCCTTGACATTTAAACTCGGCTTGCTGCTTTGTCCAACTTGAGACCCAGCTTGTATGGCTTTGGTCAAGACCTTTTCCTTCTTCTTTGCATCCTAGACTACTCTCTTCCTTCTAACAGATCAGATAATACTCTGCCCTCAGCGCATGACTAATACAATCAGATACAGTGTCAGGCGACGTCAATCCACTGTCCACCAACGCTGAGATTTCAGGACGAAACATCCTCAGCATCTTCTGGATCTTCTCCTTCTCGGTGGTAACAGTGTATGGGCACAATCTGGACAGTTTATCAAACTTGCTACAGACTTCTATCACTGTTATGTCTCCCTGCTTCAACTCGATGAACTTTCTTTGTTGTGGTCGCAACAGTGCCGGATTATAGTATTTCTGATTGAATTCTTCCAAAAAATCCAACCAGGACATGGTATACATGTTTCTCCTCAGCTTAACTGACTCCCACCAGAACCTTGCATCCCTCTTCAAAACAAAGGACGCACGCAGAATCTTCTCCTGGTCGTTCAGTTCCATAAATTCCAGTATCATGTGGAGTGGAGACAACCACTCCTCAGCTTCTAAAGGGTTTGTGGAACCCTCGAACTCTGGCGGCCTCATACATCGGAACCTTTCATATAATGGTTCCTGATTAGCCCTGGGTGGTGGTTGAGGTTCTACCACTTCTTCTTGTACTATTGGCGGCTTCTGGTTCTGGTGTGGCCATTTGTGGTTCTTGGTTTTCTTCTTGTTCTTGTCTCTGCTCCATTTGCTCGAGTCTTTGTCTTAACTCGGCATTTTCTCTCATTTGGGCTTCTATTAAGGCTTCTAGCTCATCCACTCTTTACGATAACACTGGACGTCCTCGTATGTTCCGTAGATTTCTTGGATTCACCATCTTATCCTATTTCCTAAAACCGCATAAAAATCGATCGTTAGATTTTCACAAACATATTTTTACAACATAAGTACAAATAGTTTTGATCATCACATAATTTCAACATTTCACTCATTGAACATGTCAAAATATGGTTATCATTTCTTTTCATTTCAAAAGTACATTAGTTCGAAGGCCTTTTCTCAAAATAGCCTTTCGACTCTGTCATATATACACATATACAGTTATATATACACATTTGTACAACATATGTATTTCTACAACTAATCTCCTAGCTAAGGTTGCTCTAGGATCGTCAAAAATTCGATTAGATCCATTTCATCATCGTCCGTTTCGTTTCTGGCCTCAGACAGTGTCGATCCTTCAGCTGGATCTGTACCCTCCAGTTGTCTCGACGGACCAGCCTTATGATCATTTGCCATCGGTCCAGATCCGTATAGGCGATCTAACATTGCTTCTTGTAGCAACTGTTCACGCCTCTTGCGCACCATACGCTCCATCATCATCTCCTCCTTTACTTTAGCTACATCGACAATATACTCACGTAAAGTAGCAGGGTATAAAGGGGTTACATTCTGTCGTAGATCTAAGGTGAGTCCCTTCCAAAATATGTCACAAAAGTTATCATTTGTGATGTTGGGTAGAGGACACGTCCTTACGATCCTATCTTGGAATCTGACTGCATACGAAAATACGGTATCGCTCAGCATCATTTGTTGTCTCTCTGCCTTCAGAACAAAGTCTCTGACATCCGCATAACTGGGCATAGCCGGTGGTGGCGATACTGTCCTACTCTTAAGAGGGTCTGCAACTGGTGCTGCACTCTTCTGTGGAAACTGCTCTAGCATGACTTGGCAAAATTCAGCCCAATCCATTGCTAGCAGCATCTCCTGATCACAATACTCCCAATATAACCGTGCGTCCTCACGGAATGTGCCAATGGCCATCAAAACCCAATAATCCTGATCTATATCACACTGGTGCATGATAACCTTAATGTAATGTAGCCAGTCTCGCGTAGAAATTCCTTGCTGACCTTCCTCGAACGTAGGTGGATGACTGCCTCTAAAAGCATGTACAGCTCACACTGACACTTTGGCTCCTATACGAGCTCGATCTCCCACCACTGGAATGTCTACTGCTACTGGTGGGTTTACGATCGGTCGTGGAGGTGGTGCTTGTACTGGTGCCGGCGCTACTATCCTCGGTGTTAATGGGTCAAGCACTCGTGGTCGTTGAGTAACCCGCCGCATCATAGATGGCCTGATTATAGGTCTAGTCCATACCCGGATCGGTCCTCTCGGTTGGTATGGGTGAGGTCTCATGTAAGGTGGTCTTGTCATCTTTAAGTCCTACAAAAATATATAATCTCGAATAAATGTAAAGTTGACTAACTTAAAGAAAGCTAACTTACTTGGATTGACACGCAGATCGCGCTTCGTGTCAATAGGGATATTGTCAACCGCTCTGATACCAACCTGTGACGCCCCCTGATTCTGACCACCCGCAACCGTCATGAATCGACTCTACAGCCGACCAAGACAGCTCGTGTGCCGAATCCAGGTCGTCAGTTTTAAACTCTTTTTCCCATAACTCTTAATTATCAGGGCCTAAAATTTCGCCCATAATTTTTTTTTCTTTAATACATACTTTCACTTAAGAAAACTAAGTAAGAAAGTCATGTAAAATACAATACTAACTTTTATATGTCTTTATGAAGTACAACATAATATGCAACATATAATATATATATGTACTGTATATTTTGTTTCAAACCCATTCTCTTCAATTCATTAACTTTAAAAGCTCAACGGAAAACTTATTGCAGGATCAAGTCCACGGTGATTTCCCTATCCCTTTGACACGTTCGCATCCTGCCGCCATCCTAAGATCATTATTAGGAGATTAAATGTAGAATTTTTATATTTTATTAGGTTTTATGTATGCAATAAACATCGAAAATAACTATTAGTTATTTTGATGATAGGAAACCCAAATAGCGACAGGAAAAGAACACAAAGGGACCCGAGGAAGCTCACGTTAGCACAAATACTATAAGTACAGACATTTAATTGTCTACTCATGAACTGACTGATAATAAGACTTTAGTGATATGATGTTATGAAATGTTCATAGCACGAAACTAGAAAGAATAATAAATTAAAGTAAAGAAAGATAAAGATAAGAAAGATAATAAGACTGAAGATTTAAATATTGGTGTATCGACCTCTATAAGGTGAGGTTCCAAGTTTAAATCCTTCACTTAATGTGGTGCTACCCCGAAGGTGTGGTAGTTTAATGCCTCCACTTAATGTGGTGCTACCCCGAAGGTGTGGTAGTTAAAAGCTTAAAGGCGCTACCCCGAAAGTGTGGTAGTTAATAATTAAAGTTTGACCGTGAGGTAAGTTGGTGGGTCACTTCCCCTCCCCTCATTGGTCCACGCGCATTAGGTACGACCAACAATGGGCCTAAAAGTGAAAGTAAAGTAAAGTAAAGTACAAAAAAAGAAAAGAAAGGAATGATAGAATACGAAAGAAAGAACAACAGAACAATGAAAACTAACGAATAAAAAGTAAACAAGCATAATATGACTAACATGAGATGACATGCATAGGAAATATTTTATATATATGTTTTTACTTACTGAGCTTACTAGTTTGTTCTTGATGTAGGGAATAACGGTAAGCAACCGGCACTATGAAAGATGTAACTGATGGGCTGGGAGACAAATCCCATAAGTGTCATAGAATGGGAGAAGGATCTCACTGCGGTTTCCAGCTGCCAAAAATATACATATGTAATGTAAAGAAACGAGACAAAGATAAATTTAAAATATGTTTAAAAAGTTTTCAATGAGACAAGAGCACATGAAGTTTTATGTATGTTTTCGAAAATATATATGATGTAAAAAAAAATATTTCACGAAAATCGACAATTTTTAAACATGAATTTTTAAACTATAAATGACATGAAATTTAAAGCATAAAGTAAAATGATCACATAAGAAGTACGTTTAAGTAAAGTAAAGCAGTCGACTGCCTAAGCAAGTCCGGTCGTCGACAGTATGTTTAGTATGAACTTGTGTCTCTCGTAATTGAGAATAATTAGTATATTTCTTTTCCAGTATTTATAATTATTGTTATTTAGTTTGTTTTCAGTGAATATTAAAATTAGAAGTGTCGGTGACACTTTAAATTAAAATAAAAAAACAAAAAAATATCATTACAGAACCCAAACAAATATAAAAGATTTTTAGCAAATAAAACATTCAAGTATGTTCCTATATCAAGTGCTACCATTTTATATGAAACTTGGAAAAAGCCAATAAGTGGCAAGTGCCACCATTTTCGGAGTGTGGTCGAATGTTACATATTAGTAAGAAAATACTTATCAGATTATTTGTAGGTTTATAAACTTTTGTGTCCCTTTCTTTTGCAGGTCAGTTTTCGTAAAATCTACCCGTGGGTTTGTAACATGTGTCCAACCCTTGAGTGGGATTATCTTGTCTACAAGGATTAGAGATGGAAGTTTATTGTTGTTAATATACGATTATCCATTTGCTAAAGGGGTAAGCTTGTAAGCTAAGAGGCTCTCTTTTGCACATGCAGGGCGCTGCAATGCAGAGAGGCTGCAAATTTAAGATTGACGAATGAACAAATGTTTATGCAATTGCGCAACCTATAAGCACAAATTTGGACACCGAAAATGCTAATATCTTTCGTTAGTGGATAAAATGTCTGCCAATTACGGTAAAAGGTGATACATTATATAACTTTGCTTTATAGAGTAAAAACGAAAGACATTGTCTAATATAATTGCAAGGAAAAATAAGGGAAAAAAATTTGTACCATCATACTTGCCTACCATTAACAAACTGATCGAATTAATCAATTAAATTTACCTTTAGTAATTATATATTGAACAAAAACAAAAGTATCCGCAATGGTCAGACAATAATAAAATATCATACCAAATCCTGTATTTACTTGTACTTGAAAACAAGCATGCATAATTTATCCTAAACAATAAAATATGTTGGCATGTGGACGAACATCCTCAATTCCCAAATGATGAATATCAACGCAATTGAAGAGTGTGTTTTCAACCTAAATTAGTTGTAATCTACATACGTACGTTCTTGGTATATTAATTTTTTTTTTTTTATAAACAGATGAAAAAATTTTATTCTCTCAAGAATAGAACAAAATAATTAATTAATAAGACAACATAATTCTAAATATAAAACAACAAATATTTATTAGCTATTTTTAGCCAAAAATAATCATTCACTGAAAATATTATATTATATTAGTTTTCATAATTTATGTTTTATTTGATAAATAAAACAATGTTGGATGAGCATCAATGCGTTATTCTTTAGTTATTGAAGCCCATAAATCTATAGGAGCAAGCAAAATTTTTATAAAAATAAAGAAGAGTGTAGAAGAATAAAGTGGGAGAGAAAAAAGAAAAAGAAATGAATGGTTAACAGACTTAAAAAAAGAGAGAGAGAGAGAGAATAATGTAACTAATGAGTAAAAATATGAATGACATTGAAAGAAAATAATGTCAGGAAAAACTTCCTCTCTGTTTCACTATGTTCTTTTAAAATCCCATATTTTTCTCCTCTTATTGATAAAAATTAATTGTATATTTTATGTTAAAAAATACAAAGTTAACTATTTGACTGGTCAATTTTTTAAATATTAATATGTATTAAATGTTATTTTAGACATCGAATTACTAGAATTTAAGTAAATGATTTTGGAAACTAGAAAAATTCCAAGAGAATCAGTAAAAAAACTATATCTATAACGTATAAGAAAATTGTATTTGAGAGCGATTACAATAAACAATAAAAGATAATTAGAGGTATACTTAATAACGTTTAAATAGAGATGGAACTAAGAACAATTATTAAAATTAAGTTATTAGGGAAAGGAGGTATATGCAAAAGTCACACTTGGTTAAGTAATATTTTTGAGAATTGTAAATTGTATGGATAAGATAAATTAGAAATTTTGTTTCATAATAAAAACGTCACAAGAGTAAATATCAAATTTAATTCAAATTTACAAATAAGCTGAAAAGTGTTCAAGTTTTGAAAAAGATGTTTCAAATGGCCATTTTTGTCTAAATACTTTAGATGATTTCTTAAGGGTTGTCTTTTGCCTATGCTTGAAATTAATTCTTATTATGGCTATAGAAAAGGCTTGGGAGTTCAATTTGCAGAATGTAGAAGTTAAATGTAACTTTGGTTGTGTGACTTTAAAGAAATAAGAGAGAGACACAAATGACATGGTAGATATCCTATTTTAACGATTCTGACATGGTGTATTGCGCCTTTCATTTTCTGACATGTCATAAAGAATGGGCGTTAAAAGAGGTGAAGAAAAATGACCGCACAGACAATAATGCCCTCAGTCAAAGGGTTTTTTCTCAGCTTTAGCTTAGTTTCTCTCTGTTTTAGCTCGTTTTCTCTCTGTCTATCAACTTATTCTCTCCCTTCCATGGCTGAAAAAAACGAAGCACTGCAAATCTCCAAATCCCAAAAAACCACAAAAATTTGACAAAATACAAAAATCATCTTGTTTTTTCTCTTCTCCATGGCTGAAAAAAACGAAGCTCAACAAATCTTCAAATCCAAAAAAACCATAAAAAATTAATAAAATACATAAATTGTGAATTAGAACCGAGATAAAAAATAAATAAAAATAGAGAATCTCAGATCTTTCAAATTACGAACGCATACCAATTGAGACTAGAAACAGAATCAGCTCATAAGACAAAAGAAAAGACGGAGAAATTGTTCATTGCAATTAAATGAAACAGGTCAGATCTTTTTAAAAATAACTTTTTCTTGCTTCAACATAAAAGAATTTCACATTAAAAAAAATACATATGCAATTATCTCAAAAAAAAAAAAAAGAAATTAAAAAAATAATGAATAATATTGTTTATAAATCACAACGACATTATGAGAAAGTAAAATTTTGTTATTAAAAACTTAAAAAGAAATTCTTCTATATGTGTACATTATTTATTCAAAAGAATAAATCTAGTATCCTGTAAGAATAATAGTTGTACTCTTAAGATATATTAAATATTTGTTCATTAAATATATCAAAATCAAATATAAATAATTCGTAACCTAATAGAATAATAATTATACTCTACTAGAATATTATTTTTCTGTCCAGTATTGTACCCTAATAGATGGAACTAAACTAAACAAATTTCTTTTGTCAAGCAGATTGAAGTCGTCAATGTCTTTGTTAGCTATAATGGGTGCTGGACCACAGACAATAAATATGTAGACAACAAGATAAGAGGAGCGCTGGTTCCGTATGATTCCAATTACAATGAATTTACTTTATTGCTCAACAAAGGGATGAATCTTGAAGAAAGTTATATGAAACTGCGAATAGAATTCCAGTCCAAGGAAGACTCGGTAAGAGTACCAATTGAAAACAAGGAGGATGTCCGATTCTACTTAAAATTAAAACGAAAATCCCTAGAAATAACATCATTTTCTCTTTGCATTACAATTCAAACATCAACAAATGATGAGAACAAAAACACACCAAATTATGAAATGAAGGTAGCAATAACCTGCAGCTTATAGAATTGACACCGCAATTGCACCAAGGTGATACAAATCCATTGCAAACTGAGTTGCAATTTGAAGATCAGACTTTTCTTCTACAAATGAGTGTTGCAACAGCAGAAAAGGGTGGTGAACAGTCAACAAGTATTGAGGTTCTAGTGGGAAAACAAAAGAGGAAGAGGAAAAAATAGAAGAGATCATGAGCATCACTTCACAAAGGGGTGTCATAAATGAAGAAACAGAGTGCAAGGAAGTGTATATCAGCCAAGTGTTCAAGAATAAGGAGGTCTTAAAAAGAAAGGTTACAATTATATAAATGAAGGAACAATTCCAATATAAATGCTACAAGTCAAACCGAACAAGGTTGTTGCTATCTTGCCACGACGACAACTACAAGTGGAGGATTCGAGCATCAAAACATAATAATACAGGGATGTTTAAAATACAAGGTACAGCAAATAACATACGTGCACCATAGATGTACTTCAAGGGGACCATTGCCAACTACTGGTAGTTTGATATTCAATTAGGAGCAAGTATAAAGGACCAGGATAAGAGGTTTACAAACCGAATACCATCATTGAGGACATAAAAAATGAATATGGTAAATTCTGAACTGCCATACCACATATTCTTATTGTTATGTTACATTACTAATTTAACATCAAATGACAATATCATACTCGATCTGATTATGTTATGAATTTTAACATGTTAAAAAACCAACGACAACACAGGTGTGGACATAAGCTACAAAAAAGCTATTGGGTTATGTGCCTATAAATCAAATAAGATGTAAACATTTTACTAATTATTAATCAAACGAGGAATTTCTCTAAATATATATTTTATATGCATGTGATGTTTTATAAATATTAAAAATCCCTAGATTATTTTATGTATAACTTTAAACATTGTATATAAATGTTACATACGAAAGATAATGTTTAAAATAAAATAGTTTAAATTTTATCCGTAATTATAAATTGAAGTTGAGATCTTTAATTTAAAATTACTAATATAATTTATTACATTCTGAATGAAAACAATCTTATCCTAGATTGTTAATAATGAGATTATTAGAATGAAAGTATTTTATGTAATATGATTACACAGGATTAGAACATGATTAATTATGAATCTCTAATAAATTCTATTGTTAAATAGAGCATTCAATGTTAATCAACGATGATCATATGTGAATTAATCTTGATTCTGAGTAGTTAATAGAATCCTATTTATAATATTATGTTCTTTAATATATTGAGTAATGGCACTTATAAATAGTGTCAAAGTCTGGGTATATTGAAAGCATAGTAAAATAAATAGCTGGCAATATTAATTTACAATATGAAATCCATTCTTTCACAATGAAGTAGATGGAAAGTTCCCATAAGTGTTGATTCTGGACTTGAATGATAAGAGCGCTCAATTTTATGATTGAATTATAAAATATATTATTCATTAGAGGATCAATGGTACTTATAGAGAAAGTTATAATTGTCACGTTGCGAAATTTTTGAATTCAAATTTCGCGCGTGAATGTATAAACTCAATTTGTTAGTGTGCTAGTAAAATTTTTTCATTTTTATTACGAGGATTAAATTTTAAATTTTTGGGTATTAAATATTTATTTGAGGATATTTAAAATATTTTTACCAATTTTAAAATTTTAAACAATTTTCCCTAATCAAAATTTGTTAAATAGTTTTTTCATTTACTTATTTTTTTTCTTCTTTTTCTTTCCGGATTTTTCCGGAAACCCCCCCTTCTCTTCTTAATATCTTTTCTCTCATTTTTCTTTTTTTTTCTTCTTCACCGACTTCCCACCGCCTCACCCTCTCTCTGTTTTTTTTCCTGCCGATCACTCACCGGTCTCTCGCCTTTCTCTTGCTCGCCCCCTCCCTCTCTTTGTTTTTCTTTTTCCTCGCCGAACTCTCCCTCTCCTTCCCTGCTCTCTCTCTGTTCTTTTTTAAAAAACTTTTCCCTCACTGATTTTCTCTCCCCCCTCACCGATTCTCTTTCTCCCTCCCTCCCCTTGTTTTATTTTTTTTTCTTTTCCTTTTCTTCTTCTCTCGCGTCCTCTTCCTCTGTTTCCTTTTCTTCTTCTCTTTTCTTCTTTTTCTTTTTCTTTCTTTCGGTCGAAAGCCACCGAACCAGCCACCCTCCCTCACCATCTCCCTTTCCTTTTCTTTTTCTTTCCTTCTTTTCTTTCGGCTGAACTCCACTGGAAGCCCGCCGCCAAGCCCGTTGACTGAAGATCGCCAGTCACGACACTACCGCCGATCGCCAGTCCAAGCCGAAGTCGCTCGGCCGAAGCTCGTCCCGCCCGGACCAACTAAGCCGTCCGCCAAGCCACCCAACGCCGACGTTCCCTCGCGAGCCCGAGCCACCAACACCGTCGCTGTGCGCCACCAATCGAAGCTAGTCGCGAGCCACGCTGACCAACCACGTCGAGCCCGAGCACCGGCCGATCCACCACCTCGCCTAACCCGATCGCCGGTGTTCCCTCGCGACGCCACCAAGCTCAACTCCTCCCGGTTCCGTCCGACCCAGCCGTGCCTTCCCGTGCCTCGCCGGTTGCCCCTCGTCGCGCTGCCGATCGCCGTGCCCGACGCCAGCCGCCGCCGCCCCCTGCCGCCGTGAGTTTTTTTTTTTCCGGCCGGTCGACCTCTTCAGCAAAAAGAAAAAAAAAATTTATATGTATATATATATTATATGTGTAACTGTGTGCGTGTGTGTACATATATATATAATAACAATAATAATAATAATAATAATAAGTAATAATAATAATAATAAAAATAATGATTTTTAGATTTTAAATTTAAATTGATTTGAAATTGGTATTTGAATTGTTCTGGGAATTGGAAAGTTTTTCTGCAGGTTGAGCATTTTGGAACTTTTGGGGAAGCCTATTTTTAGGGCAGGTCATGCCGAAATTTTTAAAAATATACATATATATTTTGGATATTTGTGTTAAAATTGATATTTTAAAATTACGGTGTTAAAATAAAGTATCATTCTAAATTTTAAAAATTTAATGGCATACTAATTAGTTGAGTTTACCGTAATTCGATTACGGAATTCCTGGACAGAGAATTAAATTATCTGTGTTTCTTGTTTTAGGTACTCGTAGATCGAATTCAGAAAGAAAGACTATCTTGGAATTCGTGCGAGAAATTGATCGTAGGCCAAATTGCTGACGAAGTAGGATATCTTACCCTTTCTTGGCAGCCAATTTTGTTTTAATGATTTGGCCAAATATCATTTGAAGAAAGTGTGTTTATAAAGCTTTGAAATTTACGTGATTTAGAAAATATCACGATTTCGGAAATTAATGGAAAAATATCCGGTTACGGATTTTTTTGAAAACAATGCGGTATATTTTTAGTATGTGAATCATATGTTCACGTGAAATGTTGAAAGTTGGATTTGGTGTTAAAGTATACCAGGAGCCAGCACACACATGCGAAGAGCGCACATCTCGATCGAGGATCACTCATTATGCTTCGGCATGGTGAGGGAGGCTCATACAGACCGTACACGAACTAGATGTATATAGGGACACAATTTGCATAATCACGATTCCACGTTTATGATTCGGTATTGCATTGACATACTTAGTATGATGGTTAAATTAAAATGTTGAAATATTTTTTTAAAGAATATCCTACTGGGCCTTTCGCTCACTGTTTTAAAACTGGTAAACCCCCAGGAGAGAAAGCTGATTAGAAGATACAGGTAACGTGGAACCGACCATGGACGTTAAGGTCAAAAGACTTGAAGTAGTGATCTGTACTTTAGGACAACGTATGTATAAGAGCATTCCGAGAATGTAAATTCTAAACTTTACTTTTGTAATTTTGGTTATTTTATTTTATCCAAGTATGCATCTGTGGGATATGGGTATCTCACCACCTGATATTGCGATAAAAACAGAAATACAAATATTAATTAATTTAAAATATTCAAGCATAATTTATAAATACGTTTAAAGAATAGGTAAAGGGTAAGATATAAAAACTGACAGACTTAGGAATCTGAGCTTTTCTTTCTCTTATTCTTTTAAAATTTAATATCCGTCACTATCCCGACTTTTTGGGAAGTGACACCTGTTGCTGTCTCCGGTTTTGGGACGTGACAGGATTTTTGGTATCAGAGCATGGTTTGGGGTTCCCATAGGAATTATATGCATACTTGGAGTAAAATAAAATGCTAATTTACAACCCAGAATTTTATTTTGTAGAATGCCGCCCAGACGTAGAAGGGGAACCGTTCCGACAACTACTCCGACCCCGACTTCTACACCGACGCCAGAGCCGGACCAGGCTAACGTCACGGAAGCGATGTATCGAGTATTACAAAACATGGCCGCTCGTGAAAGAGATGAACCGGTTGTTCGTGACATGAACCGGAACCTACGCGATTTCCAACGATTTCGAGTTCCAGCCTTTACTGGTGAAGGCGATCCTCAAGAAGCGGACGATTGGTTCCAAAGTGTGGTGATGAAGATGGATACTATCCAGACCCCACCTGAATACCGGATTGAAATTATTTCCACCTATTTTGACGGTAAAGCTGGCATATGGTGGAGACAAATTAGGAGAACACACAATCTCCAAGAGATGACCTGGGAGATGTTTGAACAGTTATTCTATGATCAATTTTTCCCGGAGAGTTTTAGGAATCAAAAGATTATAGAGTTCATGAGCCTATAACAAGGAAATATGACCGTATTCGAGTACGTGTCAAAATTTGGAGAATTATCCAGATTTGCTTCTACGATGGTGGCGACTGAGCACACCAAATGTATCAAGTTTGAGCAGGGACTTAAACCATCGATAAGGAGACTGGTGGTGGGTATGCAGATTCGAGACTACCCGACGCTCATGTCAGCTGCCCTGCGTATTGAGCAGGATAATCAAAATTTTCAGAAAGAGAAATCTGAAGCTCCAAGGACATCTGGTGGACCGACTAGAAGTCAACATGGGAATCGTGCTCATGTTAGTGGGGTCAACGTTGAAGGTAGAAGAACTGACAATACTAGTAACACCTCTACCAGAAGAGTACACCCATATGAGAGGAGCTGTTATAACTGTGGCCAAACAGGACATTTAAAGAGGAACTGTCCTTACAGGCAATAGCAGCCGTCTCAACAATTCCAGCAGTCCAGCCAATCATCAGCAGGATCTCGTCAATCTGGATCCGGACAATTTATCGAGGGATAGGTTAACCAGGGACCCGTTAACCAGGGACAGTCAGGATTTGGCCAGCCACAATATAGGCCGCCACAAGCCCCTTATCAGCCAAATTTTGGACCTCAGTCATTTCAGTCACAGTGGGGACCTCAGATGTCCACTAGTAGGCAAGTTTCTTCGCAACCGCCACAATTCAGGCCAGCGGGACCCACTGCCTCGAGGAACAGTATGAATGACAAGGGGAAAGGGAAAATGTATGCTGTGGAAGGGGAAGAACTAACAACTCAAAATAGTCCTACGGTTATGGAGGGTATGATTCTGATCTCTTCTAGTTGGGCACACGTATTGTTTGATACTGGTGCCAATCATTCTTTTATTGCATCCACGTTTGCAAAAGCATTAGAACTAGAAATCAAACCTTTAGAGTCACCTTTGCATCTAAGTATGCCATTTGGAAAAACCGAAGCTTCAATGATATGTTGGACTAATGTTGTTACGCGACAAGGCGAACAACTTAATGTCCTATTCATTATCCTATCAATGAGACGCTATGATGTGATTCTTGGTATGGATTGGTTAACTCAGAATAGGGCAACATTAGATTGTCATCACCGAAAGGTGATACTATTCATAGAGCCAAACCCAACGGTGACCGAACTCGAAGATCCAGATTGAGTGATGACCAATGAGCTATTGAGATCAGCCATCGATGGTCGACGAAAGCTATCTTGCGCTGCTATTATTTTCGCATTGGAAGGTGACAACAACGTGGAAAGAGGTGATCAATACACTCCAGTGGCAGATGAATTTCCGGATGTATTTCCTGAAGATTTACCTGGTTTTCCACCTGACCGAGAAGTAGAATTCTGCATCGACCTTATTCCCGGTAAAGCCCCAATATCAATTCCGCCTTACAAAGTGGCACCTGGGAGAAAGCTGAATTGCGGAAACAATTGACTGAGCTGGAACTTAAAGGATTCATCCGACTCAACAAATCACCATGGGGAGCACCAGTCCTATTTGCAAAGAAACAAGATGGAAGCTTACGACTGTGTGTTGACTATAGGCAACTGAATAGGGTGACCATCAAGAATAAATATCCCTTGCCAAGGATCGACGAGTTATTTGATCAACTTGAAGGTGCTCAGTACTTCTTAAAGATTGATCTGAGATCTGGATATCATCAATTGAAAATCCGAGAGGAAGATATCCCAAAAACCGCATTTAGGACTCGGTATGGATCTTACGAATTCCTGGTTATGCCTTTTGGTTTGACGAATGCTCCAGCAGCTTTCATGGACTTGATGAATCGGGTTTTTCGACCATTTCTAGATCAGTTTGTCATCGTCTTCATTGATGATATTCTGATCTATTCTAAGACCCGGGAGGAACACGAACAACACTTAAGGTTGGTCCTACAAACTCTGCGGGAGCATCAGTTGTACGCTAAGAGAGAGAAATGCGACTTCTGGTTATCTGAAGTCAAATTTCTTGGGCATGTTATCTCTAGTCAAGGCATAGCCGTGGACCCTACAAAAGTCGAGGCAATAATAAAATGGGAACGACCTAGAAACGTAACTGAAATCAGAAGTTTTCTGGGATTAGCAGGATATTATCGTAAATTTGTTCAGGATTTTTCATGAATTGCAGCCCCAATGACACGATTGACAAGAAAAGATGTTCGATTTGACTGGGACCGCAAATGCGAGAACGCTTTCCAAGAATTGAAAATTCGCTTGACCAGCACTCCAGTTCTTATAATTCCCAAGCCTGAAGAACCCTATGAAGTTTATATTGATGCATCGAAAGAAGGACTCGGGTGTGTTCTAATGTAGAGAGGACATGTCGTAGCATACGCATCTCGACAATTGAAGACACATGAGAAAAACTACCCAACACATGATTTAGAGTTGGTAGCCATTATTTTTACTTTAAAAATTTGGAGATGCTATCTCTATGGTGTCTCATTTCAGATTTTCTCTGATCATAAGAGTTTACAGTATCTCTTTACTCAGAAAGATCTGAATTTGAGACAAAGACGTTGGGTAGAGTATATGGAAGATTATGACTTTACTCTAGAATATCATCCAGGTAAGGCTAACGTCGTAGCGGATGCTCTTAGTCGGAAAGGTGCAGGTGTTCTTGCTTCGTTAGCAGTGCTTGATTGGAAAAGAACAGCAGTGGTTGAGGATTATGATCTTCAGATTTCTGAGGATCAAAATTCAATCACTCTGTACAATTTGGTAACTCCACCTTACTTGATTCAGCAAGTTAAGGAGAATCAACATAAAGATAGCCATTTGCAAAACGTCTGGTCCAAGCTTCAGAATGGAGAACAACTGGAACATTGGAACATCCGTGGTGATGGAGCTTTGTATTTCAAACATCGTTTAGCTGTTCCATAAATACCAGAATTGAAGAAGGCAATCATGGATGAAGCTCATAAATCTCGATTTGTAATACATCCAGGAGTCATCAAGATGCATAAGGATCTAAAGAGGCAATACTGGTGGCGAAACATGAAAAATGATGTGACAAATTATGTGAAGACTTGTCAGAATTGTCTTAAGGTCAAAGCAGAACATCAGAAACCTGGAGGGATGCTACAGCCGCTACCTGTTCTAGAGTGAAAGTAGGAAGAAATTACCATGGATTTCCTTATGGGACTACCAAAAACACGGAATGGCTTCGATGCAATTTGGGTAGTGGTAGATCGATTGATGAAATCAGCGCACTTCATTCCTATCAAGTCCACATATGGTAGGCAGAACTTAGCCAAGGTATATTTGGACGAGATAGTGAAATATCATGGAATACCATTGAGTATTATTTCTGATCGAGATCCTCGATTTACAGCTCGATATTGGAAGAGTTTCCAGGCAGCTTTTGGGACAGATTTGAAATTCAGCACCGCTTTCCATCTGCAGACCGATGGACAATCCGAAAGAGTTATTCAGATTCTTGAAGACATGTTACGTGCCTGCGCGTTAGATTATGAGAACAAATGGATTGATAATTTGTCGTTAGCAGAGTTCGCCTACAACAACAATTATCAATCTAGCATCAAAATGGCACCATTCGAAGCTCTTTACGGAAGACCATGTAGATCACCCATATGTTGGATCGAACCTGAAGATCGAGTTCATACTGGAGCAACTATTGTCGAGGAGACTACCGAGAAAATTTGAATTATTCGAGAACACTTAAAAACAGCTCAGAGCTGACAAAAGAGTTATGCTGACAGACGACGGAGACCATTAGAATTTGAGGTAGGAGATTTCGTGCTTCTAAAGGTTTCCCACCGAAAAGGAGTTTCTCGTTTCGGCAAGAAAGGGAAATTAGCTCCACGATACGTGGGACCGTTCCTTATTATTCAACGAGTTGGAAAAGTTACTTATCGTTTGGCGCTGCCATCAGAGTTGTCCCACGTGCATGATGTATTTCATGTCTCGATGCTTAGGAAATGCGAATCGGGTCCTACTACAATAGTTTCACCTGAGGGCATACCAATTCGAGAAGATGTTTCCTATGAAGAGGCACCAGTATGAATTCTTGATAGAAAGGTCAAGAGAATACGACATCAGGAGATAGCGTTAGTTAAGGTTTTATGGCAACATCACAGAAGTGAAGACGCTACTTGGGAAGTGAAAAGCGAGATGTTAGAAAAATACCCCCATTTGTTTGAAAATCTAGATAATTCGAATTTCGAGGACGAAATTCTTTTGTAGGAGGGGAGAATTGTCACGTTGCGAAATTTTGAGTTTAAATTTCACACGTGAATGTATAAACTCAATTTGTTAGTGTGCCAGTAAAATTTTTTCATTTTTATTACGAGGATTAAATTTTAAATTTTTGGGTATTAAATATTAATTTGAGGATATTTAAAATATTTTTACCAATTTTAAAATTTTAAACAATTTTACCTAATCAAAATTTGTTAAATAGTTTTTTCATTTACTTATTTTTTTTCTTTTCTTTTTTTTTTCTTCTTTTTCTTTCCGGATTTTTCCGGAAACCCCCCCTTCTCTTCTTAATATCTTCTCTCTCATTTTTCTTTTTTTTTTCTTCTTCACCAACTTCCCACCGCCTCACCCTCTCTCTGTTTTTTTTCCTGCCAATCACTCACCGGTCTCTCGCCTCTCTCTTGCTCGCCCCCTCCCTCTCTTTGTTTTTCTTTTTCCTCGCCGAACTCTCCCTCTCCTTCCCTGCTCTCTCTCTGTTCTTTTTTAAAAAACTTTCCCCTCACTGATTTTCTCTCCCCCCTCACCGATTCTCTTTCTCCCTCCCTCCCCTTGTTTTATTTTTTTTTCTTTTCCTTTTCTTCTTCTCTCGTGCCCTCTTCCTCTGTTTCCTTTTCTTCTTCTCTTTTCTTCTTTTTCTTTTTCTTTCTTTCGGTCGAAAGCCACCGAACCAGCCACCCTCCCTCACCATCTCCCTTTCCTTTTCTTTTTCTTTCCTTCTTTTCTTTCGGCCGAACTCCACCGGAAGCCCGCTGCCAAGCTCGTTGACCGAAGATCGCCAGTCGCGACGCTACCGCCGATCGCCAGTCCAAGCTGAAGTCGCTCGGTCGAAGCTCGTCCCGCCCAGACCAACTACGCCGTCCGCCAAGCCACCCAACGCCGACGTTCCCTCGCGAGCCCGAGCCACCAACACCGTCGCTGTGCGCCACCAATCGAAGCCAGTCGCGAGCCACGCCGATCAACCACGTCGAACCCGAACACCGGCCGATCCACCGCCTCGCCGAACCCAATCGCCGGTGTTCCCTCGCGACGCCACCAAGCTCAACTCCTCCCGGTTCCGTCTGACCTAGCTGTGCCTCCCCGTGCCTCGCTGGTTGCCCCTTGTTGCGCTGCCGACCGTCGTGCCCGACGCCAGCCGCCGCCGCCCCCTGCCGCCATGAGTTTTTTTTTCCGGCCGGCCGACCTCTTCAGCAAAAAGAAAAAAAAAATGTATATGTATATATATTATATGTGTAACTGTGTGCGTGTGTGTAAATATATATATAATAACAATAATAATAATAATAATAAGTAATAATGGGTCTTAATTTCCTTTCCGAGTCTAATATCTTTACCCTTTGTTTCCAAAAATGCCCTTATGCCGTTTTAGAAATTTTGGCAGCATTTTCGCTTGTATTTTAAGGTTTTCGCGCCGTTAGGTGTGACAACCGGGAAATTTAATCGTTCTCATAAACTATGTACAATGTATATGAATAGTGATTTTTAAGTTTTGAACTGTAAAATAAATGATTTAATACTGTTTAGGGTGCAATAAAATGTTTAGCAAGGTCAAGATTCATGAATTCGATTGTAGAAAATTTTATCTAGTTGAAATTGGAGAAAATGGTACCAAGTTGGAACCGAAAATCCTAACAAAAATATGTGTTTCACTAAAAAATGAAAAATTTTAGACTGTTTTTTTGGCCAAATGACAGTATATTAGGGCAAACCGAGCGCACGGATGGCCTCAGAAAACCTCTGGTGCGATTTCGGTAAAATTTAGTCTGGGGTAATTTTCGGTAGGATTGGAACCGAAAACCAACTAGAAGTAAACTAGATTCTAATGGGATGACCTCATTAGCATGATGTCATAATTAAATTAATTATGTTAATGGTGGAAAGAAATCCAAGCTTTAATGGCTAGGATTTAACACTTTTTGATCCAAAGGTTGAGATTAAGCCAAAGTGCCACAGATTTTATTTAAATTTCTTGGATAAATCCAAGCAAAATGAGCTGTTTAGACAGCTAGAAAATAGCAAAAAAAAAGTTGCAAAAAGTCCCTTCAAAAGTTGCAACTAAGTCCCCAAAGTTTTACCAAATTGCCAACTAGTTTGCAATTAAATCCCTCGTTTTATGGGCTGCTATATATACCATTTTGCTGCTGAAAATTCACGTGGAAACAGCCGAAAAAATTTCAGAAAACAAGCAGCCCTTGTTCCCCATTAAAACCGTGAGATCCGCACCCATTTACAAGCCAAAAATCTTCAAGTTTTAGTGTTCAAGTTCGTCTTTAAGTGGCAAGAAGTATTTCTAGCAAGATAACCTTCAAAAAATTCAGTTTTCTTGCTTCTTTTTGGGTGAAAAACAGTGGCTGCAATAGTGAATTTATGGATGAAAAATTTTGAGTTTTATGTTGTTGTATATGTATTAGAGTATGGTTATGATTGAAACAAGTTTTGGTGATGAATTTGATGAGTTTGGAATGTAAAAACTTGAATTTTTCCTATGTTTTCTTAGTGCAAAACCATGGCATGTATAAAGGGCTAGGAGTGAAACAAAGTTGCTGTGATATGGGTGAATTGATTTTAAACGAAATCTATGTAAGTTGAATTTGTAAACAAAAATTTTGGTTGAATTTTTCAAAGAAAAATCCGTGAGTTTAGTGTTAGGTTTTAGTGAAAGATTTGCATGAAAATTTGGTGTTTTGTGTATGAAAACATGTTGTGGTAATTAGAATAGTTTATGGTGTAATTAGAAATTTGGAAAAATTTTTTTATACATGTGTTATGGTGAGGCCGTGGGGTATATGTGAAAGATAGAAAATTTTTTATGAGAATATGTTGTTGTTTTATGGTTTGAAAGCATAGGAATTGTATAAGTTTTATTTAAAAACTTGTATGTGAAAGATTAAAAAGAATCATTCTTAAGGGCACCTAATTTTTATTAAAATCCTATATGTTAAACCTAAGGTTGTCAAGGGTTGATAATGGGATTAAAATTTATTGGTTAACCTATATGTTGAAACCGTGGGGTTAAAATGAAATATAAGGCTAAATGTGATGCAAATTAGTTTTAAAATTCAAGTTTTGGTCAATGAATATTATGTTGAAATTTTTGTGCAAAAGGTTAGTACTTTTGCATAAAAATTAGGCCTCTGGTATAGTACTTGGAGTTAGGATAAATGGTTTCGAGGCGTTTCAGCGAAAATGTTGTCGAAATTTTTTAAACCACACGAGGGGTAATTTAGGAAACGAGGGGTAAATTAGGGTCAGAAAGAAAACCCAAGCCCTTTCGATGACCTAGACCAAGGGAAAGGGGAAGGATGAACGTTTTAAGAACTACAAAAACGTCCATCCGGAGCTCAGAAACAATAAAAAAATGAGAAAATTTCCCCTAGATCGGAATAGTACCACCCGAGGGTCGGGTGATAAAAATTTAGCAATTTTATAATAATTAGGATTGTAAACATTTACCAAAGCTTAGGAAAATTATTTTAAGATTTCTAAATTCAGAAAATTCCATTAGAACGGTAAAATAAAATAGTTACAGCCTAAGGACCTGATAGGGCCAAAATGGTCATTTTGACCAAAAATGTGCAAATTGGTCAAAATGAACCATTAAAACCCTAGAATCAAAGAATTAAAAAAATTAGAAGTCAAAACTAAGTTCAGGTTCGAAGAAAATCAAGATTTACAACGAAAACCCGCTAGGGCTAGGAAAGTCAAAGTTACTATTCTGATCAAAGTTACTATTCATAACCCTCGACAAAAATTTAGGAAAAGAGCCGTTAGGACCCAAAATTATCCAATACATATAGAATTGAGATTTATAAGGCCAAAAATACAGTTTCAAAAGGGGAAACCACAGTCAGGGGTAAAATAGTAATTTCACCCTAAAATTTTAGAAAAAGTTTAAAATGAAATATTAAAGTGTAAAAATATGGATTAGGGTACAAAAAGTAAATTTTAGATATTTTATTAAATTTAAATATCTAAAATGTCAATATGAATAACCGGTGTATACCTCGGTTATAGGAACTCAACGGAGAGGCGACAAGAGACCGTTGGTGGAAATCAAAGTAAAGACGTTAGCAAATTTTCTATAAGTTCAGACATTTAATTGTCTGCAATATGAACAATTATAATATATTTATTTATTTTAAATTATAAAATGTGTAGTTATATAAATTAATGCGTGACACACTAAATCAGTGTAGAATGCACTAAGTGTAATAATTGAAACTACACTTGCTAAGTAAAATTAAGACATGTAATATAAGGGTTTCGGATCGAGTGATATTGAAAATGTCACAGGACTGGAACTGTATAAAAGAAGGTAACAACACCATTTATTGGCGTACCAGCCTTCTGACCTATAGGAAGATTTCCTAGGTTGTTTTAGACTGTAGAGAAGTGGCCAGTGGGTTGCACCCCAGCGTCCCTCTCAGTCAAGCGCGTAAAACGGTACGACCAACATTGGGGTACAAAACCAGAACCTAAAATAAGATAATGAACTAAGATTTAAATTGTTCTCATAACCAAGCATAAGCTAGCATAATATGTTTTACAGTATAGGTAAAACTAACATGTCTTAGGGTTTAGGTTAAGGTTGCTATTCTCTTTGACTCACTATGGTTTATATTCTTGATTATTATGTTTGAACTTACTGAGCCTATCGCTCACCAAGTTGTTCATGTTGTAGGTAAAAAGCCTGTATACCATTAGATCTCTGATGGATGCCGAGATGGAGATGCATGAACTAGAGGACTGGGCGAGGGAAATGGTCCAACTACATGACTTCCCCTGAGCAGCATTGTGCAAAGTTTTGAAGTATTGTAATATAATGTAAAATAAGTTTTTATTATGTACAACATCTACTATAATACTCGTAACATGGTATTATGACTTTTTATACTACTAGTTAACTTTCACAAAAATATATATATATTAAACGGTAAGAGTTTTATCAAGATAAAAAGAAAGTTTTAATATAAAAAAAAATCAATCAAGGAATTGACAACTCATAAGAACACAGATTATTACAACTGGCCTTAAAGTTGGCTATAATAACTCTGGAAAATCCCTACGTAGAGAGGGTCGTCACATTAGGTACGCCTCAGAACCTTTGTACGTACCACGTACTATATTAGAGGCCTATTTTATACAAAGTTACTAAACTTTGTATAAAAAGTTTACACATTAACTAGTATTCAAAATTTAATACACATCATCAAATTCTTTCCAAAACTAGCCTCGGTTGATCATGTTAATCATCACCAAATATTTTTCATCACCTAAGCAATTATCACATATTATTCTTAGGTTTTCAATTGTACAAATAAACATCAAAACCCTAACAAAATTTTCATTCCAACCCTAGCATTAGCTACGGATTTTTCATGCTAATTCACATAGAAATTTTGTTTTCTTTCTTACGGTTTTTATCAACATTTCTAATCATTGATCAACAAAATTTTTCTACTTTCTAGTGTTTATCACCCACGAATTTTAGCATGAAAATGCATCACAATTTCTTGTTTCTTTATTCCAATTCATGCTTGAGTGAACATAGTATCAAACTTACATATTCATTAAACAATTCACCAAAATTTCCACATCATTTTCCACACCAATAGTGCCACGGATTTCATGGAAACCAAGCATAAATTTTTAGCCAAAAAGACACCAAACCAATCAATAATCATCATCAAAACATCAAATTTCTCACTATTTTTCCACATCAATAGGCACGGATTTTTTTTGAAAATTTTCAACAAGAAAGCTTCAAAATTGTGGCTTACCTCTTCTAATTGATAACTTGATGCTTAAGCTTGGATTGGAAGCCAATTTTAGTGTGAATTTTTAACAAATTTTGGCTTAAAACGGGGAGAAGACCCACGGATTTTGGCTGTAAAAGTTTGGCCACTTTTCTCTATTTTTTTGAATGAATTTTGATGCCTATTTATAGGCAAAAGCAAGGGACCTTTTGGTAATTTCTTTCCAATAATTTCCTATTTGTTCAAGGACTAAAATGCAATATTTTTGGGCCAAAAATAAAAGTTTTTGCCGCCCTCTTTCTAGGTGGCCGAATGGCCTTTTTCAAAATTTTTTAAATTTTTTTCAATGTCTTTTTGGCTAGATCTTGGCCATTGATCAAAAAGACATCAAATCCTAGCCATACACCTTGCCAAATTACTTTTCAAGCCTTAAAAAAACTATATTTATGACATCATAATTGTGATGTAATCCTATAATATAAGGAATTAATGCACCATTTAACTTCGTGGTCAAATTTTGACCAAAAGTCAAACCGAACAGAACTTTACTGAAATCGTGTTGGCGGGTTCCCGGTGCCTCTGGTGGGATCGATTTGCTTTATTTTACTTCCGTTTGGTTAAAATTCTCTACTGTAAATTTCTATCTTTTTAGTGCATTTCAATGTACTCTCTAGGGTTTTTGGCTCCGTTTTCGAACCGTCTCACTCGATTCTGTTCGGTAAGATTTTACATCCTCGAACTCACTCACTTTAACACTGTTGGAACATTTTTACAGTATTCACAACAGTATTAAAACACAACTTTTTCATATTTTATTCATTAAAATTGATACATATGTACAATTTTAATCTACTCCGAGAATCTAAAATTCCCAGTTATCACACTGAAACTTAAAGGAATTAATGGAAGGGCACCATCAGGAGTAGAGCCTGCAGCTTAATTTGACTCAACATAGGGAAATTTACAAGGTCCAGGCATAGCAAGGATTGATAGACTGAGAGCTCTTTCTTGATTTTATGGGTGGTGGTGCATGGCCGTTCTTAGTTGTTAAAGTGATTTGTTTGGTTAATTCCATTAACGAACGAGATCCTAGCCTGCTAACTAGCTATGCGGAGGATACCCTTCGTGGCCAGCTTCTTAGAGGGACTATGGCCACTTAGGCTAAGGAAGTTTGAGGCAATAATACATCTGTGATGCCCTTAGATGTTTTGGGCCGCACGTATGCTACACTAATGTATTCAATGAGTCTATAGCCTTGGCCGATAGGGCTGGGTAATCTTTGAAATTTTATCATGATGGGGATAGATCATTGCAATTGTTGGTCTTCAACAAGGAATTCCTAGTAAGAGCGAGTCATCAGCTCACGTTGACTATGTCCCTGCCCTTTGTACACACCAGCTGTCACTCCTACTAATTGAATGGTCTGGTGAAGTGCTCAGATCAAAGCGACATGGGCGGTTTGTCAGCCGTGACATCCCAAGAAGTACACTGAACCTTATCATTTAGAGGAAGGAGAAGTCGTAATAAGGTTTCCGTAAGTGAACCAGTGGAAGGATCATTATCGAAGCTTGCCCAGCAAAAAGACCAGTGAACATGTTGCAACATTCATGGGGCGGGGGAGAGGGGTGCTGATGCCTTTCAGTACCCTCCTCACCGGTTGCATATGGCCTCGCTCCATGCCCTCGGCACCAAACGAACATCGGTGTGGAACGCGTCAAGGAAAAACAATGAGACAGGCATTGCCCCTGAGGCCCCAGAAACGGTGATTGCCCCAGTAGATTCTTCGTCATTGGTTTGAGTCATTTTCAGCAACGGATATCTAGGCTCTCACATCCGTGAAGAACGTAGTGAAATGCGCTACGCGGTATGAATTGCAGAATCCCATGAACCATCGATTCTTTGAATGCAAGTTATGCCTAAAGCCATCGGGCTGAGGGCATGTCTTCTTAGGCGTCATACACTATCGCCCACTCCTTTCCTGGACCTCGCACAGTTCCCAGTCGGGTGAGTGGGGACCGAGTGGGAGGCGGATGATGACCTCTCGTTATCTCTTCGTTTGGCGATTGGTCCAAATTCGAGTCCTTGGTTGCTTCGTCATGGCAATAGGTCATCAATCACTCAGTGCCCGATCACGTGCATTGGACTTGCGTCGAGACTCCGAGAGAGACCCCAATGCACCCGTCAGAGGTGCTCTCGGCACGACCCCAAGTCAGGGGGGGCTACCCGCGGAGTTTAAGCATATCAATAAGCAAAGAAAAAGAAACTTATGAGGATTCCCCTGTGATGACGAGCGAACCAGGAAGAGCCCAGTTTGAGAATCGGGTGCCCAAGGCATTTGAATTGTAGCCTAAAGAAGTGTCCTCAGTGGCGAACTGGGCCTAAGTCCCTTGGAAGGGGATGCCAAAGAGGGTGAGAGCCCCGTCATGCCCAGACCCTATCACACTACGAGGCACTGTCAGCAAGTCAGGTTGTTTGGGAATGCAATCCCAATCGGGCGGTAAATTCTGTGCAAGGCTAAATACTGGCTAAAGACCGATAGCAAACAAGTACTGTGAGGCAAAGATGAAAAGGACTTTGAAAAGAGAGTCAAAGAGTGCTTGAAACATGGCATCCTCAGTAAGCCTTAGCATGCCTTGGCATCCTCACACTCCTGGCATCGGCCTGTGGGCTCCCCATTCAGCCCATCTTGAAACACAAACCAAGGAGTCTGACATGTGTATGAGTTAACGGGTGTGTGAACCCGTAAGGCTAAAGGAAGCTAAGAGGCAGGATCCTTTAGAGGATTGCACCGCCGACCATCCCTGGTCTTCTGAGAAGGGTTCGATTGAGAGCATACCTATTCGGACCAAAAAGATGGTGAACTATGCCTAAGTGGGGCGAAGCCAAAGGAAACTTTGGTGGAGGCCCACAATGATACTGATGTGTAAATCGTTTGTCTGACTTGGGTATAGGGGTGAAAGACTAATCGAACCATGTAGTAGCTGGTTCCCTTCGGAGTTTCTCTCAGGATAGCTGGAGCTTACAAATGAGTTTTATTAGGTAAAGCCAATGATTAGAGGCATCTGGGGCACAATGTCCTCGTCCTATTTTTAAACTTCAAATAGGTAGGACAGTGCAACTGCTTCATTGAGCAGCACCATAGAATCGAGACCTCCAAGTGTACCATTTTTGGTAAGCAAAATTGGCAATGCAGGATGATCTAAAAGTCAGGTTACGGTGTCCAACTGCATGCTAACCTAGAACCCATAAAGGGTGTTGGTCGATTAAGGTAGTAGGACGGTGGTCATGGAAATCGAAATCCGCTAAGGAGTGTGTAACAACTCACTTACCAAATCGACTAGCCCCAAAAATGGATGGTACTGAAGCGCGTGACCTATATCTAGCTGTCAGGGCAACGGCTAGGCCTCGATGAGTAGGAGGACACAGTGGTCACTGTAAAACTTGGGGTGCGAGCCTGGGCTGAGTGGCTGTCAGTGTAGATCTTGGTGGTAGTAGCAAATATTCAAATAAGAACTAGTACTGAATCTGGTTAGAGGATTAGGGATAAATGAATTAAGTGTTTGGTAATAGGAAAATCTAGACTCAAAACAATTCTAAAATGGATGCCACCAATGGTTCCCACCCGCTAGATAAGTCAAAAACTCGCCACTTGAAGGAATCCACCAAAGAGATAAGAGTTAAGATAAAGTTCACGAAGAGAACTGGAAATTTCATTCAGCCAAAAGTTCTTAACCTTACATTCAGTTTTTCTAGCCCTATTATGAATGAATTTTACCAGGCAAAACAAGAAAATTTCAGTTACAAAACCACCCAAATTCCATGCTTAAAACAAGGAAAACTCCCTAATAATAACTAGCCAGTTTACAGTTGAAAAATCCTTCCTTTCAAGCTCACCAAAACTGACCAAAATTCCCATTAAAACACACCAAAAATGTCCCTTTAAAGAGGGAAAGGAAGCCTGTAAGGACCGCCTCGATCATGTACTTTAATTTTAATTTAATGAGAAATTGAAGAATAATTTGATGCATTTTAGTGTAATTTTTAAAGTACACGGTCCTGTACATGGCCGTGTAAGTGGCCGTGTACCACTCAGACTGTGTACGTGTGTGTAGCCGTGTAAGTATACATGGCCGTTTAGTAGAACACGGTCAGGTACAGGACAGTGTAAGAGGCTGTGTACCACCCGGGTTAATGAACGTGTAAAAGGCCATATTTTGAAACAGGACCGTGTTGAAGAATTTCAACTAGTACACGCCCGTGTTCGGTGTATACACGCCTGTGTTACCTTATACACACCCATGTTAGAGGCCGTGTTGAAGGCTGTGTAATGGGCAGAAAGCCGTTACACAGACCCTCAAATTGCATGAAACCTAATTACTATGCAATGAGTAATTAAGTTGGAAAATATAGTATATTTCCCATTGAATAGACTAAACAGATACGGTACTGTTTAAGTAATATTCATGCAGCGAAAGGGGCGACCGACAATGAACCCAATCCACCCTATTATGTGTGTAAATGAATGAGACATGCAGTGTCGGAAAACTGGTCCGGACGACCATTTCTTGACACAAGACTGCTAAATAGATCACCAGAACGCTCGGACAGAACATCTGAGCATAATAGCGAGAGAAAGCCCAAGCAAGGGTACGATATCGAGAAAATAGTCCAGATGACCTCTTCTCACCTAGAGACTGACAAAATCAGAGTCAGAGCACTCAGACCATGTAGTTAAATAGAAAACGATGGGTAATGAATAGAGAGAAATACAGTGTCAAGTTATTGGCCAAGACGGCCTTAATTTGACCTAAAACTGATACATGAACGGTTAGTAGACTCGATCTAGTTGAATGAGTACAAAACAAGATTTTTAGTTTGAGAAGTACACAGTATCAGGATGAGGGTCAAGATGACCGTTACTCACCCCGAAACTAATATATTTGGGCTCAGAACACCTAAATTAGTCAATCGGGCACCTGACACATTTTTTGAGGTGGGGTCACACGGATCTCCAAAACTGGTCTAGATGACCTCCGATGGATGTAAAACTAATAAAAATAGAATCAGCACGTCCAAATTAGTCAAGAGAGACTGTGTCAGATATTTCACCGGGGAACGCCTCGGTTTGTGTGTGAAAGGACAACACAGTGTAGACACAACCACAGTATAGGATGTGAACAGTAATTTAGACTGATAATGGGCTCTTAGACAGTATAAAACAACCAAGAATTTATAGTACAAAAATCGGATTCAGAAACCAATTTTTGGCTGAAAATTAGAACACTGCCGAGAAAGGACCGAACACCGCAGTATAAAATTAGACTGCGATGAGAAGCCAACATAGATAAATTTTGGCCTTAAATTTTCATGCCCCTTAGCTGCAAAAGCAGCTGTAATCAGCTGCACACATAGCCTAAAAGGTGGCCATTAAAAAATTCACCTAGCCATGACACACTTGAATAAAATATTCAAGGGTTTTCAAAAGCTTGGTCAATAATATTTCTTTATTCTTCTCCCATTTAAGGCAGCAGCCCACGCCCATCTTGGTCTGAAAATGGGCAGTATTTTATCCCATGATTAAGCTCAAATGGTGAACAATTAATTAGGATTAAGTCTAGCTAAGCTTGATCAATTTTGCCTATAAAAGGCACTCTTTACACAAGTGAATTGTTTTCCTTTCTTTTGGCTCCCAAAACACATCTCACTCTCCCTTTTCTTCTAGCTGCAGCCAGACTCTTTAAGCCTCCAAACCTTCACTTTTTTAAGCCTTAAATCATACCACAAACTTACCAAAAATCAAACATCACAAGCTTGTGCTAGGAGGATTCGAATCCAAGTCGTTCTAAGGCACCAAGGGTAAGTCTTCCAAACCGATCCTTGTAGTTTTTAGTTTCTGTTTTGATTTGGTTTTTAAGAGAAATTTTTGGTATTTGTGTAGGAAATAAATCGGTAAAAACGTATCAGAGTGGCGCAGCAGAACAATAAAAATTTTTCAAGAACGTTAAATATCTCATGATGCCATATACAATAAAAATATAATAATTTAAACTCATACCTCAAGGATGCCAATCTTGCAGGAAGAGAATGACCAGAGGGCTTCAACCAACTAGTCTTCTCTACTATTCTCCAATTCCCGAATGGCTAAGTGTATGGGCACTCTGAACCTCGATCAGTATGCTAGCACTGCTATACTTCTTCCTACCATCCAGATCTCTAAAGAACTTATTGTCACGATGAGTTATGCAACAATAAGCCTGCTTACCTGAGAGTCTGTGGTCTAAGAGAACTGGAGTGGCAGGACCTCTGTTTATAGACTTACATGAGGTGATTCTCTGAATTCGAATTGGATTAGGAGAAGATATTCTCCATTATCTATAACCAAAAAATCTGAATTATCCAAGGGGAAAATCCCAACTAAAAATTCGGCCTCTTTAGGATTATCTAATTCAAATCTAAACAAGATTTTAACATGAATCTTATCTCCCTTTTTCAACCAAAAAATCAGAAAATCAAAGTGGAAAATCCGAACAAAAATCTCGGCCACTTTTGGATAAAGAAGTGTCACGGCCCAAAATTTAGACACGTGACACGGCAGCCAAATCATAATATCAACCCGAGATTTAAGGAAAAACATTTATTACGAAGAGCGGGTCAACATTATAATTTAGCTAAGCCTAATTATTTATAAAGTAGCATCATAACCACATAATAAAATAAAAGAGAAAATAAATGCTTTTTAATGCGGAAATCAAACACAAAATCGGTTTTCAAATGAAATTACCAACCATAAAATATTCCCAAGCATAAAATTTAAATAACGTGAAATAAAGTACAAACTTAAAGTTTCATTACATCAGAACGAGAAACATAAAGAAGAAGATGGAGAAAACGGATAGCATCATCTTTGGTAGTAACGGATATCTCAACGATTTTTGGAACTGCTACCTCCCGCACCTGGAAGTAGTCATTTCGAAATCACAAAGAAAAGGGACGTGAGCGCTGGCTCAGTAGGACAGAAACAAAGGTAGATTAAACAGGTAGCATTTAAATGTATGGCATAATATTCGTTTCCAAAAATAAAATCAACAATTTAAGAATACATGGCATAATAATCATTTAAAACAAATAATCAATAATTTCGTGAAAACATTTTTAATATAAGTTTTATTCTGCTGAGGACTTAGCGTAGCTGCAATATACGTGCCCCAATATTAAAATAATAAATCATTAAAATAAACCATCATATTTTGAGTGAGGACTTGTCGTAGCTATAATATACGTGCCTCGAATTTGAATTATCCTATATAATCTCGTTACGGTCTAAATAGGCCGAACGGCCCTGCGCAGGTTTAGGGACCTTCCCCCATGCCGTCAACTTTGGGATGCACGCATCATTTATAATGATCGTGAACTAGAGCTCAATTATGTTCACCGGATTATTCAAAAGATGGTATTTACCAAGTTATATTATGCCGTAAATCAAAACACGTTTTAAAATACACATTTAATTACCAAATACGTTACATGCGTTTATTTCATCAAAAACAATATAATAATTTCATAAACTGAAAACAGCATGCCATCGATAAAACAGGAAAATTTAAAACCCTTGACTACTCCCAGAAAAGGCTAGAACGTCCTACCTCGATTATCGCACAAGCGTTTCGATGACGTGATCCACGAATCAAGCAAGAACGTCAAATAAATCCTATAATCACAACATATGATTAGTCTAGGTCTAGACATAATCATCCAATCATTTTAGTGTGCCACAAAAGGATTTTAAAATGTTTAATAAACATTTGGGATTTAAAATTTGTGAAAAAAAAAACTCTAAGTTAGGATATTACTGGACATGGGCAGACTGACCTAGGCTGACTGTAAAATCAATATTAATTCATTTTTAATCCCAAAAATTCTAAATTTTTAATATGTTAAACTAAACATCTGTAGCTCTAATTCCATATAATTTTTATAATTTTTAGACATCATTTGGTTACTCAACTAGGCCAAAAACCGAGGGGTTGTTTTCAGGCATAAAATTTGGGTTTCAATTTCAGTTCAAAAACTGGCAGTTCTGTCCACCTATCTTAGAAAAATACTTTGAATAGGCCAACGGATGAGTTTGGCTCTGAAATTTTTAAGGCTTTTAGGGGACATCCTGAATTTAATTTTAGGCTCAAGAATCACTCGAAAATCGTTTTTAAAAGTCAAGTTATGGCTGACACAAATTTACTGTTCATATGGTAATTTTTCAGATTTCCGTTTTTCTGTGTCCGAATTTCAATTAGCCTCAAATCAACTCAATTTTCATCCAATGATCACGAAATTTCGTGGAGAACCTTATTTATATGTCATTAACACAACTCAAGAATCAAATTGGCAAAAATCATAAAATTTACACATGTGATAATAGGGTTTTTTGAAAGGGGATCAATGAAGCATAATTTTTAGGGTTTTAGAGAGAGAAATCACACCTTGTTTGTGCTATACTATTTTTGATGTTTGGTCTCCTTTTTGGCTGAAATTGTGTGAGTGTTGGAGTCTTCAAAACAATAGGGAAAACAGTGGAGAAAAACCATATAAATTTCAGATTTAAAATCAAAAGGAGAAGGAAGGAAAAAGTTGATTTCTCACCTTGTTTTTGTCTTAAAAGTTGTTGAATCTTTGAGCTACCTTTAGGTAGGTTTTTGCTTGCTGTTTTGGTATGTTTTGGGAGAGGAGAATTCGGAGAGGAAACAAGGGGAGGCTGGCCGAATTTTGGGAGAGGAAGGAAAGGTGAATGAAAGTTGAAAGAGGGTTTTTATACTAGGTTTTTCTTTCCTTTTTGCTTCCTTGTTTGGCCAAATCTTTTGAGGGGCAAAAGGGAAAGTTTTTGTGCTGTTTTGAGGCTAGGGTTTTTCTCTCCTTATTTCTCCTTAAGTGACCAAAATTACCCATTAGTTTTTAAGGAAAAATAATTTGAATTTTGATTGAGTTTTGACCTAGCTTTTAATTCAAATAAAATCTCCTTTATTTCCTACACTTTAGGGCCGAATTTCTTCTTTACATTTAAGAGATGAAATTTGAGTTTAAATCCTCCTTGGATTTATGGAATTTAAATTTTAATTAAAATCCCAAGTAATGGCTGAATATTTTAGGGTTTTTAAAGTCAAAATTGTTGACTTTTTGAGTGGAATTTGACTAAGAAACCAACCTAGGGTTTCCAAAAGATTTTTAATTAATTTTTGGCACACTAATTTTATTTAAATTATATATTGACCCTTAAATAAAATTTAAGGCGTCACAAATATCTACCACTAAAAATAGTTTCGTCCTCGAAACTTTAAGAATTACTCCACACTAAAGAAGAGAATAAGAATATGAATAACTTCTCATTTCATTGAGCAATCTAAATGCACCTTTCAAAACATATAGTGGTATATCTACCTCTATGAACAGAGTAGGGTTACAAAACAAACTTAGGTTGACTACATTACATGTACTCTGCTGCTTAGCGAACCATTCAGCATGGTTCTCGCGCATATCTTTCTCGGTTTCCCATGTGGCTTCCTCTTCACCATGGTTACTCCAAAGAACCTTCACCATGGGTATTGTTTTCGTTCTCAGCTGCTTGACCTTACGATCCAAAATCTTCACCGGAACCTCAACGTAAGAGACATCTGGTTGGATTTCTACATCATCTGTTGAAATGACTTCGGACTCTGTTCGTGCACTCTTCCTCAGCATCGATACATGGAAAACGTTGCGCACTCCCAAGGTGTCGGGTAACTTCAGCTCATATGCAACCTTACCAACTCTGCGTATGATCTCGAAAGGTCCAATGTAACGCGGTGCTAGCTTCCCTTTAACTCCGAAACGAGAGATACCTTTATTCGGTGACACCTTTAGCAATACAAACTCTCCGACCTCGAACTCTAATGGCTTTCTGCGTTGATCTGCATAGCTCTTCTGTCGACTCTGTGTTGTTAGAAGTCGTTGTTTGATGATGACAATCTTCTCGTACTAGTCTAGGATCATATCGGGTCCACCCACTGGTGCTTCCTGGTTGTCAACCCAATAGATGGGTGATCGACAAGGCTTTCCGTACAACGCTTCAAAGGGTGCCATTCCGATACTTGCTTGATAACTGTTGTTGTATGCGAACTCTGCCATGTAGAGGTGTTTGCTCCATCCATCTCCAAGATCAAGAACGTAGGCACGTAGCATATCCTCGAGAATCTGTATGAGACGCTCCGACTGACCATCTATCTGCAGATGAAAATCAGTGCTGAAGTTTAGTTCTGTGCCTAGAGCTTCCTGTAGACTTTGCCAAAAGCGAGCGTTGAATAACGTATCACGATTAGAAACGATCACTGAAGGGACTCCATGCAATCTGACTATGTTCCTCATGTAAAGCTCGGCTAGCTGGTTCCTACTATAAGTCGTCTTGAACGGGATGAAGTGCGCGGTCTTTGTGAGACGATCTACAACTACCCAGACTCCATCAGATCCATCCTGTGCTCTCGGTAAGCCAGTTAAGAAGTCCATTCCTATACTATCCCACTTCCACAGAAGTATTGGAAGTGGTTGGAGTAGACCTACGGGTCTCTCCCGTACTGCCTTTACTTTTTGACACGTCAAACAGTTGGCCATGAAGTTCTTCACATCTAACTTCATACCTCTCCGCCAAAGCTGCCGTCTTAAGTTTTGATACATCTTGTTTCCACCTGGGTGCATGGCGAACCTCGACTGATGAAACTCTGACAAGATCTCCTGTATAAGCTCTGGGATGTGTGGCACTGCTAAGCGACCCTCGTTGTAAAGAATTCCACTGGCATCCATCGACCATTCTGCAACGTGCTTGCCCTTTAACAATCTATCTCGGATGTCAACGAAACGTGTATCTGCAAACTGATTCTCCTTGATCCTCTGCACGTAGTCTGGTTCCATCACTAAGTTGTACAACATTGGGTGACCCTGAACTTCACCAAAACGAACCTGATAAGCTGTAAGAACTCTGTCCTTTTCCCACTCATCTATTTGCATAGCCATTATAGAAGCATCATGATCAGGATTGGGAACTGCCTCTCTTTTCCTACTTAGTGCATCTGTGACCACGTTTGCTTTACCTGGATGGTACTCGACTTGGAAGTCGTAGTCTTGCATATATTCAACCTATCTTCTCTGATGCAGGTTGAGATCTTTCTGTGTAGCCAGGTATTTCAAACTCTTGTGATCTGAAAACAGTCTAAAACTGGCACCATACAGATAACAACGCCAAATCTTAAGCGCGAACACTACTGCAGCTAACTCTAGATCGTGTGTAGGGTAGTTTCGTTCATGTTGTTTCAGCTGTCGTGAGGCATAAGCGACAACTCGGTTCTGTTGCATCAAAACTACTCCAAGACCTTGATGAGAAGCATCGGTGTAGACGTCATATACTTGATCCTGATTCGGAATGATAAGGATAGGTGCAGACGTCAAACGACTCTTTAACTCCTGGAAAACTGACTCACAGCTATTGTCCCAAACGACAAGTACATCCTTCTTTGTCAGATTGGTAAGGGGAGCGGCGAGCTTGCTGAAGTCCTGTACAAAACGTCGATAATATCCCGCTAAGCCCAAGAAGCTTCGGATCTCTAGAACATTCTTCAGTTGTTCCTACTTAAGAATCACTTCAACCTTGGATGGATCAACTGATATACCGTCTCCTGAGATGATATGCCTGAGAAACTTAACCTCTGTCATCCAAAACTCACATTTTTTTTTCTTAGCGTACAACTGATGTTCACGAAGAGTCTGTAAAACTATACTGAAATGCTGTGCATGATCTTCACGAGTTCGGGAGTAGATGAGGATGTCGTCGATGAATACGATGATGAACTTATCAAGAAAAGGTCGGAAGACTCTATTCATCATATCCATGAAGGCTGCTGGTGCGTTTGTCAAACCGAAAGGCATTACTAAGAACTCATAACTGCCATACCTTGTTCGGAATGCTGTCTTCGGGATATCCTCCTCTCTAACACGAAGCTGATGATAACCAGATCTTAAATCAACCTTGGAGAAAAAACAAGCTCCACCCAACTGATCGAACAAGTCATCTATATGTGGTAACGGATACTTATTTTTGATGGTCACACTATTGAGCTTTCTGTAGTCCACACAGAGACGTAGCGAACCGTCGGCTTTCTTCACAAAAAGGACTGATGAACCCCAAGGTGAGTTACTGTCTCAGATAAAGCCCAGCGATTTCAACTCATCCAGCTACTTGCTCAACTCTTTCATCTCTAGAGGTGCCATACGATATGGAGCAGAAGCAAAAGGAGCTGTTCCGAGAACTAAGTCGATACGAAACTCTATTTCTCTATGAGGCGGTAAACCTGGAAGAGCTTTTGAAAAAACATCTGGAAAACTATCGACAACAGGTATAGGTTGGGTACTCTTTTCAGAACTGGATCTTTCCACTACACACAAGGATAAGAAGCAAAGAATACCATGTCTACTCTTCGACACTAACCTCAGAGCAGATCTATCAACATCTGAAACTAAGCTTAACTGATAGGACACTACATGTCCGAAATCAGTTGTAAAGATAACGCGACGATTACGACAATCAAGCATAATCCTATATCGAGAAAGCCAGTCATATCCCAGAATAACATCATAAGCAAACATAGGCATTACCACAAGTGATGCCTCCAAACAAACATCCCCAACATAAACATAGGCTTGACACCCATCACTAACGGTAGTCGTGCCCAACGGGGATTTCACACATAAGGGAGAGTCAAGATTTTGCAGTTTTAAACCAAGTGAACGAGCATAATGTTGTGCTATAAAAGAGTGTGTAGCCCCGGTGTCAAACAAAACATGTGCATATGTACCAAAGATAGGAATTATACCATCTAATGCAGTCGGTGTATGATCTATCTCTATGTTGTCAGCTCCAAGAGCGTGTACTTGTGGTGCCTTACCACGATTTTGAGCTGTATTCCCTCACTGATAGCCCGTACTTTGACCTTGTGGTGGTGGTCTCTGATAACTCGGCACTGGGAACTACTGTAGCGGTGTAGCATGTGGAGCATAAGGCGCAGTGTACAGGCTCATGCGCTGAGGCTGATAGGGAGCCGGAAGCTGAGGGCACTGTAACTGCGAAGACTGGGAAGTAAACTGTTGCCTCTATGGAAGACCATTCTGATTCTGCTGATGATGATGTCTATGAGCATTGTCTCTTGACTATCTCTTTGGGTAGACATTTCTTTTGTGGCCTTCATCACCACACTCGAAGCAGGTAATCACATTCACCCGACCCTGTCGCTGTGCAGAAAACTGATGAGAACCCGATCCCTGAGACTGCTGGTTCTTCTGGTAAGGAGTCTGCAACTTGTGCTGAGGCTTATTGCGAATTGGTCCAGACTTGTTTCTGTTACGAGCTTCAAGGAACTCCTTGTCGCCCTCTTCCACTGTCAACGCCTTAGCAACTATCTACCGGTAGCTATCCCTGATCTGGAACGGTTGTACACCCCTCTTCACATAGAGGCTAAGCCCTTCCTCAAAGCAGAGACACTTAGTAGCTTCATCCAAAACCTGATTCTTCGCATACCGGGCTAACTCAGTGAACTTGGCTTCATATTCCCGCACTGACATAGACCCTTGCTTCAAACGGACGAATTCCCTAGCTTTTTTGTCGTGGAACTATGCTGAAAAGAAACGCTCGTGAAAACACTCCTCGAAAACTGTCCAAGAAGACCTCTGCTCCTCTGTCAAACCATCCTTGATACTAGCCCACCAGGTAGAGGCTAGACCCACCAGCTTGTTGGAAACAAACTCAACCCAGAACTCTGCGGGTGTGGCGGTCAACTTTAGCTGCTTACGAATGGCATCAAACCAGTAGTCAGCATCTATCTCTGTGCCCGTGCCGTCGAAAGTGGGTACGTGAGGCTTAAAGAAAAGAGTTAGGGCTGCCTGTTTAGGATGTATCATAGGCTGGGTAGGTACTGCTCCAGAGGTAGGGTTTTCGGTGGTAGGCGTTTGCTGAGGAGTCTGAGAAGAACTCCCCGCTCTCTGGGTCTCATTAGGAACAATATTGGCTACAGGAGCTGGGTTAGGTGTTCCAAAAGATAAGACGGTGAGGAGAGCTTGTATCGCCGCCGTGAGATTCTGCATCACTGTTAGCTGATCATTCGGTGTAGGAACCGCTACATTCTGACTCCCTTGAGGCTGCGTGTTCTCGGGGTTCTCTTCGTCGTTGCCTCTCTGCTGCCTCTGACTACGCGTGCCGGGACGAGCCATTTTGCTGAATAAGATTGAAGGAAGAGGAAATCCTATAAGCTTCTAAGAGTAAGGAAAACCATGCTTGGGTATTTTGAAAACGTTTTGATGAAAACCCTTTTGAAAACCTGGGCTCTGATACCATTATTTGTCACGGCCCAAAATTTAGACACGTGACACGGCAGCCAAATCATAATATCAACCCGAGATTTAAGGAAAAACATTTATTACGAAGAGCGGGTCAACATTATAATTAGCTAAGCCTAATTATTTATAAAGTAGCATCATAACCACATAATAAAATAAAAGAGAAAAAAATGCTTTTTAATGCGGAAATCAAACACAAAATCGGTTTTCAAATGAAATTACCAACCATAAAATATTCCCAAGCATAAAATTTAAATAACGTGAAATAAAGTACAAACTTAAAGTCTCATTACATCAGAACGAGAAACATAAAGAAGAAGATGGAGAAAACGGATAGCATCATCTTCGGTAGTAACGGATATCTCAACGATTTTTGGAACTGCTACCTCCCGCACCTAGAAGTAGTCATTTCGAAATCACAAAGAAAAGGGACGTGAGCGCTGGCTCAGTAGGACAGAAACAAAGGTGAATTAAACAGGTAGCATTTAAATGTATGGCATAATATTCGTTTTCAAAAATAAAATCAACAATTTAAGAATACATGGCATAATAATCATTTAAAACAAATAATCAACAATTTCGTGAAAACATTTTTAATATAAGTTTTATTCTGCTGAGGACTTAGCGTAGCTGCAATATACGTGCCCCAATATTAAAATAATAAATCATTAAAATAAACCATCATATTTTGAGTGAGGACTTGTCGTAGCTATAATATACGTGCCTCGAATTTGAATTATCCTAGATCATCTCGTTACGGTCTAAATAGGCCGAACGGCCTTGCGCAGGTTTAGGGACCTTCCCCCGTGGCGTCAACTTTGGGATGCACGCATCATTTATAATGATCGTGAACTAGAGCTCAATTATGTTCACTGGATTATTCAAAGGATGGTATTTACCAAGTTATATTATGCCGTAAATCAAAACACGTTTTAAAATACACATTTAATTACCAAATATGTTGCATGCGTTTATTTCATCAAAAACAATATAATAATTTCATAAACTGAAAACAGCATGCCATCGATAAAACAGGAAAATTTAAAACACTTGACTACTCCCAGAAAAGGCTAGAACGTCCTACCTCGATTATGGCACAAGCGTTGCGATGACGTGATCCACGAATCAAGCAAGAACGTCAAATAAATCCTATAATCACAACATATGATCAGTCTAGGTCTAGACATAATCATCCAATCATTTTAGTGTGCCACAAAAGGATTTTAAAATGTTTAATAAACATTTGAGATTTAAAATTTGTGAAAAAAAAAAACTCTAAGTTAGGATATTACTGGACATGGGCAGACTGACCTAGGCTGACTGTAAAATCAATATTAATTCATTTTTAATCCCAAAAATTCTAAATTTTTAATATGTTAAACTAGACATCGGTAGCTTTAATTTCATATAACTTTTATAATTTTTAGACATCGTTTGGTTACTCAACTAGGCCAAAAACCGAGGGGCTGTTTTCAGGCATAAAATTTGGGTTTCGGTTTCAGTTCAAAAACTGGCAGTTCTGTCTACCTATTTTAGAAAAATACTTTGAATGGGCCAACGGATGAGTTTGGCTCTGAAATTTTTCAGGCATTTAGGGGACATCCTGAATTTAATTTTAGGCTGAAGAATCACTCGAAAATCGTTTTTAAAACTCAAGTTATGGCTGACACAAATTTACTGTTCATATGGTAATTTTCCAGATTTCCGTTTTTCTTTGTTCGAATTTCAATTAGCCTCAAATCAACTCAATTTTCATCCAATGATCACGAAATTTCGTGGAGAACCTTATTTATATGTCATTAACACAACTCAAGAATCAAATTGGCAGAAATCATAAAATTTACACATGTGATAATAGGGTTTTTTGAAAGGGGATCAATGAGGTAGAATTTTTAGGATTTTAGAGAGAGAAATCACACCTTGTTTGTGCTGCACTATTTTTGATGCTTGGTCTCCTTTTTGGCTGAAATTGTCTGAGTGTTGGAGTCTTCAAAACAGTAGGGAAAACAGTGAAGAAAAACCATATAAATTTCGGATTTAAAATCAAAAGGAGAAGGAAGGAAAAAGTTGATTTCTCACCTTGTTTTTGTCTCAAAAGTTGTTGAATCTTTGAGCTGCCTTTAGGTAGGTTTTTGCTTGCTGTTTTGGTGTGTTTTGGGAGAGGAGAATTCAGAGAGGAAACAAGCGGAGGCTGGCCAAATTTTGGGAGAGGAAGGAAAGGTGAATGAGAGTTGAAAGAGGGTTTTTATACTAGGTTTTTCTTTCCTTTTTGCTTCCTTGTTTGGCCGAATCTTTTGAGGGGCAAAAGGGAAAGTTTTTGTGCTGTTTTGAGGCTAGGGTTTTTCTCTTCCTTATTTCTCCTTAAGTGACCAAAATTACCCATTAGTTTTTAAGGAAAAATAAATTGAATTTTGATTGAGTTTTGACCTAGCTTTTAATTCAAATAAAATCTCCTTTATTTCCTACACTTTAGGGCCGAATTTTTTCTTTACATTTAAGGGATGAAATTTGAGTTTGAATCCTCCTTGGATTTGTGGAATTTAAATTTTAATTAAAATCCCAAGTAATGGCCGAATATTTTAGGGTTTTTGAATTCAAAATTGTTGACTTTTTGAGTGGAATTTGACTAGGAAACCAACCTAGGGTTTCCAAAAGATTTTTAATTAATTTTTGGCACACTAATTTTATTTAAATTATATATTGACCCTTAAATAAAATTTAAGGCGTTACAGGAAGAATCAAAATTCCACTAGGATTTTCAAGCATGAATCTTATCTCATCCTTATCCAAAATAACCGAAAATCTCCTAGGAGATCTTCCTCAAATTTTTGACCATAATGAGGGAGGAGAGAATCCAAATTCAACTGGGATTGAAACATGAATTTTTTCTTGAACTTTATCCACAAAAAATCTGAAAATTCCATGAGGATAATCCTCAAAATTTTGGTCCATTTTTGTTAGGATTTGGATTCAAAATTCAAGCAGGATTCTAACAAGATTTTCCTCTCCATATCCAACCCAAATTTGAATTTCATTCCTTATGGATTTATCACAAGAAATTCGAATCCCACTTGGACTGTGATTCAAAATTTGAATTTCAAATTTCAAATTCAAATTTCAAATTCGAATTTCAAATTTAAATTTCAAATTCAAATTTCAAATTCAAATTTCAAATCAAATTTCAAATTCAAAATTCAAATTTCAAATTTTAAAATTCAAATTTCAAAATCCACAAAACGGTTGTATTTCAAATTCTTGTTCTCATGGATAATTTTCTACAACTCCAATCCAATCTCAAATAAAAATCATGGCAACTTTATTTGGAGTTCGAATAATTGTATAATCTATTATCAAAAACAAAATCTGAATCCAACTGGAGAGAATCTTGTCCACTATTCTAATCCAATGTCAAGATCATCCATGCATAATAAACTAGCCAATAGCATACACAAATCAATTTTGCCAAACATTAAGGAATTATGTGGAGCTAGTAGAGGGACCAATTAGACATATATAATCGGACTCCTACAAATCCATATGATCATCATTTTTTACCGAACAACTCAATCATATGATCATTAATTTCAGAGTCACACCACTATAAACCTAAAACTGTACTCCCAATTATATACCATATTATGTAAGCCTATGACAAGCTATCATCTAATGACTTTATCATGTATGCAGAACCCTCATATGATATCCATGACCAGCCTTAGGCCAAAGTCCATTTAATCCTACTGATCAGGCTATCTTACAAGTCCATTATACCACCGAATAAAGAAAATGATTATTCACCATATGTGAATAAGAAGTCATCCGCCCAGTAGATGACCCAAGGCCTTGTCTATTTTGACATTCAGTATAATGCCTTTAAGAGGATACCCTTAACTCCTCATTAGAGCTATGATTCCGATATCTATAAACGAACCCTTCATTGTATACAAGTTATGCACCTAACGAACTGGTCTATAAGCTTACTACCTCTGAGGCGCTTTAGCCATTGGAACATCAAAGTACACAAGTCATATACATAAAGCTGTCGATCTACTCAGGATTAAGGTCACTGCACAATGAATGTCAAAAGCAGATCGATCCACCTAAAGCGGACTTCGTAGATCAATCACGCTTTAGTCCCAGTCTAATATGTCACCACCAAGCAACATATCTATGTCTCTACTTGGGAGTCCAACTCCAGACAGTTAAGACAAACCGTCCCCTCCAAGGCTTTAGACAACAGAATAGTCTTAACATGAGTTAGATGCTCAGTCTAACCCCAGAGACTATAGACCATAGTTTAGACCGCTTACTTTAGAACATTGTCTTCTCGCATATAGAAGTCCATTGCATGCAACTTTCTAACAGTTTAACACAAGCAGTCAGGGAGCCATATTTGTTTACATTTACTTTAACATATAAATAAAATTTGGACGGACAATAATGTAATGAATAACCTCTATACATATAATTTTATTATCCTATCCAAAATAAATACATCAAAATGTCTCTAATGCTTAGGGCATTTCCTAACAATCTCCCACTTGCCCTAAGCCAGCAGATGTGCCATATTACGCATCCCCATCGCCTCTACGTGCCTCTCAAACCTTCTAGCCACAAAAGTCTTAGTAAAGGGATCGACAATGTTGTCCTCGGACGTGATCTTACATACATCTACTTGGCCTGTCTCTACGTGCCCTCTAATAATATGATATCTCCAATCTGTGTGCTTGGTCCTCTTGTGGTGATGAGATTCCCTTGTGTTGGCAATAGCCCCAGTGCTATCACAGTAAAGTGTGATAGGCTTGTCAACACCCGGAATGACCTTAGGGTCTCTAAAGAACTTGTAGAGCCAAACCGCTTCTTTAGATGCCTCAGCTGCAGCCATATACTCAGCCTCCATAGTAGAGTCAGCTGTGCAGCCCTGCTTCACGCTCCTCCACACAATGGCACCTCCTCCGAGCAAAAAAACTGATCAAAATGTCGATTTCCTCGAATCCTTGTAAGTCTGGAAGTCTGAGTCCGTGTATCCTACGGGTGTTAGGTCCCCTCCAGAATACACCAGTATATAATCCCTCGTTCTCTTAAGATACTTGAGTATATGCTTTACTGCTTGCCAGTGCTTGGTTCTAGGATTCGCTTGATATCGACTCACCATACCTACTACAAAACATATGTCCAGGCTAGTGCAAAGCATAGTGTACATAAGGCTACCCACAGCGGATGCATAACAGACCTTACTCATACGCTCTATTTTTTCCAATGTCTTTGGACAGTCATCCAATGAAATAGTTAGACCGACAATAGAAGGTTGTGTACCTTTCTTTGCCTCTTGCATTGCATATTTGTCAATTATTTTATCTATATATGAAGCTTGGGATAACGCTATCATTTTGTTCTTTCGATCTCTGAAGAGACGAATGCCTAGAACATAATTAGCTTCTCCCAAGTCCTTCATGTCAAACTGTTAATGTAACTCAAGCTTGACCGATGATAAGTTCCCTACATCATTCCCAATGAGTAGTATATCATCGATATAGAGTATTAGAAAGATCACTTTTCCATCCTTAATATGTTTATAAACACAAGGTTCATCAACGTTCTGCTTAAAACTGAAAGTCTTGATCGCTTGATCAAATCTCTGGTTCCATGAGCGGGATACTTGCTTTAATCCACAAATGGATCTAAGCAACTTGCAGACTTTCCTTTCTTGGCCTTTTGCTACAAACCCTTCAGGCTGTATCATGGACATACACTCCTCAAGATGGCCATTCAAGAATGCCGTCTTGACATCCATTTGCTAGATCTCGTAATCGAGAGCCATAGCAACGGATAGAAGAATACGGATAGACTTCAACACAGCAACAGGTGAAAAGGTTTCATCGTAATCGATTATAGCCTTTTGCGTGTACCCCTTTGCAACCAGCCTAGTTTTGAAAGTTTCCACTTTCCCTTTCGCATCCTTCTTTCTTTTGTAGACCCACTTGCGTTTAATGGGTTTTATCCCATCCAGCAAATCTACAAGTTCCCAAACAGAGTTGGATTTCATAGAATCCATCTCATTGTTCATAGCCTGTTTCCAAGATTTAGAATCAACATCATTTATAGCTTCATCATAGGTGACCGGATCATCCTCATGCTCATGAGCCTCGCCCTGGTATACCTCAGCATCATACATGAAAAAATTAGGTTTCTTCGAAACCCTCCCACTACGATGAGGCACCCTAAATTGTTGATAGTCTGCAGATCCTTCATCGGAAGTTGGACTTGCATCCAAGATCGAAACCTGTGGAGTAGTTCTTTCACCTGATAGCTCCTCTAGCACCACTTTGCTTCGAGGTTTAAAGTCATTCATGTGACTTTCCTTTAAGAATGTCGCATGGGTTGATACAATGACTTTTTGTTCCTTCGGGTTATAAAACAGACTTCTTTTAGTTCCCTTTGGATACCCTACAAACATGCATAATTTCGATCTTGGTTCCAACTTCTTTGCATCCCTATCCAGTACATGCGCCGGGCAGCCCTATATTCTCATATGTCTAAGGGAGGGCTTTCTGCCACGCCACAATTCATACGAAGTCCTGGGAATTGATTTGCTTGGAACCTGGTTCAGAATATAGCCTGTCGTTTGTAAAGCATATCCCCAGAATAATAATGGCAGCATTGAATAACTCATCATGGACCGTACTATATCTAACAAGGTCCTATTTCTCCTTTCGGCTGCGCCATTCTATTGTGGAGTACCAGGTGCAGTCAATTGGGATAATATCCTGTTCTCTACAAGATATCCTAGAAATTTGTCGGAGAGGTATTCGCTACCTTAATCAGATCGAAGTGTCTATGGATTTATCCAATTGCTTTTCTGCTTCCGTACGATACTCTTTGAACTTGTCAAAGGTTTCGCTCTTGCAGTGCATCAGATACATATATCCATACCTCAAGTAATCGTCTATAAAGGAGAAATAATACTCGAACCCTCCTCATGCTGTGATGTTCATGGGGCCACATACGTCAGTGTGCACAATTCTAAGAGCTCCTGAGCCCTAGTACCCTTAGCTCTAAAAGACCTCTTAGTCATCTTTCCCTCTAGACAAGACTCACATGAGGAAGACGTACCTCCTCCAAAGATTCTAGAGGACCGTCTTTCACCAATCTTTGAATCCTATCCTGATTAATATGACCAAGTCTTAAATTCTAAAGATATGCCTTGTTAGAGTGAGAAACTTTCAATCTTTTAGAGTTATCTATTAATTCAGTGTCAAGCAGTGAGTACATCTTTGTTTGATCAAATATAGGTTTCCATCCATCCATCCAGAATAGATAAAACACTTATTTCGACGAATATCAACTCTTTTACTAAAAGAAACTGAATAAGAATCCTTTATTAAACAAACCTATTTATAAGGTTCCTCCTAAAATTAGGAACATAAAAACAGTCTTTCAATAAAATAAACCTAAATTTATCAAAGTTAAGGTAAATATCTCCGACTGCCTCAGCCACCACCAAGCTGCCTATCTCCAGTCAGCAACGAGAGGCTCCTATCATGTAGACTTCTCGTTTCCATGGACCCCTGCATAGAAACACAAACATGATTAGTGGCACCCGAATCAATGACCCAAGTGTCTTTCGATTCTTCCACCAAACACGCTTCCAAGTAGTGAAGTTCCTTACCTTCCTTGCCTTTGGCGACTAGGATTTCCCGGCAAGCCTTCTTAAAGTGACCTACCTTCCCGCAGCAGGAGCATTTGGACTTTTTAGGGTTCCTAGGCTTCTTGTTCTTGTTCTTCTTTTTCCCATCCGAGACAGGAGGATTAGAAGAACTAGAAGCCGCTTGCTTCTGATTTGGCCTCTTCCTCTTCCGTGAGGGTTTGGAAGATTCCGCCAAAAGCTTGGAGTTGCTTCATGAGCTTGGTTAGTCCTAACTCCCTTGTCGCCAGATTGTATGTGGCCTTAAACCCCATAAAATCTTTAGATAGAGTTTTGAACACCATCTCGATCTGGGTGTTGTAGTCCAACTCAGCACCGTTCTCGGCAGACTCAGCGAAGAATCCCATTAGAGCGATCATATGGTCCTTCACTGGAGGACTTGCCTTTTGCTTAGAGTTCATAATGCTGATTATAGCGGACTATCGAGCCAACTTTTCTAGGCCTCCGAACACGTCCTCCAGATTTTCCATGATCTCCCCAGCAACTTGATAAGTCTCATGCTGCTTTTGTAAAGCACTCATCATGTTAGCCAGAATGTGGCATCGAGCTATCTCATTGGATTCTCTCCAACGAGTATAGGTAACCGGGACCTCCTCAAGCGGCGTGTCAGGTTTGGGCCCTGGTGGGCATGGTTAGTCTAGTACAAACTTGTGTCTGTCATAGCTGAGAACTATCAACAGATTTCTTTTCCAATCTTTATAATGATCGCCATTCAGTTTATTCTCAGTAAGTATTGAAATGAGGGGTGTCGGTGACATTTTGAACTGAAATAAAATTATACTAGACATCATCACAAAGCACAAGCAAATATACAGATAATTTAGCAAATAAAACATACAAGTATGTTCCTACATGAAACTTGAAAAACATGTAGCATTGCAACGGTAATTCTCAGCACCTATTGCCCCAAGCCACTGATGGGTGGTCATGAAAACAAATAGCCGGAACATGGACCCTGTCCAATTAATATATGTTTCCTTAAATCCCCCAAGGTTAAGACATATATTAATAACCGCTTATTTGGCCACCAGTTTAGTTAACAGAGCTTCTAGGGAAGGTTAATAATTAAACGAGTCTTCAGTATATAACCATTGTTTGCGTAGCCTGATCCACGTCCTACCAAGCCACCGAGGGGTGGTCATGAATAGAATCCAACCCGAACACGTTTTCCACATAGGAGATCCAATCTAGTATACCGGCAGCGGTAAACACCTACCGAGGGGTGCGGTTAGGATAGAACTGACGCAAGGCATTGCCATGCTTTCATATATGGATCAACAATGGAGGCCATGGGTTTTGTTTGAAACCCTCTCCTACTCAATATTTTGAAAAACATGTAAGTTTTGACAAATATATATGATCAATATAGTATGAGCGGCACTCACCTATCCTATATGACATGTTATCAAATATGCATATAAAACATCTATCAATACATATTTATACATCAATGACATATCACAGAAAAAATAATTGACAGAATAACCAAGCCATGGTTCCATTCTAGAACAAAGAAAATAAAGATTACAAAATTCCATCCAAAGCATTCTTTGGGTCTTGAATTTTGTTCCGTCTTTTTGTATCCATCTTTATGTAGCCTCTTCATTTATTTCTCATCCCAAGAATCATTTAAAATTTAAATCTCCAAAAATTTAAATTTCAAATTCAAATTCCAAATTCGAATTTCAAATTTAAATTTCAATTTCAAATTTTAAACAATTTTAAACATCATGTGTAATAATATGTAATTTCAAAAAATTTTAAATTTTCATTTACATATTTTTAAACATGATTTAAAATTAAATCTCAAATTTAAAAATCAAAATTTTCGATTTTTGAACCGTCGCCCCACCGCCTCGGAAGCCGACAGTCCCCAGTCCCCGGGGGGCTGGCAGCCCACGGCCGCCCCATGTGCAGCCCTGCCGGGCTGCAAGCTAAGCCTGTAGCGCCAGGCTGCATGCCTAGGCTAGGCGCAGCAGTCAGCAGGCCCAGCCTAGGCGGCACGCGCAGGCTGCGGCCAGCCTTGGGAGGGCCATGGCCACCCTCGGCTGCAGGGCAAGCCTGCAGCCATGGGTGGTCATGGCCTGTCAAGGGGCTGTCGCAGCTCCATCCTGCCCGAGGGCAGGGACTGCAACCCCACCAAGGCTCTACGGCCTATCCCGAGGGGGTCGTGTCTTGATTTTTGTGTCATATTCCAATTTACCCATTAGGATCTCCAAAAATTAATTTGAATCCTAATTAAATTGAAATTTTCCACACAATCAAAATTTCAACCTTTAAATTAAATTTAACTTTTGGAAAAATAAATTACGGTCTTCAATCTTCAATCTCCTCCTAGAATAATTACATAAAAATTCCTAAACCGTTTCCGGCGTACAAAAATTCTAATCATAATAATTCGAAGAGACAAAATTAAAATCCATGGGAAAATTACAGTATTAATAAACTACTCCCATGGTTACATAAAAATTCCTAGATACAATTTTCTAAATTCTAAGGAACCATAACCGACATTAACAAGCATGCTTATAATAATTCAAAAAATTAAAATAACCACATACTACATACATAATCCATAATAACAACATAAAGGAATCCTAAAATGCCACTCTCTAAATATCAAATCCATGCATAAATAAAAAGACTAAGTAATTATCTAATTTATGTACATGGCATAGTCATGAGATGGCTCTGATACCAATTGTAGGAAATAAATCGGTAAAAACGTATCAGAGTAGCGCAGCAGAGCAATAAAAATTTTTCAAGAACGTTAAATATCTCATGATGCCATATACAATAAACCAACAACAATTTAAACTCATACCTCAAGGATGCTAATCTTGTAGGAGGAGAATGACCGGAGGGCTTCAACCAAGTAGCCTTCTCTACTATTCTCCAATTCTCGGATGGCTGAGTGCGTGGGCACTCTAAACCTCGATCGGTATGCTAGCACTGCTAGTCTTCTTTCGACCACCCAGATCTCTAAAGAACTTATTGTCACGGTGAGTTATGCAACAAAAAGCCTGCTTACTTGTGGTCTAAGAGAACTGGAGTGGCAGGACCTCTATTTATAGACTTGCATGAGGTGATTCTCTGAATTTGAATTGGATTAGGAGAAGATATTCTCCATTATCCACAACCAAAAAATGTAAATTATCCAAGGGGAAAATCCCAACTAAAAATTCGGTCTCTTTAGGATTATCCAATTCAAATCTAAACAAGATTTTAACATGAATCTTATCTCCCTTTTCAACCAAAAAATCTGAAAATCCAAGTGGAAAATCCCAACAAAAATTTCGGCCACTTTTAGATAAGGAAGAATCAAAATTCCACTAGGATTTTCAAGCTTGAATCTTATCTCATCCTTATCCAAAATAACCGAAAATCTCCTAGGAGATCTTCGTCAAATTTTCGGCCATAATCAGGGAGGAGAGAATCCAAATTCAACTGGGATTGAAACTTGAATTTTTCCTACAACTTTATCCACAAAAAATCTAAAAATTCCATGAGGATAATCCTCAAAATTTTCATCCATTATTGTTAGGATTTGGATTCAAAATTCAAGCAGGATTCTAACATGATTTTCCTCTCCATATCCAACTCAAATTCGAATTTCATTCCTTATGGATTTACCACAAGAAATTCGAATCCCAGTTGGACAGTGATTCAAAATTTGAATTTCAAATTTCAAATTTCAAATTCGAATTTCAAATTCAAATTTCAAATTCGAATTTCAAATTCAAATTTCAAATTCGAATTTCAAATTCAAATTTCAAATTTCAAATTTCAAAATTCAAATTTCAAAATTCACAGAACAATTATATTTCAAATTCTTGTTCTCATGGATAATTTTTTATAACTCCAATCCAAACTCAAATAAAATCATAGCAACTTTATTTGGAGTTCGAATAATTGTGTACTCTGTTATCCAAAACAAAATCTGAATTCAACCGGAGAGCATCTTGTCCACCATCCTAATCCTATGTCAACACTATCCATGCATAATAAACTAGCCAATAGCATACACAAATCAATTTTTCCAAACGTTAAGGAATTATGTGAAGCTAGTAGAGGGACCAATTGGACATATATAATCGGGCTCCCGCAAGTCCATATGATCATCATTCTTTACCAAACAACTCAATCAGATGATCACTAATTTCAGAGTCACACCACTATAAACCTAAAACTGAACTCCCAATTATATACCGTATTACGTAAGCCTGTGACAAGCTATCGTCCAGCGACCTTATCATGTATGCAGAGCCCTCATATGATATCTATGATTAGCCTTAGGCCAAAGTCTATTTAATCCTACTGATTAGGCTATCTTAAAGTTCCATTATACTACCGAATAAAGAAAATGACTATTCAGCATATGTGAATAAGAAGTCATGCGCCCAGCAGACGACCCAAGGCCTTGTCCATTTTCACATTTAGTATAATGCCTTTAAGAGGATAACCTTAACTCCTCATTAGAGCTATGATTCCGATATCTGTAAACGAACCCTTCATTGTATACAAGTCATGCACCCAACGAACTGGTCTATAAGCTTACTACCTCTGAGACGCTTTAGCCATTGGAACATCAAAGTACACAAATCATATACATGAAGCCGTCCATCTACTAAGAATTAAGGTCACCACACAATGAACGTCAAAAGCAGATCGATCCACTCAAAGCGGACTTCGTAGATCAATCACGCTTTAGTCCCGGTCTAATATGTCACCACCAAGCAACATATCTATGTCTCTACTTGGTAGTCCAACTCCAGACAGTTAAGACAAACCGTCCCCTCCAAGGCTTTAGACAACGGAATAGTCTTAACATGAGTTAGATGCTCGGTCTAACCCCGGAGACTACAGACCATTGTTTAGACCGCTTACTTTAGAACATTGTCTTCTCGCAGACAGAAGTCCATTACATGCAACGTTCTAACAATTTAACACAAGCAGTCAGGGAGCCATATTTGCTTACATTTACTTTAACATGTAAATAAAATGAGGACAGACAGCAATGTAATGAATAACCTCTATATATATAATTTTATTATCTAGTTCAAAATAAATACATCAAAATATCTCTAATGCTTAGGGCAATTCCTAACAATTTGTTCTAGCAAACAACAGACCCCACTCTCTTGGATTCCCACGACCATTTTTGGTTCCTCATGCCTTAGTTGAAACCATGCTTGGTTCAAGGCACGAATGTAAACCGAAAACCTTATCTTGTGTTAGTTGGTTTTAAGTTTTGATCAAGGCCATTTATGTGTATTTATTTATACAAATGGTTTGTAATAAGTTTATGTTGAGCCCTTTGATTATCATTTTTAAGTTCATGTGGTTATGGTTGTGTTTACATTATTTTTTATGAATGGTTATGGGTGAATGAGAGCATGAACGTCTTAGTGGCTGGACACAAATCTGTCCTTAAGGAAAGGCCATGGATTTTGGCCATTTCAACCCCTTAGGTTCGAATTTGGGATTTGGTAAAACATGATGTTTTACCAAAATTTTGATACGGTCGTTTTTGTGTTAAATAGCCCTCGGCCAAAAATGAACCTAATATAGGTTTTTAGAGTGTTTTTCACTCGGTGTCCAAAACTGTGAACAAAATCCAAACCCAATATTTAGCCTCGGGTTTTGCTAGAAATGGACCACTTAGAGTCTGAACCGGTTCTCGGACTCAACACGAAAGTTGTAGATCTCGTCGAGACCTTGAAAACAGCCCATGCATGTTTTAAAAATTTTCCAATTTCGGGCCTCAAACCGAGCCATTTTTACAAAGACATAAAACTGGGACTTTTACAAAAAAAAAAAAAAAAAAAACTGGGCACCAAGCCTACAGGTTTAATGAAATTAGGAGCCGTTAGAGTTGGATTTAGCCTCCGAGGTGAACATGAGAATTGTTCATCTTGTCGAGAATGAAAACTTTCATGTTCAAAAAAGTCACAAACAAAGTCATTTATACCAAGTTTCAAAATAGTTTTCAAAAGTGGTTCAAAACCACCTTTAAAATACAAGTATCAAAAATATAATTTATGAACTTCAAAAAAAAAATGTATTTTTAACACTTTAAAATATGAACAAGGTTTTCATAAAAATGTCCCCTACCTTCCAACGGGGTGATAAGGGGGCGGTTTCAAAATAAGGAATTTTTTCAAGATTTTTACAAGCTAACCCAAACAATTTTTCAAAGTAAAATAGTGTGTGTAGCCCGGTAGGCTACCACACCAAACAAGCCTTAGTAGCCTGGTAGGGTACTACCCCAAGCAACCATAGTGGCCCGGTGGGCCATTACACCAAACAAGCCTTAGTAGCCTGGTAGGCTACCACACCCCAACAAGCGAAGTAACCCGGTTGGTTACTATACAAAGTTCACGTATAGTAACTCTATAGACTACTTAGTTACCAACACACGAGTTAACCGGTTAGTTAACTAACCGGTAAGCCAGTCAAGGACTGCATTTCGAACAACACAGTGAGGAACGATGATTAATCTGTCAAGTAGACGATTAATCGAACACGATACGAGTTAGACACCAAATCCCCAAAATAGGCCAATAGGGTACCAACGGGTCTCGGTACCCTGTAGAAACACAAGTTATAGTCACTAACGTTAATATTGACTCAACGAGAGTATTAATGAGAAACATTATTGATGACAGGTAGTAACCTGTGAATTTATAAAGGCGTGATTCAAGTTGCTTACAATTTAGGTAAGTACAACTCTGTCTGCAGCATGAACGAAAATACTTTTAAATGATATTTTACAGTATGTTAAAATATGTATCCTATGCACATGATGTTGCACTGCATGTTTAAGAGCATGTAGTTTCACAATCAAGTAGATTGATGAAAAAGCGAGATAGATGCTATACGTCCCTACCATGTAGGATTTGGGACAGCTTAGAGAAGCATATGGCAAGAAAAGATAAACAAGACGGAAATTAGTAAGCGTGTCCTACCGGCCTTTTCAAATGAAGAGATTCTAAGTTAAAGTAGAAAGTTGAGCATCCGTTGATGGCTCTCCGGCTATTTACCACGGCCATTACCGATGGTCTGTGCACACACGGTACTGACACATGGGCCCTAAATAGACAAGAAAAGAAAAGAGAAGTTTGAACCATAAATGAACATAACCAGATCATGCATTAGTTATAGTTCACCATGCTTCTAGATGCATTCAGTACACGATGTTTCTATGATGCACATGTTATGTGAAGTTTTATAATTATTGATATGATATGTGATATGTGATATGTTAAAGTGGTATATGTGATATATGGCTGCTTATATGTTTTTAAGCATGTACTATGTTTAAACATGTTTTACGGTAAATATGTTGTACTTACTGGGCGTAAAGCTCACGTCATGTGCTCATGCTATAGGTAAGCGTCCTACGACATAAATCCCAATGGGCGATAACGGCGGCGGAGGCGGATGTGAGGGCAAGGTTATGGAGACACCGCGAGTTTATCTTTCGCAAATTTGAGTATTAGTATTTTGAATAGTAATGGTTAAATAGTACTTTGAATAGTAATTGTCAGACAGTATTTTTTTTAATAGTAACCGTAAACCGTATTTTTGAATAGTAATCATTAAATAGTATTTTTGAATAGTAATCATTAAATAGTATTTTGAATAGTAATCGGTATACGTATGTATATAGTAAATACGTATATGTAAAAAAAATACAAAAAAACCCTAATTTTATGATTTCTAGTTAAGTATAAATTGCTAGAAAGTATAAGAAAAGCAAGCAAGTCAGTTTTTAGTGACAGTCCGGACCACTGAGGGCACGGGGCATCGCAAAGTTGCTTTCATAATGTAGGAAAATAAATCGGTAAAAACGTATCAGAGTGGCGCAGCGGAACAATAATTAAAACTCACACCTCAAGGATACCAATCTTACAGGAGGAGAATGACCAGAGGGCTTCAACCAACTAGCCTTCTCTACTATTCTCTAATTCCCGAATGGCTGAGTGTGTGGGCACTCTGAACCTCGATCGGTATGCTAACACTGCTAGTCTTCTTCCGACCACCCAGATCTCTAAAGAACTTATTGTCACAGTGGGCTGTACAACAATAAGCCTGCTCACCTGAGAGTCTGTGGTCTTAGAGAACTGGAGTGATAGGACCTCTATTTATAGACCTGCATGAGGTTATTCTCTGAATTCGAATTAGATTAGGAGAAGATATTCTCCCTTATCCACAAGCACAAAATCTGAATTTTCCAAGGGAAAATCCCAACATTTAAATTCAGCCACTTTAGGATAAATCCAATCCAAATCTAAACAAGATTTTAATTAGAATTTTATCTCCCTTTTTCAACCAAAAAATCTGAAAATTCTAAGGAGAAAATCTCCACAAAAATTTAGCTACTTTTGGATAAGGGAGAATCAAAATTCCACTAGGATTTTAAAGCTTGAATCTTATCTCATCCTTATCCAAAATAACCGAAAATCTCCTAGGAGATTCACTCCAAAATTTCGGCCACTTTCTGGGAGGAGAGAATCCAAATTCAACTGGGATTGAAACTTGAATTTTTCCTTGAACCTTATCTACAAAAAATCCGAAAATCATTGAGGATAATCCTCAAAATTTTCGTCCAACTTTAGTTAGGATTTGGATTCAAAATTAAAGTAGGATTCTAACAAGATTATCCACTCCATATCTAACTCAAATTCGAATTTCATTCCTTGTGGATTTACCATAACAAATTTGAATTTCAAATTTCAAATTCGAATTTCAAATTCAAACTTCAAATTTCAAATTTCAAATTTAAATTTCAAATTCAAATTTCAAATTTCAAAATTCAAATTTCAAATTTCAAATTTCAAATTTCAAAATTCAAATTTCAAAGTCCACAAAACAGTTGTATTTCAAACTCTTGTTCTCATGGATAATTTTCTACAACTCCAATCCAATCTCAAATAAAATCATGGCAACTTTATTTGGAGTTCGAATAATTGTGTACTCTATTATCCAAAACAAAATCTGAATCCAACCGGAGAGAATCTTGTCTACCATCCTAATCCTGTGTCAACACCATCCATGTATAATAAACTAGCCAATAGCATACACAGATCAATTTTGCCGAATGTTAAGGAATTATGTGGAGCTAGTAGAGGGACTGATTGGACATATATAATCGGGCTCCTGCAAATCCATATGATCATCATTCTTTACCGAACAACTCAATCATATGATCACTAATTTCAGAGTCACACCACTATAAACCTGAAACTGAACTCCCAGTTATATACCGTATTACGTAAGCCTGTGACAAGCTATCGTCCAATGACCTTGTCATATATGCAGAACTCTCATATGATATCCATGATCAGCCTTAGGCCAAAGTCTATTTAATCCTATTGATCAGGCTATCTTAAAGTTCTATTATACTACCGAATTAAGAAAATGATTATTCACCATATGTGAATAAGAAGTCATCCGCCCAGCAGACGACCCAAGGTCGTGTCTATTTTCACATTCAGTATAATGCCTTTAAGAGGATACCCTTAACTCCTTATTAGAGCTATGATTCCAATATCTGTAAACGAACCCTTCATCGTATACAAGTCATGCACCCAACGAACCGGTGTATAAGCTTACTACCTCTGAGACGCTTTAGCCATTGGAACATCAAAGTACACAAGTCATATACATGAAGCTGTCCCTTTACTCAGGATTAAGGTTACTGCATAATGAAGTCAAAAGCAGATTGATCCACTCAAAGCGGACTTCGTAGATCAATCACGCTTTAGTCCCGGTCTAATATGTCACCACCAAGGAGTCCAGCTTCAGACCGTCAAGACAAACCATCCCATCCAAGACTTTAGACAACATAATAGCCTTAACATGAGTTAGATGCTCGATTTAACCCCATAGACTACAGACCATAGTTTAGACCGCTAACTTTAGAACATTGTCTTCTCGCATACAAAAGTCCATTGCATGCAACGTTCTAACAGTTTAACACAAGCAGTCGGGGAGCGATGTTTGCTTACATTTACTTTAACATGTAAATAAAACGAGGACAGATAGCAACGTAATGAATAACCTCTATATATAATTTTATTATCCAGTTCAAAATAAATACATCAAAATATCTCTAATGCTTATGGCATTTCCTAACAATCTCCTACTTGCCCTAAGCTAGCAGATGTGCCATATTATGCATCCCCATCGCCTCTACATGCCTCTCAAAGCTTTTAGCCACCAAAGTCTTAGTAAAGGGATCAGCAATGTTGTCCTCGGACGCGATCTTACATACATCTACTTGTCCTGTCTCCACGTGCCCTCTAATAATATGATATCTTCGATCTATGTGCTTGTTCCTCTTGTGGTGCTGAGATTTCCTTGTGTTGGCAATAGCCCCAGTGTTATCACAGTAAAGTGTGATAGGCTTGTCAACACCCGGAATGACCTCAAGGTCTCTAAAGAGCTTGCAGAGACAAACCGCTTATTTAGATGCCTCAGCTGTAGCCACATACTCAGCCTCTATAGTAAAGTCAGCTGTGTAGCCCTGCTTCATGCTCCTCCACACAATGGCGCCTCCTCCGAGTAAAAACACTGATCTAGATGTCGATTTCCTCGAATCCTTACAAGTTTGGAAGTCTGAGTCCGTGTATCCTACGGGTGTTAGGTCCCCTCCAGAATACACCAGCATATAATCCCTCGTTCTCTTAAGATACTTGAGTATATGCTTTACTGCTTGCCAGTGTTTGGTTCCAGGATTTGCTTGATATTGACTCACCATACCTACTGCAAAACATATATCCGGGCGAGTGCAAAACATAGCATACATAAGGCTACCTACAGCGGATGCATAAGGGACCTTACTCATACGGTCTCTTTCTTCCGATGTCTTTGTACAGTAATTCAATGAAAGAGTTAGACCAGTAATAGAAGGTTGTGAACCTTTCTTTGCCTCTTGCATTGCATATTTGTCAATTATTTTATCTATGTATGAAGTTTGGGATAACACTATAATTTTGTTCTTTTGATCTTTGAAGAAATGAAAGCCTAGAACATAATTAGCTTCTCTCAAGTCCTTCATGTCAAACTGTTGGTGTAACCAAAGCTTGACCGATGATAAGTTCCCTACATCATTCCCAACGAGTAGTATATCATTGACATAGAGTATCACAAAGACCACTTTTCCATCCTTAATACGTTTATAAACACAGGGTTCATCAACATTCTGCCCAAAACCAAAAGTCTTAATCGCTTGATCAAACCTCTGATTCCATGAGCGGGATGCTTGCTTTAATCCATAAATGGATCTAAACAACTTGCAAACTTTCCTTTCTTGGCCTTTCACTACGAACCCTTCGGGCTGTATCATATAGATACACTCTTCAAGATGGCCATTCAAGAATACCATCTTGACATCCATTTGCCAAATCTCGTAATCGAGAGCCACAGCAACAGACAGAAGAATACGGATAGACTTCAGCATAGCAACAGGTGAAAAGGTTTCATCGTAATCGATTCCAGCCTTTTGCATGTACCCCTTTGCAACCAGTCTAGCTTTGAAAGTTTCCACTCTCCCTTCCGCATCCTTCTTTCTTTTATAGACCTATTTATATCCAATGGGTTTTATCCCATCCAGCAAATCTACAAGTTCCCAAACAGAGTTGGATTTCATAGAATCCATCTCATTGTTCATAGCCTGTTTCCAAGATTTAGAATCAACATCATTTATAGCTTCATCATAGGTGACCGGATCATCCTCATGCTCATGAGCCTCGGCCTAGTATACCTCAGCATTGTACATGAAGAAATTAGGTTCCTTCGAAACCCTTCCACTACGACGAGGCACCCTAAATTGTTGATCGTCTGCAGGTCTTTCACCGGAACTTGGACTTGCGTCTAAGATCGAAATCTGTGGAGTAGTTCTTTCACCCGATAACTCCTCCAACACCACTTTGCTTCGAGGCTTAAAGTCATTCATGTGACTTTCCTCCAAGAATGTCGCATGGGTTGAGACAATGAATTTTTGTTCCTTCGGGTTATAGAATAGACCTCCTTTAGTTCCCTTTGGATACCCTACAAACATGCACAATTCTGATCTGGGTTCCAACTTTTTCGCATCCCCATCTAGTACATGCGCCGGGCAGCCCCATATTCTCATATGTCCAAGGGAGGGCTTCCTGCCACGCCACAATTCATACGGAGTTTTGGGAATTGATTTGCTTGGAACCTGGTTTAGAATATAGCATGCCGTTTGCAAAGCATATCCCCAAAATGATAATGACAGCATTGAATAACTCATCATGGACCGTACCATATCCAACAAGGTCATATTTCTCCTTTCGACTATACCATTCTGTTGTGGAGTACCAGGTGCAGTCAATTCGGATAATATCCCGTTCTCTACAAGATGTCCTAGAAATTCATCAGAGAGGTATTCGCCACCTCGATTAGATCGAAGTGTCTTTATGGATTTATCCAATTGGTTTTCCACTTCCGCACGATACTCTTTGAACTTGTCGAAGGTTTCGCTCTTGCGGTGCATTAGATACACATATCCATACCTCAAGTAATCATTTATAAAAGAGACATAATACTCGAACCCTCCTCGTGCTGTGACGTTCATGGGGCCACATACGTCAGTTTGCACAATTTCTAAGAGCTCCTGATCCCTTGTACCCTTAGCTCCAAAAGACCTCTTATTTATCTTACCCTCTAGACAAGATTCACATTGGGGAAGACGTACCTCCTCCAGAGATTCTAGAGGACCGTCTTTCACCAATTTTTGAATCCTATCCTGATTAATATGACTAAGTCTTAAATGCCAAAGATACGCCTTGTTAGAGTGAGAAACTTTCAACCTTTTAGAGTTATCTATTAATTCAGTGTCAAGCAATGAGTACATCTTTGGTTTGATCAAATATAGGTTTCCATCCATCCATCCATCCAGAACAGATAAAAGACTTATTTTTACGAATATTAACTGTTTTACTAAAAAAAACTGAATAAGTATCCTTTATTAAACAGGCTACCGATATAAGGTTCCACCTAAAATTAGGAACATAAAAACAGTCTTTCAATAAAATAAACCTAAATAGATCAAAGTAAAGGTAAATATCTCCCACTGCCTCAGCCACCACCAACCTGCCATCTCCAGTTCGCAACAAGAGGCTCCTATCATGTAGACTTCTCATTTCTACGAACCCCTGCATAGAAACACACACATGATTAGTGGTACCCGAATCAATAACCCAAGTGTCTTTCGATTCTTCCACCAAACACGCTTCCAAGTAATGAAGTTCGTTACCTTCGTTGCCCTTGGCGGCTAGGAATTCCCAGTAAGCCTTCTTAAAGTGACCTACCTTCCCACAACGAAAGCATTTGGACTTTTTAGGGTCCCTGGGCTTCTTGTTCTTCTTCTTCTTTTTCCCATCCGAGACATGAGGATTAGAAGAACTGGAAGCCGCTTGCTTCTGATTTGGCCTCTTCCTCTTCCGTGAGGGTTTGGAAGATTTTGCCAAATTGGCCCCTCCTTTGGGTTGGACCACATCCCCATCCCTGATCATCTGCTCATAAGCCTGGAGTTGCTTCATGAGCTCGATTAGTCCTAACTCCTTTTGTTGCCAGATTGTATGCGGCCTTAAACCCCACAAAATATTTAGACAGAGTTTTGAACACCATCTCGATCTGGGTATTGTAGTCCAACTCAGCACCGTTTTCGACAGTCTCAGCGAAGAATCCCATTAGAGTGATCATATGGTCCTTCATCGGAGTACCCGCCTTTTGCTTAGAGTTCATAATGCTGGTTATAGCGGACTGTCGAACCAACTTTTCTTGGCCTCCGAACATGTCTTCCAGATTGTCCATGATCTCCCTAGCAACCTGATAAGTCTCATGCTGCTTTTATAAAGCACTCGTCATGCTAGCAAGCATATAGCATCGAGCTATATCATTGGATTCTCAACAACGAGTATAGGCAACCGGGACCACCTCAAGCGGTGTGTCAGGTTTTGGCCCTGGTGGGTATGGTTCGTCCAGTACGAACTTGTGTCTCTCGCAGCTGAGAACTATCAACAGATTTCTTTTCCAATCTTTAAAATTATCACCATTAAGTTTATTCTCAGCAAGTTTATAAATGAGGGGTGTCGGTGACATTTTGAACTGAAATAAAATTATACTAGACATCATTACAAAGCCCAAGCAAATAATTTAGCAAATAAAACATACAAGTATATTCCTACATGAAACTTGAAAAACATGTAGCATTGCAACGGTAATTCTCAGCATCTATTGCCTCAAGCCACCAAGGGGTGGTCATGAAAACAAACAGCCGGAACATGGACCAAGTCCAATTAATATATGTTGTCTTAAATCCTCCAAAGTTAAGACATATATTAATAACCGCTTATTTGGCCACCAGTTTAGTTAACAGAGCTTCTAGGGAAGGTTAATAACTAAACAAGTCTTAAGTGTATAACCATTGTTTACATAGCCCGATCCACGTCCTACCAAGCCACAGACGTGGTCATGAATAAGATCATACCCGAACACATTTTCCACATAGGAGATCCAATCTAGTATATCGGCGGCGTTAAACACCTAACGAGGGGTATGGTCAGGGCAGAACTGACGCGAGGCGTTACCATGTTTTCACATATGGATCAACAATGGAGGCCGTGGGTTTTGTTTGAAGCCCTCTCCCACTCATATTTTGAAAAACATGCAAGTTTTGACAAATTATGTATGATCAATATAGTATGAGTGGCACTCAGCTATCCTATATGACATGTTATCAAATATGCATATAAAACATCCATCAATACATATTTATACATCCATGACATATCATAGAAAAAATAATTGACAGAATAACTAAGCCATGGTTCCATCCTAGAACAAGAAAAATAAAGATTACAAAATTTCATCCAAAGCATTCTTTGGGTCTTGAATTTTGTTCCGTCTTCTTGTATCCATCTTTACGTAGCCTCTCCATTTATTTCTCATCCCATGAATCATTTAAAATTTAAATTCCAAAAATTTAAATTTCAAATCCAAAATTTTAAACAATTTTAAACATCATGTACAATAATATGTAATTTCAAAAATTTCAAATTTTCAATTACATATTTTTAAACACGATTTAAAATTAAATCTCAAATTTAAAAATCAAAATTTTTCTATTTTTTTGAATCGTCGCACTACCGTCCCCGGAGGCGGCAGCCGCCATGGGCAGCCACCAGCCCCGGGGGGGCTGGCATCCCACGGCCGCCCATGTGTAGCCTTGCTGGGCTGCAGGCCAAGCCTGCAGTGCCAGGCCGCACGCCCAGGCTGCGACCAGCCTTGGGGAGGCCACGGCCACCCTCGGCTGTAGGCCAAGCCTGCGGCCGTGGATGGTTATGGCCTGCACGGGGGCTGCCGCAGCCCATCCTGCCCAAGGGCAGAAGCTGCAGCCCCACCAAGGCTCGACGGCCTATCCCAAGGGCATGTCTCGATTTTCGGGTCATATTCTAATTTACCTATTAGGATCTCCAAAAATTAATTTGAATCCCAATTAAATTGAAATTTTCCACACAATCAAAATTTCAACTTTTAAATTAAATTTAACTTTTGGGAAAAATAAATTACGGTCTTCAATCTTCAATCTCCTCCAAGAATAATTACATAAAAATTTCCTAAACCGTTTCCTGTGTACAAAATTCTAACCATAATAATTCTAAGAGACAAAAATTAAAATCCATAGGAAAATTACAGTGCTAATAAACTGCTCCCATGGTTACCTAAAAATTCCTAGATACAATTTTTCTAAATTCTAAGGAACCATAACCGGCATAAACAAGCATGCTTATAATAATTAAAAAAATTAAAATAACCACATACTTTATACATAATCCATGATAACAACATAAAGGAATCCTAGAATGCCACTCTCTAAATATCAAATCCATACATAAATAAAAAGACTAAGTAATTGTCTAATTTATGCACATGGCATAGTCATGAGATGGCTCTGATACCAATTGTAGGAAAATAAATCGGTAAAAACGTATTAGAGTGGCACAGCAGAATAGTAAAAAGTTTTTAGGATCGTCAAATATCTCATGATGCCATACAATAAACCAACAATAATTAAAACTCATACCTCAAGGATTCCAATCTCGCAAGAGGAGAATGATCGGAGGGCTTCAACCAACTAGCCTTCTCTACTATTCTCCAATTCCCAAATGGCTAAGTGTGTGGGCACTCTGAACCTCGATCGGTATGCTAGCACTGCTAGTCTTCTTCCGACCACCCAGATCTCTAAAGAACTTATTGTCATGGTGGACTGTACAACAATAAGCCTATTCACCTGAGAGTCTGTGGTCTTAGAGAATTGGAGTGGCAGGACCTCTATTTATAGACCTACATGAGGTGATTCTCTGAATTCGAATTGGATTAGGAGAAGATATTCTCCCTTATCCACAAGCACAAAATCCAAATTTTCTAAGGGAAATTCCCAACAATAAAATTCAGCCACTTTAGGATAAATTCAATCCAAATCTAAACAAGATTTTAACTAGAATTTTATCCCCATTTTTCAACCAAAAAATCCGAAAATTCTAAGGAGAAATCTCCACAAAAAATTCGGCCACTTTTGGATAAGGCAGAATCAAAATTCCACTAGGATTTTCGAGCTTGAATCTTATCTCATCCTTATCCAAAATAACCGAAAATCTCCGAGGAGATTCACTCCAAAATTTCGACCACTTTCTGGAAGGAGAGAATCCAAATTCAACTGGGATTGAAACTTGAATTTTTCCTTGAACCTTATCCACAAAAAATCCAAAAATCATTGAGGATAATCCTCAAAATATTCATCCAACTTTAGTTAGGATTTGGATTCAAAATTCAAGTAGGATTCTAACAAGATTATCCTCTCCATATCTAACTCAAATTCGAATTTCTTTCCTTGTGGATTTACCACAACAAATTCGAATCCCACTTGGACTGTGATTCAAAATTTGAATTTCAAATTTCAAATTCGAATTTCAAACTCAAATTTCAAATTTCAAATTTAAATTTCAAATTCGAATTTCAAATTCAAATTCCAAATTCAAATTTCAAATTCAAAATTCAAATTTCAAATTTCAAATTTCAAAATTCAAATTTCAAAATCCACAAAACAATTGTATTTCAAACTCTTGTTCTCATGGATAATTTTCTATAACTCCAATCCAATCTCAAATAAAATCACGGCAATTTTATTTGGAGTTCGAATAATTGTGTACTCTATTATCCAAAATAAAATCTGAATCCAACCGGAGAGAATCTTGTCTACCATCCTAATCCTGTGTCAACACCATCCATGTATAATAAACTAGCCAATAGCATACACATATCAATTTTGCCAAATATTAAGGAATTATGTGGAGTTAGTAGAGGGACTGATTGGACATATATAATCGGGCTCCCACAAATCCATATGATCATCATTCTTTACAGAACAACTCAATCATATGATCACTAATTTCCGAGTCACACCGCTATAAACCTAAAACTGAACTCCCAATTATATACTGTATTACGTAAGCCTGTGACAAGCTATCGTCCAATGACCTTGTCATATATGCAGAACCCTCATATGATATCCATGATTAGCCTTAGACTAAAGTCCGTTTAATCCTACTGATCAGGCTATCTTAAAGTTCCATTATACTACCGAATTAAGAAAATGATTATTCATCATATGTGAATAAGAAGTCATCCGCCTAGCAGACGACCCAAGGCCTTGTCCATTTTCACATTCAGTATAATGCCTTTAAGAGGATACCCTTAACTCCTTATTAGAGCTATGATTCCAATATCTGCAATCGAACCCTTCACCGTATACAAGTCATGCACCCAACGAACCGGTCTATAAGCTTACTACCTCTGAGACGCTTTAGCCATTGGAACATCAAAGTACACAAGTCATATACATGAAGCTGTCCTTTTACTCAGGATTAAGGTTACTGCACAATGAACGTCAAAAGCAGATCGATCCACTCAAAGCGGACTTCATAGATCAATCATGCTTTAGTCCCGATCTAATATGTCACCACCAAGTAATATATCTATATCTCTACTTGGGAGTCCAGCTCCAGACCGTCAAGACAAACTGTCCCATCCAAGACTTTAGACAACATAATAGTCTTAACATGAGTTAGATGCTCGGTCTAACCCCGTGGACTACAGACCATAGTTTAGACCACTAACTTTAGAACATTGTATTCTCACATACAAAAGTCCATTGCATGCAACATTCTAACAGTTTAACACAAGCAGCCAGGGAGCCATAATTGCTTACATTTACTTTAACATGTAAATAAAACGTGGACAGATAATAATGTAATGAATAACCTCTATATATAATTTTATTATCCAGTTCAAAATAAATACATAAAAATGTCTCTAATGCTTAGGGCATTTCCTAACACATAACTCCCTCAAAACCCTCATTAAACCAACAAATTACTAAGTAACTTACACATAAACACTTAAAACTAAATTTTATTGGGCTGTAACAACAATATTAAAGCTGAAAATAACTAAAGACTCTAAAATTAATTTTAAGGAAGAAAGCCATGCATTCCTATGTAAAGCCATGAAGCCATGAAAGCCATGCAAAGTCGAGCTGCTAGAGCCATCCAAAACTAAACTTAAGCTTGAGCCTTTGGGTGGCGAGCTAGAGCTTGAAACATGATCTGCATCATCTTCCCCGAGTTGGAAAGGGCTTGCCCTCAAGTCCATAGCCTTTGTACGAATAAAATCGAGAAAAAACGTATCATAGTGGCACAGCGGAACAATAAAAATTTTTCAAGATCGTTAAATATCTCATGATGCCGTGTACAATAAACCAACAACAATTTAAACTCATACCTCAAGGATGCCAATCTGCAGGAGGAGAATGATCGGAGGGCTTCAACCAACTAGCCTTCTCTACTATTCTCCAATTCCCGAATGGCTGAGTGTGTGGGCACTCTGAACCTCGATCGGTATGCTAGCACTGCTAGTCTTCTTCTGACCACCTAGATCTCTAAAGAACTTATTGTCATGATGAGTTGTGCAACAATAAGCCTGCTCACCTGAAAGTCTGTGGTCTAAGAGAATTGAAGTGGCAGGACCCCTATTTATAGACTTGCATGAGATGATCCTCTAAATTCGAATTAGATTAGGAGAAGATTTTCTCCCTTATCCACTCACAAAATCTGAAATTATCAAGGGCCAATATCTACCAAAAGAATTCGGCCACTTCTTGGATTTTTCATTCAAAATTCAAACAGGATTTAACTAAAATTTTATCTCCTTATTCCCACAAAAAACTAATTCCCCTTTGTGCCAAAAACATGACTAGATTCGGTCAATAAAGTGTGAGGAGAATCAAAATCAAAATAGGGTTTTCTAGCTTGAATTTTATCTCATCCTTATCCATAAATAACCAAAAATCTATATGAGATATGCCCTCAAAATTTCGACCATAATGAGGGAGGAGAGAATCTAAATTCAACTAGGATTGAAACTTGAATTTTTCCCTGAACCTTATCCACAAAATATTCAAAAATTCCATGAGGATAATCCTCAAAATTTTTGACCAAGTTTGTTAGGATTTGGGTTCAAAATTCAAGTAGGATTCAAACAAGATTTTCCTCTCCATATCCAACTCAAATTCAAATTTCACTCCTTGTGTATTTACCACAAGAAATTTGAATCGTACTTGGACTGTGATTCAAAATTTGAATTTCAAATTTCAAATTTAAATTTCAAATTCAAATTTCAAATTTCAAATTTCAAAATCCACAAAACAGTTGTATTTCTAATTCTTGTTCTCATGGATAATTTTCTACAACTCCAATCCAATCTCAAATAAAATCATGGCAACTTTATTTGGAGTTCGAATAATTGTGTACTCTATTATCCAAAACAAAATCCGAATTCAACCGGAGAGAATCTTATCCACTATCCTAATCCTATGTTAACACCATCCATGCATAATCAACTAGCCAATAGCATAAATAAATCAATTTGCCAAACATTCAGGAATTATGTGGAGCTAGTAGAGGGACCAATTGGACATATATAATTGGGCTCCCGCAAATCCATACGATCATCGTTCTTTACCGAACAACTCAATCATATGATCACTAATTTCAGAGTCACACAGCTATAAACCTGAAACTAAACTCCCAATTATATACCGTATTACGTAAGCCTGTGACAAGCTATCGTCTAATGACCTTGTCATGTATGCAGAACCCTCATATGATATCTATGATCAGCCTTAGGTCAAAGTCCGTTTAATCCTACTGATCAGGCTATCTTAAAGTTCCATTATACTTCCGAATGAGAAAATAATTATTCACCATATGTGAATAAGAAGTCATCCGCCCAGTAGACAACCCAAGGCCTTGTCCATTTTCATATCCAGTATAATGCCTTTAAGAGGATACCCTTAACTCCTTATTAGAGCTATGATTCCGATATCTATAAACAAATCCTTCATCGTATACAAGTCATGTACCCAACGAACCGGTCTATAAGCTTACTACCTCTGAGACACTTTAGCCATTGGAACATCAAAGTACACAAGTCATATACATGAAGCTGTTCATCTGCTCAGGATTAAGGTTACTGCACAATGAACGTCAAAAGCAGATCAATCCACTCCTAGCGAACTATGTAGATCAATCATGCTTTAGTCCTGGTCTAATATGTCACCATCAAGCAACATATCTATGTCTCTATTTGGGAGTCTATGCTCCAGACAGTTAAGACAAACCGTCCCCACCATGTCTTTAGACAGCATAATAGTCTTAACATGAGTTAGATGATCGGTCTAACCCTATAGACTACAGACCTTAGTTTAGACCGCTTACTTTAGAACATTGTCTTCTTGCATACAAAAGTCCATTGCATGCAATGTTGTAACAGTTTTAACATAAGTAGTCGGGGAGCTGTATTTGCTTACGTTTACTTTAACATATAAATAGAATGAGGACAAACAGCAATGTAATGAATAATCTCTATATATAATTTTATTATCTAGTTCAAAATAAATACAACAAAATGTCTCTAATGCTTAGGGCATTTCCTAACAATCTCCCACTTGCCCTAAGCTAGCAGATGTGCCATGTTACGCATCCCCATCGCCTCTACATGCCTCTCAAAGCTTCTAGCCACCAAAGTCTTAGTAAATGGATCGATAATGTTGTCCTCAGACGTGATCTTACATACATTTACTTGTCCTGTCTCCATGTGCCCTCTAATAATGTGATATCTCTGATCTATGTGCTTGGTCCTCTTGTGGTGCCGAGATTCCATTGTGTTGGCAATAGCCCCAGTGTTATCACAGTAAAGTGTGATAGGCTTGTCAACACCCGGAATGACCTCAAGGTCTTTAAAGAACTTGTGGAGCCAAACTGCTTCTTTAGATGCCTCAACCGCAGCCACATACTCAACCTCCATAGTAGAGTCCACTGTGCAACCCTGCTTCACACTCCTCCACACAATGGCACCTCCTCCGAGTAAGAACACAGATCCAGGTGTCGATTTCCTTGAATCCTTACAAGTCTGAGTCTATGTATCCTGCGGGTGTTAGGACCCCTCCAGAATACACCAGCATATAATCCCTCGTTCTCTTAAGATACTTAAGTATATGCTTTACTGCTTGCCAGTGCTTGGTTCCAGGATTCGCTTGATATCGACTCACCATACCTACTGCAAAACATATGTCCGGGCTAGTGCAAAGCATAGCGTACATAAGGCTACCCATAGCGGATGCATAAGGGACCTTACTCATACACTCTCCTTCTTCTAATGTCTTTGGATAGTCATCCAATGAAAGAGTTAGACCGACAATATAAGATTATGTACCTTTCCTTACCTCTTGCATTGCATATTTGTCAATTATTTTATCTATGTATGAAGCTTGGGATAATGCTATCATTTTGTTCTTTCGATCTCTGAAGACATGAATGCCTATAACATAATTAGCTTCTCCCAAGTCCTTCATGTCAAACTGTTGGTGTAGTCAAAGCTTGACCGATGGTAAGTTCCCTACATCATTCCCAATGAGCAGTATATCATCGACATAGAGTATCGATAAGACCACTTTTCCATCCTTAATACGTTTATAAACACAGGGTTCATCAACGTTCTGCTCAAAACTGAATGTCTTGATTGCTTGATCAAATCTCTGGTTCCATGAGCGAGATGCTTGCTTTAATCCACAAATGGATCTAAGCAACTTGCAGACTTTCCTTTCTTGGCCTTTCACTACAAACCCTTCGGGCTATATCATATAGATACACTCCTCAAGATAGCCATTCAAGAATGCTGTCTTGACATCCATTTGCCAGATCTCGTAATCGAGAGCCGTAGCAATGGACAGAAAAATACAGATAGACTTTAGCATAGCAACAGGCAAAAAAGATTCATCGTAATCGATTTTAGCCTTTTGCGTGTACCCCCTTACAACCAGTCTAGCTTTGAAAGTTTTCACTCTCCCTTCAGCATCCTTCTTTCTTTTGTAGACCCATTTGCATCTAATAGATTTTATCCCATCCGGCAAATCTACAAGTTCCCAAACAGAGTTGGATTTCATATAATCCATCTCATTGTTCATAGCCTATTTCTTAGATTTAGAATCAACATCATTTATAGTTTCATCATAGGTGATCGGATCATCCTCATGGTCATGAGCCTCAGCCTAGTATACATCAACATCATACACGAAGAAATTAGGTTTCTTCGAAACCCACCCACTACAACGAGGCACCCTAAATTGTTGATCGTCTGCAGGTCTTTCACAGAAACTCAGACTTGCGTCCAATACCGAAACCTGTGCAGTAGTTCTTTCACCTGATAACACCTCTAGCACTACTTTACTTCGAGGCTTAAAGTCATTCATGTGACTTTCCTCTAAAATTGTCGCATGGGTTGAAACAATAACATTTTGTTCCTTCGGGTTATAGAATAGACCTCCCTTAGTTCCCTTTGGATACCCTACAAACATGTACTATTCTGATCTTCGTTCTAATTTCTTCGCATCCCCATCCAGTACATGCGCCGAGCAGCCCCATATTCTCATATGTCCAAGGGAGGGCTTCCTGCTACGCCACAATTCATACGGAGTTCTGGGAATTGATTTGCTTGGAACCTGGTTTAGAATATAGCACGTCGTTTGTAAAGCATATCCCCAAAATGATAATGGTAGCGTTGAATAACTCATCATAGACTGTACCATATCCAACAAGGTCCTGTTTCTCCTTTCGGCTACACCATTCTGTTATAGAGTACCAGGTGCAGTCAATTGGGATAATATCCCATTCTCTACAAGATGCCCTAGAAATTCGTCGGAGAGGTATTCGCCACCTCGATCAGATCGAAGTATCTTTATGAATTTATCCAATTGCTTTTCTACTTCCGCACGATACTCTTTGAACTTGTCAAAGGTTTCGCTCTTGCGGGCATCAGGTACACATATCCATACCTCGAATAATCATCTATAAAGTAGACATAATACTCGAACCCTCCTCGTGCTGTGACGTTCGTGGGGCCGCACACGTCAGTGTGCACAATTTCTAAGAGCTCCTGTGCCCTAGTACCCTTAGCTCCAAAAGACCTCTTAGTCATCATTCCCTCTAGACAAGACTCATATTGAGGAAGACGGACCTCCTCTAGAGATTCTAGAGGATCGTCTTTCACTAATTTGTGAATCCTATCCTAATTAATATGACCAAGTTTTAAATGCTAAAGATACGCCTTGTTAGAGTGAGAAACTTTCAACCTTTTAGAGTTATCTATTAATTCAGTGTCAAGTAGTGAGTACATCTTTGGTTTGATCAAATATAGGTTTCCATCCATCCATCCAGAATAGATAAAAGACTTATTTCTATGAATATCAACTCTTTTACTAAAAGAAACTGAATAAGAATCCTTTATTAAACAAGCTACGGATATAAGATTCCTCATAAAATTAGGAACATAAAAATAGTTTTTCAAAAAAATAAACCTAAATTCATCAAAGTAAAGAAAAATATCTCCCACCGCCTCAGCCACCACCAAGCTACCGTCTCCAGTCCACAACGAGAGACTCCTATCATGTAGACTTCTCGTTTCCATGAACCCCTGGATAGAAACACAAACATGATTAGTGGCCCCCGAATCAATGACCCAAGTGTCTTTCGATTCTTCCACCAAACACGCTTCCAAATAGTGAAGTTCCTTACCTTCCTTGCCCTTGGTGGCTAGGATTTCCCGGCAAGCCTTCTTAAAGTGACCTACCTTCCCATAGCGGAAGCACTTGGACTTTTTAGGGTCCCTGGGCTTCTTGTTCTTCTTCTTCTTCTTCCCATCCGAGACAGGAGGATTAGAAGAACTAGAAGCCGCTTGCTTCTGATTTGTCCTCTTCCTCTTCCATGAGGGTTTGGAAGATTCCGCCAAATTGGCCTCTCCTTTGGGTTGGATCGCGTCCCCATCCCTGATCATCCGCTCATAAGCTTGGAGTTGCTTCATGAGCTCGGTTAGTCCTAACTCCCTTGTCGCCAGATTGTATGCGGCCTTAAACTCCACAAAATCTTTAGACAGAGTTTTGAACACCATCTCGATCTGGGTGTTGTAGTCCAATTCAGCACCGTTCTCAGCAGCCTCAGTGAAGAATCCTATTAGAGTGATCATATGGTCCTTCACCGGAGTACCTGCCTTTTGCTTAAAGTTCATAATACTGGTTATAGCAGACTGTCGAGCCAACTTTTCTTGGCCTCCGAACATGTCCTCTAGACTTTCCATGATCTCCCTAGTAACTTGATAAGTCTCATGCTACTTTTGTAAAGCACTCGTCATGCTAGCAAGTATGTAGCACCGTGCTATCTCATTTGGATTCTCTCCAACGAGTATAGACAACTAAGATTTCCTTAAACGGTGTGTCAGGTTTGGGCCCAGGTAGGCATGGTTCATCCAGTACAAACTTGTGTCTCTCGTAGTTGAGAACTATCAACATATTTCTTTTCCAATCTTTATAATTATTGCCATTTAGCTTATTCTCAGTAAGTATTGAAATGAGGGGTGTTGGTGACATTTTGAACTGAAATAAAATTATACTAGACATCATTACAAAGGCCAAGCAAATATATAGATAATTTAGCAAATAAAACATACAAGTATGTTCCAACATGAAACTTGGAAAAAACATGTAGCATTGCAACGGTAATTCTCAGCACCTATTACCCCAAGCCACCGAGGTGTGGTCATGAGACAAATAACCGGAACATGGACCCCGTCCAATTAATATATGTCACCTTAAATCCTCCAAGGTTAAGACATATATTAATAATCGCTTATTTGGCCACCAGTTTAGTTAACAAAGCTTCTAGGGAAGGTTAATAACTAAATGAGTCTTGAGTGTATAACCATTATTTATGTAGCTCGATCCACGTCCTACCAAGCCACCGAGGGGTGGTCATGAATAGGATCGTACCTGAACACGTTTTTCACATAAGAGATCCAACCTAGTATACTGGTGGCAGTAAACACCTACAGAGGGGTGTGGTCAGGGCAGAACTGAGCGAGGCGTTACCATGCTTTCACATATGGATTAACAATGGAGGCCGTGGGTTTTGTTTGAAACCCTCTCCCACTCAATATTTTGAAAAATATGCAAGTTTTGTCAAATATGTATGATCAATATAGTATGAGCGGTACTCACCTATCCTATATGACATGTTATCAAATATGCATATAAAACATGCATCAATACATATTTATACATCCATGACTTATCACAAAAAAAATAATTGACAGAATAACCAAGCCATGGTTCCATCCTAGAACAAAGAAAATAAAGATTACAAAATTCCATCCAAAGCATTCTTCGGGTCTTGAATTTTGTTCCGTCTTCTTATATCCATCTTTATGTAGCCTCTCCATTTATTTCTCAGCCCAAGAATCATTTAAAATTTAAATCCCAAAAAATTTAAATTTCAAATTCAAATTTCAAATTCAAATTTCAAATTTAAATTTCAAATTCAAATTTTAAACAATTTTAAATATCATGTACAATAATATGTAATTTCCAAAATTTCAAATTTTCAATTACATATTTTTAAACATGATTTAAAATTAAATCTCAAATTTAAAAATCAAAATTTTTCGATTTTCGAACCAGCGTCCCCACGGCCCTGGAGGCCGGCAACCGCCGTGGGCAGCCCCCAGCACCCCGGGGGATTGACAGCCCACGGTCGCACCATATGCAGCCCCAGGCTACAAGCCTAGGCTGGGCGCAGCAGCCGGCAGGTTGCAGGCAGTGCCTGCAGCCACAGGCTGCGGCCAGCCCTTGGAGGGGCCACAGCCACCCTCGGCTGCAGGTAGAGCCTGCGGCCATGGGTGGTGCAAACGTGGGCAGGGGCTGCCGCAGCCCCATCCTACCCAAGGGCAGGGGTTGCAGCCCCACTACAGCTTGTGGCCCGTCTCGAGGGGTCCGTTCTCGATTTTCGTGTCATATTCCAATTTACCCATTAGGATCTCTAAAAATTAATTTGAATCCTAATTAAATTGAAATTTTCTGCACAATCAAAATTTCAACCTTTAAATTAAATTTAACTTTTAGGAAAAATAAATTACGGTCTTCAAACTTCAATCTCCTCCAAGAATAATTACACAAAATTTCCTAAACCGTTTCTGGTGTACAAAAATTCTAACCATAATAATTCTAAGAGACAAAAAATTAAAATCCATGGGAAAATTATAGTATTAATAAACTGCTCCCATGGTTACATAAAAATTCCTAGATACAATTTTCTAAATTCTAAGGAACCATAACCGGCATAAACAAGCATGCTTATAATAATTCAAAAAATTAAAATAACCACATACTTTATACATAATATATGATAACAACATAAAGGAATCCTAGAATGCCACTCTCTAAATATCAAATCCATACATAAATAAAAAGACTCATTAATTGTCTAATTTATGTACATGGCATAGTCATGAGATGGCCCTGATACCAATTGTAGGAATAAAATCAAGAAAAAACATATCAGAGTGACGCAGCGGAACAATAAAAATTTTTCAAGATTGTTAAAAATCTCATGATGCCATATACAATAAACCAACAACAATTTAAACTCATACCTCAAGGACGCTAATCTGCAGGAGGAGAATTACCGGAGGGCTTCAACTAACTAGCCTTCTCTACTATTCTACAATTCTCGAATGGCTGAGTGTGTGGGCACTCTGAACCACGATCAGTATGCTAGCACTGCTAGTCTTCTTCCAACCACCTAGATCTCTAAAGAACATATTGTCACAGTAAGTTGTGCAACAATAAGCCTACTCACCTGAGAGTCTGTGGTCTAAGAGAACTGGAGTGGCAGGACCTCTATTTATAGACTTGTATGAGGTGATCCTCTAAATTCGAATTGGATTCGGAGAAGATTTTCTCCCTTATCCACTCACAAAATCTGAAATTATCAAGGGTCAATATCCCCCAAAAGAATTCGGCCACTTCTTGGATTTTTCATTCAAAATTCAAATAGGATTTTAACTAGAATTTTATCTCCTTATTCCCACAAAAAACCGATTCCCCTTTGTGCCAAAAACATGACTAGATTCGATCAATAATGTGTAAGGAGAATCAAAATCTAAATAGGATTTTCTAGCTTGAATTTTATCTCATTCTTATCCATAAATAACCGAAAATCTACATGAGATATGCCCTTAAAATTTCGGTCATAATCAGGGAGGAGAGAATCCAAATTTAACTGGGATTGAAACTTGAATTTTTCCCTGAACCTTATGCACAAAAAATCTGAAAATTCCATGAGGATAATCCTCAAAATTTTTGACCAAGTTTGTTAGGATTTGGATTCAAAATTCAAGTAGGATTCAAACAAGATTTTCCTCTCCATATCCAACTCAAATTCGAATTTCATTCCTTGTGGATTTTCCACAAGAAATTCGAATCCTATTTGGACTGTGATTTCAAATTCAAATTTCAAATTTCAAATTTCAAATTTCAAATTTCAAACTCCACAAAACAGTTGTAGTTCATATTCTTGTTCTCATGGATAATTTTCTACAACTCCAATCCAATCTCAAATAAAATCATGGAAACTTTATTTGGAGTTCAAATAATTGTGTGTTCTATTACCCAAAACAAAATCTGAATTCAACCAGAGAGAATCTTGTCCACCATCCTAATCCTATATTAACACCATCTATGCATAATCAACTAGCGACTAGCATACACAAATCAATTTGCCAAACGCTAAGGAATTATGTGGAGCTAGTAGAGGGACCAATTGGACATATATAATCGGGCTCCCACAAATCCATATGATCATCATTCTTTACCGAACAGCTCAATCATATGATCACTAATTTCAGAGTTCTCACTAATTTCAGAGTCACACCATTATAAACCTGAAACTGAACTCCCAATTATATACCGTATTACGTAAGCCTGAGACAAGCTATCAACCAACGACCTTGTCATGTATACAGAACCCTCATTTGATATCCATGATCAGCCTTAGGTCAAAGTCCGTTTACTCCTACTGATCAGGCTATATTAAAGTTCCATTATACTTCTGAATAAGAAAATGGTTATTCACCATACGTGAATAAGAAGTCATCCGCCGAGCAGACAACCCAAGGCCTTGTCCATTTTCACATCTAGTATAATGCCTCTAAGAGGATACCCTTAACTCCTTATTAGAGCTATGATTCCGATATCTGTAAACAAACCCTTCATTATATACAAGTCATGCACCCAACGAACCGGTCTATAAGCTTACTACCTCTGAGACGCTTTAGCCATTGGAATATTAAAGTACACAAGTCATATATATGAAGCTATTCATCTACTCAGGATTAAGGTTACTACATAATGAACGTCAAAAATAGATCGATCCACTCATAACGGACTACGTAGATCAATCACGCTTTAGTCCCGGTCTAATATGCCACCACCAAGCAACATATCTATATCTCTACTTAGGAGTCTATGCTCCAGACAGTCAAGATAAACCGTCCCCACCATGGCTTTGGACAACATAATAGTCTTAACATGAGTTAGATGCTCGGTCTAACCTCATAGACTACAGACCTTAGTTTAGACTGCTTACTTTAGAACATTGTCTTCTCACATACAAAAGCCCATTGCATGCAACATTCTAACAGTTTCAACACAACTAGTCAGGGAGCCATATTTGCTTACATTTACTTTAACATGTAAATAGAACGAGGACAAATAGTAATATAATGAATAACCTCTATATATAATTTTATTATCTAGTTCAAAATAAATACATCAAAATGCCTCTAATGCTTAGGGCATTTCCTAAAAGCCTTATCTTCAAGATAGGGAGAAAGATCAGCCACATTGAAAGTAGCTGAGACTCCATAATTTCCCGGTAAGTCTACCTTGTAAGCGTTCTCATTGACCTTATGCACTATCTTGAAAGGCCCATCAGCCCTAGGTTGTAGCTTGGGATACTTTTGGTTCGGAAATCATTCCTTACGAAGATGAATCCACGTCAAATCTTCAACTTGATAAATCACACGCTTCCTATGCTTGTTTGTACATTGCGCATATTGTTCGGTACATTTGGCAATGGTTTCACGCACTTGTTCATGAAGCTTCTTGATGTACTTTGCTCTTTCATCCACTTCACCACTAAAATTGGTATTTGTTTTGAGTGGAACAAGATCCAAAGGAGTAAGTAGGTTCATTCCATAGGCAACTTCAAAAGGAGAACAACCAGTTGATTGGCTAGTGGACCGATTGTATGCAAACTCGGCTTAAGGAAGCAGCAAATCCCATACCCTCAAGTTCTTCTTGATCAATGCTCTTAACAAAGCTCATAGAGAATGATTGTCCACCTCAGTTTGAACATCGATTTGAGGATGGTGAGAAGTGCTAAATTATAGTCTAGTACCCATTTTCCTCTGTAGAGTCTTCCAAAAGTGACTAAGGAACTTAGCATCACAATCTGAAGTGATAGTTTCGGGCACACCGTGCTACTTGACAATTTCATTGAAATACAAATCAGCTACATGCATTGCATCCATCATCTTGTTGTAAGGGACAAAATGAGCCATCTTTGAAAAATGATCAACCGCCATTATGATGGAATCCTTCCTACATTGGGTCCTAGGAAAGCTAAGAACAAATCCATGCTAAAATCCTCCCAATGGGTAGTTGGAATGGGCAAGGGTGAGTACAACTCAGCATTGCCCCCATGCATCTTTGCGCTCCTACAAATCTCACACCTTTCCACAATTCACCCTACATCCTTCACAAGATTCAACCAATAGAAATTTTCTTGAACCAAGGACACTGTCTTGTCATGCCCAAAATTATGGCGCCCCTGAATCTAACCACGCTAAAACTATCATGAACCGACTCTATTGTCAGCTAAGACAGCTCGTGTGCTGAATCCGGATCACTATTTAAAACTCTTTTTCTCTCAACTCTTATTTTTCAGGGCCCAAATTTTGCCCATAATTTTTTTTTCTTTTAAATACACACTTTCCTTAAAAGAAAACCAAGTATGAAAGCCTTGTGAAATACAATACTAGCTTTTAGATGTCTTTTTGAGTACAACATAATGTACAACATATAATATATTTATACTATATTATTCAATACACATTCTCTTCAACTCCCTAACTCTCAATACCCAGTGGAAAACTTATGTTAGGACCAAATCCATGGTGAATTCCCTATCCCATTGACATGTGCACATCCTACCGCCATCCATGTAGTCTATTAGACAGGTTTCTTACCTGCAACATGAATAAACTGATGAGCTAACAGACTCAGTAAGTTCAAACATACTTAATAAGAATCACATAGATTCAATGACATCCAAATCTAATTTCCTATGAATAGTAGTATTCATACATAAATAGTACTATTCATCATGAATAGTAACTTTACCCTTTGATTGATGAATAGTAACTGTTACCCTAACCGATTACTATTCATGTTACCCTAACCGAGTCCACTACACTTAGTGCTAGTGTTGGTTATACTTAATTATGCTCTGTTATGGCTTTCATCATTTTATTCTCGATTAGCTCTATTTATGTTCTGGTTTCGAGCTCTTGATGGTTGTACTGATAATTTACAGCCTGCCAACTATGAGGGCGAGAGAGCAACCCTAGAGCTTCTTCCTCTCCAGCCCTTATTGCTCCTAGTGATTATTATATCCCCGAAGGACTTATAAAACCTCCACCACAACGTTGGAGGGGCAGTACGCCTTAGGTGGTTTTATTACCATCTTTCAATTTTAGTCTTGACCAAGTGACAATAATCGTCACCTCAAGGTCATTAACCTCTATTACCCGTAGGTTTTATTTATTCTCTTCTTCTTATTATGTGAGATGTGTTATACTAACTAATCCCTAAGGTCCATAATACTTAACAAATGATGTATAACTAGTACTAAACACAATATCACAGTATTTCATGTTGCAGACATGAAAATGCTTGAACTTACCACCACTGCAATAATGTCCACTTCCGGAACTCCTACGCAGTTTTATCTCTAGTTTGGGTCCCTACAGACATAATATTGTCTGTTAATACCCTTTATTAATTATCACTTTAATTATATTCATCTTATGATAAATTTTACAAAACATGTCAATTCTTTATGTGGTACACGGTCTGTAGCACGCCCGTGTCCCTGACCGTGTACCTGTCGATTTCACTCTACACAGCCATGTTTCACTGTACACACCCGTGTACTATTTAGATTGTAGATTTTTAACTCTAAAATCTTTATTTTAGGGTTTGGAATTTTATTTAAGTCATTCTAGATCCTTTACGGTCCTTTCCGAACCTTTCAGAAATTTTTGGTCAAAATGACCATTTTACCCCTGTCGGGTCTCGGGGCCGTAACTATTCCGTCTTATCATTTTCCTGAATTTTCTAAGCTCAAATATCTTAAAATAATATTTCCTAACCTTCTGTATCATTTTACAGTTTAAATTGCTACAGAATCTCAATTATTCATTTTCCAACCCTCGATTACTATTCATCAATCGCCTAGGCTCGTTTCTCATTTTTTCAGCGTTTCGGAGCCTCAAATGGGCAATTCACTACTCTTGAAACGTTTTTCATCTTGTCCTCGAGGGGCTTGGGTTTCGTATCCCAATCAAATCTTTCCCCCTCGTTTCCTAAAATACCCCTATCATGATTTTTTTTTTCCCGTTTTGGGATTTTAGTCATTAAGGGTTGGTTTACTATTTCTCTTGGTGTAAAGACCGCCTCGATCATGTACTTTAATTTTCAATTTAATGAGAAATTGAAGAATAATTTGATGTATTTTAGTGCAATTTTTAAAGTACATGGTCAGGTACACGGCCGTGTAAGTGGCCATGTACCACTCAGACTGTGTATGTGTGTGTAGCTGTGTAAGTATACATGGCCATGTAGTAGAACACGGTCAGGTACACGGCCGTGTAAGAGGCCGTGTACCGCTCGGTTGTGAACGTGTGAGAAGCCGTGTAACTGAACATGGCCGTGTACTGAGACACGGTCAAGAACACGGCCGTGTAAGAGGCCGTGTACAGCTCGGGTTAATGAACGTGTAAAAGGCCGTGTTTTGAAACAGGGTCGTGTTGAAAAACTTCAACTAGTACACACCTGTGTCCGGTGTATACGCGCCCGTGTTACCTTATACACGTCCGTGTTCGAGGCCGTGTAATGGGCAGAAAGCCGTTACACAGACCCTCAAATTGCATGAAACCTAATTACTATGTAATGAGTAATTAAGTTGGAAAATATAGTATATAAATAGACTAAACAGATACGGTACTGTTTAAGTACTATTTATGTAGTGAAAGGGGCGACTGACAGTGAACTCGGTCCACCCTATTATGTGTATATATGAATAAGACATGCACTGTCGGGAAACTAGTTCGGACAACCATTTCTTGACACAAGACTAGTAAATAGATCACCAAAATGCTCGGATTGAACATCTAAGCACAATAGCGAGAGATAGCCCTAGCAAGGGTACGATATCGAGAAATGGTCCAGATGACCTCTTCTCACGTAGAGACTGACAAAATCAGAGTCAGAGCACTCAGACTAGTCAGTTAAGTAGAAAATGGCTGTTAATGAATTGTGAGACGTACGCAGTATCAGGATGAGGGTCAAGACAACCTTTACTCACCCCGAAACTGATATATTTGGGCTTAGAATGCCCAAATTAGTCAATCGGGCACCTGACATGTTTTTTGAGATGGGGTCACACTGATCTCGAAAACTGATCTAGATGTCCTCCAATGAACATAAAACTGATAAAAATAGAATCAACACGTCCAAATTAGTCAAGAGAGACTGTGTCTGAAATTTCGCCCGAGAACGCCTCGGTTCGTGTGCGAATGGACAATACAATGTAGACACAACCACAGTATAGGATGTGAACAGTAATTTAGACTGATAATGAGCTCTTAGATAGTAGAAAATAACCAGGAATTTATAGTACAAAAATCAGATTCAGAAAACTAATTTTCTGGTGAAAATTGGAACACTACCGAGAAAGGACCGAACACCGCAGTATAAAATTAGACTGCGATGAGAAGCCAACACAGATAAAATTGTCCTTAATTTCCATGCCCCTTAGCTGTAAAAGCAGCTGTAATCTGCAGCAAACATAGCCCAAAAGGTGGCCATTAAAATAATCTCCCTAGCCACGACACACTTGAATATTTAATTCAAGGGTTTTCAAAAAGCTAGTCAACAACAATTGTTTATTCTTCCCTCCTTCCAATGAGCAGGCCATGCCCATTTCTTCCAAAAATTGGCAGTATATTTGTCCCAAGATTTGGCTAATTTGGTAGACAATTAAGTAGGATTAAGCCTAAGTAGTTTGGTTAAGGTTTGCTTATAAAAGGCACCCTTGACATAAGACATGGACTTTTGCTTCCACACATCTAAAACCACAAGTATTTTTCTTCTTCTTTTCCTTGCTTGCTGCCGAATCTTCTCAACCCCAAAAGCCAACATTTTGCAAGCCAAAACCTTGACCAAAACTCACAAAAAACCAACCTCTTCCGAGCTTGAGCAAGGGGAGACCAAACCAAGCTTTTCGGGTGCACCAAGGGTAAGTGCAAAACCGATTTTCCTTGTGTTTTGATTCTTGGTTTTGAGTTGTTGTTTGAATGATTTTTTTTGGTAACTTGGCTAGCATAAAACCAACCTCAAGCCTTGAGTTTTCACGACATTTTGACCCCCCAAGCCTAGCCAAAAGTGTGCTTGAGTCCAAAGCACCAAAGGTAAAAACCGAAACCCTTCTCATGGTGATTGGTTGAAAAATTTAGTTTTCAATCTCATGGTTTTATGTGTATTTGTTTATGCACAAGGTTGTATTAAGTTATTTGAGCCCTTAGCTTTTTCTTAAAGTCATTATGGTTGTGGTTGTGTTTACTTTAAGTTGCATATGGTTTGTGGATGTGAATGCGTGGATGTGTATTATGGTGGCTGGACACAAATCTGTCCTTAGAAAACAGCCACGGATTTTGGCCATTTTGACCCACTTAGGTTCTGAATTTGGGATTTGGTAAAACATGGTGTTTTAAGAAAATTTCGATACAGTTGTTTTTGTCTCAAATAGGCCTCGGCCAAAAACAAGCCTAAGATAGGTTTTTAGGGTGTATTTCACTCGGTGTCCAAAACTGGGACAAAACTGGGAGCAAAAATCTAAACCCAGTGTTTAGTCTCGGGTATTGCCAGAAATGACCCACTTAGAGTCCAAACCAGTTCTCAAACTCAACATGAAAGTTGTAGATCTCATCCAGACCTTGAGAACCACTTGCGAGGGTCAAAATTTGGCCGTTTCAGGCCTCAAACCGAACCGTTTTTACAGAGACGTGAAACTGGGATTTTTACAAAAAAAACTGGGCACCAAGCACACGGTTTTAATGAAATTAGGAGCCATTAGAGTTAGATTTAGGCTCTGAGATGAACATGAGATTTGTTCATCTTGTCGAGGAAGAAAATTTTCATGTTTGACATAATT